>CM060425.1:223264379-224606167 GCA_030545235.1 Helianthus tuberosus
AAGCGAACAACGCGACCGTACGACCGAACGAACTGGCATCCATAATATTTTTGAGCTTGGTTAAAGTTAAATATACTGTATCTTCCTTATAGAGCCTTGATATGGGGTTAACGGGTGTTAGAAGTGCCAAAATCTCAACGATACGCGTTCAGGGGCCAAAACTGCCAACTGTTGAAACTTCCTGTATGCTGACCAGGTCCTTACGGACTATATACCAGGGACCATACGGTCCGTATGCAGGTGCCAGTGACGAATTTTTTCTTGGTCTCCACTCTATTCCATTCTAGACCAATCCAAATCGAATCCTTGGGCTTCAAGACAATTGTACAGCTGTCCCAACACCTGTAATGATCTTGTAAACCCATCAAACACTTGTCTTAATCCTAATCATATCCAAAAACTATAAATAGGATGAGAACCCAACCATTTCATTGCTCATTTTCATTCTTTATTCTCCTCTCTCAAGTTCTGGAGCCTCTTGATCTGATTAGGACTTGTTTTCTTGTAGAAAAGATAGCAAGGACCTGTTGTAAGTATCTTGGCTCCCTCCTTAGTTCAGTTTTATGTTTTAAAAACCGAAAAGTCAAGATATCGTAAAATAACTTTGACTTTCGGTTTAAACTCTAATGGTCCAGCCACTGATCAAATTGAATGTGGGTATAAGACCATAGATAGGTAGGTGATTAACCCTTAAAAGGGCACCTCCTAATTCCCTCGTTTGCTTAGTTAATTGTCGGGTCAAACTATTTAATTAAAAAGTCAAACTTGGCAGAATTGTGATTAATAAGTAAAACCAATAATACAAAGGTTATAAATTATATTTAACACTTTAATAACTTGGTAATTATTATTTAAACATGTTTAACCCGACAATTCTAAGTTTAAGGTCGGTTCGCAACCGAAAGTCGCGTAGTTTGACTTCTACATTGACTTTTGGTTATAAGCCGAATTAGACTAGTATGCTACTGATTTTAGGTTCCGTTATGATCATATTATAATATAGCATAACCCTCTGGGATTATATTACATGATCATACTAGTAATCCGAGTCTTATGCAAGTTTCCGCTAATATGCCATACTTTGACTATTATGCCCTTTTTAGCAAAAATAAGGTTTTAGACACCAATAAGCTTTCAAACAACTTAGGTACTGATATGTTAACATGTTTAACATATTTTGATGTTACAAATCTGATCATAAATTGAGTTCGCATATTATATCGTGAATTGTGCTATAAAGTGACCAAAATGCCCTTTAGGCGCATAGATCAGTTTTAAGCATAATTCCTTATACCAAACTCATTGCCTACTGATTTAATATCATAATTAGGATAATTTGGGATATCAATTCAGATTATAAACTGAGTTTATGCACAAGTTCTTGAATTATGTCTTCAAATGACGATAATGCCCTTTTTGCACCTAAAATGGTTTTAAAGCATGATTATCATACGAAACCTTTTTACTACTGATATATCATATTAGATAACATATTTTTGTCATATAAACCTGACCGTAATATCAGTTTTCATAAAAGATCGCATATATCGTCATTTAGCGACATAATCGCCGTTTCAATGCATAGTATGGTTTTAAACCATAACTAACAACCAAGACTTGTTACCTACTGATTTTATAAATCATTTTAAAAATATTTTTACAGTAGGTATATGTTATAAACTCAGATTCCCAAATTAGCCTTCAAACCATGTGTGAAATTACCAAAATGCCCCTACGGAGCATAGTTTGGTTTTAAACTATGAAACACACATATGTTTGATATCATACTGATATTATATCATAAATAAAGTATTTTAAAAGAATGTTTATGATCATAACATCAGCTTGTACCCAAGTTCCTTTTATACGTCATTAAATGACCAAAACGCCCTTACGGGGCATAGTTTGATTTTAAAACCTAAACGGGCATACAAGTTGATATCCCACTGATATTATAACTTGTTTAAAGTATATTGGCATACAGATCTTGTTCATGACTCATCCGGTTACTCATTATCGCTTATACGCGTACGGTTAGACTTACGTAACTAGTTTAAGTAAGTTTGCTGAAACGGGTTTAACCTTATTGTTTCTACTTCAAAATCCAGAATGTAATTAGTGTACCCATATTATATAAGTCCTCGTACTTGTTGGGTCTGAATTACATTCTATTCCGGTCATCGCTTAATCTAGCGTATCGTACCGTTCTAGATATTTTAAGCTAGCAGGTCTAAGTCTACAACTTAAATAAAACCGTTAGCATTCTAAATTGGTTATATATTACCATCACTCCAGACTAGAGCCACCCGGTAAAAGCTACCTGCATTTAGATAGATTGGATACGACTGAGTTATTTTGCTGTGAATCAAGTATTAGCTCAGGTAAATACTTTTAACTTATTTTCCCTATACGGGCTTGGGATACGGTATCATAAAAATACCGCTTGGTCGGGTATGAGATCATTTAGTCGGATTGTGATTTAATAAATCTGCATAACCCGTTTTAATCTGTGTTGTTTGATAACATAAACATTGGGGGTTAACGACCGTGTCCTGGATATCCTCGGCTCATTAAAGTTAAAAATGGCCAAGACCTATGCACGGGGTGTAGGCATACACCCGACAGATGCAAATGCTAAAATATAAATAACCCACATGTTGGGGATAACTCCTTCGTGGGTTTTGTAAGTGGTGAGTCGGTTAATCATGACCGGCTTCCAAACCGGCTCCATATGTATGACAAACATGTGAAACAGTATACAAGATTTTATTAAAGATTGTCCCAAGTTATAAATGGTTTGTGCCTTGTGCACTTAAATCAATTTTCTTAAATCTTTTCAAAAGAGTCAGTTAATTGTATTTACCAGTGAAAAATGACGTATTTCCCAAAGGCTAAGTGGCAGGTACTACTCGTAATAGGCTGGGGGATTGCTCGGTGTCGAAATAGAGGATCTTGCAAATCCTTAAAGATGCCTTAAAGTCTGCTAAACTTCATTTTTTACAATCTGTAGAGATCCACCTGTGGATATGATAATTACAGGCTCGTCTATAATAAATACTTTGATATTTTCAGACATTTGAGTTTGTAATAATATTTTATATTCCAAGACTTCCGCTGTGCTATTCTATGTATGATTGACCATGATGATATCAACTACGTCACGATACTCCCCACCGGGCCCACCGGTGATATGTGGAAATATCGGGGTGTGACAGGTTGGTATCAGAGCCAACATTGAGTGAATTAAACACTAGTCTTTTGTGTTTAATCTCAATGACACAATAGCATATTCCTTAGACCTTTTGAGTCTAGACTTAACATAGGAATGCTCTCATCCCTATTAAGTAAACATTGTTTTCGATTTTATGCATTTTAAATAAGTCGCCAAGCAAGGAAGCTGTTGATAGAGATTCTCCTCATCCGAAGCCAAGAAATGCCAAGCTTCACAATACGGCTAGAATAAGCATGTGACTGGTTTGGAGGAAGACCTTTATGGATTCATTCCCAAAACCAAACCCATATAAATTGGAATCAGACTTCAGAGTCCATACCGAAGGTCCCTGAGGCTCAAATTTTAAAGTCTGCGCCAGTGGAGTCCATACCAGGTGGTCCCTGAGGCTCCTGTATTGAAAATAATACCAGCGGATCCTAATGATCCCTATTTCTTGCCTTCGAATTTTGAAATTCCAGATTTGGATTATATCATTCAAAACCCAATCCGTGATCCATATCATTCCTTAACCGTTGAATCCTTGAATTCTACTTCTATAACGGATCCTAATTGGAATACTTACTTTATTCACTGAGATCTTCAGTAACCCTACCATATAGGGTAAGCAAAGAAGAGAAACAATCGAAGTGAAGCAAGGAAGGCGTTAGAGAATCCTTCTTCCATGATATTCAATATTCTTTAAGTCCTTATAAGGACCTATTTCTTCTATTTAGTCCCCGTGTGGACATACCTTTTTCGACTTAAGACCCCTTATGGGCATTTGCTATTTAGTCCTTTTATGGACATTATCTTTCAATATAGTCCCTTGTGGACATTATATTTTCAATAAAGTCCCTTGGTAGACATACTATTTTAATACAGTCCTTTCATGAACGTATGATTTTATAAAAATCCCTTTTGAGGATACACTATTTTAAAATAGTCCTCTCATGGACTTGATGTTTCAATATAATCCTCTCATGGACATAATAATTCATTATAGTCCTTTCAAGGACATATTATTTCATCAAAGTCCCTTTTATGGACAAATTATTACATTAAGATCCCTTGTGGATATGATATTTTATTATAGTCCTTTCAAGGATATGTTATTTCATTAATAAGTCCCATTGAGGACGTATCTTTCAATATAAAGTATATGTGAGGACATCTGTACAGCAAAGCCTTTTTTGTGCACGCTGTACCAATATAGTCCTCTTATGGACATGTTATTTCATTAAAATCCCTTTGAGAATACGCTATTTCGAAATAGTCCCTTTGAGGACATTGATATTTCATTATAACCCTTATATAAATTTGTAATATTTTATAGTCCTTATACGGACTTATAATTTTTCCTCTTAGTCCTCTGTGGACAAATATATTACTAGAAGTCTTGATTAAGGCACTATTGTAAGTTCCTAATAATCTAGGATGGTTTTGAAAATTTTATGTAGGTATTCATTTCGTCCTTTATCCAACAATAGTTCTGAATTTTACTCAAACTTTATCGATCAGCTAAAAAAATTCAAAAGATCCTCTTAATGGTATAACCTAGCCTATATGTCTATGAACATGGCTGTGATGGTAAAACCCTCTTAAGAAAATCCTTGTTAACATCTAAGAACATGTTAACATTCCTGGCTGTGTGACTTGAGAAACCACACTAGCTTCCAAAAGTACTTGGACTTTTCCAAGCCACCTTCATAGCCTATATGATCAATACGAATCACGGCTATCAAACAACGGTATGAAGTATACATCAAAACATCCAATTAAGATGTATGCCATTGGGCGAAGATGTATTCATGACAATGATAGTTTATTTTATAAACTTCTTGTCAAAGGGCGATGAACTATGATTCGACCCTTAAAGATCACTGATCCAAGAGATCATTGATTATGTTTTAATTATCCTTGTGGCAAGGCCTTTTGTGCCATCTAACTGCCCTTTGAGACAAGCCCTGTGCTATATGAGGACGTCTCTATGACATTGAAATTGTGATCTTTATGATCCCCTGTCCAAGGTAATGAGCTGTGCTCAAGCCTAATAGTCTACATACCCAATGCAATCATGACTAAAATCATCAGTACGATGATTAAATTTAACATCCTTAATGATGTTTTGCCTAAGGGTTATATTATATTGTCCAATTGAGACAAGGCAATTGTAATCTTTTGTGATTCTTTGCCCAAGGGGGGTGAGCCATGCTCAAATCCCATAGTCTATCTGATCATTGCGATCCTGACTAGTATCATCAGTATGATGATCATAATATTAACATCCCTCGTGATGAAATGCCTACGGGCTATACTTTACTCTATTGTCAATAAGACAAAGATAGTGGTGATCCTTACGATCCCCTATTCAAAATGATGGGTTCTACCCAAACCTAATAGTCAATATGATCAATGTGATCACAATTAACCTCATCATCATCTCTGACACACTAAACATCCATTAGTGATGTCAATTGATTTACCTTGCGCCAAAAAGGATCGCCTTTCAAGATGATGACAGTTGTAGTCTATGACTCCCTGACAAAAGGGGAAGAACGATGTTCAAACCTTGAAGCCCCTGATCCAATAAGATTGAGACTTATAAATTAATGCCCTTCGCGACGAAGCAGCGAGCTACATTTTTAAAGTCATCCATGACAAGCCTCTGTGCTATAATTTGTCATTCGTGACAAGTTAACATATTAAATGTTAACATTCCTAGTCACAGGCCTTTTATGCCAGAATTGATAAATGTCCTCCATGACAAGCTTTAGTACCATATCTTATAATGTCTTTTGCGACAAGGCCTTCGTGCCATATGATCAATTATGTCCTTCATGACTAGGCGTTATGCCATATCTTTCTACGTCCCTAGTGACGGGCCTTTGTGCCATACGTATATAATATAATAAAAGTCATGTAAGACTATCCTTCGAACTATCTATTCATAATCGTCCTTATGATAAAGATAGTTGTGACATTATGATTCCCTATCATATAGGTAATGGACTCGCTCCAAACCTTAAATACCATTGATGGTCCTTTTGTGACCTAGACTAAATGTAATGGATGTACATTCAAATAACATTCATTAGGAATGTTTGGAACATAATAGCCTATACGGTTTATGGATGCCGTGGCTAATCTATGTCAGGTCATCAGGATGATGACTAACAATTGTTTAATATGGTGGTTAGTACCAAGCTTCGAGTATGGAAAACTCGGATAAGGTGGATACCAGTCGCGATACTATTAAGGTGACAAAAGCTAATAATGCTACAAACGTAAGCCTCAATATTAATGGAGTTAGTCTCCAAGCTGTGGTTGACGCAGCAGTTTGAAAGACCATGGAAAAAGGTCATGAAACAATTTAAAGAGCCGAATGCTTCTCGCTTTAAATTTCATTCAAAACTTCAATCAATTACTCATGTAAAGAGCTTTGCTCACATTTCGAATGTGAAGTATGAACCAAGGGAGGAGGATAACTCCCAGAAATCTAAGAAAAAGAGCAAATTACGGGCTTAATAAGAACCAACATAAGTTCAGTAAGAAGCCTGCATGTAAGAATTGCTATAGAAGACACTGGGGACAGTGCCAAATGAATCAAAGACCAAAGCAGTGTGACATCTGCAAAGGAACTGGTCATCAGTCCCATGAATGTAGGGACATGTGGAATAACAGTCTGTTACGACTGTGGTGAGTAAGGCCACATCAGAATTAGATGCCATAAAGCTGCCAAATAAGTTGCAGCTAGGCCTTGAAAAGCTAAGGAAGGAAATGCCTGAACTCGCCTGATAAATGCCAAAAGGCAATACATGATGTCATCAAGTATATTCCTTATCATTTACCAATGATAATTTCTGCTAAGTGTCATGTATTAATACAGGCAATAATAAGTCTTTCATAGACCATAAGCTTAGCAAAACTTTGATGATATTCATAAGAACTCCAGATTCTTAGTCGGGTAGAACTTACCAATGAAACCTGAGAGACCGATTCTCCTATTATCGGCAATGAATCCTTCTGAAAAATCTAAGAGTACTCTTTCTTTGAATAGAGTACGACCACATATGTTATTTTAATTATTTTCCCCATTGATTTTATCAACTGCGAGTGCCAACTATGATTGACAAAAGCGCCATATGAGGATTTGCGTATCCCAGTGCGTCCCATAGATTATGTCCATGCCTGATCAGTATGGAAGTTTAATGCATGGGGCCACTAAGATATTCCAATGGTCATATTGTACTAAAGTCAGCTAGTGGTATTCAAAGGAGATATCCATAATAGAAAATGCCTAAGTAGGCGTCTCTACTTAAGGCGTCCGTGCATTCGTAAAGCAGATGTGTCATCTGTATGGCACAATCGACGGTAAGTGGACCAAGGTCGAAGATTGAAGCTACCTCTATCATATTTGGATAACTTGATTTCTTCTCAGATGAACTACCCTGTTTGACCTCTTGAGAGGCAAAGTGGAATTAAGATTTACATCCTATTAAGAGTTGTGTCTATTGCAGAAGCTCTTTATCGGTTAGCATCAAAGGAAATGGAAGAAATAAGAACTAACCAGATAAGTTAGGAAGAAAGGCTTGTACAGCCTAGCTCATTGTCTTAGGAGCTCCGACTATTATTGTTGATAAAGGAAAGCACAATGCAATACCCTTGTGCATTGGTTACTGCAACCTAACTAGGTAACGATTAAGAATCATTATTAGCTGCCCAGGATCGTCGATTTGTTCGACTAACTGTGAGGGTAGTTAATTCCTTAAGATTGATTCGGGTAGTAGTTGGAATGACTATCTCACCCTAATTAAGTTCTCCTATAACTGATAGCATTATATAAGTATCAAGGCTGCTCCTTTGGAGACCTTGTTTGGAAGAAATAGCCAACGCCCATTTGTTGGGTAAGAAATTGGGAAAAACCCAATTAACAGGATCTCAGATTTTTCTTAAGGACGACGGATAAGATAAGATAATATGAATCAGTAATTGTTTGAAAACTGCCAGTGATCGGCATTAGAGCAATGCGAAAGAAGGGCGCAAATCTCTTAAAGTTCCAAATAGGGAACAAGACTCTAGTGAAAATACCAACATGGAAGGGTACCATACGTTTCAGTGTAAAGGGAAAGTTAAGCCCTGGATATATATAAAATCATTCGAGACCATCGAATGTGTCTATAGCATAGCTTATAAGCTAAACTTGCCTAAGGAGCTTAGTGGAATTTACAATCTGTTCCACACCTTAAACCTAGAGAAATGCCTAGCTGAATCGCTCGCAATGTCTTGTAAAGAAGTATAGATTGATGAAAGCCTAAGGTTTATTGAAAGACCTATATCGATCAAGGATTGACAAGATGAGAAACTCCGAAAAGGAGCATGCACCTATTGAATAGGTCAATTGGAATGTCGTAAAGGTCCCTAAAATACTGTGAGAGTTAAGTCCATTACACGACAGAAAGTACTTCCATCTTTTGGAGCAAATCTCGGGGTCGAGATTTCTTTTAAGGGGGTGAGGATGTAACACCTCGTAAAATCGAGTCCAATGATGTGCTGACACGTGTAATGAACCCTAATAAAGTCAAACGTTGACTATGAGGGACTAACTTTGTCAAAAATCAAAAACCTTGATTATACAAGGACTGAAAGTGTCAACATGATTAAACCAAGCCTCTGAGTGACCTATTACGGTGTCCGTATTCTCAAATGAGCCACTTGTTGGACGAGAGGAGCCGTTTGCTTAATTATTGAAAGTTTGCGCGACAAAGGGTTAAAAGTGTCAACATGTTAATTCTTACCTCTGAGTTACCTTTTAACAAACCGAGAGCTTCATAATGTTTGATCATATTCTCGGGAATGCCTAATATTGGCCATACAAGACTTTTGTGCCAATAAGTGAAGATACGCGCAAGTTTGCGAGTTAGAGGGGTTAAAAGCGTCAATATGTTTAATTGTACCTCTGAATGACCTTTTAACGAAACCGAAGCATTTCAATGTGCCATCATACTCTTGAGAATGTCTAATATGGATTAGATAAGGCTTCGATACTATTAAACGATGATATGCGCAAGTTTGCGCATTAGAGGGACTAATCGCGTTAAACTGCAAAAGTATACCGATTCATATGGTATCGAACCTTCTGGAATATGATCATAAGTTAAACATGCCCTAAATATCCTTTACATAGCTTAGAAATAGGCTTTGAGGTGTTTGGTGCGTGAAAATAAACTTAATTGATCAACAGGGACTAAAAGCGTCAAAAAGTGCATAAGTTTGCATTTTCGCGCATATCACACGTTCTGAATATATCCGGACATCCAAAAATTTATGTAATCATTAAAATATTATATTTTAGTGATGGGAATGCAAAAATACCATCCGTCGTGAAATCTGGATTGTTTTCGCGTCCGTTCGAACGTTCGTCGTAATTAAGCGAACAACGCGACCGTACGACCGAACGAACTGGCATCCATAATATTTTTGAGCTTGGTTAAAGTTAAATATACTGTAACTTCCTTATAGAGCCTTGATATGGGGTTAACGGGTGTTAGAAGTGCCAAAAACTCAACGATACGCGTTCAAGGGCCAAAACTGCCAACTGTTGAAACTTCCTGTATGCTGACCAGATCCTTACGGACTGTATACCAGGGACCATACGGTCCGTATGCAGGTTCCAGTGACGAATTTTTTCTTGGTCTCCACTCTATTCCATTCTAGACCAATCCAAATCGAATCCTTGGGCTTCAAGACAATTGTACAGCTGTCCCAACACCTGTAATGATCTTGTAAACCCATCAAACACTTGTCTTAATCCTAATCATATCCAAAAACTATAAATAGGATGAGAACCCAACCATTTCATTGCTCATTTTCATTCTTTATTCTCCTCTCTCAAGTTCTGGAGCCTCTTGATCTGATTAGGACTTGTTTTCTTGTAGAAAAGATAGCAAGGACCTGTTGTAAGTATCTTGGCTCCCTCCTTAGTTCAGTTTTATGTTTTAAAAACCGAAAAGTCAAGATATCGTAAAATAACTTTGACTTTCGGTTTAAACTCTAATGGTCCAGCCACTGATCAAATTGAATGTGGGTATAAGACCATAGATAGGTAGGTGATTAACCCTTAAAAGGGCACCTCCTAATTCCCTCGTTTGCTTAGTTAATTGTCGGGTCAAACTATTTAATTAAAAAGTCAAACTAGGCAGAATTGTGATTAATAAGTAAAACCAATAATACAAAGGTTATAAATTATATTTAACACTTTAATAACTTGGTAATTATTATTTAAACATGTTTAACCCGACAATTCTAAGTGTAAGGTCGGTTCGCAACCGAAAGTCGCGTAGTTTGACTTCTACATTGACTTTTGGTTATAAGCCGAATTAGACTAGTATGCTACTGATTTTAGGTTCCGTTATGATCATATTATAATATAGCATAACCCTCTGGGATTATATTACATGATCATACTAGTAATCCGAGTCTTATGCAAGTTTCCGCTAATATGCCATACTTTGACTATTATGCCCTTTTTAGCAAAAATAAGGTTTTAGACACCAATAAGCTTTCAAACAACTTAGGTACTGATATGTTAACATGTTTAACATATTTTGATGTTACAAATCTGATCATAAATTGAGTTCGCATATTATATCGTGAATTGTGCTTTAAAGTGACCAAAATGCCCTTTAGGCGCATAGATCAGTTTTAAGCATAATTCCTTATACCAAACTCATTGCCTACTGATTTAATATCATAATTAGGATAATTTGGGATATCAATTCAGATTATAAACTGAGTTTATGCACAAGTTCTTGAATTATGTCTTCAAATGACGATAATGCCCTTTTTGCACCTAAAATGGTTTTAAAGCATGATTATCATACGAAACCTTTTTACTACTGATATATCATATTAGATAACATATTTTTGTCATATAAACCTGACCGTAATATCAGTTTTCATAAAAGATCGCATATATCGTCATTTAGCGACATAATCGCCGTTTCGACGCATAGTATGGTTTTAAACCATAACTAACAACCAAGACTTGTTACCTACTGATTTTATAAATCATTTTAAAAATATTTTTACAATAGGTATATGTTATAAACTCATATTCCCAAATTAGCCTTCAAACCATGTGTGAAATTACCAAAATGCCCGTACGGAGCATAGTTTGGTTTTAAACTATGAAACACACATATGTTTGATATCATACTGATATTATATCATAAATAAAGTATTTTAAAAGAATGTTTATGATCATAACATCAGATTGTACCCAAGTTCCTTTTATACGTCATTAAATGACCAAAACGCCCTTACGGGGCATAGTTTGATTTTAAAACCTAAACGGGCATACAAGTTGATATCCCACTGATATTATAACTTGTTTAAAGTATATTGGCATACGGAACTTGTTCATGACTCATCCGGTTACTCGTTATCGCTTATACGCGTACGGTTAGACTTACGTAACTAGTTTATGTAAGTTTGCTGAAACGGGTTTAACCTTATTGTTTCTACTTCAAAATCCAGAATGTAATTAGTGTACCCATATTATATAAGTCCTCGTACTTGTTGGGTCTGAATTACATTCTGTTCCGGTCATCGCTTAATCTAGCGTATCGTACCGTTCTAGATATTTTAAGCTAGCAGGTCTAAGTCTACAACTTAAATAAGACCGTTAGCATTCTAAATTGGTTATATATTACCATCAGTCCAGACTAGAGCCACCCGGTAAAAGCTACCTGCATTTAGATAGATTGGATACGACTGAGTTATTTTGCTGTGAATCAAGTATTAGCTCAGGTAAATACTTTTAACCTATTTTCCCTATACGGGCTTGGGATACGGTATCATAAAAATACCGCCTGGTCGGGTATGAGATCATTTAGTCGGATTGTGATTTAATAAATCTGCATAACCCGTTTTAATTTGTGTTGTTTGATAACATAAACATTGGGGGTTAACGACCGTGTCCTGGATATCCTCGGCTCATTAAAGTTAAAAATGGCCACGACCTATGCTCGGGGTGTAGGCATACACCCGACAGATGCAAATGCTAAAATATAAATAATCCACATGTTGGGGATAACTCCTTCGTGGGTTTTGTAAGTGGTGAGTCGGTTAATCATGACCGGCTTCCAAACCGGCCCCATATGTATGACAAACATGTGAAACAGTATACAAGATTTTATTAAAGATTGTCCCAAGTTATAAATGGTTTGTGCCTTGTGCACTTAAATCAATTTTCATAAATCTTTTCAAAAGAGTCAGTTAATTGTATTTACCAGTGAAAACTGACGTATTTCCCAAAGGCTAAGTGGCAGGTACTACTCGTAATAGGCTGGGGGATTGCTCGGTGTCGAAATAGAGGATCTTGCAAATCCTTAAAGATGCCTTAAAGTCTGCTAAACTTCATTTTTTTATATTCTGTAGAGATCCACCTGTGGATATGATAATTACAGGCTCGTCTATAATAAATACTTTGATATTTTCAGACATTTGAGTTTGTAATAATATTTTATATTCCAAGACTTCCGCTGTGCTATTCGGTGTATGATTGACCATGATGATATCAACTACGTTACGATACTCCCCACCGGGCCCACCGGTGATATGTGAAAATATCGGGGTGTGACAGGTTGGTATCAGAGCCAACATTGAGTGAATTAAACACTAGTCTTTTGTGTTTAATCTCAATGACACAATAGCATATTCCTTAGACCTTTTGAGTCTAGACTTAACATAGGAATGCTCTCATCCCTATTAAGTAAACATTGTTTTCGATTTTATGCATTTTAAATAAGTCACCAAGCACGGAAGCCGTTGATAGAGATTCTCCTCATCCGAAGCCAAGAAATGCCAAGCTTCACAATACGGCTAGAATAAGCATGTGACTAGTTTGGAGGAAGACCTTTATGGATTCATTCCCAAAACCAAACCCATATAAATTGGAATCAGACTTCAGAGTCCATACCGAAGGTCCCTGAGGCTCAAATTTTAAAGTCTGCGCCAGTGGAGTCCATACCAGGTGGTCCCTGAGGCTCCTGTATTGAAAATAATACCAGTGGATCCTAATGATCCCTATTTCTTGCCTTCGAATTTTGAAATTCCAGATTTGGATTGTATCATTCAAAACCCAATCCATGATCCATATCATTCCTAAACCGTTGAATCCTTGAATTCTACTTCTATAACGGATCCTGATTGGAATACTTACTTTATTCACTGAGATCTTCAGTATCCCTACCATATAGGGTAAGCAAAGAAGAGAAACAATCGAAGTGAAGCAAGGAAGGCATTAGAGAATCCTTCTTTGTAACACCTCGAAAATTTCGGGTTTAATAATAAAATGACACGTGTCATGTAAGACAAAACGCGTTGAAAAACCTCGGATTTAATAAAGATGTTTCGGTAGGATTAAAGTGGCGTCATGTTAAATTGTTACCTCTGAACGACCTCAATTATAAATCCCAAGACCCGATATAATATTACTACACATCTTTATACCCTCACTTCAGAGAATCATTGCCAATAATGGAATTGATAATGCATGACTTGATCCCACGAAGAAAAGCAATGGTAAACCGATGTTTTCGGGTCTTGTTTATACATTCATTTGAAACAAAGGATATTGGTAGGGTAAGGAACTGTACTAGACCCATAATAGAGGTCCCTTGTTGCCAAAACAAAGTCCCAAAGTCGTGCAAGTTGATGCCCTTTCAAACCACCAACAAACAACAAAAATTCGGATCAGCAAGGGCGTCGCGTAGCGCGACGGCCCCTCGCGCTACGCGAGGGGGTGCCCAGCGACAGCTGACCTGCTGTTGGCTGTTGTGTGCAATTGTGACCCTCTAATCCGGTTTTTCTCACATGTGCATGACCCTAGACACCCCTAAACATTAGGACCAGGTGTTGATCAATTGTGGATGGCCCTAGACTTGGTTGTCACTTAGTTGTGGTGTTTGAAACTTGTATATAAAGAACCACTCATGTCACAACCATTCCACACATCAATTGCAAACAATCTGAGCATTGGAGGAGCTTACAATCTGATTGAAGACCTTCCTAATCATCCATTAACCATCTAGTAAGTTGCTTAACCCTTCTAAATTAATTCTAGCTTAGTAATTAGCTTAGAAGTCAACATATCGTACTTAACGTTTGACTTCCAGTTTAATTAAAGTTGACTCAGTCGTATGTCAAATTAAAAGTACCGTTAGATAGGTAATTGTATGGGTATTAAACCCTTATAAGGGCAAGTACCAATTCCAGACCTAACTAGGTCGTTTGTCGGGTCAAACGTGACCGAAAAAGTCAACAGAAATACAAAATGCGATTTAATGCACAATTAATGATCCGAAAGGTGTGTAACCTGTTTTAACCTTAATATAACATGATAATAAGTATAAAAACTCGTCTACGCTTGCCCGACTCGACAAATTCCTGTTTAAACCCGGTTCGGAACCGAAAGGCGCAAAACCTTGACTTTTGCTTTGACTTCGCTTCTGACCCGTTTTAGTTTGATTCGGAAATGCCTTAGTGCTTCATTAGAGTAGGGTTGCATGATAGTATAAGTCTCTGTACTTGTTTCGTTGATTATCCAATTAATATGCAAGTTTCCGTTAATCGCTCATATGTTGACCATTATGCCCTTATTACCTTAAAACGTGATTTATGGTAATGTAAAAGTGTAGAAACCTTAAATACTGATATATAGACTTGCATGCAAAATTTGACATCAGTTTGACTTGTAGATTAAGAGTTATGCTCATTATCGCAAAACTAATGCTTTATGTTAACATAATGGCGTAATTAGCGTATAGCCTAGTTAAACATACTTTTTGGTATCAAACGAATTACCCACTGATATAAAATATTATTTTAAGATTTTTAAAGATTTTTAATTAATTTTAGGTCGAGCATAACTAGTAGTCGTAGGCTTAATCCGGTAATTGTCGGTTTTGCCCTTACGGGCCATAAAATGAGTTTTACACATCTAAACGATCCCAAACCTTTTGCCACTGATTAGTTATGATAAATAAATTATTTTAAGCCTTCTGGAAATATAAAAATATCAGATTTAAGTATCGAACCCGGTAATGGCCTTTAATCGCCTAAATTAGCGTTTTTAACGCATAGTATGTTCTAAAATCATATTGGACATACCCGGGTTGATACCTACCGATATAAGAAGCAAATTATCATATTTTAACAGTAAGCAAAAGTTGATAAACTCAGACTTCAGTTTTGAGCTTGTCGGCTTATGTGAAATTACCAAAATACCCCTACGGGGCCTAGTTTGGTTAAATATGATAAATTTCACATACATGCCTTAGCCTACTGTTATAACCCATCAAAATGAGTATGTTTACTGTTTACATCAGACCTGTAACTTAGTTGAACATATAAACGCTTTTACAAACTTTAAAATGACCAAACTACCCCTACGGGGCATAGTTTGTATTTAAATTAGTTCGGGGCATAACGAAAGACATCCTACTGATGTTACAACATATTTGGAGCATATTAACTTAGGAAACCTGTATATGACTCTTACGGATACCCGTTACGCATATTACGCGTTCGACTCGATTTATGTAACAAGTCTACATAAATTAGCCGAAACGGGTCAAACCTTATCGGTTTAATCTCAAAATCCAGAATGTGAATAATGAACCCATATTAAACAAGTCTTCAAACTTGTCGGGTCTGAATCACATTCTATCCGGTCTTCGCTTAATCGTACGTACGAACCGTATCTTCGAAACTAGCCGGTCTAAGCTTAAGCATAATTAAAGACCCGCTAGGATTCTAATAGGTTATATTTAACCTTCGTTCCAGATTAGGAGAAACAGTAAAAGCTACCTGCTATTTGATTATTGTGACTATACTTTGCATCAAGGTAAATACTCTTAACTTATTTTCCCTATACGGGCTTGGGTTACGGTACATAGCGTACCGCTTGATCGGGCATCAAATCTTCCACGCTTAGTGGTTAATTGAATAATTTGATCGGCTCGTTTTAAACAGATGTGTTTACTTTACAGCCTTTGGGGGGTTAATGACCATGTCCCGGATATCCTCGGCATTATCTTACGAGATAGCCACGACCTGAGCACGGGGTGTAGGCGTACTCCCGTGTATAACTCACATAAGTGGTGTGTCTATTGATCTTTAACCCGGAATACGTTCCGGGCTACTGAACGCATAAGTAACATGTAATCGTTCACAAGATTATAATATTAAATAATTCTCCCAAGTTAATAAAAATGTTTATGCCATGTGCATCCAAACCAATTTTCAATCATTTATAAAATGAGTCAGTTGAATGTATTTACCAGTGTAAACTGACGTATTTTCCCAAAAAGATTAAATGCAGGTACTAGGCGAAATAGGCTGGAATTCTCCTAAGCATCATTAGAAGCCTCGCAAACTTAGAGATGCCAAAGTCTGTTGAACCATAAACAATGTTTTTAATTCGATCCTACTGTGGATAAACACCGGATAAATTGTGACTTTGTTTACAATAAATAAATTCGGTTGTATCTTATTTTAAATTTGCTTCCGCTGTGCATTATATTATTGTGTTGTTTGACTATTACGTTGCCAACCACGTCACGATACTCCCCCACCGGGCCCACCGGTGACACGTGGAAATCGGGGTGTGACAGGTTGGTATCAGAGCCAACACTGAGTGAATTAAACACTAGCCTTTTGTGTTTAATCTCAGTTACACAATTGCACATATCTAAACTTTTGAGTCTAGACTTATAACATAGGACAAATTCCACTATTGATTGTGTTGTCCTTTATTTAAATTTTGCATATATCTTTGTATTATTATCTCATGCTTTATCGACAGGAATATCGAAAATGCCGCCAAGATTCTTCCGAACACGGGGACGCGGTAAGGGGCCGACAGCCGCCCCCAATGATCACGAGGCAGGACCATCAAATACACGGGCTCCGGCTACTACGGAGAGCGAAGACCCTCGCCGAAACCGGCGAAACCAGGTTGAACCGGCCAGACGGTCGGTTTCGCATAGCTCGACACCGCCCGCACTTAATCCATATGAACCTCACAACACACAACCTTCATATGTACCACTACAAAGGTCTCTGTCCCATCATTCTTATGGGGACCCCACACCTATCTTCAGAGGCCAGTTTAACCCGGCAGATTACTTGCAAGAACCCGTGGGTTTCAACCCACTTGGGCCTGACGATCACTTCTCCGGTGATCAAGCTGATGACATGGACGAGGATACTGACCCCATCATGCCGGCAAGTGGAACACCGAACCATCCGATCGAAATATCCGACGGGTCGTCATTTCACGGATCACCCTACGGTGGTCCGGACAGTTTTCAAGCTTTGTTTGAACCACACCAGTGGTATTATACACCCTCACATCACTCGTCGTCACATGGGCAGCACCAGCAGCAGCCGTATCATCAGCAACAGGAACCACAACCACAGCCGCATCATCAAGATTCTTCAGAGGATCATCGCTTTGTGGTAGTTACGCCACCACCTCCACCGCCACCAGTTCAGCCAGCACCTCCTCAACCGCCAGGCGTAGGAGAACCGGTGCTCGCATATCTGTGCGACCGGGGGGCTTCACTTTCGATTCCCCGCGACAGTCTAGTGCTAGTCACTACCCACCGCACTATGAGGACCCACAAATGGGTGGGCCTTCGCAACCAGCTTTTCAGCAGCCGCCTCCAATGGGTTTTGAAAACCCGATACCAGCATACCCGGGTGGTATGGGCTACAACCCGTTTGAGCCACCAACACATCATAACTACGGTTATGGAGAGGCTGATCCATACTCGGTAGCAGCGAACTATGGCACGCAAGGACCTTATGGGGATCCTTGGGGGGTGAGTTACCCAACACAGGGATACTCGATACCACCTAGGCCCATCATAAGGACGCAGTCGCAACCACCACGATTTTCTCCAAATAGGGAGGAAATTTTGCATAGGTTGGAGCAGGTGGAACGGGAAGCACATGAAGAACGAAGGGAAAGGCAAACATTCCTCCAAGGACTGATGGGTCTGATCAAGGGGAAGAACAAGAAGAATCGTTAAATTCTTCCATCGCTGATGTATAAGCCCCTGCATGGGTGTAGTTGGTTGTTAAGCCCCTGCGTGGGCATGCTTATTTGTTTTAAACCCCTAAGTGGGTGTGTGTGGTTTGAATAAGTAGTCCCTGCTTGGACATGTATTATATTTAGCCCCTTCGTGGGCATGTGTGTTATTTAACCCCTACGAGGGTAAGTATCTGTTGACCCCTACGAGGGTAAGTTTGATATTGGAAGACCCGTTTAGGGCAAATGTGTAATATTCTAAATGAATTAATGGAATGGTTATTTTATAAATTTCATGTTGCCATTATGCGCATATATAAATAATAAATGAAATAAATAAATTAAAAATCATTTCCTTTTAAATTAATCTGCCTATGTAATTATAAATTAAGAATCTTAAAAAGGTAAAACCTAGCTTAGTGTCAAATATAAGACCGAGCCAAGGTGGTAAAACCTGTTTAAAAGATTCAAATTCCTGTTAACATCTTAAAACATGTTAACACTCCTGGCAGAAGTGATTTCGTTAAAAATCACATTTGTATAAGGATTCTTTAGAAGATTCCAAAACCCAGTTTAATGATCTCTGAATCCTGGGTCTACATCATCAATTAAGATGATCATATTGTACCATACGTTGGTAATATGATGCCTACGGGCCTTACTCATTTCCATATGAGCCAAAAGACAGTGGTAGCATAGACTCCCTGTCAAATATAGATAATGAACTAGGTTCAAACCTTAAAGCCTTGATTCTCTGAAATCATAGCTAATAATTTAAAAGTTGTCCATATGACTAAGCCTTATGTGCTAATATATATTGTTATTGTTTATGTTTAGGATAAATTTTAATTAAAATCCTAAAGTAATGCGATTAATAAGTTAACCAAATATGGTCTCTGTTTACCATGGTTAACGAATTACCCTAAGGGGTAATTCCATAATAAAATCCCAAATAAAATATTGACCTTGTTTTCTGCAACAGTTCAATACAAATGGCTGACTCCAATGAAGGCAATAGCCATCCGGTGGAGCCGAATGAAAACGCCCAGATTACATTAACGGGTGCTGAACAAAAGCAATCATAGACGGAGCTATCACACAAGCTTTGGATAGACAATATGACGAATACAGTGGTACTCGGAGTAGGACCCACTCTGTGTCACAGTCAAAGCCAAGGACCCATTCTGAGGCTCATAACAAGCCTCCTCCCAAAAAGGATGGACCAAAGAAAAACGATGATGATCGCCAGTCCACCAACCACCAAAGTAATCCATCTCAGCAGTTGGTACTGCATCAGGGACACCGTAACAAGGGTTGCACATATAAGTACTTTGTATCTTGTAAACCCAGGGATTTTACGGGAGAAAAAGGAGCCGTAGACTGCATGACGTGGCTGGATGAAATGGACACGGTCGTGGACATCAGCGGATGCGCTGAAGGTGATGTGGTTAAATTTGTCTCACAGTCCTTCAAGGGTGAGGCGTTAGCTTGGTGGAGATCACTGATGGAGGCCTCAGGAAAGATCCCGTTGTATAGCATGACGTGGGATCAATTCATTGCACTGATCAAAGAAAATTTCTGCCCTCAACATGAGGTGGAAAAGATAGAATATGACTTCCTATCACTGGTTATGAAGAACCTCGATTGTCAAGCTTATCTGACAAGCTTCAATACACTATCCCGGTTGGTACCTTATCTGGTAACCCCGGAGCCTAAAAGGATCGCTCGTTTTATTGGTGGATTAGAGCCCGAGATCAAGGCCAGTGTCAAAGCTTCTCGGCCAGTTACCTTCAGGTCTGTAACTGACCTTTCCTTATCCCTCACACTGGATGCGGTCCGGCAGAGATCGCAGAGGAATAAGGCGGCCGAGAAGAGGAAGCATGATGATGACGGTTCGCGTAGGTCGAACAAGAAGCACCGTGGGAGCGGTGATCACAAGAAGGGATCGGATTCGAAGAAAGATGGGCATCGTTCTGGGGAGAAGCCCACATGCAAAACTTGCAAGAAACAGCACTTTGGAAAGTGCAGATTCGAATCAAACTCGAATAACGAGTCAAGGTCTTTTGCTTGTGGTTTGTGCAAGTCCAAGGAACACAAAACCTTGGATTGCAAGAAGATGAAAGATGCAACGTGTTACCGTTGCAACGAAAAGGGCCACATAAAGACTAACTGCCCTAAGTACAACAAGAAGCCTGAGGAGGCTAAGAAGACTAATGCCAGAGTCTTCAGGATGGATGCGAAGGAGGCTGTGCAGGATGATAACGTCATAACAGGTACTTTCCTTGTAAACGATGTTTTTGCAAGAGTACTTTTTGATTCAGGCGCAGATAAGTCCTTCGTAGATCATAAATTTTGTAAATTGTTGAATTTACCTGTCAAAACCCTAAAAGTGAACTATGAGGTAGAGTTAGCAGATGGTACCATAGAAACCGTCTCTACTGTGTTAGATGGATGTGTTATATCCATTAAGAATCATTCTTTTCCTCTGTCTCTACTTCCGTTTAAATTAGCTGGTTTTGACATAGTTCTGGGTATGGACTGGTTATCTCATAACCAGGCCCAAATCGTCTGTAACCAGAAACAGGTGGTAATAATGACTCCGTCTGGTGAATCACTTACCATTCGGGGAGATACCCAGTACGGACTGCCTGAGCACGTGTCTATGCTCAAGGCTTCCAAGTGTTTGAAGAAGGGATGTGTCATTTACATGGCACAAGTAATTATTGATGAGCCTAAACCGAAGTTAGAAGACATCCCTGTCATCTCAGAATACCCAGAAGTGTTTCCTGAAGATCTACCTGGCCTACCACCAGATAGACAAGTCGAATTCAGGATAGATATCATTCCCGGAGCTGCACCAGTTGCTAGAGCACCATACAGATTGGCACCCACCGAAATGAAGGAGTTGCGGACGCAGCTAGATGAATTGCTGGCTAAGGGTTTCATTCGACCTAGTTCATCTCCTTGGGGAGCGCCAATCCTGTTTGTCAAGAAGAAGGATGGGTCGATGCGTCTGTGCATCGACTATCGCGAGCTTAATAAAGTCACGATCAAGAACAGATATCCATTGCCCAGGATCGACGATTTGTTCGATCAGCTGCAAGGGGCAAGTTACTTCTCAAAGATTGATCTGAGGTCAGGCTACCATCAGCTGAAGGTCAAAGATGAAGACGTACACAAGACTGCATTTAGGACTCGTTACGGTCACTACGAGTTTCTAGTGATGCCTTTTGGGCTCACCAATGCACCGGCTGCATTCATGGATCTCATGAATCGCGTTTGCAAGCCGCACTTAGATAAATTCGTCATCGTTTTCATCGATGACATTCTCATTTATTCTAAGAACAAAGCTGACCACGAGAAACATCTTCGATGTATTCTCAAACTTCTGCATAAGGAGAAGCTCTATGCCAAATTCTCCAAGTGTGAATTTTGGCTTAGGGAAGTCCAATTTCTTGGACATGTGGTCAGTGAGCGTGGTATCCAGGTGGATCCCGCTAAAGTTGAAGCAGTGATGAACTGGCAAGAGCCGAAAACGCCTACGGAGATTCGTAGCTTCCTGGGATTGGCATGATATTATCGGCGTTTCATTAAAAAATTTTCAAGAATTGCTGCGCCTCTAACCTCCTTAACTAAGAAAAAGGTTAAGTTTGTTTGGGGCCCTAAGCAGCAAGAGTCCTTCGATGTTTTGAAACAAAAGTTGAGCAACGCTCCTGTGCTTACCTTACCGGAAGGTGCTGAAGAATTTGTAGTTTATTGTGATGCATCACACACTGGCATGGGGTGTGTGCTTATGCAGAAAGGCAAGGTTATTGCCTATGCATCACGACAGTTAAAGGTGCACGAAAAGAATTACACCACCCATGACTTGGAATTGGGTGCCGTTGTGTTCGCACTAAAACTGTGGAGGCATTATCTTTATGGAATCAAGTTTGTGATCTTTTCTGATCACAAGAGCCTCCAGCATCTGTTTAACCAGAAAGATTTAAACATGAGGCAACGCCGTTGGATGGAAACTTTGAATGATTATGATTGTGAAATCAAATACCATCCCGGCAAAGCGAATGTAGTCGCTGATGCCTTGAGCAGAAAGGAAAGGGTTAAACCCATTCGCATTAGCGCCAAGCGTATGGAGATAAAGAACAGTTTGATAGAAAGGGTGTTAGCTGCACAGAAGGAAGCTGTGTTGGAAGCTAACTATCCTAATGAAAAGTTAGGAGTGACTGAGGAGCAGTTAACTCTTAGCAAGGACGGAATTTTACGGTTAAACGGACGAATATGGGTTCCAATTTTTGGAGGACTTCGTGATGTCATCCTCCAAGAAGCCCATAGTTCCAAATACTCCGTTCATCCTGGAGCTGATAAGATGTACCAGGATTTAAAGGCAAATTACTGGTGGATAGGCTTGAAAAAGTCTGTAGCCGCCCATGTAGCAAAATGCTTGACATGTGCGCAAGTCAAGGCCGAGCATCAGAAACCGTCAGGTTTGCTACAACAGCCTGAACTTCCTACGTGGAAGTGGGAAATGGTAACTATGGACTTTATTACCAAGTTACCCAAGACAAGGAAAGGCAATGATACAATATGGGTTATAGTTGACAGACTGACTAAGTCAGCTCATTTCTTACCCATCAAGGAGACTTATAGCTCCGACATGTTAGCCCAGTTATACGTTGATAAGATTGTAGCCCTACATGGCATACCTGTAGCTATTATCTCTGACCGGGATACTAGGTACACGTCACACTTTTGGAAGAGTTTCCAACAATCCTTGGGCACACGTTTGAACTTTAGTACGGCTTACCATCCTCAGACAGACGGTCAGAGTGAGTGTACTATTCAAACGTTAGAGGACATGCTGCGTGCATGTGCGATCGAATTGGAAGGTAGCTGGGATAAGAACCTACCATTGATCGAATTCTCCTACAACAATAGCTACCATACCAGCATAAAGGCTGCGCCTTTTGAGGCATTATACGGTAGAAAGTGTAGATCGCCAGTTTGTTGGGCGGAAGTTGGAGAAGTCCAGTTATCAGGACCAGAGATCGTATTCGAAACGACGGACAAGATTGTCCAGATTCGTAAAAATCTCAAAGCTGCCAGGGATAGGCAGAAGGGTTACGCGGATCCAAATCGTAAGGATTTTCACTTCGAAGTGGGTGAAAAAGTCCTACTTAAAGTGTCACCCTGGAAAGGGGTGATGCGGTTTGGTAAGAAAGGCAAACTCAGCCCGAGATACATAGGACCTTTCGAGGTTATCGAACGTGTCGGGTCAGTTGCCTATAAGTTGAACTTACCAGAAGAGCTCAGTGGAATTCACAACGTGTTCCACATCTGCAATCTAAAGAAGTGTTCCGCTGACGAAACACATGTCATGCCACATAAAGATGTGCACATTGACGAGAGCTTGAAATTCGTGGAAAAACCTGTGTCGATTGAAGATCGACAGGTAAGAAAGCTTCGGAGAAAGCATATACCTTTTGTTAAGGTCAAATGGGATGCCCGTAGAGGTCCCGATTTCACGTGGGAGGTTGAATCCACGATGAAAGAAAAGTACCCTTACCTGTTTCAGTAAATCTCGGGTCGAGATTTATTTTAAGGGGGTGAGGATGTAACACCTCGAAAATTTCGGGTTTAATAATAAAATGACACGTGTCATGTAAGACAAAACGCGTTGAAAAACCTCGGATTTAATAAAGATGTTTCGGTAGGATTAAAGTGGCGTCATGTTAAATTGTTACCTCTGAACGACCTCAATTATAAATCCCAAGACCCGATATAATATTACTACACATCTTTATACCCTCACTTCAGAGAATCATTGCCAATAATGGAATTGATAATGCATGACTTGATCCCACGAAGAAAAGCAATGGTAAACCGATGTTTTCGGGTCTTGTTTATACATTCATTTGAAACAAAGGATATTGGTAGGGTAAGGAACTGTACTAGACCCATAATAGAGGTCCCTTGTTGCCAAAACAAAGTCCCAAAGTCGTGCAAGTTGATGCCCTTTCAAACCACCAACAAACAACAAAAATTCGGATCAGCAAGGGCGTCGCGTAGCGCGACGGCCCCTCGCGCTACGCGAGGGGGTGCCCAGCGACAGCTGACCTGCTGTTAGCTGTTGTGTGCAATTGTGACCCTCTAATCCGGTTTTTCTCACATGTGCATGACCCTAGACACCCCTAAACATTAGGACCAGGTGTTGATCAATTGTGGATGGCCCTAGACTTGGTTGTCACTTAGTTGTGGTGTTTGAAACTTGTATATAAAGAACCACTCATGTCACAACCATTCCACACATCAATTGCAAACAATCTGAGCATTGGAGGAGCTTACAATCTGATTGAAGACCTTCCTAATCATCCATTAACCATCTAGTAAGTTGCTTAACCCTTCTAAATTAATTCTAGCTTAGTAATTAGCTTAGAAGTCAACATATCGTACTTAACGTTTGACTTCCAGTTTAATTAAAGTTGACTCAGTCGTATGTCAAATTAAAAGTACCGTTAGATAGGTAATTGTATGGGTATTAAACCCTTATAAGGGCAAGTACCAATTCCAGACCTAACTAGGTCGTTTGTCGGGTCAAACGTGACCGAAAAAGTCAACAGAAATACAAAATGCGATTTAATGCACAATTAATGATCCGAAAGGTGTGTAACCTGTTTTAACCTTAATATAACATGATAATAAGTATAAAAACTCGTCTACGCTTGCCCGACTCGACAAATTCCTGTTTAAACCCGGTTCGGAACCGAAAGGCGCAAAACCTTGACTTTTGCTTTGACTTCGCTTCTGACCCGTTTTAGTTTGATTCGGAAATGACTTAGTGCTTCATTAGAGTAGGGTTGCATGATAGTATAAGTCTCTGTACTTGTTTCGTTGATTATCCAATTAATATGCAAGTTTCCGTTAATCGCTCATATGTTGACCATTATGCCCTTATTACCTTAAAACGTGATTTATGGTAATGTAAAAGTGTAGAAACCTTAAATACTGATATATAGACTTGCATGCAAAATTTGACATCAGTTTGACTTGTAGATTAAGAGTTATGCTCATTATCGCAAAACTAATGCTTTATGTTAACATAATGGCGTAATTAGCGTATAGCCTAGTTAAACATACTTTTTGGTATCAAACGAATTACCCACTGATATAAAATATTATTTTAAGATTTTTAAAGATTTTTAATTAATTTTAGGTCGAGCATAACTAGTAGTCGTAGGCTTAATCCGGTAATTGTCGGTTTTGCCCTTACGGGCCATAAAATGAGTTTTACACATCTAAACGATCCCAAACCTTTTGCCACTGATTAGTTATGATAAATAAATTATTTTAAGCCTTCTGGAAATATAAAAATATCAGATTTAAGTATCGAACCCGGTAATGGCCTTTAATCGCCTAAATTAGCGTTTTTAACGCATAGTATGTTCTAAAATCATATTGGACATACCCGGGTTGATACCTACCGATATAAGAAGCAAATTATCATATTTTAACAGTAAGCAAAAGTTGATAAACTCAGACTTCAGTTTTGAGCTTGTCGGCTTATGTGAAATTACCAAAATACCCCTACGGGGCCTAGTTTGGTTAAATATGATAAATTTCACATACATGCCTTAGCCTACTGTTATAACCCATCAAAATGAGTATGTTTACTGTTTACATCAGACCTGTAACTTAGTTGAACATATAAACGCTTTTACAAACTTTAAAATGACCAAACTACCCCTACGGGGCATAGTTTGTATTTAAATTAGTTCGGGGCATAACGAAAGACATCCTACTGATGTTACAACATATTTGGAGCATATTAACTTAGGAAACCTGTATATGACTCTTACGGATACCCGTTACGCATATTACGCGTTCGACTCGATTTATGTAACAAGTCTACATAAATTAGCCGAAACGGGTCAAACCTTATCGGTTTAATCTCAAAATCCAGAATGTGAATAATGAACCCATATTAAACAAGTCTTCAAACTTGTCGGGTCTGAATCACATTCTATCCGGTCTTCGCTTAATCGTACGTACGAACCGTATCTTCGAAACTAGCCGGTCTAAGCTTAAGCATAATTAAAGACCCGCTAGGATTCTAATAGGTTATATTTAACCTTCGTTCCAGATTAGGAGAAACAGTAAAAGCTACCTGCTATTTGATTATTGTGACTATACTTTGCATCAAGGTAAATACTCTTAACTTATTTTCCCTATACGGGCTTGGGTTACGGTACATAGCGTACCGCTTGATCGGGCATCAAATCTTCCACTCTTAGTGGTTAATTGAATAATTTGATCGGCTCGTTTTAAACAGATGTGTTTACTTTACAGCCTTTGGGGGGTTAATGACCATGTCCCGGATATCCTCGGCATTATCTTACGAGATAGCCACGACCTGAGCACGGGGTGTAGGCGTACTCCCGTGTATAACTCACATAAGTGGTGTGTCTATTGATCTTTAACCCGGAATACGTTCCGGGCTACTGAACGCATAAGTAACATGTAATCGTTCACAAGATTATAATATTAAATAATTCTCCCAAGTTAATAAAAATGTTTATGCCATGTGCATCCAAACCAATTTTCAATCATTTATAAAATGAGTCAGTTGAATGTATTTACCAGTGTAAACTGACGTATTTTCCCAAAAAGATTAAATGCAGGTACTAGGCGAAATAGGCTGGAATTCTCCTAAGCATCATTAGAAGCCTCGCAAACTTAGAGATGCCAAAGTCTGTTGAACCATAAACAATGTTTTTAATTCGATCCTACTGTGGATAAACACCGGATAAATTGTGACTTTGTTTACAATAAATAAATTCGGTTGTATCTTATTTTAAATTTGCTTCCGCTGTGCATTATATTATTGTGTTGTTTGACTATTACGTTGCCAACCACGTCACGATACTCCCCCACCGGGCCCACCGGTGACACGTGGAAATCGGGGTGTGACATTCTTCCATGATATTCAATATTCTTTAAGTCCTTATAAGGACCTATTTCTTCTATTTAGTCCCCGTGTGGACATACCTTTTTCGACTTAAGACCCCTTATGGGCATTTGCTATTTAGTCCTTTTATGGACATTATCTTTCAATATAGTCCCTTGTGGACATTATATTTTCAATAAAGTCCCTTGGTGGACATACTATTTTAATACAGTCCTTTCATGAACGTATGATTTTATAAAAATCCCTTTTGAGGATACACTATTTTAAAATAGTCCTCTCATGGACTTGATGTTTCAATATAATCCTCTCATGGACATAATAATTCATTATAGTCCTTTCAAGGACATATTATTTCATCAAAGTCCCTTTTATGGACAAATTATTACATTAAGATCCCTTGTGGATATGATATTTTATTATAGTCCTTTCAAGGATATGTTATTTCATTAATAAGTCCCATTGAGGACGTATCTTTCAATATAAAGTACCTGTGAGGACATCTGTACAGCAAAGCCTTTTTTGTGCACGGTGTACCAATATAGTCCTCTTATGGACGTGTTATTTCATTAAAATCCCTTTGAGAATACGCTATTTCGAAATAGTCCCTTTTAGGACATTGATATTTCATTATAACCCTTATATAAATTTGTAATATTTTATAGTCCTTATACGGACTTATAATTTTTCCTCTTAGTCCTCTGTGGATAAATATATTACTAGAAGTCCTGATTAAGGCACTATTGTAAGTTCCTAATAATCTAGGATGGTTTTGAAAATTTTATGTAGGTATTCATTTCGTCCTTTATCCAACAATAGTTCTGAATTTTACTCGAACTTTATCGATCAGCTGAAATATTTCAAAAGATCCTCTTAATGGTATAACCTAGCCTATATGTCTATGAACATGGCTGTGATGGTAAAACTCTCTTAAGAAAATCCTTGTTAACATCTAAGAACATGTTAACATTCCTAGCTGTGTGACTTGAGAAACCACACTAGCTTCCAAAAGTACTTGGACTTTTCCAAGCCACCTTCATAGCCTATATGATCAATACGAATCACGGCTATCAAACAACGGTATGAAGTATACATCAAAACATCCAATTAAGATGTATGCCATTGGGCGAAGATGTATTCATGAAACAATTTTTAGGTTTTTTTTTTGGGGGGCGGGGGGGGGGGTGGGTGGGCCAAGCCCAAAGCGCCCCGCTATGGCCAAAGCAGTGGAGTTTGTGTTGTTTTTTTTTTGAAATAGGTGGGATGTGGGTTAGTTTGGTAGTGTTTTTTGGAGGAAAAAAATGTATTTGAGTTTTATTATTATTATTATAAAATATTAGTATTACATATAATTCATAGTTGTTTTATAATTACGTTTTTTACGTCATTATTTTTATATAACGTATATAATATAAGTGCGTCTTTATAAACTGTTAACCTAGTTTATTTTGTTAAATTAAACGAACACGTTAAATAAAATGTACAGAAAGCCATAAGAATTAAACGTAAACCATCCAAAACCAACGTGATGTAAATAGAAGATTAACTGCAATATATATATATATCAGTTTGTACATACAAAACAAAAAGGTACAACTGAGTACATAATACATAACAAAACACTATACAAACAAACTAAGGTACTAATCCTCGTGCGGTGGGGACGGTGGGAGGGGAAGTGGAGGCAACCCAGCGAGCTCTCGTAGAGCAACGAGCGTCTCGACCATCCAGTCAATGAGTGCGCCCTGACGTCTGAGGAGCCGGTCGAAGTCCCGAGCCACGGCACGCGCTACCGGAGGCAGGTCAGCGTAAACGTGCTGCGGGTACTGTGGCGGCTCAGGAGGTGGCTGAACTGGTGGTACCGGGATCTCCTCGACATGCTCCTCCTGAGCCGGATCCTCGAATACAGGTTGAGCCTGAGCCTGAGGCTGAGCCTGAGCCTGGCCCGGGTACTGATCGAGGCCCATAGCCTGTAGCTGAGCCTGCCGAGCGGCCTCCTGAACATGAGCAGGGGCTAACACTCCATCCCTCAGCTCAATAACAACCGGGATGACCTCCGGCAACACCTCCGCATGCCAAATCTGCCCGTCACCGCCCCTAAACCTCAGACCAACATCAAAGGTACGGGTGATCTGCATGCTAGATACTGACGCGCGGCCCAACCTGGTTGACGGGATCGGATCGGACAGCTCCGGATCACTCTCGGGCACGAGCCCTAGCGAGCATGCAATGGCGGTGATGTATGAGCCAGTGTGCAGCTGCCCGCGGAGCTGCCGGTGGTATGCACTCGCAAAGTAATCTGCCAGGCAGGCTGCTAGATCGCAGGTCTGGCCGCGAAGTAGGCAGTATAGAAAGAAAAGGTCACTGAGGTTGACCTTCTCCCTGCTGGTACCCCGCGGCACGATAGATGACGCGATAACATGGTGCAGGTATCGGTACAAGGGGTCTCTAATGGTGGTGGCCTTTTGCCAGGATTTCCCAAAGGGAACCCTGGAAATGGCCCTCCAGAAACTGATAAGCGTCTGCCTGTCCATCGCCCTAACCCACTGCGTATATAAATCAGTATCAAGCTCGGGCTCTGTGTACAAACCTGTATGGACAGCAAACTCCCGCACACTCATCTGAAACTGCTGACCGGCGAGACGGAATGTAACCTCGTGGACTGGAAAATCCGGGTCCTCCACGTAATCCGCCGGATGCGGCGCGTATGTAAACGTAGAAAGAAACTCGATCGTAAGCTCACGGTACGAGTCCTCCATCGCTATCTGAAAGAGGCGCGACCAAGGAGTATCTAGTCCAACTATATCACGCGTCCGCGCGGCGTCTCGCACGGTCTCCACCAGGTCCCAGTCTATCCCTACATGCCCCCCAATCTCCATGGTGCGCAACCTAGCGCATCTCCACGCCGCCCGTGACCCCTGCTCAAACTGCAGGTACGGACATACCTCCTCTCCCTCAGCCTCCATATGCTCAATATCCTCCGCCTCCTCGTGATCGGAATCCATCCCTGCACGTTTAAATACAAATAATATTAAATAAAAGATAATAAATAAATAATATTATTAAAAAATTCAAATACACAAATAATTTTAAATAAAAGATAATAAACAAATAATATTATTAAACAATACAAACAATAAATAATAATAAATAAATAACAGAAAAAAAAATTAAACATGAACCAAAGCGCCCCGCTTTGGCCTCGGCGCGGCGCTTTGGTTCTTCGTTTTCAAAAACAGAACCCAGCAATCGAATCAAAACCCGGCCAATCAAAACAATATCAAACATAACTATTTAACCAAAACGATAAAGGATGTTCGATCTTACCTTTTAGCGGTTGAAATCTTTAAAAATAAGATCGTAGCCCAACTGTGTGTAATCGCACCTTTTTGTGTATGTTTGTGTTTGTTGATGAAATGGGGGAGAAGCTGCCCCGCTTCAGCCCAAATGAGGGACCAAGGCGCACCGCTTTGGCCATAGCGGTGCGCTTCAGTTCAAATTTCCGGGCAAAGCGCCCCTCTTAGGTCAAAGCGCGGCGCTTAGGGCCTTTTTGAAATTTTTTAAAATTGTTTTTAATTCACAAACGCGTCGATAATAGTCTAAATTTTACGCTTTTTCCATTATACATCATTTTTTTAATATATAGGGACTATACTGCAAGTTCCGGATCAAATCGGTTACGTGTGATGTCGTATTCCATTATCTCGTATCATTTTTGTTTGAAAGCACAAGTACTCCTATGAGTAGTTTTGTGTGTATCAGCCTCCTACCGTACATGTACATGACGTATTTTTTCATTAATTGTAGTATTATGATGTATATTGTCATTTTGGGTCGTACAAGTGCGTATTGGATCTGATTGGGTCGTGTCGGTGACATTCGGTTTTTAACGTGATGTAACGCATATATTGAACAAACACAAACGTGATTATTATTAAACACATTTAACATACATCTTGAACATATGGGGTTACATTAAGGTCAGGGGGACGATATTGGATCTGATTGGGTCGTGTCGGTGACATTCGGTTTTTAACGTGATGTAACGCATATATTGAACAAACACAAACGTGATTATTATTAAACACATTTAACATACATCTTGAACATATGGGGTTATATTAAGGTCAGGGGGACGATACGTAAGCATTTCGTACACGTTGATCTGATCCCTGTATAATGTATGCCAGGCTGCTGCGTGCTCTGTTCTGTGTGTTGTCCAGAGTGGGTTTGGGGGAGGCATTGGATAACAACCTCTAAGCTCTACATGTATGAAATGCCCACCGTCGACGAACACAACCGCAACCACCAGGTGAGGTTGCTCATCTTCGTTTGGCCCGCCCAGCAGAGGGAAAATTGTATCGTTCCCACGAATGTCGAAGGTATGAACAATCACACCGTATCGTTGGGCAATAAGAAACCTCGTCTCAGGCATCGTTATGTAATTTTCGATAGCTGCTCGTCCCACCCCCTTGAAATCGATCCGTCTAACCAGCGCATCATAATGTCCTATGTTTTCCGGATCGAAAACCTGCCTCCAAAGCGATTCGTTCATACGTAACTCCATTTTAAGTTGTTTCCGAATCATCAAATACGTATTTTGTTTCACTCCTAACCCAACAGCCACCGATCGAAACCCACAATGACCATCTGGTTTCACGTCCTTTATTCTCACGACGTATGGATGGATCACTTTGGGAATCTGAGATGCGTAGTTGCGGATCGCTATATTCGTCTTAGGACCGAGCTTGATCATCGGGAAATCAGGGTATAGGTTGAGCGGTTTGGTAATCTTTTGTCTTCTAGAATCTTGGGATGATACGTACGAGCTGTGACGGGGAAGATCGTCTGAGGCCTCGACCCAAGTTTCTTCCGACGGAATGTACGAGCATTTTCTATCGGCTTCAACCTTCCTTTGTTCCTGCGTTTTCAATGTTGGGCGACCACGAGTTTTCTTCAGAACAACAGGAGGTTTTTTGTTATTGTTCCCTAGATTGAGGATTTGCTGAAACTTTTCAAAGAAGCTCCTTTTCACTTGAGGGGGTGTTGGATCGATCTGTCGTTTCAATAATTCAAATTCCGCGTCTAGATCGATATCCTCTATCTTAGTCCTTGCAGGCTTGAAGTCAAGCTTCTTCCAGAACACGTCTATCAAATTGATACGGATTTGCTGACCTGTGGACTCGACCCAAATTAGGTGGCAAAATCATAACGACAAAGGTCAAAAATATTAATTACCGTTATTTTCCAACTTTTCCAAACGACAGGCACATGGCAAACCACAGCTGGTAAAAAGTTGGCAACCACAGCTTGCACCGTAGGCTCTCAACCCGTCTTCTTTACGTTTTAGTTCCATATTCAAAAGCTCAATCGCAAATATTGAAACCTTTCTGAGAATATTTGCAAGCATGGGATGATCCTTGTTGTGCTTCATCACTTTTCGGAGGCTTGTTTCAAAGCTACTACTAATCTCGGCGTATTGTCTATCAACAACATGATCAACATACAGTACAAGTTTATCCAGTGTGTTGCGATGACTTGGAAAGTGACTTTTTAGTGTTGCATGCATGCCCTCAACCCTGTTGGTCGTAGTTTGGTGAAAGTTAATAGTTTTGTTTATCCAGCAAGATACAAACTTTTCATGGTACGGATCCAACCAGGATTTCATCAAATAATCAAAAACCTCTGAAATTAAAAAACGTAAATAGTCAGTTTTTGTTATTATATAAAATTTGAACATAATTATGTAAGAAATACTCACGTTCACGACCATCTTCTTTCAGCTGTGCTTCAAGGTTTTCCAAGTTATACCTGTATATTTCCTCGGTCGTAGACTCGCACAATGTCCAAAATGTACGTATGAATTCTTTCCACTGCTTGTCAGAGAATTTCCTCTTGTTTTTCTTATTAATATTTTGTTGAATATGGAACCGACAAAGATACTTATGCGCTTTTGGAAAAACTTGTTCACACGCGTTAATTAGCGCAAATTCCCTGTCTGTTAAAATCACGCGCGGTTCCATACATCCTACCAGCATAGACTTGATCCTCTGCAACACCCATAGGTAGTTCTCTAACTTCTCAGCGGAAATTACTGCACAAGCAGCCGTAAACGATTTGTTTGTCGACGTCATGCCTACGACCTGAACAAATGGCAGGTTGTACATGTTCGTTTTGTAGGTGGCGTCAATCATTAGCACATGCGGGAAGGCAGACCACATAGTGAATGATTTTTTTGTGAACAAAGAAGACATCTTCAACTGCGTTCGATATCTCATTCGTGCGCATGTAATAAGTGTAATCTTTTTCGAGAAGAATGTTTTCAAGTTTTTGCATCGGAGACTTACCGACATTTTTTCCGGCGTTGATCTTCTGAACAGCATTGTGTATATCTTTCGGAATAAGCTTTCTAGCCGGATTGTTTTTCGTCAGCGTTCGCCAGATACTTTGGTTGGGAATATCTTGCTCTGCCAGCTCCTTAACCAGTTTTGTATCCTCCGAAGAAAGCCTTCTCGCATACGCGTGACCCTCTAAGTTTTCAATAGGAGTGTGGTTATGCTTCGCCTTCGTCACCTCGATCCTCCAAACACTTCCGGATGATTCCGAAAACCCGATCATCTCGAACGGGCAGCCTATTTTCTTGCTACCCGTTTTCCTCTGTGTAGCTATACTCTTATGCTCCCCACCAAAAGTACATTGAAACCAAATCTTGTAATTCTCTCCTCTTTTATTCGACCTCTTAATCACAATGAGGTAACCATTGTCTTTTGCCGTGTCTTGTACCCAACGCACCAACTCTTTACGTGACGAAAAGGACTGCGTTGTATCAAACGAAAATGTAACCGGGTAACAGCCTTCCTCGTCAACAGACACATTCTCCGGCTCACCATCGTCACCGAGGTCCGAATAGACTTGATGTTCAAAGCTCTGTTGACAACCGTAACTGTGGTTTGGATAACACTCCTGCTGTACAAAGCTGTGCTCGCCACCGTAACCGAAATTCGAATAACCTTGTTGTGAGTAAGGGTCCTCCACAGGGGTATTCAAATCCAGCATCACCGTGTTATCACGATAACGAATGCCAGATACAACCTCTGCCTCCTTCAAGTTGGACGAGACCGGTTTCTCATACGAGTCAGAAATAGCGGTCCCCTCGTAAGAATCAGGAACAACTGACTCGTCAGAATATGGACCGAAAAGATAGTTGCTTAACCACGACATCGTTTTTTCAAGACACGTAACTAATACAGCAAAACCGCGCGTTATTTTGAAGAAACACAAGTAATTTGGAAATCGATAAACAACAAAACCCCCGTATGTTTGTAAACAACATATTGAGTGCTTTATGTCTCGAACGCTAAATGTACTGTCTGAGCAGCTTGCTTTTAAAAGTGAAAATTTGGGGTCGAAGCGCCGCACTATGGCCAAAGCGTGGCGCTTAGGGTTAACGACAAACCTCGTAATCAGCTTTATGTCTCTCAAACAGTAACTCATGTCTCAAACGTCAATCCAGTCACCTTTTGTCGAGCTAAGCGCCGCGCTATGGCCAAAGCGCGGCGCTTTGAGGTGTGAAAATAATTTTGGCCGTGTGTAATTAGCATGAACCATTTTAATATTAGAAAATAGTAAAAGAAAGAAGGCGTAAACCGAGGATAAAAGTCAGTTCTATTTGTCGTTGCTTTCAATTTTTCAGTTAGTTCTATTTAGTCAAAAGTCAACATACAATGACTCAATTTTTGATTTTAGTGTGCTTCTTAAAAACTAAAACCTGTGTATGCTATGTAATATGATATTTTAACATAGAAAACAAATAAGAATTACATTTTTATTTTACATATTTGTTGTATGTATACAACAAGATTCTACGATATGTTATTCTGGGTATGAACCAATACAAATAAAAATCATAATTGACCTTATTTAAATAAACATAATATTGAAATCAGATTTTCTTATATTATTGAATTGTCTTCTGCATCTTATGATGAGTAATTCTCCTCCTTATTTGAAATACAACGTTAACTAATTATATTTATTGGTTTTCACTTCGAATAACATACATTAATGCATGTGTTTTTTTTATAATATAGTTCTACCATGACAAATCTTGCAAAGCTTGAATTTATGGCTTTAGATATTACTGGGAAAAACTATTTGTCATGGGTGTTGGATGCTGAAATACATTTGAATGCAAATAATCTGGGTGACACAATTAAAGAAGGAAATAAAGCAAGTACCCAAGATAAGGCAAAAGCCATGATCTTTTTACGCCATCATATTCATGAGGCTTTGAAACGTGACTATCTCACTATCAAGGATCCACTTGTCCTTTGGACCAACCTGAAAGAAAGGTATGACCACCAGAAAACGGTAATATTACCGAGAGCTCGTTACGAGTGGATCAATTTAAGGTTGCAAGACTTTAAGTCTATAAGCGAGTACAACTCGTCAATGTTTAGAATCACTTCACAATTGATTCTATGTGGTGAAAATATTACTGATAAGGAAATGTTGGAAAAACCATTCTTAACCTTTCACCCCTCGAATGTGATACTGCAACAACAATATCGTGAAAGGGGTTTTACCAAATATAGTGAGTTAATATCATGTTTGCTTGTGGCCGAGCAAAATAATGAACTCTTAATGAAAAATCATGAGACTCGTCCGGTTGGAGCAACCCCAATCCCTGAAGCTAACGTGGCAACATATAATGGCCAAAGTGAAAGTTACGGACGTGGTCGAGGTTATCATCGTGATCATGGCCGTGGTCGTGGTCATGGTTGTGGACGTGGCCGAGGAAATTATCATAGTGTTCAGTTTAAAAACAAAGGGACCCACCAAAAGTGGCATAATAATGAAAATAAATCCAATGATGAAAAAATAAAAGGAAGGTGGGACCTTCATCGAATGCATGTTACCGATGTGGAAGTAACAATCATTGGTCGAAGACTTGTCGTACGGCTAAACACTTGGTGGAACTTTATCAACAATCCATCAAAGACAAAGCAAAAGAAATAGAGACAAATTTTACATATGAGGTTGCAAATGTTGATAAAGACCATAATGATACAACTAATCTGGATTATGATGATTTCCTTATTGAGCCAACTAACTTGGATTCTGGTGATATCGTGGCTGATACAACCCAGTTGGATGCTTGCAATTTTCCTTACATATGAATTATTAGTTTTAAGTTATGTTATTTCCTTTATTTCTTTAAGACATTTTGTTTTGTTTTTGATGCGTACGAAACATTTTGGGATTTGTTATGTTTGAAGCATGTTAGACATTTTATTTATATGATTTTGTTTTGTTTTGTTTTGAAGCATATGGAGTGTTTAACTAAGATCCCTATTAATGGAGAAGATATATGTCTAATAGACAGCGCATCAACGCATACGATTCTTAAGAAAAAGAATTATTTCTCTACTTTAACCATGAAAAAGGCAAATGTTGGTACTATATCTGGTAAATCAAAATTAATTGAAGGCTTTGGAGAAGCTTATGTAGTGTTGCCAGGTGGAACACCATTTAAAATAACCAATGCTTTATTTTCCCCAATGTCTCAAAGAAATCTTATAAGTTTTAAAGATGTTCGTTTAAACGGATATCATCTTGAGACTACATCTGAGGGACATGATGAGTACCTTCATATCACAAATATTAGTTCGGGTAAAAAGCATGTGTTAGAAAAGTTGCCCGCACTTGCCTCTGGTTTGTATTATACTAAAATTAATGCAATCTAATCAAATGTAGTCATAAACAAGAAGTTTATAGACCAAGAAAATTTTATCATATGGCATGACCGGTTAGGCCATCCTGGATCAATAATGATGCGAAAAATTATAGAAAATTCAGTTGGGCATTCTTTGAAGAACCAGAAGATTCTTCAGTCCAAGGATATTACATGTGTTGCATGTTCACAAGGGAAGTTGATTACTCGCCCATCACCAATGAAGGTGGGGACTGAATCCCTGGTTTTTTTGGAAAGAATACATGGGGATATTTGTGGACCTATACATCCTCCTAGTGGACCATTTAGATACTTTATGGTCTTAATTGATGCATCAACTAGATGGTCACACGTGTGCCTACTATCAAGTCGTAATATGGCATTTGCACGACTACTTGCTCAATTAATAAGGATAAGAGCACATTTTCCCGATTACCCCATCAAGAATATTCGATTAGACAATGCTGGTGAATTTACATCCCAAACATTTAATGATTATTGCATGTCTATTGGGATAAATGTAGAGCATCCTGTACCTCATGTACATACACAAAATGGGCTTGCTGAATCGCTTATCAAGCGACTTAAAATGGTTGCAAGACCAATGATTATGAAATCAAAACTACCAGTATCTGCTTGGGGACATGCAATTTTACATGCAGCAACACTAATTCGCATCAGGCCAACGAGTTTTCATACTTCCTCCCCATTAAAGATGGTTCTTGGTCAGGAACCAAATATTTCCCATCTAAGGATTTTTGGTTGTGCTGTGTATGTTCCAATCGCTCCACCACAACGCACACAGATGGGGCCTCAAAGGAGGTTAGGAATATATGTTGGGTATGAATCACCATCAATCATTAAGTATTTAGAACCTACAACGGGTGATTTATTTATAGCTCGATTTAGTGATTGTCATTTTGTTGAATCAACATTCCCAACATTAGGGGGAGACAAAAAGCAGCTGGATAATAGTATTATTTGGAATGAATTATCATTATCTCATCTTGATCCTCGAACTAAACAATGTGAACTAGAAGTTCAAAGGATAATTCATTTACAAGGATTAGCAAATCAATTACCAGACGCATTCACTGACCCAAAGAAAGTGACTAAGTCACATATACCAGCTGTTAATGCTCCAGTCAAAATAGGTGTCCCACAAGGACAACCACTTATTGGTAATGAGTCTAATGCACGCCTAAAACGTGGTAGACCAATCGGTTCTATAGATAAAAATCCTCGAAAGAAAAAGGGAGCAAATAATGTAGATGGTCAAGTCGAGGTAACAATAACGCAAGAAAATGAGTCTCCAGAAGAGACACTAGACATGATGGTTCTAGAAGAACCTCAGGTACCTGAAAACGAAGAGATCTCAATTAATTATATCATGTCTAGAAATGTATGGAACCGAAGCGAAATCGACGTCGATGATAGTTTCATATAATGTAGCGCTACAAGTAATGGAAAACAATGAGGATCAATAACCAAAATCAGTTGAGGAATGTAAACAAAGAAATGATTGGCCAAAATGGAAAGACGCGATAGAGGCAGAATTGAATTCCCTAAATAAACGAGAAGTTTTTGGACCAGTGGCCCATACACCTAAAGGTGTAAAGCCTGTTGGATATAGATGGGTCTTTGTGCGAAAACGTAATGAGAAAAATGAAATTGTACGATAAAAGGCAAGATTAGTAGCACAAGTATTTTCGCAAAGACCTGGAATTGATTACGAGGAGACATATTCTCTAGTGGTGGATGCGACAACTTTTCGTTATCTTATTAGTCTGGTAATACAAGAAGGGATCGATTTGCGTCTAATGGATGTTGTGACAGCCTACCTCTATGGATCACTTGATACTGATATTTACATGAAACTTCCTGAAGGATTTAAATTGCCAAACTCATGTAAATCTAGTTCTCGAGAACATCTTTCAATCAAACTAAACAAATCATTATATGGGCTAAAACAATCTGGGCGTATGTGGTATAATCGCCTTAGTGAGTATTTGTCAAAAGAAGGCTATAAAATGATTCTGTATGCCCGTGTATTTTTATAAAAAGGTCAGGATCTGAATACGTTATAATTGCCGTATATGTTGATGACATGAATATAATTGGAACTCCAGGGGAGCTTTAAAAGGCAGTTGAATACTTGAAAAGAGAATTTGAAATGAAAAACCTTGGGAAGACAAAGTTTTGTCTTGGATTACAAATTGAACACCTTAAGGGTGGAATCCTTGTGCATCAAGAAACTTACATAGAGAAACTACTAAAAAGATTTTATATGGAAAAATCACATCCATTGAGTACCCCCAATGGTTGTAAGGCCGCTTGATGTGGAAAAAGACCCATTCCGACCTCCTAAAGATGGAGAAGAAATCCTTGGTCCAGAAGTACCATATTTAAGTGCAATTGGTGCATTAATGTTTCTTGCTAGCCATACACGACCTGATATATCATTTTCTTTAAATTTTTTGGCAAGATATAGTTCATGCCCAACAAAGAGGCATTGGAATGGGGTAAAACAAATATTTAGATACCTTCAAGGTACAAAAGATATGGGTTTGTATTTTACAAATCAATCGAAAACAGGTTTGGTTGGTTTTGCAGATGCAGGGTATTTGTCTGATCCTCACACTGGGCGATCTCAAACTGGATATTTATTTACAAGTGGAGGTACTGAAATTTCATGGCGTTCGGTAAAGCAGACAATCACAGCCACATCATTTAATCATGCAGAAATATTGGCCATACATGAAGCTAGTCGAGAATGCATTTGGTTAAGGACTGTAATACGACACATTCGTGGATCTTGTGGTATTTCTTCGGGAGATGAGGGACCGACAATCTTACATGAAGATAACGCAGCATGCATTGCTCAACTTAAGGAAGGATACATCAAAGGTGATAGAACAAAGCACATTTTGCCAAAGTTCTTTTTCACACATGATCTACAAAAGAATGGAGATATTATTGTCCAACAAATTCGTTCCAGCGAAAATTTAGCAGGCTTGTTCACTAAATCATTGCCGACCTCAACATTCAAGAAGTTAGTTCATGGGATCGGGATGCGTCGACTCAAGGAGCTTAAATGATCATCATCAGGGGGAGATAATACGCTCTGCACTCTTTTTCCCTTAGTCAAGGTTTTGTCCCATTGGGTTTTCCTGACAAGGTTTTTAATGAGACAGCATTAAGCGTATGGAATTGATAATCAAGGGGGAGTGTTATAAATAATTAATTATATTGTGATTATCAATTCCTAATATAGTCCAACTTGTTCTCCAAGCCATTTCCCCTTATAAATACTCAATGTATTCTAATGTAAAAGATGCACCATTAATATTAAACACCTCTTTCTCTCCCAATATCTTCTCTCATCTTCTTGCTATTAGGCTTGTTCATAACATATTTTTTTTTCTGTTATTTTAGTCAGAATATTTTTTTTTCTGTCATTTTAATCACTGACGTTTGTATTTTTTTGTCATTTTCATCCACCACCACCTCCCACCACCCATCCCATCACAGCTTCTATCATCGCCATCACCTGCCTGCACCGTCACCACTCACCCCACCACCATCACCAGTCACCACCCACCATTTCCACCACCACCGGTCATTTTTCCACCACCCACGTCATCAACTAACACGACTGCCATTATCGTAAACCAGCAACCACCGCCATCATCTTCATTGTAAATCGGCACAACAGCATCCCCGTACCATCACACCTACAAAAAAAAAGGAAAAAAAGAAAAGAAAAATGTGGTGTGACCAAAATGCCCCTAAGTTAACTTACTTTTTTGAATTAAGTTAGTGGGTTCATCAAAGTCAGTGGCTAAAATGGCAGAAAAAAAAACTATTTGAACTAAAATGATAGAAAAAAAAAACTAGAGTTAAATGCCATTTTAGTCCCTGTGGTTTGGGCCATTTTGCTAGTTTAGTCTAAAGTTTTCATTTTTAACATCTAGATCCAAAAAAGTTTCATCGTTGCCATTTTGGTCCAACTGACTTAACTCCATCCAAGGACCTCAGTTAAGTCAGGGGCAACTTGGTCTTTTTCCTTTTATTTTATTTAAAGTTTTTATTAAATCCACCATATTTTAAAAAAATAATATATACCTTACCTCTCTCTCTATATATCTCTCTCTACCCCCCCCCCCCCTCTCTCCTGCTACTACCAGCTACCGCCCCCACCAGTCACCACCGCCCACACACACATACAGTCCTCTCTCTATCTATGCACTATCTCTTTATTCTCCATAACCAACCACCACCAGATGACATCACCATCAACAACCTCACCACCAACAGCCACCGTCCCCACCAACTCCACACTAGCAGCAACAACCGTTGCCGCCGCTAGCGACCCTCACCGCCGTCGTAGCATATTTAACCCGTCTCTGTCTCTAAACCCCAATCACCACCGTAACAGATCTGAACCATTTCTTGATCTTTGTTAAAATCCTCCACCTTCACCGTTTCAACTTTACACCACCACCACTACTACCGCAAGGCCATCACAAGCCACCACCGTGCCTGACAGTTGCAAAAACCTGCATTGAGACCATGAACAGTAACTAGACCAGAACTTTGAGCAATTTTGGAGGAATTGAGAGATGGGTTTGGTGGGTTTGCATTGTGGGGATGTTTGGAAGAAACTGGGGGTAATTTAAGTGGGCGTTTGTGAAGGTCGTTAGGGAGATAGGTTCAGGAAACAATGGAGCTGAGATAGGTTCAGGAAACAATGGAGCTGAGTTTTTAAAATATGGTGGATTTAATAAAAACTTTAAATAAAATAAAAGGAAAAAGACCAAGTTGCCCCTCACTTAACTGAGGTCCATGGATGGAGTTAAGTCGGTTGGACCAAAATGGCAACGATGAAACCTTTTTGGATCCAGATGTTAAAAATGAAACATTTGGACTAAATTGGCAAAATGGCCCAAACCACAAGGACTAAAATGACATGTAACTCAAAAAACTATTTGTACTAAAGTGGCATGTTGAGTCAAACCTCAGGGACTAAAATGACAATTTACTTTTTTTTAATAAGATGAATTACAAAATGCTTAAACGTATGCCTTAAAATAGTTCATCAAATATTAAACTTCCTATATTAAATGTAGTCATGCATCTATTGTTAAGCTATAAACTAAAGTTAGGATTATCTAATTTGTGTATATATGGAGTTGGATTCGACAAATTTAGATTAGAAAGAATTATATATAATATCGGTCACCGGGCAGAAACGAAAAGTCAAAATTGACAAAAGTCAAACGCATAGCGGTTATTTAGGGCTGGCATATCGTGTATACCCGTACACGATAAGAAACGACACGACACGACACGATAAGACACGATACACGAAATCCCATACACGAACACGACACGATAACTTATCGTGTCCTTTATTTCGAACACGAACACGACACGATATACACAAAAATTACCTTTTAATACCTGTTAACACAACTGTTCGACTGTTATACACGAAAATTACCTGTTAATACCTGTTAACATGAACAAAAACACGAACACGGCATGCTATCTGAGAGTTACAGAGGGAGTTTAGGGTTTTATTTTTTTTAATTGAATGAGGAATGAAAATAGAAAGAAATTAAGGAACCCACACGCACATGGCTGATGAGTTTTATTTAATTTAATTTCTTATCGTGTACTAACAGGTAAACATGTATTTAACCTGTTTATACACGAAAATTAACAGGTAATCTCGTGTCTACCTGTTTGGTACACGATACCTGTTAAGGCCATACACGATACCTGTTAACTTCGTGTAGGTTCGTGTCGTGTATTCGTGTAAAATTGCCAGCCCTACGGTTATTGTCGGTTTCTGTTACACCAAACAGACTGGTGTAATCTCCTTGTATGCACCGGTTCATAGTACAAAATTGTTAAAAGGCTTTAAACACAATTGCAAAAATGATAACACATAAATATATTTTTTTCATGCAAGTCCCACCTATGTTTTAATATATTATGTTCTATCTGAAGATTTGGACTTATGTTGTAATAAGCTGGTTTGGTTTTATTGGTTAATTTAGTTTTGGTTCAGTTTTGGCGCTTTTATGCTTGACCCTAGAAGAAATGGAGCCGAGGCGAGAAGCAAAATAGTAGGAGCATCGATTAACCTTGAGTGGGGGTCCGTATATATCGTGTAATGTTGAGTCAACGTGGATCAACTAAACCTAAATAGTAAATACATCCTATAATTGGTCGGTGATGGTCATCATTGGTCAAGTGTCAACGCTTGCCTCACAAAAGTTAGTTTACATGTGGCTTTCACAAACATAAACGATTTACGTAACCTAAGAGCACAAACCTCGCAGTCACAACTAGGATGAGGGCTAGCGGTTCTAGTTGTAAGAACTTATTCATATGAATGGTTTTAAGCATCACCAGGCGAATGTGATAAATTCTTTGCATGTGTTTAATTTCATACTATTAGCCGTATAGTCTATAGTAAGCAAGGGTGGCCCCTGAGGTGTGGGGTGGGCGACGGCTGGGGTCCGAATTTTTTTTTTATACTTTTAAATATATGTATTAAAAATAGAAAAATCTATATACTTTGTTAAACACTTAAACTCATTAACATTATATTTATTTTTAGCCTATCTATCTACTATAATAAAAGAAACCAAGTTTTGGAAACGTGTCATTCATTGAAGGTATCCTCAAATCTATACTTATTTTATATTAACTAAATAAATAATAAATTAATATTAAATCTTATCATACTTTAATAAAATATTATCCTCAAATCTAAATTGTTAATTTAATATATTTTTAAAACAAATAACTCTCTTCCCTACTTATCTTATATTAAATATATAAATAATAAATTAATATTAAATGTTATCCTAATTTATTAAAAATATAACTTTTTTATTATTTGGTATATGCTAATCCAGGAACCGGCGAGTTTGACGGAGCTTTGGTCCCGATACGACGTGTTCGGTACGTGATTATTACTAAAAAAGGAGTAGAAACAGAATACGACACCGAGCAGTCAATTTCAATCTGGTCTCTATTGATTATTCAACGTTACAGCACCACGAGACCAGTTGGACAGCATGTCCCCTCTGGGAACCAAAAGTTTGTCCAAATGGGAACCCCAAGTCCCTATTTATAGACAACTACCTACACTATGTCCATCCATCCGGATTGTCAGATGGTCATCCGTCCGGATGGACTTTAACATTAACGAACCGTGTCCAACTTTCTCCTATTATATACAATATTCAACACACGCTTTATCTAACTATTCGCACAGTGGCAGACGTACGAAATATGCACCAACAGTATACAAAATTATATTTATTCAACTGGTGTAAAACGCGGGGTTTTTTAAAAATATATTTTTTTTTATTATTTACTATACAAAGTTACATTTATATAACCCGTGTAATACACGAAGTTTTCAAAGATTTTTTTTTTATCATTTGCTATGTAAAATTAGATTTATTCAACAAGTGTAATACACGAGGTTTTTTAAGGATATAATTTTTTTATTTTTTGGTAGATTTTTCAACCCGACTATACACGGGTTTTTTATAGATACGACGTTTTTAGTATTTAATATACAAATTTACATTTATTTAATCTGTGTAATATACATGGTTTTTAAATATATAATTTTTTTTTATTATTTGATATATTAAATTATATTTATTTAACGCGTACAATAATATACGGGGTTCATAAAGATATAACTTTTTATTATTTAATATATAAAATTACATTTATTAAACTCGTGTAATACACGTGATTCTAACCTAGTTAAACACTAAAACCAATTACTCTTTTACTTATCAATAATCATTAGTAAACTCATTTAAAATTGGCCCAGTAGTAAGTTTAAACTCATTAAAATTGGCCCAATAGGAGCCCTTTTTATTTTTCTAATCGCCCCGACCAGCCGAAATTTTTCAAAGGAATCTCGGTGGTGACTTTGAAAGTACGTTACCCAATCGTGTTCTTAGAATGTAAGGTGAAATTGAACTAGGCCATATCTACGTAACATCCAGATCAACAACGTATTCTACAACATGTTCATCATGCCCTAAAATTGAATTTTCATCAGCTCCTTCCAATGCAACCCAGCACAAGGCTAGTAAGAAATTTTATCAGTTTTTAAGATAGTTTCCCGCCTATTCCTGCAAACACAGATGCTCTTCTCGATTCCATTCAAAAATCAAGTTCAATCATATGTTTTTTTTTTCAAGTATTTGATGAATTCCATTCCATGTGTTTGATGAAATGCTTCAGTTGGACTTTTATGTAATTTCATATACTGATGAATTGCATTCCACTTGTTTGATGAAATGCTTCAATCACACTTTTAAAATTCCTTTTGATGCAAACTGCAGATTAGCGGAGTAAGGATGTTTGTATAAAAAGAAAACTACTTGAAGCTTCCAACTCTGGTGATTGTCTAATATGTCATATAATTGAAGTTTTTCTATCCACTTGATTTCTATTCTTTTATAATTCAGCAGGTTTTCCAATTCACCAGGTTCTGGTAGTTAAATGATGATAAAAAGCTCATTTCAAAGAATATCTGTTGTTAATGAGGTAATAATGTTTATTTCATATTCATAACTTGCTTCAACCTCACTCGTCTGTTTATTCGTACAGAGTCATGTTTTTGAAAGGGTAGCTTCTATTGTGTTATGTATTGTTTTAATCACAGACACAATTTACTGAGATGAATACCACCAGTGAGACTTGCAGTAAAGACTTTCAGCTGAACACCTCAACCAGCGCGTGACCCGTTTCATTTCAAATTGTTAAATTTTGACCCGTTTAATATTTATAATTATCGAAATTGGAGAATCAGGCATGCTTCGAGCCTTCTTCTGATGATCGTTAACAGAGATGACGTCATCCAAATCTGAAATCCTCGCTGACCGTTGCCATGCCAACTGGCAAATTGTCCTTGATCACACCTGTCTCTGGGGCTACTGATGTACCAGACTTTTCCTGTTAAACCTGGACACATTAACTGTCGGATCGGGGAATGAACATCAGTGAGTTATTTAACCTTACAGAGACAAAGAGAATATGCAATATAAGCTTCTAATTTCACACATACAAATGAAGACATCTGTGGGTATTTATACCCTTACAATACGAAAGTTATTTAACCGTTTTCTAACTAACTAACTAACATAACTACATAACCGAATTTCTTGTTCATAATTTTTTAATTCTGCAGTTGACTTTTTTATGAACAAGTTTGACTTTTATAATTGACTTCTAAAAACCATAATTTCTTGATTAATAATCTTCCAACAATCACTCCCCTAATCAAGAAATTGTTCAATTTTTCTTTTGTTCATCCAAATTTGCAGTCCATCTTCTCCTTCCTCGTTTGCTATCCGATTTGCAATTCGACTTTGACTCTCCGGATCCCATGATCAAGATTGAAGCGGGTTAGTGCCGTCTTTGTCAAATTGAAACCAGGTTAAAGTAAGAGTTCGAGTCCCAAAGGACCAAAGGTCTACCTTACATGGAAGGTGAATTAGAAGAAGTGGTGTGTCACCCAAATGAGGTCCAAGTATTTGAAAAGGTATTGGGTACTCGGCGCTGATATATTAGAGGAATTGGGCGTAAACCTTCTTCGGTACCTTCAGCCTCGAGTGCCGTTATTCATCATGAGCAGAATCAGACACCTCAGCCACTTACACAGGTAAAACCACCTTATGTTATGTTGATGATGTTAGTTTAGTAGATTTCGTTTGTTTTAAATGTTTGCGTTAGGCATTTGTGGTTGGGTTACGGGTCATTTGGCTATTGAAATTTAGGGATGAACGGGTCAAAATGTTATGGATGAACTTTAAAACACTAAAAGTTGGAAGTGTTAAGTGTATCAAAGTCGGTTCGGGTCATTTTGGGTATTGGTTGGTTACGGTACTGACGCTACTTGTCACATAGTTTGTATAAACTGAGGCTTCACAAAGCCATGCTTTCCCCATCCTTGAATAGCTGTCTTCTTTGGGATTTAAGGATGTATAAACTGGTTAAATTGGAAATCACATTAATTTTGAGTTGTCCATAGCAAAACCTGCAAAAAAAAAAAAAAAAGTAAATAGTTTGTATCTACTGATATTCACCAACAATTCAGATTTCAGAATTACAGCTAGATGATGGCGGTGGTTATATATGTTCAGGATATTTGTTTATACAGTAAAGTTAATCATAATATATGTTTCTACAAAAACAAAAGTGGGATGGATGAAGTCTTACATTGATTATTGTGAATAAGCTTCAACATAAGCTGTCTCTTGCTAAAAGCATAAGACTCTCTTTCTTCTTTCAGGCCAATCGAACGCTACAAAAAAAATATAATTATAATTTATAAGAAAGATTCCAATAAATTTTATATATTTCTGCATAATTTAAAAAGAAGTCAAAAGGCCATGTAATATGTAAAATTAGTGTTTTGAATGAAAGCAAATTCAATTATTTAATTTCTGCATATCGAAACTAAAACAAGTCAAATAGCTATTTAATAAACAAGTACCATGCATGGCGATGTAGGGGATATGATAGATAAGGGGCCAGTAGTGGGAACATCTTCCGGTACACCTTTCTATCAGATTTGGGCAGCCATAGATTCTTACACTCAAAAGTGAGGGCAACAACATTTTTGGCAAATGTTTCATCTTTGGGCATTTCTCAATGGAGAGATGTTGGAGGGAGGTGAGGTGTTGGAGTCCCATTGAAAGGGATTCCAGTTTATCAAAATTAATTATCCGAAGAGAAGGAAGAAATGAAGGAAGAAGGTCTGACAATTCACGAAAATTACTCACATGTTCGTTAATTAACCTTAGACGAACAAGGGATGTTGGAAAATTCTGTGGGCCCCACTCTGAGATGGGCTTTTTCAACCCCCCTATTTCAAGGTGGTTCAATTTGGGAGGCCAAAGCCCACGAGGAAAGGAAGCATCAACACTTGGACAATTTGTGATTTGAAGACGTTTTAACAAGGTGAGATTTGATAGCTCTCTAAGGCATGGAAACACCAGATCTAAAACATCACTATTGGTTGACCATACCTCCTATCCACACATATTTTTAAATTCAAGAATTTCAAGTGAAGGGAAGGCAACAACGGAAGTCCCAATTAACTCAAAACTTATGTTTGTTTCAAGTATTTGATGAATTGCACTCCATGTGTTCGATGAAATGCCTCAGTTAAGTTAGACTTTTATTAAACTTCATTTACTCATACTTTTTTGTACAACTTATCATGACTTTTTATCACTGTTGCAACCAAAGACAACCTGTTTTGACGTTTAGTAAGCCATTACAATGAAATAAGAATAATTAAAAGTACTCTTTTTGTTCTAATTAAAAATATATGTTGAATTTTGAAAGAAGTGGAAATTTGTATCCACAAGTGAATACAATTGATTTGATCTAGGATTGACCAATTTATTGACTTTTGGTAATTAGACCCAAAATTTGCAAATTCTGCACTAACTGTATAACTGAAACTGATTGCTTGATCTTAGAATCTAAATTTTACATCATTCGTGTTAAGAAAATATTTTAACAAATGATAACATTTCATTTAGCCTTTGTATTAATTAACTTACAAAGATACTATCCGAAACCATCTGTAAGTAATCTACACAGGATAAAAAGAGATAGAACTTATTTATATTTGTGAGTTGACCTATGACTAAAAAAGTCAAAATGTTAAATTTCAGCTTCACAAAACCATGCTTTCTCCATCCTTGAGTAGTTAGTTGTCTTCTTTGGGATGTATAAAATGGTAAAACTGGAAATCACATAATTTATTAGAAAGAACACGATAAATCATGTTTCACTCACTTCTGTCAGATCAACCGTAACATGTCTATCGAAACTAAAACAAGTCAAAAGGGTGTTTTAATAAACAGGTACCTGTATTAGATGTCGTTGCAGGGGATATGATATTTGGGCATCCAGAGATTCTCAATCTCAAAAGTGAAAGGCAACAACATTTCTCGTAGATGTATTATCTTTGGGTAGTTGTTAATGGTGAGATGCTGAAGGGATGTGAGGTGTTGGAGTCCAACCGAAAGTGATTCCAGTTTATCAAATTTCAAGTCGAAGTTCTGTAAGAGTGGAAGGAAGAAGAAGGGACAATTGACTAAAATTACTGAGATGTTCACAACGTTACGTCAGGTGAACAAGGGAAGTTGGAAAATTTTAAGGGCTCCACTCTAACAAAGGCTTATTCGACCCCCCCTGTTAATTGGAAACACAAATTGGGAGGCCAACGCCCACAAGGAAAGAGATCATCTGTTCTTGGGACAATTTTCTATTTTTCAAATAATTTAACAAGGTGAGCTTTGTCTGAATGGCTTGAAAAGAAATCATCATACAGAGTTATGTTTTTGACACTGGCTTCTATTATGCTATTTAATGTTTTATTTTGAATACACATCTGTTGGATAATCTTGACATGACGGGTCGACGGGTATGGGTCAAACGGGTCATCTGGGTTAGCTGGTTCAGTTGCAGTTTATTTATTTGTTTAGTAATTTAGTTTGAATAAGTATTAAGTATTCAAATTGAACGTTTGGATTTTGTTTTGAGTCGCACGGTCTTTAGGAGGGTTCCTTTTGAATCGGTGATAGCACGTGTTGTAGTAGTTAGTTTGCTGTTTTGAATGGAACTTAGTTTACGTTTTCATGCGTGCCCATATAAGGCGCCATTGAGTTGTTCAATAAAGTAACCAGTTTATGTGTTTATTATTTTCTTTTATATGTGAGTTATGTGTGTTAAGCCAAGGCCTGAACCAACAACATCTAGCTGAGAAAAAAAGTTAAGAATGAAAACAAAAATCACATCTACCTGTTTTGGGGAACATGCCCCTTTTGAGGGGTTTAACTTGTTTCACAGCTGAATATTGATTATATTTTTTATTTTGTAATCACAGACACAATTTGCTGAGCATGAGCACCAACTTAGTGAGACGAATGCTACTAGTGAGAAACTTGTGAATAAACATATAATGAGCTACAAAGTTCAAGATGGTGCTGCAGAATATAAAGCGTGCGTCATGGTCCTTTTTACGTTGAGCTCGAAATGCAGCACAGCAGCAGTATGATCCTTTTCAAAAATATTGTTTTGTGCTGCTCATTGTCTTGTAAATGTTCTTGTAACTCTTTGTAATATGATATGGTTATATAATAATAAGATTTATGATTTTGTGGTTCTGATTAATTTGCGTAAATGCTCATGAAATGGTTGCTAATTCCATAGACCAATGGTTGGAAAACAAAATAAAAGTCAACTATAACCAACTGCAGTCTGCAGCAATGATGTTTGTAGCTCAATGCATGGATACACTAAATTAACTATATAGTTGAATACCATATCAGGTTGTTCCTGTGTACCAATGGTTGAATGCATATCATTGCACCAACTTGCAGAAATAATGTTTTTAACTTTGATTCATTGTACTATGGGACGTTTGACCCGTTTTATTTAAAATTGCTATATTTTAACCGGTTTCATTTTAAATTACTGTATTTTGACATGTTTAATGTAAATTCACTATATTTTTCCCCGTTAAATATTAATTCATTGTGTTTTGGCACTTTTGACTCATTTCATTTTTTATTGCTATATTCTTAGTGCAAAAATCATGAAGTGATTGAACAATATGATGGTTTATTTTAGTTTCAAACACAAATGAAGTAACCTAAGAATGCGATGTGAAATCTTGAGTTACAACTTACAAGGACTACTAAATGATCTGTGTTAAACATCATAACAACTTATAAACTTTGAACATTACATATCATCTTGAATCTCCTTATATAAATATCTTTATGAACTTCTAAAAACAGTTGATGTAAATATTATATCAGATTTTTTGGATGTTAAATTGGTGACTTTTAGTGAGAACTGTTGGTTTTGACTGAAATTGGGTTTCTTGTGGAAATTGTGTTCAAAATCTTGACTCGAAGGATGTTAGTCACCACTGAATTGATTTGTGTTTGGATGAATATCCTAGTAAAAATATGTTTATTTAAATTATTTATGAAAGTTGGTTATTATTCACCTAAATTAGAAGAACTCATTTCTTTTTGTAATTGATAGAAACAACAAACGGGTCAAACGGGTACGAGTTTAAAAGAACTGGTAATTTGTAAGTTCAGCTCACTAATTTTGTTTGTTTAGGAATAGGGGCATGTCCACAAGTGATTTGATCTAGGATGAATCAAATTATTATGTTTTGGTTATTAGATTAAAAATTTGCAATTCTGCACTAAGTGCAGAAATTGAACAGTTATTTGATCATAGAAATTTAAAAATTTACACCAGTTATAATAATAAATATATTAATAAAAGATAAGATTTTAATATGGTAAACCTTGTCAGATAATTTATATAATTATTGATCATGTGATAACATTTTGTTTAGTCTTTGTATTAACTTAACTGATTTTAAGTCTTCATGGTTCCTCTCATACGTAATCAGCAAACAATAATTATCAAAACCAATAATTCGTCATTCAATTATTGATCATGTGATAACATCTAGAGTCTATCTAGGGTGGGACGACATCATTTGGGGATTCAACAGTAATTCGTCATTCAATTATCAAAACCAAACAATAATCACAGGAATAAATATGAACCTATGTGTCATAACAAAACAAAAATTAATGTGCCAAATACAAATACATTGCATCAAAGTTAAACATAAGAAACCAAACCGGTGAGCCCACAGTGAACAAGAGAAACTTGTATTCTGCCATTATGTTTGCTTGAGCTTCATTATAAAATACGCAGACTCAAAGTTCCTTTTTTGACTGCCTCGGGTACTGTGCCAACTGCCCAAGATCAAACACTCACAAACAATATGAACACAAAGGTTCTCTGCTTGCATACTTTCTTAATAAAAATGAGTGTAAAAAACAAACTACTGCAAGTACATTTTTTATAGAAAAACAAAATCACACATGCTTGATATTTGCCACTATTCCATGATCTGATAAAATAGTATTTCAACGTTTACAAGTTGCTAAGTTTCACACGCTCAACTCCTTTTCGGTCAACCAAGACCAATTCTTCAACAACCTTTTTGACCCGTTCATGCGAAACCCGGTTTCAAACCCGTTTCAATATTCAATATCTCGTTTCCTGCATTGAAATTAAACACTTTAGTAATAAAACTAATTCAACACACAAATCAATTAAATTTACAAAAAAAAAAAAATCTGACTTACTTTATTTTTGTGAGTTTGACCTATGACTAAAAAGTCAAATGTTGAATCTGCAAAATTCTGAGCCTCACAAAACCTTGCTTTCTCCATCTTTGAATATGTCATCTTTTGATATATCCATAGGAAATATTGTTAACAGAGTAAAACCTGCAAAGAAAGTAAAAAAGTTTTGACTTTTTAAGACTAAAAAATCATTTTTTGTTGGTGACTGTCATGAGCATAGCAAAATAATGTTTAAAAAAAAATAAACAAACCAGGTTCCAGAAGCTCTATTTTGTTCCTTAACAAACTGGCATTTTCAGTTTCTGCTAGCCTCTTTCAGTTCAAACTAGAAAGAAAAAATATGTGTCACAAAGATATTAAGAAATCTCATAATTTCTTAATAATTTACTTAATTGTCTTGAGACTGTGTAAAATTTGTAGCTTAAATGAAATCAAAATAAAATATATAATTTACACATATGAAAAAACCACAAGGAGTCAAAAGGTTATATAATTTAAAAGTACCTGATGAAATGTCAATGTGGGGGATATGAGAGATGAGGGGATAGTAGTGGGATCCTCTTCCTTCACACCTTTTTCTCAGATCTGGGCATTCATAGATCTCCAAACTCAAAAGTGAAGGAAGCAGCTGTTTTGGAAGATGTTTCATCTTTGGGCAGAACCAAATGGTGAGATGTTGGAGGGAGGTGAGGTGTTGGAGTCCCATTGAAAGTGATTTCAGTTTATCAAATCCAGTTATGTCCAGAGATGTAAGAGAAGAAGGGAATAGGTGGGATAACTGTCTAAAATTCCTCACATCGGGTTCCTCATATAATGTTAGGTCAACAAAGGAAGATGGAAAATTCTGAGGGCCCCACTCTGACATGGGCTTCTTCAAACCCCCTATTCTAAGGGAACATAAATTGGGGGGCCAAACCCCACCATGACAGGAAGCATCAATACCTGGACAATCTCTGATTGTCAAATCTTTTAATGAGCTGAGATTCTTCATTTGAAGGGCAGACAATGACTCCATGCTGTTACATTCTTCTATAATCAAATGAGTGAGAACAGGCAGTGGAATGTCAGGAAATGACTCAAGACTTGGACAATTGAATAGATACAACTCAGTGAGGTAAATGAAGTTACCCAATTGCATGATTGATTTCAAATTGGTCCAACCTTTAATAGATATGCTTTCAAGCATGGGCATATTTGCGCTGCTAATATTTTCCATTAGTTTCTCACAACCTTCTATTTTAAGTGACTTGAGTTTCTGCCCTCCTCCTCCTGTTGCTGCTGTTGGGAAGGAGACATGTGTAAGTGAACTACAATCATAGATCTGCAAGCTTTCAATGCTATTTGGACAGGAGATATGTGTAAGTGACCCACAACTTAAGATTTTCAAACTTTCAATGCTATTTGGACAACAACAACGCTCCATGTTGTGACAAAACCTTACTTTCAACATCCTAAGAGATGACAGGTTGCTGCCCCCCAAATTATCCTCCTCTTCTTTCTCTCCTAAACTCACCAAATTTGAACATTCAGAAACTTCCAGTTTCTTTATATTCACAAGAACCTTACTCGCCTCTTCTTCTGATTCCCACAAGTATCTTATTTCATTACACTTCTCAATACTTACTTCTTCAACTGCCCCAATACGCTCTATAACACCTCTCCACACCTCATAAGTAAGCCCTGAAATAGAACTTATATGCAACTTAGTAATTGATGAAGCTGCCCGAACCAGACTTCTCAACACACCATCGCCACATTTAGCAATTTCTAAAACCCTTAGCGAAGGTAGTGCTTCAACTGAGACATCAATCAATTCAGGACAATTGTCTATATCAAGCGCACGAAGGCAAGAAAAATCTGCATCGTTGGTAGACCATGTCTTCCATCCCAACATATCTTTAAACCATAAATATTCAAGTGCGGGTAGTGCTTTAGGTGAGAATTCAATCATTTTGGGACAATTTAATATATGAAGTTTTCTAAGACATGGAAGCACTGAAACCTCACTATTGGTTGACCATACCTCCCACCCCGGCGTATCATAAAACGATAGCATTTCAAGTGAAGGGAAGGCAGCAACAGTTAGCTGGTTGGTCCCAATTAACTCCGAACCTATGAATTTAACATTAGGCATGCTACTTATATACAACTCCTTAAGTGAAGGTAGTTGCCCAAGTGGTGGTAGAGATGTACAATTCTTACAGTTTCTCATAGACACATGAACCAACAAACGAAAAGAGGGATCCCCAACCCATTCTGGAAACTTTGTTCCCGGATATGAATCAATTGAAAGCTCTTTCAACCATTTACTATCAGGTTTCAACTCTTTGAGAACCTCCTTTTCAGGTGTTTCATGTTGAGAACCATCTCCCCAATTCAGCGTTAACTTAGTAAGCTTTTTTAGAGATAATTTTGCCTCATTTGCATCCACTGCGCTTTGCACTTTGCACAACCCTTCAATGGAAAGTTCCCCACCGAGATTATTTAATCCCTTAAGCTCCGTTATAGCAAACCCACCATCTCCTCCAATGACAATCTTGGTGAGAGTTTGTAGGCTTTTCAGCTCACCAATCCCCAAGGGAAACTCTATAAGAGACGAAGTATTCCTAACGTCAAAATGCTGCAACTTTCTGAGCTTTGAGAAGCTTTTAGGCAACTTAGTCAAATACCAACAGTTAAAAATGATCAGTGTTTGTAGATTAAATAGATTACCAATGTTCTCTGGTAACTCTTTGATGTTAGTTCGAGATAAGTTAAGATATCTCAAGTGCTTCAAACTACCAATGAAATCCGGTACCTCACTTATCCACAAGCCACTCAAAGAAAGGACCCTTAAGAGTGGTAACTGAGGAAGTAAGTCAACCAGAATCTTACTGGAAAGGTACCTTCTTTGATTTTGATCCATAGATACTGCCAATAATGTTCTCAGACTTTTTGCCCTTTTAAATGGCTCAAACTTCTGGTAAGCTTCATATGTCTCAGGAACAAATGACATATGACGGTACTTTGTCAAAGCTTCCTCCCCCAACTTGGTATGATTCTCAAACCTTAAAAAAAAACTTTTGGCAACAAATGTAGCCAAGTCGTTCATTAGGTCATGCATCACATATAAATATTCATCATTAGGTGCTTGCTGAAAAAAGGACCTTGATAACAATGCTTCAAAATCTTCTTGTGCCTTGGTTGCTTCTGATTGGCTTAAAAACCCTTCCGCCATCCACAATAAGACTAACTCCTCTTTGTTAAACAAGAAGTCCTTAGGGAACAAGGAGCAATATGCAAACAGCCTCTTCAAATTTGCAGAAAGATCATGGTAGCTTAGCATAAGGGCCGGAAAAATCACCTTCCAATCTGCAGAAAGATCACCAACATATTCTGTATCCCAGATTTGACTACTTAACACGTCGTCCCATTTTTCAGGTGTTGTTTTTGTTCTGAGTAGTCTTCCAATTGCTTTTAAAGCCAAAGGCAAAGTACCACACTTTTTCACAATAGCTTCACCCTTTTCCCTAAGTGTTGGGTATGAATCAAAGCTATCAACACCCAATGCATGGAAAGCAAATAAAGACAAAGCATCTTCAGGTGACAAACTCTCAAGAAGGTCAAGATGATCAAAACCTAGGATTCTGAGTAGTTCCTTCTTGCGAGTTGTCATGATTATCTTACTTCCCGGTGCCCCCGAATGAAATGGGAGCACAAGTTTTTCCCAGTTTTCATAGTTCTCAGTCCACACATCATCAAGTACAAGCAAAAATCGCTTGTCTTTAAATTGCTCTGTAAGAGCCTTTTGAAGCTGATTTAAATCTTTGAATTCGGTTTTTTCTCTATTCACATCTTGAAAGATGGTTTGGCTTATCTTAAATACATCAAAATCATCAGAAATACAAACCCAAGCATTGAGTTGAAAGTGATCCTTCACCTGTGGATCATTATACAAAAGTCTAGCAAGAGTGGTCTTCCCAACCCCACCCATACCAACTATGGGTATGATGCTAAACTTTTCTGTAGATGACTCACCCCCTAACAGCTGGTTGAGCAATCTCTTTTTCTCACCTTCTCGTCCAACAACATAAAGTTCTGGCAAAGAGGTTTCATTTCCTCTATTACCATCTTCCTGTTTTTCATTTTCCACAGTCAAACCTAGCTTCTCTTTTTCTTCATATAGTTGTTGTAACTTGGTGGTAATACTATCTATCTTTGGAGACAACCTATTACTTAGTGAGAACTTTGTGAACCAAGCTGGGACGATGAGGTTTCTTACCTTGCTTGTGCTTGCTCCTGATTCCTGGATTAGCTCACGACGCATGGCTTCCGTAGCCACATCATCAAGTACGTCTTCGATATCGTAAGCCAGATGCTGGAGACGATTCAGCCAATGTTTAACAGCTTCTTCTTTTATTTCTTTGTCAGAAGCATCATGAAGAAGAGCTTGGATCTGGGACAGTTTTTCCCCCAGTTTCTCGAGCTCGGAGTGAATACCCTGAGCACGAGCATACTCCTTGAAGGCTACCTCACCAAGCTTCTCAAATACGAGTTTGACAAGTGCAGAAGTAGCAGCATCAGCCATTGGTAACAGTAGTAAGCTGGGAATGAGAGTAAGTAGTTGGTTTGTATGAGAGGAATGAAGATGAGATAAGATGAGTGGAGAGAAAGAACGTTGTTTTATGGTCACTAAATAATCGGATAAATGTTGATAAGATATGAGTGGAGGAAAAGAACGAGTGTAACTGTGTAAGTCATCCGCATATTCTCTTGTATTCACATGCATATGGATAAATGTTGATAACATATGAGTGGAGGACTGGAGGAAAAGAACGAGTGTAACATATGTTTCTTTTGTATTTTTTACAGTTTCAGCTAGATGGGCTAGGCTTCCCGGCCCAGGTCTCTTTTTGGCCCATGTTTGGTAATTCATGATTCTGGGCCTTTTGGCTCACATGTTCATTAGCCACCAGCCCTCCAGGGCTCCAGGTTGATTGGGTAATTTTTTTTTTAACGGCAAATTTCTTTTAAATCCTGTGGCCTAAGACTTGAATCCAAGGCCTCTCCCTCCTAAGGTGTTTAAAGGTTTTGTCTTTGTCAATGCACCACCACCACATTAGTGATTGGGTAATTTTATTCCACCAAATTTTGCTTAACCAAATTTTGTATTTAAACATATTACTTTGGATTTCATCAACAGGTAAAATTGGTATTTGTGACTGCGAGATGCTGCGTATTTGCGTACTAAGCTAAACTTCAAAACTTATTTGTGACTGCGTATTTGTATTGCGTCTCGTTGAATCACTAAAAAAATTTACATTCAAGACTTCAAATAAACAAAAGAAGTTAAACGATGAAATAGATCAGCGTTTTCTAAAAAGGAAAAAAGAAAGAAAGAAAAAGAATATGTTGAAAAAATTCAAATGACGTTAGTAGATGAAACGCATCGTTAGGGGGTGACGGGATTTTAACGTCTAGCGGGTGGGGAGGAAAGGCACGGACCAACTGGCTAGCGCACATCTTGTTTAAGTTTCTGACTTATATGGTATATGTATAAAACTTGATTCTAAAAACCTTGTATAATTTGCTTGCACCTTATGTTTTCCCACTTGTAATAAAGAACTTTCCTTGACATATTGACTTTTCCTTTTAAGATATTACTAGTAACATGACACGCGGGACAGTTGCGAACATCGAATGGATTTGTCCAAGTGTTATGTATTGTGTTAACCATATGAATACATGTGTTGTGATGTATGTTATCTAACTCAATGTAACCAATATGAGCATTACAGTTGGATCAAACGTAAAGTAAATCGAATTTATACCGTACAAAAGAAACTTAATCCAACCCGGGTTGGTTCGTTTAGTGGGGATTCACTTAACCACTACACCGCCCGTACCTTTGCATCAAGACTTAGCGTTGTCAAAATGCACAGTAATTCTTGTTATACATATCTAATCTGTAAATTCATATCTCTAAACTTAATTAACCTACTATGTTTGATCATTAAAATCATCCAAGAAGGCACTCCAAGATCATGTAGGACAACCAGCATCATCAAATCCTCAAAACAGTCAAGAAAACATTCGGTATGATCTTGTTCTAGTGTTTTCTTGTTTCCAGAACATAAACTCAAAAACCTAACCCTAAAAACTTCAAGTTTATTGTAATAATGATGATATAACATGAGCATGATGATAATTGGTCGTTATTTGATGTTTGCATATAAGATTAGTACTTAAACTCTCGTTTAGAACAAAAATAGTCACAACAGTTTGCAATTTGATTTCAAAACCGATTTTCTTTAAGTCATAACTTGATAATAAAGAAACTATTTTGGACGATTTTTTAGTCTAATTTGTAATACTAAGATCCTAGACGTCAAAAAATAAATATCGTAATATTTCAATAAGACTAGGTCAGTCTTTATGAATTTACAAAAACATGTGTCAAAACTATTTTCGAATCAGAAACATTACATTAGGGTGTCTTACAAGGGGCATAACTCACAAAATAGAAGTTCAAATAACCGAAAATTTATACAAAAGGTAGTATTATGAGCTATAAAGATTTTCCAATTGGATTGACATGGTTTGAATAAACATATATTTTTTAATGATTTTTACTGTGTAAATTGACGCCAAACAGTAATCGTTTTACCTCTTGGTAATCTAGGATGTTCATGAATTCTTTGGTAAAGTTTTATGACTATGAAAAAATACACAAAGTAACCAAGACATATATTGTCACACCCCTCCTAAGGCGGAAACGTGAGGCGCGGCCAAGAAAGGTTTTCAAGCATCCGATTAGCAAACATCTACGTGATTAAAATGATCAACGATACCAAGTGTGTTTTAAAGTTGCAAACCCAAGTATTTAAGTTTAGGCATACATCGCCCAAATAAACATGTTCAAAGTACTTAAACAAAAGTCAATGTTTATATAACTAAAGGCTTTGACAAGTATATCCCATACGAAGACGGGAAATACAATCATTTGATAAAAACCGATTTGCATAGTCTAATGAAAATCGCGATGATCAAATCGTTGCCTTGCAAGAACAACGACGAATGTGTTAACATAAGCCCGTGACCAAACCATAACAAAGTTGCCTCACCACCAATTAAGGCGATGCATAACTAGTAGGACACAATTGCACCCAAGGCTACGAATAGCCAAGGGTTGGGCTTGTTGGACTCAATTGTCACACTCCAAAGACGTCGCAGCAGAAATACAAACGTGGCGGTGACGGAGGTTGGTACCTATAAATAACTTAGTAGACGATGCAATAATAATTTTGGACATACCACTTAATTAAAACATAAAATTTAAAGTTTAAACATAGCCACAACCAACACATAATTGTTTAATCCTTATGGATCTTAGTACACTTGGTCCCAAATTAGTTTTAAAAGTTTGTCCAAAATATTATTTAAGAAGTGTTGTATCAACTATGACAAGACATGCCAAAATCCTGAAGGCGAACTCATGTACCTGAAGAACACGTAAAAATAAAGTGTCAACACAAAGGAAGGTGAGTTCACATATTCAAATTCGTAACAATTTGTTTAAGGAAAACTTTCTTACTATAAATTTTTAATGGTAAAACATCCGTATATAGTTAAGAAAGTAAATTTTATTTGCTTTATCAAAATCCGAGGGTCAGCTATCGTAAGCGGTTTATGGAAAGCCTCTGATAGATCATTTTCCCAAGGTTTATGTATTAAATTTCAGCCCAATCATTCAGATTCGTAAGTTTGCAAGACATTACGAGTTATATATCAACAGTGAGGGTATAATCAAGCTAGACTCATTAAGAGAATACAAATTCATCGCTTAAATGACACGGAGCTACCGGTCACGACGGGTGGTCAGCCCGATAGATCTATCAACAATTCCAAGCATACATTATTAATGATTAAGTTGGCTAAAAGAAAGTGCGCCAAGTGCCCCGTAATTGGGGTCACCAAATGCCAGCCTTAAATGAACAATATATATATATATATATATCTTACTAGAAAGTTAAATTTAATATACGGTGTTATTCAAACACCGTCATGCATCGCGTTTCTGCCACGAAACGTCTTTGTATCAATCAAAATCCTGTTTTCCTCAAAAACCAATTTTATATCATTCACATCTCCAAAACCATGTTTTTCATAAAAACATAACATATCAGTTCAAAACCATATTTTCCACGAAAATATATATTTAGATTATTCAAAGGCATATTTTATAAAAAAAACGTATAATTATCCTTTATAAGGCGTGTTTTTCCCCCAAAACAGTATATAAAACAGTAAAAGAGGGGTTAGTGACACTCACATTTGGGTGCGTTTTTATATTTTCGCAATCCCTCAAATTGGTCTACACGTCCTAAATTAAGTCGGAACGATTTAATAACTAATTATTCTATTAATACCTAAGTTTCTCCAATACTTAGAATTTTCATGTAACTTTGAGATTTTCACGAAAAGTCTTTATTTTGATTATGTTGGCGTGTGTGTGTGTGTGTGTATTAAGATTTTAGTGACTTGAACGATTTTGATGGTGACCCTCAATATGTTATATCCGTTATCACATCCGTTTATTTACAATATATCTAAGATTTGCGTTTCGTAATATATTTACATAAATATGGACATATTCGACGTCTATCGTAATTCACATATTTTATCAACTTATACATTTTATCATTTTTAAAGCATTTATACACAAAATAACTCATCAAGTTAACCTATGTATTATTTTCATGGTCAACAAATAAGTTATATATTTAGCGTGATATTTAACGAAATTATTGTTTTAATCGTACAAGCGTACATATATAGTCTTAACTTCTACCATCATGTCAACACTTAAGGGGGGGGGGGGTAGTTGCACGGACCTCCCATCCGCCGGAGTATTGCAACTCCGCAAGCTAGCTTAGCCCCATAGCTGCCTGGCGGTGATTACCCACGGTGAAGAGCCCCAACACCCCATAAGGGCATTGCCGGGAATCGAACCGGTGACCTCAAGTAGAGGCCTGGGTGAGGCTGGCCAACTGGGCTACCCCAGAAGGTTTCATGTCAACACTTAATATATCACATTACATATATTCATATTCACATATCACATTGCAAAACCTAAAGTTCACCCTTGAACATCCTGTTTTCGCGTACGTTGAAATATGTGTATTTTAACGTTTTCGGTAACGTTTTCGGGCGTCGCAAGTCACATATGACTAGCCAAACACCAAGGTTACTTAATATAAGTTAAAATACTTATAATTATCTTAAAAATATCAGTTTATAATCTGATTTAAAACAGTTTTCAAAAATCACTTTAAAAGCCGATTTTTGCCGATTTTTACCGTTTTTAACGCATAGTCTTGTACCGAACTTTACTATAATCATCCCAAATCGCCATGACTTGATATTTTAACACAACACATGTTATTTACCGATTAAAATGGTGATTATACTCATGATAGTGCAGATTTTATGCATGTCACATAAATCACACAATTTCACCAATTTTACTACTTTTTAAGCTTTATGTACAACATGCAAAGTTACCAAACCTATATTATAATTTGAGTAAAATGCACGGATAGTCCCTGTGGTTTTGCAAAGTTTCACCTATAGTCCCCAGATTTTGGAAATTACACTCCTAGTCCCTGTGGTTTGACAGTTTGTTACGCTGATAGTCCCTAGAGTGGATGTGGGTTAGTTTTCTCTGTTAAGTCCATGTCAAATGACAAAATTACCCCTTACCTTTATTAAAAAATAAGAAAAAACTAATTATTAATCATTTAAAATACAAAACCTTAACCGTGGCCACCCCAGCTTTCTTTCTCTCCTTCCTTTCTTTCTTTCTCTCTCTAACCCTAATAACTTGCCGCCGCCACCACCTATCGACCACCTCCAGCTGCCACCACCAGCCGTAGCCACCTCCGGCTGCCACCAACTTGATAAAAAAAAGGCAAAATTTTGAAGAACCTGATTAGTAAAAACAACAATTTACATAGCTGCTTGTACATTGAATCCATGATCAGTGTAAAGTAAACAAATGAACTGATTCAAATAGGAATCCCTTCAAGGCTGCTTGTACATTGAATTTGTTACATATGAATCGATTCGTACAGAAACCGAAACAATACCCAAATTTTCCACCACTTGGATTGCGGATCTACAAACCCACCACAAAAGCCCCAAATAAGATCATCAACTGCCAAAAAGCACCCTAGAATAATTAATACCTGTGTTAAATAAGAGGTGATAGAGATGATCTTCAACTCTGGATCAGCCACCCAAACTTGCCGGAACACCAGATGTTGTCGAGATATTCTAACCCTTGCAAAGGCTGTGGCAGACGAGCATCAGGGTGGAGGTGGGGGTGGGTTGAAGGTGATTGTGGAGGTGGTGATGTGTTGAAGGTGACGGTGAAGGTTGTGGTGGTGGGTTGAAGGTGGTGGTTAGAGAGAGAGAGAGGGGGGGGGGAGAAAGAAGATGAGGGTGGGTTACCTGGGGTGCGATGATGGTTGTGAAGGTGGTGGTGTGGGGTTGGTGGTGGTGGTGTGGGTTAGGTGGTGGTGTGGGGGAGGGTGGTGGCAAGTGGTGGTGCTGGTGGCGGCAGGTGGTGTGGGGGGTTTCCTGAGAGAGAGTAGAGAGAGAGTCAGAGTGTATGTATGATTTTTTCTTATATTATAATAAAAGTAAGGGGTATTATAGTCATTTCACACCAACTTAACTGAGAAAACTAACCCACATCCACTCCAGGGACTATCAGCGTAACAAACTGTCAAACCACAGGGACTAGGAGTGTAATTTCCAAAATCTGGGGACTATAGGTGAAACTTTGCAAAACCACAGGGACTATCCGTGCATTTTACTCTTATAATTTTATACCATTATAACACATCATATAACTTCATTTTAGCATGCTTATATTCCGATTTTTATTCACTTTTATCATACCATAACAAATTCATCCACTCATGATCATTTAATCATCATGCATGCTTATGTACAAGTACATAATGCATGTAAATCACTTTATCAACATCATTCAAGAACTTAAATGCATCTAACATACATTTAATTTATTCTCATATTATCCAAACATCATCTTTATCAAGTCATCACTTAATCATTTTATCATCAATGCAAGTATCTTCCTCATGTTTATGATTATCCAACAACTTTCATGCACATGCATACATATATACATATACATATATACATATACATATATACATATACATATATACATATACATATATATATATACATATATATATATATATATATATATATATATACGGCACACACACATATATGCATGTTCATATTTTCAAATTTTACCTTTTCACATATTCATCTCAAATCACATGAACTTTTATAAGAAACCTTTTTAATCATGCATGTATCAATCTTCTTAAAATCCACACAAATCAAGATCATCAAAAATCAAGACACAAATCCTAACATATACCCGTACATATTCGGCCATATGCACACACATGAACTTTTCATCAATCTAGTTTAATCACATATTATGTTCGTGTATATTACTTCCGATCATACACACTTAAACATTTCAAGTATCTTCCTTTACAAAACTCAACACATTAACAAAACACCATTTTTGTCACATATGTATATATACTCACGGCCACATTTTATTTTGACAAAGTCCATTTGTTATTAGTTTCAAGTTGTGTGAAGAACTCCAAGATTAAGAGAAACCTTCTATCATCATCATCATTACCAAGAATCATGAACAATATTTTTAAAGTAAATTTATACCTTCAAATTTTTAGATGGGTTTTAATAAAGTTTTGATTATATGAGGCTTGCACTTCCTTGGAATCACTTGAAAGCTTCTTTGAATCTTCAAAACAACTTGAAAGCTCCTTTGTTATGGACTTTATCTTCAAGAATGAAGTTCAAATTTTGAAAATGGATATGGGTGTGGGTGGTTTTGGCCAAGCATAAGAGAACGAGAAGGAGATGTTGTTGTTTGGTGTTGGAAAGTGAAAGAGTTAATGTGTAGGAAGGGTTTTAATCATGATTATTCTTTCATTTTTACAAGTGTCAAGAGAGAGAAAGTGGACAACCCCCATGGCCACCACCTTTCATGCATACACACATCCTCACAATTACATATGCATATATATTATATATTAGACAAAGACAGGTATTTAACTGATTATCGGGTATTTTTCCCGCGTTTTAATTGCATTTTAAGGCGTTTAAAATTATTTTTATTGTTCTATAAAAATTAACTCGCCATAATATTGTTGAACAATATTTTATTTGTCTTGACTGGCTCCGTTGTCTGTATTTTGCAGTATACGCGCGGTATTGCGCAGTACGCGCTTAAATTCGCGAAATAGAGATTTTAAGCGTTTTAATTAATTTTTCTTCACGAATATGATTAAAAATAGAATTTTAATCATAACGGAATATTTTTAGGATTTTAACATTATCCGGGCGGTCACCGACATTCGTTTCGCATTTTGTTTGTTACGGGATAAGCGTTTATCTTATTATTTCCAACATAATTTTTAACAAAGTTTGGATTTACCAACACATCAAATACTACATATTAGCACCAAATTTAATAAAGTATTGTCTTTATTTATTTATAGCACATGTCACACTAATACGGTACAGACTTAAAATAGCCGGGAGTCACATCAATAGATATATTCGACTGTTCCACGGTCAATGGAGACTAATGGCTACTAAATGAATACCACTACAAGGGATTTACGAGATAAATGAATAAAACTTATGCGCACACAGTAGATCTAATGGATTTCATCCCTAACTACCATATCCCGTAACTAAGCATGTATCTTCCCCAAATTTAAATAAAAATTAAAAACGAAAGGGGTGTGAAAGTCACCTAAAGCGTATCCGTGCAAGCTAGCAACCCAAATATCCGAATAGTACATGATTCGGACCTACAAGTGTCCTAAACAATTAAGACGCTAAGGTCTAAATGTGTGCCTGCCCAACAAGTCTTTCACCAAACGTGCTTAAACATGAGGTGTTAACTTTTTATTATGAAAAGCGTTTTTATGTTTTGATGTGTTGGTGGGTGATTATCCAAATGATTACAAGATTATCCAAATGATTACATATATATATATATATATATATATATAGGAGACCGCTAAAATGAGAACCACCTCCAGTTGTAAGAACTGCGAGAACCACTTTCTAGCCATTAGATCAAGTAGATGGATGGATGAGATTGAAAGTATTAAAAAATAATATTAAGTATTTTTTGTCTTATTATGTTTTTAATATTTTATTCTTAAAGGGTATATAAGTAAAATTGTCTTTTTTTGTCTTTTTGTATATATTAATTTTAAATTACCTTTTTTGTCATATTCATTAATTACATTTTTTACTTAATTGTTTTTTATTTTATAAACTGATTTTTTTTGTTAAACAAAATTTTTGAAATCAAATTTTTAGTATATATTTTTAAAGATTTGTTTAAAAAAAACGTTTTGAAGATCCTTTTTTTACGCCCCGGTTTTTTTCGTTAACGTTTTTTTTTACATTTTACGCACCAATTTTCACGTTAACGTTATTTTACGTTTTACACGTCGGTTTTTTACGTTTTACGCCCCCGTTTTTTACGTTTTACGCGTCGGTTTTTAACGTTTTACGCGTCGGTTTTTTACGTCTTACGCCCCGGTTTTTTACGTTAACGTTTTTTTTTTACATTTTACGTGCCAATTTTTACGTTAATGTTATTTTACGTTTTACACGTCGGTTTTTTACGTTTTATGCCCCGGTTTTTTACGTTTTACGCCCCAGTTTTTTACGTTTTACACATCGGTTTTTTACGTTTTACGCGTCGGTTTTTTACGTTTTACGCCCCGGTTTTTTTCGTTAACGTTTTTTTTACATTTTACGCGCCAATTTTTACGTTAACGTTATTTTACGTTTTACACGTCGGTTTTTTACGTTTTACGCCCCGGTTTTTTACGTTTTACGCGTCAGTTTTTTACGTTTTACACCCCGGTTTTTTTCGTTAACGTTTTTTTCCGTTTTGCGTTTTACGTAAAACATTTTACGTTTTACGTTAAACTTTTTATGTTTTTAAATTTTACGTTTTATGTAAAACTTTTTACGTTTTAAGTTTTACGTTAAACTTTTTACGTTTTACGTAAAAGTTTACGGTTGAACTTTTTTTCCACAAAAACTTTTTTACACGAAAACTTGTGTACGCAAAGACGAACGCACCCATAAATCGCAAAGTCGGTAGGTGTCTCGGATAGATTTTTATCGTCATCGACGGGGGAAAAGAATATAAAAAAACAACAACAAAACAAAAGTGTATCTCGAAAAAAAACGAAGTTTTGGCTCAGATTTTCCGATAATCAGAGGCTGCAAAGTGGGGTTGCGGGTTCAAAAAACCCTACCCTCCGCCATCCTTGCCGCGCCAACGTCAGTTTTTTTTTCATCACAACCGATTCAAATAAGGCACCATATTCAAACGATTTGAACATTCAAAACGAAACAAGAACAACATTCAAACATATTTCAAACCCAGATTCAACATGAAACCCAGATTCAACATCAAACCCATATTCAAACATCAAACCCATATTCAATAAGGCAACAGAATCAAAAAGGTCCCCAAAAACATCATTCAAACCCAGATTCAACATGTTCATCATTCAAACCCAGATTCAACAGAAATAAAACCCAGAAGGAACATGAACATCATTCAAACAAAACATGAACATGAACATCATTCAACCAAAACCCAGCAAAAGGAACATGAACATCACTGTTTTTCACAAACCCAGTAGCCACCACCCCTAAAAAACACCCTCTTCCTTCACCCCCCAAAACCGGCACCACCTCTAGCCACCACCCAACCACCGACATCGATCGCACCACCGGCACCACCGACATCGACGGCATCACCGGCATCGACGACACCACCGGGTTTAGAGACAAAAGGGTGTGGTGTTTGGGGGTAGCCGACAACCAAGGGGGCCTAATTTACAATTCAGAGACACAAGATCAAAACCCAAAAAAACAGAGACACAAGATCCAAAAACATACCGTTAAAACCCATCTTTTCAGTTCAACCAGTAGCTAACACAAGAAGTTCGGCCGGTCATCAATGAAGGTGACCCGGCGATGGTGGAAGACGAAGCCGCCGCCGCACACGGCAGCGGATGATAGAGACGGCGGTGGTGGAAGACAGCCGGTCATCACTGAAGGTGACCCGGATGGAGGGGTGGGTTGAGATCGGAGCAGGAGGATGGAGGATGGGTTGAGATTGTAGGGTTGTTTGAAGATGAGAGAAGTCTGCAACTAGAGAGGAGAGGTGAGAGTATAAAGCAACTTTAAAAGAGGAGAGAGGAGAGAGAGAGGAGAGATTAGACATTAAAAGGAAATGACCAAACTGCCCTTTGAGTTGTCATATTCTAATTGGTTGAGAGTGGTTCTCGCGGTTCTTACAACTGGAGGTGGTTCTCATTTTAGCGGTCCGCTATATATATATATATATATATATATATATAAGTATCCGCTAAAATGAGAACCACCTCGAGTTGTAAGAACCGCGAGAACTTTTTGATCCGGGGCAAGGTGGACCAAATTTTTTTTTCAGAAACGTAGATGCATGTATAAAAACAACATTTGTAAAAAAAAATTCAAAAAAAAAAAAGTCGTGGGTGTAGTTTTGAGCACCACAAGTTTGTGTTTACGGGACCTGTAAATTTTCCGGCCAGATTTACGGGTCCCGTAAACACAAACTTGTGGCGCTCAAAACTACACACATGACATTTTTTTTGAATTTTTTTTACAAATGTTGTTTTTATACATGCATCTACGTTTATGAAAAAAAAAATTGGTCCTCCGCGCCCCCAACGGTGTAGTTCTCACGGTTCTTACAACTCGAGGTGGTTCTCATTTTAGCATTCCCCTATATATATATATATATATATATATATATATATATGTATATAAGAACAGGATCATGAAAGAACGCCTCAAAGTTTGAGAACGATTCTCAGCCACAAGATCTTAGTGGTTTGTGACTGAGATTGATGCGGTGGCATTTTTGTAAATAATAGGGGCCTTGGAACTATCAGGAGGGGTAAAATAGGAAGATCCAAACAAAGGTGCACATGTTAATCACATGCCATTTTCCCCCATCATATTTAAACGACAAAAACTTTTTTATACGTGATTATTTTTCGAAAAAAATTACACCATAAAACTCAGTGTTTTTTTATCTTTCCAACGAGTATACTATTGATATACTTTTCGAAAAAAAATTAACTTGGTTTTATGGCGTTTTTCTGAACTATGTGTTTTATGGCATTTTACACTAGGTATTTTCATGGCGTTTTTCTGAACTAGGTGTTTTTATGGCGTTTTAACTAGGTATTTTCATGGCGTTTTTCTGAACTGGGTGTTTTATGGCGTTTTCAACTAGTTTTTCATTGCGTTTTTCTGAACTGTGTGTTTTATGGCGTTTTTACAGTACAAATTATGATTTTTCTGAGCTCAAAAAATATTAATTTAGGCGGTTAGACACATTTTTTGAGCTATATGGCTAAAAAAATGGTTTTTTTAGCTGCTGTAAATTATAGCTAAAAAAAAGTTTTTTTGTTATGGCATTTTAACTGGGAGCTGGGTTTTTTTTTTGAGCTGTTGTAAATTATAGCTAAAAAAATAGCTTTTTTTTGTTATGGCGTTTTAACAATTATAGCTCAAAAAATAGTTTTTTTTTGTTATATATGGCGTTTTAACTGGGAGCTATATGGCTAAAAAATTGGTTTTTTTGAGGTGTTGTAAATTATAGCTCAAAAAAATAGCTTTTTTTGTTATGCCGTTTTAACCGGGAGCTGGCCCAAAAAAATGATTTTTTTTAGCTGTTGTAAATTATAGCTCAAAAAATAGTTTTTTGTTATGGCGTTTTAATATATGGCTAAAAAATGATTTTTTTGAGCTGTTGTAAATTATAGCTCAAAAAAATAGTTTTTTTTGTTATGGCGTTTTAACTGGGAGCTATATGGCTCAAAAAATGGTTTTTTTGAACTGTGGTAAATTATAGCTCAAAAAAATAGCTTATGGCGTTTTATTTGAACACCGAGTTCATGTGAGTGGGATTTTTTTGACAATATTACCCCTTAGTGTAATTTAACATCAATGCCACATGTCACCACCAAAATCGTTCTCACACTTTTCACCGTTCTCTCTAAATCCTAACCCTATATATATATAGGGGAAGGTTCAATGGGGAACACTAAAAAAGTGGGGAACAACGGGGAACCGACTCAAACGAACTCCGATTAGACTCATTCCAGCGGCGTTGGAACCGGCTCGTCGAACCCTAACTAGGATCTCTTAACCCTAAAACCTAAATCCTAACTCCTAAACTCTAAACCCTAAAGCTAAAAAATAAGGCTAAAACCTAAGCTAAACCGTAAAATTTAAACTATAAACCCTAAAAGCTAAACCCTAAAGGCTAAACCTAAAGCTAAACCCTAAATCTAAACCCTAAACCCTAAAGCTAAACCCTAAGGCTAAACCCTAAAGCTAAACCCTAAAAGTCAAACCCTAATATATTTAGGGTTTAGGGGTTATGATTTAGGGTTAAGAGATCCTAGTTAGGGTTCGACGAGCCAGTTCCAACGCCGCTGGAATGAGCCTAATCGGAGTTCGTTTGAGCCGGTTCCCCACTGTTCCCCACTTTTTTAGTGTTCCACAATGAACCTCACACTATATATATAGGAACATGATCAGGAGAGAACACCTCAAAGTGTGAGAACGGTGAGAACGATTCTCAGCCACAAGATCTTAGTGGTTTGTGGCTTAGATTGATGCGGTGGCATTTATGTAAATAATAGGGGCCTTGAAACTACCAGGAGGGGTAAAATAGGAAGATCCCAGCAAAAGTGCACATGCTAATCACATGCCATTTTCCCCCATCATTTTTAAACGACAATAACTTTTTTATACGTGACTATTTTTCGAAAAAAATACACCATAAAACTCAGCGTTTTTTTATCTTTCCAACGCGTATACTATTGATATACTTTTCGAAGAAAAAATTAACTGGGTTTTATGGCGTTTTTCTGAACTGAGTGTTTTATGGCGTTTTAGACTATGTATTTTTATGGCGTTTTTCTGAACTTGCTCCGTAATAGTACATCCCACATAATAACGTATGCCACATATTAGAGCATGTGTTAGAGCATCTAGTACTAGAGCATGCGTTAGAGCATCTGCTACTAGAGCATCTAGTACTAGAGCATATATTATATGATTAGCGCATCAAACAATAGAGCATCTCATCAAACAAAAGAGCATCTGCTGCTCTATCCTGCATTGCTTACATACTGCATTTGTTTTCCAAGCCTATATTTCTAACAATGTTTATCTGAACTAGGTGTTTTTATGGCGTTTTAACTAGGTATTTTCATGGCGTTTTTCTAAACTGAGTGTTTTATGGCGTTTTCAACTGAGTTTTTTCATTGCGTTTTTCTGAACTGGGTGTTTTATGGCGTTTTTAACTGGGTATTTTTCATGGCGTTTTTCTGAATTGGGTGTTTTTATGGCGTTTTATTTGAACACTCAGTGTCATGTGAGTGGGTTTTTTGACAATATTACCCCTTAGTGTAATTTAGCATCAATGCCATATACCAAAATCGTTCTCACCGTTCTCACACTTTTCACCGTTCTCTCTAAATCCTGACCCTATTATCATACAAATAACCTAATCGTACATTATGTACGCTTCATCCACAACCGTCGGATCATCTCGCTTAAACAGCGTGTTTTTCTATTAAATTTATCAAATTAGGATTAATAAAAAAGAAACCGCCAAGGTTAAATCGTCAAATTTAAGATCAAAACACCTGATAAACAGCAAACAAAACCTCAAAAATCATAACGTAAGATCCTAAAATCAAAATCAAAACCAAAAACGAAATTATAACAATTAATCAAAAATCGATCGATTCCTATTCACCAAATTCTTCTATGAAAATAAACTTCTGATGAATTTAAAAATTCTGTACTAAAACAAATCGATGGACTGACTATCGAAGAAGATGATGCAGAATGTGATACCATGTGTGAATTAATGGACACATGCAAATGCGATTTCAATAAAAAAATATTGTTTGAAATTTCATATAGTTTGTGAATTCATGGACAATGCAATGCGATTTCATATAGTTTGCGAATTCATGACATGCACATGCGATTTCAGTAAAAAGTTAAGTATTCTATTAGATTTCATATAGTTTGCGAATTCGTGATAATGCACATGCGATTTCATAAAAATTTAAGAACACTTTGAATTTTCATATAGTGTGCGATTTCAATATTTTTACACATGCAATATCAGAAAAAGGGATATTTATATGTTGTTTTTCTTACAATTTGCGAATTTGTTCTAATCAAGTGCGATTTTGAATAAAAACACTGCAAAAAAAAAAAACTTTAAAAATACTTTGCCATAAAAATGCAAAAAAAAAAAAAAAAAAAAATCAACATCTGTTCGTCCAGTGCTACTCTGTGGATCCATCAAAATAAACAAATTGAATGAAACCCTAACACAGAAGAACGAAAAGTGCAAATTGAGAATTATGGAAAATTTGAAACTGATTTGAATAATAATTACCGGGATATCAGTGTAACGAACTTCTCGCTGAATGAATGAAGAGACGAATTTTCCCTCTGATGATTAGGTTAATTGTCTGATTTAACCTTATTAAACCGAAAATGAATCAGGACACGTGTATGGCTCAAAATATAGCGTATGTAATGTACGATAACCATATTTGTACCATACTCTTTACCTATATATATATATGGGACCGCTAAAATGAGAACCACCTCCAGTTGTAAGAAAAATGAGAACTACATCGTACGGGGCGAGTTGGACCAAATTTTTTTTCATAAACGTAGATGCATGTATTATAAACACATTTGTAAAAAAAATTCAAAAAAAATATCGTGTGTGTAGTTTTGAGCACCCCAAGTTTGTGTTTACGGGTACCGTAAATTTTAAAATTGGTTTATGAAAAAAAAAAATTGGTCCAAATCGCCCTGGATCAAAAAGTTCTCACGGTTCTTACAACTGGCGGTGGTTCTCATTTTAGCAGTCCCATATATATATATAAACGTTAATAAAAGACTCCATTTAATATCACATGACATTCTTTCCCTAAATCTCTCACTCTTTATTATTAATCCCAAGTTGCATTCTCTCCCCTAATCTCTCATTTTTTATTTATATTTTATTAAATAGATTCAATAAATTAATAGAGTCTAATCTAACTCACCTACTCCAACTTAAATTTTTAGAAAATTAATTATCTTTGTCTTTTTTCCCTTTCTATTATTATCAAAATTATAGTTAATGATATTGATTAATTTTCATTTGTTTTTTATGACTATTATCTTTTCTATTTAAGAAGTGTTGTATTTCTTTTGCAGATAACTTTATTATATACAATTTTTTCTACTTTAGCGTAGTAGTATACAAGGTTAAAAATTTATAGGTTATCATATTTGTTTACATCTTGTCAATACAAAATAAGTAATATAAATTACATCCTAACAAAATTTATGTATAAGCTTTCTATACTTTTAGAAGAAGAAATCTTACTTTTAATACACGATTTTAAAGAATGTCCGGTGTCAACATCATATCATCCCTAAAAAATTGTTTCTAATCAGAATTGATTTTTTCTAAATCATGTTAATATCATATAATGACAATATTGCTTCTTTTAAAATCGTTTCCATAATATCCGCTCCTAGTTCAAATATATTTATAATTTATAACGATAATGATATTTTTGTATCGAAACTTACTAAAACAGTTAAATTCTATTATATGAATAATAGTAATAATAATGATACCTTTAAATTAAATTACCGAAAAAATGCAGAATCTATGCATTTTTAAGTGTTATGATAGACAACAAGATATGTTTGAAACAAACTATGAGTTACTATAGAGAATGATCAAATGTAAACTCGAGTATGAGTTTAAACATTTTTCATATTTATCCATATTACATAATTTATCAATTTAATCTTTTTATTAAAAAACTTTTATGTTTATCAATATAGCTTAACAGTTTATTAATATAGCGTAACAGTTTTTTAAATTATACGTGAGGCATGATAGGTTAGTTTGTATTACAAAATAAGGGAAAATAAACTTAACGGTTATATTAATATGTTTTCTTACACAATGTAAATATATTTACAAAGCTTCCCATAGAATTGATGATTAAGCACTTTAAAAGCAAGTTTGTGAGATAATTATGGGGTACATCTACTTGTGTTATTGTGTTGTGCAAACAAATAGTTTTCATTCTTCAAATCATGTAACACACGAGACTGTAATCTAGTTATTATTATATATAACAAAAGAGGGTGTCTTAGCAATAGTGGCTAAGAGACAACATCTATTATTTTATTATTTTTCTTTGGTAAATTTACCAAAGCTTTTTGTATTAAATCCTTCAACATATAGCATTGTCACTTACACCCCCTCAGCTTTTCTAAAAAAATTATAAAATGTCGTTTTGAGTCCCTTACGTGCTTATTTTATGTACGTGGATCAAATATAATACGTTTACGTGCTTATTTTTATGTACGTTTTTGTTGGTATATGCATTGTTCGGAAACGAGTCAGGTCAAATATGATATGTTTTCACTTGACGGTGTAAATTCGAGTTACTTTACGTTTCGACTCCGCCGCCATGCGTAGTACCATTCTTTGACGTAAAAAACCACTATTTTCTTACATATTTATTTTTAAGTAGGTTTTGTTATAAATCCATGTTGGTTAACGTTTTAATGTAAATTTTCTCGGTAATGAGTCGTGTAAAAATAATACATTTTCGTGCGTATTTTCATGTGCGTTTTTAGTCGGTCTATGTTTGACGTAATTTTTGTTCGAGTAAAATATTTGACGATATAAGTTCGAGTTATTTTAAGTTTCAATGACGCCGCAACGTGTGGCTGGTCAAAATACTAGTTATCACACACACACACACATATATACACACACACACACACACAAATACACATAGTTGAACAATTGTGGGACCCGTCCCTTGTATGAACCCGTTTCGGCATACGAATGAACCCGCTTAATAAATATATAGTTTTATGAAAAAAAATCATATTTAACCCATGGAACGATGTTCCACCAAGCATGTAGGTCGAACACGACCAAAACATATACGTATCCCTAAATATATATATATAGGGAGAGGATCATTACATGCCATTTTTTTTACAATTCTTTATAAAACTACATATAAATGAGAAAACTAGAAAACTAACTAAAAAAACCTAAAAAACATACCAATTTTTTACAATTCTTTATAAAAAATCGCTATTTTTATATATAAAAAAATTCAAAAAAAAACTTGTACTGCACGTGTGCATTATATGTGTACCACACATGTGCATTACATGCTTAAAATTAGCTTTTGAGTCTATGTAATAACTTACTTCCAAACAACTTTAAATGATGTACAATTGATGAAAAACATTAAGGGTCTGTTTGATATAGCGTAATGGAATAGATGAGGGAATGAAATGAACGAGGTAATGGAATAGACAAAGGAATGAAATGGATCATTACATTCCATAGTCTTGTTTGGTTTCCATGCAGGAAATGAATAAGTCATTACCTTGTGTTATTTGGTAGGTAAAACAAGAGGAATGAACTAAATCGGCGATGGGTGGTGGTGGTGATCGGTGACGGCTAGTGGCGGTGGCAGCGATGGATGGCGGTGGTCGGTGGTAACAGCGGTGGGTGGCGGTGGTCGATGGGTGACGGTTGTTAGCGGTGGCGGGTGGCGGCGATGGTGGTGGCGACGGGTGGTGGCCGTGGCGATAACGGTGGGTGGGTGGGTGGTGGTGGTCGATGGTAACGGGTGGTGGTCGTGGTCGTGGTCGTGGAAGATGGTGGTGGTGGTCGGCGGAGGGTGGCGGTAGTGGTCGGGGTGGCAGTGGTGGGTGGCGGCGATGGTGGTCGATGGTGGTGGCGACGGGTGGTGGTAGCGGTGGCGACGGTGGGTAGTGGTGGTCGATGGTAGCGGGCGGTGGCAGCGAAGGATGGTGGTGGTGGTCGGCGGAGGGTGGCGGTAGTGGTCGGGGTCTGCGATGGCGGGTGGCTGCGATGGTAGTCGATGGAGGTGGCAACGGGCGGCGGTGGCGGCGGAAGACGGTGGTGGTGGTCGGCGGAGGTTGGTGGCAGGTGGTGACGATGGCAAGTGATGGTGGTAGATGGTGGTGGTGATGGGCGGTGTTTGTGACGTAGGGTGAGAGAGGGAATGGAATGGAAAAAAAAACAGGGGGAGTGAATGGAATGAATTTGAGGGAATGGAATGACTTATGGAATGGGTGACTCCATTACGTTGACCAACCAAACACACTTTTTTTCATTCCCTTGTAATAGTTCATTCCATTCCAACTCTTATTCCTGCATACCAAACACTTCCTAAATAACATCACAATACATCAACAATAACTCATATCATTGTAACACCCTATAAACGGGCCTGGCAATTAAACCAAATTAACCGTGGATGAGAGGGTAAAATACCGTTAGTGGTAAAAGTTAACCTGTAAACATTAGGATTTAAATAAATTAATCTAATGTTTAATTAATGGAAAATGAATGCCTTTCTCGGAAGATAAAGTTTATCAAAAGATTGAGATGTAACGTTTATAAAATGTGGACTTTAGAGTTTATTGTGTTGAAAACCTTAAATAAAACACGATTAGTCTATTTATATGATTAATTGATGTAATTTCTCAAAGAATTGTAACATGCTTTCTTAAACTAGTATATGTTAATAAACATTTACGGGGTTAAATAATGGTGGATAAAACACTTAACTAATATTAAGGGTTAAAATTTGACTGGGGGTTAAATATATATGTATATATATAAAGGCTTAGAGGAGGGAACTTTCTTGTAAATATGAGACTAAACAAAAGATAAAAAAAAAGACTAGGAATCCCATTTTGGGTGGTCACGTGAATTCAGCCCAAGGGAGGGCACTCCTAAGTTGATTCAACACTAAAAACCCCAAATTGGTGATGAAATTCATCAAATTGAAGGTAGCAAAGATGAAATGTGTGACCAGGAGGGTTCATCTTCGTGGTTTAAGCATTTGGTAAGAACCCTAATACCAATCTCTTCTAAATTCCGAAATCCACAAGAAGGTTTTGACTAAATTAAGTTAAATTCATGGAATGGAATGATTATATGTGCTATCTTGAACATGTCTAATAGTGTTGTGATAGTTTCATACTTGAAATGGGTTAATGTCAATAGATGATGATTTTGGTTTTTATTAGTAGCTTGATGTTACTAGAATGATTGTACTTCTATGTTATTAGCATGGATTGTATGAGAATTATACCCTATGTATTATGCATCATGCTTATTATTTAAGTTGATTTGCAAGTTGATTACAAAGATAGCCTAATTTGGTGGTTTGGATGAGTAAAAGTGATAAGTTCATGAATTGGTTACTTGCTAGATGTATAGTAAATGAAATAACAATGTATGATGTAGTATGCACACTAGGTGTTTGTGAAAATGCCTAAGGGGAGTGTAGATAAATAGAATGGATCACGAACTTTAGAATATTGTAAAAAATGACCGTCTAATGTGAGTATATTATAGTTGGTTGGAAAGGTTTGAGGAAGACTTCAACTCGCTTTAAGTATACAAAACTGAATTGAAGGTTAAACAGGTCAAAATTGTTGATTTCAGTAGCTAAGTGGGAAGTTGTTACACGAAAATAAGTTGTTGTCCAGATTTTGTAAAAATCGTATAAAATCACAGAAAATTCCTTTGAAGACGAGCGATATATGCTCGGAAAGCCCCCTGAGCATAGATTATTTCATATTTGTACATGAAGATGTGGTTCAGATGTAAAATGGGTCGAAAATCACGATTTCTTCAGCTATGTACCCTTTTACATGTTGACCTGATTTTTGAAAAATTGTATAAAACCACAGAAAAATCGTTAGAGGGTGTGCCATATATGCTTGGAAAGGTATTCGAGCCCTCTACAATATATCTTTGAACACGAAAAGCTGATTCAATTGTTAAAGATGTCAAAATGTGTTACGAACAGCTGCTGCGCAAAAGTGCAACACTAAAATTGTAGTTTTTATAAAAGTTTAACTAATGGCCACTATTGGTCTAGATATAAATATGACTTTTGATGAATAATTCACACTAAATATAGTGTGGTTAATATTCTAAGGTACTTGCATATAGACTAATGCAAGTAGTTTTAACGGGAACAAAAGAGATAAATTGTTAATGTATATATATATATATATGTGTGTGTGTGAATCAGCAATTTGACTTCTAAAAGTCAAACTGAACTATAATAGAATTGAATGAAAATATGTAATAAAAGTCCATAAGGTTGATGGTCATAGTATATGATGACTAATCTAATTATCTTTGTGGATTTTATGTTATATGATAGTTTGACTCTTAACAAGTTAGGTGGAGCTTGGAAAGAAATGGGTTAAGCGGGACAAACACGTGAAAAGGCATGATCGGACGGAAGGTAAGTAAAGGTTACACCTCTTAAATAAAACCCTACTTATGTATTAAGTTAAGAACAAGACGAACAAAGAATCGGATGAGTATTTGGTGTAAATACTTGTTGACGCGAACCAAAACGGGTCAAACAAGTAAAAAAGAGTTTTTGGTGTAAATACTTGTTGACGCGAACCAAAACGGGTCAAACAAGTAAAAATGAGTTTTTGGTATAAATTCTTGCTGGCGCGAACCAAAACGGGTCAAACGAGTAAAAATAAGTTTTTGATATAAAACACTTGCTGACGCGAACCGAAATGGGTCGAGCAAGTAAAAATATAGTTTTTGGTATAAACACTTGCTAATGCGAAATAAAACGGGTCAAACGAGTAAAAAAAAGTTTTTGATATAAAACATTTGCTGACGCGAACCGAAATGGGTCAGCGAGTAAAAATAAGTTTTTGTATAAACACTCGCTGACGCGAACCAAAATGGGTCGAGCGAGTAAAAAGACAAGTAAATCATATGTTAATGATTAAACTAGTGACCGTAAAAAAATTAAGAAAAAAAGAGACCCGATGACGTAAGTCATAATGGGTCAAATAAGTGATATCGCAATTAAATCCCATGTTAGTGATTTAAACGATATAAGGACTTGTGTAGTTGTCTAAAGAATAAACCAATAATGGTTCAAATACCGAACGGGGTCATACGAGTCAAATGGTAATGATATCACCATTTGAGCGTAATATTTAACCTGTGTTATTGTTAAGTGTTATACTCACAGGTAAGCTTATTATACGGGCAAGTATTGTCATGACTAGTTAAAATAAATTTTCAAGGTACTGAAAACGGGTCATTGCATTGACCCGTGCCAGGTTGTAGATACATATGTCTGTAGCTTTCGTCTGTATCGAGTCTTTATTTACCTGTTTGAAAATGGGTCATTGCATTGACCCGCGCCAAGGATACACTAAGTTATTCTTTGAATATGCCCGAATAGTGCCAACCCTTGCTTCACCTGAACCAGTTTTAATCTCCTGTTATATCTGGGGATTAATTGGAGAGATCAGACATGTAGTCAAGGCAACTAGACCTCAAACCATAGAAGAAGCTGTAGAACTAGCCAACACCTTGACCGATGAATTAGTCCGTACCCGAGAAGAGGATCAGAGAAGGAACCTAACCCAGAAGCTTAAACAAGAATTCCGTTCTGGAAATTCTAATCGTGGGAAAAATGTAGGCTCTACCTCGGCACCCTATTGTAAGAATTGCAAAAGGAGGCATTCAGGAAGATGCTCCACATACAGTAACTTCTGCAAAATATCGGGACACAAGGAAGAAGAATGCAGGAAGAAAAAACAACAGGATATGCTACAACTGCTGGGAACAAGGCCACATTAAGCCAAACTGTCCGGAATTAGTTCCAGATACGAATAACAAGAATACTAAAAATGCTAGAGCATTTGTTTTAACTGCAGAAGAAGCAAAGATGATCCCGGATGTGATCACTGGTACATTTTTAGTTAATGATGTTTTTGCTAAAGTATTATTTGACTCTAGTGCAAACCAAAGTTTTATTAATACTTCATTTTGCAAATTACTCAATCAACCATTAACTAAACTCCCACAAGCATGTTTAGTAGAGACAGCCAATGGAGAAACCATTAAGATTTCTGAAATCTTGCAGGGAGCAATAATAGAAATTCTAAATCAGAAGTTTATTGCAAACCTTTACCCCATGAATCTGGCAGGATTTGATATTGTATTAGGAATGGATGGATTGGTTAATAGCCAATAAAGCCAGTTTTTTATGTGATCAAAAGTCAATTCAAATAAATCCACCAAAGGGTGAAAAAATCACAATTAAAGGAAATAAAACCTCTAGATCCACAAAATTCATCTATGTGATGAAAACAACAAGTTACATAAGAAAAGGATCATTAGTGTATTTGATTTCTATAATCACTAACACTAAAAGAAAGGATTTAAAAGATATTCCGGTAGTATCTCAGTTTTCAAATGTATTTCCAGAAGAACTACCAGGACAACCTCCAGATAGGGAAGTTGAATTCAGAATCCATCTGATACCAGGAACAGCACCCATTGCCAAAGCACCTTACCGTTTGGCACCTGCAGAAATGCAAGAACTGAAGAAACAATTGGACGAATTGTTGGAGAAAGGATTGATACAGCCGAGTTCATCACCCTGGGGAGCGCCAATCTTATTCGTTAAAAAGAAAGACGGATCAATGCGTATGTGTATTGACTATCGTGAGTTGAACAAAGTCACGATTAAGAATCGGTATCCATTACCAAGAATAGATGATTTAACCAATGCCCCAGCTGCATTCATGGACATGATGAACCGAATATGTAAGCCATATTTGGATCAATTCATAATTGTTTTTATAGATGATATTCTCATTTACTCTAAGAGTAAAAAGGAACATGCAAAGCATTTGCACGCACTTCTAAGTTTATTAAGAAAGGAGAAGCTTTATGCTAAGTTTTCGAAGTGTGAGTTTTGGTTAGAACAGGTACAATTTCTTGGACACCTGGTCAATCATGAAGGAATTCATGTGGATCCCACAAAAATCGAGGAAATTATTAAATAGAAAACCCCTGAGTCACCAACCGAGGTTAGAAGTTTCTTAGGACTAGCTGGTTATTATAGAAGATTTATTCAAGATTTTTCTAGAATAGCCATTCCCTTAACCAAGTTAACCTGTAAATCCGTTAAGTGTGATTGGGGATCAAAACAAGAAGAAGCTTTTAGAACCCTTAAGCAAATATTAACCCATACACCCATATTAGCGTTACCAGAAGGAACTGAAGATTTTGTAATCTATTGTGACACTTCTAAATTAGGTTATGGATGTGTATTGATGCAACATCAAAAGGTTATAGCTTACGCATCCAGACAACTTAAGAATCATGAAGAGAATTATCACACTCATGATTTAGAATTAGGAGCTATAATTTTTGCTCTTAAGATTTGGAGACATTACCTATACGGTAGTAAATTTACTGTTTTCACCGATCATAAGAGTTTAAGATATATTTTTGGACAAAAGGAATTGAATATGAGACAAAGACTCTGGATGGAAATTCTTAGTGATTATGATTGTGATATCCAATATCATGCAGGAAAGGCAAATGTAGTTGCTGATGCTTTAAGCCGAAAGTATCATGAAAAGTCAAAAAGAGTACGTTCTTTTAAGTTAAATCTACAAGTAGATTTAAATGAGCAGATTAGAAAAGCACAAGACTCAGTAATCAAGGATGATACTGAAAATTTAAAAGGAATAATTAAGGAATTAGAACAAGGACCAGATGGAATTTGGAGATTCCATAAGAAAAGAATTTGGATACCTAAATTAGGAAACCTACGCCACCTTATATTAGAAGAAGCCCATAAGTCTAAGTATACGATGCATCCTGGAAGTGATAAGATGTATCAAGACTTAAGAAATAATTTCTGGTGGATAGGGATGAAAACGGATATAGCAGCTTATGTTTCCAAATGTCTAACTTGTTCACAAGTCAAAGCTGAACATCAGAAAACTTCAGGTTTATTACAACAGTTAGAAATGCCAGTTTGGAAATGGGAATTGATAACAATGGATTTTGTTACTAAATTACCCAAAACAAGAAAAGGTAATGATACAATCTGGGTAATTGTAGACAGACTAACCAAGTCAGCTCATTTTCTACCGATGAAGGAAACTTTCAGTATGGAACAATTAGCTAAACTATATGTAAATAAAATAGTTTAATTACATGGTATGCCTTTATCAATTGTTTTTGACAGAGATAGTCATTTTACCTCTCATTTTTGGACAAGTTTCCAAAAAGCAATGGGAACCAAGTTGAATCTAAGCACAACTTATCATCCTCAAACGGATGGACAAAGCGAAAGGACAATTCAGACAATGGAAGTGTTGGGATTGAACCCTACCAGAGGAATAGATAATTAAAGCCAAAACTGGATCAGAGTAGTGGATCCAGAATAAGCAGATGTTACATACAAGTCTCTCCCCTTGAAAGTGGTTTTCAACATCTGCTGACTTCCTATCTACTGATCATGCAAACTGCTGACCTACAAACTGCTGATCTAGTAAAGGCCTGATGAAAGACTAAAGCTCTGCTGTTCAATCTACTGCCTTGAGTCAAGTACTGCTGATCCGGACAAGTGCTCCTGGGTTCACATCAGTGGAAGGATGCAGCAGTAGTTTATTATGTCTTTATGTAATGAAATGTAATAGAAGTAGTTTAGCATAGTAGTGTTTGTATTGATCAGAGGTTAGAGTTTGTTAGGAGGTTAGATGTCACTTTCATGGTGACGTCAGCTTAGATGCTCAGTGGTTTGCTAGTGCCTATAAATAGAACAATGCTCTGTACTATTCTATTAGCTCTTTGCAACATCGTCTTCTTTGCACGAGCAAACACTGAGCTCTGGCTGAGGGGGAGTTTGTATTCAATCACTGCAATTGTAATTGTAATTGAAATAAATTCAATCTTTCGGTTCATTGTGAAAAATGTTTGATCAAAGCAATACTCTAGTTTGATTGTATGCAAAGTTTGTTTCCATCTTAATTCCGCTGCACAACTCATTCATTTCCATCTTAATTTCAAACGTAAAATACAATCAAAACCAAACTCAGATCCAACAATTGGTATCAGAGCTTGGACAGTCAAATTTGATTTAACAATCATTTTGATATCGATAGTTTGTTCGGTTTGTTGAAAAACAGAGTAAGGTTTAATCACCATTAAAGTTGATTAATCAGTGCCTGTAAAACAACCAGGATGACGTCACAATCACAAGATGATAAGAATAACATTGGCTCTCTTTTTAAACCACCTATGGTTAAACGTAATGAATACAAAATCTGGGAGAGAAGGATGGGTCACATCCTTGCTCAACAGAACACTGGATGTTGGAGGTCTGTTGTTTTTGGTCCCCATGTTCCTATGGTGCCAAGTGCTGAGGATCCAAAGAAGTTCGTACCAAAACCATATGAAAACTATACTGAAACTGATTTTCAAAAATTCGAACTCGATGCCAAAGCATTTAGCATCATAGCATCTGCATTACCCAATGAGATCTATGCTGGACTGATACTTTGTAACAGTGACAAAGAGCTATGGGATGCATTGAAGGAATAGTTTGGGGGAACCGAAGAAGTTATTGAAAACAATAGGGAAATTCTGAATCAGCAGTATGAAACCTTCTGCCACATTAAGGGTGAATCATTGACCCAACAGTTTGAACGTTTTAGCTGTCTCATCAGTGAGCTAAGGCTTGTTAAGGTTGAATTTCCAAAATCAACACAAAATAGCAGGTTTCTTAGATCGCTACCTGATAAATGGGACACAATTGCATTTGTGACTAGAAACTCTGTTGAGTTCAAAGATCTGACCCTGACCCAACTTCATGGTAGACTCCTGACCTATGAAAGGTAGTTGAACCAGAAAAAGAAGTTGCAAGAGTCTGGCAAAGCTACTGATGATTACTCATTCGGTAGCACAACTCTTCTTGGTCAGGAAGAATCTGGTAGCACTGGTAAGGATCAGGGTTATGATCACTTTATTGATATAACTGCTGGTGGAAATTTTAACAACCCTGATCCTCACTCTGCAAATTATGCTTTTGCTGCAAACAGTGAAAACCAGATATCAGATAATTTGTGCTTTGAACTCAATGATTTGCAACATTTTGATCCCACTGACTTAGAAGAGATGGATATTTTGCATCAGTTGGCTTTGCTTAGTGTAAGAACAAGCAAATTCTACAAAAGAACAGGGAGAAAATTCCCAGGGTTACATGGGAATTTGAGGGTGGGGTTGGATAAATCGAAAATCAAGTGTTACAAGTGCAATAGGCTAGGTCATTTCGCTAGGGAATGCAGGAGTCAAACTACTGGTCCAATAATCACTCATCCTAGCTCAAACCCTAGACCTCAAAATCAAAGCACTGTGCACTATACCCAATATACCCCTGCAGCTCATGTTAACACTTCTCATTATGTTGCTGCCCCTGTGCCTGTGCATTATGTCCAATCTACTGTTCCACAAATTCAGTATGTTCAAACCCCTCTCCCCCAGGCACAAGTGCAACCTGTTGCATCTCAAACAGCTGCTCCAGCAGTAGTACAACCAGATCAGCAAAGCTTTTTCACTCAAGGCTTTGTTGACTGGAGCAGTATGCCTGATGAGCTTGGTGATGAAAATTTTGCACTCTATGCCTTTAATGAGCCTTCTAATGATGAATTTTGTTTGATGGCATTAGAGTCAATACTAGAGGGGGTTGAAACTGAAGGTGAACAGCTAAGTGCTGAAACAGTGGATGAGGTAACTGCAGTAGTGGTTACTGCTGTGGCTGGTGAACTACTGCTGGGAGAAAGTTCAGGAACCCTGATTGAACCACTGACAGATCCATGGTCCAAAAGAGACAAAGATGAAGAGGAAGAGAAAAGAGCAGGTGAGAAAGAAGCAAGAGCTGATGATGAAGAGGATCATCAATGTGATTGTGCAATGATGGCTGCTGCCAAGGTATCACCTCAAGTTCTTGAAAAACTGTGTTCAGACAATTGCATTATTGCTTTTGCTAACATCAAAGAGGTAAATGAAAACCTTAGGAACAAAGTCTTGTCTGATGAAGTCAAATTTGAAAAGTTATTAAAAGAACTTAGAAACAAATTGGCTGAAAAAGATAAAGAGATCAGCAGTCTGAAAGAAGAGCAGAGCATAACCAAAACTCAACTCCAAACTATGGTAGAAAAATACCAAGTTTGCAAAAAGGAGTTGGAGTCCACCCAGATTACTTGTGAAAAATGGGTGGAATCATGCAAAGGGTATGAGGTTATGCTTGAAAAACAGATTAAAAGCAATGTGAAATTTGGGGTTGGTTATAGAAAACATGATGATGAAAACATTGATTTTGAAAAATATGTTCAAACCACTGATGAAACAACTGAGTACATTCCCACAAACAAGAATGGCCAAGAAGTGAAAATCACTGATAAACTTGGTAACAAAATCACACTTGACAGACCAATGGGATCCTCTACTTTTGAGGAGATTGAGAAATACCAGTTTAAACCCACATGGTCTGATGAGTGTGACATTCTTGAAAATTTTAAGCCCATGGACTTTACAACCACTGACGGTGTTAAAGCTCCAAAAGCAAAAGTCATTCCTCTCAAGGATATCCCAGCAGAGGTTAAAAACTCTGCTGCAAAGGAATCCGAAAAGAGAAAGAAGAGAGAAAAGATCAATAACCTGTTTTGTGAGAAAAGGAATCATCTAACAAAAGATTATTTCCATTTAAAAGCATATGATTTGAACAAAACAAGTGTCATTGTTTCTGCAGAAAGCTGCATTGTCTGTGGTAAATCAAACCACAAAACTCAAGCATGTGTGTATCTCAAAAACTTTGATGTGAAAAAGAATGAATACACTGCTAAAACATCCTTGAGTCAATCAACATCATCAGTCAAATTTACCAAAAACCAACCAATGTTTGTGCCAGTTCAAACAGCTATCACAAAACAGCTGAACCAAACCTCTGTCAAAAGAGATGTTCAGGTTACTGATGCACCCCCTGCCAATCAATTCAGAAAAAGCAAGGAAAAACAGTCTTACCAAAGGATTCCACACGTTTATGAGGCCTACAAAAGGCCCTCTAAACCTAAAGTGAACAGGCATCCTTTTGGGTACCAACAGGTGATTGGTTAAGACCCCCAACAGTGGTTAGCAAGAAACAGTCCTAAAACTGTCCAAACCCCTGACCTAACCACTGTCCATCAATGTGCATCTATCCCAGACACTGTTGAGACCCCATCCAAAGCCTTATTGGCTTTGGAAACCCTAATGAACTAATCCTTTTACTTCATGTGTAGGGAGCTTCTGCCTGCTTAGATGGCCTTTGGTATGTTGATAGTGGAGGCTCCAGGCACATGACTGGATGTAAAGCCCTACTCAAAGATTTCAAAATTCATGGAGGGGGTGATATATCCTTTGGGAATAACAGTAAAGGGAAAGTTCTGGGGTCTGGTACAGTATAGTCTGGCAATGTAAAATTTGAAAATGTCAATCTGATAGACAGTCTGAAATTCAACCTCCTGAGTGTTTCACAAATGAGTGACAAGGGGTATGGGTCATTCTTCACAAAGGAGTGTTGTAGGATTGTTGGACCAGAAATGGTCAAAAAGATTGAAGCAATAATAAAAATTGGTCAAACAAAACTTGTTGCTCAAAGAAGTGGCAATGTTTATGTTGTTGATATGTCAAAAGAGTGTCTCAGAGCTGATGTCTGTCTGTTCTCAGCTGCCTCTAACAAAGAGACAAAACTTTGGCACAGAAGACTGGGGCACACAAATCTCAAGACAATAACTGAAATTTCAAAAACTGGCTTGGTAAGAGGCTTACCACAAAAATTGTTTTCATGTCCTGAGCATTGTGTTTCTTGTTTAAAAGGAAAACAACATAAAAGCTCCTTTAAGTCCATTGAAGAATCCAAAATAACCCAGTGTTTTCAAATGCTGCACATGGATTTGTTTGGCCCAGTTCAAGTCATGAGTCTCAAGAAAAAGAGACATTGTTTGGTTATTATTGATGACTTTTCTAGGTTTACATGGACTTTCTTTTTACACTCAAAAGATGAGACTGCAGGCATTTTGCAAGATTTTGTGACACAGGTTGAAAAGCAATTTGACCTTCCAGTAAAAGTCTTCAGGAGTGACAATGGCACAAAATTCAAAAATAAGGAGTTGGATGCCTTCTGTGTGAAGAAAGGGATTGTAAGGCAGTACAGCATCCCTAGAACACCAGAGCAAAATGGGGTAGTTGAAAGAAAGAACAGAACTTTGATTGAGGCTGCCAGAACCATGCTTGCTAATTCAGGTTTGCCATTAACTTTTTGGGCAGAGGCAGTAAACACTGATTGCTATGTTTAAAACAGAGCTTTAATAAACCCCAGACACAAAAAGACTGCTTATGAAATTCTGTATAAAATCAAACCACTGATCTCATACTTCAAGGTGTTTGGCTGCCCATGCTTTATTTTGTACTTAAAAGACTCCATTTCAAAATTTGCAGCCAAAATTGATTGTGGTTATCATCTGAGATACTCAACCACTGCCAAGGCCTACAAAGTGTTTAATACACGGACCAAGGCAGTGGAGGAGACCTTGAATGTAAAGTTCAATGAACTCTCATCAATGAAAATCCCAGCAAATCCTGTAGATCTGTTTGATCTTGATAAATTTACTTTTGAAAATACTGCTGTCAAGACTAACAGTGCAGGTCCATCAGAGGTTTCAACACCAGACTATGGGTATGAAATCATCATTCCTCAAAAGTCTGTCAAAATGGGAAGAGCATCAGATGTTCAAAACAGCTGTCAAAGCTCAACCACTGCTACCTCAGCAGTTGTTGACCAAAGTAGCCCATCAACCACTGCTTCCACATCCTCAAACACTGCTGACAAAAGTCCCCAAGCAGTGGATAAAAGTCAGCATGTGTCCACTTCATTACCTCCCATTCCACCACCTTTTGAAGCCACTGCTGGGTCATCAAAGTCACCAGCAGTGGTTAGCTCAGATGATACACATTTGCAGCCTTCACCAACAAATGCCATCATTCCATACCAAGGAGATTTAATCTACTTGAGATCTCATCCACCTGATCAAATCATTGGCAACATCAATGAAGGGGTGCTCACAAGAAGCCAAACCCAAAACATTTGTCTTTTTGCTGGTTTTCTATCACTCCATCAGCCAGTCAAGTACCAAGAGGCACTGAAAGACAACAGCTGGGTAGAAGCTATGCAAGAAGAGCTCCAACAGTTTAAAAGATAATAAGTATGGGAGCTTGTACCACTGCCAGAAGATGTAAGTCCTATTGGCACAAAGTGGGTCTTCAAAAACAAAACTGATGAAAGGGGCATTGTTGTAAAAAATAAAGCCAGGCTTGTGGTTCAAGGTTACAGACAGGAAGAGGGGATTGATTATGATGAAACATTTTCCCTTGTAGCAAGATTGGAAGCTATCAGACTGTTCCTGGCCTTTGCTGTCAACCACAACATGAAGGTGTTCCAAATGGATATCAAAAGTGCTTTCCTCTATGGTACAATTCAAGAAGAGGTGTATGTTTGTCAACCTCCAGGTTTTGAGGATCCATTTTATCCATATCATGTATATCGGCTAAACAAAGCCTTGTATGGCCTAAAACAAGCACCTAGGGCCTGGTATGAAACTCTTTCCAACTTCCTACTCTCAAATGGTTTCAAAAGAGGTACCATTGATAAAACACTGTTTCTAAAATGGAGAGGGAAGGATTTAACGATTGTCCAAATTTATGTGGATGACATTATTTTTGGAAGCACATGTAACAGAATGTGTGAAGAGTTTAGGGAACTCATGACAGCTGAGTTTGAAATGAGTGCAATGGGTGAGCTGCAATGCTTTCTTGGTCTCCAAGTTCAGCAAATGCAAAATGGAACTTTCATTCATCAAAGCAAATATGCTAAAGAACTTTTGAATAAATTTGATATGAATGATTGTAAACCATGCAGCACACCCATGGCAACAAATAAGCTTGTCATGTCTGATGAAAAAGATGAGCTGATTGACCAAACACTTTATAGAAACATGATTGGGTCTTTATTGTACCTAACTGCATCTAGACCAGACATTATGTTTGCAACATGTGTCTGTGCAAGAAGTCAATCAGCTCCCAGAAAATCAAATCTCATTGCTGTAAAAAGGATCTTCAGATACATAAAAGGTGCTCCCACACTTGGTATCTGGTATCCAGCTAATGGGAATATCAAGCTTTCAGGTTTTTCAGACAGTGATTTTGCTGGATGTCACACCATAAGGAAGTCCACTTCAGGAGGGTGCCAGTTTCTAGGTGATTGCTTAGTTTCTTGGCAAAGCAAAAAGCAAGCAGCTGTTTCAACATCCACTGCTGAAGCTGAATACATTGCTGCTGCTAGCTGTACAGCCCAACTCCTGTGGCTTCAAAACCAGTTACTGGATTTTGGTATCACTGCCTTAAAGACACCACTCATGTTGGATAGCCAGGCAGCAGAAAATATCATTAAAAATCCAGTTTCCCATTCAACCACCAAACACATCGACATCAGACATCACTTTGTGAGGGATTGCTATGAAAAAGGTTTGATTTCTCTGCATCATGTCCCAACTAAAGACCAGCTGGCAGATGTGCTCACAAAAGCACTTGATACAACCACATTTGAAAGCTTGGTCTCTAGAATTGGGATGCTAAACATGGAATCACAAGCAACATCTTGTTTTTCTATGAATAAAAGCATTAAAATGTTTTCAGAAAATCAAAAATCCATCCTTAAAAATAGCTAAAAATGAAATTTTCATTAAAATCCTTAAAAGTCTGCCATAACCACTGCTTGTTCAAAAGTCTGCCCTGCTTCAATGTCTGTCCACTGCTGAAAGTCAACCCCTGTTCCCTCATTCCTTTGATAAAAACTGTTGTTCAAAAGCAGTATCTTATCCACTGATATTCTATCCACTGATAGTGAAAATCATCCACTGCTTCCCTAACCACTACCTTCACCAGTAACTTTCATAAAAGTACTGTCCTTCATTTCATCAGGGGTTGTCACATGGGCAGTACATTGTGGTTAGACCTTTTGTAACCACTGCCACCTCAGCATTCACTTTTTCCTCTATAAAACCCCCACTCACCATCAAAACAGGGTTTTACTGTCGAATTGAATTCTCAAAAAATTCTCTTCTCAAAGCAGTTTTTCCATCTCATTTCTTCACAAATTTCTTCGATCATCATCCTCAAAATGACAAAATCGAAGCCATCTGCAAAACCCACCTCCAAATCATCGTCGAAAGCGATCTCTCAAAAGGTCAATACCACTGAAATTCCACACAAACCATCTCACAATCTTCTAGGTCTTCTCACAAAACCCGGCACCACAAATGCTTTCAACTCCATCATCGACAAAATGGCTAAATCAAAGTACAAAACTCTGTTAACAACCGATGCACCAATTTACTTAGCAACCCAACGAGAGTTTTGGAAAAACGCAACCCTTGACAAACAAGGTGAAACTGTGGTAGCCATTAACTCCTCTTTAAAGGGTAAAGCTGTTCAAATCACGCCACAATCTATATCAGAAGTCTTTAAACTCGAGGATCAGCAAGGTAAAACTTCTTTCCCTAAAAACGAGTTAAAAATTGACTTCATTGAGAGAGGGTATGCAGACACAATGATGAAGAAAACTACCTTACAAAAAGGTTTCTTTCCTTCTGCAACAAGATTTTTATTCCATACCCTCCTAATGTGTGTTTCAAACAAAACCACTTCTTTTAATGAAATACCATTAAAGATTCAAAATCTGGGATATGCTATTCTTCAAGAAGAAAATTTTAATTTTTCTCGGGAAATCTTTAATGATTTGGTTAACAATGTTGAAACAAAATCATTCTTACTGTTTCCAAGGTTTTTAAGTTATTATTTTGAAAAGAATTTCAGTAAGGATGATATTGCTGCAATAAACCAAGGTGAATATTTTCAAATGCACAGCTTAACTGCTGAAACTTTTACAAGAATGTTAACACCTTGCAAAACACAAGCAGAGGTGCCTGAGCAGAATTTAGCAGCTACCACTGCTCCTCAGGTATCTGCTTCTGTGCCCACTGCTCAAGGTGATTAAAGCAGCAGAACAACTGTTTTGAAACCCACACCTACAATCCACAAAAAGCCACACAAAAAGAAAAGTCAAAAACCCCCCAAACCCATCAAAAAGGCAACTCTGGAGGATGAGATACCAGAGCAACTGCCTGTGACAAAACAAAAGTCACAAGAAACCACTGCTGCTTCTTCCTCACAGCAGTTGGTACATATATCTCAACCCATAACCGAAACTCCTCCTGCTTCTTCTCAGAAAGAACAGGTTGTACACATAGGGACTCCACATCATGATGCTCTGGATTCACTTGTTTCCATCATCCACAGCCCAATGCCCGGAGCAAATTCTCTTTCTACACCAAACATTATATCCACAATTCCCCCACCAACTAAACTTCTGTTGGATGCAATCGATTTGAACTAGGCACTAACCAGTCCTTCTCAATCACCTATTAATGAGAATATACCTCAACAAATGACTGGGTCTGATGTATCAATCCTTGCTAACCCACCAACACAACCTGAGGAGGTTACACCCCTTGAGTTACAAGTAACTTTTGGTGGTAATCCAAGTGAAGCAGCCACTACAACTGTTGAACCCATTGGTTTGCAGTTGGATAGTGGTTACATTAATAAGACTTCCTTGGAGGCAATTCCTTCCATAGCACCTCTGACATCTACCAGTGGACTTTTCTTGACCTCTGGCAACATCAAAAGACTGTCAAGTGTTGAAGGGGGAAGACCCCAGTACCAAGAAAAAGGGGCATCAGTGGTAAATGTTTGGAGTAAACTCCCTACCTCATCCACTGATAAAACCAATGCTAGTGGGAAATCAGATGATCCCATTAAATTGGGTGATGGTTTAAAGTACCAGAAATTGACGGATCGTGTTGAAAAACTTGATAACTCTGTTGCAGAACTCAAAGATATGTTGCAACAGTTGTTACAAGTACAAAAGGTGCAATCCACTGCTGTTCCACCTCAAGCGCCTGCTACAAATGAGCTCTGGAATCTATTTCAACCTTTTCTCCATCAGCAAGCACAAATGGCAGATCAGCAACATGAAAAACATGTACTAAAGCTGAGAAATACAATGGAGTCTAGGTTCAAGAACACCAAGGCTGATCTCAAAGCTCTAAAAGCCCAGATCCTACATACCACTGGCACTGCTCCTCCAACTGTCCTCTTTATTGATCAACTCCCTCCAGATAATGCCAAAAAGGGGGAGAAAATTCAGGAGTGGAAGAAGAAGGGAATAGATGATGGTCTTTACCTTGAACCAGAAAGAGAAAACATGACCAAAAATATCCCTTTGCCAGATGGTAGCAAGAAAATTGATGAGACCACAAATGCACTGGCAGAAGCAGTTGCAAGTGTCAAAAAGGATAGAGAGGCCAAAAAGAAAGCTAGGGTGGATTATCTAGATCAGGGTACTTCTGGGTCAAAGGATGATGAAAATCCTGTTGATGAAAAGAAGAAGCCTACTAGAAAAGTAAGGCAACCAAAATCCATCCTAACCAGACGTTCAAAGTCTGCTTCAAAACCACCATTCAAAACAGCTGTTGTAACTCCTGTTGTATCAACTACTGCTGGTACTTTAGTGGTTTCAACATATGTTCTCACTTCAACACACACCACTTCAACACACACCACAACCACTGCTTTACCTCCATCACCACCAAAAACAAACTCACCACCATCTCCTGCCAAAAAGCAGAAGACATCAGATGTTACAACATCTGTTGTAATGACAACAGTGGTTGAAACACTTGTTGTTTCAACACCTGTTAGTCAATCACAAACCACTGCCACCAAATCTACCACCACTGTTCCACCCAAAACATCATCAGTCCCTCCTCAACCAAAAAGGAGAATGCTAATTCTTAAAGATGATGACAATTCACCACCACCAACATCTTCAAAATCCTTGTCACTTGCTACAATACCCAAGCCTATTCCTCTCTCATCAGCACAAGTTCAACAACCCTTAGCTCCTGCAGGTGTTTAATTTCCTCTTGAGCTCAATGCAGTCAGAGAAGAAATCAAATCTTTCTACTATGAGGATGACCCTGCTAAAAGGAAGCTGCCATCAGTAAAAGGATATCCCAGGCCTAACAATACTGAAGAATATTTGAAAATCAAGGCTAAGCAAGCAGAGGATATCTCAAAAAGAAACACAAAAGGGAAATCTGATAGGGAAATACAGCAGAACTATCAATACTTGCTCACACAAGTCAGATCCCTGGAAGAATTTGCAAAAAATGTATGTCAGAAAATATCAGAAAGAGCAGATGAGACTCTGAGAAAAGACTACATTGAAAGCATTATGGCAACAAAGAAATACAAGGGAGAAAGGCACATGTCCAAAGAGTGGACCATTCCTGAGCTTGAACAAGAAGCAGCCAGGATTCAACAAATGATAAAGAATGAGGTCGAACACACTCCTCCAAAATGGTCAAAATTCAAAAAGAATGTGCCTGATAAATCACTTGTGTTGAAGAGAATGAAAGAGGAATTGGTTGCTGCTGATTATGGGTCTAAACGACAAATAGCAAGATGGAAAGAAGATGTAGTCAGGGCTACCTACAAAAGGTTGGAAGAATTGAGGAAGAAAGATCCCAAAGTTCCTCAAAAGCCTGACTATCCTGAAGCAGAGGTTTCAAAAAGACCAACAAAGCCACAAATCAGGAGAGCCACTGCTCCAACTGGTGCTGCCATCTACAAAAGAAGGAGTCAAAACCAGTCAGATGCTGAAACAGTTCAAGATCTAAATGCTGGAAATGCCATTGTAAAAGAGGGCATTAGATTAATGATGAAAGAAGATCCTGAATTGGAAAAACCTGCAAGCACTGCTCAAACAGTGTTCAATAGGCCATCATCACCAAACTCCTCATCAAATAAAAATCTCCCAAGAAACCCATCAGGCTCAAAAATACTAAAGTGGGAAACTGACAAACAGACCCATGTATTGACTTTGTTCAGGTCTGATGGAGAAGTGAAGAAAATATCAAGGGAACAAGCACTTGGCCTAAGTCTTGAAGATTTGCAGGATCTCTTTGATCTTCCACTTAGCAGGGATGATGAAGACACAGATGCCTTAACCTTTGAACTGCAACTTAAAGGGAAAATAAGGGAACTGTTGAAGAGGCAATAAAGTTCCACAATAATGAAGAGTTTTGGCATTATTTATTCCAGGGGGAGATTGTTGGGATTGTACCATACCAGAGGAACAGATAATTAAAGCCAAAACTGGATCAGAGCAGTGGATCCAGAATAAGCAGATGTTACATACAAGTCTCTCCCCTTGAAAGTGGTTTTCAACATCTGCTGACTTCCTATCTACTGATCATGCAAACTGCCGACCTACAAACTGCTGATCTAGTAAAGGCCTGATGAAAGACTAAAGCTCTGCTGTTCAATCTACTGCCTTGAGTCAAGTACTGCTGATCCGGACAAGTGCTGCTGGGTTCACATCAGTGGAAGGATGCAGCAGTAGTTTATTATGTCTTTATGTAATGAAATGTAATAGCAGTAGTTTAGCATAGCAGTGTTTGTATTGATCAGAGGTTAGAGTTTATTAGGAGGTTAGATGTCACTTTCATGGTGACGTCAGCTTAGATGCTCAGTGGTTTGCTAGTGCCTATAAATAGAACAGTGCTCTGTACTGTTCTATTAGCTCTTTGCAACATCGTCTTCTTTGCACGAACAAACACTGAGCTCTGGCTGAGGGGGAGTTTGTATTCAATCATTGCAATTGTAATCGTAATTGAAATAAATTCAATCTTTCGGTTCATTGTGAAAAATGTTTGATCAAAGCAATACTCTCGTTTGATTGTATGCAAAGTTTGTTTCCATCTTAATTCCGCTGCACAACTCATTCATTTCCATCTTAATTTCAAACGTAAAATACAATCAAAACCAAACTCAGATCCAACAGGAAGATATACTTAGAGCTTGTGTAATTGATTTCGGAGGTAATTGGGACGATCATTTACCATTGATAGAATTTTCTTATAATAATAGTTATCACACAAGTATCAATGCTGCACCATTTGAAGCACTTTATGGACGAAAGTGCCGAACTCCAGTCTGTTGGGCAAAAATTGGAGACAAACAACTATCTGGACCTGAGATAGTGCAAGAAACAACAGACAAAATCATTCAAGTCAAGGAACGACTGAAAGCAGCACGTGATCGACAAAAGAGTTATGCTGATAACAGGCGAAAACCGCTGGAATTTCAGGTAGGAGATAAAGTGTTATTAAAAGTCTCTCCTTGGAAAGGAGTAGTAAGATTCATCAAAAGGGGAAAGCTAAGTCCCAGGTATGTTGGACCTTTTAAGATTATTAGAAGAATAGGACCTGTAGCCTATCAGCTACAACTGCCAGATGAAATGGCAGGAATACATGATGTATTTCATGTATCTAATCTTAAGAAATGCTTAGCTGATGAATCATTAGTTGTGCCTCTTAAGGATATAGAGGTAAATGAGAAGTTAAAATTTGTAGAAAGACCTCTACAAATTGAAGACCGGAAAGTTAAGAACCTCAAACACAAGATACTAGTTCTGGTCAAAGTGAAGTGGGACTCCAAAAGAGGACCAGAATACACATGAGAGCTTGAATCAGAAATGCAAAGGAAATATCCACACTTGTTCCAATAGACCTTGAGGAAGAGTTCTAAAACAAGGTAGGGAGGATATAACAACCCTCCTAAATATTTTTCTGACACCCTAATATATTTTAAAATACCCTATATATCTTGAAATACACCCCATACGTGAAAACCGAGCCCAAAATAGGTTATGCCATTAAAAATAAATAACAAACAAGAAAATTTAAGTTTAGGCGGGCCGCGTAAGCCACCCATTAAGCTTTACGCGGGCTGCGACAAGGTGAAAGCTGGCGAAACCCTGGGCCGCAATGTGGCAGCCACATGTCGAAGCTAGCCAATGACCCGGATCACCTAAACCCTACCCGACCTACTACGCGGGCCGCGTAGGCCTTAGTCTACTTTTACGCGGGCCGCGAGAAACCCCAAATGAGACCCTATAAATAGCAGGCATCGAATCTTCAAACCATTCGCTCAGTTTCTTTTCTTAATCACGAAAATCTGATAGTAGGCATAATATACGGGTATTATATCCCCCTAATTAGCGAGGTTCTGCCCCGTTGTAAGTATTATAACCCCAGTTTCGTATTAGATACGCTGTCCGATTGATTTAGGGTTCCGTAACGACTGTCGTGGTTCTGCCCGACGTAGTTGTTGGAATACCGTCTCGGGGAGGGTATCGTTAATATAATTAAAGGGTTATTATAATAACATACGTACATTTGTGTAAATTATAGATTACTACCTGGAAACCCTTAAACGAAGTCTAAGATAACAATGTGAGTTTATTCTCTTCTTGTAAATCTTTTAGTAACTATTTTACAAAACCTTAAATGCTTTACAATGTAATTAAGCGGTGATTGAGTCTTTGTAGTTCTTTAATTACTGCCGGTATTATGGGGTTTTGTATACATTACTTGATAACCTTCACAATTGGACAACGAGTTAGCCAATGTGTGATATGACCATAGCCATAGATACGGTCGAGTGGCAAGTACTGAATGAGTAATTGTGTAGAAATAAACATTGTAATCGCTCTCAATACTGTGTTAATTGATAAAACTTTTCTTGATAAAACTGGGATTCACTCACCAGTATTTCCCACTGACAAATGTTTTTAAAACACGTTTCAGGTAACACAATGTGAAAGCCAACTGGGAAAAAGCCAGCTCGAGAGCACTGACGGCTTGGAAAATATGTGGCTATAAAAGTTATCTAAAATACGATGTTTTAAATTCAATAAAATAGGGTTTATCCCTATGTTGTAATAAGAAAGTTGGGTTTTGCCCATGTAATTATTTATATAAAATATGGTGGTTTTTCTCTAATAAACATTTCCTAACTACGGTCCTGATGTAACTTCCACTGCCAAATTAACAAATGATACCACCTCAATGAATTTTCGCGACCTCCCGTTCCCGGGACAGATAAGGGATCGGGGGTTGTGACAGAAGGTGGTATTAGAGCCTAGCCACTGGTCTAAGCCAAAGAAGTGTTCTGCTGACACTTAAATTTTAAATTCTGTGTTAGGAAATAATTTATGTGATTATGTGTTATGTGTTATTTGACTATTTGTTAGTTTACAGTATGAGTGATCAAGGACCCTCAGACGTGTATCGTCATTTGTCTGATTCACCTAAGAGTGAAGGTACTTCTTCCCAGCCTGCCCTCTCTGGGTATGCAGTTGATCAGGAAGAAGGGATGTTTGCCTTTAAAGCTCAGTCTGAAGAGCCATTCCCTCAGAAAAAGAGAGGATGGTTCAGTAAGGAAGCCTTTGCGCGTAGAAAGAGAATGCGAAAGTTGCAACAACAAGGAGTCCTAGCAGCCGCTAAGCGAGAGTCAGATGTCCATACACAGAATATTCTTAATAGGAGCTTAGCCAATTTCCATATCCTAGCAACAACTGCTACTGACCCAAATCTGGAACAACTAGTAGCCCCACAACCCTTACCTTTAATTCCTACTCAGCCGATGGAGGTAGAAATGCATGATTTCAACCCTGAGGAGATACCTAGGATACCAGTCCCTAATCCCTTAAACCCAAATTATGATCCATGGTTCGATGATCATAGGGATTATGTGCCACGCTATCACCTAGACGAAGAAACCTTACCAAACTTATCAGCCTATCCATGTCTGGACCCTCCAGATCCCTACTACGATAACGATGAATATATTAGGGAGATCTTAGAAAATCCATACCCATTTCAGGCACCAACACCCCCATACCCTGAACCCGTACCCCGGATTCCAAACCCAGTCCTAGAACCTGCACCCCCAATGAGTGCAGAAAATGTACAAGAACTTAGGACATTCGGTGAGGAGATTTTAGAAAATAGTGAGAGAATGAGACAGGTGGGAGAGCGTCTTGTCTGAAAATACGACGAGCGCAATATGGATTTCTGGATGAATCCATGCCCGTGAATGTGATGGTGGAGTTGGTAATAATAATAAATAAAACTATCGTAGTATAGACCACCTTGTAGTTAACGAGGCATAGTAGTATTGTAATTTGTATTTCTGTTTTAGTGTGTATTTGACGCATACTATATGAAAAGAGTAAAGTCGCAAAGCCTGACGCTTTTGACTAATGTGTGTATTGTGTGGTTGTTATCTAAACTATTAATTATTCTGTGATATTAATAATTGGAAAATGTTTAAAATTTAGATGGCCGATCAAGTGAATCTGGATAATAACCCAGAAAACCAGAATGATAATCTGAACAATGATAATCTGAATCATGATAACAATGGGAATCAAGTGGACAACAGTGCTATCCAACACGTAGTGGCACAAGGAATAATCGATGCAATGCCATTCATTATTCAAAATGTTAGGGAAGCCGATAACAAGAGTAAGCATAGCAGTAAACGACCACCTAAACCTGAAAATAGCGTGAACAATGGACCTATACTTCAAGTGCTTAATTCTAAAAGAAGAACCATGCCTTATGGTTGTTCTTATAAAGAATTCTGGTCTTGTAAACCAATGGAATTCTCGGGCAATGAAGGGGCCATTGCAGCTCTACGCAGGATAGAGAAAACTGAAGCAGTCTTAAGAATAAGCAAGTGCGCAGAAGAAGATAAGATATTATTTGCTTCTAATCTGTTTAAAAATTCAGCACTAGAATGGTGGAACACTATCCTTCAAACAAGGGGAAGTGATAGAACTTACAATATGGAATGGGAAGAATTTAAGGATAAGGTGGAAAGGAAATTCTGCCCACCCAATGAGAAGGAACATATAGAAAATAAATTCCTAAACCTTAGAATGAATGGAGTGGATAGTAAGGGATACACTAAGTTATTCTTTGAATATGCCTGAATAGTGCCAACCCTTGCTTCACCTGAACCAGTTTTAATCTCCCGTTATATCTGGGGATTAATTGGAGAGATCAGACATGTAGTCAAGGCAACTAGACCTCAAACCATAGAAGAAGCTGTAGAACTAGCCAACACCTTGACCGATGAATTAGTCCGTACCCGAGAAGAGGATCAGAGAAGGAACCTAACCCAGAAGCTTACACAAGAATTTCGTTCTAGAAATTCTAATCGTGGGAAAAAATGTAGGCTCTACCTCGGCACCCTACTGTAAGAATTGCAAAAGGAGGCATTCAGGAAGATGCTCCATATACTGTAACTTCTGCAAAATAACGGGACACAAGGAAGAAGATTGCAGGAAGAAAAACAACAGGATATGCTACAACTGCGGGGAACAAGGCCACATTAAGCCAAACTGTCCGGAATTAGCTCCAGCTACGAATAACAAGAATACTAAAAATGCTAGTGCATTTGTTTTAACTGCAGAAGAAGCAAAGATGATCCCGGATGTGATCACTGGTATGTTTTTAGTTAATGATGTTTTTGCTAAAGTATTATTTGACTCTTATGTAAACCAAAGTTTTATTAATACTTCATTTTGCAAATTACTCAATCAACCATTAACTAAACTCCCACAAGCATGTCTAGTAGAGACAGCCAATGGAGAAACCATTAAGATTTCTGAAATCTTGCAGGGAGCAATAATAGAAATTCTAAATCAGAAGTTCATTGCAAACCTTTACCCCATGAATCTGGCAGGATTTGATATTGTATTAGGAATGGATTGGTTAATAGCCAATAAAGCCAGTATTTTATGTGATCAAAAGTCAATTCAAGTAAATTCACCAAAGGGTGAAAAGATCACAATTAAAGGAAATAAAACCTCTAGATCCACAAAATTCATCTCTGTGATGAAAACAGCAAGTTACATAAGAAAAGGATCATTAGTGTATTTGATTTCTATAACCACTAACACTAAAAGAAAGGATTTAAAAGATATTCCGGTAGTATCTCAGTTTTCAGATGTATTTCCAGAAGAACTACCAGGACAACCTCCAGATGGGGAAGTTGAATTCAGAATCCATCTGATACAAGGAACAGCACCCATTGCCAAAGCACCTTACCGTTTGGAACCTGCGGAAATGTAAGAACTGAAGAAACAATTGGACGAATTGTTGGAGAAAGGATTCATACAGCCGAGTTCATCACCCTGGGGAGCGCCAATCTTATTCATTAAAAAGAAAGACGGATCAATGCGTATGTGTATTGACTACCGTGAGTTGAACAAAGTCACGATTAAGAATCGATATCCATTACCAAGAATAGATGATCTGTTTGATCAGTTGCAATGAGCATGATTTTTCTCAAAAATCGATTTAAGGTCAGGATATCATCAATTAAAAGTACAAGAAGAGGACATTCCTAAAACCGCCTTTCGAATAAGGTATGGCCATTATGAATTTACTGTCATGCCATTTGGTTTAACCAATGCCCCAGCTGCATTCATGGACATGATGAACCGAATATGTAAGCCATATTTGGATCAATTCATAATTGTTTTTATAGATGATATTCTCATTTACTCTAAGAGTAAAAAGGAACATGCAAAGCATTTGCACGCACTTCTAAGTTTATTAAGAAAGGAGAAGCTTTATGCTAAGTTTTCGAAGTGTGAGTTTTGGTTAGAACAGGTACAATTTCTTGGACACCTGGTCAATCATGAAGGAATTCATGTGGATCCCACAAAAATCGAGGCAATTATTAAATAGAAAACCCCTGAGTCACCAACCGAGGTTAGAAGTTTCTTAGGACTAGCTGGTTATTATAGAAGATTTATTCAAGATTTTTCTAGAATAGCCATTCCCTTAAACAAGTTAACCTGTAAATCCGTTAAGTGTGATTGGGGATCAAAACAAAAAGAAGCTTTTAGAACCCTTAAGCAAATATTAACCCATACACCCATATTAGCGTTACCAGAAGGAACTGAAGATTTTGTAATCTATTGTGACACTTCTAAATTAGGTTATGGATGTGTATTGATGCAACATCAAAAGGTTATAGCTTACGCATCCAGACAACTTAAGAATCATGAAGAGAATTATCCCACTCATGATTTATAATTAGGAGCTATAATTTTTGCTCTTAAGATTTGGAGACATTACCTATACGGTAGTAAATTTACTGTTTTCACCGATCATAAGAGTTTAAGATATATTTTTGGGCAAAAGGAATTGAATATGAGACAAAGACGCTGAATGGAAATGCTTAGTGATTATGATTGTGATATCCAGTATCATGCAGGAAAGGCAAATGTAGTTGCTGATGCTTTAAGCCGAAAGTTTCATGAAAAGTCAAAAAGTGTACGTTCTTTTAAATTAAATCTACAAGTAGATTTAAATGAGCAGATTACAAAAGCACAAGAATCAGTAATCAAGGATGATTCTGAAAATTTAAAAGGAATAATTAAGGAATTAGAACAAGGACCATATGGAATTTGGAGATTCCATAAGAAAAGAATTTGGATACCTAAATTAGGAAACCTACGCCACCTTATATTAGAAGAAGCCCATAAGTCTAAGTATACGATGCATCCTGGAAGTGATAAGATGTATCAAGACTTGAGAAAGAATTTCTGGTGGATAGGAATGGAAAAGGATATAGCAGCTTATGTTTCCAAATGTCTAACTTATTCACAAGTCAAAGCTGAACATCAGAAACCTTCAGGTTTATTACAACAGTTAGAAATGCCAGTTTGGAAATGGGAATTGATAACAATGGATTTTGTTACTAAATTACCCAAAACAAGAAAAGGTAATGATACAATCTGGGTGAGTGTAGACAGACTAACCAAGTCAGCTCATTTTCTACCGATGAAGGAAACTTTCAGTATGGAACAATTAGCTAAACTATATGTAAATAAAATAGTTTCATTACATGGTATGCCTTTATCAATTGTTTCTGACAGAGATAGTCGTTTTACCTCTCATTTTTGGACAAGTTTCCAAAAAGCAATGGGAACCAAGTTGAATCTAAGCACAACTTATCATCCTCAAACTGATGGACAAAGCGAAAGGACAATTCAGACAATGGAAGATATGCTTAGAGCTTGTGTAATTGATTTCAGAGGTAATTGGGATGATCATTTACCATTGATAGAATTTTCTTATAATAATAGTTATCACACAAGTATCAATGTTGCACCATTTGAAGCACTTTATGGACGAAAGTGCCGAACTCCTGTCTGTTGGGCAGAAATTGGAAAAAAACAACTATCTGGACCTGAGATAGTGCAAGAAACAACGGACAAAATCATTCAAGTCATGGAACGACTGAAAGCAGCACGTGATCGACAAAAGAGTTATGCTGATAACAGGCGAAAACCGCTGGAATTTCAGGTAGGAGATAAATTTTTATTAAAAGTCTCTCTTTGGAAAGGAGTAGTAAGATTCATCAAAAGGGGAAAGCTAATTCCCAGGTATGTTGGACCTTTTAAGATTATTAGAAGAATAGGACTTGTAGCCTATCAGCTATAACTGCCAGATGAAATGCAGGAATACATGATGTATTTCATGTATCTAATCTTAAGAAATGCTTAGCTGATGAATCATTAGTTGTGCCTCTTAAGGATATAGAGGTAAATGAGAAGTTAAAATTTGTAGAAAGACCTCTACAAATTGAAGACCGGAAAGTTAAGAACCTCAAACACAAGAGACTAGTTCTGGTCAAAGTGAAGTGGGATTCCAAAAGAGGACCAATATTACATATGGGAACTTGAATCAGAAATGCAAAGGAAATATCCACACTTGTTCCAATAGACCCCGAGGACGAGTTCTAAAACAAGGTAGGGAGGATATAACAACCTCCTAAATATTTTTCTGACACCCTAATATATTTTAAAATTCCCTAATAGGGGTGTGCATGGGTCGGTTTGGGTCGGTTTTTGCTATTAACCATGACCATAACCGCTAGTTTGGTTATGGAGTTTTGGTAACCATAACCATAACCAAACTTCGGTTATGTTTAATCGGTTATGAAGTCGGTTATGGTTCGGTTTTGGTTAATTTCGGTTTAGTAACCAAGCAAGGTTTGAAATAAATAGGGTTGTGCACGATTTGAACTTAGCTTGAGCTTATTTTATAAGATAACGAAGACTAAACTTTTTGGTTAAACTACCGATTTAGAGTTTTTTTTAATAAGGTAATTCTCAAACAAAAACAATTATGGCCATAACACCTTAGTTCTTTATCAAAATAAATGACATCTACATCAAGATCGTTTTGTTACTAACATACTTTTATCTTAGTAAAAACCCTCTATATGGTTTTGTAAAACATAAATCTATTATATAAAGTTAACATCACAACTTCGGTTCGGTTTCGGTTATATTCGGTTAACCACAGCTTCATAACCATAACCATAACCGATTGAGTGGTTATACAAAGTTTCATAACCATAACCATTGGTTATATTGGTTATCAGTTATTAGTGGTTCGGTTATGTCGGTTATGGTTCGGTTATCGGTTATGGTGGTTAATTTGCTCACCCTATTCCCTATATATCTTGAAATACACCCCATACGTGAAAACCGAGCCCAAAATACGTTATGCCATTAAAAATAAATAACAAACAAGAAAATTTAAGTTTAGGCGGGCCGCGTAAGCCACCCCTTAAGCTTTACGCTGGCCGCGACAAGGTGAAAGCTGGCGAAACCCTGGGCCGCCACGTGGCAGCCACATGTCGAAACTAGCCAATGACCCGGATCACCTAAACCCTACCCGACCTACTACGCGGGCCGCGTTGGCCTTAGCCTACTTTTACGCGGGCCGGGAGAAACCCGAAATGAGACCCTATAAATAGCAGGCATCGGATCTTCAAACAATTCGCTCAGTTTCTTTTCTTAATCATGAAAATCTGATAGTAGGCATAATATACGGGTATTATATCCCCCTAATTAGCGAGGTTCTGCCCCGTTGTAAGTATTATAACCCCAGTTTCGTATTAGATACGCTGCCCGATTGATTTAGGGTTTCGTAACGACTGTCGTGGTTCTGCCCGACGTAGTTGTTGGAATACCGTCTCGGGGAGGGTATGGTTAATATAATTAAAGGGTTATTATACTAACATATGTACATTTGTGTAAATTATAGATTACTACTTGGAAACCCTTAAACGAAGTCTAAGATAGCAATTTGAGTTTATTCTCTTCTTGTGAATCTTTTAGTAACTATTTTACAAAACCTTAAATGCTTTACAATGCAATTAAGCGGTGATTGAGTCTTTGTAGTTCTTCAATTACTGCCGGTATTATAGGGTTTTGTATACATTACTTGATAACCTTCACAATTGGACAACGAGTTAGCCAATATGTGATATGACCATAGCCATAGATACGGTCGAGTGGCAAGTACTGAATGAGTAATTGTGTAGAAATAAACATTGTAATCGCTCTCAATACTGTGTGAATTGATAAAACTTTTCTTGATTAAACTGGGATTCACTCACCAGTATTTCCCACTGACAAATGTTTTTAAAACACGTTTCAGGTAACACAATGTGAAAGCCAACTGGGAAAAAGCCAGCTCGAGAGCACTGACGGCTTGGAAAATATGTGGCTATAAAAGTTATCTAAAATACGATGTTTTAAATTCAATAAAATAGGGTTTATCCCTATGTTGTAATAAGAAACTTGGGTTTTGGTCATACAATTATTTATATAAAATATGGTGGTTTTTCTCTGATAAACATTTCCTAACTACGGTCCTGATGTAACTTCCGCTGCCAAATTAACAAATGATACCACCTCAATGAATGTTCGTGACCTCCCATTCCCGGGACAGATAAGGGATCGGGGGTTATGACAGAGAAGTTTCACGAGAAAGTTGAAGCATGATCATGCGTTTCAAAGTTCTCGAAATTAAAAACTTGACTATTGTATAATACAAATCAAGTGTAATAATTTGTTATGTCTATCGTCTGGTTTGTCGGTTAATCCAAACGTATAACTTCTATGTTAAAAAAAAACTGGGACCTAATTTTATGAGTTTATTAAGATATTATTCAAAACGGGTTAGAGTGTTATAATCATGGAGTGTGTAAATCGTTAACCAATCACCAATAATGTTTATAAGTTCGTTTATCGCAGTCTTTATACTTCTATCATTCATGTAGCTCTCGTGTAGGACGATCTTTCATCAAGCTTTAGTGAAACGTACTTGGGGCTTTTCTTCGCAACCACTGAGTTTGCAACCCCCTTTTTATCTTGTTTTTATCTTTTAACTTGGGGTAGAAAACATGTTCTTTAAACTATTAAACGTATATGCTTGCTTTGTTATGTGATGCTTTAAATGTGTTGATTTTACTTGGTTTATAACCATTTAACTCTGGTATAGAGCCGTTGGACATGGTTGGGTAGCGTTATCCGGATTGACACCCCCACTCATTATTTATGTATCTTCTAGCTAAAGTACATTAATCGCCATTTAAAACGACACTTGGGTGAACTTCCTCCAATTGAAAACGTGAGAACTTGGAACTGAAAATGTGAGAACTTGGAAATAACGGAAAACAGAAACAACGTGCCCTTTTGTTTTATCGTGTGAAACAATAACTTGGGAGAAAACCAAAACGCTAGTAGGCTTAGTTACAACCTTTGTAAACATAGTTGTTTATTTGCATTTTTACATTACACATGTAAACATAAGCAAGCTTTATCTTTAAATGTTATCTAATTGTTTTAGGGCGTAAAACTATAAACCTGCAACTCACCAACTATTTTTAGTTCACCCTAGCATGTGTTTCAAGTGATAAAAACTGTGTTAGCTATGGACTTGGATTTAGTGGAGACTGCGTTTGAGGATTTGACTACATAACATCTTACCTTTTAGAAGTCTAGCATGAAAGTTTTTGGCTCGTCGCATTCTCATGTTTCTGCCATGGCGGGGGGTGTGACATAACATGGTTTGGTTTCTAGTTTCCCAAGTCGGAAACTTACTTAAGAAAAACAACCCAAACACAAAACTAAAAAATAAATTAATTAATATTCTAGGTTCTCACCATACTTGGTTCGGATGATATAATGATCAAATACGATTAAGTTATCCTGATATGTAATCCTAATTTTAATCATGATATGTATTTATTCTAGTTACTTAGGTTGCCTGGGTTGGGCTCACTCCCTCTGCCACCTCAGCACTATGGTGCCCCTTATAGCGCTATAGAGGCGCCAAAAGGGAGCACATCAACCTCTATGGAAGGTGATATTTGAAGAATCCGGCGTTTACCGACATCCCACTTTTATATGAAGCCCACCAATGAATACACAAGTTTCCTGGGATGATAGGTAGCCTAGAATGTACACATTGGTTGTAGGTTGCTTGTCCAACTGCTTGGAAAGGCCAACACCATCGTGTCTCAAGATATCTGGATTTGACATGCATCAACATGAAAAGATGTCGAACGGGCATTCTGAGTGTTAAAGAAACGATGGACTATCATTGCCCAACCCTCCCATATATTTGAAAAGAGAAAAATGAGAAACAAAATGCATACACGTATTATCTAGCATAACATTATCTTATATGACACGGCCAGAGCCTTTTGTGCCGACTTTGACGATACATTTCAATCAACGAACCCACTACTAAGCTATGCCGAGAAAGAAGCTATCTGAATGAAAATACGTGACATGGATACACACTTGAATCTTCGAGCGAATTTGATTGAACATATATGGAGTAACCATGTTGACGACGACGATAATGATGAAGACAAGGAGAAAAAAATTATGCTTTGTTATAATGTGTCGTGTTTGAGAAATAATATGTTTTAAGTACTTATATATTTATTTTATTTTTTCTAATTTTAATTATAAAAAAATGATTTAAATTAAGTAAACTTTAGACTTAAATTGCCAAACATTAAAACTTTAGGGTTAGAAAGGAAAAAAAAAACCATTTTTAAAAAAGAACTCCCAAAACCAATGATACAACTACCATATGCACATACGTTGCTTATTTGTAGTTTATAATTAACGATTGAGTAGTGATGAGAGAGGCTTTATAGGGCTTTATCCCATTGCATAGCAGGTAAGAATAAACCCCTCTGATGACTTGTCACCTATGTGGTGCTGATGTGATGTGATAAAGTCCCATAAGGGCTTTATTCCACAACATATTTCTTTACACTTTTATATTCATAAACTTGTACTCCTTATTGTGTGTTTACATAGAGGATAAAAATTAAGCTTATGTTATGACTTACATTTATTTGTTAGGTAGTTGGGCTATCATCTGGATTTTTTTTTTTTTTGTAATTTTATGTACTATTTAAGTATGAATCTCACTTGATCACACTTGATTATGGAGTTCTTCTATTATCTATAACAACAGGCCTAAAACGTGTTGTTGATATATATGAGGCAAACTTCTTACAAACCCAACATCTCATATATCCACTTGGGAATTGTGGTATTTGCCTAAGGTGTAACAAATGCCCTCGTAAGACGGATATTTGTTGACTCCGATAGAATTACTAATTCTCTAACAAGGTTGATAACATATTCATTAGAGCTGCAAACAAATTGAACGTTCAAAAACCAAACATGAATTGTTCGACGGGAAGTTCGTTTGTTTAATAAAAGAACGAACACGAACACCAAATTTCGTTCATTTAACTAACGAACATGAACATAGATTGCGTTCATTCGTTTATGTTCGTGAATTTTCAGTACCATGTTTGTTTATGTTCGTCTATGTTCATTTATGTGTGTTTGTGTTCAGTAGTTCACAAGGGTTTTTAATTTTTTTATTTAAATATTTCAAATTTTCCACTAATGTTAATATGAGAATTTTGTTTTTTAGACATTATTTTATGTTAATTATGTTTATCAAGATTATGTCAAGCGACTTCGAGTTTATTTTGGGTGGATCTCTGTAATGTTTGTTGACGTGTGGTCCGAAGGACAACCCTTAAATGATCTAAATACACGCACATCTCATACTTTATACGGTTAATTGTTGGAACTTGTGAACTACGAGATAATTGGTTTTGCAAGTGCTAAAGTGCATAAGGAATGCTTTTATGGAGCTCGGATGGAAGCTGGAAGTTGGCGGAAACAAAGTTGGAGAAACCAAGATGTGACAAAGGAAAAAAGAAAAGAATTCCAGCTGCCGCCGTAGCCTATGGCATTAGCCGTAGGTTACGGCCCTTAATGATTCAGCAAAATGGCCACCGTAGACCAGTTTAGACTTGCCGTAAAGAAATGCTGGGCACCGTAACCTACGGCGCCAGCCATAGGCTACGGCGCCATGTTGACTCCCATGAGATCTTTGACCGCCGTAAGCTACGGTGGTCGGCGTAGCTTACGGTGCCGACTGTAGCCATTTCGTAACTTATGTATTTATCGACAATTTGAAGGTGTTTTTATGGATCTTATCATTTGAATTCGGTTACAACATTCTAGAGACGAATTGTGGAGCTTGCTTGCTGCTTGAAATCTTTTGTTAATCATTGGTTTTAAGTTTTTGATTTGCTTGAATATTAGAACTTTGATGATGATGTTTGTTCGAGCCATGTGTGGCTAAACTTGTGATGACTATCTTTGGTTGAAGGTTTGTGTAAGACTTTATGTTTTGATTTCGTATTTCTAGAATAATAAACTTGCTTATTGGTTTGTTTATTATGGTGTGTGTTTACTTGTTCGTAAATTGTTGTCGCAACCCCCGATTCCTAATTCCCGTGAACGGGCGGCCGCGAGCCAGTTTCGGTGGTATCCGTATGTTTAATCATTTGGCAGCGGAATTTTCATCAGGACCGTAGTTAGGAAATATGTTATTAGAGTAAAAACCACCATATTTCATAATATTAAACACATGGGTAAACCCAAGTTTCTTATTACAACATGTTCATAGGGATAAACCCTATTTTATTTAATAAAACATCTTCTTTTATTTAGGTAACTTTTATAGCCACTTTATCCAAGCCTTCAGTGCTGTCCAGCTGGCTTCTAGTTGGCTTTCACATTTTGTTACCTGAAACATGTTTAAAAATATTTTGTCAGTGGGAAATACTGGTGAGTGAATCCCAATTTAATCAAGAAAAGTTTTATCAATTAACACAGTATTGAGAGCGATCACATTGTTTATATCTACACAATTTACTCATTTAGTATTGTCAATCCCTGACTGGTGGGTCATATTACTCATTGGCTAACTCTTTGTCCAATGGTAACGTGTTACTGTCATCTCGACTTATTTTGTATACAAAACCCCAACATACCGGCACTAATTGAAGACTACAAAGACTCAATCACTGCTATTCGCATGGAAAAATATATAAGGTTTTGTAAAACAGTTTACAAAAAGGTTTACAAAAAGAGGATAGACTCACATTGTTGTCTTAGGTTTTCCGTGAGGGTTTCCTGGTGATTATCTATAATTTACACAAATGTATACGTGTTAGTATAATAACCCATTTTAACATTAGTAATACCCTCCCCGAGACGGCATTCCAACGACTACGTCGGGCAGAACCACGACAGCCATTACGGAACCCTAGATCAATCGGGCAGCGTATCTAATACGTATCCAGGGGTTATGATACTTACAACGGAGCAGAACCTAGCTAATTAGGGGGTATTATACTCGAATATTATGCCTACTATCAAAGAATTTCGTTTAGAAAGAAAGAATTGAGCGAGGAATACTGAAGTCCCGATGCCTGCTATTTATAGGGCTGAAAAACGGGTTTCTCGCGGCCCGCGTAAAGTGAGGATAGGGTCTACGCGGCCCGCGTAGTAGGGGGTTCTAGCTGTAGCTGATCCGGGTCATGACTAGGTTCAACACGCGTAATGACACGTGTCAACTCAGGGTGCGCCCTGATCTTTTACCTGGGGTAGCTAAGGTTTACGCGCCCCGCGTCAACATAAAAAATTTTGTTTTTATTTTATTTTTAATGACAAATCATAATTTGGGCTCGGTTTTCACGTATGGGGTGTATTTTATGACATATAGGGGTATTTTAAAATATATTAGGGTGTCAGAAAAATAATTTGTAGGGTTGTTATATCCTCCCCACCTTGTTTTAGAACTCGTCATCGAGGTCGACTGAAACAAGTGTGGATATTTCCTTTGCATCTCTGATTCAAGCTCCCATGTGTATTTTGGCCCTTTTTTGGAGTCCCACTTCACTTTGACTAGAACTAATCTCTTGTGTTTGAGGTTCTTGACTTTCCTATCTTCAATCTGTAGAGGTCTTTCTACAAATTTTAATTGTTCATTTACCTCTATATCCTTAAGAGGCACAACTAATGATTCATCAGCTAAGCATTTCTTGAGATTAGATACATGAAATACATCATGTATTCCTGCCATTTCCTCTGGCAGTTGTAGTTGATAGGCTACAGGTCCTATTCTTCTAATAATTTCAAAAGGCCCAACATACCTAGGACTTAGCTTTCCTCTTTTGATGAATCTTACCACTCATTTCCAAGGAGAGACTTTCAACAACACTTTATCTCCTACCTGAAATTCTATTGGCTTACGTCTGTTATCTGCATAAATCTTTTGTGGATCACGTGCTGCTTTCAGTCGTTGCTTGACTTGAATGATCTTGTCTGTTGTTTCTTGTACTATCTCATATCCAGATAGTTGCTTTTCTCCAATTTCTGCCCAACAGACTGGAGTTCGGCACTTTTGTCCATAAAGGCTTCGAATGGTGCAGCATTGATACTGGTGTGTTAACTATTATTATAAGAAAATTCTATTAAGGGTAAGTGATCGTCCCAATTACCTCCGAAATCAATTACACAAGCTCTAAGCATGTCCTCCATTGTCTGAATTGTCCTTTTGCTTTGTCCGTCCGTTTGAGGATGATAAGTTGTGCTTAGATTTAACTTGGTTCCCATTGCTTTTTGGAAACTTGCCCAAAAATGAGAGGTAAAACGACTATCTCTGTCAGAAACAATTGATAAAGGAATACCATGTAATGGTACTATTTCATTTACATATAACTTAGCTAACTGTTCCATACTGAAGGTTTCCTTCATTGGTAGAAAATTAGCTGACTTAGTTAGCCTGTCTACAATCACCCAGATTGTATAATTACCTTTTCTTGTTTTAGGTAATTTGGTAACAAAATCCATTGTTATCAATTCCCATTTCCACACTGGCATTTCTAACTTTTGCAGCAATCCTGAGGATTTCTGATGTTCAGCTTTGACTTGTGAACAGGTTAAACACTTAGAAACATAAGCTGCTATATCCTTCTTCATTCCTATCCACCATAAGTTCTTTCTTAAGTCCTGATACATCTTATCACTTCCAGGATGCATCGTATACTTAGACTTGTGGGCTTCTTCTAATATACGGTGGCGTAGGTTTCCTAATTTAGGTATCCACATTCTCTCCTTATGGAATCTCCAAATTCCATCCGTTCCTTGTTCTAACTCCTTTATCATTCCTTTCAATTTTTCAGTATCAACCTTGATTACTGATTCTTGTGCTTTTCTAATCTGCTCATTTAAATCAACTTGTAGATTTAATTTAAGAGAACGTACTCTTATTGGCTTTTTGTGATACTTTCGACTTAAAGCATCAGCCACTACATTTGCTTTTCCTGCATGATACTGGATATTACAATCATAATCACTAAGTATCTCCATCCAGTGTCTTTGGCTCATATTCAATTCCTTTTGCCCAAAGACATATCTTAAACTCTTATGATCTGTGAAAATGGTAAACTTACTACCATAAAGGTAATGTCTCCAAATTTTCAGGGCGAAAATTATAGCTCCTAGTTCTAAATCATGGGTTGAATAATTCTCTTCATGATTCTTAAGTTGTCTAGATGCGTATGCTATAACCTTTTGACGTTGCATCAATCACATCCATAACCTAACTTAGAAGCGTCATAATAGATTACAAGGTCTTCAGTTCCTTTTGGTAACGCTAGTATGGGTGCATGAGTTAGTCTTTGCTTAAGAATTCTAAAGGCTTCTTCTCGCTTTGGTCCCCATTTAAACTTAACGGATTTACAGGTTAACTTAGTTAAGGGAATGGCTATTCTAGAAAAAATCTTGAATAAATTTTCTATAATAACCGGCTAGCCCTAAGAAACTTCTAACTTCAGTTGGTGACTCAAGGGTTTTCCATTTAGTAATTGCCTCAATTTTGATGGGATCTACATGAATTCCTTCATGATTGACTAGGTGTCCAAGAAACTGAACTTTTTCTAACCAAAACTCGCATTTTGAAAACTTAGCATAAAGCTTTTCCTTTCTTAATAAACTTAGAAGTGCGTGCAAATGCTTTGCATGTTCCTCTTTACTCTTAGAGTAAATGAGAATATCATCTATAAAAACAATTATGAATTGATCCAAATATGGCTTACATATTCGGTTCATCATGTCCATGAATGCAGCTGGGGCATTGGTTAAACCAAATGGCATGACAGTAAATTCATAATGGCCATACCTTGTTCTGAAGGCAGTTTTAGGAATGTACTCTTCCTGTACCTTTAATTGATGGTATCCTGACCTTAAATCGATTTTGGAGAAAAAATTGAGCTCCTTGCAATTGATCGAACAGATCATCGATCCTTGGTAATGGATACCGATTCTTAATCATGACCTTGTTCAATTCACGGTAATCAATGCACATACGCATTGACCCGTCCTTCTTTTTGCCAAACAGTATCGGCGCTCCCCATGGTGATGAACTTGGCTGTATGAATCCTTTTTCCAATAATTCGTCTAATTGTTTCTTCAGTTCCTGCATTTCTGCAGGTGCCAAACGGTAAGGTTCTTTGGCAATCGGTGCTGTCCCTGGTATCAAGTGAATTCTGAATTTAACTTCCCTGTCAGGCGGTAGTCCTGGTAATTCTTCAGGAAATACATCTGAAAACTGAGATACTACTGGAATATCTTTCAATTCTTTTCCTTTAGTGTTAGTGATTATAGAAATCAAATACACTAATGATCCTTTTCTTATATAACTTGCGGTTTTCATCACAGAGATGAATTTTGTGGATCTAGATGGTTTATCTCCTTTAATTGTGATCTTTTCACCTTTTGGTGAATTTACTTGGATTGACTTTTGATCACATAAAATACTGGCTTTATTGGTTATTAACCAATCCATTCCTATCCACCATGCTTTTACCATATAACACATAGCCCCGTTACATAAGTCACTTATCAATAACCAACCAACATGTCTTGTTTAATGTTAAAATGTTTATGTATAAACCATGTACAATGTCATGTGTGAAATGTATCATGTACAAACAAATGTAATGCATAGCAAGTAGAAAGTATCTACTTAGCTACGTGAAAATGTTAATGTGATAATCAATGTTATGTACGGTGAATAACTAGTAGTTACTCAACCCCGTAGGAAAATGTACAAAACAATGTTTTGAATAAACCTAAGTTTAAATTAAATGTTATGTTTTGCAGAAAACAATGCTTTATGATTACAAACATTTATGCAGTAATGTTAATCGCATACATTCAAGCCTTGCGACTGTGGCGACAAACCTTTAAACAAATTAAAGGTTCATCTAAGTTATGTATATTGGATTCTGTCATTCCCAACTTCCAAACAAACCTAGGAAGTCGGAAACGGGAGTTGTCAAGTCCTATGGTACCATTACATACTACCGAGCGGCGTAGCTAATGTTAATGAATGTATTATTGTTCCGATTAAACATACCAAATGTCATAACCAATGTAGCATGTGAAAACCATGTACTAAGTATGCTAAGTAAACATACATAGTAGAAATGTTCATGAAATCAATGTGCTAGCATGCTAAGTAAACATACATAGCAAAGATGTGTATGAAATCAATGTGCTAGCATGCTAAGTAAACATACATAGAAAAAATGTTTATGAATTCGATGTGCTAGCATGCTAAGTAAACATACATAGCAAAACGTAATTGAAAGCATGTACTATATGTGTACTAGATGAAACTAGCATGATTATGTCATAAAAGCAATGAAAGCATGAAAGTAACATGTAAGCACAAGTGTTTCACCCCAAAATATTTGAAAGCGGTAAAAGAGGGGAACTATGTACTCACTTGGGATTGCTTATTAGTCTTGGGAATAAGACCAATTTAAGCTCCAAGGATCACGGAATCAACAAGGCACCTAGTATAGGTAACTATGTTAATAATCGGATCCTAAACCGGGAGATAGGATAGAATGATGTTTTATAAATCAAATGAGTAATAGAACTCATATGGTATGATTTAATAGAGCTAACATTCTGATTTGGAAGTCTACCTAAGTGCTTTTGACCCGTTTCGACCCATTATGGTAGTATAAGCTACTATAATGCGTCGTTAGCATAAAACTATGTTCGGATGGTTAACTATATGCTATGTCAAGTCTTACATGCCCAATTATCCCTAATCATGCTACTAAATTAGATTATATGTCAAAAATATGTTCACATATGCAAAATACGGATTTATGCTTCAAAAGGGCGTTTTGGTCATTTCCTAAGGGCATACAAGCTACTTAACATATAACTAACCAATCCTATGTGATCATAAGGTATAACCTTAGAGGTTATTCCCTATGCAACTATGATCACTAAACAAGCTTGGTCGGATCCTAATGATCGACCAAACGGGTCGGGTTCGAAAGTCTAAGCGGTTGTTTAGACCGCTTAACTTACGACCCCAAACAAGCACTAAACTAATAGTGATGAGTTAGGTGGTGTTTGTTTTTCCTGAAAAGGTCTTCAGAACCTCTTATGTCTGCGCCGCGCAGACCGTTCGCAGACCTTTGGGTCTGAAGACTGTTTTTTTTACGAAGACCTTTCATTAAAAAAGGTCTGCGAGACAACTTCTTGGTGCAGACATGGACCAATGTCTACATGGGTCTGCAGACCTCTTCTTCTTCTTCACAAAACCCTATCACCTCTTCACCCCTTCTCCTCCACCCCTTCTCCTCCACCCACCGTCCGCCACCACCTCTACCTCCGCCGCCCCTCCACCTCCGCCGCCTCACTCCAGCCGACACCCACTCTCCTCCACCACTCTAGCTTCTCACCTCTTCTCCTCCACCACCTCTCCTCCACCACTCAAGTTGCCATCACCGGCTCCTCCTCCCTCCTCCACCGCCCCCGACACTCTCACTATGGCTGGAACAATGACTCGAAACGACGCCGAATCGTCCACGTCGTCGGATGAGGTGGGGATTCCGACTGATTTGAGCCGGATTAAGACTCGTATACCGGTTAATAATAACGATAATATTCGTATTAGCTCGAATAGTGTTCATACGAAGTCTCTTACGAGTTGGTTTAAGCAGAATCATCAAAGGAGTTTTGGTAGAGGATTCGTGAAGCTTCATTCGTCTCGAGAAGGTATAATTGCTTGCTGACTTTTGGTGTGTTTGTTGATTAATTAATTATTAATTATTTAGTTAATTAGTTAGCTGTTGTTGTGGTTAAGTGAAGCTTGTTGTAGTTTATTGGTTGATTTGTTTAATTTGTTGTCAAGTTAATGAAGATATTGTATAGTTTGTCTGTGTAATTGATCGTTTTTTATTAATTTAACGATAAGCAGGATGTTTAGGTTTAAAGGGTTGGGACTATTGATTGATTTAGTTGATTTTTTTTTGTACTTTATTGTTGGGGATATTGTATAGCTATATATATGTGGAGTAGTTTATATGGAATATAGATGTTCATCTTGATAAATTGTTTTATAATGTTAGTTCATAAGTTTAATAAATTAGTTTATTTATATTTTAGTTTATTTCAGCAGCTTGCAGAAGTTAAAAAACAAACAGTCTTCTTCCTGCAGACTGCAGAGGTTTGGTCCACCTCTTCTGCTACAGATGTCTGCAGATGTGGTCCACAGACTGCAGACGTTTTACCTCTGAAAAAACAAACAGCACCTTAAACATGTCAAAACATGTTTAACTAATTTAGAAAACTGATTTGGTATTTTGTTTTGATACCTAAAAGTAGTTCCGTTGCAAAATGCGTGCAAAAACGCATTTTGACCGAAACTTTGACTCATCACTACACCTAGTTAACGTGGTAATCAGTAGGTATAATCGCTAAGGATTTTAACCATCGTGATTACAATCACGTTGCAAAGTTCAAACGAACTTTGCGTTGACCATTGGCTGGTCAAACTAAAAGTCAAACACTGTTTGACTTTTAAGCTAGGAAAGCAATAAAAGAATGAAGGAATGCTTACAAAGGGTCCTTGCTTGAACTTGATCTTATAATTCTCAGGTATGAAGTTATAAAACGTCAACTTAGAGAATTTAGATCAAGTGTGAGTTGCAACAAGTGAAATGCTAGGCTATTTATACTTGTCATGAACTCACAAGATCAAAACAAGTGTTTGTGTGGCCAAGAAGCAAGAAATCTCAACCATACATGTGTTATGAGCAGATTAGAAGCCTTGGGGAGGTGTTAACTTGGTCCCCAAAACATGAAAATTGCAAACAAGGGCCTCAAGAACGAGCTGGGAAGCTGCTGGGAATTTTCTGTGAACTGGGCATGCCTTACGGACCGTAAGGACATGTGCCTACGGTCCGCAAGCAGTCTGCAGACCAGCAACTTTCTTAAAATGACAGTTTCAGCCGCTGAGCTTGTTTCGTCGCGTTTTGGCACTTCTAACACCCGTCAAGCCCATTTTTAAGCTCCGTAATGAAGTTAAAGTGTATTTAACTTGAATTTTGCTCAAAAATGTTGCGGATGTCGGATCGTTTGGCTGTACAGTTGCGTTGTTCGGTTAATTACGACAGAAATCGTAATCGACGCGAAAACGATCCAAATTGCGAAACGAATGAAGTTTTAGCATGCCAAACACTAAAATAAAAATATTTTAGTGTGTACAAAAATTTTGGATGTCCAGATGTGGTCAGAACGTAAGATATGCGCGCAAATGCAAACTTACGCCGTTTTTTACACTTTTAGTCCCTGTAAGATCAAATAAGCATGTTTTCGCACACCGAACCTATCAAAGCTTATTTCTAAGCTATGTTTAGGTTATTTATGGTATGTTTAGCATATGATCAAGTTCCGGACTATACGTTGCCCCACAAAATGGCAGACTTTTGCAGTTTGACGCAAATAGTCCATGTGAGCGAATAAACTTGTTTTTGCCATACCAAACCCTTTAAAACTTATTTCTAAGTTATGTAAAGGTTATTTAAGGTATGTTAAGTTTATGTTACTGTTCTGGAGTGTTTTTCGTGTTAAACTGATTACGTTTACGTATCAGTTTGCGTATAACTTCCCAGAAAGCAATATAGAGTTTAAAATCAATCAAAAATCAAAATGTGCAAAATGTCAAACATAAATAACAAACATTGGGATCAAAATACATTGTTTTATTAATATTGAATTGTTTAGAGTCTGTACAAAGATAGACAAACACAGATGTCACAGGCTATCATGTCCGGAATCAATTTGGCTTCGTCTGCAGTTAGGACAAATGCTCTAGCATTCTTAATGTTCTTGTTGTTTGTAGTTGGAGCTAGTTTTGGGCAGTTTGGCTTGATGTGGCCTTTTTCTCCACAGTTGAAGCATATTCCATTACTGAGTTTCTTCCTACAATCTTCTTCCTTATGTCCAGATATTTTACAGAAGTTGCAGTATATGGAGCATCTTCCAGAATGCTTCCTTTTGCAGTACTTGCAATAAGGTGCAGAGGTAGAACCTACATTTTTTCCACGGTTATAGCGAAATTCTTTGGTAAGCTTCTGGGTTAAGTTCCTCCTCTGGTCTTCTTCTCGTGTACGGACTAATTCATCAGTCAAGGTATTTGCTAGTTCTACAGCCTCTTCTATAGTTTGGGGTCTAGCTGCCTTGACTACATGCCTAATCTCACCAATCAATCCCCATATGTAACGGGAGATTAATACTGGTTCAGGTGATGCAAGGGTTGGCAGTATTCTAGCATATTCAAAGAATAACTTAGCGTACCCCTTACTATCCACTCCAGTCATCCTAAGGTTTAGGAATTTGTTTGCTATCTGTTCTTTTTCTTTGGGAGGGCAGAATTTTCTTTCCACCTTATCCTTAAATTCCTCCCATTCCATATTGTAAGTTCTATCACTCCCCCTTGACTGGAGGATAGTGTTCCACCATTCTAGTGCTGAATTTTTAAACAGATTAGAAGCGAATGGTATCTTATCTTCTTCTGCTCATTTGCTTATTCTTAAGACTGCCTCAGTCTTTTCTATCCAGCGTAAAGCTGCAATGGCCCCTTTGTTGCCCGAGAATTCCATTGGTTTACAAGACCAGAATTCTTTATAAGAACAACCATAAGGCATGGTTCTTCTTCTTTTCAGAATGGGCACTTGAAGTATAGGTCCATTGTTCACGATGTGTTCAGGTTCAGTTGGTCGTTTACTGCTATGTTTACTCTTGTTATCGGCTTCCCTAACCTTTTGAATAATGAATGGCATTGCATCTATTATTCCTTGTGCAACTACGTGTTGGATAGCACTGTTGTCCACTTGATTCCCATGGTTATCAGGATTCAAATTATCATTATTCAGATTATCATTCTTGTTTTCCGGGTTGTTATCCAGATTCACTTGATCGGCCATCTGAATTTTAAACATTTTCCAATTATTAATATCACAGAATAATATCTTAATACGATCAATCACATGAAACGTATTTTGATCAAAAGCGTCGATCATTGCGACTTTACTCTTTTTATATAGTATGCGTCAAATACACACTAAAACAGAAATTAAAAATTACAATACTAATATGCATTGCTAACCACAAGTGGTCTATACTACGATAGTTTTATTTATTATTATTACACATATTAGATATTATTTTATTATTATTATTACTAGCTTCACCATTACATTCATGGATATGGATTCATCCAGAAATCCATATTGCGCTCGTCGTATTTCCAAACGAGGCTCTCTCCCACCTGTCTCATCCTTTCACTATTTTTTTAAAATTTCCTCACCAAATGTCCTAAGTTCTTGTATATTTTCTGCACTCATTGGGGGTGCAGGTTCTAGGACTGGGTTTGGAATCTGGGGTGCGGGTTCCTGGTATGGAGGTGTAGGTGCCAGGAATTGGTAAGGATTCTCTAAAATCTCCCTAATGAATACATCGTTATCGTAATAGGGATCTAGAGGGTCCAAACCTGGGTAGGCTCCTAAGTTTGGCATGGGCATATCTTTGTGTATTGGGTAACGTTGCACATAGTCCCTAGTGTCGTCCCACCACGGGTCGTAATTTGGGTCTAAGGGATTTGGTGCTGGTACCCTAGGTATCTCCTCCGGGTTGAAATCATGCATTTCTACTTGATTCTCAGGGTTTTCTATTTCCATGGGCTGGTCGGGTAATGGTAGTGGTTGGGGTGCTATTACTTGCTCCAGATTAGAGTCAGCTGCAGTGGTTGCTAGGATGTGGAAATTAGCTAAACTCCTATTAAGCATGTCTTGGGTATGGGCATCTATTTCTCTTTTGGCTGCTGCTAGTGCTCTCTGGTCTTGTAACTGTTTCATTCTCTTCCTACGCTCATGTGCTCCCTTACTGAACCATCCTCTCTTTTTCTGAGGGAATGACTCTTCAGACTGAGCCTTAAATACGAATATCCCTTCTTCATAATCAGCAGAATACCCTGAGAGGGCAGGCTGTGAAGAGGTGCCTTCGCTCTTAGGTGAGCTGGACAATTGACGATACGCGTAGGATGGTCCTTGATCACTCATACTATAAACTAACAGATAGTCAAATAACACATAACAATAAAATACAGTTATGCACGTATTTACGTAATTTATTTCCTAACACTTTAAATAATATCTTGGTGTCAACAGAACACTTATGTGGCTAAATCAGTGGCTTAGCTCTGATACCACCTTCTGTCGAAACCCCCGATCCCTAATTCCCGGGAATGGGCGGCCGCGAGCCAGTTTCGGTGGTATCCGTATGTTTAAACATTTTGGCAGCGGAATTTTCATCTGGACCGTAGTTAGGAAATATGTTATCAGAGTAAAAACCACCATATTTCATAATACTAAACACATGGGTAAACCCAAGTTTCTTATTACAACATGTTCATAGGGATAAACCCTATTATATTTAATAAAACATCTTCTTTTATTTAGGTAACTTTTATAGCCACTTTATCCAAGCCTTCAGTGCTGTCCAGCTGGCTTCTAGTTGGCTTTCACATTTGTTACCTGAAACATGTTTAAAAATATTTTGTCAGTGGGAAATACTGGTGAGTGAATCCCAATTTAATCAAGAAGAGTTTTATCAATTAACACAGTATTGAGAGCGATCACATTGTTTATATCTACACAATTTACTCATTCAGTATTGTCAATCCCTGACTGGTGGGTCATATTACTCACTGGCTAACTCTTTGTCCAATGGTAACGTGTTACTGTCGTCTCGACTTATTTTGTATACAAAAACCCAACATACTAGCACTAATTGAAGACTACAAAGACTCAACACTGCTACTCGCATGGAAAAATATACAAGGTTTTGTAAAACAGTTTACAAAAAGGTTTGCAAAAAGAGGATAGACTCACATTGTTGTATAATAACCCATTTTAACATTAGTAATACCCTCCCCGAGACGGCATTCCAACGACTACGTCGGGCAGAACCACGACAGCCGTTACGGAACCCTAGATCAATCGGGCAGCGTATCTAATACGTATCCAGGGGTTATGATACTTACAACAGAGCAGAACCTCGCTAATTAGGGGGTATTATACTCGAATATTATGCCTACTATCAGAGAATTTCGTTTAGAAAGAAAGAATTGAGCGAGGAATACTGAAGTCCCGATGCCTGCTATTTATAGGGCTGAAAAAAGGGTTTCTCGCTGCCCGCGTAAAGTGAGGATAGGGTCTACGCGGCCCGCGTAGTAGGGGGTTCTAGCTGTAGCTGATCCGGGTCATGACTAGGTTCAACACGCGTTATGACACGTGTCAACTCAGGGTGCGCCCTGATCTTTTACATGTCGCGGCCCGCGTAAAGAGTAGCTAAGGTTTACGCTCCCCGCGTCAACTTAAAAAATCTTGTTTTTATTTTATTTTTAATGGCAAATCATAATTTGGGCTCGGTTTTCACGTATGGGGTGTATTTTAAGACATATAGGGTTATTTTAAAATATATTAGGGTGTCAGAAAAATAATTTGGAGGGTTGTTATAATTGTTGATTCTTACGTTAATCTTAATCGAAACCATACGTTCTTGGTGCCGTTGGCAATTGAGATATCATGGGTAGAATTAGGGTTGGGTATTGATTAATTGGTCATCGGGTAACAACCTCGCATTCTAGGAATCCAAATACTTAGTTCCCTTTTATCACAACAAGTAATCATACATGACTCATGTCTATGTGGTTCTTTCTAGTTGAATGTTAGCATGAATGTCAAAGCAAACCGGAAACTTAAGATGGTCATTTGTCTCTAAATTGTTTACAAAACCAATTCTCATTTCGCAACTTAATAAGTAGTCGTAGTTTAAATTCAAACAAACAACTCAACTCTTGAATTTACTTTTCTTGCAAGTAGTTTAATTTTAGTTAACTTAGTCACATATTCAGATAACACATATTCCATAAACTCCCTATGTTCGATACCCACTTACCACTAGCTAATTAGTTGTATTTGGTTTAAATTTGATTGAGACTTCGACCTCACGTCAAATTTTGGCGCCGTTGCCGGGGAGTAGTGCACAACGTGTGTTATTTTAGGTCTTTTTAAGTTTGTTATTTTTCTGGTTTATGCTGGGTGTGTTAGTGTGCAGGTATTTACAGGTGCATGCGTACTAGGAGCTCTCACAAGCTATCACCATTGGCATTTGATCCAGAAATTGAACGGACTTTGAGAAGAAACAAAATTTTGTTACGTGAAAATAAAATCGGTGGTTCACCAACACCTACTACACCAATTACACCCATCAGATACATGGATCCTCCACCACCACCCACTACGGGTCAACCTACACCATATTTTATACCTACATCATCCATGCCTTCACCAAATACTACCATTCCTGTATCCACACCTGAAACTAAACCAACCAATACTACTTTACCCGAAAATACTCAACCTGAATACTCTTTTAGCTATCAATCGACATCATCCGTCGTGCTAGCTTTTTCAACATTTTTTCCAACATCCGGTCAACCATCATCATCACAACAAATACCACCCAATTTATTCCAAACTGGTCCATCTATAGTTCACTCCGCTCCACTTCGACAGGGAGTACAATATCAACATCCACGGTTTTTACAAGCTTCGGGTGTAAGACAAGATGGGTTCGATGATGGTTATGATGAAGAGTTTGAGGGATATGATGAAGAGGGGTATATGTATGGAGGAGATGGAGATCAATGGGAGTATACGTATGTTCAAGGTCAAGGTGGAAGTCAAGGGATGCAAGGTTTCGGTAGAGTTCCTCAACAACCAATTACACAACAAATCATACCGCAACAAGTGCCACCACAAGGTCCACAGATTCTAAGGCAAGTGCAACAACAACCAAATGTGAGGCCAATGTTTTAACCACCTCTACAACAATTTGGGCCTCCAAGACCACAAGCTCAAAGACCAATGGGTCCTGTATGTCCAAGAGTTCGGTTGGGTGTACCAAGAAGACATATTCGAGAACCCATGAGAGGTATAGAGGCACACTTTAGGCCGGTAATTACCAACAATCCGTCGCCAATAGTCATTCCTCAAAACAATCAAGGAAGGACTTTTGAAGTTAGAACAAATTCTTTACAAAGTCTATCGAAGTACAAGGGTCTAGCAACGGAAGAGCCCTATTTTCATTTGGAGGCATATGATTCAATATGCAATACTATCGGTGGGCAAGGGTTTTCGGCGGATGGAGTAAAGTTGGTACTTTTTCAGTTTTCGCTAGAAGACAAAGCGAAAAAATGGTTCTACACCTTACCGTCGACATCTATTTACACATGGGCAGAAATGCAACAGATCTTTTTAGAAGAATTCTTTACTGCCTAAAAGACGAATGATACTAGAAGAAGTTTGAGAAGCTTCCAACAACAACAAGGAGAGATGTTTCATGAAGCATTTGATCGTTTTAATTTGATGATAAAAAATTGCACTCATCATGGGATAGAGCTATGGGAGTTGTTGAATGCATTTCATGAGGGGTTATGTTCCGAAGATGCTCGCGACTTAATGTCTATCACGAATGGTACTTTTGGTACTAACTACGAGCAAGATGATTGGCTGTTCTTGGAACAAATGGCGATTACATCAAAAAGGAAAGCTCAATCGTCAAGAAGAGCGCGACCGACTATTACTAGAACTCAAGTGCATGCGGCGGAAGATGCAAATGTACAAACAAGCAATCAAATCTATGATGTTTGTGCACTTTGTAATGAATTGGGGCATGCAGCTGAAAATTGCCAAGGAGTGGAAGGGCAATTTGAGGAGGTAAATGCGTTATAAGGGCAAGGTGGGGGTGGTAGAAATTACAATATGAATTCCAATACTTACCACCCCGGTTTACGAAACCACCCAAACTTTCGATATGGGAATCCCTCAAACCAAGCTAACCTGAATTTTCAAGGAAGTCAAGGTAATTTTGTTCCACGCCAACCTTTCAATAATCAAGGTGGGTACTGAGGTGGGAACAACCAAGGGTATCAAAGACAATATCAAACGGGTCAAGAGCATGGGGGATCTTCGGGTGGAAATGAAATGATGGAAATGTTGAAGGCGATGCAAACGGAGATGTAATAGAGGAACTAAATGGATGATGCTCGCATTCAAAAGGGTGAGACCCGTGACAGTCAATTCAATCTTTGACCACCCAAATGGGTCAACTCGCAACTAAAGTGGCGGAGTTGAAAAAAAAATAGAGGTCAATTACCAAGCGACACTAAGGTAAACCCTTCCTATAATTCATCTCGAGGTAATAATATTAATATTAATCATGTGAGTGTTTTGAGAAGTGGGAAACAGTACAAAACCAATCCTTCACCGGATTTGGTTGATGGGGTAGTTGAAGACATGACGGGTCAAGAGAGTGATGATGAGAATCAAACACCTAAAATTTCTTCTAAAAAAACCAATTTTGAAAAACCCGTAAATAATGAAGAAATAAAAGATAAAAATGAGGAAGGGGGATCTAGTCAAGCACCATTTCCCTCGGCTTTATTAGATCCGGGTAAAAAGAACTTTATTTCAAAACGGGGTCCTCAAAAGGAAGAAATGTGGGAGGTGTTTAAACAAGTAAAAATTAATCTTCCATTACTTGAAGCAATCAAACAAGTACCCGCATATGCAAAGTTTTTAAAAGACTTGTGTATCAAAAGAGGCAACAGAAAGTGCCTAAATGGGTTGACTTGACCGAGCGGGTAAGTGCGGTTTTGAAAGGAGATCTTCCTCCTAAGCTAAAAGATCCGGGAACGCCTCTTATTAACATTCAAGTTGGGAATTTTCAAACTGCGAGGGCGTTAATTGATCTTGGATCCGGAGTAAGTATTTTACCGGGGGGGGGGGGGGGTATATGACCAATATGATTTTGGTCCACTGAAACGGGTTGAGACAACGGTGGTTTTAGCCGATTTGTCTCATAAACTTCCTCGGGGTATTGTGCGGGATGTTATAGTAAAAGTTGATGAGTTTTATGGCGTTTTCAACTAGTTTTTCATGGCATTTTTCTGAACTGTGTGTTTTATGGCGTTTTTACAGTACAAATTATGATTTTTCTGAGCTCAAAAAATATTAATTTAGGCGGTTAGACACATTTTTTGAGCTATATGGCTCAAAAAAATGGTTTTTTTTAGCTGTTGTAAATTATAGCTCAAAAAAATAGTTTTTTTTTGTTATGGCGTTTTAACTGAGAGCTGCTCAAAAAATGGTTTTTTTTAGCTGTTGTAAGTTATAGCTAAAAAAAATAGCTTTTTTTTTGTTATGGCGTTTTAACAATTATAGCTCAAAAAAATAGTTTTTTTTTTTTGTTATGGCGTTTTAACTGGGAGCTATATGGCTAAAAATGGTTTTTTTGAGGTGTTGTAAATTATAGCTCAAAAAAATAGCTTTTTTTGTTATGGCGTTTTAACTGGGAGCTGGCTCAAAAAAATGTTTTTTTTTAGCTGTTGTAAATTATAGCTCAAAAATAGTTTTTTTGTTATGGCGTTTTAATATATGGCTAAAAAATTTGTTTTTTTTGAGCTGTTGTAAATTATAGCTAAAAAATAGTTTTTTTTTTGTTATGGCGTTTTAACTGGGAGCTATATGGCTCAAAAAATGGTTTTTTTGAACTGTGGTAAATTATAGCTCAAAAAAATAGCTTATGGCGTTTTATTTGAACACCGAGTTCATGTGAGTGGGTTTTTTGACAATATTACCCCTTAGTGTAATTTAACATCAATACCACATGTCACCACCAAAATCGTTCTCACACTTTTCACCGATCTCTCTAAATCCTAACCCTATATATATATATAGGGGAAGGTTCATTGGGGAACACTAAAAAAGTGGGGAACAACGGGGAACCGACTCAAACGAACTCCGATTAAACTCATTCCAGCGGCGTTGGAACCGGCTCGTCGAACCCTAACTAGGATCTCTTAACCCTAAAACCTAAATCCTAACTCCTAAACTCTAAACCCTAAAGCAAAAAAATAAGGCTAAAACCTAAGCTAAACCGTAAAATTTAAACTATAAACCCTAAAAGCTAAACCCTAAAGGCTAAACCTAAAGCTAAACCCTAAAGGCTAAACCTAAAGCTAAACCCTAAAGCTAAACCCTAAATCTAAACCCTAAACCCTAAAGCTAAACCCTAAGGCTAAACCCTAAAAGTCAAACCCTAATATATTTAGGGTTTAGGGGTTATGATTTAGGGTTTAGGGTTAAGAGATCCTAGTTAGGGTTCGACGAGCCAGTTCCAACGCCGCTGGAATGAGTCTAATCGGAGTTCGTTTGAGCCGGTTCCCCACTGTTCCCCACTTTTTTAGTGTTCCACAATGAACCTCACACTATATATATAGGAACATGATCAGGAGAGAACACCTCAAAGTGTGAGAACGGTGAGAACAATTCTCAGCCACTAGATCTTAGTGGTTTGTGGCTTAGATTGATGCGGTGGCGTTTTTGTAAATAATAGGGGCCTTGAAACTACCAGGAGGGGTAAAATAGGATGATCCCAGCAAATGTGCACATGCTAATCACATGCCATTTTCCCCCATCATTTTTAAACGACAATAACTTTTTTATACGTGACTATTTTTCGAAAAAAAATACACCATAAAACTCAGCGTTTTTTTATCTTTCCAACGAGTACACTATTGATATACTTTTCGAAAAAAAAAATTAACTGGGTTTTATGGCGTTTTTCTGAACTGAGTGTTTTATGGCGTTTTAGACTAGGTATTTTTATGGCGTTTTTCTGAACTTGCTCCGTAATAGCGCATCCCACATAATAACGCATGCCACATATTAGAGCATGTGTTAGAGCATCTAGTACTAGAGCATGCGTTAGAGAATCTACTACTAGAGCATCTAGTACTAGAGCATCTATTATCTGATTAGCGCATCAAACAATAGAGCATCTCATCAAACAATAGAGCATCTGCTGCTCTATCCTGCATTGCTTACATACTGCATTTGTTTTCAAAGCCTATATTTCTAACAATGTTTCTCTGAACAAGGTTTTTTTATGGCGTTTTAACTAGGTATTTTCATGGCATTTTTCTAAACTGAGTGTTTTATGGCGTTTTCAACTGAGTTTTTTCATAGCGTTTTTCTGAACTGGGTGTTTTATGGCGTTTTTAACTGGGTATTTTTCATGGCGTTTTTCTGAATTGGGTGTTTTTATGGCTTTTTATTTGAACACTCAGTGTCATGTGAGTGGGTTTTTTTTGACAATATTACCCCTTAGAGTAATTTAGCATCAATGCCATATGTCACCACCAAAATCGTTCTCACACTTTTCACCGTTCTTTCTAAATCCTGACCCTATATATATATATATATATATATATATATATATAGGGGACCGCTAAAATGAGAACCACCTCCAGTTGTAAGAACCATGAGAACTACACCGTACGGCGAGTTGGACCAAATTTTTTTTCATAAACGTAGATGCATGTATTATAAACACATTTGTAAAAAAAAATTCAAAAAAAATGTAGTGTGTGTAGTTTTGAGCACCCTAAGTTTGTGTTTACGGGTACCGTAAATTTTATTTAAAATTTAAGTACCCGTAAACACAAACTTGGGGTGCTCAAAACTACACACACGACATTTTTTTTTGATTTTTTTTACAAATGTGTTTATAATACATGCATCTACGTTTATGAAAAAAAAAATTGGTCCAACTCGCCCCGGATCAAAAAGTTCTCACGGTTCTTACAACTGGAGGTGGTTCTCATTTTAGCGGTCCCATATATATATATATATATATATATATATATATATATATATATATATAAATGTTAATAAAAGACTCCATTTAATATCACATGACATTCTTTCCCTAAATCTCTCACTCTTTATTATTAATCCCAAGTTGCATTCTCTCCCCTAATCTCTCATTTTTTTATTTATATTTTATTAAATAGATTCAATAAATTAATATAGTCTAATCTAACTCACCTACTCCAACTTAAATTTTTAGAAAATTAATTATCTTTGTCTTTTTTCCCTTTCTATTATTATCGAAATTATAGTTAATGATATTGATTAATTTTCATTTGTTTTTTATGACTATTATCTTTTCTATTTAAGAAGTTTTGTATTTCATTTGCATATAACTTTATTATATACTATTTTTTCTACTTTAGCGTAGTAGTATACACGGTTAAAAATTTATAGGTTATCATATTTGTTTACATCTTGTCAATACAAAATAAGTAATATAAATTACATCTTAACAAAATTTATGTACAAGCTTTTTATACTTTTAGAAGAAGAAATCTTACTTTTAATACACGATTTTAAAGAATGTCACGTGTCAACATCATATCATCCCTAAAAAATTGTTTCTAATCAGAATTGATTTTTTCTAAATCATGTTAATATCATATAATGACAATATTGCTTCTTTTAAAATCGTTTCCATAATATCCGCTCCTAGTTCAAATATATTTATAATTTATAATTTATAACGATAATGATATTTTTGTATCGAAACTTACTAAAACAGTTAAATTCTATTATATGAATAATAGTAATAATAATGATACCTTTAAATTAAATTACCGAAAAAATGCAGAATCTATGCATTTTTAAGTGTTATGATAGACAACAAGATATGTTTGAAACAAACTATGAGTTACTATAGAGAATGATCAAATGTAAACTCGAGTATGAGTTTAAACATTTTTCATATTTATCCATATTAAATAATTTATCAATTTAATCTTTTTATTAAAAAACTTTTATGTTTATCAATATAGCTTAACAGTTAATTAATATAACGTAACAGTTTTTTAAATTATACGTGAGGCATGATAGGTTAGTTTGTATTACAAAATAAGGTAAAATAAACTTAACGGTTATATTAATATGTTTTCTTACACAATGTAAAAATATTTACAAAGCTTCCCATAGAATTGATGATTAAGCACTTTAGAAGCAAGTTTGTGAGATAATTATGGGGTACATCTACTTGTGTTATTGTGTTGTGCAAACAAATAGTTTTCATTCTTCAAATCGTGTAACACACGAGACTGTAATCTAGTTATTATTATATATAACAAAAGAGGGTGTCTTAGCAATAGTGGCTAAGAGACAACATCTATTATTTTATTATTTTTCTTTGCTAAATTTACCAAAGTTTTTTGTATTAAATCCTTCAACATATAGCATTGTCACTTACACCCCCTCAGCTTTTCTAAAAAAAATTATAAAATGTCGTTTTGAGTCCCTTACGTGCTTATTTTATGTACGTGGATCAAATATAATACGTTTACGTGCTTATTTTTATGTACGTTTTTGTTGGTATATGCATTGTTCGGAAACGAGTCAGGTCAAATATGATATGTTTTCACTTGACGGTGTAAATTCGAGTTACTTTACGTTTCGACTCCGCCGCCATGCGTAGTACCATTCTTTGACGTAAAAAACCACTATTTTCTTACATATTTATTTTTAAGTACGTTTTGTTATAAATCCATGTTGGTTAACGTTTTAATGTAAATTTTCTCGATAATGAGTCGTGTAAAAATAATACATTTTCGTGCGTATTTTCATGTGCGTTTTTAGTCGGTCTATGTTTGACGTAATTTTTGTTCGAGTAAAATATTTGACGATATAAGTTCGAGTTATTTTAAGTTTCAATGACGTCGCAACGTGTGGCTGGTCAAAATACTAGTTATCACACACACACACACATACACACACACACACATATACACACACACACACACACACACAAATACACATAGTTGAACAATTATGGGACCCGTCCCTTGTATGAACCCATTTCGGCATATGAATGAACCCGCTTAATAAATATTTAGTTTTATGAAAAAAAATCATATTTAACCCATGGAACGATGTTCCACCAAGCATGTAGGTCGAACACGACCAAAACATATACGTATCCCTAAATATATATATGATTAGGTTCAAACGTGAACAAAATCCCAAGAGTGAACTGCGTGAACTGATCTGGGCCCTTGATTTTTATGATCTTGAGATTAAAGTGAGTGGCATGATGGTAATTATCTGGTTAATTTTTTCCATTTAATTAAATACAAAAAGGGTATATGTGTAATTTCAATCTTAAATTGATTGCATAAATCTCTCACAAATCAAGTAATCAATTATCCTCTTAAATTGATTGCATAAATCTCTCACAAATCAAATCAAGAATTAGGAAAGATGTAACTTAATTCAATTATTAAAATAATTATTTGTTTAAATGTGATGTACACATGTGTATTCTGATTTTGCCCTCTTTTTAATGCGATGTACACATGTGTATATCGTCTGTTTTTTGTGATATCTCAGAATTTTTTTTTTATTGAATGTTGATGTACACCTGTGAATTACTGTACACATATGTACGATGCTGAGTACACATGTGTACTGTTCTATTTATATCCAAGTACACATGTGTATACCGTTGAAATATGAAGGTTACGTGGATCTTAAAAATCAAAATTTGAATTCTGGTGATGAAATCTGAAATTAAAATTAAAATTAAAATTGAAATTTGGTGATTTGTTGTTTGTTTTAATAATTATCTTATTAATAAATAATCATAATGTGGATAATGAATTTAAATTAGGAAAGATGCAACTTAATTCAATTATTAAAATAATGATTTAAATCTAATTTTTTATATAATTACAATCCTACCCTTAACAACTAAAAAGAAAATCAAGGGTCCATATCTGTTCACGCAGTTCACTCTTGGGAGGTTGTTCACGCTGGAACCCTACCCTATATATATATATATATATAACTAAAAAAACCTAAAAAACATACCAATTTTTTTTACAATTCTTTATAAAAAAATCGCTATTTTTATATATAAAAAAATTCAAAAAAAAACTTGTACTGCACGTGTGCATTATATGTGTACCACACATGTGCATTACATGCTTAAAATTAGCTTTGAGTCTATGTAATAACTTACTTCCAAACAACTTTAAATGATGTACAATTGATGAAAAACATTAAGGGTCTGTTTGATATGGCGTAATGGAATAGATGAGGGAATAGACAAAGGAATGAAATGGATCATTACATTCCATAGTCTTGTTTGGTTACCATCCAAGAAATGAATAAATTATTACCTTGTGTTGTTTGGTAGGTAAAACAAGAGGAATGAACTAAATCGGCGATGGGTAGTGGTGGTGATCGGTGACGGCTAGTGGCGGTGGCAGCGATGGGTGGCGGTGGTCGGTGGTAACAGCGGTGGGTGGTGGTGCTCGATGGGTGACGGTTGTTAGCGGTGGCGGGGGCGATGGTCGGGGTTGGCGGTGGCGGGTGGCGGCGATGGTGGTGGCGACGGGTGGTGGTCGTGGCGATGACGGTGGGTGGGTGGGTGGTGGTGGTCGATGGTAGCGGGTGGTGGTCGTGGTCGTGGTCATGGAAGATGGTGGTGGTGGTCGGCGGAGGGTGGCGGTAGTGGTCGGAGTGGCAGTGGTGGGTGGCGGCGATGGTGGTCGATGGTGGTGGCGACGGGTGGTGGTAGCGGCGGCGACGGTGGGTAGTGGTGGTCGACGATAGCGGGCGGTGGCAACGAAGGATGGTGGTGGTGGTCGGCGGAGGGTGGCGGTAGTGGTCGGGGTCTGCGATGGCGGGTGGCTGCGATGGTAGTCGATGGCGGTGGCGAATGGCGGCGGTGGCGGCGGAGGACGGTGGTGGTGGTCGGCGGAGGTTGGTGGCGGGTGGTGACGATGGCAAGTGGTGGTGGTAGATGGTGGTGGTGATGGGCGGTGTTTGTGACGTAGGGTGAGAGAGGGAATGAAATGGAAAAAAACAGGGGGAGTGAATGGAATGAATTTGAGGGAATGGAATGACTTATGGAATGGGTGACTCCATTACGTTGACCAACCAAACACACTTTTTTTCATTCCCTTGTAATAGTTCATTCCATTCCAACTCTTATTCCTGCATACCAAACACTACCTAAATAACATCACAATACATCAACAATAACTCATATCATTGTAACACCCTAAAAACGGGCCTGGCAATTAAACCAAATTAATCGTGGATGAGAGGGTAAAATACCGTTAGTGGTAAAAGTTAACATGTAAACATTAGGATTTAAATAAATTAATCTAATGTTTAATTAATGGAAAATGAATGCCTTTCTCGGAAGATAAAGTTTATCAAAAGATTGAGATGTAACGTTTATAAAATGTGGACTTTAGAGTTTATTGTGTTGAAAACCTTAAATAAAACACGATTAGTCTATTTATATGATTAATTGATGTAATTTCTCAAAGAATTGTAACATGCTTTCTTAAACTAGTATATGTTAATAAACATTTACGGGGTTAAATAATGGTGGATAAAACACTTAACTCTTGGTTAATATTAAGGGTTAAAATTTGATTTGGGGTTATATATATATATGTATATATATAAAGGCTTAGAGGAGGGACCTTTCTTGTAAATATGAGACTAAACAAAAGATTAAAAAAAGACTAGGAATCCCATTTTGGGTGGTCACGTGAATTTAGCCCAAGGGAGGGCACTCCTAAGTTGATTCAACACTAAAAACCCCAAATTGGTGATGAAATTCATCAAATTGAAGGTAGCAAAGATGAAATGTGTGACCAGGAGGGTTCATCTTCGTGGTTTAAGCATTTGGTAAGAACCCTAATACCAATCTCTTCTAAATTCCGAAATCCACAAGAGGGTTTTGACTAAATTAAGTTAAATTCATGGAATGGAATGATTATATGTGCTATCTTGAACATGTCTAATAGTGTTGTGATAGTTTCATACTTGAAATGGGTTAATGTCAATAGATGAAGATTTTGGTTTTTATTAGTAGCTTGATGTTACTAGAATGATTGTACTTCTATGTTATTAGCATGGATTGTATGAGAATTATACCCTATGTATTATGCATCATGCTTATTAGTTAAGTTGATTTGCAAGTTGATTACAAAGATAGCCTAATTTGGTGGTTTGGATGAGTAAAAGTGATAAGTTCATGAATTGGTTACTTGCTAGATGTATAGTAAATGAAATAACCATGTATGATGTAGTATGCACACTAGGTGTTTGTGAAAATGCCTAAGGGGAGTGTAGATAAATAAAATGGATCACGAACTTTAGAATATTGTATAAAATGACGTAATCGTCTAATGTGAGTATATTATAGTTGGTTGGAAAGGTTTGAGGTAGACTTCAACTCGCTTTAAGTATACAAAACTGAATTGAAGGTTAAACGGGTCAAAATTGTTGATTTCAGTAGCTAAGTGGGAAGTTGTTACATGAAAATAAGTTGTTGTCCAGATTTTGTAAAAATCGTATAAAATCACAGAAAATTCCTATGAAGACGAGCGATATATGCTCGGAAAGCCCTCCGAGCATAGATTATTTCATATTTGTTCATGAAGATGTGGTTCGGATGTAAAATGGGTCGAAAATCACGATTTCTTCAGCTATGTACCATTTTACATGTTGACCTGATTTTTGAAAAATTGTATAAAATCACAGAAAAATCGTTAGAGGGTGTGCCATATATGCTTGGAAAGGTATTCGAGTCCTCTACAATACATCTTTGAACACGAAAAGCTGATTCAATTGTTAAAGATGTCAAAATGTGTTACGAACAGCTGCTGTTCAAAAGTGCAACACTAAAATTGTAGTTTTTATAAAAGTTTAACTAATGGCCACTATTGGTCTAGATATAAATATGACTTTTGATGAATAATTCACACTAAATATACTGTGGTTAAGATTCTAAGGTACTTGCATATAGACTAATGCAAGTAGTTTTAACGGGAACAAAAGAGATAAATTGTTAATGTATATATATGTGTGTGTGTGAATCAGCAGTTTGACTTCTAAAAGTCAAACTGAACTATAATAGAATTGAATGAAAATATGTAATAAAAGTCCATAAGGTTGATGGTCATAGTATATGATGACTAATCTAATTATCTTTGTGGATTTTATGTTATATGATAGTTTGACTCTTAACAAGTTAGGTGGAGCTTGGAAAGAAATGGGTCAAGCGGGACAAACACGTGAAAAGGCATGATCGGACGGAAGGTAAGTAAAGGTTACACCTCTTAAATAAAACCCTACTTATGTATTAAGTTAAGAACAAGATGAACAAAGAATCGGATGAGTATTTGGTGTAAATACTTGTTGACACGAACCAAAACGGGTCAAACAAGTAAAAAAGAGTTTTTGGTGTAAATATTTATTGACGCGAACCAAAATGGGTCAAACAAGTAAAAAGGAGTTTTTGGTATAAATACTTGCTGACGCGAATCAAAACGGGTCAAACGAGTAAAAATAAGTTTTTGATATAAAACACTTGCTGATGCGAATCGAAATGGGTCGAGCAAGTAAAAATATAGTTTTTGGTATAAACACTTGCTAATGCGAAATAAAACGGGTCAAACGAGTAAAAAAAAGTTTTTGATATAAAACATTTGCTGACGCGAACCGAAATGGGTCAGCGAGTAAAAATAAGTTTTTGTATAAACACTCGCTGACGCGAACTAAAATGGGTCGAGCGAGTAAAAAGACAAGTAAATCATATGTTAATGATTAAACTAGTGACCGTAAAAAAAATTAAGAAAAAAAGAGACCCGATGATGTAAGTCATAATGGGTCAAATAAGTGATATCGCAATTAAATCCCATGTTAGTGATTTAAATGATATAAGGACTTGTGTAGTTGTCTAAAGAATAAACCAATAATGGTTCAAAGACCGAACGGGTCATACGAGTCAAATGGTAATGATATCACCATTTGAGCGTAATATTTAACCTGTGTTATTGTTAAGTGTTATACTCACAGGTAAGCTTATTATACGGGCAAGTATTGTCATGACTAGTTAAAATAAATTTTCAAGGTACTGAAAACGGGTTATTGCATTGACCCGTGCCAGGTTGTAGATGCGTATGTCTGTAGCTTTCGTCTGTATCGAGTCTTTATTTACCTGTTTGAAAATGGGTCATTGCATTGACCCGCGCCAAGGATACACTAAGTTATTCTTTGAATATGCCCGAATAGTGCCAACCCTTGCTTCACCTGAACCAGTTTTAATCTCCCGTTATATCTGGGGATTAATTGGAGAGATCAGACATGTAGTCAAGGCAGCTAGACCTCAAACCATAGAAGAAGCTGTAGAACTAGCCAACACATTGACCGATGAATTAGTCCGTACCCGAGAAGAGGATCAGAGAAGGAACCTAACCCAGAATCTTACACAAGAATTTCGTTCTGGAAATTCTAATCGTGGGAAAAATGTAGGCTCTACCTCGGCACCCTACTGTAAGAATTGCAAAAGGAGGCATTCAGGAAGATGCTCCATATACTGTAACTTCTGCAAAATATCGGGACACAAGGAAGAAGAATGCAGGAAGAAAAACAACAGGATATGCTACAACTGCGGGGAACAAGGCCACATTAAGCCAAACTGTCCGGAATTAGCTCCAGATACGAATAACAAGAATACTAAAAATGCTAGAGTATTTGTTTTAACTGCAGAAGAAGCAAAGATGATCCCGGGTGTGATCACTGGTACATTTTTAGTTAATGATGTTTTTGCTAAAGTATTATTTGACTCTAGTGCAAACCAAAGTTTTATTAATACTTCATTTTGCAAATTACTCAATCAACCATTAACTAAACTCCCACAAGCATGTCTAGTAGAGACAGCCAATGGAGAAACCATTAAGATTTCTGAAATCTTGCAGGGAGCAATAATATAAATTCTAAATCAGAAGTTTATTGCAAACCTTTACCCCATGAATCTGGTAGGATTTGAAATTGTATTAGGAATGGATTGGTTAATAGCCAATAAAGCCAGTATTTTATGTGATCAAAAGTCAATTCAAATAAATTCACCAAAGGGTGAAAAAATCACAATTAAAGGAAATAAAACCTCTAGATCCACAAAATTCATCTCTGTGATGAAAACAGCAAGTTACATAAGAAAAGGATCATTAGTGTATTTGATTTCTATAATCACTAACACTAAAAGAAAGGATTTAAAAGATATTCCGGTAGTATCTCAGTTTTCAGATGTATTTCCAGAAGAACTACCAGGACAACCTCCAGATAGGGAAGTTGAATTCAGAATCCATCTGATACCAGGAACAGCACCCATTGCCAAAGCACCTTACCGTTTGGCACCTGCAGAAATGCAAGAACTGAAGAAACAATTGGATGAATTGTTGGAGAAAGAATTCATACAGCCGAGTTCATCACCCTGGGGAGCGCCAATCTTATTCGTTAAAAAGAAAGACGGATCAATGCGTATGTGTATTGACTACCGTGAGTTGAACAAAGTCACGATTAAGAATCGGTATCCATTACCAAGAATAGATGATTTGTTTGATCAGTTACATGAAGCACGATTTTTCTCAAAAATCGATTTAAGGTCAGGATATCATCAATTAAAAGTACAAGAAGAGGACATTCCTAAAACCGCCTTTCGAACAAGGTATGGCCATTATGAATTTACTGTCATGCCATTTGGTTTAACCAATGCCCCAGCTGCATTCATGGACATGATGAACCAAATATGTAAGCCATATTTGGATCAATTCATAATTGTTTTTATAGATGATATTCTCATTTACTCTAAGAGTAAAAAGGAACATACAAAGCATTTGCACGCACTTCTAAGTTTATTAAGAAAGGAGAAGCTTTATGCTAAGTTTTCGAAGTGTGAGTTGTGGTTAGAACAGATACAATTTCTTGGACACCTGGTCAATCATGAAGGAATTCATGTGGATCCCACAAAAATCGAGGCAATTATTAAATAGAAAACACTTGAGTCACCAACCGAGGTTAGAAGTTTCTTAGGACTAGCTGGTTATTATAGAAGATTTATTCAAGATTTTTCTAGAATAGCCATTCCCTTAACCAAGTTAACCTGTAAATCCGTTAAGTTTGAATGGGGATCAAAACAAGAAGAAGCTTTTAGAACCCTTAAGCAAAGATTGTAACATCCCGAAAATACGAATTCTTATATTACAATAACATTGTGAATAAATAAGAATTATAAACTAACTAGGAATAATGTTAACCTAGTTAGAGAATGAGTTGTGAGTAGTTTAGAAGTGAAAATAAATAAAGGGTGAAAATTGAGGGACCAAAAGTGTAACACCTCGAAAATTTACGTCCAATAATGTATTGACACGTGTCATAAGCTTTGAACGTGTGAAAGAATACTTTAGAGGGACTAAAGTTGACAAACAAAGAAACTATGTGAAAATAAGGGTTCAAAACGTCAACAATGGATAAATATACTTTACAATAACCCTACATGATGTTTATACCCTTAAAACGAATAAATTATGGATCATACGAAGCTAATTGTGAAAGAAAGTGAGATATTACAAACTACGGGGGTTAAATGTGTCAACATGTTTAAAGTATACCTCTGAGTGACCTTTTAGTGAACCCGAAGCTTTGTAATGATTAATTATGCTCACTAGAATAAGTGATTAAAATTTCACAAAGTTTCGATAAAGAATGAGGAAGTTATGACAATATTCGTATACAAGGGGTTAAAGCGTCAACGTTGAAAGTTAGGCCTTTTCGGGTAACAATAAAGTTAACCGAGGACTAAAAAATGTGGGTAAATGTCTTAAAGCCCTTATAAGTCAATTTAGAGGGCTCATAGTGCAAAACAAGACGTGAAAGCGACCTTTAGATGGACCAGGGACCAAAACTGCAAATAATGGAAAATTGGTTTGGCTGAAGCACACACGCTCGCGTAGCGCAAGCCCTAGGCCCTTTGCCGTCGCGTAGCATGACGGCCTTATCTGATCAGCCTGCTCCAATTTAGCTGGATTCTTGTCTGCCATAGCCTTGTAGACGACTTTAACTCGATTTTCCTCATCTTGCTTGACCCCTAAACAACCCTTAGACACTTAGGGACACTTGTGGATGAATTGTGGTCAGTTGTAGACTTAGATGTCAACAATCTATGGTGATTTAAACACTATAAAAGGCCACTAAGTTGCAACAAGTTCTTCACACCTTTCTCTTGCATTCCTGATCATTTCTGGAGCTCAAGACTTCTCTTAAGTGGTCACTAATCGTGCTTAGGACCTTGGTAAGTTTGCTTAACCTTTCTTAGTTAAGTTTTTGCTTAGTTTTAGCTTAAAGGTCAAACCGTCGTAATTAACGGTTGACTTAACGATTAATCACTAATGGTCCAGTGATTAGTCGAAGTGAAAGTAGTTATAAGTTGGTAATTATGTGGGTAATAAACCCTTAAAAGGGTTCCCCCTGATTCCCACTCTAACTAGGTCAAATGTCGGGTCAAACTTGTTAATAAAAAGTCAACATGATACTTAATTTCTAATTTATGCATGATTAGCAATGTAGAACACATACAACCTGTTTGGTCATTAATATAACTTGGTAATTAGTATAAGAACATGTCTAAACATGTTCAACCCGACAATTTACTGTTTAGACCCTGTTCGGAACCGAAAGTCGCAAAGCTTTGACTTTTGCTTTGACTTCCGTTCTGACCCGTTATGGTATGTTTTAGAAATACCTTAGAGCTCTATTTGGACCAGGTTACATGCTAGTATAACCCTCTGTGATTATACACCATGGTTCATTAGTTAACCAATTAATACGCATGATTCCGTTAATTGCTCATATGTTGACCATTATGCCCTTTTCACCTTAAAACGTGATTTTTGAAAATGTAAAAGAGTAGAAACCTTAGTTACTGATATATAAACTTGTACCCAAAGTTTGACATCAGTTTGAGGTGTAGAATAAGAGTTATGCTCATTAGCGTAAGTTGAAAGCTTTATGTTAATTAAACGGCGTAATTAGCGTATAGCCTAGTTAAGCCTACTTTTTGATATCAAACTTATTACCCACTGATGTAATATATTATTTTGGGATTTTTGAAGATTTTTAATTAATTTTAGGCTGAGCATAACTTATAGTCATAGGCTTAATCCGGTAATTGTCGGTTTTGCCCTTACGGGCTATAAAATGAGTTTTACATATCTAATTGACTCCAAACCTTTTGCTACTGATTACATATGATAAATAAATTATTTTAAGCCTTCTGGAATAATAAAAATATCAGCTTTAGGTATAAAACCCGGAAATGGCTTCTAATCGCCTTTTTAAGCGTTTTTAACGCATAGTATGTAATAGAACTATTTTAAACATACAAGGGATGATACCTACTGATATTTTAGGTAAATTATAATATTTTAACAGTAAGCAAAGGTTGTTAAACTCAGACTTCAGTTTTGAGCTTTTCGGCTTATGTGAAATTACCAAAATGCCCCTACGGTGCATAGTTTGGTTATAATTGATAAATTTCACATATATGCAATACCATACTGTTATAACTTGGTAAACTAAGTATTTTTGCTGATTATATCAGACCTGTAACTCAGGTAAATACTTAAACTCTTTTATAACCTTATAAATGACCAAACTACCCCTACGGGGCATAGTTTGTGTTTAAATTCGTTTCGGGCATAATAAAAGATATCTTACTGATGTCACAACATATTTGAAGCATATTAACTTAGGAAACCTGTATATGGCTCTTACGGATACCCGTTACGCTTATTACGCGTTCGGTTCGGTTTATGTAACTAGTTTACATAAATTAGCCGAAACGGGTCAAACCTTATCGGTTTTATCTCAAAGTCCAGAATGTGTATGAAATACCCATATTAAGCAAGTCTCCGAACTTCTCGGGTCTAAATCACATTCTATCCGGTCTTCGCTTAATCATGCGTTTGAACCGTATCTTTCTGTAAGACTAACCGGTCTAAGCTTAGGCTTAATTAAAGACCCGTTAGCATTCTTATTGGTTATTTATACCATCATTCCAGACTAGAGCCTTCCGGTAAATGGTACCTACGCTTACTTAAGTGAATACGGCTGAGTTATTAAATTCTTGCTATTTAAGACAGGAGCTAGCTCAGGTAAATACTTTTAACTTATTTTCCCTATACGGGCTTGGGTTACGGTATATAAAATACCGCTTGGTAGGGCATCAAATCTTCCATCGTTTGGTGCTTAATTGAATAATTTGATCGGCCCGTTTAAACATGTTTTGTTTACTTAAAGCCTTTGGGGGGTTAATGACCATGTCCCGGATATCCTTGGCATCATTCATGAAATGGCCACGACCTAGGCACGGGGTGTAGGCGTACACCTGACAGCTGCATATGTAAAAACTGGTATCCCACCTTAAGGAATCAGCCTTGTGGGCATTATACCTGTGGTGTGTCTATTAAGCTTTAACTCGGCACGATCCAGGCTACTGAACGCATAAGGAACATGTAATTCTTTTACAAGATTATGTATTTAAATAATTATCCCAAGTTATAAAGAGTTTGTGCCACGTGCATTCAAATCAATTTTATTAAACCTTTTCAAAATGAGTCGGTTGAGTGTATTTACCAGTGAAAACTGATGTATTTTCCAAAAGGGTTAAGTGACAGGTACTGTACGAAATTGGCTGGAAGCTCAGGGTGTTTATAAGGAATCTCGCAAGTTCTAGGCGCCTAAAGTCTGTTGAATAATGTTTATGTTTTGAGATCCGCCTGTGGATCCTTTACTTTCCGTTGTAATACTTGATATTACTTTATATTCGGATTGTAATATATTTATCTTTTGCTTCCGCTGTGCATTTATATCTTGTGTTGTTTGACTATTATGTTGCCAACCACGTCACCATACTCCCCACCGGGCCCACCGGTCAAACGTGTGGAAATAGGGGTGTGACAGGTTGGTATCACTCCCCACCGGGCCAACCGGTCAAACGTGTGGAAATCGGGGTGTGACAGGTTGGTATCAGAGCCAACACTGAGTGAATTAAACACTAGCCGTTAGTGTTTAATCTCAGTTACACAGATGCACATTCTTGAGTCTAGACAAGAACATAGGACTAATCCTAATTCATTTCATTGTCTTTTAAATTGCTTCTTTTGTTATTTTTCTGATTAGCCCTTGCATGGGCAAGTCATTTTCTTAAGAAATCCCGTTTAGGGCAACCATATACTTGTTTAAATTTAAAGGAACGATTATGTTTAAAATATCATTCCTATATTATAAGATCTACCATTATAATAAAATGGCAAAATCTAAAAAAGGACAAGACCTAGCCTCGTGTCATTATTAAGACCCGGCCAAGATGGCAGTTCCTCAATTTAGGTTCAGATCCATATTAACATTTCAATTTAGAAATTGTTCTACGTTAATTATTAAAAAGAATCTAAAAGGTAAAACCTAGCTTAAATGTCACTACAGACAAGGCCAAAATGGTAGAACCTATTCAAGAGATTCAAATCCTTATTAAACATTTGAAAGCATATTATCATGCTTGACAAAATGTGATACGATAAGATCACATAAGTCATTCTTAAATGGGTTATTTTTAAATTCCCTTATTCATGTAATCATCCCTTGGGGATGAAGTGCCCACGGGCTATAATTAACGTCCTCTGAGACTAAGGACAGTGGTAGCCTACAACTCCCTGTCAAGGAAAGGTAATGAACTTTGATTCAAACCTTAATGCCTCGATTCTCTGAAATCATGGCTTATATCATCCTATAAGATGATCATATTATAAACATCCCTTAGAAGGGAAGTGCCTACGGGCTATAGTTAATGTACTCTGAGACTAAAGACAGTGGTAGCCTACAACTCCCTGTCAAGAAAAGGTAATGAACTTTGATTCAAACCTTAATGCCTCGATTCTCTGAAATCATGGCTTATAAATTAAACTTGTCCACGTGACTAGGCCTTTTGTGCTATTACTAACTTATAAATTAGGATTTTATGATAAAAATCCTGAATAAAATAAATATCTTTCCTTTCCTGCCAGTATACATATTAAAGAGAATCTTAAAGGTACGACCTAGCCTATATGTCATTCCAGACGAGGCCAAGATGGTAGAACCTATTCAAAGGATTCAAATCCCTGTAACATTGTAAATATGTTAACACTCCCGGAAACAGTGATGCGATAAAAATCACACTTGTCATCTTTATATTAGGAAATTTTTCCAAACCCCCCTTGTTTAGCCTAATGATCAATAGGAATCATGGCTAATAAACGTCGAACATGATGTACGCATCAAAACATCCATTCGAGGTGTATACCTATGGGTAAAGATGAATACATGAAAAAGATAGTTTTATTTCATAGCTTCTTGTCAAGACAATGAACTATGAAATTTCCAGATCCAAAGGAATCATTGATTATGTTTTAAAATTTCCCTAGTGACAAGGCCTCTGAGCCATCAAAAGTCCTTTGGAACAAGCCCTTGTGCTATATATAAAAGATCTCAGTATGACATTGGCAGTCGTGACTTATGTCCCCTGTCTAATAAATATGAAGGATTATATTCCGCTTAAACGCCAAAGATGGTTTATTTAAAAACTTAGGCAAAACATAATCAAATAAATTAAATACTATCTATTGGCCTATATGGTTCAATTGCACCATGGCTAGTTATTCATCAAATTCGACAATTCGCTATATGATTAAAAAAATTGTTTCTACTTGGTTAGTAGCCTTCAAAGCTTCACCATGGCTGACTCCTCTAAAGCTCACAATCATCCAGTTGATCAGAATGATGATGCAAGACTGAACTTAACAAGCACCGAGTTTCAGGCTATGATAAATACAGCCGTAAACAACGCTGTGGACCGTGTGTTGAAGGATCATAAGCGAAAGTGCAATAAAACCCCAAACAGGAGTTACAAAAAGGGTAAGACCGGTTCAAGCTATAACCAGTCCAAACCAAAGGAGGCAAAATCCGAATGTAAAACCTGCAAAAGAAGACACTAGGGACAGTGTCGATCAAATCAAAAGATAAAGCAATGTGGCATCTGTAAAAGAGCTGGCCACCAGTCCCACGAATGTAGGGACATAAAGAATGCAAACTATTTCAGCTGCGGCGAAAAGGGCCACATCAGTACTAATTGCCCTAAGGCTTCCAAGGAAGGAGCAACTAAGTCTGGGAAGGATTTGAAGGACAAATAGCAGACCAGTGAAAAGACCAGATGCAAAACCTGTAGGAAATACCACCTCGGGAAATGCAGATATGAATCTCAGCCTCTACCCTATGGAATCTGCAAGTCCAGGGAGCATAAGACCTTGGATTGCAAGAGATTGGGAGACGCAACCTGCTATGGTTGCAATGAAAAAGGGCACATTAGGACCAACTGCCCTAAATACGCTAAAAAGCTTGAGGAAGTTAAGAAGACCAAAGCTGGAAGCTCTCAGATGAATGCTCAAGAGGCTATTCAGGATGACGATGTCACAACAGGTACTTTCCTTATCAATAACGCTCATACTAGAATATGATTTGATTCAAGTTCAGATAAGTCTTTCATAGACACTAGATTTTGTAAATCATTAAATCTGCCTGTTGAAATTCTAAGCGTTAAGTATAAAGTAAAATTGGTCGATAGTACCTCAGAGACTGCTTCAGCAACATTAGATGGATGTTTATATCCATTAAGAACCATTCTCTTCCCGCTACCCTTGCTTTCATTAATATAAGGACTCGATATAGTCATAGGAATGGATTGGTCGTCGTGTGACCAAGCCCATATTGTGGGTGTGATAAGAAGTATGTAGTTATCAAAACTCCTTATGGTGAGCCTTTGACCATTCAAGGAGAAATTGGGTATGGATATACCTTAGCTACTCACATTGTATAGACTAAGAAACAACCAGTCAAAGCTGAGACTGCCCTAAATTTATCATAGATTTTACGGCTAAGATTAAAAGGATTAAGAATGGAGGCGCTTAACCCTCCTAATGAATGATTAAGAGGCATCTCACATTTATAATGACATTAGATAAATCCCTTATTGTGATGTATAGCTAAGAGTGGTGTTGGGTTCAGGGCTGCTAAGCCTCTCACAAAGACCATAAGCTTAGCAAACTTTTAGAGATTTTTCCCATAAGAAACCCAGATATTAAGTATAAGGTAAAACTCACAGGCGAGTCATAAGGACCATTTCTTCTGTTCCTGTCAGAAACCTTCAGTCAGAGAATTTTAGAAGTATCCCCTCTCTAAAAAGAAGTACGTCAGCATACGTAGTTGATATCTCTTTGATCCCAATCGATTCTGAATATCCGATGGTATGATAAAAGCGTCATATGAGGATTGGTGTATCTTAGTAAGTTCCATAGATTACTTCCATGCCTGATCAGTATGGAGGTTTAATGCATGGGGCCACAAAGATACTCCGGTAGGTCATATGGTGCTAAAGTCAACTAATGGTATTCAAAGAAGATATCCAGGATGGAATTGTCCAAGTAATTGTTTCCGGTTAAGGAAATTCGTGGAATTGTAACATACAGGTGTCACTTATTTGACACAAACAATGATGGATGAATTGGAGTCTGAGATTTGGAAAATCTCTGTAATCTCCTTATACCTAAGTATCTTCTCATAAGTTTTCCCTGCTTACCTCCTGAGAGGCAGGTAGAGTTAAGATTAACATCCCCCTGTGGGCTGGAGTATTGTGAAAACTCCATGTTGAGTATGGAATAATCGAAACCCTGATTAAGTAGGTTTTAAGACATAGGCTCATATAGACTGACTCAATATTCTGAGGGTTTTATGTTAATAAATAAGAAAGACGGTTCATATTGCTTACGTATTAATTACCGCAACCCTAATTAGGCAACGATTGAGAATCGCCATCAGCTGCCCAGGATCATCGATTGTTCGACTAACTGTAAGGATTAGCTACTCTTTAAGATTAGTAATGAGCAATGGTTGGAATAACCATCTCACCTTAAGATAAGCTTTTCCATAATAGCTGCTATATAAGTATCAAGGTGGCTCCTTTGGAGACCTTGTATAAATGAAATATCAAAACATCCGTTGGATGGATGAGACTATGGGAAGTCCACTTATAAGGATCTGAAGGTTGCATTGGAAACAACGAATAAGATTCATACAATTCCCTAATCATCTGTAAGTTACCAGTATTCGGCAGAAAATCAAGAATTAATGAAAGTAGCAAACCTCCTAAGATCTTGTTAAAGAATAAGGCTCAACAAAAGATATCACCCAGGAAGGGTGTGCCAATTTGTTAAATAATCAGGCTAGTTAAGCTCTGAATATATAGAATCATTCAAAGGAAATCAAATGTATCAAGATCAAGTAGCTCATAAGCTAAAACCTACTTAAGGAGCTTGGCGGAGCTCGCAATACATTGCACACTAGTGACTGATGGATGTGTTTCGCCAATAAGTTAAGAAGCACTATCACATAATGATATGCAAATTTATGATGTGATGAGCATCCTGTATTGATTGAGGATCGACAGGTTAAGAAGCTGCAAAAGGATACATGTACCTATTATAGGGGTCACTTTGGGAGCTTGGAAAGACTCCAGATATGTTATAGGAATTAAGTCCATTATACGACAAAAAGTACCTCCAGCATTTTAGCAAATCTCGAGGTCGAGATTTTTTTAAGGGAGTGAGGATGTAACACCTCGAAAATTTACGTCCAATAATGTATTGACACGTGTCATAAGCTTTGAACGTGTGAAAGAATACTTTAGAGGGACTAAAGTTGACAAACAAAGAAACTATGTGAAAATAAGGGTTCAAAACGTCAACAATGGATAAATATACTTTACAATAACCCTACATGATGTTTATACCCTTAAAACGAATAAATTATGGATCATACGAAGCTAATTGTGAAAGAAAGTGAGAGATTACAAACTACAGGGGTTAAATGTGTCAACATGTTTAAAGTATACCTCTGAGTGACCTTTTAGTGAACCCGAAGCTTTGTAATGATTAATTATGCTCACTAGAATAAGTGATTAAAATTTCACAAAGTTTCGATAAAGAATGAGGAAGTTATGACAATATTCGTATACAAGGGGTTAAAGCGTCAACGTTGAAAGTTAGGCCTTTTCGGGTAACAATAAAGTTAACCGAGGACTAAACAAAGTGGGTAAATGTCTTAAAGCCCTTATAAGTCAATTTAGAGGGCTCATAGTGCAAAACAAGATGTGAAAGCGACCTTTAGAAGGACGAGGGACCAAAACTGCAAATAATGGAAAATTGGTTTGGCTGCAGCACACACGCTCGCGTAGCGCGAGCCCTAGGCCCTTTGCCGTCGCGCTACGCGACGGCCTTATCTGATTAGCCTGCTCCCATTTAGCTGGATTCTTGTCTGCCATAGCCTTGTAGACGACTTTAACTCGATTTTCCTCATCTTGCTTGACCCCTAAACAACCCCTAGACACTTAGGGACACTTGTGGATGAATTGTGGTCAGTTGTAGACTTAGATGTCAACAATCTATGGTGATTTAAACACTATAAAAGGCCACTAAGTTGCAAAAAGTTCTTCACACCTTTCTCTTGCATTCCTGATCATTTCTGGAGCTCAAGACTTCTCTCAAGTGGTCACTAATCGTGCTTAGGACCTTGGTAAGTTTGCTTAACCTTTCTTAGTTAAGTTTTTGCTTAGTTTTAGCTTAAAAGTCAAACCGTCGTAATTAACGGTTGACTTAACGATTAATCACTAATGGTCCAGTGATTAGTCGAAGTGAAAGTAGTTATAAGTTGGTAATTATGTGGGTAATAAACCCTTAAAAGGGTTCCCCCTGATTCCCACTCTAACTAGGTCAAATGTCGGGTCAAACTTGTTAATAAAAAGTCAACAGGATACTTAATTTCTAATTTATGCATGATTAGCAATGTAGAACACATACAACCTGTTTGATCATTAATATAACTTGGTAATTAGTATACGAACATGTCTAAACATGTTCAACCTGACAATTTACTGTTTAGACCCGGTTCGGAACCGAAAGTCGCAAAGCTTTGACTTTTGCTTTGACTTCAGTTCTGACCCATTATGGTATGTTTTAGAAATACCTTAGAGCTCTATTTGGACCAGGTTACATGCTAGTATAACCCTTTGTGATTATACACCATGGTTCATTAGTTAACCAATTAATACGCATGATTCTGTTAATTGCTCATATGTTGACCATTATGCCCTTTTCACCTTAAAACGTGATTTTTGAAAATGTAAAAGAGTAGAAACCTTAGTTACTGATATATAAACTTGTACCCAAAGTTTGACATCAGTTTGAGGTGTAGAATAAGAGTTATGCTCATTAGTGTAAATTGAAAGCTTTCTGTTAATTAAACGGCGTAATTAGCGTATAGCCTAGTTAAGCCTACTTTTTGATATCAAACTTATTACCCACTGATTTAATATATTATTTTGGGATTTTTGAAGATTTTTAATTAATTTTAGGCTGAGCATAACTTATAGTCATAGGCTTAATCCGGTAATTGTCGGTTTTGCCCTTACGGGCTATAAAATGAGTTTTACATATCTAATTGACTCCAAACCTTTTGCTACTGATTACATATGATAAATAAATTATTTTAAGCCTTCTAGATTAATAAAAATATCAGCTTTAGGTATAAAACCCGGAAATGGCTTCTAATCGCCTTTTTAAGCGTTTTTAACGCATAGTATGTAATAGAACTATTTTAAACATACAAGGGATGATACCTACTGATATTTTAGGTAAATTATAATATTTTAAAAGTAAGCAAAGGTTGTTAAACTCAGACTTCAGTTTTGAGCTTTTTGGCTTATGTGAAATTACCAAAATGCCCCTACGGTGCATAGTTTGGTTATAATTGATAAATTTCACATATATGCAATACCATACTGTTATAACTTGGTAAACTAAGTATTTTTGCTGATTATATCAGACCTGTAACTCAAGTAAATACTTAAACTCTTTTTATAACCTTGTAAATGACCAAACTGCCCCTAAGGGGCATAGTTTGTGTTTAAATTCGTTTCGGGCATAATAAAAGACATCTTACTGATGCCACAACATATTTGAAGCATATTAACTTAGGAAACCTGTATATGGCTCTTACGGATACCCATTACGCTTATTACGCGTTCGGTTCGGTTTATGTAACTAGTTTACATAAATTAGCCGAAACGGGTCAAACCTTATCGGTTTTATCTCAAAGTCCAGAATGTGTATGAAATACCCATATTAAGCAAGTCTTCGAACTTGTCGGGTCTAAATCACATTCTATCCAGTCTTCGCTTAATCATGCATTTGAACCGTTTCTTTCTGTAAGACTAACCGGTCTAAGCTTAGGCTTAATTAAAGACCCGTTAGCATTCTAATTGGTTATTTATACCATTATTCCAGACTAGAGCCTTCCGGTAAATGGTACCTACGCTTACTTAAGTGAATACGACTGAGTTATTAAATTCTTGCTATTTAAGACAGGAGCTAGCTCAGGTAAATACTTTTAACTTATTTTCCCTATACGGGCTTGGGTTACGGTATATAAAATACCGCTTGGTCGGGCATCAAATCTTCCGTCGTTTGGTGGTTAATTGAATAATTTGATCGGCCCGTTTAAACATGTTTTGTTTACTTAAAGCCTTTGGGGGGTTAATGACCATGTCCCGGATATCCTTGGCATCATTCATGAAATGGCCATGACCTAGGCACGGGGTGTAGGCGTACACCTGACAGCTGCATATGTAAAAACTGGTATCCCACCTTAAGGAATCAGCCTTGTGGGCATTATACCTGTGGTGTGTCTATTAAGCTTTAACCCGGCACGATCCAGGCTACTGAACGCATAAGGAACATGTAATTCTTTTACAAGATTATGTATTTAAATAATTATCCCAAGTTATAAAGAGTTTGTGCCACGTGCATTCAAATCAATTTTATTAAACCTTTTCAAAATGAGTCGGTTGAGTGTATTTACCAGTGAAAACTGACGTATTTTCCAAAAGGGTTAAGTGACAGGTACTGTACGAAATTGGCTGGAAGCTCAGGGCGTTTATAAGGAATCTCGCAAGTTCTAGGCGCCTAAAGTCTGTTGAATAATGTTTATGTTTTGAGATCCGCCTGTGGATCCTTTACTTTTCGTTGTAATACTTGATATTACTTTATATTCGGATTGTAATATATTTATCTTTTGCTTCCGCTGTGCATTTATATCTTGTGTTGTTTGACTATTATGTTGCCAACCACGTCACGATACTCCCCACCGGGCCCACCGGTCAAACGTGTGGAAATCGGGGTGTGACAAAAAGTGTTAAAGTGAAAACTAATATTAATAAAACAAGAAAATTAAAATCAAAACAAACTTGTTTGTGTGTTGCTGATATCGACCAGAAGGAGGGGGCGAACCCCTGGCTCCCCAAGAACCCTAGCTCATTTAAATCTCACAAATTGAAGGCCAAGATCGGTCCTGAATCGAAAATCGAGCATAGATTAGTGATCCTCATCAAAAAGGGGGTTACAAGGTTTGTAAAATTTGGTGTTAATTCTCTGTTTGAAATTCTCATGAAAATTGGGAAATCTGAAAATTGATGTTGCATGTTTGCTATTTGGGTAGAATAAGGTTGATATAGTGTCTAGGAGTAAAACTAGTAAACACATTGAAGGTGATTCATGGGTTTTATGGGAAACTAGTAAACACTAGGGTTTAGAATGATTATTCTAGTATAATACGGGTCATAGAAAGTGATTTCTGAAATAATGATGTTTAAATGTTATATGAAAGCTTTATTGATGTTAAGTTTAGCTAAATAACAAGCTATGAACTTGAATATGAATGATATAAAATTCTGCCCGTTAAGTGTTTGTAAAAATGCCCCAAGGAAGGCTCGAAATTAAAATTTAAAGTTAGACGCATGATTGTGTTGATTTGACAAAATTATGCGATATATGGTTGAAAAGGAGTTCTAAACAAGTCGTGATTGAACTCTATAGGAAAAGATACCGGAGCGTCGAGTGGACAAGCCCGTGGCGATTCGCATTTGAAGGGCGTGCGCTAAAGGTATGTAACTTGACCCGTTACATTAAGTGAATTGTGGTTATATTATGTATAGTCGCATTTAGAATAGAAATTGTGATGATTTTTTTTGCAACTATGATCGCTATCTGAATTAATAGAGTTAAAACCTATAAGGAACCGTTTGGTAGTCATTACATTGGAGGAATTCCACAAGATGAGTCAACGGGTCAAACAATAGTGTAAATTGTAGAATTGGTGCTTTAATTAGTTAGCAATGGCGTTATAAATCGCAAGAGCGTTAAACCATGGAATTGGTGTTACACCCTGATTTCCACGTGTCACCGGTGGGCCAGGTGGGGGATTATCGTGACGTGGTTGGCAACATAATAGTCAAACAACACAATATTTAATATGCACAGCGGAAGCAATTTAAAAGATATAATACAACCGAATTAAATATTGTAATATCAAATGTCACAATATTTGGAAGTTTATCCACAGATGGATCGAAAACAAAATGAAACAATAGTTCAACAGACTTAAGGCATCTTAAGCTTGCGAGACTTCTAATGATGCTAAGGAGAAATCCCAGCCAATTACGCTTAGTACCTGCATTTAATCTTTTTGGGAAAATACGTCAGTTTACACTGGTACTCCTAATCTAGAACGAAGGTTTATAATAACCTATTAGAATCCTAACGGGTCTTTAATTAAGCTTAAGCTTAGACCGTTAGTTTCAAAGATACGGTTCGTACGCACGATTAAGTGAAGACCGGATAGAATGTGATTTAGACCCGTCAAGTTCAGAGACTTGCTTAATATGGCTATTTCATACACATTCTGGATTTTGAGATAAAACCGATAAGGTTTGACCCGTTTCGGCTAATATATGTAAACTTGTTACATAAACCGAACCGTACGCGTAATAAGCGTGACGGGTATTCATGAGAGCCATATACAGGTTTCCTAAGTTAATCAAGCCTCAAATATGTTGTGACATCAGTAAGATGTCTTTCATTATTCCCGAAACGTATTTAAACACAAACTAGGCCCCGTAGGGGTAGTTTGGTCATTTAAAAGTTTATAAAAGAGTTTAAGTAACAACCTGAGTTACAGGTCGGATGTAATCAGCAAATATACTCAATTTACTAAGTTATATCAGTGGGATAAGGTATATATGTAAAATTTATCAATTATAACCAAACTATGCACCGTAGGGGCATTTTGGTAATTTCACATAAGCCGAAAAGCTCAAAACTGAAGTCTGAGTTAATCAACTTTTGCTTACTGTTGAAATATCATAATTTACCTCAAATATCAGTAGGTATCAACCTTAGTATGTTTAAAATAGTTCTAGTACATACTAAGCGCTAAAAACGCTTAATTAGGCGATTAGAAACCGTTTCCGGGTTCTATATAGAAATCTGATATTTTTATATTTACAGGAGGTTTAAAATAATTTATTTATCATATTTAATCAGTAGCAAAAGGTTTGGAGTCTTTTAGATATGTAAAACTCATTTCATGGCCCGTAAGGGCAAAACCGACATTTACCGGATTAAGCCTACGACTATGAGTTATGCTCGGCCTAAAATTAATTAAAAATCTTTAAAATTCCCAAAATAATATATTACATCAGTGGGTAAAGATTTTGATATCAAGAAGTAGGCTTAACTAGGCTATACGCTAATTACGCCATTTTATTAACATAAAGCTTTCAATTTGCGCTAATGAGCATAACTCTCAATCTACATTTCAAACTGATGTCAAACTTTGCATACAAGTTTATATATCAGTAATTAAAGTTTCTACTCTTTTACATTTCCAAAAAACACGTTTTAAGGTAATAAGGGCATAATGGTCAACATATGAGCAATTAACAAAATCATGCGTATTAATTGGATAACTAATGATCCGAGGTGTATAATCACAGAGGGTTATACTAGCATGTAACCTGGTCCAAATGAAGCTCTAAGGCATTTTTAAACATGATTAAACGGGTCAGAACTGAAAGTCAAAGTGAAAGTCAAACTATGTGACTTTCGGTTCCAAACCGGGTCTTTACAGAAAATTGTCAGGTTGAACATGTTTAGACATGTTCTTATACTAATTACCAAGTTATAATAATGATCAAACAGGTTGTATGTGTTCTATATAGCTAATCATGCATAAATTAGAATTTAAGCTTCCTGTTGACTTTTTAATTACAAGTTTGACCCGACTTTTGACCTAGTTAGAGTCGTAATCAGGGGGAACCCTTTTAAGGGTTTATTACCCATATAATTACCTACTTATAACTACTTTTGATTCGACTAATCACTGGACCATTTGTGATAAATCTTAAAGTCAACCATTAATTACGACGGTTTGACTTTTAAGCTAAAACTAATCTAAAACTTAATTAAAGAAGGATTAGCAAACTTACTGAAGTCCTATGCACGAAATGTGATGCTTAGAGAAAGATCCTTAGCTCCAGAAATGCTCCAAATGTGCAGATGAAGATGTGAGGAATGAGTTGAAGTCTTGTGGCCTTTTATAGTAAATTTTTCACCACAAGAAGTTGACACACAACTCTATCACTGACCACAACCCACCAACATGTGTCCCTAAGTGCCTAGAATAGTTTAGGGGTCGCCCACAATGCAAAAATATCGATTAAAGGTCGGTTCTGCGCATTTCCAGGCTGCTGTTCACTGATTCTGCTTCTGGGCGGTTAACGCGGCCCGCGTAAGATACATCAACATCTTACGCGGCCCGCCTGGACCCTCTGATCAGACAAAAACGTTTTCATGTTGTTACATCACACCTCTTGGCCCTTCCGAAAGGTCAATTAGGCTTAATTCTTGCAATTTGACCCCTTATTATTTACCTACAAGGGCCTTAAGACTTGTATCCACTTTACCAAGTCCCTGGACACTTCCGGTTAACCCGAAAAGTCATACTTTCAACGTTAACGCTTTAACCCCCCGCACACGAAATTGATCATAACTTTCTCATACGAAAACGAAACTTTATGAAATTTATATCGCGCATTCTAGTGAGCATAATTAACAGTTACAAAGCTTCGGGTTTGTCAAAAGGTCACTCAGATGTATAACTTAAACATGTTGACACATTTAACCCCTGTGGTTTGTAATCTCTCACTTTTAGCTTCGTATGATCCATGATTTATTCGTTTGATGATATGAACATCATGTAGGGTTATTATGAAGTATATTTATTCACCGTTGACATTTAGAACCCGTATAATCACATACTTTCCATGTTTGTCAACTTTAGTCCTTTTATAACATTCTTTCACACATGCAAACATATGACACGTGTCTACACATTATAGGACGTGAATTTTTTCGAGGTGTTACAATTGGTAAGGAAGCGCAAGTAATACCAAGCCTCGGATGATGGTTATAAGGCGCCATAGGCTTACTAGTGAGAAGTAGTAAAATAGAATAAGTTAGAATGGGTCGAATAATAGTATAAGTGGCTTTAGGCCGTTATGATCGGAGAGTCAAAGTTGGGTATGATAGTCATAAGAAATATGTCCGAAATGAATTTACAAATATACAGGAAATGAATCACCTAAAATGACGTGTGGAACAGGGTGAAATCAATAAAATAGTCAAATGGAAAATTCACAGAGTCCACGGTGGAAAACAAAAACGTTACGGTGTTTCACTCCTGTGTAACGGCAGACCAGAATCACTCAGTGTCTACCGTAACTTACGGTAGACACCGTAAGTTACGGTGGAGCCCAGAAAACTTGTATTTTATTTATCATATTTCGATGTCGGAACTTGTGTTTATGTAACATATATTAATGTCAAAACTAATGTTTTAGTGGTTTTGACCCTAGGTGACGAGGTGGATCTTACGGATAGCGGTCAAGCAAATATCGAAGAACCGAACACGACTTTTGAAGCTTCCGCACTATTTTGACCGTTAATAGACTACGTTTATGGGATGTAAACAAATTGTTAAACAACTTTTGAATGTTTTAACTTAGTCGTTAGTTGACTAAGGTTTTGCTACTTTTGAACTTTTTTATGGAATCGATTTTATAACTAGTCATCTTTTATTTAAATGGTATGAATTACTATTAAATTCAAGTAGAATTAGACGGGTGTTACAAAGCTTATCCCATACACCCATATTAGCGTTACCAGAAGGAACTGAAGATTTTGTAATCTATTGTGACGCTTCAAAATTAGGTTATGGATGTGTATTGATGCAACATCAAAAGGTTATAGCTTACGCATCCAGACAACTTAAGAATCATGAAGAGAATTATCACACTCATGATTCAGAATTAGGAGCTATAATTTTTGCTCTTAAGATTTGGAGACATTACCTATACGGTAGTAAATTTAATGTTTTCACCGATCATAAGAGTTTAAGATATATTTTTGGGCAAAAGGAATTGAATATGAGACAAAGACTCTGGATGGAAATGCTTAGTGATTATGATTGTGATATCCAGTATCATGCAGGAAAGGCAAATGTAGTTGGTGATGCTTTAAGCCGAAAGTATCATGAAAAGTCAAAAAGAGTACGTTCTTTTAAATTAAATCTACAAGTAGATTTAAATGAGCAGATTAGAAAAGCACAAGAATCAGTAATCAAGGATGATACTGAAAATTTAAAAGGAATAATTAAGGAATTAGAAAAATGACCGAATGGAATTTGGAGATTCCATAAGAAAAGAATTTGGATACCTAAATTAGGAAACCTACGCCACCTTATATTAGAAGAAGCCCATAAGTCTAAGTATACGATGCATCCTGGAAGTGATAAGATGTATCAAGACTTAAGAAAGAATTTCTGGTGGATATGAATGAAAAAGGATATAGCAGCTTATGTTTCCAAATGTCTAACTTGTTCACAAGTCAAAGCTGAACATCAGAAACCTTCAGGTTTATTACAACAGTTAGAAATGCCAGTTTGGAAATGGGAATTGATAACAATGGATTTTGTTACTAAATTACCCAAAACAAGAAAAGGTAATGATACAATCTGGGTGATTGTAGACAGACTAACCAAGTCAGCTGTGACACCTGTGTCACTGCGACCATCAAACAAATACCAAACCAATGAAATATTGTATTTCATACTTTGGACTTGGATAAATATGTGTATCTTTTGCACATATCAACTCTTATCCGATTTCAAGCTCTAAATCGCTTTCTGGAAGGTTATACATGCACTAATGCGTAAATATAACCAGTTTAATGCAACAAACACTCCGGAATAGTGAAATAGGCTTAACCTACCTTAAATAACCTTTACATAACTTAGATATAAGTTTTGGAAGGTTTGGTGTGGTGAAATCAAAGTTAAATCGCTTACAGGGACTAAAGTTGACAAACTGCGAAAGTATGCCAATTTGAACTGTAACAGACATTCCGGAGCATGAGCATAAGTTAAACATACCATAAATACCCTTCACATAGCTTAGAAATAGGCTTTGAGGTGTTCGGTATGCTAAAATAAACTTTTGTGTCATTCAAGGACTAAAAGTGTCAAAAAGTGCACAAGTTTGCATTTTCGCGCATAACTTACGTTCTGAATATATCCGGACATCCAAAAATTTATGTAAGCATGACTATATTATGCTTTAGTGTTTTGCTCGCCTAAAATCCATTCGTTGCGTCATTTGGATCGTTTTTCGTGCTTATGCGCATTCCGTCGTAATTAAGCGAACATCGCGTTCGTACGACCAAACGAACCAACATCCGGCATATTTTTGAGCATGTTTCATGTCCACAATGTTTAGGCATCATTTTAGGGCCTTAAAGTTGGCTTTACGGGCCTTAGAAGTGCCGGAAATGGGCTTAAACACGTGCAGGGACTGAAACTGTCAAAACTGAAACATGTTTGCTGATCAGACATCCCAGGCGGCCTGCCTGAGACTTATCTGATCCTGACGCGGGCCGCGTCCGCATATCAGACCAGATTCAATGTTGTTTTCAGCAAGTTGCAGCTGGTTGATCCACACCCACACATTCTCAATTGCTTAGTCAGAGGATAAGGACCATTTTTAGGCACCATAAGGTTCCAACACTTGTACGGTTACGATTAAAGCACGGTTACCATGAAACGATCTTAACGGTGGACCTTTTACTATAAATACCCCATACCCCCCATTGCTTAAATCACTAGAATTTTGATTTGAGAAACTCTAAGTTGAAACTATTGTTTCATACCTGAGATTTTTGAATCGAAATTAGCATTCGGGGACCCTTCGTAAGTATTCTTTCGTTCTTTTATTGCTTTTCGAGTCTTTCGAGTCTGAAAGTTTGACTTTCTGCGTTGACCAGTAATGGTCAATGCGAAGTTCGTTTGAACTTCGCAACGTGAGTGTAATCACGTTGGTTATAGTCCCTTGGGACTATGCCTACTGATTACCACGTTGTCTAGGGTCGTAGGGTAAGCGATCTAATAAATCGCTTATACCTTCGAACCCGACCCATTTGGTCGATCATTAGGATCCGACCAAACACATTAGGTGACCATAGTATATAGGGAATAACCTTCCAAGGGTATACCTTATGGTCGCTTCGTTTAAGTAGTTGTATGATAGGTAGTTTATATGCCTTAGGTAAATTACCATAATACCCTTTTCATGTATAATTGGTAATTAAGCATATGTAACCTAAAATTTTGTCACATAACTGATTATGTAACATGTTTAGGCATATAACACTTGTCATAGGGCTAGTTAGGCGGTCCGAACGCGTTTCACACGAACGACGCGTTAAAGTAGCATAAGCTACCTAAACGGGTCGTAATGGGTCGTAAGCACTTATGTTAAGGTTTCATTTAGTATGTAGGCTTTGTTAAACCATATGACACGAGTCTCTATACTCGTTTGGTTTACGAACCCTCATGCTACCCGATCTTCCGATTTATGTCCGGTTTATTAACATAGTTACCTATATTAGGTGCCGTTTGATATCCGCGATCTCTAGCATTGTTTGGTTGTTACTCAAGGACTACTAAGCAATCTCAAGTGAGTACATAGACCCCTCTTTTACTGTTTTCCAAACTGTTTTGGGGTGAAACACATGTGCCTACTTGTTACTTTCATGCTTTCCTGTTTACACATCATATACCTGCTATGTTCGTTAGTACATTATAGTACATGATTTTATTACATCTTATGCTAGGTATGCCCATTGTGTGCATTACTTAGTACATCGTTTTACATTACATTATATGCTACGTATGTCTATTGTTGTATACGTAGTACAGGTCACATGCTACGTATGTCTATTGTTGTATACGTAGTACAGGTCACATGCTACGTATGTCTATTGTTGCATACTTAGTACAGGTCACATGCTACGTATGTCTATTGTTGTATACGTAGTACAGGTCACATGCTACGTATGTCTATTGTTGTATACGTAGTACAGGTCACATGCTACGTATGTCTATTGTTGTATACGTAGTACAGGTCACATGCTACGTATGTCTATTGTTGCATACGTAGTACAGGTCACATGCTACGTATGTCTATTGTTGCATACTTAGTACAGGTCACATGCTACGTATGTCTATTGTCGCGTACTTAGTACATTTGTTATTCATCACAGGCTTACATTTTGGATACATATTACATGATTTACATTAGACATGAACATTTTACATCTTGATGGTTTGGTTTGATTAAGTGATTAAGTAACGATGCGTGTGTAATATGATACAAGCATGGTGGATACGCCGCTGGTACTTCCTATATATAAGTGTTTGTATGGTATTACATATATCGCAGCGTTATTTGAATCATTTCAGTTTGATACATATAACATTTTATACAAATAACATACTTTTCACAATACATTGTTTTACAAGCAACTTATCTTATACAAACTCAGTTTACATGGTTATTCATTTAACCATACATTATTCACTTATTTATACATATCATCTGAACTCATCGTTTTTCAAATGATTTACAAGACAAAGCAAATTACAAGGTTCATGATTAAACATTTTCACAAAACATAAGTCATGAAACCTATTTTCACAAAACCTATGTATCTCACATGCATTTTTATGCTGACGTACCTATTTTCACATGTGTTTTTCAGGAGCTGTTGCATAAGATGATCAAGATACACATAGGCAGACTTGGGCTTTAGTGACAATAAAAGATGCAAGACTAGTTAATTATGTTGTATTTCTTTGTTTGTTAAGACATTGTAACACTTTTAATCAATAAAACGAAACTTCAATTGCCATGGATTTGAAACAATTAATTCTGTTACAACCTTGGTTTAAAAAAGCGCGAAGCGCTCCGAAGCGTTTTGGTTCCAAAAGCTTTAAGCGAAGCTTCAAGCGTGAAGCGAGAGCTTCACGTATACGAAGCGCTCAAAATTAAATATATATATATATATATATATATATATATATATATATATTGTACACATCAATATGACCTATTCTACTTGTTAATCAATAACAAACACAAAATCATGATTAAAAAACACACTTAACACATAAAAAACATAGTTAAAACATAAATTAAAGTCGAAACACACTTAAAACATAAACATAAAACATAAATTAAAGTCGAAACACACTTAAAACATAAACATAGAAATAGTCTTTAATCAATAATCATCATAATCAAGTACGTATTCATCTCCATCAACATCACTCAATCCAATATCTTCTTCAAGCTCATCTTCATCGTATAGAGATTGTTTTCCCTTGTCCCTTGATGTACTAGCACCGTTGCCTCTTCCTCTAGTAGATGATCTCGTTAAATGAACACGCTCATGTACACCCGAAGCTCTACCCACTTCACTCCATGTCAAATCCTCACCTTCAAACACCAAATCTCTGTCATGTTCTTCATCTTCCATTGTCCCCATCAACCACTCGTTGCATTCATCAATTTCTTCCAAAGTAATTGGGTCTGCAGTTCCCTCCATTTTATGTCGGCGATGCATAGCACGATTAAATTTTACATACACCATCTCATTCAATCGAGATTGTGCCAATCGATTTCTCTTTTTCGTATGAAGGTGTTGGAAAACGCTCCAATTTCTTTCGCAACTTGTAGCACTACAAGTGAGGCTAAGAACACGTATAGCAAACTCTTGCAACTCGGGGGTCGATGATCCATAGGATTCCCACCACTCCGCTAAAATTAACAAAACATAAGAAATAAGTATATATTAAACTTTGTAAAAAATATATGTTTGTAATTACCGGGAGACTTTTTCTTTCGTAGCCGAATTGCACCCCCAACACCGAAAACCCCTTTGGCTCTTTGATATACATTTAGTTGCTCATTGATCAAGTCATCAATTTCTACACTTGGAGACAACCTTGTAATGCAAGCATATAAACCCGTCATAACTTCTTCATCCTTTAAAATACGGTCTGGGTCATCGTAAAAGACGGATGGGTTTAGGTAATGTCCCGCAGCATGTAATGGTTGACGAAGTTGACATTCCCATCTTTCATCTATAATATCAAAAACAGCGTTATAGAACTCATCTTTCTCTTTAAAACTCTCTTTAATTGTCAATTTGGCCCTCTCCATGGCCTCATAGATGTAACCCATGGCCGGCGCTCTTTCACCATCAACTAGTCGAAGGACCTTAACAAGAGGACCAGTTAACTTTAAAGAATATGTTATGTTCCTCCAAAATGAATCTTGTAATAAGATGGATGCCACCTTTTTTCCCTTCGGATCATTGGCCCACTTGCTATCTAACCATTCTTGAGAAGTGACCATCTTTCTCAAGTTATTCTTTTGTTTGTGAAATTGGAGAAGGGTTATAAATGATGTAGCAAATCTTGTAACCGCGGGCCTATGCAAGTTTTTTTGATTTGTGAACTTCCTCATCAAGTTCACTAGACCAACAAAGTTGTAGATATACCCATTCACAAACATCGCTCGCTTTATACAACTTTTCACTTTCTCTATCTTTTTCCCAATGTCCTCCAACATGAGATCTAAACAATGTGCGGCACATGGAGTCCAAAAAAGATGTTTCCTAGCACCTTCTAACATCTTCCCTATAAAGTATGTATTACAAACACTGTTTAAACAGCAAATAATAACAGAAAACAGGAAAAAAAACAGCAAATAATAACATAAAACAGAAAAAAAAAACATAAAACAGCTTATAGAAACATAAAACAGCAATTAATAAGTAATAAAATAAAACAGCAAAAAGAAAACATAAAACAGCAAAAATAATAATAAAAAACAGCAAGAATAATAATATAAAACAGCAAGAAAAATCTTACCCGCCTTAACATAAGCCGCTGCATTATCCGTTACAACTTGGACTACATTCTTCTCCCCGATCTCCTCTACCATTGCGTCAAGAAGCTTGAACAAGAAATCAGCATTCAACGTGACTTCAGAAACATCAAGGGATTTAATAAATACAGAACCCTTTGGAGAATTTACTACAAAGTTGATGATTTCTTTTTGAACCACCGAATCACGCCATCCATCCGATAAAATTGAGCAGCCCTTAACTTTCCATTCTTTCTTGTGCTCGTTAATTAAAAGGTCAACTTCTTTTACTTCGTCTTTAAGAAAAGGAACCCTCAACTCATACATGGTTGGTGGTTTCATTCCAGGACCAAATTGTCCTATGGCCTCAACAGCTTTGCGAAAGCTATCATAGTTAGCTGCATGGAAAGGCAAGCCCGCATCATAAAACCATCTTGCCACCTCTTTGCATGCCTTATTCCTCAGCTCGTTGCGACAAACTGCATTGATGTTTTTTTGTTTCTCACTTTGAATCTTACCATAAAACATATTCATAACACCTTTCACTCTTGGTTTTTTAGCTTGACTTGCCTTACCACTACCAGTCACTTCTTCATCTTCTTCCTCCTCATCAAGATCACACACATCAGCATAAATCTTTGAGTTCATAACACTTTCCACCTTAGACATCTCTTTTTTCTGCATGAAATCTCTCATCTCCTCTCGTACATGCTCCGGGCACTTTGTACACTTAACAACACACGTAAAACCTCCCACCAAATGTTGTTTCAGACGATAAACCCCCCCTTTACACATTTTCCCGCAAAATTTACAAGTAATATTTGATCGTACCTTGGGATCTTGGGTACCATACTTTCTACTCGGGTCACCAGATGAGCAGGACCTTTCCGAGGCAGCAGTAGTGTTGTTTGATCCAGAGGCCATTATGATTTCTAAACAGAAATCAAGTTGCAGCAGAGAGAATAGAAGGAAAAAGAAGAAGAAAGCGGCTGGAATGTTTTAGACAGCGGCTGCTGATATAAAACATGTTAGGGTAAGCCTCATTTAACCCTATTTAAAACTGTTGGGCTTAAAAAATGGCCCAAATATTAAAAAATGGCCCAAATGGTGATCTGATTGGCTGGAGCGTCGCTTCACAACTTCATCGCCTCATCGCCTCAAGCGCGCTTCAGATCGCTTCATGTAATGTAGCGCTTCAGACCCAAAAAAGCGTTTTTCCCATCGCTTCATCGCCTCATCGCCTCAAGCGCGCTTGAAGCGCGCTTTTTTAAACACAGGTTACAACACTCCCCGACATTTCCGCCACGTTTTGTATGTTCTACGTGGTCGGGGTGTGACAGAAAAGATGGTATCAGAGCCAATGGTTATAGGGAATGAGGTTATTAGTAATGCTTTGACCTAGTCTATAACCTTTCTAGGACCCTAACGCGAGTTTACTTGCGTTTAGTCATAAAACAATACCGTCACCTATCCTTAGGCGACGACCACACAAGAACATAAATTTCAAAACCGCTTTGAAAACTAATCATCTGTTCTAGGATGATTGATTACTAGGTTTTAAACCCTCTGTTATATGGTTTTGAACCCCTTTGAGTTTTTCAAAATCTCGTCTAGGTTTTGGGTTTTAAATAATGTGAACACGTGCAAACTGGAAGGGTGAATGCCTGTATTCTGGGTTTTCTGTCTAGGCAAGCACTTCGTATACATCTCATCAGACGCGATACCAGTTGTGCTTACCTGGGAATTCTTGGGATGAGTGTTCACTTATAGGCGAGCATGTCTTCGCGATACATTATTTTTGACCCATTTACTTTGATTAGTCACTGTGTGTCGTTTGTTTACCTTGTGGTAACAAACAAACGACCACTATCCTTGCTTTCATCAGATTTGTTTCATCTCATTCTTTTCGTCTAAATCTCTCACTCGTTTCCTTACATGTTCCTCTTTTAGAATGCCTCCTCGACGCGACAATCAGATGGCGAATGCCGAACTGGCGGAAATCATCGCACAGCAAATGGCTATTGCCTTCCCAAATCTTTATGCTCAAATGATGCAAGCCATCAACAACAACAATGCTCCATGCAACTTCAAGAGTTTCAACTCGGCTAAACCGCTCAAGTTTAGTGGTTCTGAGGGAGCGACTGGGCTTCTTCAATGGTTCGAGAGCATTGAGAATACGTTTCGTCATGTTCAGTGTCCTGAAAATCGCAAGGCCGAGTTTTCTTCGAGTGTGTTTCAGAAGAGGGCTCTTACGTGGTGGAACGGGATTATGAGAGACCGGGGTGCTGATGTTGCACTAGCACAGACTTGGGCCGAGCTTAGAGCTCTTATGATGAGGGAGTTCTGTCCTCGTCATGAACTGCGAGCTTTGGAGAGAGAATTTGATGATTTGAAGCAAGACAGTGGGGAACATCGAGCCTATACTGACCGTTTTGAAGAATTGAGCCTGTTGTGTCCTGCTATGGTTACTCCTATGGATAAGGCGATCGAGAAATATACTGATGGTCTTCCTGACCTAGTTCAGGATATTGTTACTGGCAGCAACCCTACTACTGTCAGACAAGCCATTGAATTGTCAGCTACTCTAACTGAATCCCACATCAGAAAGAAAAAGCTTTTTCGGAAAGGCGACAAGAAACCAGAAGCTAATGTTCAGGAGGAAACCAAGGAAAGCAAAACCGAACTTTCTAAGAAACATAAGGCTTCGCAGAATTTTGCGATTGCTGCTCAACCAAACCAAAACACCCGCAACCAACCAACTCAACCTCCTGCAAGGAAACCTTATGCCGGTACTGCACCGATATGCGACAAATGTAATGCACACCACTTAGCTCACCTACAGTGTCGTTTGTGTGCATCATGTGGGCGACTCGGTCACCTGGCAAATGCTTGTCGTTTTACCTCGAACCAAGCTGGTCCAAACCAACCTCAAGTAAATCCTGCTCAAGCTCGTCTTCCACGAGGTCCTTGCTTCAACTGTGGCGAGATGAGCCATTTCCGAAGAAATTGCCCAAAGATTGCTAATGCTAATCCAGCGCAGGGATGAGCATCGGACCAACTAGAAGACAATGTTGTTTGGAAATAATCAAGCCTTATGTATTATTTTCTTTTGTTGTCAAGGTCCATGAAACAGTTGTTGTTGTTTATAAATAAATCTTTTTATTTTGTATTGCAATGTACAAATATGATGGCATGTATAAACAACGCATTCCCTACAATATCGAAAATCAAGGAACCGTATTCCTTGAAGAACAGACTGCCCCGTAATTTCTTTCATTTTATTATCTCTTGCGTTTTCCACGGAAATCCAAAGTACCCGTTTCTTCCAAGGAAAACGAAGTACAAGGCGAAAGTTACAACTCTGTACGAATACCCAAAGTACCACTATATATTCTTAATAGGGTACCTAAGGGTATTTCCGTATATTCAAAAATTATTGTACCTTAATTCGAATATTGCGTTTTCTTGAAAACGAAATCGAATTTTTAGAAGATCTTTCTATCTTCATAGTTAGATTCTTGTTAATGTTTAAAGTGCCGAATGAAATCCATGAAATGGATTCCTAGTGTGCTTTAAATGCATGTACATAATTAACAAAACAAAACTTACAAATTAAAGATCTAGATAAACAATTTTGTGGTTATGTAACTATGTGTTTATGCATTTTTGTGTTTTTGTATACTCTGGATATTCGTTATCCAAATCCTCATAGAATCTTTCTTACCTTCATATGAAGGATTCGTAGTAGGATATTCAAAAAGGTACTATCTTAAATCCTTAAGGGACTTCTACTTTGTAGTTAAGTTCCTTGGATTATAAAGTACTATTCCAAAGTTTAGGGGCAACATGTGTTGATAAAGTTAAATACATCCTACGTCGATGTAGTTAAATTTTCCCCGTAGGTAGTTTAGTTAAAGAGATCCTACGTCGATCTAAGTTAAATAGATTGGTCCGACAATCTAGTTAAATACATCCTACGTCGATGTGGTTAAATTTTCCCCGTGGGTAGTTTAGTTAAAGAGATCCTACGTCGATCTAAGTTAAATAGATTGGTTCGACAATCTAGTTAAATATATCATGTATTTATGTAGTTAAATAGGCCCTCGGGTGGTCTAAATCAAGAGATTGTTCGTTAATGTAATCCTTTGGTGACCTAGTTAAAGAGACTCTATTGCAGTCAAGTTAATTCACCACAGGATTATTCGTTTGATTTTTCCCCATATGCATTATGAAATGAACTGTGCGGACTGTGCAAGGAACTATGTAATTATGGAGGCCTACATAATTATGGAATTCAGTGCATAGGAACCACAGGAAGTTTTGTCATGTGTTAAGACCAACAGTGGTAAGAATAATGATACGGGAGAAGTCTTGGACTTTGACCAATGTCATTTATTCTCACACTACCCAATTCTGATCTCAATCACACACACAATTTCCTATGATGAGTCTTCATAAGAAACGTTCTTCTGTCCGTAGTTCAAAACTCCATGTTTTGTTATTACAAGGACTTCACTTTGAGTGTTGAAATTGTCGCTAAGAATCCTAACATGGCCCAGAGTTTTACTTAAGGGTATAATGGATCTATTAGAAGGCGAAACCGTCACAGCTGTCTTCACAAGTTTCCTCTAGAAATTAATTTCGGGACGAAATTTCCTAAAGTAGGGGAGACTGTGACACCTGTGTCACTGCGACCATTAAACAAATACCAAACCAATGAAATATTGTATTTCATACTTTGGACTTGGATAAATATGTGTATCTTTTGCACATATCAACTCTTATCCGATTTCAAGCTCTAAATCGCTTTCTGGAAGGTTATACACGCACTAATGCGTAAATATAACCAGTTTAATGCAACAAACACTTCGGAATAGTGAAATAGGCTTAACCTACCTTAAATAACCTTTACATAACTTAGATATAAGTTTTGGAAGGTTTGGTGTGGTGAAATCAAAGTTAAATCGCTTACAGGGACTAAAGTTGACAAACTGCGAAAGTATGCCAATTTGAACTGTAACAGACATTCCGGAGCATGACCATAAGTTAAAAATACCATAAATACCCTTCACATAGCTTAGAAATAGGCTTTGAGGTGTTCGGTATGCTAAAATAAACTTTTGTGTCATTCAAGGACTAAAAGTGTCAAAAAGTGCACAAGTTTGCATTTTCGCGCATAACTTACGTTCTGAATATATCCGGACATCCAAAAATTTATGTAAGCATGACTATATTATGCTTTAGTGTTTTGCTCGCCTAAAATCCATTCGTTGCGTCATTTGGATCGTTTTTCGTGCTTATGCGCATTCCGTCGTAATTAAGCGAACATCGCGTTCGTACGACCAAACGAACCAACATCCGGCATATTTTTGAGCATGTTTCATGTCCACAATGTTTAGGCATCATTTTAGGGCCTTAAAGTTGGCTTTACGGGCCTTAGAAGTGCCGGAAATGGGCTTAAACACGTGCAGGGACTGAAACTGTCAAAACTGAAACATGTTTGCTGATCAGACATCCCAGGCGGCCCGCCTGAGACTTATCTGATCCTGACGTGGGCCGCGTCCGCATATCAGACCAGATTCAATGTTGTTTTCAGCAAGTTGCAGCTGGTTGATCCACACCCACACATTCTCAATTGCTTAGTCAGAGGATAAGGACCATTTTTAGGCACCATAAGGTTCCAACACTTGTACGGTTACGATTAAAGCACGGTTACCATGAAACGATCTTAACGATGGACCTTTTACTATAAATACCCCATATCCCCCATTGCTTAAATCACTAGAATTTTGATTTGAGAAACTCTAAGTTGAAACTATTGTTTCATACCTGAGATTTTTGAATCGAAATTAGCATTCGGGGACCCTTCGTAAGTATTCTTTCGTTCTTTTATTGCTTTTCGAGTCTTTCGAGTCTGAAAGTTTGACTTTCTGCGTTGACCAGTAATGGTCAATGCGAAGTTCGTTTGAACTTCGCAATGTGAGTGTAATCACGTTGGTTATAGTCCCTTGGGACTATGCCTACTGATTACCACGTTGTCTAGGGTCGTAGGGTAAGCGATCTAATAAATCGCTTATACCTTCGAACCCGACCAAACACATTAGGTGACCATAGTATATAGGGAATAACCTTCCGAGGGTATACCTTATGGTCGCTTCGTTTAAGTAGTTGTATGATATGTAGTGTATATGCCTTAGGTAAATTACCAGAATACCCTTTTCATGTATAATTGGTAATTAAGCATATGTAACCTAAAATTTTGTCACATAACTGATTATGTAACATGTTTAGGCATATAACACTTGTCATAGGGCTAGTTAGGCGGTCCGAACGCGTTTCACGCGAACGACGCGTTAAAGTAGCATAAGCTACCTAAACGGGTCGTAATGGGTCGTAAGCACTTATGTTAAGGTTTCATTTAGTATGTAGGCTTTGTTAAACCATATGACATGAGTCTCTATACTCGTTTGGTTTACGAACCCTCATGCTACCCGATCTTCCGATTTAAGTCCGGTTTATTAACATAGTTACCTATATTAGGTGCCGTTTGATATCCGCGATCTCTAGCATTGTTTGGTTGTTACTCAAGGACTACTAAGCAATCTCAAGTGAGTACATAGACCCCTCTTTTACTGTTTTCCAAACTGTTTTGGGGTGAAACACATGTGCCTACTTGTTACTTTCATGCTTTCCTGTTTACACATCATATACCTGCTATGTTCGTTAGTACATTATAGTACATGATTTTATTACATCTTATGCTAGGTATGCCCATTGTGTGCATTACTTAGTACATCGTTTTACATTACATTATATGCTACGTATGTCTATTGTTGTATACGTAGTACAGGTCACATGCTACGTATGTCTATTGTTGTATACGTAGTACAGGTCACATGCTACGTATGTCTATTGTTGCATACTTAGTACAGGTCACATGCTACGTATGTCTATTGTTGTATACGTAGTACAGGTCACATGCTACGTATGTCTATTGTTGTATACGTAGTACAGGTCACATGCTACGTATGTCTATTGTTGTATACGTAGTACAGGTCACATGCTACGTATGTCTATTGTTGCATACGTAGTACAGGTCACATGCTACGTATGTCTATTGTTGCATACTTAGTACAGGTCACATGCTACGTATGTCTATTGTCGCGTACTTAGTACATTTGTTATTCATCACAGGCTTACATTTTGGATACATATTACATGATTTACATTAGACATGAACATTTTACATCTTGATGGTTTGGTTTGATTAAGTGATTAAGTAACGATGCGTGTGTAATATGATACAAGCATGGTGGATACGCCGCTGGTACTTCCTATATATAAGTGTTTGTATGGTATTACATATATCGCAGCGTTATTTGAATCATTTCAGTTTGATACATATAACATTTTATACAAATAACATACTTTTCACAATATATTGTTTTACAAGCAACTTATCTTATACAAACTCAGTTTACATGGTTATTCATTTAACCATACATTATTCACTTATTTATACATATCATCTGAACTCATCGTTTTTCAAATGATTTACAAGACAAAGCAAATTACAAGGTTCATGATTAAACATTTTCACAAAACATAAGTCATGAAACCTATTTTCACAAAACCTATGTATCTCACAGGCATTTTTATGCTGACGTACCTATTTTCACATGTGTTTTTCAGGAGCTGTTGCATAAGATGATCAAGATACACATAGGCAGACTTGGGCTTTAGTGACAATAAAAGATGCAAGACTAGTTAATTATGTTGTATTTCTTTGTTTGTTAAGACATTGTAACACTTTTAATCAATAAAACGAAACTTCAATTGCCATGGATTTGAAACAATTAATTCTGTTACAACACTCCCCGACATTTCCGCCACGTTTTGTATGTTCTACGTGGTCGGGGTGTGACATCAGCTCATTTTCTACCGATAAAGGAAACTTTCAGTATGGAACAATTAGCTAAACTATATGTAAATAAAATAGTTTCATTACATGGTATGCCTTTATCAATTGTTTCTGACAGAGATAGTCGTTTTAACTCTCATTTTTGGACAAGTTTCCAAAAAGCAATGGGAACCAAGTTGAATCTAAGCACAGCTTATCATCCTCAAACGGATGGATAAAGCGAAAGGACAATTCAGACAAGGGAAGATATGCTTAGAGCTTGTGTAATTGATTTCAGAGGTAATTGGGACGATCATTTCCCATTGATAGAATTTTCTTATAATAATAGTTATCACACAAGTATCAATGCTGCACCATTTGAAGCACTTTATGGACGAAAGTGCCGAACTCCAGTCTGTTAGGCAGAAATTGGAGAAAAATAACTATCTGGACCTAAGATAGTTCAAGAAACAACAGACAAAATCATTCAAGCAAGGAACGACTGAAAGCAGCACGTGAACGACAAAAGAGTTATGCTAATAACAGGCGAAAACCGCTGGAATTTCAGGTAGGAGATAAAGTGTTATTAAAAGTCTCTCCTTGGAAAGGAGTCGTAAGATTCATCAAAAGGGGAAAGCTAAGTCCCATGTATGTTGGACCTTTTAAGATTATTAGAAGAATAGGACCTGTAGCCTATCAGCTACAACTGCCAGATGAAATGGCAGGAATACATGATGTATTTCATGTATCTAATCTTAAGAAATGCTTAGCTGATGAATCATTAGTTGTGCCTCTTAAGGATATAGAGGTAAATGAGAAGTTAAAATTTGTAGAAAGACCTCTACAAATTGAAGACCGGAAAGTTAAGAACCTCAAACACAAGAGACTAGTTCTGGTCAAAGTGAAGTGGGACTCCAAAAGAGGACCAGAATACACATGGGAGCTTGAATCAGAAATGCAAAGGAAATATCCACACTTGTTCCAATAGACCTCGAGGACGAGTTCTAAAACAAGGTAGGGAGGACATAACAACCCTCCTAAATATTTTTCTGACACCCTAATATATTTTAAAATACCCTATATATCTTGAAATACACCCCATACATGAAAACCGAGCCCAAAATACGTTATGCCATTAAAAATAAATAACAAACAAGAAAATTTAAGTTTAGGCGGGCCGCGTAAGCCACCCCTTAAGCTTTACGCGGGCCGCAATAAGGTGAAAGCTGGCGAAACCCTGGGCCGCCATGTGACCCGGATCACCTAAACCCTACCCGACCTACTACGCGGGCCGCGTAGGCCTTAGCCTACTTTTACGCGGGCTGCGAGAAACCCCAAATGAGACCCTATAAATAGCAGGCATCGGATCTTCAAACAATTCGCTCAGTTTCTTTTCTTAATCACGAAAATATGATAGTAGGCATAATATACGGGCATTATATCCCCCTAATTAGCGAGGTTCTGCCCTATTGTAAGTATTATAACCCCATTTTCATATTAGATACGCTGCCCGTTTGATTTAGGGTTCCGTAACGACTGTCGTGGTTCTGCCCGACGTAGTTGTTGGAATACCGTCTCGGGGAGGGTATCGTTAATATAATTAAAGGGTTATTATACTAACATATGTACATTTATGTAAATTATAGATTACTACCTGGAAACCCTTAAACGAAGTCTAAGATAGCAATGTGAGTTTATTCTCTTCTTGTAAATCTTTTAGTAACTATTTTATAAAACCTTAAATGCTTTACAATGTAATTAAGCGGTGATTGAGTCTTTGTAGTTCTTCAATTACTGTCGATATTATGGGTTTTTGTATACATTACTTGATAACCTTCACAATTGGACAACGTGTTAGCCAATGTGTGATATGACCATAGCCATAGATACGGTCGAGTGGCAACTACTAGATGAGTAATTGTGTAGAAATAAACATTGTAATCGCTCTCAATACTGTGTTAATTGATAAAACTTTTCTTGATAAAACTGGGATTCACTCACCAGTATTTCCCACTGACAAATGTTTTTAAAACACGTTTCAGGTAACACAATGTGAAAGCCAACTGGGAAAAAGCTAGCTCGAGAGCACTGACGGCTTGGAAAATATGTGGCTATAAAATTTATCTAAAATACGATGTTTTAAATTCAATAAGATAGGGTTTATCCCTATGTTGTAATAAGAAACTTGGGTTTTGCCCATGTAATTATTTATATAAAATATGGTGGTTTTTCTCTGATAAACATTTCCTAACTACGGTCCTGATGTAACTTCCGCTGCCAAATTAACAAATGATACCACCTCAACGAATGTTCGCGACCTCCCGTTCCCGGGACAGATAAGGGATCGGGGGTTGTGACAGAAGGTGGTATCAGAGCCTAGCCACTGGTCTAAGCCAAAGAAGTGTTCTGCTGACACTTAAATTTTAAATTCTGTGTTAGGAAATAATTTATGTGATTATGTGTTATTTGAGTATTTGTTAGTTTACAGTATGAGTGATCAAGGACCCTCAGACGTGTATCGTCATTTGTCTGATTCACCTAAGAGTCAAGGTACTTCTTCCCAGCCTGCCCTCTCTGGGTATGCAGCTGATCAGGAAGAAGGGATGTTTGCCTTTAAAGCTCAGTCTGAAGAGTCATTCCCTCAGAAAAAAAGAGGATGGTTCAGTAAGGAAGCCTTTGCGCGTAGAAAGAGAATGCGAAAGTTGCAACAGCAAAGAGTCCTAGCAGCCGCTAAGCGAGAGTCAGATGTCCATACACAGAATATTCTTAATAGGAGCTTAGCCAATTTCCATATCCTAGAAACAACTGCTGCTGACCCAAATCTGGAACAACTAGTAGCCCCACAACCCTTACCTTTAATTCCTACTCAGCCGATGGAGGTAGAAATGCATGATTTCAACCCTGAGGAGATACCTAGGATACCAGTCCCTAATCCCTTAAACCCAAATTATGATCCATGTTTCGATGATCATAGGGATTATGTGCCACGCTATCACCTAGACGAAGAAACCTTGCCAAACTTATCAGCCTATCCATGTCTAGACCCTCTAGATCCCTACTACGATAACGATGAATATATTAGGGAGTTCTTAGAAAATCCATACCCATTTCAGGCACCAACACCCCCATACCCTGAACCCGTACCCCGGATTCCAAACCCAGTCCTATAACCTGCACCCCCAATGAGTGCAGAAAATGTACAAGAACTTAGGACATTCGGTGAGGAGATTTTAGAAAATAGTGAGAGAATGAGAAAGGTGGGAGAGCGTCTTGTCTGGAAATACGACGAGCACAATATGGATTTCTGGATGAATCCATATCCGTGAATGTGATGGTGGATTTGGTAATAATAATAAATAATAATAATAAATAAAACTATCGTAGTATAGACCACTTTGTAGTTAACGAGGCATAGTAGTATTGTAATTTTTATTTCTGTTTTAGTGTGTATTTGACGCATACTATATGAAAAGAGTAAAGTCGCAAAGCCCGACGCTTTTGACTAATGTGTGTATTGTGTGGTTGTTATCTAAAATATTAATTATTTTGTGATATTAATAATTGGCAAATGTTTAAAATTCAGATGGCCGATCAAGTGAATCTGGATAATAACCCGGAAAACCAGAATGATAATCTGAATAATGATAATCTGAATCATGATAACAATGGGAATCAAGTGGACAACAGTGCTATCCAACACGTAGTGGCACAAGGAATAATCGATGCAATGCCATTCATTATTCAAAATGTTAGGGAAGCCGATAACAAGAGTAAGCATAGCAGTAAACGGCCAACTAAACCTGAAAATAGCGTGAACAATGGACCTATACTTCAAGTGCTTAATTCTAAAAGAAGAAGAACCATGCCTTATGGTTGTTCTTATAAAGAATTCTGGTCTTGTAAACCAATGGAATTCTCGGGCAATGAAGGGGCCATTGCAGCTCTACACTGGATAGAGAAAACTGAAGCAGTCTTAAGAATAAGCAAGTGCGCAGAAGAAGATAAGATATTATTTGCTTCTAATCTGTTTAAAAATTCAGCACTAGAATGGTGGAACACTATCCTTCAAACAAGGGGAAGTGATAGAACTTACAATATGGAATGAGAAGAATTTAAGGATAAGGTGGAAAGGAAATTCTGCCCACCCAATGAGAAGGAACAGATAGAAAATAAATTCCTAAACCTTAGAATGAATGGAGTGGATAGTAAGGGATACACTAAGTTATTCTTTGAATATGCCCGAATAGTGCCAACCCTTGCTTCACCTGAACCAGTTTTAATCTCCCGTTATATCAGGGGATTAATTGGAGAGATCAGACATGTAGTCAAGGCAGCTAGACCTCAAACCATAGAAGAAGCTGTAGAACTAGCCAACACCTTGACCGATGAATTAGTCCGTACCCGAGAAGAGGATCAGAGAAGGAACCTAACCCAGAAGCTTACACAAGAATTTCGTTCTGGAAATTCTAATCCTGGGAAAAATGTAGGCTCTACCTCGGCACCCTACTGTAATAATTGCAAAAGGAGGCATTCAGGAAGATGCTCCATATACTGTAACTTTTGCAAAATATCGGGACACAAGGAAGAAGATTGCAGGAAGAAAAACAACAGGATATGCTACAACTGTGGGGAACAAGGCCACATTAAGCCAAACTGTCCGGAATTAGCTCCAGCTACGAATAACAAGAATACTAAAAATGCTAGAGCATTTGTTTTAACTGCAGAAGAAGCAAAGATGATCCCGGATGTGATCACTGGTACGTTTTTAGTTAATGATGTTTTTGCTAAAGTATTATTTGACTCTTGTGTAAACCAAAGTTTTATTAATACTTCATTTTGCAAATTACTCAATCAACCATTAACTAAACTCCCACAAGCATGTCTAGTAGAGACAGCCAATGGAGAAACCATTAAGATTTCTGAAATCTTGCAGGGAGCAATAATAGAAATTCTAAATCAGAAGTTCATTGCAAACCTTTACCCCATGAATCTGGCAGGATTTGATATTGTATTAGGAATGGATTGGTTAATAGCCAATAAAGCCAGTATTTTATCTGATCAAAAGTCAATTCAAGTAAATTCACCAAAGGGTGAAAAGATCACAATTAAAGGAAATAAAACCTCTAGATCCACAAAATTCATCTCTGTGATGAAAACAGCAAGTTACATAAGAAAAGGATCATTAGTGTATTTGATTTCTATAACCACTAACACTAAAAGAAAGGATTTAAAAGATATTCCGGTAGTATCTCAGTTTTCAGATGTATTTCCAGAAGAACTACCAGGACAACCTCCAGATAGGGAAGTTGAATTCAGAATCCATCTGATACCAGGAATAGCACCCATTGCCAAAGCACCTTACCGTTTGGCACCTGCGGAAATGTAAGAACTGAAGAAACAATTGGACGAATTGTTGGAGAAAGGATTCATACAGCCGAGTTCATCACCCTGGGGAGCGCCAATCTTATTCATTAAAAAGAAAGACGGATCAATGCGTATGTGTATTGACTACCGTGAGTTGAACAAAGTCACGATTAAGAATCGATATCCATTACCAAGAATAGATGATCTGTTTGATCAGTTGCAAGGAGCACGGTTTTTCTCAAAAATCGATTTAAGGTCAGGATATCATCAATTAAAAGTACAAGAAGAGGACATTCCTAAAACCTCCTTTCGAATAAGGTATGGCCATTATGAATTTACTGTCATGCCATTTGGTTTAACCAATGCCCCAGCTGCATTCATGGACATGATGAACCGAATATGTAAGCCATATTTGGATCAATTCATAATTGTTTTTATAGATGATATTCTCATTTACTCTAAGAGTAAAAAGGAACATGCAAAGCATTTGCACGCACTTCTAAGTTTATTAAGAAAGGAGAAGCTTTATGCTAAGTTTTCGAAGTGTGAGCTTTGGTTAGAACAGGTACAATTTCTTGGACACCTGGTCAATCATGAAGGAATTCATGTGGATCCCAGAAAAATCGAGGCAATTATTAAATAGAAAACCCCTGAGTCACCAACCGAGGTTAGAAGTTTCTTAGTGTGACACCCTGACACGGAGGCGGAAATGTCAAGGGCATCACGAAACTTGATAGAATGCATATGAGCACATGGTAATTAAATTAAAGTTGAAGTATGATTAAGTTGATTGATAGGATTGCATTCATATCCAAACTGGTACAAACAAATACAACACATTGTTCACAAAGGTCTTTGTTTTTATTTTAAGCTAAGGCACTTGTCCTGCAATCCTATGTGATCCTTGCAAAAGCTAACTTCAACATCAACACCAGAAACATATGTTAAAAACAATTTGGGTCAACAAACGGTTGAGTGAGTTCATAGGTTTTGGTTAGTTTGGTAGTAAACAAATAATGTGATAATGAAACAAAACGTTTAACAATGTGGCATTTGATATGTTTTAAACAATTGAATGAAACAAGTCCCGCTTGGTGAACATTCAAACCTTGTAGACGTAAACACGGCATTGATCATCCAAACTTCCGCATTGAATAACATGAACAACAACAACAACAACAATAGAGCTGAACTGGAAGTTGGATGGGGCGTCACACCTATAGCGCTATAATATACCGCTGGGCTTGTACAGAGTTAATGAATGTAATGTTTAAGCATCAAGTAATCAAACAATTGCAAGAAAACAATCAAGATAGCCATAAAAATGAAAATGAGTTTGTATCACATTATTACATATGTTTCACCCCGAAAATATTGTAAAACAGAAAGTGGGGACTATGAACTCACCTTGTTTGCGAAATAATTCCAAACAAGTAAATGGATAAGAGTTTTGCGGGAACAAGACTTTCCACGTCACTCTAAAAACATGCACCAAACAAATATAGAACATAGCATCAACAAAAGGCAAAACTGTAACTTTGTATAAACGGGTGACTATGTTTACTGCGTTGTACGGTTTGACTAATCCGGTTTGGGGGATGACTTGGTAACTTGGTTATCCCTCAAAGGGATAATTTATGTAATATTTTATACAAATATGTAAGTTATACAAATAATAATATTTGTATATTTAAGACAATAATTATATATATATATATATATGTGTGTGTGTGTGTGTGTTTAAATCTCAGAATTTATATATATATATATATATACATACAATTCATTACAAAAATTTAAGTGAACAATTTATATAAAAATGAGAGTCACAACAATATAGTCCAAATGTTAAGTTTAATTTATAAAAATTATAAATTAATTTCTGTGTTCCAAAAATATATATATATTTTCATAATAACATGATAATTATACAAATTAATTATCTATATAATTAATTTAGGGCAGAATAATTAAAAATGATATTTTAATTATATAACAAGCATAAATCAGATTAAAATAATTATCATGGTTCAAAATAAATATATTTTAAATAAACAGTTTAATTATTTGTTAAAAATGAAATAACTGGATAATTGTGTAAATAATTACCTAAATAATTATTTAAAACAGAAAAATTAGAAACAATATTTTTAAATACTAACATGCAATAATACAGATTTTAAATAAATATTATGGCCTTGAATAATTTTTATAAATATAATCTGGAATTAAAAAGGATTATTACAAATAAACTGATTTAATAAGTTTATTATAAAAAAAATATGACATCCAAAATATAACATAAGATTTCTGGTTTTTAATAACCTCAATAAAACATGTATAATATTATAAAAATAATATCGGATACAAAATACAACCTTAGAATAATTTAATTAATTAAATTCAACTTAATAAAACATGTAAATTAACTGTTTTAATTATAAAAATATCAAAACAGTATCAAATATCATGATAAAAATTATTTTTACAAGGTATACTTTTAATATATATATATATAACATAAAAAATTTCAATAATTAATTCCAAAATCTGAATTAATATTAATTTTTAATGTTAAAACTGTTTTTAATTAAACTAAAATAGTTTTATAAAAGTTTTGCAGACATTAATATTTTTATTAAATGCATCAGTATTTAAATGGTTTATGATAAAATTTTCATATTTTAATTAAATAATATCTATTTGTTATGAATTTTATGAATAAACTGTATTTAATATAATAAATAAACAAATAAACTAAATTATCATCATCTTCCCCAAACAGGTTAACAGAAAGTCAACCCGTTTCCGATTTCGACTCAAGACAAAACCAAACTGAAATTAATTGAACATAAACATCGAGTGACAGATAATGTACCGATTGATGTTTGAAAATTAGGTCCGGTATCTACTGAACCGGTGGAACGACTAAGTCCGGCGAACCTGTATCCCGGCGAACTAACAGAGACGAAACAGTGGGCTTTTCGGAGGTGTTTGAGAGTTATGAGGGTATGTGAAGGTTTGTTGATGATCAAGGATCATAAATAACGTGTCAATTGATTCCAAAACAAACGGGTATTACCGATTTCGATTCCCACTATAATTTTTTTATAAAATTTCAGGTTTCGGAAACATAAATGCATGTTCGGTTGAAATTGATGCTTTGGACATGTTGCTAATGTCGCGGGGATATAACAGGCATGCTAATCGGGACTTAGAACTCTTGTTTGTTTGTGTTTGGAGCTGAATCCGGCAACAGCGGTGTTTACCGGTTTAAAAAAAATATTTGAAATTTGGCCCCTGAGGTTTCAGAAGCAAGCACAGATGGTCCCTGGGATAACTAACTGAGAGTCTAACTAGGTTAGTTGTTTAAAGAGAAATCCTTTTATAAAAATTAACTCGGTTAGTCATTTCCAGTTAAAACAGTTTTAAAAGTGGCAACTATAGTCCCTGAAATAGTTAACTAGGTAGACTAACTAGGTTAGTTGTTTATACAAAGTTCTTTTGCAATAATCTAACCCGGTTAGGCATTTTTGGTTAAAAATAGTTTTATAAATGTCTAAAATGGTCCTTGAATTACAAGTTTAAGCAAATGACCAGATGGTCCTTGTACTTCTAATTCAAAAATTAAAATTTTATTTTATTTAAAATATAAGTTTCAAAAATGACATTTTGAACCCTAGACTTTTAAAAGTTTTAAAAGTTTATATTTTATTTATAAAACGAGTTTCAAAAATGTCATAAAGGACCCTAAACTTTATGTTTTACAATTTTTTTACGTTTTTAACCCGAACATTTAAGTTTCAAAAATGACAATTTAGTCCCCGGACTTATGTTTTGCAAAATAGTGCCGGTTTTAAAATACGGATTAAATATCAAACATTTTAAACAAGTTTCAGGGAATGACAAAAGGAGTCCTTTAACTTATACTTCCACAAAATGACACGTTTGGCCCTTGTAATTAGTGTGGCTTTGTTTACAAGTATGAAACTAGAACAAATTGAAATTATTCACGCGTTTGGGTCGGCAAAACATGTAGCAACAGTAAAACTAAACATGTATCAAACAAATTGCATCTCAAGATGTGATATGTGTATCAAACAAGTACATGTTTGAAAATCAAGGTTGTTACAGTCTCCCCTACTTTAGAAAATTTCGTCCCCAAAATTTATTCGAAAGAGACCGTAGGATGTAATTGCAATGATAATCAAGTCATTGTTTAGTGCTGCAAATTCCGAGGAATTTACGAGGATCATTGTATAAAAATTGTTTTGTGTGGCACTATGCTATGCTAGATATGTAATGTAAATATTATGCAAATAAATGTGTGTACAAATAAGCAAGTAATGGATAATTCATTTCCCAGTGGATATTTCTTCAGAAGCGAAAATGAATGGGTAATTCATTTTCCAGTGGATACTTCATCAGAAACGGAAATGAAGGATTTAAACAAACGGATATTCATTTTCAACGGATATTTCTTCAGAAGCGAAAATGAACAGACGGGGTCATTTTCAACGGTTGCTTCCCCGGAAACGAAATTGAATGATTATGAAAAGATTTCGATTCTTGTTTAAGTTAACACAAATGGGTCTGGGATAACACAAAATCCTTAAGTGACTTGGATAACGCTACGACAAGTAATACAATAAGAACACTTATATATAGGAAGTACCAGCGGCGTATCCACCATGTTCTTATGATATACAAGCGCCTCGTTATCTAATCTTTCTAGTTTTTATGCCATCACACTTAACAAGGCTCACTATGGTTTCCATGCATCGAACCTCATAATTATGTGTGCACCCATAATTACTTGACTCGTTGCACAGTCTGCATAGCTTATCTTGCCAAGTGATAAATTATGGTCATGGTCAAAGAAAATTGCTTTGTTTTAACAATTGAGTTAGTAGGTGTGTATAATATTCTGAGTATGAATAAGAGCGTAAACATAGTATAAGTTTAAATATGAACACGTATGCGAGCATAACACAAATGTATGAATAAGAGCATGATTATAAGTATAGGCATATCGGGTATGGAAAATGAGTATAAATGTGGGTACAAGTTTGAGCAAAATGTATGAACCGCATTTAAAGTGTAAGCACTTTTGAATAGGTAGGAGGTGTGAGTATCAACATGATTGTGAATGTCAATGTAAACATAATCGTATAGGTGTAGGGATAAGTGAAATGTATATGAATATATGTGTAAAACATGTTTAAGTATAAAAAGCGTATAAGTGTGAGTACGTATGGGAATATTTGTGCAAACGAGGGGAAGTGAATATAAGTGTGAATTCGTAATGCATGATTGTATATGGACTAAATGGTTTTATTCACAACACAACACACTTTGAAAACATTAATATTTTATTTCTAAAATGAATACACTAAACACGGCATTCATAGAATCATCATGATACAAATATAATACAATGGTACAATAACGAAATAGTATACGAAATAAAAGTGACCCATTTCTTCTGGTGGAAGGCTAAGAATTAAAAATAGCAATACTCCAAGCATCACACCAGCAAACACCAGAACCAGGCGACTCGGATGCATCTTTGAAGAGAGTGAGAAGAAAGAGTGTTTTGTTGCGAATATAATGAGATTGTTGATTGGTTATTTATAGGGGTGGAATATAGCCGTTTTACAAGGGCTATGTAACCATTGTATGTGATCGTTATACAACGGTCGTATATATACTTACGTGTTGTAAACTCCTAAGCCTTGAGGTTTTCGATCCGTAACCCTTGCTAACTTGGGAGTATTAGTGTAGGTACAAGCGTAAAGTATAAGCGTGAATATAAACGTAAAATGCATGAATGTGAGTACGAATATTAATATCGTGTGATGTAATGGTATCATTGTGACTATGGGTATAAACGTACAATGTATAAACTTTGGACTATAAATGTATGGATATAAGTATAAGTGTGACTAATAACGCTTATGAGTATAACAACGTGGATATGAGTATGAGGTTAAGCTTAAAAACGTATGGTTATGAATATGACTATGAGTGTAAATACGAATAAAAATGATTGTGTATATAGTATAAAACAAATTTAGGCATATAAAACGATCGAGAGATTGAGGATGTAAAACGGATGGCATAGGTGAAATCTTCGCGAGATATCGACTAAAACGTGCACGATTATATGCGCGTGTAAAACGTTGAGTTTACCGAATAAGGTAAACTAAGTTTGTTTTGCAAAGTAGGATCTAGTTCATATATGTAAAAAGAATATAAATTTCTTACTAGTTATGCATGCCATATTTTGTAAGAAATTACTTTTGTTTTAAAAAGGGTTTATATAAGTCGAAAATTGTCGGTTCCTATGAAGTTTTCTTGCCCATGGTCTTAGATTATAAACGACATATCGTGCGGTGTATAGTAAGTTTGCATTATTTTGAAATTTGAAGGTTCTCGTGGAAACGTTGATCCTTGAGGGGAAATTTAGCATGATGAACTTAGTGATCATTGAAAAGTAAATGATTTATTGATTTTGAAAAGAATTTTAGTAAAACGATGTTATAATATCTATAGGTATGAGAAAAATTGGTTTGGTTTCTGTTTGAGAACAAATGTCTTTGGAAAAATGATGAAGTGTGATTGTGTTTTAATGGCTAGGAAAATCATGGGCAAGAGAGTCATTGGACCAGCTACGTGTCTACAAGCAGTAGGGGAAAACATAAGGTCATAGGAGTCACAATGAAATGTTTTTGGTGGAATAGTTTCATAAAGTCAATGAAGACGAGAGAGAAAACACAACAAGATGGATATCGTTTATTTCACGAATAAACAATATCAGTGACTAATCAAAGTGGTTGGGTCCTTATAACTTAGTGAAGTCATGCTTAAGCCTATAAGTGGACACTCATCCCGAGAATTCCCAGGTAAGCACAACAGGTCTCGCGTCTGATGAGATATATGCGAAGTGCTTGCCTAGACAGAAGACTCAGAATACAAGCACCCACCCTTCCAGATTGCACGAGTTCGTTATTAGAGCCCAAGACTTTGACGAGAGTAAAAATCAGAGGAGGTTTTGAAAAAAAAAAGATTTTTGAATCACCTGAGGACAGATGATGAATAACTTGTGTAGCCTAAAAGTTAAACGAGAGAAATCCGTTGTGACGAGGCTTCGGTTTCAAGAGTAAGAATAGGGGTAAAGACAAAGAAGCGGACAAAGTATCTAGTGGATAGGTGTCCTAGGTAAGTTATAGTCTAGGTTCAAGCATTGCTAATAACCTAATTCCCTATAAACATGGCTCTGATACCAACCTGTGACACCCTGACACGGAGGCGGAAATGTCAAGGGCATCACGAAACTTGATAGAATGCATATGAGCACATGGTAATTAAATTAAAGTTGAAGTATGATTAAGTTGATTGATAGGATTGCATTCATATCCAAACTGGTACAAACAAATACAACACATTGTTCACAAAGGTCTTTGTTTTTATTTTAAGCTAAGGCACTTGTCCTGCAATCCTATGTGATCCTTGCAAAAGCTAACTTCAACATCAACACCTGAAACATATGTTAAAAACAATTTGGGTCAACAAACGGTTGAGTGAGTTCATAGGTTTTGGTTAGTTTGGTAGTAAACAAATAATGTGATAATGAAACAAAACGTTTAACAATGTGGCATTTGATATGTTTTAAACAATTGAATGAAACAAATCCCGCTTGGTGAACATTCAAACCTTGTAGACGTAAACACGGCATTGATCATCCAAACTTCCGCATTGAATAACACAAACAACAACAACAACAACAATAGAGCTGAACTGGAAGTTGGATGGGGCGTCACACCTATAGCGCTATAATATACCGATGGGCTTGTACGGAGTTAATGAATGTAATGTTTAAGCATCAAGTAATCAAACAATTGCAAGAAAACAATCAAGATAGCCATAAAAAAGCAAATGAGTTTGTATCACATTATTACATATGTTTCACCCCGAAAATATTGTAAAACAGAAAGTGGGGACTATGAACTCACCTTGTTTGCGAAATAATTCCAAACAAGTAAATGGATAAGAGTTTTGCGGGAACAAGACTTTCCACGTCACTCTAAAAACATGCACCAAACAAATATAGAACATAGCATCAACAAAAGGCAAAACTGGAACTTTGTATAAACGGGTGACTATGTTTACTGCGTTGTACGGTTTGACTAATCCGGTTTGGGGGATGACTTGGTAACTTGGTTATCCCTCAAAGGAATAATTTATGTAATATTTTATACAAATATGTAAGTTATACAAATAATAATATTTGTATATTTAAGACAATAATTATATATATATATATATATGTGTGTGTGTGTGTGTGTGTTTAAATCTCAGAATTTATATATATATATATATATATATATATATATATACATACATACATACATACATACATACAATTCATTACAAAAATTCAAGTGAACAATTTATATAAAAATGAGAGTCACAACAATATAGTCCAAATGTTAAATTTAATTTATAAAAATTATAAATTAATTTCTGTGTTCCAAAAATATATATATTTTCAGAATAACATGATAATTATACAAATTAATTATCTATATAATTAATTTAGGGCAGAATAATTAAAAATGACATTTTAATTATATAACAAGCATAAATCAGATTAAAATAATTATCATGGCAAAAAATAAATATATTTTAAATAAACAGTTTAATTATTTGTTAAAAATGAAATAACTGGATAATTGTGTAAATAATTACCTAAATAATTATTTAAAACAGAAAAATTAGAAACAATATTTTTAAATACTAACATGCAATAATACAGATTTTAAATAAATATTATGGCCTTGAATAATTTTTATAAATATAATCTGGAATTAAAAAGGATTATTACAAATAAACTGATTTAATAAGTTTATTATAAAAAAATATGACATCCAAAATATAACATAAGATTTCTGGTTTTTAATAACCTCAATAAAACATGTATAATATTATAAAAATAATATCGGATATAAAATACAACCTTAGAATAATTTAATTAATTAAATTCAACTTAATAAAACATGTAAATTAACTGTTTTAATTATAAAAATATCAAAACAGTATCAAATATCATGATAAAAATTATTTTTACAAGGTATACTTTTAATATATATATATAACATAAAAAATTTCAATAATTAATTCCAAAATCTGAATTAATATTAATTTTTAATGTTAAAACTGTTTTTAATTAAACTAAAATAGTTTTATAAAAATTTTGCAGACATTAATATTTTTATTAAATGCATCAGTATTTAAATGGTTTATGATAAAATTTTCATATTTTAATTAAATAATATCTATTTGTTATGAATTTTATGAATAAACTGTATTTAATATAATAAATAAACAAATAAACTAAATTATCATCATCTTCCCCAAACAGGTCAACAGAAAGTCAACCCGTTTCCGATTTCGACTCAAGACAAAACCAAACTGAAATTAATTGAACATAAACATCGAGTGACAGATAATGTACCGATTGATGTTTGAAAATTAGGTCCGGTATCTACTGAACCGGTGGAACGACTAAGTCCGGCGAACCTGTATCCCGGTGAACTAACAGAGACGAAACAGTGGGCTTTTCGGAGGTGTTTGAGAGTTATGAGGGTATGTGAAGGTTTGTTGATGATCAAGGATCATAAATAACGTGTCAATTGATTCCAAAACAAACGGGTATTACCGATTTCGATTCCCACTATAATTTTTTTATAAAATTTCAGGTTTCGGAAACATAAATGCATGTTCGGTTGAAATTGATGCTTTGGACATGTTGCTAATGTCGCGGGGATATAACAGGCATGCTAATCGGGACTTAGAACTCTTGTTTGTTTGTGTTTGGAGCTGAATCCGGCAACAGCGGTGTTTACCGGTTTAAAAAAAATATTTGAAATTTGGCCCCTGAGTTTTCAGAAGCAAGCACAGATGGTCCCTGGGATAACTAACTGAGAGTCTAACTAGGTTAGTTGTTTAAAGAGAAATCCTTTTATAAAAATTAACTCGGTTAGTCATTTCCAGTTAAAACAGTTTTAAAAGTGGCAACTATAGTCCCTGAAATAGTTAACTAGGTAGACTAACTAGGTTAGTTGTTTATACAAAGTTCTTTTGTAATAATCTAACCCGGTTAGGCATTTTTGGTTAAAAATAGTTTTATAAATGTCTAAAATGGTCATTGAATTACAAGTTTAAGCAAATGACCAGATGGTCCTTGTACTTCTAATTCAAAAATTAAAATTTTATTTTATTTAAAATATAAGTTTCAAAAATGACATTTTGAACCCTAGACTTTTAAAAGTTTTAAAAGTTTATATTTTATTTATAAAACGAGTTTCAAAAATGTCATAAAGGACCCTAAACTTTATGTTTTACGATTTTTTTACGTTTTTAACCCGAACGTTTAAGTTTCAGAAATGACAATTTAGTCCCCGGACTTATGTTTTGCAAAATAGTGCCGGTTTTAAAATACGGATTAAATATCAAACATTTTAAACAAGTTTCAGGGAATGACAAAAGGAGTCCTTTAACTTATACTTCCACAAAATGACACGTTTGGCCCTCGTAATTAGTGTGGCTTTGTTTACAAGTATGAAACTAGAACAAATTGAAATTATTCACGCTTTTGGGTCGGCAAAACATGTAGCAACAGTAAAACTAAACATGTATCAAACAAATTGCATCTCAAGATGTGATATGTGTATCAAACAAGTACATGTTTGAAAATCAAGGTTGTTACAGTCTCCCCTACTTTAGAAAATTTCGTCCCGAAATTTATTCGAAAGAGACCGTAGGATGTAATTGAAATGATAATCAAGTCATTGTTTGGTGCTGCAAATTCCGAGGAATTTACGAGGATCATTGTATAAAAATTGTTTTGTGTCGCACTATGCTATGCTAGATATGTAATGTAAATATTATGCAAATAAATGTGTGTACAAATAAGCAAGTAATGGATAATTCATTTCCCAGTGGATATTTCTTCAGAAGCGAAAATGAATGAGTAATTCATTTTCCAGTGGATACTTCATCAGAAACGGAAATGAAGGATTTAAACAAACGGATATTCATTTCCAACGGATATTTCTTCCGAAGCGAAAATGAACAGACGGGGTCATTTTCAACGGTTGCTTCCCCGGAAACGAAATTTAATGATTATGAAAAGATTTCGATTCTTGTTTAAGTTAACACAAATGGGTCTGGGATAACACAAAATCCTCAAGTGACTTGGATAACGTTACGACAAGTAATACAATAAGAACACTTATATATAGGAAGTACCAGCGGCGTATCCACCATGTTCTTATGATATTGCAAGTGCCTCGTTATCTAATCTTTCTAGATTTTATGTCATCACACTTAACAAGGCTCACTATGGTTTCCATGCATCGAACCTCATAATTATGTGTGCACCCATAATTACTTGACTCGTTGCACAGTCTGCATAGCTTATCTTGCTAAGTGATAAATTATGGTCATGGTCAAAGAAAATTGCTTTGTTTTAACAATTGAGTTAGTAGGTGTGTATAATATTCTGAGTATGAATAAGAGCGTAAACATAGTATAAGTTTAAATATGAACACGTATGCGAGCATAACACAAATGTATGAATAAGAGCATGATTATAAGTATAGGCATATCGGGTATGGAAAATGAGTATAAATGTGGGTACAAGTTTGAGCAAAATGTATGAACCGCATTTAAAGTGTAAGCACTTTTGAATAGGTAGGAGGTGTGAGTATCAACATGATTGTGAACGTCAATGTAAACATAATCGTATAGGTGTAGGGATAAGTGAAATGTATATGAATATATGTGTAAAACATGTTTAAGTATAAAAAGCGTATAAGTGTGAGTACGTATGGGAATATTTGTGCAAACGAGGGGAAGTGAATATAAGTGTGAATTCGTAATGCATGATTGTATATGGACTAAATGGTTTTATTCACAACACAACACACTTTGAAAACATTAATATTTTATTTCTAAAATGAATACACTAAACACGGCATTCATAGAATCATCATGATACAAATATAATACAATGGTACAATAACGAAATAGTATACGAAATAAAAGTGACCCATTTCTTCTGGTGGAAGGCTAAGAATTAAAAATAGCAATACTCCAAGCATCACACCAGCAAACACCAGAACCAGGCGACTCGGATGCATCTTTGAAGAGAGTGAGAAGAAAGAGTGTTTTGTTGCGAATATAATGAGATTGTTGATTGGTTATTTATAGGGGTGGAATATAGCCGTTTTACAAGGGCTATGTAACCATTGTATGTGACCGTTATACAATGGTCGTATATATACTTACGTGTTGTAAACTCCTAAGCCTTGAGGTTTTCGATCCGTAACCCTTGCTAACTTGGGAGTATGAGTGTAGGTACAAGCGTAAAGTATAAGCGTGAATATAAACGTAAAATGCATGAATGTGAGTACGAATATTAATATCGTGTGATGTAATGGTATCATTGTGACTATGGGTATAAACGTACAATGTATAAACTTTGGACTATAAATGTATGGATATAAGTATAAGTGTGACTAATAACACTTAGGAGTATAACAACGTGGATATGAGTATGAGGTTAAGCTTAAAAACGTATGGTTATGAATATGACTATGAGTGTAAATACGAATAAAAATGATTGTGTATATAGTATAAAACAAATTTAGGCATATAAAACGATCGAGAGATTGAGGATGTAAAACGGATGGCATAGGTGAAATCTTCGCGAGATATCGACTAAAACGTGCACGATTATATGCGCGTGTAAAACGTTGAGTTTACCGAATAAGGTAAACTAAGTTTGTTTTGCAAAGTAGGATCTAGTTCATATATGTAAAAAGAATATAAATTTCTTACTAGTTATGCATGCCATATTTTGTAAGAAATTACTTTTGTTTTAAAAAGGGTTTATATAAGTCGAAAATTGTCGGTTCCTATGAAGTTTTCTTGCCCATGGTCTTAGATTTTAAACGACATATCGTGCGGTGTATAGTAAGTTTGCATTATTAAGAAATTTGAAATTTGAAGGTTCTCATGGAAACGTTGATCCTTGAGGGGAAATTTAGCATGATGAACTTAGTGATCATTGAAAAGTAAATGATTTATTGATTTTGAAAAGAATTTTAGTAAAACGATGTTATAATATCTATAGGTATGAGAAAAATTGGTTTGGTTTCTGTTTGAGAACAAATGTCTTTGGAAAAATGATGAAGTGTGATTGTGTTTTAATGGCTAGGAAAATCATGGGCAAGAGAGTCATTGGACCAGCTACGTGTCTACAAGCAGTAGGGGAAAACATAAGGTCATAGGAGTCGGAATAAAATGTTTTTGGTGGAATAGTTTCATAAAGTCAATGAAGACGAGAGAGAAAACACAACAAGATGGATATCGTTTATTTCACGAATAAACAATATCAGTGACTAATCAAAGTGGTTGGGTCCTTATAACTTAGTGAAGTCATGCTTTAGCCTATAAGTGGACACTCATCCCGAGAATTCCCAGGTAAGCACAACAGGTCTCGCGTCTGATGAGATATATGCGAAGTGCTTGCCTAGACAGAAGACTCAGAATACAGGCACCCACCCTTCCAGATTGCACGAGTTCGTTATTAGAGCCCAAGACTTTGACGAGAGTAAAAATCAGAGGAGGTTTTGAAAAAAAGATTTTTGAATCACCTGAGGACAGATGATGAATAACTTGTGTAGCCTAAAAGTTAAATGAGAGAAATCCGTTGTGACGAGGCTTCGGTTTCAAGAGTAAGAATAGGGGTAAAGACAAAGAAGCGGACAGAGTATCTAGTGGATAGGTGTCCTAGGTAAGTTATAGTCTAGGTTCAAGCATTGCTAATAACCTAATTCCCTATAACCATGGCTCTGATACCAACCTGTGACACCCTGATACGGAGGCGGAAACGTCAAGGGCATCACGAAACTTGATAGAATGCATATGAGCACATGGTAATTAAATTAAAGTTGAAGTATGATTAAGTTGATTGATAGGATTGCATTCATATCCAAACTGGTACAAACAAATACAACACATTGTTCACAAAGGTCTTTGTTTTTATTTTAAGCTAAGGCACTTGTCCTGCAATCCTATGTGATCCTTGCAAAAGCTAACTTCAACATCAACACCTGAAACATATGTTAAAAACAATTTGGGTCAACAAACGGTTGAGTGAGTTCATAGGTTTTGGTTAGTTTGGTAGTAAACAAATAATGTGATAATGAAACAAAACGTTTAACAATGTGGCATTTGATATGGTTTAAACAATTGAATTAAACAAGTCCCGCTTGGTGAACATTCAAACCTTGTAGACGTAAACACGGCATTGATCATCCAAACTTCCGCATTGAATAACATGAACAACAACAACAACAACAACAATAGAGCTGAACTGGAAGTTGGATGGGGCGTCACACCTATAGCGCTATAATATACCGCTGGGCTTGTACGGAGTTAATGAATGTAATGTTTAAGCATCAAGTAATCAAACAATTGCAAGAAAACAATCAAGATAGCCATAAAAATGCAAATGAGTTTGTATCACATTATTACATATGTTTCACCCCGAAAATATTGTAAAACAGAAAGTGGGGACTATGAACTCACCTTGTTTGCGAAATAATTCCAAACAAGTAAATGGATAAGAGTTTTGCGGGAACAAGACTTTCCACATCACTCTAAAAACATGCACCAAACAAATATAGAACATAGCATCAACAAAAGGCAAAACTGTAACTTTGTATAAACGGGTGACTATGTTTACTGCGTTGTACGGTTTGACTAATCCGGTTTGGGGGATGACTTAGTAACTTGGTTATCCCTCAAAGGGATAATTTATGTAATATTTTATACAAATATGTAAGTTATACAAATAATAATATTTGTATATTTAAGACAATAATTATATATATATATATATATATATATATGTGTGTGTGTGTGTGTGTTTAAATCTTAGAATTTATATATATATATATATATATGTGTGTGTGTCACAACAATATAGTCCAAATGTTAAGTTTAATTTATAAAAATTATAAATTAATTTCTGTGTTCCAAAAATATATATATTTTCAGAATAACATGATAATTATACAATTTAATTATCTATATAATTAATTTAGGGCAGAATAATTAAAAATGACATTTTAATTATATAACAAGCATAAATCAGATTAAAATAATTATCATGGCAGAAAATAAATATATTTTAAATAAACAGTTTAATTATTTGTTAAAAATGAAATAACTTGATAATTGTGTAAATAATTACCTAAATAATTATTTAAAACAGAAAAATTAGAAACAATATTTTTAAATATTAACATGCAATAATACAGATTTTAAATAAATATTATGGCCTTGAATAATTTTTATAAATATAATCTGTAATTAAAAAGGATTATTACAAATAAAATGATTTAATAAGTTTATTATAAAAAAATATGACATGCAAAATATAACACAAGATTTCTGGTTTTTAATAACCTCAATAAAACATGTATAATATTATAAAAATAATTTCGGATATAAAATACAACCTTAGAATAATTTAATTAATTAAATTCAACTTAATAAAACGTGTAAATTAACTGTTTTAATTATAAAAATATCAAAACAGTATCAAATATCATGATAAAAATTATTTTTACAAGGTATACTTTTAATATATATAACATAAAAAATTTCAATAATTAATTCCAAAATCCGAATTAATATTAATTTTTAATGTTAAAATTTTTTTTAGTTAAACTAAAATAGTTTTATAAAAATTTTGCAGACATTAATCAATACCTCACGGGAGAAGTCACTCACACTCGGCCGAAGGTGTATTTTTAGTGAATCACTCGAGAGCGGCATGGAACTTATTCCTACCATAGGCTTGCCAAGAAATCAATCCTCCTCCTTTTTAACTTTTATGCCTTTGTAGATATCAAGAGGACTTTGTGGGTTAAGGGTTAGGCTAGGGTTAAAGGTAGGTGGTTGGGTTAGTGGTTAGTAAAAAAAAGGCTAAAAGCGTAACAAGTGTCGGTTTTCGTATTTTTGCAACTTTTTATTTTGATGAAACTTTTATTCAAACCAAGTTATTTTTGATTAACTTGTTTGTTTATTTTCTTCTTGCTTCATCATTATCACACATTTTTTTTTCACGAAGAACCGAACTTGTTACTAAAATAAAGGGTTAAAAATGAAAAAGGTTTTGGTGGGTAAAAGGGTTTTTGTTTGGGTGATGAAATGAAAAGGTTTAGGCTCAAAGGGGCTAACTAGGGGGATTTTTGGGTAGGTGGTAAAAGAAAAAGAAAAATAATGGTGTAGAAATAAAAAGGGTTAGTCCTAATGCCTCCATCATTTACTTACTCGGGTTTAAGTTGATAAGGACCGGGAATGTATTGTCATGGCAAGTTCTAGAGTCGTAAGAACCAAGCGGCTATTCACACAAGAAATGAAAAATGAGCATTTAGTCAAATGATATGTAATTGTGTGCTCAATAAAAGCTCAAAACTGACTTTTGTGGGAATGGGTTTTTATGTGTTCAAGCATATATAATCAAATTTTAAATAAGTTTGTCATGCCTTTTCATAATTTTCTTATGTTGGTTCTTTTTATCACTACGCTATCGGTTGTAAATTTGTGAAAATATAACCTTTTTGAGAACTTGAATTTCCCGAGTTAAACCTAGACAAGTAAAAAAATGAAATTTTTGAAAAAATTTGGGGTGATTAGCGGTTCCAATAGAGTTTTGTGTAAGGCTTGTATTTAGGACTTGCAAAGTTCAAGGTTTTAGCATCCCCCCCACACTTAAATTACACATTGTCCTCAATGTGTCCCAAAAATAAATTTTTAGGTTGATTAGATGTGTAAAATAGTGTTTAAAAAGCAAAAAATTGTGTTACTGGGCACTGAACACGGCCCCGTGTTGTCCGGGCACGGCCCCGTGTTCAAGTGCCAGTAACAGAATTAAAACAAGAGAAACAGAAGCCTGGACACGGGGGCGTGTTGGGTGAACACGGCCCGTGTCCAGTTACCTGAACTGGGCGTTTTCTGCAGGGTGCTCAGCACGGGGCCGTGTTGGTTGGGCACGGCCCGTGTTGAACCTTCTGAAATGGAGAGAATTGTCGGGTTGTCTTGTTCTTGTGCATGGGTTCATTTTTCTCGTTCCCCTTTTCATCCTTTACCACCATGAGTGTGTTTTATTCATGAAAGTTAAAACTAACTAGAAAACATAAAAAAATTAATCTAAATTAAACTAAGGATAGTTCCGTGGAATGCCTCCATGGTGCGCCACGTTTATAAGGGTCCTTGGCTAGACCCAAAACCTGGTCATATGTTACTCAAGTGGGATGTGTTGCATCCCATGTTACACCGTCGGAGAGCGTCATCCAAGCTTGAGTCTATGACCTTCATGTAGTTGACCGGATCTTCTTCCTCTACTCGCTTCCCACATTCAAATTTCACTTCCTCATCCCCAAACTTCAATGTAAGGGTTCCGTCATTCATATCCACCAATGCTTGGGCGGTGGCTAGAAATGGCCTCCCGAGGATGAGAGGGACATCGGTATCTTCCTCCATGTCTAGGATGACAAAGTCGGTTGGAAAGACGAATTTGTCAACCTTAACTAGCAGATTTTCGGCGACACCATGTGGGAATTTGACGGACCTGTCGGCGAGTTGTATGCTCATCTTTGTAGGGCTTGTTGTTCCTAGGCCGAGTCGCTTGAACATTGATGTGGGCATGAGGTTGATGCTAGCCCCAAGATCGGCTAAAGCATTTCGGACGGGGGACTTTCCAATCGAACAAGGGATTGTGAAGCTCCCGGGGTCGATTTTCTTTTGTGGAAGTTTGTTGAGTACTAGAGCTGAGCATTCTTCGCCTAAGTTAACTAATTGCAATGATTCAATTTTCCTTTTGTGAGTGAGGAAATCCCTCATGAATTTTGCATATTTAGGCATTTGGGTTAGGACCTCAATAAAAGGAATATTAACATGCAATTGTTTTAGTAAGCTTTCGAACTTTGCGAATTGCTCATCAGTCTTTTGACGATTTAACCTACCGGGGTATGGAATTTGAGGAGTCTTGGTGGCCTCCTGATTTGGTGTAGAAGCCCTTTCTGGCGCAGGAGGAGTTATAGGCTGGCTAGAATGGCTTCTTTCATTTGGCGGTAATGGAGCATCCTCGGGTCCCACGGTTCGATTTCTTAATGTGATGAGATGTACTTGTGCCTTCGGGTTTGTTTCGGTATTACTAGGTAACGCGCCTTGTGGTCTCTCGGAGAAATTTTGAGCTAGTTGATTTAATTGTTTTTCAACGTTTTGAATGCTAGCTTGTTGATTTCTGAAATTCGATTCCAATTGTTGAAATCGATCCGAGTTTTTCTTTTCAGTGTCAGAGATGAGGCGAGATACAGTATCTTCAAGCCTTTCTCTTCCACCTTGTTGTTGAGAAAAATTTTGCGGTTGTTGAAAATTAGTTCGTTGGTTTTGTTGGTTACTACTATTGCCGGGATCTCTCCAACCAAGATTTGGGTGGTTACGCCATCCTTGGTTGTAGGTACCCGTTGGAGGACCCGAAAGCCTAGGTCTATTATCCATGTAGTTTACCGTTTCAGTTTGTTCATCTAATTCTTTCATACAACTCCAATTTTCGTGTGACCCACCACACCCTTCACAAGACATAACCGAGGCCGTTTTTGTCATTTCTAGCTTTTTGATTTTTGAAGAGAGGGCCTCGATTTGGGCTTGTAAAGAGGTGCTTTCATCAACCTTATGGGCGCCCGGGGCAATGGATTTATTGCCTCGGGGAGTGTGCCATTGAAAATTGGTTTGAGCAATTTCCTCAATTTGGTTATATATTTCATTTGGACGACGATTTCCTAAAAGTCCCCCGGAGCTTGAATCAAGTGTTTGTCTTGTGTGTGGCAACAATCCATTGTAGAAAGTGGATACTTGTTGCCATACCGCCTGACCGTGGTGAGGACACTTTCTTAGAAGCTCCTTGAACCTTTCCCAAGTTTCATATAAGGATTCCCCATCCTCTTGTGAGTATGTATTAATTTCAGTCATTAATTTAGCCGTTTTAGCAGGAGGGAAATACTTATACAAAAACTTTTGGGCGAGTTCATCCCAGGTGTTTACCGATCCAACTGGGAGGGTGTTAAGCCAAGCCTTAGCTCGGTCTTTTAGTGAAAAAGGAAACATTCGAAGGCGGATGGCGTCATTTGATGCTCCATTGATCCGAAAGGTATCACATATTTCTAAGAAGTTAGTAATATGTAGATGGGGATCCTCGTCCGCAAGCCCGTGGAAGGTTGCGGAGTTTTGGAGCATTTGTATCAAATGCGGCCGAAGTTCGAAGTTGTTGGCTTCGACATTTGGTGCATTGATAGCGGCGCCGAGATTGCCTACGGTAGGCCGTAGGTAATCCATGAGGGTACGTTGGTCCGCCATTGGAATTGGGTCCCCCGAAGCTTTTTCTTGATTTTTAGCTTTAAGTCTTTTTCTGAGAAAGCGTTCGGGTTCTTCCAAGGGTTCTTTTATGTCTCTACTAGAACTGGAGCTCATGCACTACGTAGGAGGGTCAAATGTGGTACCTGGGTTCCAAGTCCTGCAATAAAAACAGAAAAGAACGTTGGTCAGAAAGTTCACCACGGCCCCGTGCTCAGTGAACACAGCCCGTGTTGAGAGATACAGTAATTGTTTTCTGGATTCCCAGTTACTGGGAGTTGGACACGACTCCGTGTTGAACCGACACGGCCCCGTGTTCAGCTCTCTGTAACTCAGAAAATAAAAACTGCCAGTGATGATGCTGGGCACGGCCCGTGTCTGACCGGGCACGGCCCGTGCTGAGCTCTGCAGAAGCTGAAAAACTAAGGAAAATCCTAAAAAATTAAAAAGAAAAAAATAAAAGATGATTAGGCCGTTGATTCCTAACTTTCTTAAAATCCTTGTGTCCCCGGCAACGGCGCCAAAAAAACTTGATGCGTGCGAAGTGTTACTTATTTTAGGTGTATATTTTAAGCCCTTTTTAACACTTATTTTAGCCAAGTTTTAAATTTATAAAACACGATATTTCACTAACACTAAACACACATATGGGCAAGTGCACCCATCGTTGAGTGTAGTATAGCGTTGGTAAGATACCGAGGTCGTCCAAGGACACAAGAGCTTTTAGTACCGGTTTATCCTCAACGTCTAACCAAAATAAAAGTTTAGAAAAATGTTTTAAACTAAGAAGATTAAAAACTAACTAAAATGCTGAAAAAATAAAAATAAAAGAAAAACAGATAGACAAGATGAATCACTTGGTTCCGACTCGTATCTAGTATAACCTTTGATTATTTCCGCAGTTTTGCACATAATTAAGAGATTATCTTAGTTATTGTAGTAGGCCCCTCTTTTGAAGGTGACGTTACCCTCACCCCAGTAGTTTGAGTCAGCAGGGATACAATCCTAAAAGGGTGGATTATTGGAAGATAATGAATTAAGTTATTAATGCAGTATTGTGGTAGGCCCCGCTTTTGGCGGTGACGTTACCCTCGGCTAAGTAGTCTGAGTCAGCAGGGATACAGTCCTAAATAGCCGGGTTATATTATTAATAGTAGTTAACTTATGAGGGGATCAAAGAGTTTGGACCCCCGCCATCCAATACCGTGAAGTATTGAAGGAGGTCCTACTAAATTTGACCCAGGTCCATTGCAGGACCTCTAAACGCTGAACAATGGCAAGACCTTTACCAAACCGTTCCCTTAACCCCCTACCAGGTAGCCAACATACCTCCATATAGACCGTGGAGATATGAATGGTGAAAATCCTTTATTTTATATAGACAGTAAAATAATGCCAAGACACCACGGACAAACGATAAGGAAAGATCACCTTCAACATAAGTAACTAATTATTAAAGTCATTAATACAAAACCAAATAAAAAGTGCAAAAGATTAGAAATAAAAAGTATTATACTAGACACTTTGTCTTCACCAAGTGATGTAAGAGACTTAGGCAAACATGGCCTTGATTGTCAAGAACTCTTACGATCAATCTTGGATCCCGAGACGACTCACACACTCTACGATGGACAATGGATGATGGTGTTGTGATGGTGGTGGGTGGTGGATGAAGTGTGAGAGAGGTGGTGTGCCAAGGGATGAGATGAAATGAATCCAAGCACTCCTATTTATAGGCTGAACAGAGAGCTGGACACGGCCCCGTGTCCGCTGGGCACGGCCCCGTGTCCGTCTGACAATCTCTCTCCTCATTAATTGTAATTCGCAATTACAATAAATGCGCCTGCTGTACTTTCGACACGCCCCCGTGTCCGCTGAGCACGGCCCGTGGTGGGCAATAGAAGCTTCTATGGATTTGTCTTTTCTGCTGCTTCTTGGGCACGCCCCCGTGCTGGCTGAGCACGGGGCGTGTTCAGCCTTCTGCCTTCTCCATTTTGCTTTGGAAGGTGCCGTTGAGGGGTCGGGCAGTCCACTAATGTTCCTTTCCTTGTATTTATGTTGGATTTAGCTGTCTTTTTGCTTCTTTTGTGTTTTTGAGCTCATTTAATCCTGAAAATACAAAAGGAAGACAAAAACACTCTTTTTCCAATATTAGTACTTAAAAAGGGTTAGTTTTATGCCTTATTTGATGTAATTTATATGTTGCATTTTACACACATCAAATACCCCCACACTTGAACTTTTGCTTGTCCTCAAGCAAAACTCTTTAATATGTGGCTTACACTCCCAAATGGAATAGGTAGAAGAGAAGGTTTTGGGCTTGTCGTAGAGTGTCGGGATTTCCAAGATCTTTTTGGGTTTTATTTTTATTTATTTACACTCCTATTCGTAATGATTTATTTAGAACTTTTCATAAAAGAAATTACTTATTTGGGCATAACATGCCTTTTTAAAATTCCATTTATATACAAGTTCACATACCTCACGGGAGAAGTCACTCACACTCGGCCGAAGGTGTATTTTTAGTGAATCACTCGAGAGCGGCATGGAACTTATTCCTACCATAGGCTTGCCAAGAAATCAATCCTCCTCCTTTTTAACTTTTATGCCTTTGTAGATATCAAGAGGACTTTGTGGGTTAAGGGTTAGGCTAGGGTTAAAGGTAGGTGGTTGGGTTAGTGGTTAGTAAAAAAAAGGCTAAAAGCGTAACAAGTGTCGGTTTTCGTATTTTTGCAACTTTTTATTTTGATGAAACTTTTATTCAAACCAAGTTATTTTTGATTAACTTGTTTGTTTATTTTCTTCTTGCTTCATCATTATCACACATTTTTTTTTTCACGAAGAACCGAACTTGTTACTAAAATAAAGGGTTAAAAATGAAAAAGGTTTTGGTGGGTAAAAGGGTTTTTGTTTGGGTGATGAAATGAAAAGGTTTAGGCTCAAAGGGGCTAACTAGGGGGATTTTTGGGTAGGTGGTAAAAGAAAAAGAAAAATAATGGTGTAGAAATAAAAAGGGTTAGTCCTAATGCCTCCATCATTTACTTACTCGGGTTTAAGTTGATAAGGACCGGGAATGTATTGTCATGGCAAGTTCTAGAGTCGTAAGAACCAAGCGGCTATTCACACAAGAAATGAAAAATGAGCATTTAGTCAAATGATATGTAATTGTGTGCTCAATAAAAGCTCAAAACTGACTTTTGTGGGAATGGGTTTTTATGTGTTCAAGCATATATAATCAAATTTTAAATAAGTTTGTCATGCCTTTTCATAATTTTCTTATGTTGGTTCTTTTTATCACTACGCTATCGGTTGTAAATTTGTGAAAATATAACCTTTTTGAGAACTTGAATTTCCCGAGTTAAACCTAGACAAGTAAAAAAATGAAATTTTTGAAAAAATTTGGGGTGATTAGCGGTTCCAATAGAGTTTTGTGTAAGGCTTGTATTTAGGACTTGCAAAGTTCAAGGTTTTAGCATCCCCCCCACACTTAAATTACACATTGTCCTCAATGTGTCCCAAAAATAAATTTTTAGGTTGATTAGATGTGTAAAATAGTGTTTAAAAAGCAAAAAATTGTGTTACTGGGCACTGAACACGGCCCCGTGTTGTCCGGGCACGGCCCCGTGTTCAAGTGCCAGTAACAGAATTAAAACAAGAGAAACAGAAGCCTGGACACGGGGGCGTGTTGGGTGAACACGGCCCGTGTCCAGTTACCTGAACTGGGCGTTTTCTGCAGGGTGCTCAGCACGGGGCCGTGTTGGTTGGGCACGGCCCGTGTTGAACCTTCTGAAATGGAGAGAATTGTCGGGTTGTCTTGTTCTTGTGCATGGGTTCATTTTTCTCGTTCCCCTTTTCATCCTTTACCACCATGAGTGTGTTTTATTCATGAAAGTTAAAACTAACTAGAAAACATAAAAAAATTAATCTAAATTAAACTAAGGATAGTTCCGTGGAATGCCTCCATGGTGCGCCACGTTTATAAGGGTCCTTGGCTAGACCCAAAACCTGGTCATATGTTACTCAAGTGGGATGTGTTGCATCCCATGTTACACCGTCGGAGAGCGTCATCCAAGCTTGAGTCTATGACCTTCATGTAGTTGACCGGATCTTCTTCCTCTACTCGCTTCCCACATTCAAATTTCACTTCCTCATCCCCAAACTTCAATGTAAGGGTTCCGTCATTCATATCCACCAATGCTTGGGCGGTGGCTAGAAATGGCCTCCCGAGGATGAGAGGGACATCGGTATCTTCCTCCATGTCTAGGATGACAAAGTCGGTTGGAAAGACGAATTTGTCAACCTTAACTAGCAGATTTTCGGCGACACCATGTGGGAATTTGACGGACCTGTCGGCGAGTTGTATGCTCATCTTTGTAGGGCTTGTTGTTCCTAGGCCGAGTCGCTTGAACATTGATGTGGGCATGAGGTTGATGCTAGCCCCAAGATCGGCTAAAGCATTTCGGACGGGGGACTTTCCAATCGAACAAGGGATTGTGAAGCTCCCGGGGTCGATTTTCTTTTGTGGAAGTTTGTTGAGTACTAGAGCTGAGCATTCTTCGCCTAAGTTAACTAATTGCAATGATTCAATTTTCCTTTTGTGAGTGAGGAAATCCCTCATGAATTTTGCATATTTAGGCATTTGGGTTAGGACCTCAATAAAAGGAATATTAACATGCAATTGTTTTAGTAAGCTTTCGAACTTTGCGAATTGCTCATCAGTCTTTTGACGATTTAACCTACCGGGGTATGGAATTTGAGGAGTCTTGGTGGCCTCCTGATTTGGTGTAGAAGCCCTTTCTGGCGCAGGAGGAGTTATAGGCTGGCTAGAATGGCTTCTTTCATTTGGCGGTAATGGAGCATCCTCGGGTCCCACGGTTCGATTTCTTAATGTGATGAGATGTACTTGTGCCTTCGGGTTTGTTTCGGTATTACTAGGTAACGCGCCTTGTGGTCTCTCGGAGAAATTTTGAGCTAGTTGATTTAATTGTTTTTCAACGTTTTGAATGCTAGCTTGTTGATTTCTGAAATTCGATTCCAATTGTTGAAATCGATCCGAGTTTTTCTTTTCAGTGTCAGAGATGAGGCGAGATACAGTATCTTCAAGCCTTTCTCTTCCACCTTGTTGTTGAGAAAAATTTTGCGGTTGTTGAAAATTAGTTCGTTGGTTTTGTTGGTTACTACTATTGCCGGGATCTCTCCAACCAAGATTTGGGTGGTTACGCCATCCTTGGTTGTAGGTACCCGTTGGAGGACCCGAAAGCCTAGGTCTATTATCCATGTAGTTTACCGTTTCAGTTTGTTCATCTAATTCTTTCATACAACTCCAATTTTCGTGTGACCCACCACACCCTTCACAAGACATAACCGAGGCCGTTTTTGTCATTTCTAGCTTTTTGATTTTTGAAGAGAGGGCCTCGATTTGGGCTTGTAAAGAGGTGCTTTCATCAACCTTATGGGCGCCCGGGGCAATGGATTTATTGCCTCGGGGAGTGTGCCATTGAAAATTGGTTTGAGCAATTTCCTCAATTTGGTTATATATTTCATTTGGACGACGATTTCCTAAAAGTCCCCCGGAGCTTGAATCAAGTGTTTGTCTTGTGTGTGGCAACAATCCATTGTAGAAAGTGGATACTTGTTGCCATACCGCCTGACCGTGGTGAGGACACTTTCTTAGAAGCTCCTTGAACCTTTCCCAAGTTTCATATAAGGATTCCCCATCCTCTTGTGAGTATGTATTAATTTCAGTCATTAATTTAGCCGTTTTAGCAGGAGGGAAATACTTATACAAAAACTTTTGGGCGAGTTCATCCCAGGTGTTTACCGATCCAACTGGGAGGGTGTTAAGCCAAGCCTTAGCTCGGTCTTTTAGTGAAAAAGGAAACATTCGAAGGCGGATGGCGTCATTTGATGCTCCATTGATCCGAAAGGTATCACATATTTCTAAGAAGTTAGTAATATGTAGATGGGGATCCTCGTCCGCAAGCCCGTGGAAGGTTGCGGAGTTTTGGAGCATTTGTATCAAATGCGGCCGAAGTTCGAAGTTGTTGGCTTCGACATTTGGTGCATTGATAGCGGCGCCGAGATTGCCTACGGTAGGCCGTAGGTAATCCATGAGGGTACGTTGGTCCGCCATTGGAATTGGGTCCCCCGAAGCTTTTTCTTGATTTTTAGCTTTAAGTCTTTTTCTGAGAAAGCGTTCGGGTTCTTCCAAGGGTTCTTTTATGTCTCTACTAGAACTGGAGCTCATGCACTACGTAGGAGGGTCAAATGTGGTACCTGGGTTCCAAGTCCTGCAATAAAAACAGAAAAGAACGTTGGTCAGAAAGTTCACCACGGCCCCGTGCTCAGTGAACACAGCCCGTGTTGAGAGATACAGTAATTGTTTTCTGGATTCCCAGTTACTGGGAGTTGGACACGACTCCGTGTTGAACCGACACGGCCCCGTGTTCAGCTCTCTGTAACTCAGAAAATAAAAACTGCCAGTGATGATGCTGGGCACGGCCCGTGTCTGACCGGGCACGGCCCGTGCTGAGCTCTGCAGAAGCTGAAAAACTAAGGAAAATCCTAAAAAATTAAAAAGAAAAAAATAAAAGATGATTAGGCCGTTGATTCCTAACTTTCTTAAAATCCTTGTGTCCCCGGCAACGGCGCCAAAAAAACTTGATGCGTGCGAAGTGTTACTTATTTTAGGTGTATATTTTAAGCCCTTTTTAACACTTATTTTAGCCAAGTTTTAAATTTATAAAACACGATATTTCACTAACACTAAACACACATATGGGCAAGTGCACCCATCGTTGAGTGTAGTATAGCGTTGGTAAGATACCGAGGTCGTCCAAGGACACAAGAGCTTTTAGTACCGGTTTATCCTCAACGTCTAACCAAAATAAAAGTTTAGAAAAATGTTTTAAACTAAGAAGATTAAAAACTAACTAAAATGCTGAAAAAATAAAAATAAAAGAAAAACAGATAGACAAGATGAATCACTTGGTTCCGACTCGTATCTAGTATAACCTTTGATTATTTCCGCAGTTTTGCACATAATTAAGAGATTATCTTAGTTATTGTAGTAGGCCCCTCTTTTGAAGGTGACGTTACCCTCACCCCAGTAGTTTGAGTCAGCAGGGATACAATCCTAAAAGGGTGGATTATTGGAAGATAATGAATTAAGTTATTAATGCAGTATTGTGGTAGGCCCCGCTTTTGGCGGTGACGTTACCCTCGGCTAAGTAGTCTGAGTCAGCAGGGATACAGTCCTAAATAGCCGGGTTATAGTATTAATAGTAGTTAACTTATGAGGGGATCAAAGAGTTTGGACCCCCGCCATCCAATACCGTGAAGTATTGAAGGAGGTCCTACTAAATTTGACCCAGGTCCATTGCAGGACCTCTAAACGCTGAACAATGGCAAGACCTTTACCAAACCGTTCCCTTAACCCCCTACCAGGTAGCCAACATACCTCCATATAGACCGTGGAGATATGAATGGTGAAAATCCTTTATTTTATATAGACAGTAAAATAATGCCAAGACACCACGGACAAACGATAAGGAAAGATCACCTTCAACATAAGTAACTAATTATTAAAGTCATTAATACAAAACCAAATAAAAAGTGCAAAAGATTAGAAATAAAAAGTATTATACTAGACACTTTGTCTTCACCAAGTGATGTAAGAGACTTAGGCAAACATGGCCTTGATTGTCAAGAACTCTTACGATCAATCTTGGATCCCGAGACGACTCACACACTCTACGATGGACAATGGATGATGGTGTTGTGATGGTGGTGGGTGGTGGATGAAGTGTGAGAGAGGTGGTGTGCCAAGGGATGAGATGAAATGAATCCAAGCACTCCTATTTATAGGCTGAACAGAGAGCTGGACACGGCCCCGTGTCCGCTGGGCACGGCCCCGTGTCCGTCTGACAGTATCTCTCCTCATTAATTGTAATTCGCAATTACAATAAATGCGCCTGCTGTACTTTCGACACGCCCCCGTGTCCGCTGAGCACGGCCCGTGGTGGGCAATAGAAGCTTCTATGGATTTGTCTTTTCTGCTGCTTCTTGGGCACGCCCCCGTGCTGGCTGAGCACGGGGCGTGTTCAGCCTTCTGCCTTCTCCATTTTGCTTTGGAAGGTGCCGTTGAGGGGTCGGGCAGTCCACTAATGTTCCTTTCCTTGTATTTATGTTGGATTTAGCTGTCTTTTTGCTTCTTTTGTGTTTTTGAGCTCATTTAATCCTGAAAATACAAAAGGAAGACAAAAACACTCTTTTTCCAATATTAGTACTTAAAAAGGGTTAGTTTTATGCCTTATTTGATGTAATTTATATGTTGCATTTTACACACATCATACTTCTAATTCAAAAATTAAAATTTTATTTTATTTAAAATATAAGTTTCAAAAATGACATTTTGAACCCTAGACTTTTAAAAGTTTTAAAAGTTTATATTTTATTTATAAAACGAGTTTCAAAAATGTCATAAAGGACCCTAAACTTTATGTTTTACAATTTTTTTACGTTTTTAGCCCGAACATTTAAGTTTCAAAAATGACAATTTAGTCCCCGGACTTATGTTTTGCAAAATAGTGCCGGTTTTAAAATACGGATTAAATATCAAACATTTTAAACAAGTTTCAGGGAATGACAAAAGGAGTCCTTTAACTTATACTTCCACAAAATGACACGTTTGGCCCTTGTAATTAGTGTGGCTTTGTTTACAAGTATGAAACTAGAACAAATTGAAATTATTCACGCGTTTGGGTCGGCAAAACATGTAGCAACAGTAAAACTAAACATGTATCAAACAAATTGCATCTCAAGATGTGCTATGTGTATCAAACAAGTACATGTTTGAAAATCAAGGTTGTTACACTTAGGACTAGCTGGTTATTATAGAAGATTTATTCAAGATTTTTCTAGAATAGCCATTCCCTTAACCAAGTTAACCTGTAAATCCGTTAAGTTTGAATGGGGATCAAAACAAGAAGAAGCTTTTAGAACCCTTAAGCAAAGATTAACCCATACACCCATATTAGCGTTACCAGAAGGAACTGAAGATTTTGTAATCTATTATGACGCTTCAAAATTAGGTTATGGATGTGTATTGATGCAACATCAAAAGGTTATAGCTTACGCATCCAGACAACTAAAGAATCATGAAGAGAATTATCACACTCATGATTCAGAATTAGGAGCTATAATTTTTGCTCTTAAGATTTGGAGACATTACCTATACGGTAGTAAATTTAATGTTTTCACCGATCATAAGAGTTTAAGATATATTTTTGGGCAAAAGGAATTGAATATGAGACAAATACTCTGGATGGAAATGCTTAGTGATTATGATTGTGGTATCCAGTATCATGCAGGAAAGGCAAATGTAGTTGCTGATGCTTTAAGCCGAAAGTATCATGAAAAGTCAAAAAGAGTACGTTCTTTTAAATTAAATCTACAAGTAGATTTAAATGAGCAGATTAGAAAAGCACAAGAATCAGTAATCAAGGATGATACTGAAAATTTAAAAGGAATAATTAAGGAATTAGAACAAGGACCGGATGGAATTTGGAGATTCCATAAGAAAAGAAATTGGATACCTAAATTAGGAAACCTACGCCACCTTATATTAGAAGAAGCCCATAAGTCTAAGTATACGATGCATCCTGGAAGTGATAAGATGTATCAAGACTTAAGAAAGAATTTCTCGTGGATAGGAATGAAAAAGGATATAGCAGCTTATGTTTCTAAATGTCTAACTTGTTCACAAGTCAAAGCTGAACATCAGAAAACTTCAGGTTTATTACAACAGTTAGAAATGCCAGTTTGGAAATGGGAATTGATAACAATGGATTTTGTTACTAAATTACCCAAAACAAGAAAAGGCAATGATACAATCTGGGTGATTGTAAACAGACTAACCAAGTCATCTCATTTTCTACCGATGAAGGAAACTTTCAGTATGGAACAATTAGCTAAACTATATGTAAATAAAATAGTTTTATTACATGGTATGCCTTTATCAATTGTTTCTGACAGAGATAGTCGTTTTACCTCTCATTTTTGGACAAGTTTCCAAAAAGCAATGGGAACCAAGTTGAATCTAAGCACAGCTTATCATCCTCAAATGCATGGACAAAGCGAAAGGACAATTCAGACAATGGAAGATATGCTTAGAGCTTGTGTAATTGATTTCGGAGGTAATTGGGACGATCATTTACCATTGATAGAATTTTCTTATAATAATAGTTATCACACAAGTATCAATGCTGCACCATTTGAAACACTTTATGGACGAAAGTGCCGAACTCCAGTCTGTTGGGCAGAAATTGGAGAAAAACAACTATCTGGACCTGAGATAGTGCAACAAACAACAAACAAAATCATTCAAGTCAAGGAACGACTGAAAGCAGTACGTGATCGAGAAAAGAGTTATGCTGATAACAGGCGAAAACCGCTGGAATTTCAGGCAGGAGATAAAGTGTTATTAAAAGTCTCTCCTTGGAAAGGAGTAGTAAGATTCATCAAAAGGGGAAAGCTAAGTCCCATGTATGTTGGACCTTTTAAGATTATTAGAAGAATAGGACCTGTAGCCTATCAGCTACAACTGCCAGATGAAATGGCAGGAATACATGATGTATTTCATGTATCTAATCTTAAGAAATGCTTAGCTGATGAATCATTAGTTGTGCCTCTTAAGGATATAGAGGTAAATGAGAAGTTAAAATTTGTAGAAAGACCTCTACAAATTGAAGACCGGAAAGTTAAGAACCTCAAACACAAGAGACTAGTTCTGGTCAAAGTGAAGTGGGACTCCAAAAGAGGACCAAAATACACATGGGAGCTTGAATCAGAAATGCAAAGGAAATATCCACACTTGTTCCAATAGACCTCGAGGACGAGTTCTAAAACAAGGTAGGGAGGATATAACAACCCTCCTAAATATTTTTCTGACACCCTAATATATTTTAAAATTCCCTATATATCTTGAAATACACCCCATACGCGAAAACCGAGCCCAAAATATGTTATGCCATTAAAAATAAATAACAAACAAGAAAAATTAAGTTTAGGCGGGCCGCGTAAGCCACCCCTTAAGATTTACGCTGGCCGCGACAAGGTGAAAGCTTGCGAAACCCTGGGCCGCCACGTGGCAGCCACATGTCGAAGCTAGCCAATGACCCGGATCACCTAAACCCTACCCGACCTACTACGCGGGCCGCGAGAAACCCGAAATGAGACCCTATAAATAGCAGGCATCGGATCTTCAAACAATTCGCTCAGTTTCTTTTCTTAATCACGAAAATCTGATAGTAGGCATAATATACGGGTATTATATCCCCCTAATTAGCGAGGTTCTGCCCCGTTGTAAGTATTATAACCCCAGTTTCGTATTAGATACGCTGCCCGATTGATTTAGGGTTCCGTAACGACTGTCGTGGTTCTGCCCGACGTAGTTGTTGGAATACCGTCTCGGGGAGGGTATCGTTAATATAATTAAAGGGTTATTATACTAACATATGTACATTTGAGTAAATTATAGATTACTACCTGGAAACCCTTAAACGAAGTCTAAGATAGCAATGTGAGTTTATTCTCTTCTTGTAAATCTTTTAGTAACTATTTTACAAAACCTTAAATGCTTTACAATGCAATTAAGCGGTGATTGAGTCTTTGTAGTTCTTCAATTACTGCCGGTATTATGGGGTTTTGTATACATTACTTGATAACCTTCACAATTGGACAACGAGTTAGCAAATATGTGATATGACCATAGCCATAGATACGGTCGAGTGGCAAGTACTGAATGAGTAATTGCGTAGAAATAAACATTGTAATCGCTCTCAATACTGTGTTAATTGATAAAACTTTTCTTGATTAAACTGGGATTCACTCACCAGTATTTCCCACTGACAAATGTTTTTAAAACACGTTTCAGGTAACACAATGTGAAAGCCAACTGGGAAAAAGCCAGCTCGAGAGCACTGACGGCTTGGAAAATATGTGGCTATAAAAGTTATCTAAAATACGATGTTTTAAATTCAATAAAATAGGGTTTATCCCTATGTTGTAATAAGAAACTTGGGTTTTGGCCATATAAATATTGATATAAAATATGGTGGTTTTTCTCTGATAAACATTTCCTAACTACAGTCCTGATGTAACTTCCGCTGCCAAATTAACAAATGATACCACCTCAACGAATGTTCGCGACCTCCTGTTCCCGGGACAGATAAGGGATCGGGGATTGTGACAGAGAAGTTTCACGAGAAAGTTGAAGCATGATCATGCGTTTCAAAGTTCTCAAAATTAAAAACTTGACTATTGTATAATACAAATCAAGTGTAATAATTTGTTATGTCTATAGTCTGGTTTGTCGGTTAATCCAGACGTATAACTTCTATGTTAAAAAAACTGGGACCTAATTTTCTGAGTTTATTAAGATATTATTCAAAACGGGTTAGAGTGTTATAATCATGGAGTGTGTAAATCGTTAACCAATCACCAATAATGTTTATAAGTTCGTTTATCGCAGTCTTTATACTTCTATCATGAATGTAGCTCTCGTGTAGGACGATCTTTCATCAAGCTTTAGTGAAACGTACTTGGGGCTTTTCTTCGCAACCACTGAGTTTGCAACCCCCTTTTTATCTTGTTTTTATCTTTTAACTTGGGGTAGAAAACATGTTCTTTAAACTATTAAACGTATATGCTTGCTTTGTTATGTGATGCTTTAAATGTGTTGATGTTACTTGGTTTATAACCATTTAACTCTGGTATAGAGCCGTTGGACATGATTGGGTAGCGTTATCCGGATTGACACTCCCACTCATTATTTATGTATCTTCTAGCTAAAGTACATTAATCGCCATTTAAAACGACACTTGAGTGAACTTCCTCCAATTGAAAACGTGAGAACTTGGAACTGAAAATGTGAGAACTTGGAAATAACGGAAAACAGAAACAACGTGCCCTTTTGTTTTATCGTGTGAAACAATAACTTGGGAGAAAACCAAAATGCTAGTAGGCTTTGTTACAACCTTTGTAAACATAGTTGTTTATTTGCATTTTTACATTACACATGTAAACATAAGCAAGCTTTATCTTTAAATGTTATCTAATTGTTTTAGGGCGTAAAACTATAAACCTGCAACTCACCAACTATTTTTAGTTCACCCTAGCATGTGTTTCAAGTGATAAAAACGGTGTTAGCTATGGACTTGGATTTAGTGGATACTGCGTTTGAGGATTTGACTACATAACATCTTACCTTTTAGAAGTCTAGCATGAAAGTTTTTGGCTCGTCGCATTCTCGTGTTTCTGCCATGGCGGGGGGTGTGGCATAACATGGTTTGGTTTCTAGTTTCCCAAGTCGGAAACTTACTTAAGAAAAACAACCCAAACACAAAACTAAAAAATAAATTAATTAATATTCTAGGTTCTCACCATACTTGGTTCGGATGATATAATGATCCAATACGATTAAGTTATCCTGATATGTAATCCTAATTTTAATCATGATATGTATTTATTCTAGTTACTTAGGTTGCCCGGTTTGGGCTCACTCCCTCCGCCACCTCAGCGCTATGGTGCCCCTTATACCGCTATAGAGGCGCCAAAAGGGAGCACATCAACCTCTATGGAAGGTGATATTTGAAGAATCCGGCGTCTACCGACATCTCACTTTTATATGAAGCCCACCAATGAATACACGAGCTTCCTGGGATGATAGGTAGCTTAGAATGTACGCATTGGTTGTAGGTTGCTTGTCCAACTGCTTGGAAAGGCCAACACCATCGTGTCTCAAGATATCTGGATTTGACATGCGTCAACATGAAAAGATGTCGAACGGGCATTCTGAGTGTTAAAGAAACGATGGACTATCATTTCCCAACCCTCCCATATATTTGAAAAGAGAAAAATGAGAAACAAAATGCATACAAGTATTATCTAGCATAACATTATCTTATATGACACGGCCAGAGCCTTTTGTGCCGACTTTGACGATACATTTCAATCAACGAACCCACTACTAAGCTATGCCGAGAAAGAAGCTATCTGAATGAAAATACGTGACATGGATACACACTTGAATCTTCGAGCGAATTTGGTTGAACATATATGGAGTAACCATGTTGACGACTACGATAATGATGAAGACAAGGAGAAAAAAATTGTGCTTTGTTATAATGTGTCGTGTTTGAGAAATAATATGTTTTAAGTACTTATATATTTATTTTATTTTTCCTAATTTTAATTATAAAAAATGATTTAAATTAAATAAACTTTAGACTTAAATTGCCAAACATTAAAACTTTAGGGTTAGAAAGGAAAAAAACCATTTTTAAAAAAGAACTCCCAAAACCAATGATACAACTACCATATGCACATACGTTGCTTATTTGTAGTTTATAATTAACGATTGAGTAGTGATGAGAGAGGTTTTATAGGGCTTTATCCCATTGCATAGCAGGTAAGAATAAACCCCCCCTGATGACTTGTCACCTATGTGGTGCTGATGTGATGTGATAAAGTCCTATAAGGGCTTTATTCCACAACATATTTCTTTACACTTTTATATTCATAAACTTGTACTCCTTATTGTGTGTTTACATAGAGGATAAAAATTAAGCTTATGTTATGACTTACATTTATTTGTTAGGTAGTTGGGCTATCATCTGGATTTTTTTTTTTTTTTGTAATTTTATGTACTATTTAAGTATGAATCTCACTTGATCACACTTGATTATGGAGTTCTTCTATTATCTATAACAACAGGCCTAAAACGTGTTGTTGATATATATGAGGCAAACTTCTTACAAACCCAACATCCCATATATCCACTTGGGAATTGTGGTATTTGCCTAAGGTGTAACAAATGCCCTCGTAAGACGGATATTTGTTGACTCCGATAGAATTACTAATTCTCTAACAAGGTTGATAACATATTCATTAGAGCTGCAAACGAATTGAACGTTCAAAAACCAAACATGAATTGTTCGACGGGAAGTTCGTTTGTTTAATAAAAGAACGAACACGAACACCAAATTTCGTTCATTTAACTAACGAACATGAACAGAGATTGCGTTCGTTTATGTTCGTGAACTTTTAGTACCATGTTTGTTTATGTTCGTCTATGTTCATTTATGTGTGTTTGTGTTCAGTAGTTCACAAGGGTTTTTAATTTTTTTATTTAAATATTTCAAATTTTCCACTAATGTTAATATGAGAATTTTGTTTTTTAGACATTATTTTATGTTAATTATGTTTATCAAGATTATGTCAAGCGACTTCGAGTTTATTTTGGGTGGATCTCTGTAATGTTTGTTGACGTGTGGTCCGTAGGACAACCCTTAAATGATCTAAATACACGCACATCTCATACTTTATACGGTTAATTGTTGGAACTTTTGAACTACGAGATAATTGGTTTTGCAGGTGCTAAAGTGTATAAGGAATGCTTTTATGGAGCTCGGATGGAAGCTGGAAGTTGGTGGAAACAAAGTTGGAGAAACCAAGATGTGACAAAGGAAAAAAGAAAAGAATTCCAGCTGCCGCCGTAGTCTACGACATTAGCCGTAGGTTACGGCCCTTAATGATTCAGCAAAATGGCCACCGTAGACCAGTTTAGACTTGCCGTAAAGAAATGCTGGGCACCGTAACCTACGACGCCAGCCGTAGGCTACAGCGCCATGTTGACTCCCATGAGATCTTTGACCGCCGTAAGCTACGGTGGTCGGCGTAGCTTACGGTGCCGACTGTAGCCATTTCGTAACTTATGTATTTATCGACCATTTGATGGTGTTTTTATGGGTCTTATCATTGGAATTCGGTTACAACATTCTAGAGACGAATTGTGGAGCTTGCTTGGTGCTTGAAATCTTTTGTTAATCATTGGTTTTAAGTTTTTGATTTGCTTGAATATTAGAACTTTTATGATGATGTTTGTTCGAGCCATGTGTGGCTAAACTTGTGATGACTATCTTTGGTTGAAGGTTTGTGTAAGACTTTATGTTTTGATTTCGTATTTCTAGAATAATAAACTTGCTTATTGGTTTGTTTATTATGGTGTGTGTTTACTTGTTCGTAAATTGTTGTCGCAACCCCCGATCCCTAATTCCCGGGAACGGGCGGCCGCGAGCCAGTTTCGGTGGTATCCGTATGTTTAATCATTTTGGCAGCGGAATTTTCATCAGGACCGTAGTTAGGAAATATGTTATTAGAGTAAAAACCACCATATTTCATAATATTAAACACATGGGTAAACCCAAGTTTCTTATTACAACATGTTCATAGGGATAAACCCTATTTTATTTAATAAAACATCTTCTTTTATTTAGGTAACTTTTATAGCCACTTTATCCAAGCCTTCAGTGCTGTCCAGCTGGCTTCTAGTTGGCTTTCACATTTTGTTACCTGAAACATGTTTAAAAATATTTTGTCAGTGGGAAATACTGGTGAGTGAATCCCAATTTAATCAAGAAGAGTTTTATCAATTAACACAGTATTGAGAGTGATCACATTGTTTATATCTACACAATTTACTCATTTAGTATTGTCAATCCCTGACTGGTGGGTCATATTACTCATTGGCTAACTCTTTGTCCAATGGTAACGTGTTACTGTCGTCTCGACTTATTTTGTATACAAAACCCCAACATACCGGCACTAATTGAATACTACAAAGACTCAATCACTGCTACTCGCATGGAAAAATATATAACGTTTTGTAAAACAGTTTACAAAAAGGTTTACAAAAAGAGGATAGACTCACATTGTTGTCTTAGGTTTTCCGTGAGGGTTTCCTGGTGATTATCTATAATTTACACAAATGTGTACGTGTTAGTATAATAACCCATTTTAACATTAGTAATACCCTCCCCAAGATGGCATTCCAACGACTACGTCGGGCAGAACCACGACAGCCGTTACGGAACCCTAGATCAATCGGGCAGCGTATCTAATACGTATCCAGGGGTTATGATACTTACAACGGAGCAGAACCTCGCTAATTAGGGGGTATTATACTCGAATATTATGCCTACTATCAGAGAATTTCGTTTAGAAAGAAAGAATTGAGCGATGAATACTGAAGTCCCGATGCCTGCTATTTATAGGGCTGAAAAATGGGTTTCTCGTGGCCCGCGTAAAGTGAGGATAGGGTCTACGCGGCCCGCGTAGTAGGGGGTTCTAGCTGTAGCTGATCCGGGTCATGACTAGGTTCAACACGCGTAATGACACGTGTCAACTCAGGGTGCGCCCTGATCTTTTACCTGTCGCGGCCCGCGTAAAGGGTAGCTAAGGTTTACGCGCCCCGCGTCAACATAAAAAATCTTGTTTTTATTTTATTTTTAATGACAAATCATAATTTGGGCTCGGTTTTCACGTATGGGGTGTATTTTAAGACATATAGGGGTATTTTAAAATATATTAGGGTGTCAGAAAAATAATTTGGAGGGTTGTTATATCCTCCCTACCTTGTTTTAGAAATCGTCCTCGAGGTCTACTGAAACAAGTGTGGATATTTCCTTTGCATCTCTGATTCAAGCTCCCATGTGTATTTTGGTCCTCTTTTGGAGTCCCACTTCACTTTGACTAGAACTAATCTCTTGTGTTTGAGGTTCTTGACTTTCCTGTCTTCAATTTGTAGAGGTCTCTCTACAAATTTTAATTGTTCATTTACCTCTATATCCTTAAGAGGCACAACTAATGATTCATCAGCTAAGCATTTCTTGAGATTAGATACATGAAATACATCATGTATTCCTGCCATTTCCTCTGGCAGTTGTAGTTGATAGGCTACAGGTCTTATTCTTCTAATAATTTCAAAAGGCCCAACATACCTAGGACTTAGCTTTCCTCTTTTGATGAATCTTACCACTCCTTTCCAAGGAGAGAGTTTCAACAACACTTTATCTCCTACCTGAGATTCTAATGGCTTACGTCTGTTATCTGCATAACTCTTTTCTCGATCACGTGCTGCTTTCAGTCGTTCCTTGACTTGAATGATCTTGTCTGTTGTTTCTTGTACTATCTCAGGTCCAGATAGTTGCTTTTCTCCAATTTCTGCCCACAGACTGGAGTTCGGCACTTTCGTCCATAAAGTGCTTCGAATGGTGCAGCATTGATACTGGTGTGATAACTATTATTATAAGAAAATTCTATTAAGGGTAAGTGATCGTCCCAATTACCTCCGAAATCAATTACACAAGCTCTAAGCATGTCCTCCATTGTTTGAATTGTCCTTTCGCTTTGTCCGTCCGTTTGGATGATAGGCTATGCTTAGATTTAACTTGGTTCCCATTGCTTTTTGGAAACTTGGCCAAAAATGAGAGGTAAAACGACTATCTCTGTCAGAAACAATTGATAAAGGAATACCATGTAATGAAACTATTTCATTTACATATAACTTAGCTAACTGTTCCATACTGAAGGTTTCCTTCATTGGTAGAAAATGAGCTGACTTAGTTAGCCTGTCTACAATCACCCAGATTGTATAATTACCTTTTCCTATTTTGGGTAATTTGGTAACAAAATCCATTGTTATCAATTCCCATTTCCACACAGGCATTTCTAACTGTTGCAACAATCCTGAGGGTTTCTGATGTTCAGCTTTGACTTGTGAACAGGTTAAACACTTAGAAACATAAGCTGCTATATCCTTCTTCATTCCTATCCACCAGAAATTCTTTCTTAAGTCCTGATACATCTTATCACTTCCAGGATGCATCGTATAGTTACACTTGTGGGCTTCTTCTAATATACGATGGCGTAGATTTCCTAATTTAGGTATCCACATTCTCTCCTTATGGAATCTCCAAATTCCATCCGTTCCTTGTTCTAATTCCTTAATCATTCCTTTCAATTTTTCAGTATCATCCTTGATTACTGATTCTTGTGCTTTTCTAATCTGCTCATTTAAATCAACTTGTAGATTTAATTTAAGAGAACGTACTCTTATTGGCTTTTCGTGATACTTTGGACTTAAAGCATCAGCCACTACATTTGCTTTTCCTGCATGATACTGGATATTACAATCATAATCACTAAGTATCTCCATCCAGCGTCTTTGCCTCATATTCAATTCCTTTTGCCCAAAGACATATCTTAAACTCTTATGATCTGTGAAAATGGTAAACTTACTACCATAAAGGTAATGTCTCCAAATTTTCAGGGCGAAAATTATAGCTCCTATTTCTAAATCATGGGTTGAATAATTCTCTTCATGATTCTTAAGTTGTCTAGATGCGTATGCTATAACCTTTTGACGTTGCATCAATACACATCCATAACCTAACTTAGAAGCGTCATAATAGATTACAAGGTCTTCAGTTCCTTTTGGTAACGCTAGTATGGGTGCATGAGTTAGTCTTTGCTTAAGAATTCTAAAGGCTTCTTCTTGCTTTGGTCCCCATTTAAACTTAACGGATTTACAGGTTAACTTAGTTAAGGGAATGGCTATTCTAGAAAAATCTTGAATAAATTTTCTATAATAACCGGCTAGCCCTAAGAAACTTCTAACCTCAGTTCGTGACTCAAGGGTTTTCCATTTAGTAATTACCTCAATTTTGATGGGATCTACATGAATTCCTTCATGATTGACTAGGTGTCCAAGAAACTGAACTTTTTCTAACCAAAACTCGCATTTTGAAAACTTAGCATAAAGCTTTTCCTTTCTTAATAAACTTAGAAGTGCGTGTAAATGCTTTGCATGTTCCTCTTTACTCTTAGAGTAAATGAGAATATCATCTATAAAAACAATTATGAATTGATCCAAATATGGCTTACATATTCGGTTCATCATGTCCATGAATGCAGCTGGGGCATTGGTTAAACCAAATGGCATAACAGTAAATTCATAATGGCCATACCTTGTTCTGAAGGCAGTTTTAGGAATGTCCTCTTCCTGTACCTTTAATTGATGGTATCCTGACCTTAAATCTATTTTGGAGAAAAATTGAGCTCCTTGCATTTGATCGAACAGATCATCGATCCTTGGTAATGGATACCGATTCTTAATCATGACCTTGTTCAATTCACGGTAATCAATGCACATACGCATTGACCCGTCCTTCTTTTTGACAAACAGTATCGGCACTCCCCATGGTGATGAACTTGGCTGTATGAATCCTTTTTCCAATAATTCGTCTAATTGTTTCTTCAGTTCCTGCATTTCTGCAGGTGCCAAACGGTAAGGTGCTTTGGCAATCGGTGCCGTCCCTGGTATCAAGTGAATTCTGAATTCAACTTCCCTGTCAGGCGGTAGTCCTGGTAATTCTTCAAGAAATACATCTGAAAACTGAGATACTACTGGAATATATTTCAGTTCTTTTCCTTTAGTGTTAGTGATTATAGAAATCAAATACACTAATGATCCTTTTCTTATATAACTTGCGGTTTTCATCACAGAGATGAATTTTGTGGATCTAGATGGTTTATCTCCTTTAATTGTGATCTTTTCATCTTTTGGTGAATTTACTTGGATTGACTTTTGATCACATAAAATACTGGCTTTATTGGTTATTAACCAATCCATTCCTAATACAACATCAAATTCTGCCAGATTCATTGGATAAAGGTTTGCAATAAACTTTTGGTTTAAAATTTCTATTCGTGCTCCTTGCAAGACTTCAGAAATCTTAACGGTTTCCCCATTTGCTGTCTCTACTAGACATTCTTGTGGAAGTTTAGTTAATGGTTGATTCAGAAATTTGCAAAATAAAGTACTAATGAAACTTTGGTTTGCACCAGAGTCAAATAATACTTTAGCAAAAACATCATTAACTAAAAACGTACCGGCTATGTCACACCCCGGCCGCGTTAAAACAACAAAATGCGGCGGAAACGTCGGGGAGTAATGCGACAGAATTATTGTTTCAACAACCATGGTAATTAAAGTTTTGTATTAATAGAGTTAAAGTTTACATTGTCTTGGAATTTTAATAAAACATAACATAATAATTGTCTTTTAAGTCACTAAGGCCCAAGTCCGCCTAAGTGTAGCACAAGCATCATCATGCATTAGCACCTGAAACACATGCGAAAATAGGTACGTCAGCATAAAAATGCCTGTGAGATACATAGGTTTTGTTTATACAAGATTCATGACTTGTAGATTAAAGAAGGGTTTAACAAAAAGTAGTCATGAACCTTGTAAAATGTTTTCTTTTATGAAACCGTGTGAAAATCGATATGAAAATCAAATGATATGAAAGGAATATGCATGGTTAAATGAATAACCAAGTAAAGTGAATTTGTATAAAATTTTTACTTTGTATAAAAATGTTGTGTCCTTGAAAAATGTTTCATGTCTTTGTCAAGTGGCTTAGATAACGCATAAATGTATAATACCATAAAAGCACATATATATATAGGAAGTACCAGCAGCGTATCCACCATGCTTTTACCATATAACACATAGCCCCGTTACATAAGTCACTTATCAATAACCAACCAAAATGTCTTGTTTAATGTTAAAATGTTTATGTATAAACCATGTACAATGTCATGCGTGAAATGTATCATGTACAAACAAATGTAATGCATAGCAAGTAGAAAGTATCTACTTAGCTACGTGAAAATGTTAATGTGATAATCAATGTTATGTACGGTGAATAACTAGTAGTTACTCAACCCCGTAGGAAAATGTACAAAACAATGTTTTGAATAAACCTAAGTTTAAATCAAATGTTATGTTTTGCAGAAAACAATGCTTTATGATTACAAACATTTATGCAGTAATGTTAATCGCATACATTCAAGCCTTGCGACTGTGGTGACAAACCTTTAAACAAATTAAAGGTTCATCTAAGTTATGTTTATCGGATTCTGTCATTCCCAACTTCCAAACAAACCTAGGAAGTCGGAAACGGGAGTTGTCAAGTCCTATGGTACCATTACATACTACCGAGCGGCGTAGCTAATGTTAATGAATGTATTATTGTTCCGATTAAACATACCAAATGTCATAACCATTGTAGCATGTGAAAACCATGTACTAAGTATGCTAAGTAAACATACATAGTAGAAATGTTCATGAAATCAATGTGCTAGCATGCTAAGTAAACATACATAGCAAAGATGTTTATGAAATCAATGTGCTAGCATGCTAAGTAAACATACATAGCAAAAATGTATATGAAATCGATGTGCTAGCATGCTAAGTAAACATACATAGCAAAACGTAATTGAAAGCATGTAGATGTGTACTAGATGAAACTAGCATGATTATGTCATAAAAGCAATGAAAGCATGAAAGCATGAAAGTAACATGTGTAACATTCCCATTTTTATCATATAAATTATAGGTTGTTTAAAATTATTAACCACTAGTAACTAGTAACTAGTTTTATTTTTAATATAATTATTCGACCAAATAGTTTTAAAAACTATTTTTATATATAGTTGGTTGAAATATTATACTAGTTAATTGGTCTGTATATGGGTGGCCTTTATATTAAAATAAAAGTCTATAAAAACTTATATTATTAGACGGGTAGATTACGGGTAAGTTAACTATTAGAAATATGAAGTACCTAGTAGGACCCAGGAACCGTTTAATAATCATATTATAAAAATACATTATATTTGAACCTACTCCGTTTTTAATGAAACTTGGTTCAAAACGTAGATAAGATTATTCTCGATCTAAATGACATATTTATTGTTTTCTAAAATGTAATATTTTAGAAGTTATAAGCGCCAAATAAGTGAAGCAGTTGAATTAATTATAATAATAAAATAATAAAAAATTTAACCATTGATATTTGAAAATTGTGAATATGTACGTTCAATTAGAAAAGAATAAGAAAATCATTAAAATTGAAAAATATCTACAAATGAAATGATGGAGGTGTTTAGCATGCAACTTACGTGTCTAATACTTACATATGCAAAAAGTATTCGTGTCCAAATTAATGCCTTGCTGGTTTTCTAAATCTCACATCTTTCGCTATATATAGTCATAAAATAACTCAAAAGAAAGTTGCTCAAAGATCCTTTCTTTCTGAACTATCTGAATCGCCATTTTCCCTATTATATATATATATATATATATTTTTTTTTTCTTTTGTAATAATAATAGCAATAAAGCCCTGCTCGTTTTAAGTGTTTTAACTCCCGATCACCGCTACCCTTTCCGATTGATCCTGAGCCCCATAGCACATGTCAAGGCTCTGCCTGACTTAGTTCGTTGGGGTTCTGTCTCGTGACATAGGGACAAGGTTGAATTAGGGGTACTATACTTAACAAGAGTATAAATATATATATATATATATATATATATATATATATATATATATATATATTTAAAATAGCTCAGAAATTATCCCCAATATTCTACCAGGAGACTTTCTAGTTAAACCCTAAAGTTACAAAGTGGGTCCATTCTTTTTTCTCACCATTTTCCCCCTTTTGTGATATAATTATATTCAAAAATATCCTAAATTGACCCATAAGTATGAACCCGGACCCCTGAAATCCTACTGTGCATGGAAAATCAAGAAATCAAGAATTCTGGTCTTCAGGCGGGCCGCGTAAGGATAAGCCTAGGCTTACGTGGGCCACGACAGCAAGGCAGATCTCTGGATAAGCTTAAGGGACACGTGTTGTCCACGTGTCACAACCACCGATGACTCAGCAACCCTTACCGCCACCTTTATGGCCTCGCGGGCCGCGTAAAGGTTAAGGAAGGGCTCACGCGGGCCGCGTGAGACCCAATTTCCAGCTATAAATAGAGCGAACCAGGAGCAGTCCTCTGGTGTCGAAATCACTTCACAAAAATGAAATTAGACTGTTCTAATTCGTAAAATACATTCACAATAGCGAGGCGCTGCTACGATACAAGGTATTAACTCGATCGCTCCTACGATTCAATGTCCGGTCGATTGAAACTATCCGATGAATGTTTAAGTGCTGCTCAAACTTGGGTTATACTTTGTCATTCGTCGTAAATTCGATGGATGTTTAAGTATTACACTTTGTCATTCGTTGTGAGGGTTTTAATCTCGTGAGTTATCGTAAATGTTGTATTAGTTACTGACCTAGTTCGTGTGCATTGTTATTTAAATTAGGTTACCAGGCTAATCAGTAGGCTAAACTCTGCCCGTATAAATCTGCAATGTGAGTCATTCTCTTTTTATCAACTGTTTTACAATACCTCAAATTATTTTCAAAAGTTATAATTACAGGGAGTAAGTCGTGGATGTCTTGAATCACTGGCTAGTGGGGTATTGTGCACATTACTAATTTCTCTCCCGGTTAGGTTCATTGACCTAACAGGGATAATCATCACTATTTGGGTGACAGGACCCAATAGTGGTATGACCATCATCACATAGTGTGAAACGGCGCCAGATAAAAATAAGATAGAAGCCATTGTAATCGCTCTTATGCTGTAATTCATAACTAAGGGTCATTTTATAAAACCTGAATGAACTCACCAGTATTTCCTGCTGACCAAATCTTTTTAAAACGCGTTTCAGGTAATTACAGTAGATCGGAATTAGAGTTGGATGCGGCACCAACAAGGCTTACAGAAGTGGCTTATTTTATCAATTAAATTAAATTAAGAAAAGTTGTTTTATGTATTCAAATTTATCCTATGTTAAAGCTACCCTTTTAAAACTTGGTTTTATCCCATCTATTTAATAAATAAAAAATCCGGTGTTTTCTAAACTCTGATATTTTTCCTACGTCACGGTTCTGACAAAATTTCCGTTGCACTACTTTTCAAAATAACCACCGGTACCACTTGGCTGCTCGCGGCTCCCGATTCCGTCCAGGGTGGGGTCGAGGGTCGTCACAACATGTAAGCACAAGTGTTTCACCCCAAAAGATTTGAAAGCGGTAAAAGAGGGGAACTATGTACTCACTTGGGATTGCTTATTAGTCTTGGGAATAAGACCAATTTAAGCTCCAAGGATCACGGAATCAACAAGGCACCTGTATAGGTACCTATGTTAATAATCGGATCCTAAACCGGGATATAGGATAGAATGATGTTCTATAAATCAAATGAGTAATCGAACTCATATGGTATGATTTAATAGAGCTAACATTCTGATTTGGAAGTCTACCTAAGTGCTTTTGACCCGTTTCGACCCATTATGGTAGTATAAGCTACTATAATGCGTCGTTAGCGTAAAACTATATTCGGATGGTTAACTATATGCTATGTCAAGTCTTACATGCCCAATTATCCCTAATCATGCTACTAAATCAGATTATATGTCAAAAATATGTTCACATATGCAAAATACGGATTTATGCTTCAAAAGGGCGTTTTGGTCATTTCCTATGGCATACAAGCTACTTAACATATAACTAACCAATCCTATGTGATCATAAGGTATAACCTCAGAGGTTATTCCCTATGCAACTATGATCACTAAACAAGCTTGGTCGGATCCTAATGATCGACCAAACGGGTCGGGTTTGAAAGTCTAAGCGGTTGTTTAGACCGCTTAACTTACGACCCCAAACAAGCACTAAACTAATAGTGACGAGTTAAACATGTCAAAACATGTTTAACTAATTTAGAAAACTGATTTGGTATCAAAACAAAGTGTTTTGATACCTAAAAGTAGTTCAGTTGCAAAATGCATGCTAAAACGCATTTTGACCAAAACTTTGACTAACTACACCTAGTTAACGTGGTAATCAGTAGGTGTAATCGCTAAGGATTTTAACCATCGTGATTACAATCACATTGCAAAGTTCAAACGAACTTTGCGTTGACCATTGGCTGGTCAAACTAAAAGTCAAAGACTGTTTGACTTTTAAGCTAGGAAAGCAATAAAAGAATGAAGGAATGCTTACAAAGGGTCCTTGCTTGAACTTGATCTTATAATTCTCATGTATGAAGTTATAAAACCTCAACTTAGAGAATTTAGATCAGGTGTGAGTTGCAACAAGTGAAATGCTAGGCTATTTATACTTGTCATGAACTCACAAGATCAAAACAAGTGTTTGTGTGGCCAAGAAGCAAGAAATCTCAACCACACATGTGTTATGAGCAGATTAGAAGCCTTGGGGAGGTGTTAACTTGGTCCCCAAAACATGAAAATTGCAAACAAGGGCCTCAAGAACGAGCTGGGAAGCTGCTGGGAATTTTCTGTGAACTGGGCATGCCTTACGGACCGTAAGGACATGTGCATACGGTCCGCAAGCAGTCTGCAGACCATCAACTTTCTTAAAATGACAGTTTCAGCCCCTGAGCTTGTTTCGTCGCGTTTTGGCACTTCTAACACCCGTCAAGCCCATTTTTAAGCTCCATAATGAAGCTAAAGTGTATTTAACTTGAATTTTGCTCAAAAATGTTGCGGATGTCAGATCGTTTGGCTGTACGGTTGCGTTGTTCGGTTAATTACGACAGAAATCGTAATGGACGCGAAAACGATCCAAATTGCGAAACGAATGAATTTTTAGCATGCCAAACACTAAAATAAAAATATTTTAGTGTGTACAAAAATTTTGGATGTCCAGATGTGGTCAGAACGTAAGATATGCGCGTAAATGCAAACTTACGCCGTTTTTTACACTTTTAGTCCCTGTAAGATCAAATAAGCATGTTTTCACACACCGAACCTATTAAAGCTTATTTCTAAGCTATGTTTAGGTTATTTATTGTATGTTTAGCTTATGATCAAGTTCCGGACTATACGTTGCCCCACGAAACGGCAGACTTTTGCAGTTTGACGCAAATAGTCCCTGTGAGCGAATAAACTTGTTTTTGACATACCAAACCCTTTAAAACTTATTTCTAAGTTACGTAAAGGTTACTTAAGGTATGTTAAGTTTATGTTACTATTCCAGAGTGTTTGTCGCGTTAAACTGATTACGTTTACGTATCAGTTTGCGTATAACTTCCCAGAATACAATATAGAGTTTAAAATCAATCAAAAATCAAAACGTGCAAAATGTCAAACATAAATAAAAAACATTGGGATCAAAACACATTGTTTTATTAATATTGAATTGTTCAGAGTCTGTACAAATATAGACAAACACAGATGTCACAGTCTCCCCTACTTTAGGAAATTTCGTCCCGAAATTTATTTAGAGGAAACTTGTGAGAATAGATGCGAATATTTCTCTTTCATCTGATCTTCACGTTCCCAAGTAAACTCTGGGCCACGTTTAGATTCCCAGCGAACTTTGACAATAGGTATGCGCTTGCGTTTGAGCTTTTTGACTTCACGGTCCATGATTTCCACAGGTTTCTCAACGAAGTGCATCGTGTTATCAACACGAATTTCATCAAGTGGTATGTGAAGGTTCTCATCAGCTAAACACTTTTTGAGATTGGACACGTGGAAAGTTGGATGAACATTTCCAAGTTCAGGAGGTAGCTCAAGTCTGTAGGCTACTTTTTCAATTCTTTCAACGATCTTGAATGGTCCAACATAGCGTGGTGCAAGTTTTCCCTTCTTCCCAAATCGGATCACACCTTTCCAAGGGGATTCCTTGAGTAGGACATGATAACCATTTTGAAATTCTAAGGGCTTGCGTCGTCGATCCGCGTAACTTTTTTGATGGCTTCTAGCTGTCTGAAGGTTATCACGAATCTTCTTGACCTTATCTGTAGTCTCTAGAATGAGTTCAGGTCCAGTAAGCTGAGCTTCACCTATCTCATTCCAGCAGACCGGTGAATGACATTTTCGACCGTATAAAGCTTCTAAAGGAGCCATGTTGATGCTAGAGTGATAACTATTGTTGTAGGAGAATTTGATCAACGATAGGTGCGAATCCCACCTACCACCAAAATCAATCACACAAGCTCTAAGCATATCCTCCAGTGTCTGGATTGTTCTCTCAGACTGACCATCCGTTTGCGGATGATATGCTGTGCTCAAATTGAGTTGGGTACCCATGGCAGATTGCATGGTTCTCCAAAAACGAGATGAGAATCGAGCATCTCTGTCAGATATGATTTTCAAAGGAACGCCATGTCGAGATACAATCTCATCAACATAGATTTACCAAGCTTGTCAGCAGATAGATCCTCACGGATCGGTAAGAAATGTGCTGACTTTGTAAGACGATCAACAACAACCCAAATGGCGTCATGACCTCTTTTAGTGCATGGTAGCTTGGTAATGAGATCCATAGCAATGTTTTCCCATTTCCAAACTGGTATCTCTGGTTGTTCCAATAATCCAGAGGGATGTTGATGTTCTGCCTTAACTTTAAGGCAAGTAAGGCATTTGGAAACATATAAGGCAATGTCTTTCTTCATCCCCGGTCACCAATACTGGGTTCGAAGATCCTTATACATTTTATCCACACCGGGATGAAAAGAATAACGAGACTTGTGAGCTTCATCCATTAGCAAGGTGCGAAGATTGTCTAGGCTTGGGATCCACAAACGGCCCATGAAATAGAGTATCCCAAAGTCTTTTAGCTCAAGCTCAGGCTTAATATGACATGGTAATTCTTTACCCATCAAGTCTTGTGTAACACAAGTATGTTGAGCCTGAGAAATGCGGGTTTGAATGTCAGATCGAACCTGAACACAGTGAAGCTTGACACGTTCCTTACGACTCAATGCGTCAGCCACGACATTCGCCTTACCAGGATGGTAGCGAATTTCGCAATCATAGTTGTTTAGGAGTTCTACCCAACGTCGTTACCTCATGTTAAGTTCTTTCTAATTGAAGATATGCTGGAGACTCTTGTGGTTAGTAAACACTACACACTTTGTACCATAAAGGTAGTGTCTCCAGATTTTGAGAGCGAAAACTACAGCACCAAGCTCAAGATCATGAGTGGTGTAGTTCTTCTCGTGCATCTTCAGCTGTCTTGATGCATAAGCTATGACTTTGTTTCTTTGCATAAGAACGCAGCCAAGGCCTAAGTTAGATGCATCACAGTAAACGACAAAGTCGTCGTTACCCTCAAGTAAAGATAAAATAGGTGCATCGCAGAGTTTCTGTTTCAAGGTCTGGAAAGCTTCTTCCTGTTTGGATCCCCACTCAAAAGGTTTATTCTTTTGAGTTAAAGCAGTGAGAGGAACTGCAATCTTGGAGAAATTTTCTATGAAACGGCGGTAATAACCCGCGAGACCAAGAAATGAATGAACCTCGGTAGGAGTAGTAGGTGTATCCCATTCCTTAATCACACTGATTTTGGCGGGATCTACATGAATACCTTGTTCGTTAACGATGTGCCCCAAAAATTGAACTTCCTTAAGCCAGAATTCGTACTTGGAGAATTTGGCGAAAAGCTGTTATTTCTTTAGGAGCTCCATTGTAAGACGAATATGTTGTTCAAGAGAAGCTCGAGTCTTAGAATAGATCAAAATGTCATCAATGAAAATGATGATGAACTTATCCAAATAAGGCTTGCAAACCCTATTCATCAAGTCCATGAAAACAGCAGGAGCATTTGTTAGACCGAAAGGCATAACAATGAACTCATAATGACCATAACGCGTACGAAAAGCTGTCTTGGGAATATCTTCTTCAAGCACTCGAAGTTGATGATACCCAGAACGTAGATCAATCTTTGAAAAACAAGTAGCACCCTGTAGCTGATCAAAGAGATCATCAATGCGAGGTAGGGGAAATCGATTCTTGATGGTAAGCTTGTTAAGCTCACGATAATCGATACACATCCTAAAAGATCCATCTTTCTTTTTCACGAATAGGACAGGAGCGCCCCAAGGGGAAAAGCTCGGACGGATGAATCCTTTGTCAGAAAGCTCCTGAAGCTACTTAGATAACTCTTTCATCTCAGACGGTGCAAGGCGATAAGGAGATTTAGCAATAGGATTTGCACCAGGTACGAGATCGATACGAAACTCAACTTGGCGTACAGGGGGTAAACCAGGTAATTCTTCAGGAAATACCTCAGGATAATCCCGAACAACAGGGATATCTTGGATAGTCTTACCCTTGACTTTCTCCTCTACGACATGTGCCAAGAAGGCGACATATTTCTTTCGTAGGTATTTTTGGGCTTGGGTACAAGACATGAGCTTAAGGCTACTAACAGGTTTCTCCCCACGAACTTCTAAGATCTCACCAGTCGAAAGCGGTATACGGACCAACTTATCAAAGCATACCACCTCAGCATGGTACTTGGATAACCAATCCATTCCTACTATAACATCAAAGCTCCCGAGTTGCATCGGTGTGAGGTCGATAGGGAAAAGACGGTTATTAAGGTTCAACTGGCAATTTCGAAGAACAGAATCGAGTACAACGGGTTCACCACTAGCTACTTCTACTGTCAAGGGCTTTCCTAGTTTTGTTCTAGTCATCAAAAGCAAAGGCTCAAATGCTAAGGACACAAAACTCTTATCGGCACCCGAATCAAATAGAACAGAAATGGTTGTTAACAAGGAACGTACCGTTCACCACTTCGTTATCTGTACGCGCCTTGTTTGCATTCAAGTTAAAAGCTCTACCACGACCCGATGCCTGCTTTGCATTTGCCAACCTCGGGCAGTTGTTCCTGTAGTGGGTCAGATCCCCACAGTTGAAACATGAACCAGGCGGATAGTGAGGTCGTGCGGGATTCTGGGCAGGGTTTTGTGCATGGTTTTGTACCGCTTGTTTTTGGTTAGGAGCGAAGCGGCAAGTGTTCGCAAGATGAACAGATTTGCCACAGTTTGTGCAGATGCGGCATTGCACTTGTGGTTGATGATGACTGTTACATCTGTTGCACAAAGGTGTGTTACCAGCATACTGCCTGTTGGTAGCGGGTTGTGCAGGCTGATTCTGTGCTGCCTGGTTAGTCTGAGCTGTGACAGCGAAATTCTTGGAAGCCTTACGCTTCCTTGATTTCTTTGAAGACTCAGCAGCCTTCTTGCCCTTTTGCTCCTTGGTGTTATCAGACTGTTTCTGTTTCTTGTCACCTTTTCTATGGAGTTTACCCTTTTTGACTTGCGACTCAGTAAGGGGTGCAGCTAGCTCAATGGCCTGTCGGATGGTAGTAGGGTTGCTGCCAGTGACAATATCCTGAACAGGATCTGGCAAACCGTCTATGTACTTCTCAATAGCCTTATCCAAAGGCGTGACCATTGTCGGACAGAACAAGCTTAACTCCTCGTATCTATCAGTGTAAGCCCGGTGTTCACCACTGTCTTGTTTCAGGTCATGGAACTCATTTCAAGTGCCCTCTGAGCGTGACGAGGACAAAATTCTCTCATCATGAGAGCTCTAAGTTCCTCCCATGTCTGACCCAAAGCAACCTCAGCACCTCGATCTCTCATTACTCCATTCCACCAGGTGAGAGCCCTCTTTTGGAATATGCTAGAAGCAAACTAGACCTTACGGTTGTTCGGACACTGAACATGGTGAAAGGTGCTCTCAAGACACTCAAACCACTGGAGGAGCCCAGTTGCTCCTTTAGTACCACTAAACTTGAGTGGTTTAGCCGAGTTAAAACTTTTGAAATTGCACGGAGCAGGTGCATTATTGTTATTGTTGGCTTGGTTTATTTGAGTGATGAGATCAGGTAGCATAGCAGCCATCTGATGTGCTATGATAGCTGCCAGTTCGGCATCAGGTTGTTGAACGTTACGTCGAGGAGGCATTCTAAAAGAGGAAACATGAGAGAAAACGAGTGAGATGATGTGATGAAAAAAATGAGATAGCAATAAAAATCGACAAAATGAAAGGATGGTGGTCATTTGTTTGTTACCACAAAGCAAACAAACGACACATAATGACAAATCAAAGTAATTAGGTCATATTAATGTATCGCTGAAGACATGCTCGCCTATAAGTGAACACTCACCCCAAGAGTTCCCAGGTAAGAGTGACTGGTCTGGTACTGCGGATTTGTACGAACACTCTAGCCTTAGACAGAAAACTCAGGGTACAGGCATTCTTTGCACGTGTTCACATTATTTAGACCCAAACTTTGACGAGATTTTGAAAAATTTGGAAGGCATTAAGCCAAAAGAAATCATCTAAGGATAGATGATTGATTTCAAAAATCGACTCGGAAAATTGTGTTTCATGTTTTGGTAATCACCCAAGGATAGGTGACGTGTATTGTTTTAAGATCTAAACACAAGAAAACTTGTGTTAGGGTCTTAGAAAGTTATAGTCTAGGTCAAAGCATTACTAATAACCTAATTCCCTATAACCATTGGCTCTGATACCAACTCTTATGTCACACCCCGACCACATTAAAACAACAAACCGCGGCGGAAACGTCGGGGAGTGATGCGACAGAATTATTGTTTCAATAACCATGGTAATTAAAGTTTTGTATTAATAGAGTTAAAGTTTACATTGTCTTGGAATTTTAATAAAACATAACATAATAATTGTCTTTTAAGTCACTAAGGCCCAAGTCCGCCTAAGTGTAGCACAAGCATCATCATGCATTAGCACCTGAAACACATGCGAAAATAGGTACGTCAGCATAAAAATGCCTGTGAGATACATAGGTTTTGTTTATACAAGATTCATGACTTGTAGATTAAAGAAGGGTTTAACAAAAAGTAGTCATGAACCTTGTAAAATGTTTTCTTTTATGAAACCGTGTGAAAATCGATATGAAAATCAAATGATATGAAAGGAATATGCATGGTTAAATGAATAACCAAGTAAAGTGAATTTGTATAAAATTTTTACTTTGTATAAAAATGTTGTGTCCTTGAAAAATGTTTCATGTCTTTGTCAAGTGGCTTAGATAACGCATAAATGTATAATACCATAAAAGCACATATATATATAGGAAGTACCAGCAGCGTATCCACCATGCTTTTACCATATAACACATAGCCCCGTTACATAAGTCACTTATCAATAACCAACCAAAATGTCTTGTTTAATGTTAAAATGTTTATGTATAAACCATGTACAATGTCATGCGTGAAATGTATCATGTACAAACAAATGTAATGCATAGCAAGTAGAAAGTATCTACTTAGCTACGTGAAAATGTTAATGTGATAATCAATGTTATGTACGGTGAATAACTAGTAGTTACTCAACCCCGTAGGAAAATGTACAAAACAATGTTTTGAATAAACCTAAGTTTAAATCAAATGTTATGTTTTGCAGAAAACAATGCTTTATGATTACAAACATTTATGCAGTAATGTTAATCGCATACATTCAAGCCTTGCGACTGTGGTGACAAACCTTTAAACAAATTAAAGGTTCATCTAAGTTATGTTTATCGGATTCTGTCATTCCCAACTTCCAAACAAACCTAGGAAGTCGGAAACGGGAGTTGTCAAGTCCTATGGTACCATTACATACTACCAAGCGGCGTAGCTAATGTTAATGAATGTATTATTGTTCCGATTAAACATACCAAATGTCATAACCTATGTAGCATGTGAAAACCATGTACTAAGTATGCTAAGTAAACATACATAGTAGAAATGTTCATGAAATCAATGTGCTAGCATGCTAAGTAAACATACATAGCAAAGATGTTTATGAAATCAATGTGCTAGCATGCTAAGTAAACATACATAGCAAAAATGTTTATGAAATCGATGTGCTAGCATGCTAAGTAAACATACATAGCAAAATGTAATTAAAAGCATGTATTATATGTGTACTAGATGAAACTAGCATGATTATGTCATAAAAGCAATGAAAGCATGAAAGTAACATGTAAGCACAAGGGTTTCACCCCAAAATATTTGAAAGCGCTAAAAGAGGGGAACTATGTACTCACTTGGGATTGCTTATTAGTCTTGGGAATAAGACCAATTTAAGCTCCAAGGATCACGGAATCAACAAGCACCTAGTATAGGTAACTATGTTAATAATCGGATCCTAAACCGGGAGATAGGATAGAATGATGTTCTATAAATCAAATGAGTAATCGAACTCATATGGTATGATTTAATAGAGCTAACATTCTGATTTAGAAGTCTACCTAAGTGCTTTTAACCCATTTCGACCCATTATGGTAGTATAAGCTACTATAATGCGTCGTTAGCGTAAAACTATGTTCGGATGGTTAACTATATGCTATGTCAAGTCTTACATGCCCAATTATCCCTAATCATGTTACTAAATCAGATTATATGTCAAAAATATGTTCACATATGCAAAATACGGATTTATGCTTCAAAAGGGCGTTTTGGTCATTTCCTATGGGCATACAAGCTACTTAACATATAACTAACCAATCCTATGTGATCATAAGGTATAACCTTAGAGGTTATTCCCTATGCAATTATGATCACTAAACAAGCTTGGTCGGATCCTAATGATCGACCAAACGGTTCGGGTTCGAAAGTCTAAGCGGTTGTTTAGACCGCTTAACTTACGACCCTAAACAAGCACTAAACTAATAGTGACGAGTTAAACATGTCAAAACATGTTTAACTAATTTAGAAAACTGATTTGGTATCAAAACAAAGTGTTTTGATACCTAAAAGTAGTTCCGTTGCTAAATGCGTGCTAAAATGCATTTTGACCGAAACTTTGACTCGTCACTACACCTAGTTAACGTGGTAATCAGTAGGTGTAATCGCTAAGGATTTTAACCATCGTGATTACAATCACGTTGCAAAGTTCAAATGAACTTTGTGTTGACCATTGGCTGGTCAAACTAAAAGTCAAACACTATTTGACTTTTAAGCTAGGAAAGCAATAAAAGAATGAAGGAATGCTTACAAAGGGTCCTTGCTTGAACTTGATCTTATAATTCTCAGGTATGAAGTTATAAAACCTCAACTTAGAGAATTTAGATCAAGTGTGAGTTGCAACAAGTGAAATGCTAGGCTATTTATACTTGTCATGAACTCACAAGATCAAAACAAGTGTTTGTGTGGCCAAGAAGCAAGAAATCTCAACCATACATGTGTTATGAGCAGATTAGAAGCCTTGCGGAGGTGTTAACTTGGTCCCCAAAACATGAAAATTGCAAACAAGGGCCTCAAGAACGAGCTGGGAAGTTGTTGGGAATTTTCTGTGAACTGGTAATGCCTTACGGACCATAAGGACATGTGCATACGGTCCACAAGCAGTCTGCAGACCAGCAACTTTCTTAAAATGACAGTTTCAGCCCCTGAGCTTGCTTCATCGCGTTTTGGCACTTCTAACACCCGTCAAGCCCATTTTTAAGCTCCATAATGAATTTAAAGTGTATTTAACTTGAATTTTGCTAAAAAATGTTACGGATGTCTGTTCGTTTGGCTGTACGGTTGCGTTGTTCGGTTAATTACCACAGAAATTGTAATGGACGCGAAAACGATCCAAATTGCGAAACGAATGAACTTTTAGCATGCCAAACACTAAAATAAAAATATTTTAGTGTGTACAAAAATTTTGGATGTCCAGATGTGGTCAGAATGTAAGATATGCGCGTAAATGCAAACTTACGCCGTTTTTGAGACTTTTAGTCCCTGTAAGATCAAATAAGCATGTTTTCGCACACCGAACCTATCAAAGCTTATTTCTAAGCTATGTTTAGGTTATTTATGGTATGTTTAGCTTATGATCAAGTTCTGGACTATACGTTGCCCCATGAAACGCAGACTTTTGCAGTTTGACGCAAATAGTCCCTGTGAGCGAATAAACTTGTTTTTGCCATACCAAACCCTTTAAAACTTATTTCTAAGTTATGTAAAGGTTATTTAAGGTATGTTAAGTTTATGTTACTGTTCCGGAGTGTTTGTCGCGTTAAACTGATTATGTTTACGTATCAGTTTGCGTATAACTTCCCAGAAAGCAATATAGAGTTTAAAATCAATCAAGCAAAATGTCAAACATAAATAACAAACATTGGGATCAAAACACATTGTTTTATTAATATTGAATTGTTCAGAGTCTGTACAAAGATAGACAAACACAGATGTCACAGGCTATCATGTCCGGAATCAATTTGGCTTCGTCTACAGTCAGGATAAATGCTCTAGCATTCTTAATGTTCTTGTTGTTTGCAGTTGGAGCTAGTTTTGGGCAATTTGGCTTGATGTGGCCTTTTTCTCCACAGTTGAAGAACATTCCATTACTGAGTTTCTTCCTACAATCTTCTTCCTTATGTCCAGATATTTTACAGAAGTTGCAGTATATGGAGCATCTTCCAGAATGCTTCCTTTTGCAGTACTTGCAATAAGGTGCAGAGGTAGAACCTACATTTTTTCCACGGTTATAGCGAAATTCTTGGGTAAGCTTCTGGGTTAAGTTCCTCCTCTGGTCTTCTTCTCGTGTACGGACTAATTCATCAGTCAAGGTATTTGCTAGTTCTACAGCCTCATCTATAGTTTGGGGTCTAGCTGCCTTGACTACATGCCTAATCTCACCAATCAATCCCCATATGTAATGGGAGATTAATATTGGTTCAGGTGATGCAAGGGTTGGCACTATTCTAGCATATTCAAAGAATAACTTAGTGTACCCCTTACTATCCACTCCAGTCATCCTAAGGTTTAGCAATTTGTTTGCTATCTGTTCTTTTTCATTGGGAGGGCAGAATTTTCTTTCCACCTTATCCTTAAATTCCTCCCATTCCATATTGTAAGTTCTATCACTCCCCCTTGACTGGAGGATAGTGTTCCACCATTCTAGTGCTGAATTTTTAAACAGATTAGAAGCAAACAATATCTGATCTTCCTCTGCTCATTTGCTTATTCTTAAGACTGCCTCGGTCTTTTCTATCCAGCGTAAAGCTGCAATTGCCCCTTCATTGCCCGAGAATTCCATTGGTTTACAAGACCAGAATTCTTTATAAGAACCATAAGGCATGGTTCTTCTTCTTTTGGAAATGGGCACTTGAAGTATAGGTCCATTGTTCACGCTGTGTTCAGGTTCAGTTGGTCATTTACTGCTATGTTTACTCTTGTTATCGGCTTCCCTAACATTTTGAATAATGAATGGCATTGCATCTATTATTCCTTGTGCAACTACGTGTTGGATAGCACTGTTGTCCAGTTGATTCCCATGGTTATCAGGATTCAAATTATCATTATTCAGATTATCATTCTGGTTTTCCGGGTTATTATCCAGATTCACTTGATCGGCCATCTGAATTTTAAACATTTGCCAATTATTAATATCACAGAATAATATCTTAATACGATCAATCACATGAAACGTATTTTGATCAAAAGCGTCGATCATTGCGACTTTACTCTTTTTATATAGTATGCGTCAAATACACACTAAAACGGAAATTAAAAATTACAATACTAATATGCATTGCTAACAACAAGTGGTCTATACTACGATAGTTTTATTTATTATTATTACACAAATTAGATATTATTTTATTATTGTTATTATTACTAGCTTCACCATTACATTCATGGATATGGATTCATCCAGAAATCCATATTGCGCTCGTCGTATTTCCAAACGAGGCGCTCTCCCACCTGTCTCATCCTTTCACTATTCTTTAAAATTTCCTCACCAAATGTCCTAAGTTCTTGTATATTTTCTGCACTCAATGGGGGTGCAGGTTCTAGGACTGGGTTTGGAATCTAGGGTGCGGGTTCCTGGTATGGAGGTGTAGGTGCCTGGAATTGGTAAGGATTCTCTAAAATCTCCCTAATGAATACATCGTTATCGGAATAGGGATCTAGAGGGTCCAAACCTGGGTAGGCTCCTAAGTTTGGCATGGGCATATCTTTGTGTATCGGGTAACGTTGCACATAGTCCCTAGTGTCGTCCCACCACGGGTCGTAATTTGGGTCTAAGGGATTTGGTGCTGGTACCCTAGGTATCTCCTCCGGGTTGAAATCATGCATTTCTACTTGATTCTCAGGGTTTTCTATTTCCATGGGCTGGTCGGGTAATGGTAGTGGTTGGGGTGCTATTACTTGCTCCAGATTAGGGTCAGCTGCAGTGGTTGCTAGGATGTGGAAATTAGCTAAACTCCTATTAAGCATGTCTTGGGTATGGGCATCTGTTTCTCTTTTGGCTGATGCTAGTGCTCTCTGGTCTTGTAACTTTTTCATTCTCTTCCTACGCTCATGTGCTCCCTTACTGAACCATCCTCTCTTTTTTCTGAGGGAATGACTCTTCAGACTGAGCCTTAAATACGAATATCCCTTCTTCATCATCAGCAGAATACCCTGAGAGGGCAGGCTGTGAAGAGGTGCCTTCGCTCTTAGGTGAGCTGGATAATTGACGATACGCGTCGGATGGTCCTTGATCACTCATACTATAAACTAACAGATAGTCAAATAACATATAACAATAGAATACAGTTATGCACGTATTTCCGTAATTTATTTCCTAACACTTTAAATAATATCTTGGTGTCAGCATAACACTTGTGTGGCTGAATCAGTGGCTTAGCTCTGATACCACCTTCTGTCGCAACCCCTGATCCCTAATTCCCATGAACGGGCGGCCGCGGGCCAGTTTCGGTGGTATCCGTATGTTTAATCATTTTGGCAGCGGAATTTTCATCAGGGCCGTAGTTAGGAAATATGTTATCAGAGTAAAAACCACCATATTTCATAATATTAAACACATGGGTAAACCCAAGTTTCTTATTACAACATGTTCATAGGGATAAACCCTATTTTATTTAATAAAACATCTTCTTTTATTTAGGTAACTTTTATAGCCACTTTATCCAAGCCTTCAGTGCTGTCCAGCTGGCTTCTAGTTGGCTTTCATATTTTGTTACCTGAAACATGTTTAAAAATATTTTGTCAGTGGGAAATACTGGTGAGTGAATCCCAGTTTAATCAACAAGAGTTTTATCAATTAACACAGTATTGAGAGCGATCACATTGTTTATATCTACACAATTTACTCATTTAGTATTGTCAATCCCTGACTGGTGGGTCATATTACTCATTGGCTAACTCTTTGTCCAATGGTAACGTGTTACTGTCGTCTTGACTTATTTTGTATACAAAACCCCAACATACCAGCACTAATTGAAGACTACAAAGACTCAACACTGCTATTCGCATGGAAAAATATACAAGGTTTTGTAAAATAGTTTACAAAAAGGTTTACAAATTGTTGTCTTAGGTTTTCCGTGAGGGCTTCCTGGTGATTATCTATAATATACACAAATGTATACGTGTTAGTATAATAGCCCATTTTAACATTAGTAATACCCTCCCCGAGACGGCATTCCAACGACTACGTCGGGCAGAACCACGACAGCCGTTACGAAACCCTAGATCAATCGGGCAACGTATCTAATACGTATCCAGGGGTTATGATACTTACAACGGAGCAGAACCTCGCTAATTAGGGGGTATTATACTTGAATATTATGCCTACTATCAGAAAATTTTGTTTAGTAAGAAAGAATTGAGCGAGGAATACTGAAGTCCCGATGCCTGCTATTTATAGGGCTGAAAAACGGGTTTCTTGCGGCCCGCGTAAAGGATAGGGTCTACGCGTCCCGCGTAGTAGGGGGTTCTAGCTGTAGCTGATCCGGGTCATGACTAGGTTCAACACGCGTTATGACACGTGTCAACTCAAGGTGCGCCCTGATCTTTTACCTGTCGCGGCCTGCGTAAAGGGTAGCTAAGGTTTACGCGCCCCGCGTCAACTTAAAAAATCTTGTTTTTATTTTATTTTTAATGACAAATCATAATTTGGGCTCGGTTTTCACGTATGGGGTGTATTTTAAGACATATAGGGGTATTTTAAAATATATTAGGGTGTCAGAAAAATAATTTGGAGGGTTGTTATAATTGTTGATTCTTACGTTAATCTTAATCGAAACCATACGTTCTTGGTGCCGTTGGCAATTGAGATATCATGGGTAGAATTAGGGTTGGGTATTGATTAATTGGTCATCGGGTAACAACCTCGCGTTCTAGGAATCCAAGTACTTAGTTCCCTTTTATCACATCAAGTAATCATACATGACCCATGTCTATGCGGTTCTTTCTAGTTGAATGTTAGCATGAATGTCAAAGCAAACCGAAAACTTAAGATGGTCATTTGTCTCTAAATTGTTTACAAAACCAATTCTCATTTCGCAACTTAATAAGTAGTCGTAGTTTAAATTCAAACAAACAACCCAACTCTTGAATTTACTTTTCTTGCAAGTAGTTTAATTTTAGTTAACTTAGTCACATATTCAGATAACATATATTCCATAAACTCCCTGTGTTCGATACCCACTTACCACTAGCTAATTAGTTGTATTTGGTTTAAATTTGATTGATACTTCGACCTCATGTCAAATTTTGGCGCCGTTGCCGGGGAGTAGTGCGCAACGTGTGTTATTTTAGGTCTTTTTAAGTTTGTTATTTTTCTGGTTTATGCCGGGTGTGTTAGTGTGAAGGTATTTACAGGTGCATGCGTACTAGGAGCTCTCACAAACTATCACCATTGGCATTTGATCCAGAAATTGAACGGACTTTAAGAAGAAACAGAATTTTGTTACGTGAAAATAAAATCAGTGGTTCACCAACAACACCTACTACACCAATCAGATACATGGATCCTCCACCACCACCCACTACGGGTCAACCTACACCATCTTTTATACCTACATCATCCATGCCTTCACCAAATACTACCATTCCTGTATCCACACCTGAAACTAAACCAACCAATACTACTTTATCCGAAAATACTCAACCTGAATACTCTTTTAGCTATCAATCGACCTCATCCGTCGTGCCAGCTTTTTCAACATTTTTTCCAACATCCAGTCAACCATCATCATCACAACAAATACCACCCAATTTATTCCAAACTGGTCCATCTATAGTTCACTCCGCTCCACTTCGACAGGGAGTACAATATCAACATCCACAGTTTTTACAAGCTTCGGGTGTAAGACAAGATGGGTTCGATGATGGTTATGATGAAGAGTTTGAGGGATATGATGAAGAGGGGTATATGTATGGAGGAGATGGAGATCAATGGGAGTATACGTATGTTCAAGGTCAAGGTGGAAGTCAAGGGATGCAAGGTTTCGGTAGAGTTCCTCAACAACCAATTACACAACAAATCATACCGCAACAAGTGCCACCACAAGGTCCACAGATTCAAAGGCAAGTGCAACAACAACCAAATGTGAGGCCAATATTTTAACCACCTCTACAACAATTTGGGCCTCCAAGACCACAAGCTCAAAGACCAATGGGTCTTGTACGTCCAAGAGTTCGGTTGGGTGTACCAAGAAGACATATTCGAGAACCCGTGATAGGTATAGAGGCACACTTTAGGCCGGTAATTACCAACAATCCGTCGCCAATAGTCATTGCTCAAAACAATCAAGGAAGGACTTTTGAAGTTAGAACAAATTCTTTACAAAGTCTATCGAAGTACAAGGGTCTAGCAACGAAAGAGCCCTATTTTCATTTGGAGGCATATGATTCAATATGCAATACTATCAGTGGGCAAGGGTTTTCGGCGGATGAAGTAAAGTTGGAACTTTTTCAGTTTTCGCTAGAAGACAAAGAGAAAAAATGGTTCTACACCTTACCGTCGACATATATTTACACATGGGCAGAAATGCAACAGATCTTTTTAGAAGAATTCTTTACTGCCCAAAAGACGAATGATACTAGAAGAAGTTTGAGAAGCTTCCAACAACAACAAGGAGAGATGTTTCATGAAGCATTTGATCGCTTTAATTTGATGATAAAAAATTGCACTCATCATGGGATAGAGCTATGGGAGTTGTTGAATGCATTTCATGAGGGGTTATGTTCCGAAGATGCTCGCGACTTAATGTCTATCACGAATGCTACTTTTGGTACTAACTACGAGCAAGATGATTGGCTGTTCTTGGAACAAATGGCGATTACATCAAAAAGGAAAGCTCAATCGTCAAGAAGAGGGCGACCGACTATTACTAGAACTCAAGTGCATGCGGCGGAAGATGCAAATGTACAAACAAGCAAACAAATCTATGATGTTTGTGCACTTTGCAATGAATTGGGGCGTGCGGCTGAAAATTGCCAAGGAGTGGAAGGGCAATTTGAGGAGGTAAATGCATTACAAGGGCAAGGTGGGGGTGGTAGAAATTACAATATGAATTCCAATACTTACCACCCCGGTTTGCGAAACCACCCAAACTTTCGATACGGGAATCCCTCAAACCAAGCTAACCCGAATTTTCAAGGAAGTCAAGGTAATTTTGTTCCACGCCAACCTTTCAATAATCAAGGTGGGTACTGAGGTGGGAACAACCAAGGGTATCAAAGACAATATCAAATGGGTCAAGAGCATGGGGGATCTTCGGGTGGAAATGAAATGATGGAAATGTTGAAGGCGATGCAAACGGAAATGTAATAGAGGAACTAAATGGATGATGCTCGCATTCAAAAGGGTGAGATCCGTGACAATCAATTCAATCTTTGACCACCCAAATGGGTCAACTCGCAACTGAAGTGGCGGACTTGAAAAAAAATAAAGGTCAATTACCAAGAGACACTAAGGTAAACCCTTCCCATAATTCATCTCAAGGTAATAATATTAATATTAATCATGTGAGTGTTTTGAGAAGTGGGAAAGAGTACAAAACCAATCCTTCACCGGATTTGGTTGATGGGGTGGTTGAAGACATGACGGGTCAAGAGAGTGATGATGAGAATCAAACACCTAAAATTTCTTCTAAAAACCAATTTTGAAAAACCCGTAAATAATGAAGAAATAAAAGATAAAAATGAGGAAGGGGGATCTAGTCAAGTACCATTTCCCGTGGCTTTATTAGATCTGGGTAAAAAGAACTCTATTTCAAAACGGGGTCCTCAAAAGGAAGAAATGTGGGAGGTGTTTAAACAAGTAAAAATTAATCTTCCATTACTTGAAGCAATCAAACAAGTACCCGCATATGCAAATTTTTTAAAAGACTTGTGTATCAAAAGAGGCAACGGAAAGTGCCTAAACGGGTTGACTTGACCGAGCGGGTAAGTGCGGTTTTGAAAGGAGATCTTCCTCCTAAGCTACAAGATCCGGGAACGCCTCTTATTAACATTCAAGTTGGGAATTTTCAAACTGCGAGGGCGTTAATTGATCTTGGATCCGGAGTAAGTATTTTACCGGGGGGGGGGGGGTTATATGACCAATATGATTTTGGTCCACTGAAACGGGTTGAGAAAACGGTGGTTTTAGCCAATTTGTCTCATAAACTTCCTCGGGGTATTGTGCGGGATGTTATAGTAAAAGTTGATGAATTTTATTATCCCGTTGATTTTCTTGTTTTAGACTACTCGTCCGCGGGCCCAATTCAACAACAAAATGTTATTTTGGGTCAGCCATTTTTGAACACCGCTCATGCTGTAATTGATTGTCGATATGGTACGGTCAACATGACATTCGGTAATAGAAAAATGAGATTGAATGTTTTTACTAACGGTGCTAATTCTTTTAGTGGTGATGAGTGTTTTTTAGCAGATATCATCGATGGATGCGAACCGCATGAGTATGAAGAAGATATTTTAGAATCGTGCATTTGTGATTTTTCTTTACAGGTTCACATGTGTGCATTGGAGATGGAAGAAAATGAGCAAGAGGCTCTAGCGGTTAAGGAAGGAAGACCGCCATGGACCCACCAAATTGAAAATTTACCGGTGGAAATTGATTCGGGTACAAAGCCATCTTTAGAGTGTCCACCAAATGTGGAATTGAAGGAGCTACCAAAACATTTAAAGTATGCATTTTTGGGGGAGAATGACACCTTACTGGTGATCATTGCTTCTAATTTGGAGGTAGCTCAAGAAGAGGGCTTGTTGCGGGTGTTGAAGGTTCATAAGGCGGCCATTGGGTGGACGATAGCCGACTTGAAAGGTATTAGTCCATCCATTGTCATGCACAAAATTATCACTAATGAAGATGCAAAGCCTACTCGCGAAACACAAAGAAGGTTAAACCCAAATTTAAGAGAAGTGGTGAAGAAGGAAGTTATAAAGTGGTTGGATGCGGGGATTATTTATCCCATTTAGGACAGTGCCTGGGTAAGTCCGACTCAGGTAGTGCCTAAAAAGGCCGGCATCCAGGTAATAAAAGACGAACATGGCAAGCAAATTACCACCCGACCGGTCACCGGGTGGCGAATTTGCATTGATTATAGAAAATTAAACGCCGCTACCTCTAAAGACCATTTCCCGTTGCCCTTTATTGACCAAATTATTGAAAAACTTTCGGGTCAAAAATATTATTGTTTTTTGGATGGGTATTCGGGTTATAACCAAATTGCAATTCATCCGGATGATCAACACAAAACCACTTTTACATGTCCATACGGTACATTTGCTTTTCGGCGAATGCCATTTGGACTATGTAACGCCCCGGACACTTTTCAACGATGTATGATGAGTATTTTTTCGGACATGGTCGGGGAATCTCTTGAAGTGTTTATGGATGATTTTTCCATATTTGGCCCAAGTTTTGAGTCTTGTCTTGATGAATTAGAAAAAGTTTTAAAAAGGTGTGTTGAGACAAACTTGGTGCTAAGTTAGGAAAAATGTCACTTTATGGTTCAAGAGGGTATTGTTTTGGGTCATGTGATTTCGGACCGGGGGATGGAGGTAGATAAAGCAAAAATTCGGGTAATTTCATCTCTACCTCCACCAAAGAATGTTAAGGGGTGAGATCATTTTTGGGACATGCAGGGTTTTATAGAAGGTTTATAAAAGGTTTTAGTGTGACTACAAAACCTTTATGTAATTTGTTTTTGAAAGATGTCCCTTTTGATTTTACCAACGAATGTTTGCAAGCGTTTAATGTTTTGAAGGAATAGTTGGTGAAAGCTCCTGTGTTGCAACCACCGGATTGGTCGAAGCCGTTTGAAATTATGTGTGATGCTAGCGACACAACCATTGGAGCGGTTTTGGGTCAAAGAGTTGATAAGAAGCCGATGGTAATTTATTATGCAAGTAAAACTTTGTCCGTGGCGCAACTGAATTACACCACAACCGAAAAAGAATTATTAGCGGTGGTGTATGCCTTGGACAAGTTTAGATCTTACATTTGGGGGAGCAAGGTGATTGTGTATTCGGAACATAGTGCGGTTCGATATTTGATGGAAAAGAAGGATGCAAAGCCCTGGTTGATTCGTTGGGTGCTTTTGTTGCAAGAATTTGACTTAGAAATTCGGGACAAGAAAGGTTGTGAAAATGTTGTGGCGGATCATTTGTCCTGAATTCCATTAGAAGGTATTGATGATCCGAGTGAAATTAATGAACGTTTTCCCGATGAGCAACTTCTATCCGTTTCAACCGCACCTTGGTATGCTCATTATGTGAATTATTTGGCCAAGAGTGCAATCCCAAGTCATTGGAATAAGAAACGAAGGCAAAAATTTTTGGTCCAAGTCAAGCAATACATATGGGATGAACCGGATCTCTTCAAGATTGGACCCGATCAAGTGATAAGGAGATGTGTTCCCTTAACAGAGGTGTTAGAGATTTTGACCCATGCTCATTCATCGGCATGTGGAGGTCATTTTAGTGGAAACAAAACGGGTTACCGGGTGTTGACTTGTGGGTTTTATCGGCCTACAATCTTTAAAGATGCTTGTGAGTTTGCCCCAAATTGTGAAAATTGTCAAAAAGTGGGAAGTATCTCTAAGGGGGATGAAATGCCTTTACAACCAATTTTGGTGGTTGAGGTGTTTGATGTTTGGGGAATAGATTTCATGGGTCCCTTTCCAAATTCGAACGAGTTTTTGTACATATTGGTTGCGGTGGATTACGTCTCGAAATGGATTGAAGCTATCCTTACAAGAACCAATGACCATTCAGTTGTGTGTAAGTTTGTTCAATCAAACATCTTCGCTCGTTTCGGCATTCCAACGGTTATAATTAGTGATGGTGGTTCGCACTTTAAAAATTTTAATTTCGGAAAGATACAATGTGAACCACCGAGTTGCTACACCGTATCATCCGCAAACAAGTGGACAAGTTGAAGTGTCCAACCGTCAAATCAAAGAAATTCTCATGAAGACGGTGTGAACAGATAGAAAAGACTGGTCAAGTAAGTTGGATGATGCATTGTGGGCATATAGGGCAGCCTACAAAACTCCTATTGGTACAACTCCTTACCGGATGGTGTATGGGAAGGGATGTCATTTACCAATGGAGTTAGCTCATCGGGCACATTGGGCGATAAAAACGGTGAATGCGGATTATGACGAAGCGGGTCGAATTTGAAAGCTACAATTGAGCGAGATTGAAGAGATACGTGATGAGGCATATGAATGTGCATCCGCATATAAAGATAAGCTTAAGAAGGTTCATGATGCAAAGATAAGAAAAAGAACTTTTGAAGTGTGTCAAAAAGTGTGGTTGTACAATTCGCGATTGAAGATGTTTGCGGGCAAGTTGAAAAGTAAATGGATGGGTCCTTATGTCATCCGGTGAGTGGGTCAATTCGGTGATGTTGACTTTCAAGATGTTCAAACTAACAAGCAACAAACGGTAAATGGGCACTGGCTCAAACCGTACTTGGAAGGGAATGATATCAACAATCTCGAGCTCGACAAAGTGGGTTACATTCTACGCCCATTGGATGACGAGGAAGTTTAAAAAGAGGCCCAGGTTTGGTAATGTACATATGTAGTTTAGTTTAGTTTGTTTTGTTTTGAATAATTACCGTCTCCGTTAAATCTTGTGTTCAAGACAAATGAGAGGAAATTCTTACGAATTGCCCTAACATAGTGTTGAGGACAACACGGGTTTCTCATGGGGGGTAGGGTATAATTTTCATGTTTTTTTGAAAAAATTAGAAAAACTATAAAAATTATAAAACTTTAAAAAAACTTTAAAAAAACAAAACAACATAAAAAAATTTGTAAGTTAAAAATTGGCCAAGCCAAAACGCCCAGATGCCGCCGTAAGCTACGGTTGGTGGCGTAGCTTACGGTGGCTTGTGAATGGAAACAAAAGCTTACGCCACCTTGAAACTGTCTTACGGCAGAAAACAAGTCCATTTTTCACCGTAACCTACGGCTGGTGCCGTAGGCTACGACACGTACTGGAGTGCCAAGGGTTGCTGTCGGCAGGATTTATAAAAATAATAATAAGAAGAGACGATTTTTAATAATAATAACCACTCATTATCTTGCATTCACCCCATCCACAAGTTCTTTCCACCTTCTTCTTCTTCTCTAGAACCCTAACTTCTCCTTCACCTCCATAACCCTCAAGCTTTCATAACTTTCTCATCTCTTGTCCAAATCAAGTGATTTTTGAGTCAATCTTGACTAAAACTTCGTAAGGAATTCATATTTGTATTTACATTTTGAGGATTCCTTTGTTTTGGTGGTCGAATTTGAGCATTAAGGGTCTGAAATTTGGGGGTTTCTAGTGGGTTTTTGCTTAAAGTGAAGTTCTTGTTATTCTCATCATCTTCAAGTCAAGGTATGCAATTTATTTTCAATATTTGAAGTACATTGCAGGTTTGTGAGTTTTCATAATTGTTTTTGCTGACACACACTTGCTTGTAGTGGTTAGATGATAGGGCTTTGTTGAGTTTGTTGAACATATGGTTGTAAATGTAGATGATGTCTTAGTTGAAAATTTTTGGGAAAACTCTAAATTGTAGAGACATCATGTCAAATTTTTGCTTGAAAGGATAAATTTTTGGTGGTCCTACATTTATAACCATAGTGTCAAGCAAGTGTGGGGAAGGGTTGAATACGAATTTATGGTTTTTTGTGTGTGGTTTGTGATGTGTGTAGGATATGGTGAAAACCAAAGCAAAAGCGGGAGCAAGTTCCTCTAGCCAACAAGCTGAAGAACAACAAAATAGGAGGAGATTGACGCGGGTGGGAGACCTGGATTCGGAAGAAGATGCACCACCGAGGGGCCCTAAGCCGGAATGGACATCCGATTCTCTCCTTGACCGAACGGTTGAATGGCAAGAAGACGTTTTCCATGAGTAAATGAACAAGTTACAACAACGAAGAGGGGCGTTTATTTGTGAGAAGGAAATCCGAGAGGTTGACTTTGGGCCTTTTGGGATCACGGATAAATTCAAAGCTTTAGGTTGGGAAGCGGCTTTGAAATGTTATGATGGAGAGGGGGAGAATTTGTATGATCGAGAGATACAAGAGTGGATGGCCACTCTCACATGCCCTCCATTCAAGGCCCCATCAAAGATGAAGCTTATAGGGACGGTTAATGGGGTCTCGGTTGAAATGTCTTGTGATTCTCTACGTCGAATTGCAAAATTCGATAGCAAGCCGTCAAATCAATACATCTTTCCACGGCTAGCGGATCTTTATTTTAACCCCGAAAAACATCCTCAATAGCAACATATGCTTGACTATCTCTTTGTTCCTGGTACAACACATGGGAAGCTATTGAGAAAAAAATTGAGAATTGAGGCGAAATTGATGTTGGGGTGTTGTGTATGCAGAATGTTATCCCAAGGCGGGGTGACAAAGTGGGGGTTAGGTTCGCGGAGGTACCGCTTCTTTATATGTTGATGCATGGGTCGCCACTTGTTCCATTTCGGTTTTTGGTATTAAATAACATTTGAATTGGGCGAAATAGTGGAGAAAGGAAGATTGTTCCCCATTGCCGGTTGATCACGGCATTGTTGAAGTTATATGGGGCAATTGGTGCCGAAAATAAAGGATCGTACAAAAAGTTCAAACCATTTGACATTAAGCACTTAGGACCGGGATGGGAGTATAAGGAGTCGGAGAGGTATCATAAGTTGAAAACTGATGGAAGGCGGTGGAGGGCATTGAAAACAAACGCTCGTCCACTGCAACTGGGTGAGGCCGACGAGCCTGAGACTAGCGATGAGGAAGTTAGTGGTGATGGCGATTATTGTGAGGATACCTTTACATTTGATGTTGAGATGGGGGGTGATGGCCCAAGTAGTGGTGTTCATGGAATGGGAATGCAGTCGGGTTATATCGGGAGTGCATTTGATTATGCACAGCAGTCATATGATCCATATTGGGCTCATACAGGAAACATGGGGCAAGTGATTGAACAAAGGCGACCTCATACTTTCGGTGATTGGTCCGAACCAAATCAAATGTTGTTTGATCAATAAACATACATGGGGGCTAGTATGGAAAGGGCTCTTAAGCAGAGCTACGATAGACAGGAGCAATGGAACCAAGCCCATATGTATGCCCATCAAGAGGAGATGAACAACCGCTATTTAGATGATCGCCAGAGACGTATGCATGACGCGTGGCATGCGGGCCAGCCGGTTGTAGTAGATCCTCCGATTGTGGATTACTCCACATTACCGCCATACGATGGTAGTATGACATACCCCACCCCACCATTACACCATTCACAATGGGTGGATCCACATACCATGGGTAATCAACAATCGAGCCAAGAAGGTGATCAGGGCAGCAGCAATAGCCGGGCGTTTGGATTTGGAGGATTTGCGGAGATGATGACGTCTATCTTCGAGCCTCCGCAGCCGAAATATTATTGACCAGATTGTGTCTCATTCCATCTTGTACATTTGTGTATATTTTGATGTTTATGTTTTTGGTCGGGGGGTTGGGTGGTGTTTGTGTGTTTGAAGTGTTTTATGGGATGTGCTAGTTGGTGGTGTTCTTTTAGTTAAAATATATATATAAAAAAAAGAAATTTGTGGTTTGAGAAATAAGCAAAAAGTTGATGTTTTTGTTGAAAGCGATCTTCCGTTCAAAATCATACATTGGAGACAATGTATCCCAAGTGTGGGGATGAGGGGAAAATTTTGAGAATTTTGAAAAATTGTTAAACCAAGCGAAAAATTGTTGAAATTTGAAAACTTGACATTGTTCCGCATTACACACCAACACCCTTTCTAGTCAATTCTTGGTGAGTTTTGGGCCACACACATGATTATTAGAGATTAATTCTTTGTTTTGAGTGGCGGTGTGTGATTTGTGTTAATAGAACTTGTGTACGAATGCTTGTTGAAGCCTAGGATTAGCATGCTTGTGGAAATGATAAGGGCTTTTAGGTAGCCTCGTCTGGATGTGTGAGAGTGTGGGACTTGGGGGTTGGCCCTCATACGATATATATATGAGCTTGGTATTGTGAGGGGTGGGGGTTTGGTCTTTAGTAAACCATGTTTGAGCCTAATGCCATTCGGTTGTGACCCAAGCCTATCTCTTACAAAAATTTTACCTATTGACACGACCCGGTTTAGGAGCTTTAGTATGTAGTTGTTCATGTTTTTGTGTACATATTGTTGAGTTTCTATGTTTCTATGATTAAAAAAAAGGAGAAAAATATGAGAAAAATACAAAAAGAAAGAAATAGTTGCGATAGTAGTTGAAAGAAAAGAAAAAAAAAGATGATTATGTTGTATAAATAGTTTATGGTTGTTTTGTTTAGTAGTAGCAATAAAAATCGGGTCGAATCAATGAGCTACTTGCATATTTATCCCACTATTTCCTACCTTTTTCACATAGCCTCGTTACAACCCGTAAGTCCTTTTGATTCATAAGCATGTTAAGTATTTTATAGGAGGAGACTTGATTCTTATACAAGCTTATTGTCGCACAATCGCACACTTGCATTGAGCGTTTTAGCACAATGTTGCTAATATTCTTTATCACCGAGAGTTATTGCGAGGGGTGTGTCTTGTGATGTGATAAAAGTTAGTAAAGGGACAATATATTTTAGCTTGGTTTGCATTTTGATCGCTTGTAAGTTTGAAATGGTTTTTGAATGGGTTGCTTGGGACAAGCAACGGGTAAGTGTGGGGATGTGACGGGTGGTCCGTAGGACAACCCTTAAATGATCTAAATGCACGCACATCTCATACTTTATACGGTTAATTGTTGGAACTTGTGAACTACGAGATAATTGGTTTTGCAGGTGCTAAAGTGCATAAGGAATGCTTTTATGGAGCTCGAATGGAAGCAGGAAGTTGGCAGAAACAAAGTTGGAGAAACCAAGATGTGACAAATGAAACAAGAAAAGAATTCCAGCTGCCGTCGTAGCCTACGGCATTGGCCGTAGGTTATGGCCCTAAATAATTCAGCAAAATGGCCACCGTAGACCAGTTTAGACTTGCCGTAAAGAAATGCTGGGCACCGTAACCTACGGTGCCATGTTGACTCCCATGAGATCTTTGACCTCCGTAAGCTACGGTGGTCGGCGTAGCTTACAGTGCCGACTGTAGCCATTCGTAACTTATGTATTTATTGACAATTTGATGGTGTTTTTATGGGTCTTATCATTGGAATTCGGTTACAACATTCTAGAGACGAATTGTGGAGTTTGCTTGGTGCTTGAAGACTTTTGTTAATCATTGGTTTTATGTTTTTGATTTGCTTGAATATTAGAACTTTGATGATAATGTTTGTTCGAGCCATGTGTGGCTAAACTTGTGATGTCTATCTTTGGTTGAAGGTTTGTGTAAGACTTTATGTTTTGATTTCGTATTTCTAGAATAATAAACTTGTTTATTGGTTTGTTTATTATGGTGTGTGTTTACTTGTTTGTAAATTGTTGATTCTTACGTTAATCTTAATCGAAACCATATGTTCTTGGTGCCGTTGGCAATTGAGATATCATGGGTAGAATTAGGGTTGGGTATTGATTAATTGGTCATCGGGTAACAACCTCGCGTTCTAGGAGTCCGAGCACTTAGTTCCCTTTTATCACAACAAGTAATCATACATGACCCATGTCTATGTGGTTCTTTCTAGTTGAATGTTAGCATGAATGTCAAAGCAAACCGGAAACTTAAGATGGTTATTTGTCTCTAAATTGTTTACAAAACCAATTCTCATTTCGCAACTTAATAAGTAGTTGTAGTTTAAATTCAAACAAACAACTCAACTCTTGAATTTACTTTTCTTGCAAGTAGTTTAATTTTAGTTAACTTAGTCACATATTAAGATAACACATATTCTACAAACTCCCTGTGTTCGATACCCACTTACCACTAGCTAATTAGTTGTATTTGGTTTAAATTTGATTGAGACTTCGACCTCACGTCATTTGTGATGAAAGATGCCCATTTTATTCATTCGAAATTCAATATATGTTCGTTTGTGTTTGTTCTTTTTCATGAGCACTTGTTTGTGTTCGTGTTCATAAATGTTCGTTTATGTTCATGAAAGTTTGTTTAGTTCGTTTATGTCCTTTACCTAAAATTCACGAACACGTTTATTTCCTTAATGAACGAGCACGAATAAAAAATCTGGTTTGGGATATGTTTATGAACTGTACATGAGCACATTTATTTCCTTAATGAACGAACATAAACAAGGCCTTGTTCACGTTCATTTAGTTCATTTGTAGCCCTAATATTCATTATCTTCATTGTTTATATATTCTACATTCCATCATTCGGAAGATATATATTCCAATTTTAGATAGTTCGAATGTGATTTTCAGTACCCTTATTGTACTTATTAGGCTAAAGGGTGTGGGGATCATGGTTGGGACATGATTCGCCATCTAGGAACATAAATAGAAGGCTACACCACCCCTTGCTTGATCCATCATGATTTGCATGGATTAAACCATGGCAACCATGGTCCTCCTTTCCATTTTTCAAGAAATCCTTTCCTTTTTCTTTAGATAAAGATAAATTAAAATAAATAAGAGGATAGTGGTTTTGGATGGTGGATTAGAGGTGAGTGACATGTCATTTTCGTGGAGGTCATGAGGGTCATGACTACACAAGGATTTTGTTGGTGCGATGATGCAGTTTATATAGATGGTGCGGTTCACTCAAGCACCGCACCTTTATAACTTGGTTTACAAATTCCACCAACTTTATATCTTCCATTTACATTTCCCCCCTTTTGTTGCCCTGAAAATTTATGAATTAGTAGAATCATGAATCGAATAGGTTGTTAGAAGAATGAAATAGGTTGTTAGAAGAATGAAAGTTTTGATGAAATAGTGAATTTGATGAGGTATGTTGTGAATTAGTAGAATCATGAATCGAATACTTATACATATAGCATTGTTAGTAGTACACACGCCCAGTGTTCGACAAAAGGCCACAACTAGAATATTTTTCATTTTTTATTTGAACACTATATTAGATAATCATGTTTTAAGTAAGCATACAATTCTCGTATTGAATGTGATGTTTTGTAAGAATAGAATGAGGAGGTCATAATGTATACATGTTTATGTATAGGAATAAAGGAAGAAAGTTCGAGTCACTTGAAGCAAGGAGGAAGTCAAGACCGAGGTACGCTACTTGTACAATTCATGATTTTATTATACTGTTGTTTTACCATATGATGTGATAATTGAATCGATCATGAAAAGTACTTGTGTAGAACTCATTAAATGGGTCGAATATGTTGGTTTAGAATGCAAGAGAATGAATTTTGGTGTGTGGACTCTTTTATGAACGGGTTAAAAGAATTAGAATGTAAGAATGAAAAGAATGGTATGAAATTCCATTTTTGGAACAGAATTATGTGCAAGAGTGATGATATTAAAGTATTTAGTAACTTGCAAGTTCGCGGATGTCATAATGGCTATAAATCCATGAGTTGAAATCTTGAGTTAAAAGAAAGAAATTTTAGTTCTAATGAAGTTTACTTTTTTGTGGTGATGTAGGTAAATCTAAAGTTTAGATATCAAGCTTCCTCCGGTTCGAACACGCTTCAAAGCCCGTCACATGTTCTGCTACTTTTGTAAAGAAGACAATGTCTAATACTTTTGTCACTTTTGTTTATGTCTAGTAGCTAAACCTTAGTTCTTATCATGTTTGTCTTTGGAAAACCTTAGTAGGTTGTAAGTATTTTAAACTTAATGGTTTTCGTATGTGCGTCAAGGTTCGTTTGATGGTATATATTATGTCTTTTGAAATGCGCCGTGTTAAAAATGAAATTTTGATTGTGAAAAACAGGGGACTGCTCGTAGTACGAACGGGTCATGCTCAAATTTCGTTAGATATAGTATGTCATTAATTGAATTTTAAACGGAAAAATTTATGGGCGTTACAAGTTGGTATCAGAGCCTAGGTTTGAGGGATTTAAGCATCTAGTGCTTGAACTCAAACTCGTACGAAGTGTGTGTTCGTTCCGTGACGCGAAGCAAGTAAGTACCTTTAAAGTTAGAATTTTGCATAACGAATAATTTAGTTACAAAGTGTTATGGGATTTTATCGGGATGTTACAGAAGGGTGTGGGATGAATCGGGTCAAATTGTGACATTGTGGGTCAGTTTGGGTTGGAACGGATCGGAAAACTGCTGCAAAATATGAAAAATCAGCCATAGCATGTTGGGCGTCACCGTAGCTTACGGCGGTCGCTGTAGCTTACAGTGGACCCTGAGATGATTTTGCCACCGTAAGGCAGTAGCTCAGGGCCATAAGGAAATAAACGCCACCGTAGCTTACGGTGGAGACCATTTTCAGCCAATTTGAATTAGGTTGTTTTGTTTGTTGTTTTTATCCTGCGGCAAGTATCAAGAACGTTATAATGAGATTCTAAAGGTTAAGAAAAGTGACACTAAGATATGTAGAAGAAAGAATACCATAATGTTGGTTGTTGGAAATGCCATGTTTCGAAAGGAAGTTTGAGGATGTATTTGTCGTGAGTATTTTTACATGTTAAAAAGAACGAGAGCTACGCATTACCATTTTGATTTCATGATAGAAATAATGAATGAATGTTTAAAATAAAGAAAGATGTTTATCTGTAGATGGCGGACAGTAGAGGCACGAATGATGACGAAGCGGCACAACAAGAACAACTAAAAATTATGATTTCGGAAGAGGTTGGAAAGGCAATCCAGTCAAATATTCCTCGGTTAGCCCAAGAAGTGGAGAGTCATGTGTTGGAAGTGGTGGAAACGATGATGGCGAGTAAGATGGACGAGTTAAAAGGGATGATTGGTGAAACACAAGGAAAGAAGGGGACTCACAAATGCACATATAAGGAATTTATGGCGTGCAACCCTTTACCCTATAAAGGAGAGATTGATCCTATAGCATGTCAAAGATGGATCGCAAACACAGAGGTGGTGTTCATGAGGAGCCACTGTGAAAAAGAAGATTAAGTAATGTATGCCACTGGCTTGTTACAACTACAAGCTAAAGATTGGTGGGATACTTTTTGTAAAGAAATTGGTGAAGAAAAAGTTCAAGCCTTGACATGGCAAGAGTTCAAAGATCCTTTCGTAAAGTATCACTGCCCGCAATCTGCCATCGATAGGATCCAAGAAGATTTCTTGCGCCTTCGTCAAAAAGGCAAAACAATTGATGAAATCACCAACTCATTTCTCGATAAGCTGAAATTCTGTCAAGAGATAGCAGGAACGGAAAGAATGAAGATAATTCGCTATCACGGCATGCTGAAAGCTGAGTATAGGGAGTTTATAACTCCCTCTAAATGTGAAACCTTGAACGAGCTCATTAATTGGGCCCGAGATAGGGAGATCGAACTAAGAAGACAAGCAGAAAGAGGCGAGAAGAGAGTGTCTGAGAATGTTCCCAACTCAAGACGGTCAAAGAAACAGAAATTTCAAGATCATGGCAAGAAGGATAAGGCAAAAAGTAGCATTCCTAAATGCAAGACTTGTTGAAAGTTACACACGGGGGAGTGCTTGAAGGGAAAGAAGGGGTGTTACAATTGTGGTCAAGAGGGACATCCATACTATAGATGTCCGAATCCTACCAGAATGTGTTATAACTGTTTCCAACCGGGTCATATTAAGGCTGAATGTCCCAAGCTTCAACATAAAACCGATAAGGAAGTAAGAAAGGAGGAAGTCCCAAGAGCTAAGGGTTGAATGTTTCAGATTTCGAATGAAGAAGCAAAGGGCCACCCGAATGTTGTGTCAGGTATATTCTTAATGAATTTGATATTTACATATGTGTTATTTGATACCGGAGCCAGTATATCATTTGTATCAAGTGAATTAGTATCACACCCCTGTTTTAGAATCAAAAGAATGCATGTGTCCTTAGAAGTAGAAATAGCGGATAGTAAGAGTTATTTGTTACACGAAGTTTGTAGAGATTGTGAAATCATCGTTGAAGATGAGAAGTTTGCCATTGATCTTATTCCCATGGCATTGGGAGAATTCAAGGTTGTAGGTGGCATGGATTGGCTAGCCAAACATCAGGCCGAAATCCAATGCGAGAAAAAGGTGATTCATGTGTTAACAACGGGAGGAAAACGAGTGAGTATACAAGGGGAAAGGAATGTTAATTCGAAGCTTTGTTCTATAGTCCAAGCACTCAAGTATGTGCGAAATGGAAGCAAGGCGTTTCTAACTTACATGATAGATACTAACCAGAATACCCCTAGGATAGAAGAGGTTGAAGTTGTGAACGAGTTTCTTGATGTATTTCCGGAAGATTTTCCAGGGCTTCCACTGGTACGTGAAGGGGATTTTAAGATTGAATTGTATCCCGACGCCAAACCCGTAGCCAAAGCTCCTTATAGGTTGGCCCCAACTGAAATGCGGGAGTTAATAGTTCAGATACAAGAGTTACTCGACAAGGGATTTATACGCCCGAGCGTATCGCCTTGGGGAGCGCCTATTCTTTTTGTCAAAAAGAAAGATGGCTCGATGCGCATGTGCATCGATTATCGAGAGTTGAATAAGCTAACGGTGAAAACCCATTACCCATTACTGTAACACCTCGTAAAATCATGTCCAATGATGTATTGACACGTGTAATAAACCTTAATGAAGTCAAACACTGAAATTTAGGGATTTATTTTTTCGAAAAATCAAAAACTTTGATTATGAAAGGAGTGTAAGTGTTAACATACCTAAAATAAGTTTCTTACGATGTTTATATTCACAAATGTGCCACTTGATGATTAAGTGTAGCCATTTGCATAATTAATTGAAAGTTTGCGCAATAAAGGGTTAAAAGCGTCAACATGTTAATTCTTACCTCTGAGTGACCTTTTAACAAACCGGGAGCTTCATAATATTTAATTATACTCTCGGGAATGCCAAATAATGGCCGACTAAGGTTTTTATGCCTATAAGTAAAGTTACGCGCAACTTTGCAAGTTAGAGGGACTAAAAGTGTCAATATGTTTAATTATACCTCTGAATGACCTTTTAGCAAACCCGAAGCATCGTGATGTTTAATAATACTTCCAAGAATGCCTAACATGGATTAGGTGAGGCTTCAATGCTATTAAATGATTAAATGCGCAAGTATGCGCAATAGAGGGACCTAAAGCGTCAACTTTTGAATCTACGCCTTTCGGTGACCATCTAAGTGAACTAGAGCGTAGTAACATTTATGTATATGCTTGGGAATGATCAATATGGGCCATGGAAGTCTTGGATGTCATTATTCGGCATTTCGCGCTACAATGCGCAATTAAAGGACTAATTGCGTCAAACTGCAAAAGTAGGTCGAATAGTATGGTAACGAACCTTCCGGAATATGACCAGGAGTTAAACATACCCTATTTATCCTTTATATAGCTTAGATATAGGCTTAGAGGTGTTTCGTGCGCGAAAATAAACTTTTATGTCCTTCAGGGACTAAAAGTGTCAAAAAGTGCACAAGTTTGCATTTACGCGCATATCTGACATTCTGAATATCTCCGGACACCCAAAAATTTATGTAAGCACTAAAATATTTTATTTTAGTGATCGCCTTGATAAAATTCCACTCGTCGCGTAATTTGGACCGTTTTTAGCGTCCGTCCGTGTTTCGTCGTAATTCGACGCACAACGAGACCGTACGGCCAAACGAACCGACATCCGACATATTTTTGAGCATGTTTCATGTCCACAATGTTTAGGCATCATTTTAGGGCCTTAACGTTGGCTTAACGGGCCTTAAACGTGTCGGAAATGGCTTAAATGCATAACAGGGACCAAAACTGACATTTCTGTAAAGTTGTTACCTTACGGACCTCAACATTGTCAGCTTTGAGGTCCGTAAGCTAGGGTCGGATGCAGAAAACAGCTGCAGACAGCCTGTTTTAGCTGGATTCAGCCTTGCTCATGGTATTTTCTTCAAACCTTGGGCTCCCCTAGCATTAGAAAACCATGTGTATGAGGTGTACGGTCCAGATGAAGGCTCATTTATCGAGGAACGATCCTAACGGTCCTCCAAATCCTATAAATACCCATTGAAATCTTTGGCTCATTTGCACCTCTTCTTGAAATCTGACTTACTCTCTGAATTAGGAGGATCTTGAACATTTTTGAGAACCTCCTTCAGCCCTTTGGACCTATTGTAAGTGTTCAATCGTGCTTGAGTTTAGTTGTTTAGCGTTTATAGCCGAAAAGTCAAGCGTTGTGATAAACGCTTTGACTTTTAAACGGTTGAACCGTTGTTCATAACGAACATGGCTACGTGACCGTAATTAGGTAGGTGATTAACCCTAAAAAGGGCGCCTACTAATTACCACGTTTACTTAGTTTAATTGTCGGGTCAAATAAAAGTCAAACGGGTTAATTTTAAATAAAATACATAGCTATTAATATAAAAGTCATAAAATCAGTCTTCTCACTTTAATAACTTGGTAAATATTAGTTGAACATGCCTAAGCATGATTCAACCCGACAATTCTAAGTATAGGCTCGGTTCGGAACCGAAAGTCGCAAAAGTTGACTTTTGCTTTGACTTTCAGTTCTGACCCAATTTAGATTAGTTTAGATATGCCTTAGGATTCCATTAGGACCGTATTATAAGTTAGTATAACCCTCCAAGGCTATACAACTTGGTTCCATAGAAATCCTAGTTCATGCGTGTTTCCGTTATATGCTTAAATGTTGACCGTTATGCCCTTTTGACCCTAAAACGAGAATTTTGAAAATGTGAGAGAACAATAATCTTTATTACTGATTTATAAACTTGTCCTTGAAATTTGACATCAGTTTGAGGTCTAGATTAGGAGTTATGCTCAATAGCGTAATTAAAAAGCTTTTTGTTAATTAAACGGCATAATTAGCATATAGCCTATCTAAACCTAATTTTTGAAACCAAACTTTTTACCTACTGATATAAAATAATATTTTGGGATTTTTAAAGATTTTTATTTAATTTTAGGCTGAGCATAACATAGGGTTCTAAGCTCGATTCGGTAGTTGTCGGTTTTGCCCTTTTGGGCTATAAAAGGAGTTTTACAAATCCTTTTGACCCCAAACCTTTTTCTACTGATCTAATATGATAAACAAAATATTTTGAGCCATCTGGAATAATAAAAATATCTGCTTTTTATACAAAACCCGGAAATGGCTCCAAATCGCCTTTTTAAGCGTTTTTAACGCATAGTATGTATCGAAACTAGTTTAAATATATAAGGGTTGATACCTACTGATATTTTTAGTAAAATTCTACATTTTAACAGTAAGCAAAAGTTTTAAACTCAGATTCTCTGTTTTGCCCTTTTTAAGCCTATGTGGAATTACCAAAATGCCCCTACGGTGCATAGTATGGTTATAATTACTAAATTTCACATAGATATGATACCCTACTGATATGACTTATTAAATTAAGTATAATTACTGATTTAATCAGACCTGTAACTCAGAATGATATTTAAACTCTTTTATACTCTTTAAAATGACCAAAATACCCCTACGGGGCATAAATTGGTCTTAAACTCGTTTTGGGTATATTGAAAGATATCTTACTGATATCACAACATATTTAGGGCATATTGACTTAGGAAACTTGTATATGACTCTTTTGGTTACTCGTTAAGCACTTTTTGCGTTCGGATCGGCGTATGTAACTAGTTTGCATATATTAGCCGTAACGGGTCAAACCATATCGTTTTTGTCTCAAAATCCAGAATGTGTTTATGTTACCCATATTAAACAAGCATGCAAGCTTGTCGGGTCAAAACCACATTCTAAACCGGTATTCGCTTTATCGTGCGTTTGAACCGTGTCTTCTTTTTGAAAACTAACCGGTCTAAGCTTAGGCTTAATTAAAGACCCGTTAGAAATCTAATAGGTTATTAAAAACCTTCGTTCCAGATTTAGGAGCCCAGTAAAAGCTATCTGTACTTGCTTGGTGGTATACGGCTGGGATTGAATTTATATTTAGCTCAGGTAAATACTTTTAACTTATTTTCCCTATACGGGCTTGGGTTACGGTATATAGAATACCGCTTGATCGAGCATCAAATCTTACATCTTTGGGTGGTTAATTGAATAATTTGATCGGCTCGTTTAAACAGTCTTGTTCACTTAAAGCCTTTGGGGGGTTAATGACCATGTCCCGGATATCCTTGGCGTCATCTTACGAGATGGCCACGACCTGAGCACGGGGTGTAGGCGTACACCCGTCAGTGTATAACTCTATAATGTGGTGCGTCTATTGATCTTTAACCCGGACAAGATCCAGGCTACTGAACGCACAAGTAACATGTAATTCGTTCACAAGATTATATTATTACATAATTAACCCAAGTTATAAAATGTTTTGTGCCACGTGCATTCAAATCAATTTTCAAACCTTTATAAAATGAGTCAGTTAAATTGTATTTACCAGTGTAAACTGACGTATTTTCCAAAAGGTTAAGTGCAGGTACTACACGTACTAGGCTGGCTGTCTTCTAGCGTCCACAATAAGTCTCGCAAGCTTGGATGCCTTAAGTCTGTTGAACAAATGTTTCATTTTATTTTTCGATCCGCCTGTGGATCCTATTCATTCCGTTTGTAATACTTGATATTACTTTATATCGGTTTGTAATATATTTATCTCTTGCTTCCGCTGTGCATTTAAATATTGTGTTGTTTGACTATGATGATATCAACTACGTCACTATACTCCCCACCGGGCCCACCGGTGACACGTGGAGAATAGGGGTGTGACAGGTTGGTATCAGAGCCAACATTGAGTGAATTAAACACTAGCTTTTTTGTGTTTAATCTCAATGACACGATAGCACATTCTTTGACCTTCTGAGTCTAGACTTAACATAGGAATACTCTCGTCCCTATTCGGAGGATTATTGCCTTCAATTATATATTTTACTATGTCGCCAAGCAAGAAGTTGTAATGGAAATTCTCCCCTGTTGAAGCCTAGGAAAGGCCGAGCTTCGTGTTGCGACTAGGATTAACGTACAACCAAGGAGAAGACATTCAGAACTAAAATGAAGAAGAAACTCCTTTTACTGGAATTCGTTTCCTTAGTAAGTCCTTATAAGGGCATACTTATCCTTCAGTCCCTTCATGGACAACATCATTTCATTCAGGTCCCGCTTAGGGCAATTCTATACCTCTTTTAAAACCATTGGGATGTTTTATCCAAATTTCATTATATCATTATATATGAATATAATATATGAAACAAATTAGAATAACATTTCTTTTATAAGATCTACCATTATAATAAAATGGCAAAATCTAAAAAGGACAAGACCTAGCCTCATATCATTATTAAGACCCGGCCAAGATGGCAGTTCCTCAATTTAGGTTCAGATCCTTATTAACATCCCGAGTTAGGATTATTCTGCGTTAATTATTAAAAAGGAATCTTAGAGTGAAACCTAGCCTTCGGGTCACTATAAGACCGGGCCGAGATGGTAAGACCTGTTCAAAAGATTCAAATCCCCGTTAACATCTGTAAACATGTTAACGCTCCTGACAGACGTGATTCATTAAAATCACACACGTCATTCTTATTATTGGATCCTTCAAAAGATTCCTAACCCAATCTTATGATCTCTGAATCATGGGTTTAGGTCATCAATTAAGATGATCATATTTTGACCATACGTTGGTAATATGTTGCCTACGGGCCTTGCTCATTTCTACATGAGCCAAAAGACAGCTGTAGCTATGACTCCCTGTCAGATAAAGGTAATGAACTAGGTTCAAACCTTCATGCTTTGATTCTCTGAAATCATAGCTTATAAATAAAACTTGTCTACGTGACTAGGCCATTTGTGCTATTATTAAAACATTAATGCCTCGATTCTCTGAAATCCTGGCTTATAAATTAAACTTGTCTACGCGACTAGGCCATTTGTGCTATTATTAACTTATAAATTAGGATTATGATAAAAATCCTGAATAAAAATAAATATCATTCCTTTCCTGCCAGTATAAATATTAAAAGAGAATCTTAAAAGGTTTGGCCTAGCTTGAATGTTATTGAAGACCTAGCTAAGATGGTAAAACCTGTTTAAAAAAAAAGGATTCAGATCTTGGTTAACATCTGAAAATGTGTTAACACTCCTGACAACAGTGATGCGATAAAATCACACTTGTTATCCTTATATTAGAAATTCTCCAAACCCCTTATTTAGCCTAAATAATCAATAGGAATCATGGCTAATAAACGTCGAACATGATGTACACATCTAAACATCCACCTGGGATGTATACCTACGGGCAAAGATGCATACATGAAAAAGATAGTTTTATTTCATAACTTCTTGTCAAGACAATGAATTATGAAATTTTCCGATCCAAAGGAATCATTGATTATGTTTTAAAAATTTCCCTAGTGACAAGGCATCTGTGCCATCGAAAAGTCCTTTGGAACAAGCCGTTGTGCTATATAATATGTCAGTATGACATTGACAGTCGTGACTTATGTCCCTTGTCTAGTAAATATGAAGGATTATATTCCGTTTAAACGCCAAAGATGGTTTATTTAAAAACCTAGGCAAAACATAATCAAATAAATTAAATACTATCTGTTGGCCCATATGGTTTATTCGCACCATGGCTACTTAATTATCAAGTTCGACAATTCGCTATATAATTAAACCAATTTATTACTACTTGGTTTGTAGCCTTCAAAGCTTCACCATGGCTGACTCCTCTGAAGCCTACAATCATCCAGTTGATCAGAATGATGATGCAAGACTGAATTTAACATGCACCGAGTTACAGGCTATGATAGATACAGCCGTAAACAACGCTGTGGATCGTGCGTTGAAGGATCATAAGCGAAAGTGCGATAATACCCCAAATAAAGATTACAAAAAAAGGTAAGACCGGTTCAAACTATAACCAGTCCAAGCCAAAGGAGGCAAAACCCAAATATAAAACCTGCAAGAAGAAGCACTTCGGAAAATGCTTCTATGAGCAAACCAGTGGATGTGTCATCTGCAAGGAGATGGATCACAAGACCCACGAGTGCAAGGACTTGAAGGACGCCACATGCTATGATTATGGCGAGAAGGGGCACATAAATACCCGTTGCCCAAGGAAGGCAACTAAAAGGAAATGCACTCTGGAGTCACAAGCTAGGCCTTGTGGGATTTGTAACAAGAGAGGGCACAAGACCTTGGAGTGCCAAGACATAAAGGACGCAACCTGCTGTGGTTGCAATGAAATAGGGCACATCAAGACAAATTGCCCAAATAAAACCAAGAAGCCTGGGGAGGCTAAGGAGACTAAAGCTGGGAGCTCTCAAATGGACGCTTAAGAGGATATTCAGGACGACAATGTCACAACATGTACTTTCTTTATCAATAACGCTCATGCTAGAGTATTATTTGATTCAGGTTCAGATAAGTCTTTCGTAGACAATAGATTTTGTAAATCATTAAATCTGCCTGTTAAAAACTCTAAGCGTTAAGTATAAAGTAAAATTGGTAGTTAATACCTCAGAGACTACTTCAGCAATATTAGATAGATGTTTTATATCCATTAGGAATCTTTCGTCCGATGTCCTAGTTTCCGTTAAAGTATAAGGACTCAATATAGTGATAAAAATCGATTGGTTGTCTTGAAAATCAAGCCCATATTGTGTATAATAAGAAACAAGTAGTTATAAAGACTCCTTATGAGACAACCCTCATAATTACATGTATCCGTACGTTTAATTAATATTAAACAATATAAAAAAAGTGGAACCGGCCGTCCCTGGAATCGAACCTGGGTCTAGGCCACACCCTTTCGCGCGCCTAGCCAACTGAGCTAGGTGCCTAGTTTGTGAAATTTCTATTTTTGATTAAATATAAGCACATGTATAATAACTTCCTTACTTCTTACTATAAGTCACCTACTTATCCTCCTTATGTTGACTAAGTATTAGAATCCAATATTTTACCTCTATGTTTTAGTTACTCTTGGCTTGCTTATGTTGACTAAACACTAGAAAGGATGAAGTAGAAACCATTAAGTATATCAGTGGTTATACTAGAAAGAACATGGTAAGGTATACATCACAATCATTCGATGGTAATACCCTTGATTAGTGAGGACATTAATGAAATCCACAAGAAAGATCCCCTTATACAGTATGGGATGGTCCGAATTTTAAGGACCTTATTAGAAAAACCTGATATCCGCTTTGCGAAATGGAAAAGATGGAATAAGAATTTTTCCGACTCCCCCTAAGAGTTATAAACTATCGGCAGTGTGTCGCAAACCTTGGCCCATTGATTTAAATAGTGCCCTTATTCGGTTAACCTAGAATTTAAGCATAATGCACTATATATATATATATATATATATATATATATATTATGATTTAGCATCGGCAATAAGAGGGCACATTAAGGTTTCAAAGCCTGCTTATTAAGAATCCATTATGGATCTACCTCAGCTACTCACGTTATATAGATTAAGAAACGACCAGTCAAGGCTGAGACTGCCCTAAATTTTGTCAAAGATTTTGCAGCTAAGTTTAGAAGGATTAAGAATGGAGGCGTTTAACCCTCCTGATGAAGGATTAGAGGCAGCTCACATTAATAACACCAGATAAATCCCTAATTGTGATTTTATTGCTAAGAATTACGTTTGGGTTCAGGTGCTGCTAAGTCTCTCATAAGACCATAAGCTTAGCAAACTTTTAGAAATTTTTTTTCGAAAGAACCCCAGATATTAAGTGTAAGGTAAAACTTACAGGCGAAATCATAAGAACCATTTCTTCTGTTCCTATCAGAAGCCTTCAACCATAGAGTTTTGATAAGTATCCTCTCTCTAGAGAAAGTGCGTCAGCATATATGGTTGATATCTCCTTAATCTCTATCGATTACGAATACCAGATGGTATGATAAAAGCGCCATATGAGGATAGGTGTATCTTAATAAGTCCCATAGATTGCTTCCATGCCTGATCATTATGGAGGTTTAATGCATGGGACCACAAAGATATTCCAATGGTCATACGGTACTAAAGTCAACTAATGGTATTCAAAGAAGATATCCATGATGGAAATTGTCCAAGTAAATGTTCCCTATTAAGGAATTCGTGGACTTGTAACATAAATGTGTCATTTAATTGACGAAAGCAGTAATAGATAAGCTGGAGTCTGAGATATGAAAAATCTCTATAACCTCCTGGTATCTTGATTACCTTCTCCTAGAATTACCCTGTTTACCTCCTGAGAGGCATGTAGAATTAAGATTTATATACCATTTAGGGTTGTATTTTTATGAAATCTCCAAGACGGCTAGTGCCATTATTGGAAGAATCAAAACCCAATTAAATAAGTTTTGAAAATAAAGAATTCATATAGCCTAACCCTATATTCTAAGAATTCGGTATTGTTAATTAAGAAAGACGGTTCATTTTGCTTATACATTGAATACCGCAACCCAAATTAGGCAACAATTAAGAATTTCCATCAGCTGCCCAGGATCGTCGATTTGTTCGACTAACTGTGAGGATTAACTATCCCTTAAGATTAGTTTTAAGTAATGGTTGGAATAACCATTTCACATTGAGATAAGCTTTTCTATAATAGTTGATGTATATGTATCAAGGCTGCTCCTTTGGAGACCTTGCTTAGATGGAATGTTGAATATCTATTGTTAAATAGAAGATTGGTACGTCCAATCATCAGGATCTGAAAATTTCCTTGGAAACAACAAATAGGATCATACAAATCCATGATCATCTGTAAGTTGCCAGTTTTGGCAGAAAATCAAAGATTAATGAAAATAGCAACCCTTCTAAGTCCTTGTTAAGGAATAAGGTTCAACAAAGATATCACTCTGGAAGGGTGTGCCCAGTTGTAACCATCAAATTAATTAAGCTCTGAATATATAAAGTCATTCTAAGGATTCGAATGTATCAAGATTAAATAGCTTACAAGCTAAGACCTATTCAAGGAGCTTGGTGGAACTCGCAGTATGACCCATACTAAGGATTTAAGGATGTGCTTCACCAATAAGTCGAGAACCACTATCACAGAATGATATGTAGATTTATGATATGATGAGCAACCTGTATCAATAAAGGATCGACAGGTAAAGAAGCTCCAAAAGGATACATATACCTAATATAAAGGTCACTGTGGGAGCTTGGAGAGACCCCATATATGCTATAGAAGTTAAGTCCGTCATGTGACAAAAAGTACTTCCAGCATTTTAGCAAATCTCGAGGTCGAGATTTCTTTTAAGGGGGTGAGGATGTAACACCTCGTAAAATCACGTCCAATGATGTATTGACACGTGTAATAAACCTTAATGAAGTCAAACACTGAAATTTAGGGATTTATTTTTTCAAAAAATCAAAAACTTTGATTATGAAAGGAGTGTAAGTGTTAACATACCTAAAATAAGTTTCTTACGATGTTTATATTAAAAAATGTGCCACTTGATGATTAAGTGTAGCCATTTGCATAATTAATTGAAAGTTTGCGCAATAAAGGGTTAAAAGCGTCAACATGTTAATTCTTACCTCTGAGTGACCTTTTAACAAACCAGGAGCTTCATAATATTTAATTATACTCTCGGGAATGCCAAATAATGGCCGTCTAAGGTTTTTATGCCTATAAGTAAAGTTACGCGCAACTTTGCAAGTTAGAGGGACTAAAAGTGTCAATATGTTTAATTATACCTCTGAATGACCTTTTAGCAAACCCGAAGCATCGTGATGTTTAATAATACTTCCAAGAATGCCTAATATGGATTAGGTGAGGCTTCAATGCTATTAAATGATGAAATGCGCAAGTATGCGCAATAGAGGGACCTAAAGCGTCAACTTTTGAATCTACGCCTTTCGGTGACCATCTAAGTGAACTAGAGCGTAGTAACATTTATGTATATGCTTGGTAATGATCAATATGGGCCATGGAAGGCTTGGATGTCATCATTCGGCATTGCGCGCTACAATGCGCAATTAAAGGACTAATTGCGTCAAACTGCAAAAGTAGGTCGAATAGTATGGTAACGAACCTTCCGGAATATGACCAGGAGTTAAACATACCCTATTTATCCTTTATATAGCTTAGATATAGGCTTAGAGGTGTTTCGTGCGCGAAAATAAACTTTTATGTCCTTCAGGGACTAAAAGTGTCAAAAAGTGCACAAGTTTGCATTTACGCGCATATCTGACATTCTGAATATCTCCGGACACCCAAAAATTTATGTAAGCACTAAAATATTTTATTTTAGTGATCGCCTTGATAAAATTCCACTCGTCGCGTAATTTGGACCGTTTTTAGCGTCCGTCCGTGTTTCGTCGTAATTCGACGCACAACGAGACCGTACGGCCAAACGAACCGACATCCGACATATTTTTGAGCATGTTTCATGTCCACAATGTTTAGGCATCATTTTAGGGCCTTAACGTTGGCTTAACGGGCCTTAAACGTGTCGGAAATGGCTTAAATGCATAACAGGGACCAAAACTGACATTTCTGTAAAGTTGTTACCTTACGGACCTCAACATTGTCTGCTTTGAGGTCCGTAAGCTAGGGTCGGATGCAGAAAACAGCTGCAGACAGCCTGTTTTAGCTGGATTCAGCCTTGCTCATGGTATTTTCTTCAAACCTTGGGCTCCCCTAGCATTAGAAAACCATGTGTATGAGGTGTACGGTCCAGATGAAGGCTCATTTATCGAGGAACGATCCTAACGGTCCTCCAAATCCTATAAATACCCATTGAAATCTTTGGCTCATTTGCACCTCTTCTTGAAATCTGACTTACTCTCTGAATTAGGAGGATCTTGAACATTTTTGAGAACCTCCTTCAGCCCTTTGGACCTATTGTAAGTGTTCAATCGTGCTTGAGTTTAGTTGTTTAGCGTTTATAGCCGAAAAGTCAAGCGTTGTGATAAACGCTTTGACTTTTAAACGGTTGAACCGTTGTTCATAACGAACATGGCTACGTGACCGTAATTAGGTAGGTGATTAACCCTAAAAAGGGCGCCTACTAATTACCACGTTTACTTAGTTTAATTGTCGGGTCAAATAAAAGTCAAACGGGTTAATTTTAAATAAAATACATAGCTATTAATATAAAAGTCATAAAATCAGTCTTCTCACTTTAATAACTTGGTAAATATTAGTTGAACATGCCTAAGCATGATTCAACCCGACAATTCTAAGTATAGGCTCGGTTCGGAACCGAAAGTCGCAAAAGTTGACTTTTGCTTTGACTTTCAGTTCTGACCCAATTTAGATTAGTTTAGATAAGCCTTAGGATTCCATTAGGACCGTATTATAAGTTAGTATAACCCTCCAAGGCTATACAACTTGGTTCCATAGAAATCCTAGTTCATGCGTGTTTCCGTTATATGCTTAAATGTTGACCGTTATGCCCTTTTGACCCTAAAACGAGAATTTTGAAAATGTGAGAGAACAATAATCTTTATTACTGATTTATAAACTTGTCCTTGAAATTTGACATCAGTTTGAGGTCTAGATTAGGAGTTATGCTCAATAGCGTAATTAAAAAGCTTTTTGTTAATTAAACGGCATAATTAGCATATAGCCTATCTAAACCTAATTTTTGAAACCAAAATTTTTACCTACTGATATAAAATAATATTTTGGGATTTTTAAAGATTTTTATTTAATTTTAGGCTGAGCATAACATAGGGTTCTAAGCTCGATTCGGTAGTTGTCGGTTTTGCCCTTTTGGGCTATAAAAGGAGTTTTACAAATCCTTTTGACCCCAAACCTTTTTCTACTGATCTAATATGATAAACAAAATATTTTGAGCCATCTGGAATAATAAAAATATCTGCTTTTTATACAAAACCCGGAAATGGCTCCAAATCGCCTTTTTAAGCGTTTTTAACGCATAGTATGTATCGAAACTAGTTTAAATATATAAGGGTTGATACCTACTGATATTTTCAGTAAAATTCTACATTTTAACAGTAAGAAAAAGTTTTAAACTCAGATTCTCTGTTTTGCCCTTTTTAAGCCTATGTGGAATTACCAAAATGCCCCTACGGTGCATAGTATGGTTATAATTACTAAATTTCACATAGATATGATACCCTACTGATATGACTTATTAAATTAAGTATAATTACTGATTTAATCAGACCTGTAACTCAGAATGATATTTAAACTCTTTTATAATCTTTAAAATGACCAAAATACCCCTACGGGGCATAAATTGGTCTTAAACTCGTTTTGGGCATAATGAAAGATATCTTACTGATATCACAACATATTTAGGGCATATTGACTTAGAAAACTTGTATATGACTCTTTTGGTTACTCGTTACGCACTTTTTGCGTTCGGATCGGCGTATGTAACTAGTTTGCATATATTAGCCGAAACGGGTCAAACCATATCGTTTTTGTCTCAAAATCCAGAATGTGTTTATGTTACCCATATTAAACAAGCATGCAAGCTTGTCGGGTCAAAACCACATTCTAAACCGGTATTCGCTTTATCGTGCGTTTGAACCGTGTCTTCTTTTTGAAAACTAACCGGTCTAAGCTTAGGCTTAATTAAAGACCCGTTAGAAATCTAATAGGTTATTAAAAACCTTCGTTTCAGATTTAGGAGCCCAGTAAAAGCTATCTGTACTTGCTTGGTGGTATACGGCTGGGATTGAATTTATATTTAGCTCAGGTAAATACTTTTAACTTATTTTCCCTATACGGGCTTGGGTTACGGTATATAGAATACCGCTTGATCGAGCATCAAATCTTACATCTTTGGGTGGTTAATTGAATAATTTGATCAGCTCGTTTAAACAGTCTTGTTCACTTAAAGCCTTTGGGGGGTTAATGACCATGTCCCGGATATCCTTGGCATCATCTTACGAGATAGCCACGACCTGAGCACGGGGTGTAGGCGTACACCCGTCAGTGTATAACTCTATAATGTGGTGCGTCTATTGATCTTTAACCCGAACAAGATCCGGGCTACTGAACGCACAAGTAACATGTAATTCGTTCACAAGATTATATTATTACATAATTAACCCAAGTTATAAAATGTTTTGTGCCACGTGCATTCAAATCAATTTTCAAACCTTTATAAAATGAGTCAGTTAAATTGTATTTACCAGTGTAAACTGATGTATTTTCCAAAAGGTTAAGTGCAGGTACTACACGTACTAGGCTGGCTGTCTTCTAGCGTCCACAATAAGTCTCGCAAGCTTGGATGCCTTAAGTCTGTTGAACAAATGTTTCATTTTATTTTTCGATCCGCCTGTGGATCCTATTCATTCCGTTTGTAATACTTGATATTACTTTATATCGGTTTGTAATATATTTATCTCTTGCTTCCGCTGTGCATTTAAATATTGTGTTGTTTGACTATGATGATATCAACTACGTCACTATACTCCCCACCGGGCCCACCGGTGACACGTGGAGAATAGGGGTGTGACAATTACCCTGAATCGATGATCTCTTCGATCAATTACAAGGGGCAAGTTGGTTTTCTAAAATTGATTTACGGTCCAGGTACCATCAGTTAAGGGTACGGGATAAGGATGTGGCGAAGACGGCATTTAGAACACGATACGGACATTACGAGTTCCTAGTAATGTCCTTTGGGTTAATGAACGCGCCCGCCGCGTTCATGGATCTTATGAATCGAGTTTGTCGGGCCATGTTAGATAAATTCGTTATAGTTTTTATTGATGATATCTTGGTTTATTCCCGAAGTAAAGCCGAACATGCATACCATTTGCGCGAAATTCTTGAAGTGCTCCGCAAGGAAAAATTGTACGCGAAATTCTCTAAGTGTGCTTTCTTGCTTAGAGAAGTACAATTTCTCGGTCATTTGATTAACGCGGATGGTATCCTAGTAGATCCGTCAAAAGTGGAAGCTGTTATGAAATGGGTACCTCCAAAGAACCCAAGCGAAGTGAGAAGCTTTTTGGGTTTAGCAGGCTATTATAGGAGGTTTATTCAAGACTTTTATAAATTGGCCCTGTCGTTGACCAAGTTAACAAAGAAGAATGAGAAGTTTACATGGGGTACAGATCAAGAGAAGGCATTTCAAACTCTGAAAGAGAAACTGTCAAGCTCCCCGGTATTAACCCTACCTAATGGAACGGAAGACTTGGTGGTGTCTTAATGCAAAGGGGTAGAGTCATTGCTTATGCTTCAAGGCAATTGAAACCACACGAAAGTAATTATCCAACCCATAACTTGGAATTAGCAGCAGTAGTGTTTGCTTTAAAGATATGGAGGCATTATCTATACGGAACAAAAAGCACAATTTATTCTGACCACAAAAGCCTTAAATACTTTTTCGAGCAAAAGGATTTAAATATGAGGCAACGGAGGTGGTTAGAACTTCTTAAAGATTATAATTGTGAAATCTTTTATCATCCGGGCAAGGCAAATGTAGTGGCCGATGCCCTGAGCCGAAAGGATTATCCGCCTCCAATTCAAGTGAAATCCATGAAAATGGTAGTTACACCTCGATTTCTCGAAATGATTAAGGAAGCCCAAATCAAATCGTTGAGCGGAATGGATTCAAAGAAGGAAAGAACAAAGGGGTTTGTTGAAAAATTAGAAGAAAGACCCAATGGAATTAAATCAATGTATGGCCGGATATGGATACCTCGATTTAGTGAAGCAAAATACGTGATACTCGAAGAAGCTCACAAGTCCCGATTTTCGGTTCATCCAGGAGCTACAAAAATGTATCTAGATTTGAAGAAAAGCTATTGGTGGCCCGGGATGAAACGGGATATTGTAAAATATGTTGCAAAGTGTCGAACTTGTTCCCAAGTTAAGGCGGAACACCAGAAACCCTGTGGCATGATTCAATCATTGGAAATTCCGGTGTGGAAATGGGAAAATGTGACTATAGAACTTGTAACTAAACTCCCAAAGACAAAGAAAGGGCATGATGCTATATGGGTAGTCGTAGATCGACTCACCAAAAGCACTCACTTTTTACCTATCCGGGAAACTGCTACCTCAGGAAAAATGGGGGAAATTTATGTAAACGAGATTATATCTCGTCACGGGGTACCCGTATCCATTATTTCCGATCGAGATATCCGATTCACATCTTGATTTTGGCAAAAGTTTCATGATTAGATGGGTACAACATTAGATTTCAGTACCGCCTACCACCCACAAACGGATGGTCAATCCGAACGGACCATCCAAACACTCGGGGATATGTTATGAGCGTGCGTGATGGATTTTGGGGGAAGCTGGGATGATCATCTACCCTTGGTAGAATTTTCATATAATAATAGCTATCATAGTGGTATACAAATGGCCCCTTATGAAATGCTATACGGAAGGAAATGTCGGACTCCTATATGTTGGGAAGATATGGGACAAAGAGAAATTGCACCCAGCGACGTAGTAGCCATAACTAACGAGAAGATTGATCTTATACGGGCTAGATTAAAGGCGGCACAGGATTGACAAGCAGCATATGAAAATCAAAGAAGACGCCCTCTTGAATTCCAAGTTGGGGATTATGTGTATTTGAAAGTATCCCCATGGAAGGGCGTAATACGTTTTCGAAAGCGAGGGAAATTGGGTCCGCGGTACATAGGACCTTTTAAGGTTCTAGCACGAGTTGGAAGGGTAGCATATCAATTGGATTTACCGCCAGCTTTAGAAGGGATTCATAATACGTTCCATGTATCTCAACTAAGGAAGTGTCTATCGGATGAAACCGCTTACGCATCTCACGATGATATTGAATTAGATGGACGTATGAATTACGTTGAAAGACCAATAGCTATTAAGGATTCCAAGACAACGCATCTTCGAAACAAGACCATTAGACAAGTTTTAGTCCAATGGCAACACAGAAAGGGTTCAGAGCTAACTTGGGAATCGAAAGAAGATATGCAGAAACACTATCCGGCACTATTTGGTACGTATTTAAGTTTCGGGGACGAAACTTCTTTTACGGGGGGTAGATTTGTAACACCCCAAAAATGGTAAATTATGCATAATCGTTAAAAATAATTATAAAAGTTATGTAGTTAAAGAATGTGTTATGATATATGCCTAAGAATGGAAAATGCCTAGAAATAAATAAACACCTAATCTAGAGGGACTAAACATGGTCAAATGGAAAAAGATAGTATTTAAAATAAATAAACTCAAAACACACACACTGGGTGTGTGTTTGAGTTCGACGACCAGAGGAAGAAAAAGGGGGTAAACCCTAGTTGATCAAAAATCCAGCAATTGATAAGGAATTTCAAGGTTTAATTGATGCATGAAACTCAATTCTCGACCATCTGACCTTTCTTAACAAACGGTAAGTCGAATTTTGTGATTTGGTGATTATGAGGATAATGGGTTTTTAACCAATCTTGAATATGCATAAAAATCTGAATGATATTAAGTTAGATTAACACCATAGAACAAGAATTATGTAGTGAATTCTCATCTTGGTGAATTATGTTAGATAAATCAATTGTATGCAATAGATGATGATGAATGCCTAATGTGTAGGAGTAACAAATTGAAATGTTGTGGTGAAAAAATTATGTATGTTAAGTATTTCTGTTAAATAGGTTGTTAGAAGAATGAAAGTTTTGATGAAATTGTGAATTTGATGAGGTATGTTATGAACTAGTAGAATCATGAATCGAATACTTGTACATGTAGCATTGTTAGTAGTATACACGCCCAGTGTTCGACAAAATGCCACAACTAGAATATTTTGCATTTTTTATTTGAACACTATATGAGATAATCATGTTTTAAGTAAGCATACAATTCTCGTATTGAATGTGATGTTTTGTAAGAATAGACTGAGGAGGTCATAATGTATACGTGTTTATGTATAGGAATAAAGGAAGAAAGTTCGAGTCACACGAAGAAAGGAGGAAGTCAAGACCGAGGTACGTTACTTGTATAATTCATGATTTTATTATACTGTTGTTTTACCATATGATGTGATAATTGAATCGATCATGAAAAGTACTTGTGTTGAACTCATTAAATGGGTCGAATATGTTGGTTTAGAATGCAAGAGAATGAATTTTGGTGTGTGGACTCTTTTATGAACGAGTTAAAAGAATTAGAATGTAAGAATGAAAAGAATGGTATGAAGTTCCATTTTTGGAACAGACTTATGTGCAAGAATGATGATATTAAAGTATTTAGTAACTTGCAAGTTCGCGGATGTCATAATGGCTATAAATCCGTGAGTTGAAATCTTGAGTTAAAAGAAAGAAATTTTAGTTCTAATGAAGTTTACTTTGTTGTGGTGATGTAGGTAAATCTCAAGTTTAGATATCAAGCTTACTCCGGTTCGAACACGCTTCAAAGCCCGTCACATGTTCCGCTACTTTTGTATAGAAGACAATGTCTAATACTTTTGTCACTTTTGTTTATGTCTAGTATCTAAACCTTAGTTCTTATCATGTTTGTCTTTGGAAAACCTTAGTAGGTTGTAAGTATTTTAAACTTAATGGTTTTCGTATGTGCGTCAAGGTTCGTTTGATGGTATATATTATGTCTTTTGTAATGCGTCGTGTTAAAAATGAAATTTTGATTGTGAAAAATAGGGGGCCGCTCGTAGTACGAACGAGTCATGCTCAAATTTCGTTAGATATAGTATGTCATTAATTAAATTTTAAACGGAAAATTTTCTGGGCGTTACATATAATATCTTCCGTTGACGCCATTAATGGCTAAACAAGCTTCTTCAATTCACTCTGAACATTATAAACTGAATTCATTGAAACCTAAACTAACCTAACAAACTGTATGTGTTGATGATCATCTCTGTTTCGTCAGGTTCTTTGAGAGAGATAATAGATAGGTAGAGAGAGGAGAGAGGGAGAGAACAAAGAGATGAGTTTAGAGAGAGAAAGGGATTAAAGGTTTTTGTTTTTTATATTTTATACAAAAGTCCCTTATTATAATTTATTTACTCAATAGTCTCAAGGAATATAAAATGACAAGAATACCTTCATGTGCCTTGCACATAACCATATTTAACTAAAAAATCTAACTGGGTTTGGCATAAAAAATATAACGTGCAAGATTTTAAAACATTGGATACAAAACCTGTTAACTTTTTCATTAAAGGACAACACCTGTAATTTTATATAATCATAAAGGAGAAACTTGTAATTTACTCTTTTTTCTTTCTAAACATTAAAATTTCAATTTCTTTTTTACCAACTAGGCTTTTAACTCTATTTAGTATGTAAAATTTCAAAAGAATTATCCAATTTACATAGTATAGGGGGCAAGAAATGAAAATAAACATAGGGTGGGTACCCAAAAGAATATTCCCACAGGAACGGCATTTCCGGAAACAACAATTCAAACTTCTTTCACTAGCATCCAATGTTACCTTCACCACAAACCGTCAGATCAAAGTGTCATCATCCCATCCAACGGTCCAAACTAAACTTTGACTAGCATACAGAATGAGGTAAGGAATGAATGAATGATTGGCTTTTCTTCAGGTTTACACACCTTTGACCAGATAGAGACTGAGAGAGAGAGATAGACTCACTCTACGTTTAGAGAGAGAAACCTATAGATTTAGAGAGAGAAAGTTGAAAACGAAGACGAAGAGACGGTGGCGGAGGTTGTGTACTTGCGTACTCGCCTCTGCTGGTTATAGTTCGTTCTCCACGGTTGAAATTTGGGAGAATTTGAGTAAATTAGGGTTATGATTTGTGAAACATAATGAATGTGATGCGTCGTTTGAAGAGTATTGCTTCTGGTCGTTCATCGGTTTCAGATCCTGTGAGTATTTACACTAATTATGCTAATTTCACTAGTTACAGTTATGTTTGATTGATTTTGTGTGAAGTGTTTAGAGTGATTGAATGTTTTTATTTACTGTTGAGCTGATTGATGAAGGAGATTTGTTTATATTCATGTGATTTATCGACATTTATGCTAGACTAATTGATTTTATTTGAAATGTTGTTTGATCTGTAGTACTATTGTTTGATTTGAGGAGTGATTTGATATTGTTATTATCATTTTTTTGATTTAAGTAGCATTTTACTGTGAATATTTTGCTAGTTTCAGTTTTGTTTGATTGATTTTATATAAAGTGTATAGAGTGATTTGAGAGTTTTGATTTACTGTTGAGCTGATTGATGAAAAGGATTTGTTCATATTCATGTGATTTATCGGCATTTATGTTAGATTAGTTGAATACTTGCAACTAAATTTGTAATTTATTTGAAATGTTGTTTGATTTGAGGAGTGATAGAATATTGTTCTTATTGTTTTTTTAATTAAGTAGCGTTTTACACTAATTACAGTTATGTTTGATTGATTTTATGTAAAGTGTAATGTAAAGAGTGATTGAGAGTTTTGGTTTACTGTTTAGCTGATTGATGATGGAGATTTGTTTATATTCGTGTGATTTATCGACATACATGATATATTAGGTGACTACTTGCAGTTTGATTTATAATTTATTTGAAATGTTGTTTGATCTATAGTACTATTGTTTGATTTAAAGAGTGATATGATATTATTATCATTATTTTTAATTAAGTAGCATTTTACAGTGAGTGTTTCGTTAATTTCAGTGACGGCTGATTGATTTTATGTAAAGTGTAAAGAGTGATTGAGAGTTTTGATTTACTGTTGAGCTGATTGATGAAGAGAATTTGTTTATATTCAAGTGAGTTATCGACACTCTTGATATATTAGTTGAATACTTGCAATTTGATTTGTAATTTATTTGAAATGTTGTCTGATCTGTATTGATGTTTTGGTACTATAGTTTGATCTGAGAAGTGATATGATATTGTTGTGCTTAGGAATTTCCGAAATGCAGATGGGATGTTCTTGTTTTTTTTGATGAAGTAGTAATTTTTTTGTTAGGGTGGAGATTCTAGCATTAAGAGAGTAAAGGTTGAGCAAGAGGTTGAATCAGATGTTAGTGCTGAACGTGAACCAGAGCCACAATCAGTAGAGAAAACTGCAACAGCTGTAGAGCAGCCAATGGATGCTACATCAACAGATATGGCTGCAAGCACATCCAACACTACGTGTACAGATAAACCTGAAAAATCCGACTTTGACGAGCTTCCAAAAGAAATGCATGAAATGAAAATCAAGGAAGATAAATCCGAAGACAAGGTAAATTTCAAATTGAATGCATAGGTATTTTGTAGTTATTCGTGTTGTATAACGTTGGATATGTTTTTCATTCACTTGTATGCTGTAATGTAGGAAGTTGAGGCTACCGTTGTCAATGGCAACGGAACCGAAAAGGGCCAGATAATCGTGACATCTGTGGGTGGTCGAAATGGACAACCTAAACAGGTGATCATTCTTTAAACTCAATTTTTAGTAACTGAAGAGCTTAAATGTAATCGCTGGACTTACGTCATTAAATTTGTTTTGGTCTAGACTTTGTCTTACATGGCGGAACGTGTAGTTGGCACTGGTTCTTTTGGCGTAGTTTTTGAGGTATGTGGATATGATTCTAAAGATTTTTTTGACTATTTAAAGCATAAAGATTTATTGTGCTAAAAAATACTGGTGATAATTTAATAAACTATTATTTATTACAGGCTAAATGCCTTGAAACCGGTGAGTCTGTTGCTATAAAGAAGGTACTACAGGATAAGCGATACAAGAACCGAGAACTTCAAATTATGCGTCTACTCGATCATCCAAACATCGTTCCCTTGAAAAATTGTTTCTATTCAACAACTGAGAAGAACGAAGTGTACCTAAACGTCGTGCTAGAATATGTACCTGAAACGGTGTATCGGGTGTCGAGGCATTACAGTCGGATGACTCAGCACATACCTCTTTTATATGTACAGTTGTACACATATCAGGTGAAACTTGTACTTTGTTGATCTGCACCTTTATTGACTATCTGATTTTATATTCATTTATTTATCTTGGTTCAGATCTGTCGCGCACTTAACTACATTCATAATGTTATCGGTGTATGCCATCGTGATATCAAGCCACAAAATTTATTAGTAAGATCTTCTTTCTTGGATAGCATATCGATTAGGGGTGCAAAATGAATCGTGTCCGTGGGTTGGCAGGTTCAACCCGACCCGAACCCGAAAATTTTAGACGAACCTGAAAATCGTGTCATACATATGAACCCGAACACGACCCGGATACTTGCGGGTTGACCCGAACACGACCTGTTCAACCCGAATTTTTATAATTTTTTAACTTTTTTCCGCAAATTAGTATATTAAAATTAAAATTTACTACAAAGCAACACAAATGTATACAGTTACATTTAAATTATAAAATCTTATGTCAATTTCTCTTTTTTAGTTATAAATAATTATGGCATAAAATACACAATCAATTTAATTTATGACAGAAAACATATTGTAAAATATTATAATATATTATAATATAAATGGTGTAAACGGGTTAACCTGCCAACTCGACTGGGTTGACCTGAACCTGACCTGTTTAGACTAAACACAAACAAACAAATTTCCTGTTAGGTTCGTGTCGTGTCAGAAATTCACACCCCTAATATCGTCTAATACATTTATCGTAAAGTCTATACAGTAATTTCAGATATTGATCTACAGGTTAATCCACACACGCATCAGCTAAAGCTATGCGATTTTGGGAGCGCAAAGATGTTGGTAAGGCAACCCATTAATTTCTTTTTCGACTTAAAAGGTAGCCAATGCAATTGTCAAGTTTTGAGCTTTATTTGTTTTCATTACAGGTGCCCGGTGAACCAAATATCTCATATATTTGTTCAAGATATTATAGGGCTCCTGAATTGATCTTTGGAGCAACAGAATACACGAATGCGATAGATATGTGGTCTGCTGGTTGTGTTTTGGCTGAGTTACTACTGGGACACGTATGTGACTGTTTTATGTTTGGTTCTCGTCTTGATTTTGTAAAGTATTTATAGAACATTATGACAAGATTTTTGGAACACGCTGGTTTTGGGCCATTACATCTAGGGGTTCAAACGAGCCGAGCCCGAGCTCGACCAGGCTCGGCTCGTTGGTAGTTTCTGAAGCTCAAGCTCGGCTCAGCTCTTTTATTATCTATTAAATAAAAATAATATAAATAATACACTCATTTAGGATCGCAAGCTCAATAAGTGAAGCTTGGACTCGGCATCTTTTACTAAACAAGCTTATTTTTAGGTTCAGCTCGGCTCGTAAACAAGTTTAAATAAGCTGGCTCGGCTCGTTTATTAGACAACTTAAAATAAGGGGTAAATGTTATTAAGTATTAATAAAAATTAATGTTACACCAAGTCTTGATGAGCCTCACATGCCAGGCTCGAGCTCGGGCTCGATAAGTAAACGAGCTTTATTTTAGGCTCAAGCTTGGGCTCGATAAAGCTCGGCTCGTTTCTAGCTTTTTCTCAAGCGGATCTTGAGCCGCCTGGCTTGTTTGCACCCCTAAATTTACATCTGTTTTGTGTTAAGAAAATTATTAAATTATGACAAAAAAAATTAATATCTTTCTGATTGGCGTGATTTATAAACATTTACAGCCTCTTTTTCCTGGTGAAAGTGGTGTAGATCAGCTGGTAGAGATTATCAAGGTATGCTCTTTTACAATTTTTGCTGCTTTAAAATCGTATTTTAGTTTTCTTTTTTACAGTGTTAATTTTTCTTTGTTCTAATATAGATTTTGGGAACACCAACAAGAGAGGAAATCAAGTGTATGAATCCTCATTACACAGAATTTAAGTTTCCGCAGATCAAGGCTCATCCTTGGCATAAGGTTCGTTAACAGTAAAAAAATTGTGTTGGAAAACATCTTTGTTTTATTAGTAACATGTGTGATTATTTATTATACTGATTCCAACCAATAAGGTTAATTCTATACCTTTTTTTCAGATTTTTCAGAAGCGAATGCCACCTGAAGCGGTTGATCTTGTCTCGCGCTTACTCCAGTATTCACCAAGACTGCGATGTAGTGCTGTAAGTGAATCTTGTTACATGTTTCTCATTTTTCTAAATGAAAGCATTTATTTATTTATTGGGGGACGTTACTACATTTTTTAAGCATTCTATAATCTGAAAATAAACTGGGATCTTGACGATTATCATGTTTTTCAGTTGGAAGCATGTGCCCACCCGTTCTTTGATGATTTAAGGGAGCCAAACACAACCTTACCAAGCGGCAAACCCCTTCCTCCCTTATTTAATTTTACAACAGAAGGTACAACAGTTATTCTTCATCAACAGCCATTAGGGGTGTGCACGGTTCGGTTTTTTCGGTTTTTGAAACTGTTTGGGTTCGATTTTAGCAATGGTTCGATTCGTTTTTTCAGTCTTTAGAACAAAATTATGTAAGATTCAAAAGTAAAGAGTAAAATCCAAAATTTAAGAATCTTTCTTACATGTTTACATTTAAGTTATTATATTTAACCTTTTTAATTAACATTGTTCACATAGACCTAATCGTCTAATCTATTTATATGTTTCTCCAAAGTTTTTATTAAATACAATTTCTTTTATAATACTTTGAAGATCATTTAAGTTTTATATTAAATTTTGTTATTTCTTGTAGGCAATAGATAAATCATTTCAATCATAAATAAACATGCTAATGTTTTTGTTATAAATACTTAACATTCAAGAATAAAATTAATGTTTTTGTTATAAATACTTAACATTCAAACATTCAAGAATAAAATCAATAATTCCTACTAGCATGGGTTAAACACTTGAACCCAAAAATATAGAACGGCGCCTACAATTGTAACTTATCGGCTCGGTTTTTTCGGTTATTGAAAATGGTTATCCTAAAACCGAACCGGAATTTTCTGTTATTAAAAATCCGAAAAACGAACCGTCGGTTTTTGTTTTGGTTATTCTGGTTTCCTGCTCACCCCTAATAGCCATGGGAAAATGTGGGCTGGATAACATGTAGAATCATGTAAATTACAGTATGGGTCGAAATGGGTTGGGTTGACCCGAAACACTTTTGTCCAAATTTTTTTATTTTATAAATAGCTAGTGTGCTGTATATAACTGCCATATTGTATTAGTGCAATAATAATCTAATTTTTTACTAAAACAAATACAATTCTTAATAAACGATACTTATACAGTTATACTGACTTTCCAACTGGTACAGAGCTAGCTCATGCATCTCCAGAATTGGTCCAACGCCTTGTACCCAAACTTGTCGAAAAATGAAGCATGTGAAGAGAAGTTTGTATCATCATCATCATCATCATCGTACTCAGTATATCCCACCTATAGCAAAGCTAAGGTAGGGTCTGAGGAGGGTGGGATGTAGACAGCCTTACCTCTACCCCGTAGGAATAGAGAGGCTGCTTCCAATGAGACCCCCGGCTCGGAAGAGAAGTTTGTATGTGAAGGGTTAATCTGGAACTGGAAGCATGCTCATACGAGACATTTTTGCTACAGAGCAAGCACTCCTTGCACCTTCGTTGTTACCTGAGGTTTACAAATGGCAAAAAGGTCAAATTATAGGCGTATAGGTATGTTCTTTTTATGATGTAGCTAAGTTTTCCATATGTAAGCATCCATCTATGTCTACTCGATAGATTGGATGCAAAATCCGATAGATTATGGCTATACTTCTAATGCATACTCTTGTGCTCGGTTTTCTTTTTGCTATGAAATGAGTTTTGTGTTAATATGCTACTTTTGTTCCAATGTGATTGCGTCTCATCTTCTGGAAAGATAGTTTCGGTTCTCTTGCTGATCAGCAGCAGTACAAAACCGGGTTTGACTGTAAAAGGTTTTCGCGAAAACTTTTTTTTTTGTGTGTTGCTTTAAGGTATTTTGATTTGGAATTATTGTTGTTTATTGTTCATGCCGTTGAGGGACTAATGTTTCTTTTTTGTTTTTATTCACGCTAGATGTAAGGTAACTAGAAGGTTACCCCGCGCGTTGCGGCGGCACCCGTAAGGGTATCTCATTATTTTTATGCTTTGTAACATGTAGAGCCATAGGGGTTGAAATATTGATGCATTCGATGATGAATGGGTTGGTTTAGGTCGTGCTTTATCTCAGTCGGGTTAAATAAAAACAATTGCAGATAAATACTGCAACGTTGTCTTTGTGAAAATAGTTAAGAAATTAATTATTTATAATTATTTTAGGAAAGGAATAAAAAAGCATTTGTGAGTCATCGTAACCCATGCTAAAAAGTGACTTGTTTTAACCTGAATCTGTTTGACAGACTACCCATTAGCCAACCCACCCCACCTTATGCAAATAAGCCATTTCGACCCATTCTTAATCCAAATTTAACAAAGATAACACTGGTTATCGTAATCTTATTATCAAGTTGTCGTTGGGATTATGACTTTATTCATCTATACAAATAAATACAACCCCAAAGATTGACAATTAACTGCTCAAGAATATCATATTTAATTTGTGATGATTTTACTTCTATTTGCACCAGTTGGTCATTTTCTTAAAGCCTTTGTCTCTGTTTGCACGACATGTCATTGAGAAAGTTTGAATTCAGCATTGGATTCTTGTAATCTTACTATGAACTCATGTTAATATTAATAATTTAAGTTTGAATGGTTTGCTTAGTGCTAGAATCCCCTTATACAAAAACTCAGAATCATCATCAATTAGAAAAAGTAAACCTTATGATGTTGTATAGTTAGAACTAACTGAATGATATTAAGGCATCGTATCATATATTTCAAAAGTAAATTGGCCCCAAATCTATCTAAGCCTCGAATTTCATCCTTCAAAGAGTTAACATAAATCAAAATCAACACTCACTCAGTTTCCATCCACACACATGTTAATTTCCAACTTGTTAACTACACCACAAGAACAAAATTAGGACATCATATCTTTAAATTTGACAGTAGATTAGCCCCACCCAAATCTATTTTACAACCTCAAATTCAGTATTCGAGGAGTTAATCTTGCATAACCGATCACAATCAAGACCTCACAATTTCCATCCATATTCATATACTAATCCTAAATTTATCAACTACATGATGATCATAATCTACAATCTATCACAACAGAAAATTAAAAAAAAAAACAAAATATACAGTATACATAAATTCATATGAGACTAATTACGCACAAACAGGTACCTGAAAGATTTGCTAGTCATGTACATAATCGATTTGAACAATATCCGGCGGAGTAGGTTGCAGAAACCTTACAAAGGCTGGTAAGTGACAGCTGGCGGAGGATGATTTGCAACTCTTGAAACCGACTCCAATAACAAGACGGTTTGCCGGAGAAATCGACGCCTCTTCTCTTGCCTTCTTTGACCATAATCTGTGATTAGAGATCGGAATCAGAGCAGAATATTGGCAGGATATTCCGATTAATCAGCATATGTGCTGTGTAGATTGAAGAGATGACGCGATTTGGGAACCTGTAATTCGAAATTGGGTCTGGAGACCAAGAGCGACGATGGGGCTGGGCTTGAACGTTTTCAATGGTGGGATGGAAGACCGGCAGATGCCGGTAATTAAAACCTGGAAACGTGAACTGTTCTTAAGGTGTTTCATCAATTGTTATTGGGCTTGAACGTTTTCAATGGTGGGATGGAAGACCGGCAGATGCCGGTAATTAAAACCTGGAAACGTGAACTGTTCTTAAGGTGTTTCAACAATTGTTATTATATAAATAGGGTGTTTTTTTTTTTTTTTTTTTTTACAATTTGTATATTGTTACCATTGTTATCGATAATCTACAAAAAATTATTGTGAGAAATTCTTGTTTTGTTAATTTGATTCACCTACCTACTCTTTTATGCAGAAAGAAAAGAGTAAATTACTTTTTTTAGTCCGTGTGTTTTAGTGGTTTTAACCATATGAGTCTAAAATCAAAATGTTTAACGCCCTGAGTCCTTGGACGCTTTTTTTATAACCTTTTGAGTCCTATTGAGTCGAATCTTTTAACCTTTTGAGTCCAATTTTTTTTTAACAAAATTGGACTCAAAACGTTATATAATGAACAAAACTGGACTCAAAACGTTAAAATGAGCGGTTAGGGACTTAGGGTGTTAAACTTTTTGATTTTGGACTAAAGTGGTTAAAACCACTAAAATACAGGGACTCAAAAAGTAATTTACTCAAAAGAAAAGGAGGTTTTTGGAGCATGAGGTCTCGGTAGTGGCAACCCCCTTTTTTTTTTGAACGGCAAATTTGGATCACTGATGGAATCTAACTCTTTCTGAGACCCTATGAAAGTACGAATAGCTTGCTATAAGTGGGATTTTACTACGTTTGTCTGTTATATTTTACATATGTATTGATTTGTGCTTCGAGCATGATTTGTTGCATAATTGTGGTGGTGGTAGTGGTGGCGGCGGGTGATTGCGACAATCATGGCGATGATGGTTTGAAAAACTAACGTTCGATTGTCCTAAAAACTGAATGACGTTAATAACCAAATTAAGAATTGCAAAAGGTATCGCTAAATGTTGAAAAAATCCAATGCGCCTAATCAGTCTTTATCTACATTCAGATATGAAAATATTAAGCAGATAATAAATTTATAAGTTTAATCATGAACAAAATAAAATGAAAAAATAAAGCCGGTCTGGTTTGCATTAGCATGCAACCGGTTTGCCACCCAGTGGCTCAAAAAGTTCCTGGTTAAACATCCACATCCGGTCCAATTTTCAAAATCACAAATTATATCCTCTAGTAAGCAAACACTTTAGGAGAAGTGAGGTGAAATTGAACCATTGGTTAGAATAAAATAATATATTTAAAATCAGAATCAAACTAAACAAATAATTATATTATAGTTTTGTAAATTTTTTTATTATAGGCTATCTGTTTTATATTAGGTTATTAAATTACTTATACGCTATCATGTTTTATATTAGGTTATTAAATTACTTGTATTATATCATGTTGTATTGTTATGACTTTTATCACGCCGTTAGGCTAAAAGTCTAAAACAACTAGTTTGGTCACTTCTAGCCCAAAAAAGTATTCAAAAGCCATTAGCGACAAACCACCAAGTGGGTAACCAAAATACACTGAATTGACCAAAATTGAAACAATTGGCTTTTTTTTTTTTTTTTTTTTAAGTTAACTGCTATTTACGTCTCTGTGGTTTGTTTACTTTTGTCATTTCAGACTAAATTTCAAAATTGCGTTGTTTTCCTCCCTGACATTTTGGAAACGTTTCATTTCAGTCCAAAAAAATAACCACAGTTAAAAAATTCAGTTAGCTTAGTGGTAAAATTCGTTTGCTTCTAAGTAGTTGGTCACGGGTTCGATCCCGGCTAGCTGCAATTTTAAATGTGGTTACCCCTAAGCTAACTGAATTTTTTAACTATGGTTATTTTTTGGGTTGAAATGGCATATTTCCAAAATGCCAGGAAGGAAAATGGTGCAATTTTAAAATTTGACCTGAAATGGCGAAAGTGAACAAATCACAGGGACGTAAATGACACTTGACTCCTTTTTTTTTTATTTCTAAATATGTGTTTTAGATTTTGTTTTGGGTCATAATCTTTGTTAACAATAGCTATAATCTTACCATAACTATAAGTATTCTTTGGTATATTCTTATCACCTTCTTTTTGTAGAGAATTATCACACCATCTAACTATATAACTGTTATAACAAACTTTTAACAGTATTATACAGTGTATTAGTTAGGATTAGGATTAGATAAAATACATTAGTTATAATTTATTGTAATCACTTTTTTTAATCATAATTTTTAATTTGAAAAGGTTTGCTTTATAATTACACTTATCATATTCATATCTAAGAATTTTTGTTAGTCTATGTGCTATAATTTATTGTAATCACTTTTTAATCATAATTTTTAGCTTGATAAAAACCAAATTTATGATCATCCCTTAAGGATTTTGTTAGCTTGATAAAAACCAAATTTATGATCATCTCTTAAGGATTTTGAATTTTATCATCCTATCATCTCCAAACAAATTGTATAAAAACCAAGAAAACATCATAGAATGATTACTTTATTACTTTGGCACCAATTAATACAAAGAATTCCCAATTTTCATAAACTCAAAAATATATATATGTATAACAAAATCAAATTTCACTTTCCATATCAAACTATCAATAGTTCAATACCTATAAGGAACACCAACCACCACCCCTTGAGCCACACCCTGCCCCATCCTTCCTCCACCATACTTCCACCCTGTCGCCGCCGACGAACATCCCATCGAACCACCACCACCACCACCCGCACCAACACCCTCATCCGACGACTTCACCTTAACCGAAAGATTAATAATCCCATTCCGCTCCCCATACCTATCTCTCAACCTATAACTCAAAAAATGCAAATAATCAACCGGAAAATACCACCTCGTAAAATCCGAAACCGGAACCTTAACCGATCCAACCGCATGATCACCATAAGAGTTTTTACAACGCACTTCTAACGTGAAAAAAGTTGCATGCATGGGCATGTTGACGTTAAACTTTTGACCCCATATTGGATATGATCCGTTTTCGGTATCCATGTTGGATATTTGGTTGTTGGTTGATTCGGTTTTGATGATCACGTATGTGTTTTTCTTGATTCGACGGTTGCCCGCGAGTGTAAGCGATTCGCCGGAGATGATTGTGAGTTCTAGGATTCTAGAATTTGGTTTGGTCATTGTGTTTTGGTGAGAAATTAAGGTTGAGAATTGAGAAGGAAGGTGTGTTTATATGGTCATATATGGATTATAGGGAAGTTTATTGGTAATGAGAAAGAAACAAGAAGGATGGTTCCATTCACACGGTAGGAAAGTGAGGTGGTTTTTCTTTCTTTCTTTTTGTTTTTTTATGTTTTAATTTTAAATTATATGTATAATTCGAATTGATATTATAAATCGAATATTTTAATTTTTGGATTTAATGTTATTACTTTTTTAATTAATGTAATTTTACTTCTATTATATCATTTTTGTTATTATTGTTTTTTTTTTCAACTGTCGTTACAAGTATTATTATTATTATTAGAGTTAAATGCCCGGATAGTCCCTGTGGTTTCGCCTTTTTTCATTTTTAGTCCCTAACTTTTTAAAATTACAGCTATAGTCCCCAACTTTTTCAATTTCGTTCCCGGATGGTCCCTGACGCGAATGAAGATTAATCTTTTCAATTAAGTGGGGTGTGAAATGACCTAAATACCCTTACTATTTAAATATAATAAGTTAAAGCATTAAAAGAAATAATTAAATAGGACCCACCATCCTTATCTTCCTCACCCAATCATCCACATCCAGGCTCCAGCCATGTTCCTAGAGACCCACCCACAACCCACCACCATCTTCAACCTTCACCAAAAACACCAAAGATAAAAATACTTTGTCGGTTTTTGGTTCGGTTAATAACCAAATCAAATAAAGACTAAAAGTTTTGCTTAAAAATACATATAATAAAAATATAAATAAATGAAATAAATGTATAAATACATGAAATGAAGATACGAATAAATGAAATATGGTTTAAATACGAAATTGAGGTATAAAATCTAGAAATATATGAAAATATAAATAGTTCGGTTTGGTTCGTTTCAATTAATTTCGGTTAACTAATAATGATATAGAAAATAACCGATAACTAACTTTCGGTTAATTCAGTTTCAGTTAATTTTGGTTCGGTTTCATTTTCTGACAATCTGACGTCTAAAAAGATAACGTTTCAATCTTCATCATCCCATCATCCATAACCCCCAAATCCCCATTCCTCTACAAGCAAATGGCATCTTCATCTTCACTCTCACTCTCTAACAACCTCTCCACATCATCTAGAACCTTCATCTCAAACCCTAGCTCAACCACCGTCTTCCACCACCTCTCTCCGCCGCACCTCCTCCGCCTCCACTCTCCGCCCACCGGCGGCCCTCACTTCTCTACCCTCCGGTGCTCTGCTGCCGGTTCCGAGACCGGATTCTTCACCAAACTAGGACGCTTTATCAAAGAGAAGGCGAAGAAAGACGTCGAGAAGATATTCTCCGGTGGATTTACGAAAACCAGAGATAATTTGGCGGTTATTGATGAGCTGTTGCTGTATTGGAATCTGTCGGATACGGATCGAGTTCTGGATGAGATTGAAGAGGTAATTTTGTAAATGTTTATGTGAATTTTGGTGTTCATTTGAGAGAATTGCTAAGTGGAATGACATTTGGATGTGAGTGGTTATGGCTTGTGATTAGGTGCAGAACTGGTTGAGATGTGTACACACAAACTCATACGATACCGGTAGTGCGAAAATACCAAAAAGTATCTAAACCGATTCGTTTAGTAACTGAAAACCTTAAAAATGAGTACAGGTAATGATGTTGTTCCGTCGATAACGGTTCAGTATGGTACGGTACGGTACCGGCACTCGGTATAGTTTACGATACAAATAAGTACTTTATTTTGAACACAACTCTGTTTTCAGTAAAATTTATATTGAAATGATGAAAACGAGAGATAATTTGGCAGTTATTGATGAGCTACTCCTGTACTGGAATCTCTTTGATACCGTTTGTGTTATAGATGAAATTGAAGAGGTAGTTTATGATGTTTTTGTTGTGAAGTTTATGTGAATTTTAGTGTTGATTAGGGAGGATTGCTGCAACTGTAATGACATTTGGATCTGAGTGGTTATGATTTGAAATTAGGTTGCAAAACTGATTTTGTGTGTACTGATAGGTAGTGCAAAAGTACTAAAACGTATCTTAACCGACTCGTATCGAAACTGGAGGTACCGAGGTAGTTTTATAATATTTTTGTTGTGAAATTTACGTGAATTTTAGTGTTGATTAGGGAGAATTGTGTACCTGAAGTAAAATTGGATTTGAGTGGTTAAGATACGTAATTAGGTGCAGAACTGATTGAGATGTATTTTATGTCTACGGTAGACAGTCTACCAATAGGTAGTGCAAAAATACTAAAAAGTTTCTGAACCGAATCATATCGAAACTGAAGAGGTAGTTTTGTAACATTTTTATTGTAAGATTTATGTGAATTTTAGTATTGATTAGGGAGAATTGCTGCAACAGGAATGACATTGGATTTGAATGGTAATGGTTTGCGATTAGATGACTAAAGGACTTGGTCAATGAAAAACTAATGTTGACTTCTGAGAAGTGATTATATAAATATGTTAGGCAATTATTGATTATGATTCAGATTATCTACGGTCCAAATATCAGATTGAATGTTGTAAGAAAACAAAATAATGGAAATAATCAGATTGAATATGTAATTAATTTGTTGGGTTTTGAATATGGAAATATCAGATTGAAACTTGTTTTGTGCTCATAAAAGATAGAAATTTGATGATCAGTAATCAGTCACGTGCATAGGTTAGTAAATTCTTGGTTTTAAAAAGCGAGAGGCGCACAAAAGCGACGAGGTCTAAAATTGAGGCGCGGAGCGCAAAGCGCAAAAGCGGTGGGCTTTTCGTACCCGAAGCGCAAGATGTTTATATAATTTTTTTTATATATCCCATACATATCCCATAGGTTTTTAGCTTCCTTTAATCAAAATATAGCTATAAGTAAGGCCTTTATACCATTTTAATTACATGTACAAGTCAAAAAACCCAAAGTACAACAGTTTTATGCAGTAAAACGCCTAAGGTACATGAGGCGCGCGCCTCAGGCCAAAAAGCCCACAAAAAACATAAAAAAATGCGCTTTTTTGGCGCTTCCTGTAATTACACAAGGCGAGAAGCAAAAAAGCCCCAGACCCTGCGCCTTGTTGCGCCTAGGGCGCGCTTTTTAAAACCAAGAGTAAATTATTCAATGAAAATATTTCTTATCTTCTATGCTTTTAGGCATTATTGGTGTCGGATTTTGGCCCAAAGATCACAATAAAAATTGTTGAGAGCTTGCGGGATGATATATATGCTGGAAAGCTCAAATCAGGAACTGAAATAAAGGCAAGTGTTGTGAATGTGATTTTAATTTATAATTTTTACACTGCAAAACGTTACATGTAAATGAAAATAAAGTACACTGCAAAACATTACAAGCTTCCGACAAATTTTCACCCCTTTCTAATTGGTATATTATGTAGGATGCTTTGAAGAAGAGTGTACTGGATATCTTGACGACCAAAGGTGCTAAAACGGAGCTTAAACTTGGGTTCAGGTTTGTGTAACGCATGTCTTGGGATCTTACGCATGTTTCTGTTTCTATGTTGTTAGTTTGTTGATGATTATTATTAATGATGTTATTTTTATAGGAAACCGGCAGTAATCATGATAGTTGGTGTTAATGGAGGTGGAAAAACTACATCTCTTGGTATGTTTAATGATAATGGATTTTACATTGTATCCTTTTCTTTCGTTTATATTCTGCTGAGTCCATTTCGGTTTGAAAACAACTGATTTTTGGTGTTTTAATGGCAGGGAAACTGGCTTATCGGTTGAAGAGTGAAGGTGCTTCAGTGAGTTCATGATTTGTTGATACTTTTATCATTTGAGTAAAATGTCATTTCGTCCTTGAGGTTTGGCCAGTTTTGCGATTTTTGTACAAAGGTTTGTTTTTCCGCATTTGGATCCAAAAGGTTTGAAATCTTGCCATTTTCATCCGGCTTGTTAACTCCATCCATTTTTCTCCATTAAGTCAGGGGTATTTTCGTCTTTGTTGTTAACTTAAACAATTCGGTGTAATGGATTCGGTCAGTGGTATTTTAAATGCTTGTACATAAAGTGAAAAAGACTGGATTGCTCTTTAAGTTAACCAAAAAAGACGAAAATGCCCCTGACTTAACGAAGAAAAAATGGATGGAGTTAACGAGCTGGATGAAAATAGCAAGATTTCAAACCTTTTGGATCCAGATGCAGGAAAACAAACATTTGAACGTAAGTCGCAAAACTGGCCAAATCTCAGGGATGAAAATGGCATTTTACTCTTTATCATTTTGTGTCTTCGTATAGTAAAGAGTTAAATCTTGAAAACTTTACTTGTATGATCAATTAATGTACAATAGAGTGAAGTATCTTTCGGTTACTCTACTAAATAATTATATTAAAAATGTGTAGATATTATTGGCGGCTGGTGATACATTCAGGGCTGCTGCGAGTGACCAACTGGAAATTTGGGCCCAAAGAACAGGCTGCGAGATTGTATCAGCTGAAAAAGAGAAAGCAAAAGCATCAGCAGGTAGACAATTAAACCAAGAGTAATAACTTTAACAAATATAATTGGTTTTACTTTTACGGCAGCTACTATTACTAACATGTGATCTTGAAGTTCTTTTTGAGTAGTTCTATCACAGGCCGTTAAGAAAGGGAAAGAACAGGGTTTCGATATCGTGTTATGTGACACCTCTGGACGTAAGACATGATGCTGGTCAACAAAATTACTTGAATTTTCACTTCAATTGACGATCAGTCACACTGACAGTTTTTCTGGTTATTTTTATGTCTTATAGGTCTGCATACTAATTATAGCTTGATGGAAGAACTGATTGCATGCAAAAAGGCCATTGCTAAAATTGTTAATGGTGCACCTAATGTATGGCATTATGGTTAGCTGCATAGTTGTCAATAGCGATCGTAGCGATCGCTATAGCGCGCTACGTAGCGTATAGGTATAGTGTCGCTATTAGGGTTGTAGCGATGGATAGCGAGAATAGCGACACTTATTTTTGTTTTTTTATTATAAATAGAAATTAAATATAGCTATAAAATAGTTGGATTTTAGGTTTTTGTTAAATATACATGTAAAATAGCATATAAATCAGGGTATTTTGATATAATATACATATAAAATTTGTAATTTTTTTTTCTAGTGTATCGCTATTTATAAAATTGCCGCCTGCTATTTATCGCTATTCGCTATGTAGCATATAGGTACCTTATCGCTATTTGTCGCTATTTGCCATTAACAACTATGGTTAGCTGTCTTATTTTCGTTAGGTGTATCATCTTCCTTTTATAAATTTTGCAACATTTGATCACATAGCTTAGTTAGTAAATGTCTAAAATGCCCTTTTATAAGGTCAAAATAGAGGGACCTTGCAACATTTGATCACATAGCTTAATTCGTAAATGTCTAAAGTGCCCTTTTGTAAGGTAAAGATATTTAGGATCATTGTTCTGTAACACTGAGTCTATGACAAGGCTTTTTTAGCCTGAACCCCCGTCAATATATATATTTTTTCTAATATCTGATTTGTGAGTCCCATCTTTTATACCGTGTTCAATATATATTTGTGGGTTTCATCTTTCTATCATTTTTATCTTTTGTTTTATGGGGTCCGTATATATAACATTTTTCTGTCTTTTCTCGTCGGGTCCCATTTTTATACCTTTTTCTCCATCCTTATTCTTTGGGCTGCGTCTTTATACCATTTTCTGTTTTGTTTATTCTCATACACTAAATGAGAATGATATGATTCATACTTGTTAAGTTTTTTTATTTATGTGATTACTTCACACAATTCTACAGGAAATTTTACTCGTTTTGGATGGAACGACGGGTTTGAATATGCTTCCACAAGCTAGGGAATTTAATGAGGTACTTTTCTTACATTATGAACTTAACACACTTGAAAAAAATACATATTTCAATATGGTGGCATATTTTATAAAAAAATTATTGATATATGAATTGCACAACACCATCGGTGGCAGGTTGTAGGAATAACTGGTTTCATTTTGACAAAACTCGATGGCTCTGCAAGAGGTGGTTGTGTGGTATGTGAATGCTTTCTTCCTCTTTTTGGATTTATGTACAATTTCTTTTTTACTAATTATTATTTTTAATCATGTATCTTGAAAACGAGTTCTGCTTGCAGGTTAGTGTAGTTGATGAGCTCGGAATTCCAGTGAAGTTTGTAGGTGTTGGGGAAGGGGTGGAAGATCTACAGCCGTTTGAGGCTGAAGCTTTTGTCAATGCTATTTTCTCATGAGGAAAAAGGTTAGTTTGCTTAGTTAATTCTCTGCTTATATTTCCTCCATCCCATCAAATTTGCAACATGTGAAAACTTGATGGCTTGTACATGTAAGTAAAATCATATATTAACCTTATTTATAGCTATATTTTGGATAAGGGATGTGCTTCGGTTTTAGACCTCGTCGCCTTTGTGTGCTTCTCGCTTTATAAAACCAAGGAGATCTGGAATGGTCTACTAGATAAAACAGTTGATATGTAAAAGAGATAGACATATGCAAGTTTTCGTTGTACATATATCAACGGTTCGCCTCGCCTCGCCTCGCGTACATGAAGCTGTCGTTTCACACCTCATGCCATAGTTGTTAATAGCGGCTATAGCGACCGCTATAGCGCGCTATGTAGCCATGCGACCAAGTGTCGCTATATGGGTCTTAGCGATCAATAGCGAACTTAGAGACAGTTAGGTTTTTTTTTTTTTTTTTTTTTGATGTTAATATCAATTAGATATAGCTATAAAATAGCTGGATTTATAGGTTTTTGTTAAATATACATGTAAAATAGCCTATATACAAGGGTATTTTGATGTAATATACATATAAAAATTTTCAAAATTCTTTTTCTAGTGTAATCGCTATCTTTAAAATAGCCGTCGCTATTTGTCGCTATTCGCTACGCAGCCTATAGGTGCCTTGTCGCTATTTGTCGCTATTCGCTATCGACAACTATGCCTCATGCCATCACTTTTGAGACCTACAGGCCTTGGAGCGCCTTGTGTTTTTTTAATCCAAGCTTTGTCATCCTTGTATACTCAAAAACCCATAGAAATGTGATTTCATAGTTCATGTTATTGTCTTTCTTGGTTATCATTAAAGAAGGAAACTTAAATGTAAAAGTGCCAAAAGAAACTCAATTCATGACATACCAAATGGATTGAGTTTCTTCAAAGGCTTTTCAAATATGGTGGCGGTCTGGCGGATGCTCTTTCTAAAAGACGCTCTAAGTTGTCTATTTTGGTTAGCTCGAGTCGATGGACTCTCATTTATCAAAGAATTAATGATGCTCCGGATTTTGCTAGTACTATTTGTTTTTCCCAAGTTGTATCTAAATGGCTTTATAGTTTATATTGCATGTCCATCTTTTATATGCTATGCTGGTTACATGCACATGCGCGGACGTGTGCGTTAGTTAAAATATTTTGGGAGTTACTTAACCTCGAAATGAAGCGTAGAACCATGTTTCTTGTCTGGAGAGATAACTTTTAAATTATTTGTATATATAGCTGAAATTCCTATTTTGTAAAGTAGATGTGATGAGTCTGATGACTACGAATTTGAAAAGAGTTTTTATTTTCCTAAAATTTTCTTTTTCATTATTGATTTTTTATGTTGATGTTAAGTGTTCTCATTATCCTTAATAATCTTGGTGGACTCTTTACTTAGTTTTCCTTTAATGTTGCAGGTGCAGGAATCACCGTTGACTAAGATTTATGGGTCGAATGATAGCAACAGCATATGCTCGAGATAAGGTGCTAGAAACATATTGATGATTATGCAAGATAAGGTGGTTGTGATCTGAATTATCTTAGGAGTAATGAGACCCGATGCTCGAGTTTGTCTACAATAAATTTGTTTATGTAAACATAATATAGGAACATTATTCATTTAGGATGAACAAAAAGTTGTCATTTACTTGCAATTTTCTCATTCATCATGATATTTGAGGCTTTCCTTTGATGATCGATTTTAGAGTACGGGACCTAGAGGTGTACAAATCGTTTTTTTTTTAACCGGTCCGGTTTTTAACCGAACCGTTTTTTTTTATCTAAAACAAAAATCGGTTTTTTTGTTTTTTTTTATAACCGGTTTTGGTTATTAACCGGTTTTTCAAACCCAAAACAGTAACCAGTCTTAACCGGTTTGGATAGGTTTTAACCGGTTTTTGCCAAAAAAAAAAAAAAAAATCCGGTTTTTAAAAACTGGGTCAAAGATCAAGAATAGTAACCGGTCACAAACCGCCGGTTCGGTTCGGTCCTAAAACCGGTTTTAAAAAAACCGGTTAAATAAACCAGTTTTGGTTTTTTTTTTTTCCGGTTACGGTTCTAAAACCATTTTTTGTACACCTCTAACGGGACCCCCACATTTGACATATGATATGTATTATATGCTCTCCTTTCAATCTCTTTCTATGTAGGGGTTTTTCTTAAAACTGCCGACTTTGTTATATAAAAACTAGCAAGAAGCTAGAAATAGTGACAACATCCGAAATTACACACAAACACACCAATCTTTTTAAGAAATATTTTTAATTGGTGATCTATTCTTAATCCAAAGGTAAGCTAAAGACTTTATATCTTCCACCACTTTAGCCACACTCGCCTTCTTTCCAACAAAAAGCACTTCGTTTCTTTCCTTCCAAATGGACCAACTAGCCGTGTGGATTATCCCTTGAATCACCTTCTTATTGCGAGCTTCAACATTGAGATTTTTACGAACCGAACACAAATCTTTAACCTAAAACGCATAGACCGGTGGAATCTGACACCATGTGCTCACATCTTGCCATACTCTAGACAAGAAGTCAAAAGATGATCTGTCGTTTCTTCACTATCCCCATATAAACTACAAAAACCATTATCTATAATTATGTTTCTTCGACGCAATGCCTCGACTGTTAGCAGTCTCTTTTTCTCTGCTCGTCATATGAATATATTTATTTTCTTGGGAACCTAGTTATTCCGCTTCACAACAAAAGGAGCAACTATATTTGCGAGGGGCGGATGTAGCTTGATGTTAAGGGTAGCCCCCGCTACCCCTTGACGTTCTTGTGGTAGTGTAAATTTTGGAACATTGCCCCTTGACGTTTTTTCTAGACCCGACACTCATATCTTATCTGCTGATTTTGCAAAAATATTTTTCATTGATGCCACTGAAAAATATTTTGCAAAAATATCCAACGATCTGGATTATTTGTTAACACCACATTACTCACCGGATTCAAACACTTAACCTATTCAAATAACTCTCCTTGATTCAGATTATCTTTTTTCCATCTCCACTTCCTATTCACTCCCCCTTGATCCAGATTATCTTTTTTCCATTTTCGTATTGAGTATCCTAACTTTTTTTCTTTAATTTATTTGTTTTAAAAACTAATTTCCATATATAAAAAATGCATCATGAACGATCCAATTAAAGAATAAAACTAGTTACAACTTCAAAACTAATGAGCTTGGTGGCAATTGACAAAGGCAAAACGTTTAGAAACACGTAGGTTTAGAGGCCATGAGTTCAAGTCGTACAAACAACAAGATTAAAAGAAATTCGTCTTTTTTTTTTAAGTTACGACTTCAAAATTTTAAATACAAGGAGGTCATGGATTCAAGTCTCACATACACGGGGAGTCGGGGATAAATTATTTGGAGATCAAGATAGGATTTCAAGGTTTAATCTACTTATGGCTTTAAAGTGTATGTCGTGTAGATAAGGCTATGTGTTATTCTTTTAGGGCGGTGGGGGTGGCAAAAAATAACTCGTGATAGCAAAAAAATAACGCATGGAAAAAAGAAAACTTCCACCGCCACCAAAACATTCACGAGTGATAGGAGCATTTCCGTGATAAAATCAACGCGTTATGGGGTTAGCGTGATAAATGGATGTGAGGGGGTGTCGGGGTTTATTGTTGGGTGTTGTGAGTGATGACCATTGCTACCAAAAAATGTTGTGAGTGATGGAAAAATGATTGATGACATGGCGGAACTTGATTAGGTGCTTGTGAGTGATGGAATTCTATCACTAGTGACCACCCCCACCCCCTTATCACTGTTACATCAACAAGTGACTGCTATATTACTACCACATCACTAGGACCGAGAGCTTTCACTCACTTTTTAGTTTTTACTAGATTGTGTAGTAATTTCACAGTCCACCACCCTTAATAATTTAAAATTAAACAAATTAAAATAAAGAGTAAACTGCCATTTTGGTCCCTGTGGTTTGGCCAGTTTTGCCACTTTAGTCCAAATCTCAAACTTATTACATCCAGGGCCCTGTGGTTTGCATTTTGTTGCCATTTTAGTCCAAAATCCAAAATTTCTCATTTTTGACTGTTTTAAGGTCCCTTTTTTGTCCTTTAGTGCAGGGGTATTTTGGTCATTTATGTTTTATTTAAAGCAATTCAACAACAACAACAACAAAACCCAGAAAATCAAGAACATCTTCTTCAACAACAACAAAACCCAGAAAATCAAGAACATCTTCAAAGTTCATCATCAAAACCCAGAAAATCAAGAACATCTTCAAGAAAAAACGAGGCTCAGATCTGTATCTTCAAGAACATCATCAAACATCATCATCAAAACAACAACAACAACAACAACAAAACCCAGAAAATCAAGAACATCTTCTTCAACAACAACAAAACCCAGAAAATCAAGAACATCTTCAAAGTTCATCATCAAAACCCAGAAAATCAAGAACATCTTCAAGAAAAAACGAGGCTCAGATCTGTAAAACCGCCATGGCTGCAAACAGAGGTTGCAAGCGCACTTGCCCTCCTCCGATTCTGCCACGCCAAGCTCGGATTAGGTGAAATCATCACAGCCTCATGGTGAACAAGCATAAAAATCATCACAGCCTCATGGTGAACAAGCATAACAGATACTACATGTAAACCACATATACAGACATTCATCTCCTCATCTTCAAAACCGATGACCACTCACCTACACGTAATACACACTAACAGCAATCAAATACTACATGTAAACCACCGCCACCTGCCTCCTACCACCACAACCACCTCCGTCACCACCACCAGCCACTGTTACTTCCACCACCATAGATTGAAGCACAAATCTTGCCGAACAACCATAAAAAACACCCAAAATCAACAACCACAACCCAAAATCAACAACCCTAACCAAAAATCAAGGTTGAAACCCACCGCCTTCTCCCCTTATCAACACAACCACCGCCACTGCCTTCTCCCTTTCTTAACACAACCACCACCACCATCACCACCATCTCCTTCTCACCACAGCCACCACCACTTCTTTATCACCGTAACCAACACCACCTCCGTCTCACCACCGCCACAGCCACCTTGTCACCACCGCCTATACCAGTTGATCACCATCCCCATCCCCTTTTTTTCCCCAAAATCAAAACCCTAAATTCAACTCTCGATCCACCAGGACAAAAAAGAGACGATTTCCTGTGGCGGTGACGGTGGTTGTGGCTGTTGAAGTAGCTGCCGTTGTGATGGGGAACGATGGTTGATCTGTGAGAGAGAGAGAGAGAGAGAGAGAGAGAGAGAGAGAGAGAGAAGGGAGGAGGTGGCGGCGGTGGTGCTATAGAGAGAGAGAGTTGGTCTATGATGAAGATGAACTCAGATCGGGGTGGCGGCGGTGATGGTGGAGGCGGTGAGGTGAGGGTGACGGTGGTGGTGGTGATTGTTTGAGAAGATATCTTGAGAGAGAGAGAGATATGTGTGTTTGAATGAGGTTGAAGATGAAGATGATATTAAGGGTTTTATTATAATTGGGTTATTATAAAGAGATAATAATTCATAAATGACCAAAATGCCCCTGAGGGTAAAGACAAAATAGCAGGTCAAAAATGGGAAATCTGGTCAAATTTGGATTTTGGACTAAAATGGCAACAAAATGCAAACCACAGGGCCCTGGATGTAATAAGTTTGAGATTTGGACTAAAGTGACAAAACTGGCCAAACCACAGGGACCAAAATGGCAGTTTACTCTAAAATAAATTAAAAAGAAGAATACATGTGATTGGTTGAAAACTTTGCCCACCACCCTCAACCAGCCCATGAAGGGTCTACGGAGGCGACATCTTCACCTTCACTCCTGCTCTTTCACACCCTTTGGGGCGGTGTGTCACGCCCGCGGCTGCCACCTCATCTAGGGTGTTAGAACATAACAAGTAGCCTAATATGTTAACATAAATGTTGTAGTTGATACACTTCTTGAGTTCTTGTTTTTAGCATATGTGATTTTGCAAGTTTATATGCTTATAAGACCATCCGTAGTGGTTAATGTCTCATAAGGGTATTTTCTGCTACATCAGCATCATAACGCCCATTTAAAAAACGTGTAAGACTATGGGGTATGGAGGGGCTTGGGTTGAGGGCATTGCTAGACATGTGGCAGGTGTGGACTCCGCCATCCGTAATGGACTGGCGGAGTCCACACCCAAAAAGTGGGGTGTGGAATGGGCGTGGCCAGGCCGGCGTTGGGGTGCCATGTGGAGAAATTTGAAACGGTCATCAACACCCAGCCAACCAGCCAGACACGTCACCCCAGGCCAGCGCCCCATGCCAAGCACTATTACCACACCAAGCGAGCAACACCCACCACCAAAACGCCAACCCGGGGTGGTGTACCCGGCGTTAAAGGGCCAACAACGCCCCTTGGCCACGCCCACACCCACCAGTCTAATGGTTAATGCTCTTTCATGTCTTTTCAATCATTACTTTCCATTTTGTTTTCCCTTCATTTGGCGTTATCCTACAAACGCTTCTCCCTCTTCGTGCCCCTATAACGCCTAGGGGATGGTGTTAGGGGCATTATCAAACCCCTTCACACCCCTAAAATGCCCCATTACGCATGGATAACATATTTTCTTTTGGTAACGCGGGTTATTTAATACGTTTGGGTTTAAATTAAATACGGTGTAGTTGACAATTGAATATAGATGGTGTAGTTGATACACTTGTAACATGTTTCAGATAGTTAATGCATACATATATTTGGGTCCTTTGGCATATATCAGACGATTTGCTTTGCTCACTAGTCCTATATTATATTGGCTTCGAATTGAATATGAATGATGTTGACAATTGAATACGATGATGTTGATACACTTCTTATATGTTTTAGATAGTTACGGTTAGGAAAGTGTCTTAACATTGTTGGGTTCAAAGCGTAGAGTGGAAATGATATCCTATCAAACATGTTTTAGATGGTTAATATTGCAGAATTTAGTATTGAAACATTGGTTGATGATGTTGTCACTATAAACAAACATGTTACATGTTAACTTAGGAGTTAGGACTAAGAATTGTGCAATTTTCTTGTTTTTTCCTTTTTTTAATATATTTTTAAGTAAAAAAAGTAAAATTACAAAACTACCCTCATGTCAGTAAACTTAACTTAAAATTTTAACTAGGTTAGGGCTAAAGGACGTAAGGTGTAATAAGTTTTGCAAATAAAGGACTGTTACTGTAATTATTGAATTTAAAGGCAATTCATTGCAATTCGATACAAATATAAAGGACAAAAAGTATAATTTACCCAAAATAGTACAATATGTTAAATAATAAAAAAGGGTGTTATTAACAAAGCAAAGTTAATACCCGGTTGAAATAAAAAATATTTTAAAAATTAGCTTCACAAAATTTATAATTGTTACCTCAATGTTCATTTTTTAAATACGTAACTTGAAAACTCTATATATTAATAAATTACATTATTTTTTTACATTAGTATAATATGCGAGTTTATTCAACCGTGTAATGCATATGCATTTTTAGGATTAGGTTCAAACGTGAACAAAATCCTAAGAGTGAACTGCGTGAACTGATCTGGGCCCTTGATTTTTATGATCTTGAGATTAAAGTGAGTGACATGATGGTAATTATTTGGTTAATTTTTTTCCATTTAATTAAATACAAAAAGGGTATATGTGTAATTTCAATCTTAAATTGATTGCATAAATCTCTCACAAATCAAGTAATCAATTATCCTCTTAAATTGATTGCATATATCTCTCACAAATCAAATCAAGGATTAGGAAAGATGTAACTTAATTCAATTATTAAAATAATTATTTGTTTAAATGCGATGTACAGTGTATTATGATTTTGCGCTCTTTTTAATGCGATGTACACATGTGTATATCGTCTGTTTTTGTGATATCTCTTAATTTTTTTTGTATTGAATGTTGATGTACACCTGTGAATTACTGTACACATATGTACATTGCTGAGTACACATGTGTAGTGTTCTATTTATATCCAAGTACACACGTGTATACCGTTGAAATACGAAGGTTACGTGGATCTTAAAAATCAAAATTTGAATTCTGGTGATGAAATCTGAAATAAAAATTAAAATTGAAATATGGTGATTTGTTGTTTGTTTTGATAATTATCTTATTAATAAATAAACATAATGTGGATAATGAATTTAAATTAGGAAAGATGTAACTTAATTCAATTATTAAAATAATGATTTAAATATAATTTTTATATAATTACAATCATACCCTTAACATAATGTGGATAATGAATTTAAATTAGGAAAGATGTAACTTAATTCAATTGTTCACGCAGTTCACCCTTGGGAGGTTGTTCACGCTGGAACCCTACCCTGCATTTTTAAACAACACTTTTATTGCTAGTTATATAAATTACATTTATTAACAGATTGTAACCTAATATACTTATAAAGTGCATGGGTTATTATAGAATGTAGCGCCACTCAACAAGCAATTGACTATTTCCGACAAGTTCACATGTTGATATATATATTTAACATGTTAAGAGGCTTAATATGGATAATTTCAATCAAGAATTTTTTATAAAATAACATGTACTTAAGTTCTTTATTGTATTAACTAGAACATGTATTATTATCTATTTATAGCAACTCAATTATGGGCTTTGTGCTTTGGAGGCTCTATAAATATGAGACCACAAAAGCAATTGTTAGAGTGTGAGTTCTAAGGATCCTCTCAAGCTATCCTACTACGTTTGATCATTTATCATGGCTGGTGGAAATATGTCCGACTTAGTTCATGATTTGGACGTCAAGCGCACTGATTTTCCCGATGATTTTATCTTTGGAGTGGGATCATCTGCATATCAGGTATGTGTTTACGCATGCTTATGGGTGGGTTTACATGTAAACTAATGGAATGATATGCCTACTAAAATGACATATCTTAAAGAAAAAGTATTGAACTTCCAAAGGACTTTGGGAAGACTGTTGGTAATGGTGTCCCTAATAAGTGTGTTTTTTTTCTTTTCCAATCCACCACTTTGGTAAGACTGATGGTAACTTTTTAATATGCTTGAAAATAATAATTTCGATATTTGATATATATAAATTTAATGATGCATTAACCAACTTTTATTTCGTATTTTTTGTATCTATTTATATGTTTATAATTAACAAAAAGTTTGAGGTTTTTTGTTAAAATATTATCAAATTAAAAATAATATAGAACTCTAACTTTACTCATATAAAAATACAATTATACAATTATTGTTATTTTTAATAGTATTATTGTTATTTTTAAATAAAACTTGTTAAAAGTTTATAAAGTTGAAGGAAATTGTTTTTCAAAATACAATTATTGTTATTTTTAAATAAAACTTTTTAAAAGTTGAAGGAAATTGTTTTTAAATCTAAGTTAATTTGTTCTCTAATTAAATATTTCGTAAATTGGGTTTCAGATTGAAGGTGGTTGGAGAGCAGATGGTAAAGGCTTAAGTATATGCGACTCTTTTAGCTTGAGATACCCTGGTCTCTCTCTATCTCCCACTCTTGAAATTTTATTGTATTCCATCTTTACTCTAATAGTTTAAATTTGATGAATAGACAAGATGGGAGGTGCAAATGGATGCCGAACTGTTGACCATTATTCAAGAATAAAGGTAACACAACGACTTTTTGATGATCAGATAAGTTAGCTCCAAGTTGTAGTTTTTATTGCTAACATATCAATGATAATGCGTAAAGATAGAGTTCTATAAAATGGTTCGAAATGCATAGGAACTTTCTTCAATGAATTTTTTGTCGGAAATGGGTAGGAAAGTTTTGTGAAAAAATTATCGTAAAAAGTTTCCTTTGAGCTTTTCTGGACAAAATTGATTTTGTTGCGAATTTCTCCTACGCATACGAATATAAAAGTAATTAAATAGACTGAAAAGAAGAAAATATAAGAAAAACCTCTAAGATGATAATATGTTGCAATTTACAACATAAGTATTCATTTTTCATATTTTGAACCATATAAATCGGATTATAAGTATTTTTCTTGCTTTATTATGCTTTTGTTCATATGTTGTAACTAATATATAGTTAAATAATTTTGATGGTAGTTATGGTGTAATATATTTGCATATTTGTTCATAATTTTGACTCCGTTATAAAAACTTGACAGGAAGATGTTCAGCTGCTAAAGAAAATGGGTGTAAACTCGTATCGATTCTCTATTTCATGGTCTAGAATATTACCAGGTGAAGTGACATGGTTGCATTGATTCCAAGCCTAAAAATCGTGTCCGTTCCACTATTAGTATAGTATACAAACAACAATGAATTTTATACAAAATGGGGCATCAATTTGTGATGGACTAACTCCATCACAAATTAGCAACGAATTTAAGTACGTTGCAAAATTCACGTTGGATTTTAATCCATTGCTATGGAAACATACTTCTCGCCAATTTTGCAACACACTTAAACCCGTAGTAAATCCATCTCTTATTTTGCTAAGGAAATAATTTCATTCTCGGATTTTGTTCATCGCATAATTAACTATAAATTTTATTTAATTTTGCGGCAAATTCGTCGCTACGTTTAAGGCGGATCTAGAACGTTACTGCAAGAGGCTAAATTTAGCAATAACATTAAGAACTACTAAGTTCCGTTGCTAATTAAACCCTAAACCCATCGGAAAATTTTGTGTTTAGCAACGAATTTAGATCGTTGATGAGGCTAGTTTCTTTAACCTGTAGTATTTCTCTAACTAGTTTTATCTTTGCTGATTACCTCTTGGCCTAGTGGAACGAAGTGATTATCCCCATTAAAGTGACACGGGTTCAAGTCTCACAAAATGAGCAAAACCTGGTTTTTAGGGTGTACATGCTGTTTTAAAAAAATTAATCATCTTAATCCTTTGGTAAATTTCAGAAAAAAATGAGTGAACTGAATTTGTAAAAATAGAATTATATCTTAAATGTATATATCACTAGCATGGGCGAAGCTTTTAAGGGGCGGGAGGGGGCGGCCGACCCTCCGAACTTTTCGCTCAGTAGTAGAGAGTATGTAGTTTTCGTATATAAATTTTTGGATATATACGTTTTCGACTCCTCGGTTTTATAGAAATTTTTAGGACCTTTACTTTCGCCTCCGGTCGGAAATCTCAAGCTTCACCACTGATTACTAGAAACTGATTTCTTGATGTAATTATATAGGTGGAAAAGTAAGTATGGGTAAGAGCATGGAAGGAATCAATCACTACAACAAGTTAATTGATGAGTTGTTAGCCAATGACATCGAGCCATTTGTCACCCTCTTTCACTGGGATACCCCAAATGCTTTAGAAGAAGAGTACAAGGGTTTCTTAAGTTCAAAAGTAGTGTAAGTACATCAGTACATGTTTTTGTATTATGTTTCTGTGTGTGCATCACTCAACTTGTTGGTTGTTAATTTAAACATTAGGAATGATTTTGTCAATTATGCGGAAATTTGTTTTTGGGAGTTCGGAGACCGCGTGAAGAACTGGGTGACACTGAACGAGCCGTATACATTCATCTACGGTGGCTATGTGGAAGGCATGTTTGCACCCGGTCGAGGTGGCGAAAATCAAGATGGTGATTCTCAAGTCGAGCCATATATAGTAGCATATAACTTACTGAACTCTCATGCAGCCGCATATAGATTATATAAAGAAAATTACAAGGTAACTAACATTTTTCAATCATGCATGCCCTCAACTATTTCAAACCATACAGATTCCATGAAAAACAATAAAAATATATTAAGACTGTTGTCGGAAAAGAAAATAAAAATTTTATAAATCAGTAAAAATTTGGATAAGTTGTTAAAATTTTTTAAATAAAAATGAATAATGTTGTGAGTTTATTTAAATTGATTTTCTTTTGCATCTATATATATTTGTGCTTAATTCGAATATATTTAGAATGAAAATTAAAGTGAAAAAACAAAAAAAAACAGGATCATGTTTTACTTATTTTGTGGATGATTTTACCGATGAATTTGTGACTGAATGTTCGTCGATAAAAGAAAGTTTTTCTTTTTTTTTTTCCTATAAATTTCCATCAGGTAAACTTTTTCTAATATTTTTAAAATCGGTAGTCTGTCAGTAATCTATCGCAATTCAGATTACCCATCGTTTGAGTTTTATTCTGACGGATCTGTATGTCAGTGATACTCCTTTGTTTTGTATTGAATTTTCAAACCACATTAGTTTTTAATGAGGTTTTACTACTTGTACATTTGTTTCAGTCTTTTCAAAAGGGCAAGGTAGGCATTACGCTTAACTGCAAGTATTTTGAACCTTATCGTGGTCATCAACAAGACATCCAAGCTGTTGACCACGCCTACGATTTTGTGCTTGGATGGTGAGGATACTCGTGTACACATAAATATTATACGTCAAAAAAGTAATACTAAAAGTTAGATGCTATATATATCTTGAATCGTATTTAAGGTTTCTGGAGCCATTAACAAAAGGAAGTTGGCCTGAGAGCATGCAAAGATTCGCAAGCACTCCAACACCAGATTACCCAAATGGTCGTGTTTTGCCCAAATTTTCCATCGATCAGCGTACAAACTTGATTAGTTCGTATGATTTTCTGGGAATAAATTACTATTGCGCGAATTTTGCTCAATATCAACATCCATCTGATGGAATTTCTCATGGATATTCATCAGATTGTCACTACAAGCAATTAGGTATGAATCAAACTATCAATCCGTATTTTTTTGATTGTTTTTAAATACCTTTGTGTTTGTTCATGAATCCTAAATGTATTTTGTTTTCCAATGTTGTAGTACAAGACCCCCAAGGAAATTATGTTGGAGAGCCTGTAAGACTACTTTTACTATATAGGAACATCGCTGCTACTAGAAAACAGTGCTTTTTTAGTCGCAAATAGCCTTTTATGACCGCGTAAATTCCAACCAAATTGCGACCACCTTGGTGCCAAAATTATATTTTTTATTTTATAAAAAAGAAATTCTTTTTTTGTGGCCGTTTTGCAACAAAGTTTCACTTCTGTATTTATGTTTTCCACCGATTCCCAACCGAATTTCATCAGTTGCAAAATTTACAACTAGGTTGATAAGAACAGTAGCTAATTTTGCGACCAATGTGAAGTCGCAAATTGATTGCTGGTGACCTATAAAAAAGTGTCACTATATACGGGTTATTGAGTGACAAGGTTCTTAAAAAGTAATAAATAGATCTAGTTTTTACACATATTTCTTAAAAAGAAAGGGTAAAAGTTATAACCTTTTCTATGTTAAATAAGGTCGAAACCTATTATCAAATCCTTTGTTTGTCACTATAGGTCCGTACCAAGGACAACTTAGTGATTGATGTTTAAATTTAGTGACACTTTATCTGATATGGTCACCAATGAGCATTTTCTTATAGTGAAGGAAGACACAAATTGATGCACATTTCACAGTTGCGTATTCACAAATAACAAGTTTTTATCTATGGTTGCTAACCCAACTTGACAGCCATTTGAAGGATCACAGTTTTTTAATTGTCCTGAGCAATTCGTGGAGCACTTGGTGTACATTAAGAAAAAGTACAACATTAGTAAAGATATAGTCATCACAGAAAATGGTAAAGCAATAATTTATATATTGGTGTCTTTTTATTACTCTTATCCATGTTATGTCACATTTTATGTTAGTATTTTGACATCCTGTGATAGGTTCTCCTGATAAGAATGATCCTGGAATAACTCACGAAGAAGCCCTCGATGATAAATTTCGACTTAATTTCTTAAAACAACATCTTAAAGCCATCAAAGCGGCAAGACTGTAAGTTAAAGTCCAAATATTTATCATACTAACTTATTTTAAATTATTATAGCATCATGAAACACGTTGATACCGATCTTCTTGTTGTTGAATGTTACAGTAAGAATGTAAATGTGACGGGATACTTTGTTTGGTCATTCATGGATAGTTTCGAATGGAGTTCCGGATATAATCTCCGGTTTGGTATGATCTACGTCGATTACAAGAATGACTTGCAAAGATACCCGAAAAAATCGGCAGTTTGGTTTAGAAAGTTTCTTTGTGAGAACAAAGAGGTATCTGTCAAGAAGAGTGATCATCAAGGAATTGAAGTTAATGAACAAGAAATTGAAGTGAGCCAGAAGCTTAAGAAGTACACTCAAACTTAAGAAAGTTGAATTTGCAACACATGATCACCCAATATATGGATATAATTTGGGGGACAATGGCCTTTAGATTAAATAAAACCTGGCCTAATGCGTGTGTTTCTTAATAAATTTGTATTTGTATTAATGTTTGTGAACTGTGTGTCATTTAAACATAAATAAATTTCTGAAAGTGTTCAACCTATAAATAAAACATGTTAACTGATTGTATTTGTATATGTTATGTAGGTTTAGTATTTTAAATTTCTGGATATGTTTATGAAACATGTCTGGTTTAGCTATCAGATTAAAGTATTTTGTGCCTATAAAAATGAATAATCGGATCAGACAACAGGGGTTTTCACGGTCCTGTTTTCGTGGTTTTTAGGTCAAACTCTAAACCGAACCGTTAGTAACGTTGTTTTTTTCTTGTGTAAACCAGAACCGAACCATAGAACTCTTAAACCAAACCATTAGTAACGGTTTGGTTTCATGGTTTGGGCTTGTTAGGCCTTTAGGTTTTTACCATGTTTTTCGAAGTCTTCGAATGACGAGGGAATTGGAACAGCCAGGTTATGTAACGTTTTGGTTGTTTACCTTTGAATGTCAAACTAGTTTTTTAGGGGTTGGAAACTTTTGATTCTTGGAATATTGTGAAAATGGGTTCCTTCGGTAATGAGATTTGACAGTATGGAAATGGGCTTAGCTCACTTATGATGTATTTAAATTCAATTAAACTAAACCAATATTAAATTAAATTAAATGTGGAGAGTAAGAATTTTTTTTTGTAAAAAGAAGAAATAAGAAATTTTTAACCAATAAGAACGCTTTATTTTGCTTCATTTAATATTTGTATTATTGTAAGGGTATATTGGTAAACTTAAATAGATCATTAATTAGTAGTTTTCCTCTTTAATTAACTACATTAAATTTGTAAATTATTTTCAAAATATATATATATATATATATATATATATATATATATATATATATATATCTATATATCTATATACTATATATAAGCATTTCCCATGTACAAAATAGTAAATTAACACCCATTTTTTAAGATGGCAGCCCAAAAGGCAAGAACAAATCCCCAATTTTAACACTTTTTCTTCCCATCTTGCCCCTCTCCCCTTCGACTAATCGTCATTCACACCACAGCAACTGAATGCAATTGAAAGCCATTAAGACGCCAATGATAAGTCGGAGGAAGCCAAAGGTCGGACGGAACAGTAATACAATTGATTATTGTCTCCTTTTACGCACACCATTTATTTTCCTCTCCTCTCTATCAGAGCATTCTTCTCAAATTTCTTAAATCAAGGAAGCAAAACGAAGAAGAAAATCAAGGGTGAAAATGGTTTGGCTTCTAGGTCTTCTGAAGAGTTGATACCAGAGGTTGATCATGATGATGGACTCTAACCGAAGCAGACGACGTTACCAGTAGCACCTAGGGTTCTAGCAGAACTCCGGCAAGTCGGATCCGTCGTGCATGTCCCATTTTGGTGTAGATCGATCGGCGAACATCGAGGTTCTCTGTAACACCAAGGTTCTCTGTAACCCTAATCTAAAAAAAACTTCGTTTTTCGTTTAATTTGTATACGAACCCTCAACTATTTTCCGCTTTCCTCCCAAATTCTTTTTGGGGTTTGAGTGAAATCGTCAAAAATTCATGCTTTTGTTGACATTTGTTAAGACTTTCTTGATAGTTTTTATGTACAATGTTCCAGGTTTCTTTCAAGATTCATAATCTACTACTGGTATGGTTTCCTTTTCTAGATTTTGACTTCATCTAGGTTAACTGTGATTGTAAATTTGATTTTTGTGTTCTAATTGATGATCTAATTTGGTTTATTACTGGAACTACGATTGTTAGGTTATGTCTAATGAGTATTTTCTCTATTGAACTTCGTGGGGTGGGGTGGGGTGGGGGGGGGGGGGTGTTTAAAAACCGGTTCGGTTTTTAACCGATTTTACAGAACTGAGAAATCGGTGGCGGTGCTATAGGTCGTGAAACCTTTGGCGACACTTCGATTACTGGTAATAATCGTGTAGCGCAATCCATCCCCTAGAAACATGATACATGCCCAAATATTGATTCTAAATTGATTTTTTTGTCGTTTTCAAGCTGCTGATGTGCTCTTGTGGAGGAACAAAAATATTGATTCTATTTGGTGCTACTGCAGTTTGGGTGCTTTTTGAATGGCTTGACTACAATTTTATTCCTTTGGTATGCTTCGGTCTTGTTATATATATCATTGGTCAGTTTATTATGTCACACCTTTTGAACTGAACAACCTTCTTTCATTACCTGCTCTGTCTCAATAATGTACTCATTAACTGTCATCTGTGCATATTGCAGTTTGCAAATTTTGGAACACTGGAGCAACATGGATTTGCCAGGAACAGGCTATGGTCACTAGACGATGACCCTTCTCCTTTAACCCCAGCTAACAATCAACCGACTGCAGATCTTTTACTGAAATCAACAGAAGAGGATCTGAAAACATGGCCATACAGGTACTTGGATAGTTTGTTTATATCTTTTAAATGCAATATGGAGCTACATGTCTGTTTGCAAATGACTTTGCAGATTTGAGTTGCGGCTCCGCATTACTATCAGTGCTGGCAAGCTTACCATGATCCCTTGTGTGAGAAATTAATGTAGATAACAAGGCCTTCACATTTACCCTTGCGCTGCGTAATTATTTTTCGGTATCTGATGTCAGGTTTGCCTACTCCATCTTATTATTATTAGTGTTCCACTCTGCTTATCCAAAAGTTGGACCATCTATCATAGATGCTAGACATTATCCGACTTATCAGCACTTTATATTAGGTTCCTTTTTAATACTTTTCATATTTCTTTTTTTCTAAAAGATAGGAAATATAATTTTGCAGTGAAGTACGTGTTGAGGGTTTAGAGACGCTGGACTATTTTGATAATCTGTCCAAGAGAGAAAGGTACACAGAGCAGGCAGACGCCATTACTTTTGATGGTGAGGTAAGACATGGTTTCATTTTCGCCTCCAAATGTATTACATTCGAAGTTCGTTTTTTCTGTATATAAAGGTCTGATAGTTTATCTTATTATTAGATTGATTGTGTATATTTCACTATACCTACTAAGATCGCCATAATTGACCATGAGAAGAAGAGAACAATCGTCTTACGTAAAGAAGGCATGGTGGATGCAGGTTTCTTTTCCTATCTTTACTTTTGAAATTGATTTTTTAAAGTTATACCCCAAATTATGCACATTGTTTTAGGGGTGCTAAACAGTTCGTGTTTGTGGATTGGTCGGTTCAACCCGACCCAAACCTTAAAATTTTAGATGAACACGATCGGGACCCGAACCCGAAAATCGTGTCATACATATGAACCTGAACACGACCCGAATATTCATGGGTTGATCCGAAAAGACCCGTTCTGCCCGAATTTTTTATTTTTTTTTCGCAAATTAATAAATTAAAATTTACTACAAAAAACACAAAGGTATATAATATGATTACATTTTAACTACAAAATCTTATGTCAATTTCTTTTTTAAGCTATACTCATGGCATAAAATACCCACCCAAATTAATTCATGACATGAAACATATAGTAAAAAAATAAAATATAATTTAAATGGGTTGAACGGGTCAACCCGCAAACTCGGCCGGGTTGACACGAACCCAACCCGTTTAGCTAAACCGGTTTGCGGGTTCAACCTGAAACTGACTCGAACCCATTTAGACTAAAGCCAAACCCACGAATTTCGTGTTAGGTTCGTGTCGTGTTTCGGGCCGTGCCAGAAATTAACACCCCTACATTGTTTATTAACTATTTTTAACCATCATGTTATACACTTTGCAGTTTTATGGAATCTTTGGGACAAAAAGGCGAAAGCAATTCCCGATTTGGGTGATGAAGACTATAAAACCATGCTATGCCTTGATGCTGCAGCTGTTGAAAACCCGATCAGCTTAAAACCTTGTGATGATTGGAAAGGTCGTCAAGAGCTGTCTATAGTTTCCTCAAGTTATTTCAGTGGGCAGTTGGACCCTTCTAAGGTTATTAATGGATTACATTGATCTCCGAAAATATTCCAGGTTTCTTACTTGATCTGCAATATTAATGTTGCTGCTGCCTGCTTATTACATTGATTTGGTGTTTAGGGTTCATTAGATATTTGCAAAAGAATCTCCTTGTTATATATAACCATATTATTGAAGTTGATCAGTGAGAATGTTGGACTTTGCTATGATCTGATCCACCAAGTACACTTGGTATAATTAGATCAACAAATAGCCTCTCTTTTATAGTTACGAACCACTGTTATCAATTTTTGTTATCTGGTTCTTGAGCAACATATATAATATACACACAGAGACTATATGTATCTATTCAGAGACTCTGGATGGTTTAGCTCGATTACCAAGTACATATTCAATCACTTATGCATTTTGAAAGTAATCTTTGTTGTTACAAGAACGTAATTTATATATAAATCAACAAACCTTGGATTAATTGTTGGTGCAAGTCATGTGACATAGACTGCCCAAAAAGATTAAATAAGTCTTATGTTTTTTTAATCATTTTATGGTTTGAATTATATCGCCGTCAGGTATTGTCAACTCCGCCGCAACGCGCGGGTTTCCCACTAGTATATATATATATATATTGTGGATTGTGGAGAATGATACTATTTATGACTGCACAACCCATGATAGCATATCAACTATATCTGGTTCGAAATTTCTAACAAACTTTGCCAGAGGAGTTCCCTAGAACGCCAATGGAGAGGGAGAGAGGACAACGGAGGAGAGAAACTGGAAGGCCATCTCCAATCCCAGAGGAGCTTAGGAACAGAAAAGCTGAGGAACAACAGAGAGTCAGAGAAGGTGAAGGTGAACCATGGCAGACATTCAAAGGTAAACACACTAGGAAGAAGGAAACACAGAGCAAAGTTCAATGGCGTCCAAAATTACCAACAACCAGTTTCTTTGTCTCAAACCTACCGGAAGGGATTAAAGAAACCACGCTCCTTAAAAAGTTCGTGGCATTCGGGGATCTAAGAAGTGTGTACATTGCAAAAAAGAGAGAACAGTACAAGAATTTGTTTGGGTTCCTTCGGTTTGCAATGGTAGAAGACAAGGAGTTCATGGCGGAAAAGATGAGCGATATGGTTATAGATGGTGCTAAAATTGGAGTGAATGTAGCCAAGTATGACGCTCAGGCTATGGAAGATAAACAGGCTGAAGAAAGGGGAAGGAACTCTCATGCTTATACTAAGGGGAAGGAAGGAGGAAGTGGTGTTGAGATCTTACGTGGGAAATTTACAACCGATTCTTTCAATCATGGCGTCACCTACAGGGATGTGACTGCTAGCAAACAAGCAGTTGAGAAAGATGTGGTTAAAACAATCTTATTAGCCCCACACCACACACAGGCGTTCCAGCAATGGCACAGTAAATCCATTGTAGGGGAGGCTAAAACCTATGAAGACCTAATTAATATCTTCTGCATTATGGAGAATCTGGGTTATCCGGCTACGTGCATTCGGTACTTGGGAGGATTAAACGTTCTATTGACGTTCAAATCTCAAACACAAGCTAAGGAGTTCCAATCCACTGTTAGTGTTACTCCGAATCCCCGTTTCAGATCATGGGAAGAATGGAATGCTAATTTTATCACGGAGGAGCGTGTAGCGTGGGTTTCAATCACGGGGGTGCCGGCAAGTTTGTGGGATGCTAGTACTTTCGAACTGATTGGCAATGCTTTTGGCAGGGTCATATCTCAATCACCGGCGTCCCCGCTGGATAATGATCTAACGGTCGGCAGGGTGGGAATCTTAACAAGGTCGCATATCAGAATCAACGAAAAAGTGGCAATCAAGTGGAGAGAGTCGACATTCAAGGTATTGGTGCAGGAAGATACAATGGTATGGTCACCGGAGTTCAGACAGCCGGCGATGAAGGGGACTGGTGACGGGAGTCGAAACGGTAACGAGGTATGTAATCATAGTGTGCATGTTTCCAAGGATGGGGGTTTCGAGGAGCACATGTAGGAAAATGGAACGCCAATCGGCGGGGAGGCACATCAGGCGCTGGGTTGTTTCAAATTTTGGGACCCCACAATCTCTGGTAGACCTAATGTTGAGGTGGGCCAACGTTATGTTTTAGGGAGTGGGCCAAGTTCTTTATCTGGGCCCATAAATAAGAAGAGACGAAGGCAAAGCAAGGATGGGTCCTCGCCTTTTACTGGTGGGCCTGTTTTAGTTAATACCGGCCCAGAATTACAATTAAATAAGACTCCATGGACTGTGGGTAGGGATACGACATTCTGTGGCTTTGTAGGAGCTGATAAAAGCCAGTCACCAAAAGGAACAGGAGCTCATCCAGACAACCAGGAGAATCTGTGCTCTCAGAGCCAATCTTTAAAGGAACAGGGTGATGCTGATATGTCTCCTATGGCTTCTTCGCAATTCCAAGCTCCAGATGTTGGGATAGAGGATCAGATGGAAGAGGAAATACAGGAAACAGTTGATTTTGGGCAGAAGATGGGAATCGATTTAAGAAATTTTGATAAAGACGTGAGAGAGTTGGTCCAAGGAGAGGAGAAACACCAAGTTCGATTATGAATTATATGTCGCTAAATATCAGAGGTGCAGGGGATGAGGCTAAAGCGAGATGGGTAAAAAAGCTGGTGATTACTTACAAAATCTCTTTTCTTACTTTCCAAGAGACGCAAATCTCGGATGGTTCGAGAATTAGGTGCGAAAATTTATGGGGAACAAATGCTATGGAGTCCACTTTTGTGAATTCTACAGGAAGGTTTGGGGGGCTTTTATGTGTTTGGAATGCAGATCTTTTTTCGATGACAAATTGCATAAAAAACAGGTATTATATCCTCCTTAGTGGATCGATAAAAGGGGTGGACGGGGCGGTGCACATTGTTAATGTTTATGGGCCAAAGGGTGCGGTTGCAAAGAGAAATCTTTGGAGTGAAATTGAAGGGCTGATGTTGGGGAACCCGGGTGTCTGGATCGCATTGGGAGACTTCAACGCAGTCCGGTTCCCGGAAGAAAAGCTCAATTCAAATTTCGACCCGGTTAGTACTCGAGATCTAAATGATTTTCTGGCTAGGGCTGGGTTATTTGAATTCGCTATGAAAGGTCCAAAATACACGTTCTATAAGAGTAAAGGGCGGAAAATGAGCAAGATAGATAGATTGTTCGTGAATCAAGATTTTATTGATCGATGGGCTGACTTTGTTTTCATGTCGATTCCGAGGTACCTATCGGATCATTCCCCTATTGTGCTAAGAACAATTCTGCTAGATTTTGGGGCGAGGCCTTTTAGACTTTTCAACTCTTGGATGGATCACCCGGAGTTCGAAAATATGGTCACGGAAGCGAATTTGGTGTTTCAGTTTAATGGCACACCAGATGTAAAGTTAGCCAGGAAATTGAAGCACCTAAAAGAGAGCATTAAACTGTGGGTAAAAGCTCGCGGCTTAAAGGACTCAGAGAAGCTTAATTGTGTGACAAAAGAGCTTCAGCAATTAGATGAGATCATGGAAAATAGGGAATTGGAGGAAGATGAAGATTGGGCCAGGCTGGAATGCATTCACGAAATTGAGGAATTGGAGTTGATGAAAACTAAGGATATCCATCAGAAGTCTAGAGCGAAATGGGCTTTGGTGGGGGATGACAACTCCGCCTTCTTCCACCGGTCCATTAAGCACAGGGCTTTATCAAGTAATATACACGGGCTGGATATTGAGAACAGGTGGTGCACGGCCCTTAACAGAATAAAGAAAGAAATTTTGCAGTTTTTCAGAAATCGCTTTACGGAATCTATGATGGAGAGGCCAAAGTTGGTAGGGGCAGACTTCAAAACATTGTCTGCGTCGGATCAAGCGTTTCTCATCGCTCCTTTTTCGCTTGAAGAAATCAAAGGGGCAGTTTGGGTGTCACACCCTGACTTTTGCGGAAGCGTGATTATGGGGTGACTTTCTTAACACCATTGCATTCAATCATAACAACAACTATATGATAAAACCATAGATTTGTCATCCATTAAATGAGTTTTAAAACATAACAACATTGTTTAAAATGTAGACTTCAAATTCAAGTTTTACAAACCATACAAATTGTTTATGAGTTTACCAAAGACTCGTCAAAAGATATTAGATGTAACTAAGGTTTGGAGGACGTGTCTCGTCCAGGAATAAGACACACTGACCAAACCCAAAGATCATGGATGACATCTTTATTCCTATCGCAGCATAAAACTTCCATTGCCTGCCAGATCCACTTACTAATTCCCTGAAATACATGTAGTTTGAAAACATCAACAAAAGTTGAGCGAGTTCATGTGTTTAGTATGCGTGCACGAATCATCCTTGAAAACCTTTGTATGTATGTATGTATGTATGTACTTGTAAACTGGTATGAAGCAACAAGGAAAAACAAATCAATTAATGTGTAGCTAATACATTAATGTAAGTGACATGGCATAGGAAGCACTCAAACCTGTATGCGTATTTCGTACCGGCCCCTCCGGATAGTCACCACATGCGGCCAACTCGCAGGACCATGGGTGGGGCTCGCAACACCCAATAGATTTATCACTCATGCCCCTCGGTCCTTATACAAGGATTAATGGTCTTAAGTTAATCGCCTACCCATTCACATGATCTAGCAGTACATTCCTTAGCTAATCATACAATTTGTAATTGTTTGTAATCAGTATGTAACATGTATTTCACCCCCGAAGTTAATAAACAAAACAGTTTAAAGAAAAGGGGGACATGAACTCACAGTTTTGTGTTCCTTGTATCCGATGTAACTCAAAGCTTCCTCTATAACGCACGACTACCTACATGCGTACTACGGTCCATTAGACGAGAGGGTCGTGCCTTGACTTAGTAATGACTAGTGGCTTGAGTTATGTTTCAAGGTGTCTTCATTAATATTTCAAGTGTTTAATTATTTGTTAAAATAATTAATATTTTAACTTAACACTTCTCAAGTATTTAAACATGTATATCCTTCCCAAGGATGGGTATATTTGTATTTGTATAACTTGCCATGTATTGGCGTTGTATTCTGGTGTGGATTTATACGTACGAGGATACGTATCTTCTTGTAATAGTTAAGTATTCTTATAGTTAATTTTGTGTTAGACTTTCCGGAATGTTATTCCTAATATATTTTCCCAAAATATATATTTAAGAATTATTACTTAGAAAAATTATTCATAATTTTTTCTTTTGACAAAAAAATATTTGTAATTCCAAAATATATTTCCAAGTCTAACTTTAGAAAATATATTAACTTATTTTCTATCCCAAAAATAATGTATTTCAAGTTTTCCCAAGAAAATATATATTTTCCCAAAAATCATATATCTTCTAAAAATCCCAAGAAAATATATTTTTACTTCCCAAAAATAACATATTTTCTCCTTGTCAAAAATATCATATGACTTGGTAATATTCATAAAAATCATATTTTCATTTCTTTGCGTCCAAAATATTATTCACCAAAATATATTTTGTAAACATATTTTCCGGAATATTTGGTAAGTTACATTCTTGTTTGGTTTTTCCAATATTATGTGTGTAACTTGTGTATTTATTCCTTATGATTTTTTTGGTAACACTTTGGATTGTAAATTCTTGGTATTTTGTTAAGTTATATTACTTTAACCCTAAAATAATATAACTAGTACACAAGTGAACAAATATTCACACACATCATGTCCTTAATGTATATATATGTTTATCCATTTTTATTTGTAAAAATCAACCCCCAATACTTGTATTTTTGTAACAAGAATTATGGCAAAGTTTATATTGAAAACCATAGTTAAAATACACTTGTAAATATTTGTTAGAAAATATTTTTCTAAGTGTTTATATTTTTAGAAAATTTTGCCATAGTTTCCCCTAAAAATGGAGGCGTCCATGCTATCAAAGCATATCATTTTCTTTTTAAAATCATCACAAACAATCAACAATTTAACCAACACTTACCAAGTGCCAAAACAGTGCTATTTACATAACAACATGAACTTGAACTTTCATAAAGACTTGTAGTAACTTGGTAGTGTGCTTAGTAGGTTTAGTTATCCTTTGAAATGTATTTACTTCTTTAAAAACTTCATCTTTAAAGAAGTTGGGTGTTTACAACTTCCAAACACATTTTCTAAAAATGCCTCTTTATGTAATCTTTTTGTTACACAAGTGTTTCTACACTTGTTTAACCCTTAAAAATAGTATTTGTTTATGTAAGAACCAAGTCTAGGTAAATCTTGTTATTTAACCTAGTTTCTTGAGGAAACTATTTTGGAAATCATCCACTTACAAGACTTGTATTGTGTTTAAATCATTATTACATATGAAAACAATTTTATTATTCAAGTTCATGTATTTATAAAGTATGACCATCTTGGTTTTTCACAAGGTCATCACTTTAACTTACTATATCATGTGTTTAATCACAATCTAGTAGGTTTTATATGATGTCTAACACCATAAACACAAACAATCAATCATCAAGAAGCAAAACAATACTAATCAATATGTATTCTTATTTTATTAAGCTTATGTTAGAGTTTTAAGTTCATGGTTCTTGATGTTCTTCATGATTTTCATCACATATGATCTTTTAACCACTTAAAATAGAAGTAAAATGGATAGATCAAGACTCTTACCACTAGCACAAGGCTAGGGATGATCAAGAGGAGAAAACAAGTGGATAAAAGCACTAGAGAGAGGTCCTACAACTTTCAAGAGCTCCAAGCTTCTTTGTATAGCTTCTAACACCTTTGTATATGTGTAGATTTAATGAGAAGTGAATGAAGATGATGGTGGTGTTTGGGGAGTTCTTGGCCGTAGCTTATGGAAGGGGAGGAGAAGGTTTGTGTGGTGAGTTATGAGGATGAAGGATCTTGAGTCTTATGGTTATTACTTATAATCACCACATGTTCTTTATCCTTTGTATATTATGTTCACCAAGTACTAGGCAAGATCTACTAGAATATATGAAGAAAATCAAATGTGGGCCCACTAGTATAATCGTGAATTAGGTGGGGGGGGGGGGGGTCTAGGCTTAGGTGATAACCAACTAGTTAGTTATTAGTTAAAAATCAAGCATATAGTTAGAGATCTAGTTATTATATATTTATATGGTTTGTTATGATGTTCGGGGACCATAACTAGCTCAAAAATATTAAAACAATGCTTCTAGTATAATTTTGATGTTTCGGGTAGTGTTCGGTTGTTTGGTTAGATACCGGTTTGTTAAAGTGCTAAACTATACCGTTTAGTGTTCTTTATGTACCCTTTTGTGACACTTTTAATTCTCGATACTTAGGAAAGCATTCATGACCATTTAGTCATGTTTCTGCATAATATTGATGTATTTAAATGCTGATTTGCTGAATTTTCTGCAGAATTCTGCACTTTAGGTAAGTTTTAGGCACTTTCCGACACTTAAACTATCTCCTAGAAAAGCAGTTTTGTGGTCCTTACTTCCCTACACACTATACTAGTGTAGTACTTGGTTTCTGGCTCATACTGTGTCAAAACAACGTCTGTCTATGTACTGAACTCCGTCAGCAATTTCTCGGTTTGTCTGGTAATTGTGCTAACTGTGCTTTGTGCATCATTTATGTCGATGTATTTGCAGGCAGTCAATGATGTGTCATTTGCAATATGTGATGCACATGTAAGTATAATGCAGAAATCAGAAAGCAATTCAAGTCTTAAATTATAAATCAGCACAGTCATTAAGCACTAATCATCATTTAATAATTGTACGGATGCATGCAAATTTGACAGTTGTCACATTGGGAATGCGGGGGCTCCAAAGCGCCTGGACTAGATGGTCTAAACTTTTGTTTTATAAAAAGATTTTGGAACTTGTTGGAAAAGGATTTTGAGGATTTATTGCGGTGGTTTCACACGAGTGGGAGTCTAAATAAGGCGGCTTGTTCGTCATTCATAGCACTTATTCCTAAGTGCCATGCGAGGTCGTCGCTAAATGAGTTTAGGCCGATAAACTTGGTGGGAGTGATCTCTAAAGTGGTTTCCAAAGTGTTAGCAAACCGCTTAAAGCTGGTGCTAAATTCGGTTGTGTCCGAGAACCAAACGGCGTTTACTAAAGGTAGATCGATCCTCGATGGTCCGTTAATGATTAATGAAAGAGGAAAAGTATGATCTTTAAAATCGACTTCGAAAAGGCCTACGACAACATTAATTGGGATTTCTTGGTGGATATTATGGGTGCTATGGGTTTCCCAAGTATTTGGCGTAAATGGATGACGGGGATAATGGAATCATCTAGATCGTCGATATTGGTAAATGGGTCCCCAACCTTTGAGTTCAATCATTCGAAAGGCATTCGGCAAGGAGACCCAATTTCGCCATTCTTGTTTATCATTGGGATGGAGGCGTTGACCGTGTTATTCAAAAACGCGGTGACGGAAGGTATGTTTAATGGGTTTCAAACTCCCAATGGGGGGCCGTATTTGTCAAACTTGTTATTCGCGGATGACGCTTTAATCATCGGTGAATGGTCGGAAAGTAATGCGGTAAATCTGGCACGTCTATTAAGGTGTTTTCATTTGCTCTCGGGTCTCAAAGTAAACTTCTGGAAGTCAAGCCTAATTGGTGTGGGAACAAGTGAGGCTGAGGTGATGTGTGTGGTTAACCGGCTTCACTGCAGAGTGGGAAAAATCCCCTTTATCTACCTTGGTCTGTATGTTGGCGCGAACATGAACATGATCTCAAATTGGCAGCCGGTTTTGGAGGTGTTCGACTCTAGACTGGCAGGTTGGAAGGCAGGATCTATGTCGATGGGAGGCCGAATTACGGTCTTGAAGTCGGTACTTGAATGCCTCCCATCATACTATTTTTCGCTTTACAAGGCGCCAGTAAAAATTATAGACATTTTGGAAGCAAAACGAAGAGACTTTTTGTGGGGTAGATCTAATAACAACAAAAAAAACATGCTGGATAGCCTGGAACCAAATAACAAAATCTAAAGAGGAAGGAGGGTTGGGGTTTTGTCCTCTAAAAACTTCAAATATTTCCTTGTTACTGAAATGGTGGTGGCAGTATAGGAAAGAGGAGCATAGTCTGTGGAGAAGATTCATCGACGCAATTCACTACACTCCGAGAACTTGGCTAGCTATTCCTCATAATAAACAAATGACTGGAATATGGTCCACTATTGCAAAACTAGATAACTTCATGCTTTCGGCTAACTTACAAATGGAAAGTGCTATCAGAGGTAAAGCAGGCACTGGTGGTAGCATTAGATTTTGGTTGGACTGTTGGTTAGATGAAAAACCGTTAAAAAGGTGTACCCGACCATATTTGCAGCTGAAAAGGTGAAAGGGTGCAAGGTGAGGGAGCGATGTAACTTTTTGGATGGCAGATTGGAGGTTAAATGGTGCTGGAGACAGAACATCAACTCTGATATGGCGAGACAGGAAATTCAGGATTTAAAGAGAAGACTTGAATTGCATCACTTTAATCAAAGTCCAGATCAGTGGGAATGGGTGGCGAACGAGGAAGGAAGCTTCACCATCGCTTCTGTAAAACGTTTGCTGAACCAGGCTGAGAGTGGGTCAGTCATTGAGCCTTTCGACTGGAATAGTTGGGCCCCATTAAAAGTGTGTGCGTTTGGTTGGAGGCTTTGGAAAATCTGGCCAGAAGATGTATATAATTCCAGCCACAAATATGTGTAGCTTTTGCGGATCTGAACCAGAATCAGCAGAGCACGTCTTTACGACTTGCTATTTCGCTTCGATGGTTTGGCGTAGTATAGGTACGTGGTGCAAACTGCCTCCTATTTACGTATCTTCGGCTCAAGAAATCCTTAACTATCACAAGAATGTGCCGGGAGGGGAAAAAAGGAGGATCATCCAGGTCATTTTGCTCGTGTCGTGCTGGAGCCTTTGGAAAACGAGGAACAAAGCCATTTTCGAGAATCAACCAGTTAAGCTGCAAAAGATAGTGGGAGAAATCAAGTCACAAGCTTTTCTTTGGATAAAAAATCGTTCATCTTTAAAATGTTTAGCTCGGAACAATTGGCTGAATTTTGTCGTGTAATGATTGTTGTGTTGTTTTGCCTTTGCTAGCGGCTTGCTAGGAGGCGTGTTTTTATGAAAGTTGCTGTTCAAAAAAAAAAAAAATTATGACTAATTAATTAGTCAAAGATAACAATAAATAAGTTGGAAAAAAAATATTTAAAGTTTTACAATTTTACCCTTTGTTCTTTTTCTTTTCAGTTATTTTTTCTTCTCAAATGAACCCCCCTAAATTAAATATCTCTATATATAATATTAGTATCTAAAAAATTGTATATGATATGTATATGATATCCTTTTGCTGTCTGGTCTGGTTTTATACGGTTGGTTTTTGGTATAAATCGTAAACCAAACCGCAATGATTTAACCGACCCACCAAAAGGTAAGTAAAAAACTAAATCAATAACCGGTTCGGATGGTTTCACGGTTCGAAAACGAGAATGCTTTTCTATATGAAAACTAATTGATGCGAATGTTAAACAGAGCAAGAGCAAGTAAATTCCTATATATGGATGTTGAACCGTCATCATAGTCATTGGGGTGAAAATTATTAACTCTATGTAAAAGTACAATAGTGTAGATCCAAGAATCTTTAAATACATGTATTTGGTATATATTTATAACATGTAGAATTGATGGAATCACGACAATCTGTTGAATATTTGGAAGGAATTTATTCAGATGTCAAATTGATAATTATTATGATCACTTGTATATTTGTGATCTTATTCACACAAGAAAATACAAACTTAAGGATCACAATTAACTTGGGTATTTATTTAACTAAACTTAAAGCTGTATTCCCCATAATTATGATCAGATATTAAACACACAAATCACACATACATGATGTATTAATAACCCAAAGAGATCGATCGAGACGTGCTTGTTTCTTCTCATGCTTTTGCCTTCTTCTGTTTTTGAACCACTTCAATTGCTTGTGTTGCATTAACTGGTGCACCATTGGCGACTTCATCTTCTTCATCAACACTGATTAGGCTTCTTTTGCGTGGTTCCCAATCCTCAGAAAGAAACTTTTTGAACCAAAGTGCTGATTTTTTTGGGTACCTTTGCAAATTGTTCTTGTAATCAACATAGTTCATGCCGAATCGAACAGTATACCCCGAACTCCATTCAAAGCTATCAGTGAATGACCACACAAAGTAACCCATGACCAAGGGCTTAGTCCCTTCCGAGGTCAATAGTCGAACACTGTACAAAGTGATGACAATTAGTAGTTAATTAGTATAGCAGTTGAGTGAATGTTGGAAAATGACCAAGAAAGTGATCAATAGCTTGAAAATATTAATAAATGGAGAAAACTCTTTATTACTTAATGAAAATATTAAAATCTAGCCAAGTGATCATTGATCATCACTTAATGAACAAAGATAGTTTATATTACGTTTTTGTGAAACTTTATTGTTTAGACGAATGACCAAATACAAAGTATCTTATCGTACGAACGGAGTGGAAAAATAAAAAAAAAACGCGATGACATTTTCGTAATTATTTTACTTGTAGGGCAATTATCAAAATTACTCTACAAATGATCTTGTAAGGTAATTTTGTAAAATGATCTTGTAGGGAAATTTTGTTAAAATGATCTTGTAGGGTAATTTTGTTAAAATGATCTTGTATGATAATTTTGATCTTGTAGGGTAATTTTGTAGAGTATCATAATTACTCCACAAACGATCTTGTAAGGTAATTGTGATCTTATAGGGTAATTTTGATTTTGTAGGGTAATTTTAATCTTTGTAGGGTAATTTTAATCTTGTAAGGTAATCACAATTAAAATAATTACGAAAATGTTACCGTGTTTTTACTTTTCCATGCCATTCGTACGTTTTGTATGATAAGATACTTTGTACTTACTCTTATTCTTTAACATATTTTCTTATAAAACTTTTTCAATTTTAGTAAACTAATATTTATAAAAAATAGTTAAATAAAAAATTGAGACACTAAAGAGTTTTAGTAAACTAATATATATGATACTAGAAACCTTGTGATAATGACAATCGATAATAAGATATAGCAAGTGCACTAAATGAATAAGACACTAACGAATTCACTCTTCTGATGGCTTCAAGATGCCATTTGATGTATTTAAGGCGAAATTCGTCATTTCGAACTTCTTCATAAGTTTTTCCATCATCATTCTTGTCCGGAGCTCCTGTATCGAAATTACCATCATCAACTTAGAATTGATGAGTATCAAATAGGATATGTTTCACTGCCATATTTACATCAAGTAATTTTTTCTTTACCATTCTCAGTTATTACAATATATTTTTCAACTTTGTAGGCTTGCTTAATGTGATGCAAGAGATCGACAAGCTCATGGGCACAAAGATAAACCCATGATCCATCAAAAGCCTGCAAATAAAGTCATCTTAGACTTTTTTTCATAAACTTCAAATTCATGTTCCTTTTTTTTTTATATAACTTCCAGTAAGGTTGTGTATCTTACCACCCCTCCTATATTGTTTCCAAAGGGATCTTTTCCTAAAACATGAGAAAGAATTCAGTTAATAATTACAACTTCTTGAAATATGCGACAAGATAACTTTCGGGAAAAAAAATTGTTGATAGACTAATGATTTTTTTAAGGTTTTTATCACCTGATGCTTCGTAGTGACAGTCGCTAAGAAATCCAGTCGAATGACTAGAAGAAGAATCATCTTTAAATTTAGCGAAATTTGCAGTGTAGTAGTTTATTCCCAGAAAATCATACGATTGTTTCAACATTTTTTTCTGGTGGTCAGTGAATACAGGCAAATAACGACCCCGCGGATGGTGGTGAGATGGAGTCGTGGCAAATTTGTGCACGTTTTTTGGCCAATCACCGCTTGTTAATGGCTCCATAAACCTACCATAACATGCAATTTTTTTATGTTAGTTAACTTTAGCACACATGCAAATCATTCAAATTTAGGCCTTGGTGTGAAAAGTTATGTGTGCTTACAATCCAAGCATAAAATCATACGCGTACTCGACAGCTTTGACATCCTCTTTGCTATGCTTACCACGAAAAGGCTTGAAGAAGTTGGTGTCAAGAGTTATTCCTACTTTACCTTTTTGAACATTCTAAAAAATCATGTTTGATGTAAGTAATCACCTATACCACATTTATAAAAAAAAAGTATTATTACTTGTTATATGTTAACTTGTATACCTTGAAATCCTCTTGATACTTTCTATAAGCAGCTGCATGACAATTAAGCAGATTGTATGCTACAATATATGGCTCGGTTTCAGGGTCACCGTCTTGGTTCTCTCCACCCCTACCGGGTGCAGAGGTGCCTTGTACATAACCAGCGTAGGTGAATCTGAAAGGCTCGTTTAATGTCACCCAGTTCTTGACGCGATCACCAAACTCCCAGAAGCAGATTTCCGCGTAATTCACAAAGTCGTCGCTAATACATTAATGTTTAAAAAAGATTAGGAAATAATATATAAATCATCAAGATACACAAATAAACTAGCTAGAAAATATAAACATGCACGTACACAATTTTGGAACTTAAGAAACCCATGTATTCTTCTTCCAAAGCATTAGGAAGATCCCAGTGGAAAAGAGTGACAAATGGTTCAATATGATTGGCTTTTAGCTCATCTATTAACTTGTTGTAGTAGTTGATGCCTTCCAAGTTTTTGCCCATGCTTACTTTCCCACCTGTTAAAACCAAAGTATGTCTTCAAACAATTTGATCAAAGGTAAGGTGTTAAATCTCCAGCGTTCGGATCGCTGCTTAACGCCTTAAAATTGATTGATAAAAAATGGATAACATATATTAGTTACAAAAATCCAAAGTTAGTAAAATGGTTATGAAAATTTTTATAAACTAGTCGCGTTGCGGTGCAGGGGCGTAAAACCGTGCTATCAGCGGAGATCGGGTGGGGGCGTAAAACCATGCTAAATAGCAATCGTACAACTAAAATTGGAAAAAAAACGTAAAACAAAAACTAATAAAAAAACTAACTCATTTAACTTTTATAAAATGAGAGATTATTAAAAACTAAAGATTTCATAAAAAAATTGAATGCCATAAAGTTTAGTATGAAAAAAAAAACCACTAAAGAGAAAAAAAAGTTACTATTCCTCACCATGGTGTCTATATATATATATATATATATATATATATATAGGTAGATGATCCTGTAAAAAGTGCTCAAAGTGTGAGAAGTGTATTATAACACTATATATAATACTATATAACACCATATAAACACCATATAACAATATGTAACACCATATAATACCATATAACACTATATATCATTATATAACAAATATAACACTATAGGTTGTCTGATAGCATGTCTATGATAGATGTATAGTGTTATATTTGTTATATAATGATATATAGTGTTACATAGTGTTATATGGTATTATATGGTGTTACATATTGTTATACGGTGTTTATATGGTGTTATATAGTATTATATATAGTGTTATAATACACTTCTCACACTTTAGGCCCTTTATATATATATATATAGGGAGGAGTTCATGCGAGAACCACCCTTATTGCGAGAACCGCGAGAACCAATGTGAACACAACCTAAAATAGCTAAAAAAACCTAACCCCCACCCCCCCAAAAACCTAAACCCCCCACCCCCCCCCCCCCCCCAAAAAAAAAAAAAAAACCTAACCCCCCCTCCCAAAAAACCTAAACCCCCCTCCCCCACCCCCCAAAAACCTAACCCCCCCTCCCCCAAGCTAAAATGCTAAAAACTAAACCCCTAAAAAACCTAAAAAAATCTAAAAAAAATATAAATTTTTTTTTAATATTTTTTATGCTCAAATCGCTACTTTTAATGGCAAAAAAAAAAAATATTTTTTTTTTGCTTCGAAAAGTAGCGATTTTTATATAAAAAATATTAAAAAAAAAATTTGTGTGATTTTTAGCTATTTTTAGGCATTTTTGGTTGTGTTCACATTGGTTCTCGCGGTTCTCGCATGATCTTCTCCCTATATATATATATATATATATATATATATATATATATATAGGGTAAGGATCATTTCAGAACCATAAATATTTACAGAACTCGCAGAACTCCTAATAAATAAACTTTTTATTTATATATTTTTATGTTTAGGATAATTTTATTATTTATTATGTGTATGTTTATGATTACATACATGTTAAGAGTAATTTTATCATTTTTTATATGTAATTTTATAGTTACACATATGTAAACTTGTTTTTTTACGTATATGTTATTAGTTATGACAATTATACATAATTTGGCTATTATACATATGTAAACTACTTTTAACATGTATGTAATCAACGAAATACATATAATAGATAATACAAAGATCCTAAACACAAAAATATATATATAAAATGATTGTTTATTAGGAGTTCTGTAGTTATTTAGAGTTCTGAAATGAACCCAACCCTATATATATAGGGGAATGTTCATTTAAGAAGAAAGGGTAATTTTGTAAAACATTAAATAGATTTTTCACTTATCTCATTTATTATCATTTTTTATTAATTAATTAGTCATAAAGACTATTATCCTCCACACTAACTTTTTTGCCTACACACATCAAAAGTTATCCTACATATTTCGAAATTCATCATACACGTTGAAATTTATCCTACACAACTCGTAATTTATCCTACACAACTCGTAATTTATCCTACACTTTAAACTATTTTATTTTATTTTATTTTTTTAAAATATATATTTTGAAGATAAGTTACAAATTATTTAATGTTGTTAGCTATTAAAGAGGAAGACTACAAATTAATGACTTATGTAGATTTACCAATGTACCCTTATAGTAACATTAAATACTTATATTAAATGAAGTAAAATAAAGCATTCTTATTGGTTGAAATTTTCTTCTTTTTTCTTCTTACAAAAAATTTATTCTTATTTGAACTCTCCACTATATATATATATATATATATATATGAATAAGTTAAAATGAGAACCACCTCGAGTTGTAAGAACCCGCGAGAACCACCCCCGCGGGGGGCCGTTGACCACGATTTTTTTTTTACAACTAGATGTGTATATTTTAACAACCTACGTAAAGTTTGGGTTTAAACGGCGCGCCCGAGGGGGTAGTTTTTTACGCCCAAAGTTTGGTTAAAAAAAAAAGAAAAATTAAAAAAAAATAAAAAAACCCAAACTTTGGGCGTAAAAAACTATCCCCTCGGGCACGCCGTTTAAACCCAAACTTTACGTAGGTTGTTAAAATATACACATCTAGTTGTAAAAAAAAATCGTGGTCAACGGCCCCCCGCGGGGGTGGTTCTCGCGGGTTCTTACAACTCGAGGTGGTTCTCATTTTAACCTTCCCCTATATAGGAATATATATATATATATATATATATATATATATATATATATATATAGAATAAGTATAATGTACAAAACAGCTTATCCTACGTTATCATACGCGACAAGGAGTATAACGTGCGTAATTTCATTTTTTGGTCAAACTAACGTGCGTGATTTTCAATCTTATGCGTGATTTTCCCAAAAAAACTAACCCCCATGCGTGATTACATGTCCAAAGCGTGATTATGCATCTGATCGGACGGTTACGCTTTTTGCGTACATGATGTACGATAAGGTTTTTTGTAGGTTAACCTCCCTCTATATATATATATATATATATATATATAAAGTTATATATTTATATCACCTGGTAGTATCCTGGACCAGGAAATAGAGAATCTGTAATACTTTACACCCATATTTTTCAGCAACCGAACATCTTCCTGATACATTTACATTATAATCAAATATGTCATTAGTTAGTCTGTTGATGTCAATGAGGATTCACATGATGGTTGCATTGTATTTGACATAAACATTTATTATCATGAGCTACAACACGATATTTTACCTTCATTTTGTGGTAACTATCAACAGTGACACATGCATTTGAGCCGTCCGCAATTTTTTCTACAATCGGTAATGATATATTGTTATCCGTTTTATTAAATGCTGAAGCCGTATATAAAAAAATTAGTGTATTTTATAGGGAAAAATCCCGATCACACCCTTTGAAAATTTTTTGGGTCCACCAGTGGTCGGGATAATGTATGTACCGGGGTGTCTTAGGGTAAAGCAATCCCAGATCTGTAAGCCTTTACCGTCTGCATTCCAAGCACCTTCAATCTAGAAATCCAAAACTAACAACTTGATCGAGGTTTCCACTTAACGGATAAAATCAACTTGTTAAAACAAATACGATATTAATGTTGTTAATGAGACATTAATTTTGGTAGAATATATGCATGAGTACGTGTTGATTAACCTGATAAGCAGACGTTCCTACTCCGAACATGAAATCAGCAGGAAAATCATGACGTTTGATATTAGGATCATGGTTGTAATTATTATCAGGGAAGATGATAATCTGCTCTTGAGCCATTACGAATCAAACAAGGAGTCGAGAGAAAACCTTTAAAAGACTTCAATTCGTAATGGCAAGGAGTGTTGAGAATTTGCATCATATGGTCCAATATTTATAGCCACCCACCCATGTAACCTTGTAGAAGTCACGATGAATAAATGATTAAAACTCAAAATTTACTAAAAAAACACTCATCAATGCATGTCATAGTTAATTTTTTTTTTTAACGGTAAATGGTTTAAACTAAAATTCTGAGCTACGCATTTGCTCAGATTTAAACCTCGGATCTCATCTTTAAGAGACATATAGTGGTACCAAATGGGCTATTCTCGTATTGGACATAGTTAATTGCTTAAGTAGTTATATACAAAGAGGAGAAAGAAACAATATAATCCTAAATTTATTTTGCTTTAAATAACCTAGTCAAACATAAATATTTACTAATTACAAACATACGTAGCTTATTTGGACTGATTTCTCATATTTTGACATCATTGAGCTCTTTGAACGTGTACAAAATAATTTAATTATTGGCTAAATGGTGTGGGGATTTTGGTTGAGACATGATTCACCACGCAGGAACATGAATGAAAGGCTATACCACTTCCTTTCCTAAGGCTATAGGGTGTGGTCATGCTCTCATAGTTACCATGATCCTCCACATCAGCACCATGTCATTCACTTCTAATCCATCATTCAAAACCACTACCTTAAGGGTGTGATCATGACCCAAACCACTATAGTTTTATTTTAATTTATTTTTCTGAAAAGGAAAAGGAAATATTGAAAAAGGAAAGGAGACCCATGGTTGTCGTGGTTTAATCCATGCCAACCATGGTGGATGAGCCAAGGGGATAGTATAGCAATCCATTAATGGTCATACGTCTTAATTGATAACCCAACCCATACCCCCTACATCCTTCAGGTTAGAGAATCATTCAGCAATATTTGATTATGAGTGAATTATGGGAAAGAATTGATATATCGAAGTAAATTTACCCGGAGATGCTTTGAAATTATTTACATAAATTTATGCGGTTAAATCTTTGAGAGCCTTCACATCTCTTTCGTTGTCTCTATTCTTGTAACTACACTAAAACTCACTAATTTTTCTCTCTCATTTTAAATTAAATAATATTTTTTATAACTTTATTATTACTTTTCCTCTCACCTCTATTTACAACCACTTAAATAAATATTAAAAAATTAATATGGATGTCCCCAAATATACAAACCGTAATATTTTCGCTCTCTTCCATTCATAACCTTTTTCTTATAATATAATGAACATACTCACAAATATATAGGGGAACAGATGTGAATGCTCTCATAACACCACTACACCACTTTATATATATATAGGGGAATGTTTAAATGAGAACGCTAAATATTGTGAGAACCGTGAGAACAAATAAAAAACCCGCAAGAACTTGGTCAACAACAATTCAAATTCAAATATTTTTCTACACTTATCATTATTATTCGAATACAATGTTAGAAATTTAATTTACACGTTTAAATTTACATGAATTCGTAAATAAAGAAAATTTACACATGTGTAAGTTTGCCATTTACACATGTGTAAATCTGTTATATATACACATGTGTAAAAAATCTAAAAATAGTGATTTTGAAAGGAGAAATGAATTATTTGATGTTGTAAATTCTTTTTTTGATGTTGTATCTTAATTAAAATGAGATTTGTATTAAAATAATTGGTTTTGATTGGTTTTTTCATTCGTTCTCATGGCTCTCGCAATATTTAGCGTTCTCAAGACAATCCTCCCCTATATATATATATATATATATATGATAAATGTACAGTTTATATGTTGGATATATTTTTGATGTTTCGGGTCAGTTCGTGTACCGGTCATAGATGCATGGTTGATAACCGGTGATTAATCGTATTTAAGCTTATGTTTTTATATGACTTTTAGTTTCGAATGACCTACTTTTGATTAGAATGGTGTTTTGCATGTCTAACGAAGTTTAAGGAGCTATTCGGGTGCTTTACGAAGCATCAGGGAACGAGATCAACCGGTGACGTGAAATAAATAAAACAAGAAAAGCCAAGCTGTATATCGTGTCACCTACGTCCCCTGTGCCGTCTCTGACGCCTCGACGTCGATGGGAATTCACGTAGGCAGTAGTTTAAGTTGTCGGCATTTTTTGGGTTTTCTAAGTGCGTCGTCGACGCCAGGAGGGCCGTCGACAACGCCGCTTCCTGGTGGCCGACGGGTTTTTCCTTTGTTTGCGAATTTGAACGAGTTAAACCCATTTTTGGGTCTGGAGAAGGGAGTTGCGCAAATATTGAGTTTGAACTTCATCTTGGAGCCAAGAACACCTATACCTTCATCCTTAACCATTCCCAATCCATCCAATCATCCGAATCACAACCTTCAATCCTAACCCTAACTTACCATTATCACCCTCATCCATTCACTTCCACCATTCACCACAAACCCTAACCATTATCATCATCCTCTTCAAGGCTTCAAGATGTTTGTGATCAAGCTTCAATCATTATCCGGTGATTGAGTTTTCTCATCCATGAGTGGCTAGTCCTCTCGGGTTTCACCCCGGTGTAGGTTTTTGTAAGATTCTAGGGTTAAACATTGTTTTGATATTTGATTTTTGACAAGTTGTATTATGATTTTGAAGCTTTTGTTAATTGTCGTGTATTTGAATTGAATTTGTGAATTGTCAAATAATGATAAAATTTGACTTTATGAAATGAATTTGTGCACTTATGCCTTATCAATTGGTAGGATTTACATGTTCTTGGTAACAAAGTGCATTGTAGTCTATCGTCTACGACGTTGATAGCTCTTGGTACCTAAGCCACATGACACAAAATCCAATAATCATATATGCAATTGAATTAAACATAAAACGTATAGAAACCCTAGGTCTTCAATTACCGAACCGGGTGTGAACCTTGTTCTCAATTATTGTTTAAAACCATTAATCAAGTTTTCGTGTAATCACAAGCATTCAAGTTTTAGTAGTTAAGCATTTTAGCGTCAAACTTGTCAGTTTAATCCGACATCTCTTTTCAAGCCAACAATTAAACCAAATTAGTAAGCTTCATAAATTGTGACAACATTAACAATCAATCACATCCATCCGCAAACCACAAACTCTTCGTGGTTCGGCCCCTTACTACCACTAACACATTGTTAAGGGTAATTTGGGCATTATAAATATTATCTTTGACTGGGGCGCGACATTCCAATCAGTCATGTCGGTTACAGGTCAGCAAAAGTCTTGATATTATGCACATGTTTTTAGTGTTTTAACAAGTCATGGTTAGCTTAATTTTCATGGACTTGGTATTAGTTTGTTTTAGTCGTACGATTCTTTAAGATATTTCCCAATGAATTGGTAATAATTAGTGGAGCCTTTTGAGTTTGTTATTTGGATGCTAGCCGATTTAAGGCATGATTGAGTATATAATAAAACAACCAACATCCTTTTTGTTGGTCCTATAAAAGAACAGATAATGTTGGAAAATATAGGTGATGAGTTGGGTAATTAAAATGAGCAAGAAACGATTTCACAAAGTAAAATCGAAAAAGTAACTAAAGTTTCTTTTTGTGAAAATTGTTTAAGTCAACTTCATGCTAATGCCAAGGATATGGGTGTGAAGTTTAATACCATCCTATATCCTTTGGCTTTACTTAACCCGGTTAATGCATCAAGGTGTGAAAAAAGGAACCCACCAAAGGACGAGAGATGGGAAAATTTTAAACAAGCAAAAATTAATTTGTCATTACTTGATGACATTAAAAAGGTCCCGACTCATGAAGAATGTCTGAAAGAGTTGAGCACCGAGAAACGACACAATAAGCTACCGAAACAATTTGATTTAATCTCACATGTTAGTACCGTTTTATAAAGTGCCCTCCCCCAAAAAGCTCAAGATCCAGGAGGCCCTCTTATTCAATCCAAATTGGTAAATTTAAAATTGAGAGGCGATCCTAGATCTTGGAGCTTGTGTGAGTATCTTGCTTGGAAGTCTGTACGATCAATATGATTTTGGTCCTTTGAAAAAGTTTGACACCCCCGTGGTGTTGGCTGATCAGACTCCCACACATCCAAGGAGGATGGTGGAAGATGTGATACTGCATCGAACGCTAGCACATCGCCAAAAGCCTTGTAGTTTAGCTTGGATATCTCATCAGCCCAAAACATAGCCTTCAACTTCCCATCAGATACAACAAAGTCGTAGTAGAAGTTTGGAAGATTTTCCCTTCGATCACGAGGAAGATGAAACACCTCAATCACAAATTTTGAAAAACTTATAAATATATATAATCTATTTGTCCCTTTATTCAAAAACTTATGTTACATTTCTGCCAGCTACATTAAAAAATGTTTGTCCTGTATGTTGTAACATGTGTTACACTTCGGGGCAATATATGTTGCATACGTGGTGTTACACATTTGTACTTAATGTAATAGTAAGTTTAAATGTTAAAATGTTTTTTTAAGATTGGCTGTTAAATGTTAAAATGTATAAACTTCATATTTTATTCGGAATATCTCGTTTATTTTACAAATAAAAAGTCATGTTTTTTTGGTGGGATAATTAGCTACATATGTAGTAACAATGTTACACAAGTTACTTGTAGTTACCCCAACCCTTTTTTTGGACATAAAGGGGGGTTGCACATATGTAACACATGTTTGTAACATGTGTTACACTAGAGATGTAACACATGTATAGCCACGTTACACATGTTACATAGGAGATTAATAAGTTTTAACTATAGAAGATTAATATTGATGTACTTGTTTTGTTCATAGGTGAAAAGATGTTTTGTGTTCAAGATGAAGATGGTTATCAAGAAGCGAAGCCCGCCGAAGGATTACAACGCATCATCAGGTTTTCGTGGTGACGATGGTGTGTTTTTTGGTTGGCTGCTATGTGTTGTGAAGATGGATGTTGTTGTGAAGACAATTTTTAGAAGCATTACAACTATTGATATAAAATTCATTTTTATTTTCATTGTTAGTATGCCCATTTTTGGATGAATACGGATGTTGATGTGACGACAATTTTTTTTGGGATGAAACAACTATATGTAACATGTGTAACCTTGACGTTGTAACACATGTAAAATGGCTATACATGTTTTACATATGTCATCCCCTTTGGTGTCAATTTAAACTTAGTAAAATTACATATGTAACAACATTACATCATCCAAAATGTCATATCAATAATAGGATGATATTGCTCGTTGACATTCGGTGTCCACAATTTAGTGCCATTAGAAGACTCGTAAAGATGGTAACGTGGAGTATGTTCAAGATCATCTGTGGACATAGGGACGGATGTTAGTATAAGTTTACGTGCATTATGAACGTTGTAATACGTTTAGCACCCTAGGGTAACAAAAAAGATCACACATGACACTTGTCGCCATGTTACACATGTTAATTGTGTGTGCACATGTAACATCTTCTCTACAACGTGAGTAACATCCTTAAAAGTTGTGTTCCTACTCTGCTTTATATTTTGTAAGTACTTATAGGTAAACATGTTTTAAAGATACAACCTGTAACATGTGTTACACCGAAATGTTACACAAGTGTTTCCAGTTTACACATGTTACATCTTGTGTAACTCTGCTTTATATTTTGTAAGTGTTTCCAGTTTCCAGTTTAAACAAGTTTTAAAGAAAGATACAACCTGTAACATGTAAGTACTTATAGGTAAATATATTTTAAAGATGCAACCGTATCACCTTACAAGTTATATGTTTTGCTGACAAACGCCATGTCACACATGTTACACACTATAGAGTGAAAAAACAGTATTGAACGCTGCTACACATTTCCCATTCTGTCGTAACATGTGTAACCTTTTTAAGGGTATCGATGTTGTAGGTTTATACTTAAAAATATACAAATGATCATACATGTGTTACCCTCTAGTGTAACATAAGTTACAAACATGTCTTACATATGTGCAGCCCCAATTTTTGGTAACAAAGAGGTTGAACATATGTAACACATGTTTATAACATGTGTTACACTGGAGGGTAACTTCTGTACAACGTCAAAGGTACCCATCACCTGCCCTTCATCGACTTCTTGTTCCCATTCTTCATCGGTTTCTCCATCTACCGTCTTTCGCTTTATGGCCATCTTTTGTCGTATCCGATATTGTGGTTCTCTTTCTTCCTGCCAAGATCCCTTCTCGTTTGGCTGCAACTGCTATGGTCAAGTCATAATAACACAAGTTACAGTCCAGTATTTTTAATCTACTAATTAAAAAAATAGTAGTAACATAACTAACACTAGTTACCTTCTACCCAATTATGCCCTGAACTTAAAGACTCCCCAAATTTTGAGTTTTTATCTGCATCATTTCACACATAAAAAAAAACTAAGCAAAACCACCCAAAAAAAGGTTACATATGTAAACAGTTACCATACCCAAAAAACTAAGCAAAACCATTCGGTGTTTTACAATGGGTCCTTGTGCTGCTTAGATCGATTGGCACCATGCCTATATATAAATTAGAAAAGTTACACATGTTACTTTCTAAAAAAAATATATATTATAAAAACAACCACAACTAGTAAAGGTCAAACCATTCTTCCTCCTTTGAATTTCGACGATTGGTGTGTCTGAATCCCAGTCATCCAAATCAGCAATATGCTCTTAATATATCAATCAAAATATAATAATTCCAAAGGTATAATCATTGGCATTTTATGAATCAAAACATAGCACTCGCCTACTGTTTGTGCGATCGCCCCAACCCCTTCCACCTCCTCTTCCATTTTAGAATTTCCGCCGGTGTCATCCAACACGATCACACTCTCTGATGCACTCGGGACGCTGCATTTTTTCTGCACACATCTTTCCAACCTACGCCTTCACATTTTAACAAAAAATGCCCACATTCAGGTAATCCGACACTAAAAACCCAATCTCAATACTAAATCTAACAACATTACCAAACCTGTAAGACCCTAATTCACGTTTGACCAAAAGTCGCAGCGGAAGTTCATGTCTAAAAATTTATTTCCTTATAATACCTTGACTTATTTGAAATTTCATTCATCCATTTTTTATACTCTTTTACACACTTGCATCAATCGAATCATTTACTAAATAAAAACATAACTTATGTCTGCTAAATTACATATACAAACGTCCCCGTACAATCTATCTTGCGACTCGGTCCTCGATCTCCATTCCTTGATGATCCTCAGTGACCCGATCAACCTGCGCTCACCACATACATTCATAACGTTAGTACACATTATAAGCATAAATAATATTCCTCCTTACTGACTATTCATTTCATTATCTCTTTACATTCCAACTTTCCATCTGATTGTACATTCCTTGGTGAGACTTCCTCGTTGTACCTGCGCTACACTTCGTTCACAAGGCATGCTATTATTATCGTCAATACTCAATTTCATTGAATACATGCATATATACTTCCATACATACTTATATATATGCATATGTTCACACATAACTACTTACATACATGCGTACCTACATACATACGTACATACATGCATGACCCGTTCGCATTATGAACAATTCCCTGTATGACCAACTGATTCGTTGTCGCGTAGCGCAACAGCCATCAAAACCAACTTAAAAGTTAATTTTGACAATGTTAAAAAAAGTATAAACAAGTTTCATGAGTCAAAATGAACAAAAATTAAAAAATTTCGGAATAATTCAACGGTCCGCAAACCAGATCTATCTGTTTCTTCACGAGTACTAGCCATACCAAGCCGGATTTCCTTCATCCGTGTAGTGTGCTTCCGCTCGTGCACATTCGTTCACCAATTCGATTGGTTTCATCACACTTGGAGTTCTACCATTAACATCTACAAAACCAGCGATTAGCACTTTTCATTCAAACATTCATTATGCTAGGTGATTACTCACCTATAATTCTTTTACAATTTCCTACGTACATGCTATAGCACATTCCACATTTCATTCCCTACATGAGATTCTTTTATTCTAGTTACTTATTTTGTCGACCTTTGCAGTTTAACTTTTTCAAGGTCAAACCGACATTTCTTACTTATCGTAATGTATTGAGGTACACATTCGTACTTCTTTTACTTTTCATGCTTGCTTGCAAAGACTTTCATTACATCATTTCGGTATTTTTATTTTATTTATTTATTTTTTTAAACTTACCCTTCTCGTTCATACTTAAACCATTATCCGGGTCATAGCCCGTCATTCATTATGACACCTATGAGTTGATTACTAACACATCTAACACATAACTGGTTCAAAACTTCATTCTTTCGTTTTTAAAACTTAGGTTTGCGTGCCCATTATGATCATTCTTTTGTTCATTTACCTTACATTCACTATATGACTCGTTTGACACAACCATGGTCAGACTATCGACACATTCTAATGTGGACTAATTTCATCCCTTTTATAAATATTAAATCTGTCCCGCGGATTCAAACGTAACATCCATACCTTTCATTACTTCAATATTTTGAATCCGCCTAGTGATTCCAAACATACCATTCATACCTTTTCTTCCTTCTATGATTTGAATCCATCTCACGGACTCAAACATATCATTCGCATCTTTCATTCCTTACATGTACTGAATCCGTCTCGCGGTTTCGAACTTATCATTTCTGCATTTCATTCCTTGAATCCGTCTTGCGGATTCAAACATTCCATTCATGCCTCTCATTCCTTGAATCTCTCTTGCGGATTCAAACATTGCATTCACATCTTTCATTCTTTGAATCCGTCTCGCGGATTTAAACAGTTCATTCATATATTGTTGATCCGTACTTTCTTACGGATTCAACATTCTTATCAGTCATACTTTTCACTCTTATGTAGTACTCTCAATTTCCCGAGAGTCTTACTACCCATTTCACCGCACGCCCACCTGCTACCCAGTTCTACCGGACACACCTGCAATAATTACCACGGTCTCACGAACGTCATATGCTTCTTGCGTACTGGCCAGGTGCGCAATCCACATACTAGTTTCATGCCTTCGTGTAATCATCGCCTTATGTCCGAGAAATGGGTTTCAGTTTCGTGCACATCTCTAAATTTTCCCCAAGACCGTATCATTGCCTTTCGTTTAATAATTACCCTCCCAAGGAGATTTCTTCCTTTTTCTTTTAACATTGGTACCCATACATATTAATAGTGTGTACCTGGGGTTCATTAGCTTATTTACATCTTTGCCAGCCTTAGTATTCATCCTATCCTGCACCCACGGACCATCCTCTTCAAATACTTATGCTTACCTTGCACATACAAAACCGTTAGTTTCTTTATATGAATGTATACATAGATGCTTTCATTCCATTTCTACCTTTAGATCTTGATCGAGTCATGGATTGTACGGTTTCCTTATCACAAGAGCACACAGGTTTGAGTTCAAGTATTTATCTTCTCGTACTTGATTCGCTCAAACCAGGGCTCGGATACCAACTTGTAAGACCCTAATTCACGTTTGACCAAAAGTCGCAGCGGAAGTTCATGTCTAATAATTTCTTTCCTTATAATACCTTGACTTATTTGAAATTTCATTCATCCATTTTTTTTATACTCTTTTACACACTTTCATCAATCGACTCATTTAGTAAATAAAAACATAACTTATGTCTACTAAATTACATACACAAACGTCCCCGTACAATCTATCTTGCGACTCGGTCCTCGATCTCCATTCCTTGATGATCCTCCGTGACCCGATCAACCTGCGCTCACCACATACATTCATAACGTTAGTACACATTATAAGCATAAATAAGATTCCTACTTACTGACTATTCATTTCATTATCTCTTTAAATTCCAACTTTCCATCTGATTGTACATTCCGTACGTGGTAAGACTTCCTCGTTGTACCTGCGCTACACTTCGTTCACAAGGCATGCTATTATTATCGTCAATACTCAATTTCATTGAATACATGCATATATACTTCCATACATACTTATATATATGCATATGTTCACACATAACTACTTACATACATGCGTACCTACATACATACGTACATACATGCATGACCCGTTCGCATTATGAACAATTCCCTGTATGACCAACTGATTCGCTGTCGCGTAGCGCGACAGCCATCAAAACCAACCTAAAAGTTAATTTTGACAATGTTAAAAAAAGTATAAACAAGTTTCATGAGTCAAAATGAACAAAAATTAAAAATTTTCGGAACCAGGGGGCTAGACGCCCCCACCTAGGGGCTAGACGCTACACCTAGGGGCTAGACGTTACACCTAGCCCCCTTTTTGACAGCAAGTTCCTTTATTTTTGTTGCTGCACTTGCCCAGCTAAAACATTTATCAAAACCAAACTTAAAATAATCATAACTTATGATCCGTAAGTCCGATTTAACCGATTCTTTTTCCTACGCGACCGTAATTTAATTCTCCATCACAGGGAGTGAAAATCCAATATTTGGACTACCGAAATTTATGACTTTTAAGCCTTCGGCTTATTACCCTTTTACCAAATTTTGACCCGTTCATGCATTTATCAACATAACTCTTTCGTTTGACCATAACTTCTTATGAACCTAATAATATCAATGACGTCTATCATAAAAACTAAATTCTCGGATGTCTTGCATCCTCTTAATCCATTTTCGCTCGAAAGCTTATTTTGACCCGTTAAAGGTATTTGCGCATTTTAAGGTCCTTAGCTTACGAAAATCATACTTCTCGCTTTCTTACTTTTTCAAAACATTCATTTAGTCAAATAGCTTGTTTATAATCAACTTTTAAGACCATTTGCCCGTTTTACCCATCAAGGGCGTTTTTGTCAACTTTGACCCATCCTTTACTACCAAGGACTTCCTTAAACATTTGACCAATCCCACAACTTAACTATAACTCAATTCGCACATACCTGGCTCGGATCAAAGCTATGACCCGTTTTAATATTTCGTGCACTAAATGGCTAGTTAATAGCAACATAACTCTTTTCGCTATACAACCTGTGAATGCATAATACTTGACAACACAATTCATTAGTCGACTTCGTTAAATGGTGATAGCTTCACCATTTGACCCGTTAAGTCTAAATGTTCGTTTTCATCCTGGTGTGATTGTAATTATTTCCTTATCCCTTCTATGTATCTTATTCTTTCATTGACTTGTAATCAAAGTTACCATAATATCCCTTTACCCCAAATTTTCTCCTTCAACTATCGTTCTTATCATGGACACATGTTCCGACCCGTATCAATACTTATCGGAACATCGTACTTCATTTACAAACTTACCATATTCATAATCTATACAATGAATGAGTATTCTACAAGGAGGGTGAAAGCTTAACTTACCTCGCATCTGAATATGCTTCCCGTGCGCATTAGTCCCGTTTGACCCGCTTCTTTCCCCAAGCTTCCATGTCGCTTATTAAGCATCAACTATCATATATCATTCTCAAGATAGTTAGCTTGTTCATCATTCATCAAATCCTTTTTTTTATCACACGGATCTTATATCAAGTTTATCATTTAACCTTAAAACATGCTAATCCATCACTTCTTATCCAATTTCTTTCAAAATACTTACACATATATGATTTTCAACATTATTAATATGAGCATATCATTACTTCTATCATATCATCAAAAACCCACTTCATAACTACTTTATTAATCACTTACAAGTGACCTAATCCTATGTTCTTCATAATTTCATCATACTTATGATGTGTGTACTACCTCCTAAGCATAGTGTACAACTAGTTCATGCATATCCTTCTAATCTCATTCATAATTCATCAAATTCCTCCTTCTAATCAACATGAATCATTCATGCATAAACATCAAACATACTAGTATCACATTTCTTTCAATTCCTCTAACAAGAATCCATCATACAAATCAAAATTCAAAAGAAAACATCAATATTAAGCAAGAATTGGACATGGGTGATCATTCAAGTTGTCATCATCACCATAATCAACGGGTTTCATCTCTAAACATCAAATTAGCCTAAATCATGCATAACCCATGTTCTATATAATGATTCTAACATATCCTCATACTCAATTTCATACAAATTCGCAACTTGCACCATAACCCACTTCGTGAAAGATCACCAAATCTAATCTTTAAGACATACCTTATGATCCCCATGAGAAGGTGATCACTAATCCATGCTCGGTTATGAATTTAAACTTCATTAAGCCTTCCAATTTGAGTATTTTAGTGAAACTAGGGTTTGAACCTTGTTTCTTCTTCCTGGATGTCGACACACACACACACACACACACACACACACACACACACTATGTGTGTGTGTGTGGTGTTTTAAGTTTTCTTTATAAAAAAAAACATGTTTCCCACTTAACGGTTTTGGTCCCTCAAGTTTCATTTTAATTATATAAGAGACTAAAACTCACTTCTTTATATTAACCGGGTTCTAATTTACCAAACCCGTTTTTGGGGTTTTACAAGTCTACCCCCCTTAAATTAGGTTTCTTCCCCGAAACCTTTCTCATTTCCATTAAACACCAATTACCCTTTCCTTTTGCCTCATCAACACGACCACTAGCCCATCTCAGTGACAATCTTCTATTTCTAAGAACCTATCCCGGAGTTCTTATTAGTGTCACTTTCACTAAATATTGCTAGTTTCTACCGCGCCTCATAGCTAGCGGTTAATTCATCATTCCAATACTCATATATCATGTGCATTATATATCTTTTTGTTCATCTCAACATTCATATTATTTTCGTCAACTATACAACCTTATTTCGTAATTTATACACACACATATATGTCTAACTTTGACTAGTACCTCATCAGGATAGGTAACTATCTATTATTGATTCATAAATTATTCATATAATTGACTTATTCCTAATAAGCTTTTACTATCCATACCATACTTTCACATAACATTCTCATTTCCTTGACCTGTTAATAACGGGTCAATATACATACTACCCCCACCTGTTGTCATACATACATTCATATGATCCGTTCATCATGGATCTAATACCTTCATCTCATTTTTTTTAATTACATTCTCTACATGCACTGTATAATATTTAACTATTGTTTTGTTTCCGCAACAAAACTACTATTTCATAGTCACAACTACGTGCCTAGCTCTAATGTTAACATCATTCTATGTTCTCTACAGTTACTTGTACTTTGCATACCTTTATGTTGTCTTCAAATCACTTCGTGCATTTCATATTACTATTACTTTAACTTCCTGTATTACTTAATCTACCTAAGTAAACATGTCGTGCAAATTCATCATACGAAAGTTTAATAAACACTCAAAATTTCCCACTCAAACTTTTGAAATTTACTTTTTAATGACATACTTTCTTCTTATGTCAATTGTTAGAAATTAAACATTCCGTACCATACCATACACATCCTATCAGTCATTTCGTAGGTCTTTCTCAATCCTACCAATTCATACCTATCCAACATGAATTACACATTTTACTAACCTTGATTTCTTTTCATAATTCAACGGTCCGCAAACCAGATCTATCTGCTTCTTCACGAGTACTAGCCATACCAAGCCGGATTTCCTTCATCCGTGTAGTGTGCTTCCGCTCGTGCACATTCGTTCACCAATTCGATTGGTTTCATCACACTTGGAGTTCTACCATTAACATCTACAAAACCAGTGATTAGCACTTTTCATTCAAACATTCATTATGCTAGGTGATTACTCACCTATAATTCTTTTACAATTTCCTATGTACATGCTATAGCACATTCCACATTTCATTCCCTACATGCGATTCTTTTATTCTAGTTACTTATTTTGTTGACCTTTGCAGTTTGACTTTTTCAAGGTCAAACCGACATTTCTTACTTATCGTAATGTATTGAGGTACACATTCGTATTTCTTTTACTTTTCATGCTTGCTTGCAAAGACTTTCATTACATCATTTCGGTATTTTTATTTTATTTATTTATTTTTTTAAACTTACCCTTCTCGTTCATACTTAAACCATTATCCGGGTCATAGCCCGTCATTCATTATGACTCCTATGAGTTGATTACTAACACATCTAACACATAACTGGTTCAAAACTTCATTCTTTCGTTTTTAAAACTTAAGTTTGCGTGCCCATTATGATCATTCTTTTGTTTATTTACCTTACATTCACTCATATGACTCGTTTGACACAACCATGGTCAGACTATCGACACATTCTAATGTGGACTAATTTCATCCCTTTTATAAATATTAAATCTGTCCCGCGGATTCAAACGTAACATCCATACCTTTCATTACTTCAATATTTTGAATCCGCCTAGTGATTCCAAACATACCATTCATACCTTTTCACCGCACGCCCACCTGCTACCCAGTTCTACCGGACACACCTGCGATAATTACCACGGTCTCACGAACGTCATATGCTTCTTGCGTACTGGCCAGGTGCGCAATCCACATACTAGTTTCATGCCTTCGTGTAATCATCGCCTTATGTCCGAGAAATGGGTTTCAGTTTCGTGAACATCTCTAAATTTTCCCCAAGACCGTATCATTGCCTTTTGTTTAATAATTACCCTCCCAAGGAGATTTCTTCCTTTTTCTTTTAACATTGGTACCCATACATATTAATAGTGTGTACCTGGGGTTCATTAGCTTATTTACATCTTTGCCAGCCTTAGTATTCATCCTATCCTGCACCCACGGCCCATCCTCTTCAAATACTTATGCTTACCTTGCACATACAAAACCATTAGTTTCTTTATATGAATGTATACATACATGCTTTCATTCCATTTCTACCTTTAGATCTTGATCGAGTCATGGATTGTACGGTTTCCTTATCACAAGAGCACACAGGTTTGAGTTCAAGTATTTATCTTCTCGTACTTGATTCGCTCAAACCAGGGCTCTGATACCAACTTGTAAGACCCTAATTCACGTTTGACCAAAAGTCGCAGCGGAAGTTCATGTCTAAAAATTTCTTTCCTTATAATACCTTGACTTATTTGAAATTTCATTCATCCATTTTTTTATACTCTTTTACACACTTGCATCAATCGACTCATTTAGTAAATAAAAACTTAACTTATGTCTGCTAAATTACATACATAAACGTCCCCGTACAATCTATCTTGCGACTCGGTCCTCGATCTCCATTCCTTGATGATCCTCCGTGACCCGATCAACCTGCGCTCACCACATACATTCATAACGTTAGTACACATTATAAGCATAAATAAGATTCCTACTTACTGACTATTCATTTCATTATCTCTTTACATTCCAGCTTTCCATCTGATTGTACATTCCGTGGTGAGACTTCCTCGTTGTACCTGCGCTACACTTCGTTCACAAGGCATGCTATTATTATCGTCAATACTCAATTTCATTGAATACATGCATGTATTTCCATACATACTTATATATATATATATGCATATGTTCACACATAACTACTTACATACATGCGTACCTACATACATACGTACATACATGCATGACCCGTTCGCATTATGAACAATTCCCTGTATGACCAACTGATTCACTGTCGCGTAGCGCGACATCCATCAAAACCAACCTAAAAGTTAATTTTGACAATGTTAAAAAAAGTATAAACAAGTTTCATGAGTCAAAATGAACAAAAATTAAAAATTTTCGGAATCAGGGGGCCAGACGCTACACCTAGGGGCTAGACGCTACACCTAGCCCCCTTTTTGACAGCAAGTTCCTTTATTTTTGTTGCTGCACTTGCCCAGCTAAAACATTTATCAAAACCAAACTTAAAATCATCATAACTTATGATCCGTAAGTCCGATTTAACCGATTCTTTTTCCTACGCGACCGTAATTTAATTCTCCATCACATGGAGTAAAAATCCAATATTTGGACTACCGAAATTTATGACTTTTAAGCCTTCGGCTTATTACCCTTTTACCAAATTTTGACCCGTTCATGCATTTATCAACATAACTCTTTCGTTTGACCATAACTTCTTATGAACCTAATAATATCAATGACGTCTATCATAAAAACTAAATTCTCGGATGTCTTGCATCCTCTTAATCCATTTTCGCTCGAAAGCTTATTTTGACCCGTTAAAGGTATTTGCGCATTTTAAGGTCCTTAGCTTACGAAAATCATACTTCTCGCTTTCTTACTTTTTTCAAAACATTCATTTAGTCAAATAGCTTGTTTATAATCAACTTTTAAGACCATTTGCCCGTTTTACCCATCAAGGGCGTTTTTGTCAACTTTGACCCATCCTTTACTACCAAGGATTTCCTTAAACATTTGACCAATCCCACAACTTAACTATAACTTAATTCGCACATACCTGGCTCGGATCAAAGCTATGACCCGTTTTAATATTTCGTGCACTAAATGGCTAGTTAATAGCAACATAACTCTTTTCGCTATACAACCTGTGAATGCATAATACTTGACAACACAATTCATTAGTCGACTTCGTTAAATGGTGATAGCTTCACCATTTGACCCGTTAAGTCTAAATGTCCGTTTTCGTCCTTGTGTGATTGTAATTATTTCCTTATCCCTTCTATGTATCTTATTCTTTCATTGACTTGTAATCAAAGTTACCATAATATCCCTTTACCCCAAATTTTCTCCTTCAACCATCGTTCTTATCATGGACACATGTTCCGACCCGTATCAATACTTATCGGAACATCGTACTTCATTTACAAACTTACCATATTCATAATCTATACAATGAATGAGTATTCTACAAGGAGGGTGAAAGCTTAACTTACCTCGCATCCGAATATGCTTCCCGTACACATTAGTCCCGTTTGACCCGCTTCTTTCCCCAAGCTTCCATGTCGCTTATTAAGCATCAACTATCATATATCATTCTCAAGATAGTTAGCTTGTTCATCATTCATCAAATCCTTGTTTTTATCACACGGATCTTATATCAAGTTTATCATTTAACCTTAAAACATGCTAATCCATCACTTCTTATCCAATTTCTTTAAAAATACTTACACATATATGATTTTCAACATTATTAATATGAGCATATCATTACTTCTATCATATCATCAAAAACCCACTTCATAACTACTTTGTTAATCACTTACAAGTGACCTAATCCTATGTTCTTCATAATTTCATCATACTTATGATGTGTGTACTACCTCCTAAGCATAGTGTACAACTAGTTCATGCATATCCTTCTAATCTCATTCATAATTCATCAAATTCCTCCTTCTAATCAACATGAATCATTCATGCATAAACATCAAACATACTAGTATCACATTTCTTTCATTTCCTCTAACAAGAATCCATCATACAAATCAAAATTCAAAAGAAAAATCAATATTAAGCAAGAATTGGACATGGGTGATCATTCAAGTTGTCATCATCACCATAATCAACGGGTTTCATCTCTAAACATCAAATTAGCCTAAATCATGCATAACCCATGTTCTATATGATGATTCTAACATATCCTCATACTCAATTTCAAACAAATTCGCAACTTACACCATAACCCACTTCGTGAAAGATCACCAAATCTAATCTTTAAGACATACCTTATGATCCCCATGAGAAGGTGATCACTAATCCATGCTCGGTTATGAATTTAAGCTTCATTAAGCCTTCCAATTTGAGGATTTTAGTGAAACTAGGGTTTGAACCTTGTTTCTTCTTCCTGGATGTCGACACACACACACACACACACACACTGTGTGTGTGGTGTTTTAAGTTTTCTTTATAAAAAAATCATGTTTCCCACTTAACGGTTTTGGTCCCTCAAGTTTCATTTTAATTATATAAGAACTCACTTCTTTATATTAACCGGGTTCTCATTTACCAAACCCGTTTTTGGGGTGTTACAAAACCAAACCGCTTAAACAGAGAAAAAAATAACAATTGAACAGTCCTAAACAAACAATAATCACAAATTAAAGAAGACTGAAAAAAATAATAAAACCAGAGAATCCAAACCAAATGACACCTAATAACTAATGTTCACGGTTATAAAAAAAATAGATTTAAACTTCAGAAGATTCTGAAGCAAACAATAATCACAAAAAACTTTCCCCCAAAAAAACAAACAATCAAATTATTGGTGAAATTTTAGGCGATATATAAACTAGACTTACTTTGAACTTGGTTTCTTCCCTTTCCGGCCACCTTTACCGGAGGATAGCAGCCGGAATGTTGCCCTCATAACTAGGTTTTTTTTCGAAATAGATGGTTGCCTACGTAAAATCTCTCCCCGATTACGATCGTACAGCCTACTTCCACCTTTGCTCACTTTCTCGCCTGCGTTTGCGAGTTCTCTGTTGGGGGTTGCTCTGCTTGTTCAGAGAGAGAAGGAAGAGAAGGAACCAGATGTCTCTGTTTGTGTGAGTGCTTTAATGAAATTTGAAAAGGGTTTCTGTGTTGATATCTTGGATAGCTTTACTTGCTTTCCCTATGATTTAACATGCCCTGAACATGCAGTCATTCCATCAAATCCAAACAATATTTTAATATATGGTTTGTACTTAGCTTGACTTGTTTTGGACAAATATACCCCTCTTTGCATTTCCAATGGAATAAAAATAATGATTTAAGTCTTCTTTTTTCCTCAACCATTAGATTACCTAGATCAACGGTGAAAACGTTGGTTTCCTCACTAATAAATGGTTTCCTATATATCCCTTCCATATATATATATATATAGGTAGAGGATCCTGTACATTAATCTAATATTGTGAGAAGGGTGAGAAATAATTTGGTGATGACAAGTGTCCTATATCTAAATTAATTCAAAAGGGTGAATTAGTAATTTTCTATTTCTTTCAATTAATTGATTAAAAGATAACTGCCCAAAATAACCGCCACCCTTTATTATAGGAATTCGAATTTAAGAATTCATCTACGAATTTGTGTCATCTCGTTCACCGGTTATTAATTCTGTAGTGTTATATAATTCTGTAGTGCAACCACCATTCAGAACTGTATAGTATTATATATTTTTATATAGTGTTATATAGTGTTACATGATGTTATATGGTGTTATATAATGGTTTTTGGTGTTATATAATTATGTAGTGTTATATAATTCTGTAGTGCAACCACCAAAAAACACTATATAACACCATCAATTATTAATTCTCTAGTGCAACTACCATTGAGAACTGTATAGTGTTATATATTTTTATATAGTGTTATATACTGTTACATGGTGTTATATAGTGTTCTTTGGTTTATATAGTGTTATATGATGGATACATAGTGTTATATAGTGTTATATTTTTCTGGTAGCATGTCTATGATGGATGTATAGTGTTATATATTGTTATATAGTGTTACACAGTGTTATATGGTGTTACATAGTGTTATATGGTGTTATATAGTGTTATGTAGTGTTATATGATGGATGTATAGTATTATATGATGGATGTATAGTGTTATACATTTCTTGTAACAGTTATATATTTCTGTATTTTTAGAATTTAGGATCGATAGAAATTAATAGTTGAATTTGAATCGCTAGAATTTAGAAGGGAATCACTAGAATTTAGGAGAGGTTACTGTCACGGTCCTTGGCCCCGGTTTGACCCGGTTCAGAGCTGCGAGGCAGGAAATCCGATGGTATCTAATTAAGTGTCAGCGGAAGTCTTTTTAAACAGGATCGATTACTATTAAAACTGCTCGTTTATATATATAATATAGGGATAAATCCCATAATTTACAATAAAGTGATTTCACTGGGAAATCTTTATTTCTCAAAACATGTTTCTTTATTTATTTACATTGAGCCACTTTTTTAAGCTTGTAGTGCTCCATGGCACTTTTCCTTTGCTCACAACAGATCACCTGAAACATGTTTGAAAAAGGTTTTGTCAGCGGGGAAATACTGAGTGAATCATTCAGTTTTACTAAAATGACTCGTTTGTTATAATTCACAGTATTAAGAGATATTACAATGTTTCTGATATCAAACCAACTACCCACAGTATTTGTCACTCGACTCATTTCGGTGACTGTGGTCATATCACCATTGGCTGCCCCAATGAATGACGAATATCACTAATTAGGTTCGCCCACCTAAAGTGACAACAACAGTAGTAATGTGCACAATACCCCACATACCGGCTGTAATTTGGTGATTACATAAACTTAATCACTGTAATTATAACCTTTGAAAATAAACATGATTTTTTTTAAAGTAATTTGATAAAAAGAGAATGACTCACATTGTAGATTTAACGAGCAGAGTATAAGCCTACTGATTAGCCGTGATTAACCTAATTTAAATAACAATGCACACACAAACAGGTTAGTAACTAATACAGCAGTTATGACAATTCACGAGATTAAACCCTCACAACAATTTACAAGTGCAATACTTAACAATTCAGCGGATTCACAACGAATGACAGAGTATAGTCCGATTTCGAACAGCACTCAAACATTCAAGTCGAAATCACGATGAATTAACAAAGTATAAACTCAATTTGAGCGGCACTTAAACAATCGTTGGATAGTTATAATCAATCAGACGTTGAATCGTAATAGCGATCGAGTTATTACCCTGATTGTGGCAGCACTTCGTGATCAGTGTGTGTTTTGTGGACTGTTTCTGTTATAACTCAACCTACGTAAAGCGAATTTACGTCGTTCCAAAGACATAATTCAAGTCCCAAGGCCCTGTATTTATACGTGAAATTGGCATCTCCCGCGTGTCGCGGAAGATGACATGGATGCTGTCGCGACTCGCCTGGGGTACACATCTACCCTAGGGTAGCCTTGTCACTAGTATAGGCTTGCTGAGTTGCTAGTTCGTGAATTCTCAATTTAGACAACGTATTTTTAGAGATAATCATTAGTTAGGGTTTACCCCCCTTAAGTTTTAGGGGCCCTGATTCTAATTCTAACTATTCTGAAAATTTTAGGGATTATGAAAAATCACTTGGGTTTCTCAATTAGGGTTTCCTATTGGCCAAATTAAAATAATAATTAGGACTTTTGATGAGAGTTGTTACATTCTCCCTACCTTAATAAAAATCTCGTCCTCGAGATTTACTGGAATAAATGAGGATACTTTCTCTTCATTTCTGATTCCAGCTCCCAAGTGTATTCAGCTCCTCTCTTTGAATCCCATTTGACTTTGACTAAAACTAGTTGTTTATGTTTGAGAAACTTAATCTTTCGATCCTCAATTTGAAGAGGTTTCTCAACAATTTTTAATTTTTCGTTTACCTCTATATCTCGAAGAGGTACTACCAGTGATTCATCTGATAAGCATTTCTTGAGATTGGATACATGAAATACATCATGTACTCCAGATAATTCTTCTGGTAATCGTAAACGATAAGCAACTGGTCCTATACGTTGGATCACTGAAAATGGTCCTACATACCTTGGACTTAGCTTTCCTTTCTTACCGAATCGAACAACTCCTTTCCAAGGAGAAACTTTCAAGAGTACTTTGTCTCCTACTTGGAATTCAAGTGGCTTGAGCCGATTATCTGCATAACTCTTCTGACGATCACGAACAATCTTCAGTCTTTCCTTAATTTGAGTAATCTTATCAGTCGTCTCTTGCACTATTTCAGGACCTGACAATTGACTCTCTCCTATTTCTGCCCAACAAACTGGAGTTCTGCACTTTCTTCCATACAGTGCTTCAAATGGGGCGGTTTCAATACTTGAATGATAACTATTATTATAGGAGAATTCAATTAATGGTAAATGATCATCCCAGTTTCCTCCAAAATCTATTACACATGCTCGAAGCATGTCTTCTAGAGTTTGGATGGTTCTTTCACTTTGTCCGTCTGTTTGGGGATGATATGCAGTACTCAGATTTAGTCGAGTTCCCATAGCTTGCTGGAAACTTTTCCAAAAATGAGAAGTGAAACGACTATCCCTATCTGATACTATGGAGAGTGGGACTCCATGTAAAGATACCACTTCGTCTACGTACAACTTGGCTAGCCTTTCCATGCTAAAGGTTTCCTTTATGGGTAGAAAATGAGCTGATTTGGTTAATCGATCCACAATTACCCAAATCGCATCATTACCTTTTCTTGTTTTAGGCAACTTAGTAACAAAATCCATTGTTATAAGTTCCCATTTCCATACAGGCATTTCCAATTGTTGTAGTAGTCCTGAAGGTTTCTGGTGTTCAGCCTTAACTTGTGAACAAGTAAGACATTTAGATACGTATTCAGCTATATCCTTTTTCATTCCTATCCACCAGAAATTATTTCTTAAATCTTGGTACATTTTATTGTTTCCTGGATGTACGGTATACCGAGATTTATGAGCTTCTTCTAAAATCTGATTTCTTAATTCTCCCTGCTTAGGTACCCAAATTCGTTTCTTGTGGAATCTCCAAATTCCATCATTTCCTTGCTCTAGTTCCTTTATATAACCTTTCATTCCTTCAGCATCGTCCTTGATTGCTGTTTCCTGAACTTTATTTAATTGTTCCATTAAATCTACTTGTAGATTTAATCTAAGAGCACGAACTCGCTTTTGTTTTTCCTGATACTTACGACTTAAGGCATCTGCACTACGTTTGCCTTTCCTTCATGATATTGAATATCACAGTCGTAATCGCTTAGAACTTCCATCCATCTTCTTTGCCTCATATTTAACTCTTTCTGTCCAAATATATACCTTAAACTTTTATGATCTGTATAAACAGTAAACTTACTTCCATACAGATAATGTCTCCAGATTTTAAGGGCAAAAATTATGGCTCCTAATTCTAAGTCATGAGTCGTATAATTTTCTTCGTGCTTTTTCAACTGCCGGGAGGCATACGCAATTACCTTCTTGCGTTGCATCAACACACATCCGAATCCTAATTTTGAAGCATCACAATATACTTCAAAATCTTCTGTTCCTTCGGGCAATGCTAAAATTGGAGCATTCGTCAATCGGTGCTTTAAAATCTTAAAAGCTTCTTCTTGCCTATGTCCCCATTCAAACTTAGTGGCTTTACAGGTTAACTTAGTCAAAGGTACAGCTATCTTAGAGAAATCCTTAATAAATCGTCTATAGTATCCGGCTAAGCCTAGAAAACTTCTAATTTCCATAGCTGTTTGTGGGACCTTCCATTTGGTGATTGCTTCTATTTTAGCAGGATCTACGTGAATACCTTCGTGATTCACCATATGACCTAAAAATTGTACTTCTTGCAGCCAGAATTCACACTTCGAGAATTTGGCATAAAGTTTTTCCTTTCTTAACAAAGTTAAGAGTGCATGCAAGTGTTTGCAATGTTCTTCCTGACTTTTGGAATAAATAAGTATATCGTCGATGAATACGATTACAAATTTATCCAAGTATGGTTTACAGATCCGATTCATCATGTCCATAAATGTTGCTGGGGCATTTGTTAATCCAAAAGGCATGACTGTAAACTCATAATGGCCATACCTAGTTCTGAAAGCAGTTTTAGGTATGTCTTCTTCTTGTACTTTCAACTGGTGATATCCGGATCTTAGATCTATCTTAGAAAAATACTTAGCACCATGAAGTTGATCAAAAAGATCGTCAATCCTAGGTAATGGGTATCGATTCTTAATTGTAACTTTATTTAGTTCTCTATAATCGATACACATTCTCATCGATCCATCTTTCTTTTTCACAAATAACACTGGTGCTCCCCAAGGGGATGAACTAGGTTGTATGAAACCTTTACTTAGTAATTCATCTAATTGCTTTTTCAGTTCTAACATTTCTGTGGGTGCTAACCGATAAGGTGCCTTGGCTATCGGTGTAGTTCCTGGAATTAGATGAATCCTAAATTCTACTTCCCTATCCGGAGGTAATCCCGGTAAATCTTCTGGAAATACATCTGGATATTCTGAGACTACTGGTATTTCCTTAAGATCTTTTCCCTTAGTACTAATGATTACCGAAATCATATACACTATTCCTTGTTTTCGTTCATAATTAGCAACTTTCATTACTGATATGAACTTCATGGGCTTACGTGGTTTATCTCCTGTAATCCTAATCACTTTTCTGGTGGGTGATTGAATTTCTATGGAATTCTGATCACAAAGGATTCTAGCATGGTTGGCTACTAACCAATCCATTCCTAATACAACATCAAATTCAGCTAAATTCATTGGCAACAGGTTTGCAGAAAACTTATAGCCTAACAGTTCTATCTTTCCTTCTTGCAAAATCTTATTTATGTTAACAGAATTCCCGTCTGCCGTTTCAACTGTAAAAATTTGCCTAAGGGTGGTTAAGGGTAAGTTAAGGGCTTGGCAAAATGAAGTATTGATAAAACTTTGGTTTGCACCAGAGTCAAATAATACTTTTGCATAAACGTCATGGACCAAGAACGTACCAGTTATGACGTCAGGGATTAGTTCAGCTTCTTGAGTGGTTAGCTGGAATGCTCGGGCATTCTTCTTTGTTGTTCCATCAGCTGATTTGACTTTATTGTCTGCGGTTTTAATCAATTTAGGACATTCTGTTTTATAATGTCCTGTTTCTCCACAGTTATAGCAGACTATGGATTTCTTTTTGCAATTTTCTTCACGATGTCCTGCCATTTTGCAGAAGTTGCAGATTACATTGCATTTTCCAAAATGATTCTTTTTGCAATTTCTGCAAAAAGGTGGTTATGCAGATTGTCTCCTTCCTCTTTTCTTGAACCTATTATTATCATTACCCATACGAAATCCTTGGGTAATCTTTTGAGCCAATTCCTTCTTTCGATCTTCTTCTCTTGTGTGCACTAGTTCATCAGTTAGGGTATTAGCTAGTTCCACAGCATCATCAATAGTGCGAGGTCTCGCAGCTTTAACGATGTTACGAATTTCACTAATTAATCCCCAAATGTAACGGGAAATGAGTACCGGTTCTGGCGAAGCCAGTGTTGGTACCACTCTAGCATATTCAAAGAATGTCGAAGTATAACCGCGACACTCTACGCCTACCATACGATGGTTTAGGAACTTATTTGCCATTTGTTCCTTTTCATATTCAGGACAATATTTTCTTTCTACAAGAATTTTAAATTCTTCCCAGTTTATAGCATAAGCTATCCTTCTTCCTTTTGCTTGTAATACGGTGTTCCACCATTCTAGTGCCCCTTCTTTGAACAAATTTGACGCATACATAACCTGATCTTCTTCGGAACACTTACTTATTGCAATTACTGCTTCGGTTTTCTCTAACCAACGCAGTACTGCAGTTGCTCCTTCGTTGCCTGCAAATTCAGCAGGTTTGCAAGCAATAAATTCTTTGAAAGTGCAACCAGGTGTTGCGGCTTTCATTTTCTTAAGAGGTGGAGCCTGTCGTGGATTATTATCGTCATGATTGCCGCCTCCATTTACACTATGACTAAAATTATCTTCCTGAGTACGTTTACTAGGAATGATTTGTTGTGGTTCAACAGGTTTCTGAGCAGCAGCCATGATTGCTGGAATAGCATTAGCTATCCCTTGAGTGATGATGTTCTCAATATCTTGTCTAGTCATATACTGGTTTTCCTGATTTTGTTCAGATTGATTTTCTTCATTAACTGGTTCATTACTAGCGTTTTCCATCTGATAATTATTATAAATATAACTATTAGTATCAAATAATTGTAAATAAAACAATTTCACAGAAGCACATAAAATCTTACAACACAGATATATGTATCCAAAATTGTCGATGTTTCGACTTCTATTTTGCTTTATATATTATATAGGCATCCATACACACTGTTTATCTTACAATGTTTTATTTCCCATTTTACAGAGTTATATTTAACTATTATTATTATTATTATTATTATTATTATTATTATTATTATTATTATTATTATTATTATTATTATTATTATTATTATACAGACATTCTTCCCAACCCCACTATTCTTTGGTCAACTGGCAGTTTAGTAGCGACGCTCCCTTTCGTCGTATTTCCAGGAAATTTGTTCCCCCATTTCCCGGATCCTATTCCCTGTACCTATCAACTCTTCACCGAACTGACGGAGTTCGACTAAGTTTTCGTTGCTCATTGGAGGATTGGGGATAGGTTCTGGATCAAACTGTGGAAGAAATGAATAAGGACTGTTGATGATATTTTCGAATTGCCAGTCATTTGTCCACCATTCTTCCATTTGGCCTAAAGGTCGAGTGTGGATTAATGGGTCTGGAATAGCTGGTTCCAGATTTACAGGAAGTTGGGTTTCTATGTAAGGATATAGATTATTATGGATAGGGCTAATGACATCACAATTTGCTAGTAGACGGTCGATTTCGTCTTGAAATGTGATTTCTTCAGTTTGTCTAGAACTCTCTCCAATTTCTATTCCTTTTTGTTTAGAATCTTTCCGGATTTCTATCTCTGCTGGATTAGAATTTTCTCCGATTTCGATTCCTTTTCCTTTGTCTATAGGGTTTTCTATTTTGGGGAGTTTCCTAGTAACTGGCTTTCTCCTGCGCACTTTCCTCCATCCTACATATCTTCTTTTCTTTTTAAGTTTTGCTTTTTCCAGCGATGGAGCTTGGAATTCCAGAGGTTCCTCTATGTCAGCAATATAACCAGTAAAGTCGTGGGAGACTTCAATTGGTACTGGGTAGAGGTTGAGATTCTGAAATGCTTCCGATATCTCACTCATGCTGGATAGCATATATGCAAAATGCACAAAAATGCTAAGTTAAAACTTTGGAACAAAGTTTTACAAATAAACATTAAAGTTTTATTGCATATGGATTTGTACAAAAGATCATAGGAAAGAGAACACACTATACTTTATTTATCTACTGGAGATTAATTTTCTACTAGATCAGGCTGATTGATAATTTAGAGGTTTGCATTCTCTGCTACGGTAGCTAGCATATAAAGGTTTGCCCATTTTTCATCTAATGTGTCTTCCCAAGGTGGCCTATTGCCTAATTCCTGGATTTCTGAATTAAACCTCACTTTCTTGACTTGGTGTTTCTTTATTTTCTCCTGTCCCTTTCTAAGAATCAAATTTCTTTTATCTTGGATAAGAGGATTTTCATAATTTGTTTTACGGACAAAAATCCCTTCTTCCATCTCTGCTGGGTGTTTGGAGGAAGAGGTTCCTTTTTCTGTGGGTGCAGTATCTAATTTGTGGTAGATAGCAGAAATCTTTTGTTTACCCATACTGTAACTCAACAATTAATCAGTTAATAAACATGTTTTCACAGAATAGCAATTAAATTTCCTAAGTATCTCTTATAGGCTAAAATCAATAGTAAGCTTAAATCAGTGGCTCTGATACCATTTTTATCCTGTCACGGTCCTTGGCCCCGGTTTGACCCGGTTCAGAGCTGCGAGGCAGGAAATCCGATGGTATCTAATTAAGTGTCAGCGGAAGTCTTTTTAAACAGGATCGATTACTATTAAAACTGCTCGTTTATATATATAATATAGGGATAAATCCCATAATTTACAATAAAGTGATTTCACTGGGAAATCTTTATTTCTCAAAACATGTTTCTTTATTTATTTACATTGAGCCACTTTTCTAAGCTTGTAGTGCTCCATGGCACTTTTCCTTTGCTCACAACAGATCACCTGAAACATGTTTGAAAAAGGTTTTGTCAGCGGGGAAATACTGAGTGAATCATTCAGTTTTACTAAAATGACTCGTTTGTTATAATTCACAATATTAAGAGATATTACAATGTTTCTGATATCAAACCAACTACCCACAGTATTTGTCACTCGACTCATTTCGGTGACTGTGGTCATATCACCATTGGCTGCCCCAATGAATGACGAATATCACTAATTAGGTTCGCCCACCTAAAGTGACAACAACAGTAGTAATGTGCACAATACCCCACATACCGGCTGTAATTTGGTGATTACATAAACTTAATCACTGTAATTATAACCTTTGAAAATAAACATGATTTTTTTTAAAGTAATTTGATAAAAAGAGAATGACTCACATTGTAGATTTAACGAGCAGAGTATAAGCCTACTGATTAGCCGTGATTAACCTAATTTAAATAACAATGCACACACAAACAGGTTAGTAACTAATACAGCAGTTACGACAATTCACGAGATTAAACCCTCACAACAATTTACAAGTGCAATACTTAACAATTCAGCGGATTCACAACGAATGACAGAGTATAGTCCGATTTCGAACAGCACTCAAACATTCAAGTCGAAATCACGATGAATTAACAAAGTATAAACTCAATTTGAGCGGCACTTAAACAATCGTTGGATAGTTATAATCGATCAGACGTTGAATCGTAATAGCGATCGAGTTATTACCCTGATTGTGGCAGCACTTCGTGATCAGTGTGTGTTTTGTGGACTGTTTCTGTTATAACTCAACCTACGTAAAGCGAATTTACGTCGTTCCAAAGACATAATTCAAGTCCCAAGGCCCTGTATTTATACGTGAAATTGGCATCTCCCGCGTGTCGCGGAAGATGACATGGATGCTGTCGCGACTCGCCTGGGGTACACATCTACCCTAGGGTAGCCTTGTCACTAGTATAGGCTTGCTGAGTTGCTAGTTCGTGAATTCTCAATTTAGACAACGTATTTTTAGAGATAATCATTAGTTAGGGTTTACCCCCCTTAAGTTTTAGGGGCCCTGATTCTAATTCTAACTATTCTGAAAATTTTAGGGATTATGAAAAATCACTTGGGTTTCTCAATTAGGGTTTCCTATTGGCCAAATTAAAATAATAATTAGGACTTTTGATGAGAGTTGTTACATTCTCCCTACCTTAATAAAAATCTCGTCCTCGAGATTTACTGGAATAAATGAGGATACTTTCTCTTCATTTCTGATTCCAGCTCCCAAGTGTATTCAGCTCCTCTCTTTGAAACCCATTTGACTTTGACTAAAACTAGTTGTTTATGTTTGAGAAACTTAATCTTTCGATCCTCAATTTGAAGAGGTTTCTCAACAATTTTTAATTTTTCGTTTACCTCTATATCTCGAAGAGGTACTACCAGTGATTCATCTGATAAGCATTTCTTGAGATTGGATACATGAAATACATCATGTACTCCAGATAATTCTTCTGGTAATCGTAAACGATAAGCAACTGGTCCTATACGTTGGATCACTGAAAATGGTCCTACATACCTTGGACTTAGCTTTCCTTTCTTACCGAATCGAACAACTCCTTTCCAAGGAGAAACTTTCAAGAGTACTTTGTCTCCTACTTGGAATTCAAGTGGCTTGAGCCGATTATCTGCATAACTCTTCTGACGATCACGAACAATCTTCAGTCTTTCCTTAATTTGAGTAATCTTATCAGTCGTCTCTTGCACTATTTCAGGACCTGACAATTGACTCTCTCCTATTTCTGCCCAACAAACTGGAGTTCTGCACTTTCTTCCATACTGTGCTTCAAATGGGGCGGTTTCAATACTTGAATGATAACTATTATTATAGGAGAATTCAATTAATGGTAAATGATCATCCCAGTTTCCTCCAAAATCTATTACACATGCTCGAAGCATGTCTTCTAGAGTTTGGATGGTTCTTTCACTTTGTCCGTCTGTTTGGGGATGATATGCAGTACTCAGATTTAGTCGAGTTCCCATAGCTTGCTGGAAACTTTTCCAAAAATGAGAAGTGAAACGACTATCCCTATCTGATACAATGGAGAGTGGGACTCCATGTAAAGATACCACTTCGTCTACGTACAACTTGGCTAGCCTTTCCATGCTAAAGGTTTCCTTTATGGGTAGAAAATGAGCTGATTTGGTTAATCGATCCACAATTACCCAAATCGCATCATTACCTTTTCTTGTTTTAGGCAACTTAGTAACAAAATCCATTGTTATAAGTTCCCATTTCCATACAGGCATTTCCAATTGTTGTAGTAGTCCTGAAGGTTTCTGGTGTTCAGCCTTAACTTGTGAACAAGTAAGACATTTAGATACGTATTCAGCTATATCCTTTTTCATTCCTATCCACCAGAAATTATTTCTTAAATCTTGGTACATTTTATTGTTTCCTGGATGTACGGTATACCGAGATTTATGAGCTTCTTCTAAAATCTGATTTCTTAATTCTCCCTGCTTAGGTACCCAAATTCGTTTCTTGTGGAATCTCCAAATTCCATCATTTCCTTGCTCTAGTTCCTTTATATAACCTTTCATTCCTTCAGCATCGTCCTTGATTGCTGTTTCCTGAACTTTATTTAATTGTTCCATTAAATCTACTTGTAGATTTAATCTAAGAGCACGAACTCGCTTTTGTTTTTCCTGATACTTACGACTTAAGGCATCTGCACTATGTTTGCCTTTCCTTCATGATATTGAATATCACAGTCGTAATCGCTTAGAACTTCCATCCATCTTCTTTGCCTCATATTTAACTCTTTCTGTCCAAATATATACCTTAAACTTTTATGATCTGTATAAACAGTAAACTTACTTCCATACAGATAATGTCTCCAGATTTTAAGGGCAAAAATTATGGCTCCTAATTCTAAGTCATGAGTCGTATAATTTTCTTCGTGCTTTTTCAACTGCCGGGAGGCATACGCAATTACCTTCTTGCGTTGCATCAACACACATCCGAATCCTAATTTTGAAGCATCACAATATACTTCAAAATCTTCTGTTCCTTCGGGCAATGCTAAAATTGGAGCATTCGTCAATCGGTGCTTTAAAATCTTAAAAGCTTCTTCTTGCCTATGTCCCCATTCAAACTTAGTGGCTTTACAGGTTAACTTAGTCAAAGGTACAGCTATCTTAGAGAAATCCTTAATAAATCGTCTATAGTATCCGGCTAAGCCTAGAAAACTTCTAATTTCCATAGCTGTTTGTGGGACCTTCCATTTGGTGATTGCTTCTATTTTAGCAGGATCTACGTGAATACCTTCGTGATTCACCATATGACCTAAAAATTGTACTTCTTGCAGCCAGAATTCACACTTCGAGAATTTGGCATAAAGTTTTTCCTTTCTTAACAAAGTTAAGAGTGCATGCAAGTGTTTGCAATGTTCTTCCTGACTTTTGGAATAAATAAGTATATCGTCGATGAATACGATTACAAATTTATCCAAGTATGGTTTACAGATCCGATTCATCATGTCCATAAATGTTGCTGGGGCATTTGTTAATCCAAAAGGCATGACTGTAAACTCATAATGGCCATACCTAGTTCTGAAAGCAGTTTTAGGTATGTCTTCTTCTTGTACTTTCAACTGGTGATATCCGGATCTTAGATCTATCTTAGAAAAATACTTAGCACCATGAAGTTGATCAAAAAGATCGTCAATCCTAGGTAATGGGTATCGATTCTTAATTGTAACTTTATTTAGTTCTCTATAATCGATACACATTCTCATCGATCCATCTTTCTTTTTCACAAATAACACTGGTGCTCCCCAAGGGGATGAACTAGGTTGTATGAAACCTTTACTTAGTAATTCATCTAATTGCTTTTTCAGTTCTAACATTTCTGTGGGTGCTAACCGATAAGGTGCCTTGGCTATCGGTGTAGTTCCTGGAATTAGATGAATCCTAAATTCTACTTCCCTATCCGGAGGTAATCCCGGTAAATCTTCTGGAAATACATCTGGATATTCTGAGACTACTGGTATTTCCTTAAGATCTTTTCCCTTAGTACTAATGATTACCGAAATCATATACACTATTCCTTGTTTTCGTTCATAATTAGCAACTTTCATTACTGATATGAACTTCATGGGCTTACGTGGTTTATCTCCTGTAATCCTAATCACTTTTCTGGTGGGTGATTGAATTTCTATGGAATTCTGATCACAAAGGATTCTAGCATGGTTGGCTACTAACCAATCCATTCCTAATACAACATCAAATTCAGCTAAATTCATTGGCAACAGGTTTGCAGAAAACTTATAGCCTAACAGTTCTATCTTTCCTTCTTGCAAAATCTTATTTATGTTAACAGAATTCCCGTCTGCCGTTTCAACTGTAAAAATTTGCCTAAGGGTGGTTAAGGGTAAGTTAAGGGCTTGGCAAAATGAAGTATTGATGAAACTTTGGTTTGCACCAGAGTCAAATAATACTTTTGCATAAACGTCATGGACCAAGAACGTACCAGTTATGACGTCAGGGATTAGTTCAGCTTCTTGAGTGGTTAGCTGGAATGCTCGGGCATTCTTCTTTGTTGTTCCATCAGCTGATTTGACTTTATTGTCTGCGGTTTTAATCAATTTAGGACATTCTGTTTTATAATGTCCTGTTTCTCCACAGTTATAGCAGACTATGGTTTTCTTTTTGCAATTTTCTTCACGATGTCCTGCCATTTTGCAGAAGTTGCAGATTACATTGCATTTTCCAAAATGATTCTTTTTGCAATTTCTGCAAAAAGGTGGTTATGCAGATTGTCTCCTTCCTCTTTTCTTGAACCTATTATTATCATTACCCATACGAAATCCTTGGGTAATCTTTTGAGCCAATTCCTTCTTTCGATCTTCTTCTCTTGTGTGCACTAGTTCATCAGTTAGGGTATTAGCTAGTTCCACAGCATCATCAATAGTGCGAGGTCTCGCAGCTTTAACGATGTTACGAATTTCACTAATTAATCCCCAAATGTAACGGGAAATGAGTACCGGTTCTGGCGAAGCCAGTGTTGGTACCACTCTAGCATATTCAAAGAATGTCGAAGTATAACCGCGACACTCTACGCCTACCATACGATGGTTTAGGAACTTATTTGCCATTTGTTCCTTTTCATATTCAGGACAATATTTTCTTTCTACAAGAATTTTAAATTCTTCCCAGTTTATAGCATAAGCTATCCTTCTTCCTTTTGCTTGTAATACGGTGTTCCACCATTCTAGTGCCCCTTCTTTGAACAAATTTGACACATACATAACCTGATCTTCTTCGGAACACTTACTTATTGCAATTACTGCTTCGGTTTTCTCTAACCAACGCAGTACTGCAGTTGCTCCTTCGTTGCCTGCAAATTCAGCAGGTTTGCAAGCAATAAATTCTTTGAAAGTGCAACCAGGTGTTGCGGCTTTCATTTTCTTAAGAGGTGGAGCCTGTCGTGGATTATTATCGTCATGATTGCCGCCTCCATTTACACTATGACTAAAATTATCTTCCTGAGTACGTTTACTAGGAATGATTTGTTGTGGTTCAACAGGTTTCTGAGCAGCAGCCATGATTGCTGGAATAGCATTAGCTATCCCTTGAGTGATGATGTTCTCAATATCTTGTCTAGTCATATACTGGTTTTCCTGATTTTGTTCAGATTGATTTTCTTCATTAACTGGTTCATTACTAGCGTTTTCCATCTGATAATTATTATAAATATAACTATTAGTATCAAATAATTGTAAATAAAACAATTTCACAGAAGCACATAAAATCTTACAACACAGATATATGTATCCAAAATTGTCGATGTTTCGACTTCTATTTTGCTTTATATATTATATAGGCATCCATACACACTGTTTATCTTACAATGTTTTATTTCCCATTTTACAGAGTTATATTTAACTATTATTATTATTATTATTATTATTATTATTATTATTATTATTATTATTATTATTATTATTATTATTATTATTATTATTATTATTATACAGACATTCTTCCCAACCCCACTATTCTTTGGTCAACTGGCAGTTTAGTAGCGACGCTCCCTTTCGTCGTATTTCCAGGAAATTTGTTCCCCCATTTCTCGGATCCTATTCCCTGTACCTATCAACTCTTCACCGAACTGACGGAGTTCGACTAAGTTTTCGTTGCTCATTGGAGGATTGGGGATAGGTTCTGGATCAAACTGTGGAAGAAATGAATAACTTGATGATATTTTCGAATTGCCAGTCATTTGTCCACCATTCTTCCATTTGGCCTAAAGGTCGAGTGTGGATTAATGGGTCTGGAATAGCTGGTTCCAGATTTACAGGAAGTTGGGTTTCTATGTAAGGATATAGATTATTATGGATAGGGCTAATGACATCACAATTTGCTAGTAGACGGTCGATTTCGTCTTGAAATGTGATTTCTTCAGTTTGTCTAGAACTCTCTCCAATTTCTATTCCTTTTTGTTTAGAATCTTTCCGGATTTCTATCTCTGCTGGATTAGAATTTTCTCCGATTTCGATTCCTTTTCCTTTGTCTATAGGGTTTTCTATTTTGGGGAGTTTCCTAGTAACTGGCTTTCTCCTGCGCACTTTCCTCCATCCTACATATCTTCTTTTCTTTTTAAGTTTTGCTTTTTCTAGCGGTGGAGCTTGGAATTCCAGAGGTTCCTCTATGTCAGCAATATAACCAGTAAAGTCGTGGGAGACTTCAATTGGTACTGGGTAGAGGTTGAGATTCTGAAATGCTTCCGATATCTCACTCATGCTGGATAGCATATATGCAAAATGCACAAAAATGCTAAGTTAAAACTTTGGAACAAAGTTTTACAAATAAACATTAAAGTTTTATTGCATACGGATTTGTACAAAAGATCATAGGAAAGAGAACACACTATACTTTATTTATCTACTGGAGATTAATTTTCTACTAGATCAGGCTGATTGATAATTTAGAGGTTTGCATTCTCTGCTACGGTAGCTAGCATATAAAGGTTTGCCCATTTTTCATCTAATGTGTCTTCCCAAGGTGGCCTATTGCCTAATTCCTGGATTTCTGAATTAAACCTCACTTTCTTGACTTGGTGTTTCTTTATTTTCTCCTGTCCCTTTCTAAGAATCAAATTTCTTTTATCTTGGATAAGAGGATTTTCATAATTTGTTTTACGGACAAAAATCCCTTCTTCCATCTCTGCTGGGTGTTTGGAGGAAGAGGTTCCTTTTTCTGTGGGTGCAGTATCTAATTTGTGGTAGATAGCAGAAATCTTTTGTTTACCCATACTGTAACTAAACAATTAATCAGTTAATAAACATGTTTTCACAGAATAGCAATTAAATTTCCTAAGTATCTCTTATAGGCTAAAATCAATAGTAAGCTTAAATCAGTGGCTCTGATACCATTTTTATCCTGTCACGGTCCTTGGCCCCGGTTTGACCCGGTTCAGAGCTGCGAGGCAGGAAATCCGATGGTATCTAATTAAGTGTCAGCGGAAGTCTTTTTAAACAGGATCGATTACTATTAAAACTGCTCGTTTATATATATAATATAGGGATAAATCCCATAATTTACAATAAAGTGATTTCACTGGGAAATCTTTATTTCTCAAAACATGTTTCTTTATTTATTTACATTGAGCCACTTTTCTAAGCTTGTAGTGCTCCATGGCACTTTTCCTTTGCTCACAACAGATCACCTAAAACATGTTTGAAAAAGGTTTTGTCAGCGGGGAAATACTGAGTGAATCATTCAGTTTTACTAAAATGACTCGTTTGTTATAATTCACAGTATTAAGAGATATTACAATGTTTCTGATATCAAACCAACTACCCACAGTATTTGTCACTCGACTCATTTCGGTGACTGTGGTCATATCACCATTGGCTGCCCCAATGAATGACGAATATCACTAATTAGGTTCGCCCACCTAAAGTGACAACAACAGTAGTAATGTGCACAATACCCCACATACCGGCTGTAATTTGGTGATTACATAAACTTAATCACTGTAATTATAACCTTTGAAAATAAACATGATTTTTTTTAAAGTAATTTGATAAAAAGAGAATGACTCACATTGTAGATTTAACGAGCAGAGTATAAGCCTACTGATTAGCCGTGATTAACCTAATTTAAATAACAATGCACACACAAACAGGTTAGTAACTAATACAGCAGTTACGACAATTCACGAGATTAAACCCTCACAACAATTTACAAGTGCAATACTTAACAATTCAGCGGATTCACAACGAATGACAGAGTATAGTCCGATTTCGAACAGCACTCAAACATTCAAGTCGAAATCACGATGAATTAACAAAGTATAAACTCAATTTGAGCGGCACTTAAACAATCGTTGGATAGTTATAATCGATCAGACGTTGAATCGTAATAGCGATCGAGTTATTACCCTGATTGTGGCAGCACTTCGTGATCAGTGTGTGTTTTGTGGACTGTTTCTGTTATAACTCAACCTACGTAAAGCGAATTTACGTCGTTCCAAAGACATAATTCAAGTCCCAAGGCCCTGTATTTATACGTGAAAATGGCATCTCCCGCGTGTCGCGGAAGATGACATGGATGCTGTCGCGACTCGCCTGGGGTACACATCTACCCTAGGGTAGCCTTGTCACTAGTATAGGCTTGCTGAGTTGCTAGTTCGTGAATTCTCAATTTAGACAACGTATTTTTAGAGATAATCATTAGTTAGGGTTTACCCCCCTTAAGTTTTAGGGGCCCTGATTCTAATTCTAACTATTCTGAAAATTTTAGGGATTATGAAAAATCACTTGGGTTTCTCAATTAGGGTTTCCTATTGGCCAAATTAAAATAATAATTAGGACTTTTGATGAGAGTTGTTACAGTTACCTAATTTGAAACATATAAAAAGACACTATTACCCCTACAATTTTCAAATCAGTCCATGTAATTAAAACACAATTTATAATTTGGTCCCTATTGATCTCAACCATTAGATCAAAGATCTAATGGTTTAAAACACTTCTTACACTTATCACACTTTAGACACTTTGTAAACTATCCCTACCCTATATATATATATATACATATATATATAGGGGAATGTTCATTTGAGAAGAAAATTTTATTAAGAATAAAAAGAACAAAAGGGTACAATTGTAAAACATTAAATAGTTTTTTTCTCATCTCATTTATTATTATGTTTGACTAATTAATTAGTCATTAAGACTATCATCCTCCACACTAAAAAAATTGCCTACACACATCAAAAGTTATCCTACACATTTCGAAATTTATCCTACACATATTGAAATTTATCCTACACAACTCGTAATTTATCCTACACGCCTCGTATTTATCCTACACTATAAATTAATTTTTATTTTTATTTTTTGAGAAAAATATATATCTTAAAAATAAGTTACAAATTTAATATAGTTAGTTATTAAAGATGAAACTACCAATTAATGATGTATGTAAGTTTACCAATATACCCTTATAGTAACACTAAATAGAAATATTAAATGAAGTCTAATGAAGCATTCCTATTGGTTAAAATTTCTTCTTTTTTCTTCTTACAAAATTTTTTTCTCATTTGAACTCTCCACTATATATATATATATATATATATATATATATATATATATATATATGGTAGGGCTAGGTAGGAAACCCTAAAATTTTTAAAAAAACCCTAAAAAACCAAACTTCCCGACTTTTTTTTTTGAAAAAAATAATACATGTAATATACATGTTTTTAAGAGTTTTGGGCCAAAAAAACATAAAAGCGCCGAAAGAATATTTTTTAAAAAAATAAACAAGTTTCAGCATTTTTTGTCTAACACATGTTAGTCACCGAAGTTGCTGAAATTTGTTTATTTTTTTTTAAATAATCCTTCGGCGTTTTTTTGTTTTTTTTTTGGGCCAAAACTCTTAAAAACATGTATATTACATGTGTTATTTTTTTCAAAAAAAAAATGTCGAGAGATTGGATTTTTTAGGGTTTTTTAAAATTTTTAGGGTTTCCTACCTAGCTTTAGCTTATATATATATATAGGGTGGAGATCATTTCAAAACTTCTAAATTTTTCAGAACTTACAGAACTAATAGGACCATTAAATTTGTGATCTGTGGCTCAAAAAGACAATGGCATAAAACTAAATAAATAGAAGATTGAGGAGATTAAATTGAAAGGATTTGGGCAGTATTGTAAATTTAACCTGTCTATAACCTCACTACCTATTATTTCTCTCAAACTATCTCTTCGTAAACATACATCCATTTTTCATACAAAACTTAAAAAAAGTCCATAAGAATCCAAAACCGATGACGAAGCTTTTTGGAGAAAATGAAAAGATATTTGCGTTCCTCAAAATTAGTTCAAAATTAACAATATGAGATTTTATATGTAAATAATGATTTTCATTTCATGCTTTCACCAAAGAGCTTCCACAGCACCCTTAAGTGCAATTTTGTAAGTTTTCTTTTCCTCCAATTTTTTTATATACGTCTCACATTTAATTAACTACTAACTATTTAGTTTAATTTGTTTAGAAATCATTTAATCGTTTTATTTTGTTTGCCAGGTGTTTTATTACTGAGATTTGTAACTTAGGTGTTTGATTAAATGTTAACATATATGTAAACACTTTAGTGACATATATGCAAGTAGTCGACATAAACATATGTTAAACATGGTTTACAAATAATCATTGTTCGAGATTAACTTTTTATTAGTTTAGCATTTAGAACTATCTTTAGATTTTTATTTCATGTATTATTTACCTTTCTAAGATACAAATTTTTAAATACTGAAGTTATTTAAATTAATCGGCAAGTTCTTTAGCTTTTGATTCTATTGTTATTTACCTATTTTTTGTTATTACATTTTATGATAGTTTTTGTGATTGTAGGTATCTAATCCATTTGAGGCGTTGATACGTGGTTGAAAACCGGTGTTCTTTATTGCGTAACTTTATGTTTTTACATAAGTTTCAATCTTGAATGACCTACTTTTAATAAGATTTGTGTTTATGCAGGTTTAACGAAGTTTAAGGAGCTTTTCGGGAGCTTTACGGGTCACCGGATCGAAAACCGGAGCACCGGAACGCATTATGGATCAAACGGAAGCGGAAAACGAAGAAATCGGAAAAGCAGGCTGGGGAGCCCGTCGCCGACGGGTCCCAAGCCGTCGGCGACGGGTTGTGGAATTTCCCGTCGGCCAAAGTGGGTCGTAACCAGTGATATAAGGCGTCGGACAGAATCAAGACCAGGGGAACCCGTCGGCGACGGGCTGTACTTTTGCCAGACGCGAATTATGGTTTCTTGTGGGGTAATCTCGATTTTTATTGGCTGGGAGGCATTGATTTCGGAAGTTACACTTGATTTTGAGTTTTGAACTCTATCTTGGAGCCAAGACTCAGGACTATTCACTTACCATTCAATCTCTCTAACATCAACAACCCGAATCAAGAGAATTTCATCATCATATCAATCTTGATTCCAAACCCTAACCATAAATCAATTCATCCATCCATTCATCATCATCCATCACAAGACCTTCGCTATCCACCATATCTCTATATTTCAAGCTTCAAGATGATCTTTATCAAGCTCCAAACATCCGGTGATCAAGCTTCTTCAACCATGAGCGGCTAGTCTTGTCGGATTCACCCCGGTGTAGGTAGTTGTATTTTCGCGGATATATTTGGCGGAGGTGTGCGAGTGGTTGTCGACGTTGAGGTTTATGAATAAAGATAGTCCTCCCTCTCAGTGGAAGTTAGTTGGTAAAACAGCCCGAGGGCCAATGACGATGTCCTTCGAAACAATTAACTGCATCGCCCGTTTTGATTCGTTGGGGGTGAACGCATATGACTATCCAACCATGCAACAATTTATGCATAATCATATGAACGAGGGAGACCCGGAGCAGATGACATCAGCTATTTTACCATACAGTGATGGGGGAGAGGCTAAAAGAGTTCAAATGACGATTGAGGGTAAGATTCTCCAAGGGATTTCTGTTGAGAACATTTTGGTGAGGTTTGGTGATCGTGGAGGTGTTAGAGCGAGTGACTGTAGGGTGGTGCACTCTTTGCTATACGGGACCCCTACATTGTCATGGAGACACATAGTGATGATGAATACGTGGGCTACTCGGGAGTCGTCCCAGAGGCGTTTTATTCCATACACACGCCTCATTAGTGCCATGATTGTTCAACAAAATTGCTTACCACCGGAATCACTATGGGTAACTAAACCGTTGGAGGAAATTAACAAGGCCTCCATGAGGAAGAACTGGAAGATAGAGGTTAAGCTCTCAGGGAACAAGTATGTTGTGACCGACATGATGGGTCATAAGTATGAGTTTCTTACTTCAGGGGCACAACCGGAATCGAGAGAAGATGAAGAGATGGGTGATGAAGAGGAGGAAACTGAGCCCTCCGGTCCACAAAGACCAAGACAAAGATACATGAGGCCGCACAGGGAAACTAATGCAGATGTGGCGGGCTTTGTGAACATTAGACGGGTGCCCTCCTACAAAAATTTTGATCGGGGACAGCAAGAGATATATGACAATGTCTCTGCATGCATAGGTGAAGGTCGAGAGTATAACCGAAGGAGGGAAACCTGGGAGGAGGCACAGGGACCCCAAATGCAGGAGTTTTGGGCAGTTCAAGCAGCCCATCGGGAGAGGATGGATAAGTTTGTGGAGGAGCAACAACTGTTCCAAGCGATGGAGAGGTCGCACATGGAACAGTTAGTGAAGATGCAAGAGGATGAGGTAGCCCGTAGACGGGCACGGGAGGAAATGGAGGATAAAGCACGGCACGAGCGTAACACGTTGGAGGACAACCGTTTTAGTGCCTTATTTGTCTCACAAGAAATGGCTATTAATAAGGCCAAGATCCTTCACGATCAGGAGAGACACCAAAGAGACCTTGAGGCTGGCCGTCCCTATGTCGAGCATTCGGGGTGGACCGACTACTCCAATCTCTCCGTTCCACGAGGCCCATCCGACCCATCTCCTCATTAGCCCGAGGCAGTCGGCTCTAGTTTCATTCCGATTCCTTACCAACCACCGCCACAAGGAGAGTCAAGCCCACTAGATAACTACAGGGATATGTTTGAGGCCCTCACTGGTTATCCGTACCAGCCGAACCCGCCAGTGAACCCTAATGAGAGATATCAACGGTAGAGGCGAGGTATGTTTTTGTTGTTGTTGTTGTTGTATATTATTTTGTTTCCGTTATTTTTATTTCATGTTATTTATTTTCATCTAGTTAAATGAACGTTGTGGGTGTGTTCCCTATATAACCCTCACGAGACCTCTCGTCCTCCCAAGCTATTGGGAGGTTTAAAAGGGCTTGTTGCATAAGCTAAATGCAACCGTGATTCCTACGAAAGTGAGTTAGGTTTGTTGTTGTTGTAAATTATTTTCCACATAAATCGAAGTAAAATAACGCATGGCTTGGTAATATTTTCATAAAAGTGGTAGAACTAGGTAACTAACAAATTTTGATGGTTGTGAGAAGCATGCTTCTACACAAGGGTTAGAATTTGTAGGTACAACATGTTCGCGGGACAACCGTTTTTATGAATCGAAAAAGAAGATATGGGTATCAAGCAACAAAAATCAGGTGCATGCGTTTCCTTTTTACTTTGATTCTTAGTTAGTAATAAGTGGATTGTATTTTGTATTTTATCTTTCCGGGGTGAAATTTTGGGAAGGTTAGCTGTGTCACATCCCTTGTGCATTTTAAAACTCTAGTTCTTACACATTGAGGACAATGTTTACCTCAAGTGTGGGGATGGGGGAGTAGTAAAAGTTTTCGATTTTGACCCGTTCATTTAAATACTACACATTGAGGACAATGTTTAACTCAAGTGTGGGGATGGGGGAAAATTTCAAAAAATTTTCAAAAAATTCTTGTTTCAAAAGCGATCTTAAAAGCACAAGTAACCAAGTCAACGAGGGATGTCACAACCCATTTGGTCTTTTGTCATGGTCAAGTTCAAATTAATAAGCATAACGGGTATTTATCGGGTGGTTATTTGGGAATAATTCGCCTAAGGAACTAGCATTTTATGCATATCACATATCATACCCTTATACGTGAGGTTTGAGCCACTTTTATATCATAGATTTACATTTACATGTTTCTTTGTTTGAGTGGACCATTAGTCGCGTATTGTAGAACTTGCAACTTTTGATACGTTTGAGACCATAGACCGAATACAAGCACAAGAATGAGTAAGGCATTAGGTAAACATTTTCCTTTTACACCATTTTTATACCCTTACCCAAAAATTATCCCCTAGTAGCCAATCTTGAGCCTAAACCCTTCGTTTGATTACCCTTTAACCAATAACCTTAAAACATTTTTCTTTTAAACCTGTGTGATGGAAATTCGATTATAGGAGTTTAAGTTTGTATAGTTGTGATTCTTTTGTATAAAAAAAAAACCCAGAAAATGTTGCGAAAAAGAATAGAAAATCATTGAGAAAAGAACAAAAATATGTGTTTCTAGTTGTTGAATAAAAGGCGAAAATCATTGCCTTGTAATTGATGTTTATAGTTTACTTGAGTTTAGAATAGTTGCGTTGTAATAAAAATCGAATTTTCATCACCTTAGCCACTTTAAAATATCCAATTTCCTACCCTTAGCCTAGCCCCGTTACAACCCTTATAAAGACCTTATGACTTGTGCTTAGTATTCGTGATCGGTGGTGGAGAATGATTGAGTTGCAAGCCTATGCGGGTACGTGTTCTAATCGGTTTTGAGCGATTAAGTGTTGAAGTGCTAATACATTATACACATTAGCCATTTTTTATGCCGAGCGGAGAGAACATTGTGAGGGATATGCATGACTTGTTAGTTTTACGGGCGGGTTAATCTTGGATAACCATAATTATATGTGATTATTCACTTAACCGGTAAATATGTGAAATTTGTAAAAGGTTTGAACTTTTGTATGACAATAGACCTTAACCTCTGTCTCGGGAATGGGAAATGTATTCGTTGTTCGACCCACGTAAAAGTGAAAAACAGATTTGCTTGAGGGCAAGCAAAAGACAAGTGTGGGGATGTGATACGTGGTTGAAAACCGGTGTTCTTTATTGCGTAACTTTATGTTTTTACATAAGTTTCAATCTTGAATGGCCTACTTTTAATAAGATTTGTGTTTATGCAGGTTTAACGAAGTTTAAGGAGCTTTTCGGGAGCTTTACAGGTCACCGGATCGAAAACCGGAGCACCGGAACGCATAACGGATCAAACGGAAGCAGAAAACGAAGAAATCGGAAAAGCAGGCTGGGGAGCCCGTCGCCGACGGGTCCCAAGCCGTCGGCGACGGGTTGTGGAATTTCCCGTCGACCAAAGTGGGTCGTAACTAGTGATATAAGGCGTCGGACAGAATCAAGACCAGGGGAACCCGTCGGCGACGGGGTCAGGCCCGTCGGCGACGGGCTGTACTTTTGCCAGACGCGAATTATGGTTTCTTGTGGGGTAATCTCGATTTTTATTGGCTGGGAGGCATTGATTTCGGAAGTTACACTTGATTTTGAGTTTTGAACTCTATCTTGGAGCCAAGACTCGGGACTATTCACTTACCATTCAATCTCTCTAACATCAACAACCCGAATCAAGAGAATTTCATCATCATATCAATCTTGATTCCAAACCCTAACCATCAATCCATTCATCCATCCATTCATCATCATCCATCACAAGACCTTCGCTATCCACCAATTCTCTATATTTCAAGCTTCAAGATGATCTTTATCAAGCTCCAAACATCCGGTGATCAAGCTTCTTCAACCATGAGCGGCTAATCATCTCGGTTTCACCCCGGTGTAGGTAGTTATTAATTTAGGGTTTCGAATTGTTTATTGCTTCAACTTTGTGACAATTTGTGTTTGATTTTTGAAACCTTTGATAATAGTGTTACATTTGTTACGAATTCGTAAATTGTCGAACGATGTTAAAAGTTATGACTTTGCGAAATGGTGATATGTAATTGTGCATTGTCGTGGTTAGGATTTACTTGTGTTGATTAGAAAGTGTATTCTTGTCCGTTCTCCGGGATGTTGATAGTTATTAGCACCTAAGTCACGGTACACTAAATCCGTTAATCGAATGCATTTGAGTTGAATCTAAAACTTGTAAAAACCCTTGGTTAGCAATTATCGAAACCGGGTGTGATTCCTTTTTCTTATTATTGTTCTAGTAATAAATTTTCTCGTAATCGTTAATCATTAGTTGTCAATTAATTTAATCAATTAATTTAATCTAAACTCACTTCTCTCAGTTAAACAAAAACACAAAAACATTCTAGTAAGCTTCATAAATCGGGACATTTGTTTTTAATTCAATCGAATCCACACACAAACCACATACTCTTCGTGGTTCGACCCCTTGCTACCACTAACACATAGTTAAGGGTAAATTGGGCTTATAAATATTATCTTTGACCGGAGCGCGACACTCCGATCAGGCGTTCATATTGCTTCCGAAACACTTGGGAAAATCAACGAAAAAAGAAAGGGGCGAATGAAAATGCTTCTGTTGGTTAAAAAATCTATTTAAGTTTTGAATACTTTGAATGTACACATATGTAAACATCTATTTTTGTGTTACATACGCATATGAATATCCATTAACATATGTGTAAATGTAAAATGTAGAGTTGAAGTATATTTGAGTTATTAATATAGATTTATTACATATATATTTTTGTTATCTACTCACGTTAAATAAACGTGTGATAAATTAATGATTAAATTTATATAATCTTAAAAGTAAATGTCGGTGGATGTCACATCAATCCACCGACTTTACTTTACTTAAATTTTGATAATATAAACACTAAAACAAATGTAAATGGTGATGTAGTGGTTTGTAAGGTTTTCTTTGAATCCTTTCAACGTCGGTTCGATCCTACCTTTCTCCGTTTCAATTCAACTTTTTTGGTACTCTCTGGGGTCTTGGCCCATTTTTGTATTTATTCCAATAGAATAATTAGTTTGTACGTTTGGTTCACCTAATGACTTTAATTTTTTCTATATTCTTAACATTTGATGTTTTCAAATTCAGAAATTATCATCATCAAGTTTTACTGAAATAATTCTTCTTATGAAAAAAGGTTTATATATTGTGAATTATGTTTCTATTAAAAATACATAGGGCCGGCTCTTGGGCCGGCCAACCCGTGCCGTCGCTCGAAGCCCGAATTTTTAAAGGGTCCGAAAAGTTTTTATAAGCTTTTATATATATACTAAATTATATATTTAATATATGAATCCATGTATTATGTAAGAAAAATGTTGGTGGTGGAGTGAAAAAGTTATCTCAAGATATGCATCTATGTATTATGTAACAATTTTTGGGCCTAATTTTTTTTGTCGCCCGAGGCCTAAATTTTTTTTAAAGTTCTCGGGGACGGCTCTGAAAATACATACACTAGAGTCAAATAAACTTGATCAATAAGGCATTAATAATCATTGAAGTGTTCTGTTCTATTCTATTTTGTTGAAGTGTTCTCCTTTGGAAACGAGTAAGGTCAAATATAATACGTTTTTGTTTAAAAAACATTTTTTACGTGCATATTTTTATGTATGTATCGGTATAAATTTGAGTTGTTCTACGTTTCAACGTGATTTTTTTTTGTGAAGCAAGTCGGGTCAGATATACTACGTTTTCATTCGATGGCGATGTAATTTTTTTAAGTAAAGAGTCGGGTCAAATATACAGTATAAATACGAGTTACTTTAACTTTCGACGTCGCCGCAACGCGCGGCGGGTCAAAATCCTAGTATATGTATATAGATGAATGGCTAAAATAAATCGACGATCAGCTAGAAGATTTACATATATAAGATTTACATATATGTAAAATATTTATTTACACATATGTAGAGTCCAAAGAATGGTGATGACACGTATGTAAACAAATTAATCGTGACCGAAATTGTTGATCAATCTGAAAATGTGTAAACATAAATATCTTAGATTAGTTTGATTTGTAAAATTAGAGATAGAAGAAAGAATAAATAATTAAGTAATAAGAGTGATATATTTAACAAATTACTGTTATGCCCTTTTATTTAGTTTTAAAATCTTAAAACTAAAAAATAATGATTGGTCTAAATTGGTTCTGCAAGTTCTTCTTAAAAGTGGGGTTCTGAAAAGAACCCAACCCTATATATATATATATATGGTAGGGTTCCAGCGTGAACAACCTCCCAAGAGTGAACATCGTGAACAGATCTGGACTCTTGATTTCCTTTTTAGTTGTTAAGGGTAGGATTGTAATTATATAAAAAATTAGATTTAAATCATTATTTTAATAATTGAATTAAGTTACATCTTTCCTAATTTAAATTCATTATCCACATTATGTTTTATTTATTAATAAGATAATTATCAAAACAAACAACAAATCACCAGATTTCAATTTTAATTTTTATTTCAGATTTCATCACCATAATTCAAATTTTGATTTTTAAGATCCACGTAACCTTCATATTTCAACGGTATACACATGTGTACTTGGATATAAATAGAATAGTACACATGTGTACTCAGCATCGTGCATATATGTATAGTAATTCACAGGTGTACATCAACATTCAATACAAAAAAAAATCTGAGATATCACAAAAACAGACGATATACACATGTGTACATCGCATTAAAAAGAGGGCAAAATCAGAATACACATGTGTACATCGCATTAAAAAACAGAGCAACATCAAAAAATTGAAAAAAAAACATATAAAGGTTTAAATTTTTGGCACGCCACATGTTCAAAAATAAGAGAATCCAAATTTGACAAAGAATATAAAGGTTTAATAGATTTTCAAAAATAAGAGAATCCAAATTTGACAAAGAATATATAGATTTTAAAAGATTTTCAATATTTGTTTAAAGTCTATCATGCCAAGTTTCTGGAAACAATAAATATAAACATATGAAGTTTTGAATACATCCCACCTATCCAATAAGACCAACGTATTTCTTCAAAGGAATTAAACCCAACATACAATTAGGTCGTGTCATCATCCTAAATATATATTTTTTTAAACCCAACATATTAGGTCGTGTCATCAGATCGCCGGAGAATTATATAATGATACATAAATTCATGTATGCGACATTTTCTCCCAGGGGTTTCAGCTCGGTTGATTTCTTCTAGAATCGATTGACATTCAAGATCTACAAACCAGAAACCAAAAAACAAACAATTAAGTAAACTTACTACTCATAGAATCAAACCTGATACGATATACGATTACACTAGGGTTTTAGACGAACCTGAACAGTGCTTCTGTTTGATGTCGATAGGATGGAAGGGCGACGACGAGAGGTGGTGGTGGCGGTGGGAGGCGGTTGGCGAGGATCGATTTAGGGTTCATTTTTTGTTTAGGGATCGATGGTCTCCTCTGCTTTTCTTTATGTCCATGATATGTGAGAGAGAGATTTTTGTGGGATTTTGAAACCTAAATGTGGAGATAAACGAGATTTATGCAATCAAGTTAAAAAGTAAATTACACATAGACCCTTATTCACTTAATTAAATAGTAACAAATAACCAAATAATTACCATCTTGCCATTCACTAAGAATCTCAAGATCATAAAAATCAAGGGCCCAGATCAGTTCACGCAGTTCACTCTTGGGATTTTGTTCACGTTTAAACCTAATCCTATATATACATATATATATATATATATATGTGTGTGTGTGTGTGTGTGTATGGGTTCATTTGAGAAGAATCTTCTTAAAAGAAGAAAAATGAATTAATCTAGATCCTATATTTTTTTTGATCAATGGTTATGAATGAAGATATTATTTTTGTCCACTTTTAATTAATGTTTTAATTACTAAGTGTAGTATAGACATTTTGATGTAGAATATTAATAAGAAATTTAAAGAGTTACTCAAGTTTTATTAATGCAACCATAAAATCCTCCTTCACCATCATTAATGTATTGACTCATACACAAATTTTATTAGAAGAGACGAAATTATTTAAAAATTTTGTGTTATACACATATTTTATTATGAGTCGCAAAATTATTTAAAAGTGTTTACACATTCTATATCCTACACCAAAATAGTGTTTTAATGGTGTTGGGTATATTGTGAAAATGTAAGATCATGTGCAGGATTGTTTTTATTGTGTAAGGTGCACAACTATTTTATAAGATAGGCGATTAGAGTTCATTAATTTGAATAGTAAAAATAAATAATAGACTTATTAAATGATTTGTTCCAATTACCTTTGTATCCTTTATTTTTTTATTCTTAATTTTTAATTCTTCTCATTTGAACTCTCCGCTATATATATAATATGATCAAATACACAATACTTTTAAACTAAGAAACATAGGGAATGCTCTTAACCTTTGATCACATCAATTTAATGACAGATTAATTCAATAACAGTGAAGTAAATACTTAAAAGTTAGTAAAGAGCTAAAATAGGTGGAAAGGTAAAATTGGTATAGCCTACTATTTTTTATTTTTTAAAAGTTTCTTACTAAATTTAAATGTTCATAACTTTTTATGCTACATTATTTAAAAAAATACTATAAAACCGAGCACTTTTTTCTCTTTATTATCCGTAACTTACTGAAATATTTTTTTATAACTTAACACAATAGTTTCTTGATTACAAAAACTAAAGTGTTGTTATCTAATAGCACAATTATCCATACTTGACACATATCAACACCGTATAAATGATATAAATCACAGTTATATGAACGATTATCCAGATTTGGGCACAAATCAAACACTGTGTTAATGTATAACAACACAGTTATACGCACAGTGTGATTATACCTTTTTCTCCTTTTTTCTTTTTGAGTTATAGAAGTATATGAATAAGGTACTCACATTAAAGAGAAAAACATGTTTAATTTTATAATTTTCTTTAAATTAATGTTGTATAAAAAGATTATAGACGTTTAAAATATATGAACGTTGGGGATGAGGAGATTTGAAAAAAAACAACAATAGCTATACCAAATTTACACCGGTATCACCCCTTTCTAGCTTTTTAATAACACTAGTTCGACAAGATCGTAACCCTTGATAACATCACTTTAATAATCAAGATTATTTAGTGAAAGTTTAGTAAATACTTAAAAGGTAATAAGGGGCTTGAAGGGGTCGATGGGTAAAATTGGTATAACCTACTATTTTTTGACTTTTTTTAAGTTTCTCTATTTTATTTAGTTGTATATAACCTTTTTATACAACATTTATTTTTAAATATACCATAAAATAGAGCATTTTTTCCATTGAATATGTGTATATTATTGATATACGTTTTATATTTAAAAAAAAGATAAAAAAAGTATAATCACATCATGCATATAATTGTATTGTTATACATTAATACGGTGTTGATATGTGCTCGGGTCTAGATAACTGCGTATATAATTGTGTTGTTATACCATTCACACATTGTTTATATGTATCCATGTTTGGATTATTGCGCAAATAACTATGTTGTTGAATACCAACAGCTTAGTTTTGCAATACCTTGGTTTTTTCAATTAAAAAACTATTTCAGACCTGAGCGTATATTAGCATCTTATATATGGCATAGAATCACACTTATACGCATAGTGGGTCACACTTAAAGAAAACTTGTTATTTTTATAAAAGCATATACCAATATTATACATATTTTATACAGAAAAAAATGCTCGATTTTATGTTATATTTAAAAAATAGTTAAGAATATAAAAGTTCTTTGAGTTAAAAGAAATTGTGGAACTAAGGGGAGGCGGGGTGGTTGTTTTTTTCCACCGTGATGAAAAGTTCCACGCGTGGTGGTTTGCCTTTTACCACCGCCACCAAATGGTTCATCACGTTATAATATGGTTTCCATGAAGTTTTTCACGCGTGATAAACAGGGGCGGATCCAGGGGTGTTTTGGGGGTTCCCAGGAACCCCCTCGGTTTGGCAAAAAATAGAAAAAATTAGTGGAAACCTTGTATGATTTGGAAAAAGATAGTGACAATCTACCAAAAGGAACCTGGTGAAAAAAAATTCCTGGATCCGCCACTGGTGATAAAGGTTTGAGTGATGGAACATGTGAGGGGGTATAGGGTTTATTGTTGGGTATTGTGAGTGATGATCATTGCCACTAAAAAAAGGTTATGAGTGATGGAAAAATAGTTGATGATATGGCGGAACTTGATTGGGTGTTGTGAGTGATGAGTGAGTGATGATTGATGATCACCCCCACCCCCTAATAAACTGACTTAACAACCCTTTCTCATAATAATCTTGAAGGGGTAAGGTCCCAAAAACCTCATAAAAAGGATTTGAGACCGTACCACAAACTAACCTTTCTAGCCTTTTGACCTTGCGCGGCCGCGCACTGGTCCTACTAAAGGAACAAAGAAATCAGTAACTTACAGTCGCGCGCCCAAAGGATAACATAAATCCTTGCGCCTTCTCCCATTCAACAAAGGATTAAAAAGCCTTGGTCCAATACTTCCGCCACAACGTCCAGATTTAGATATTATTTTACCCAGGCTTGGGGTTTATTTGTCCATGTCCACACAGTAAGATACCACACTGGATTGCAGCAGTAATCTTCTAGAAAGAATACAATAATGCACCACCCAGACGGTTATAACCGTCTGGACACGTGTCATCACCACAGACAACTCTGGAATCACAACGAAGGCATGCAATTGGAGAGTAATCTCCAATTAATCACTTTCCACGTGGCGATTCCCCAGCCACAGATCAAACCACGATCCGTGTGCATTCACATCGGATCGAGGCTAATTAACGTCAGATCAAAGAACTCAAACGGAAGAAAAATAACCGCTACGGCGTTAAGCATTTTCCGTTATCTTTTCAATAACAGGTTTTCCCTCCCAAACTCCCGGTTATAAATAAGAGAACTGTTCAGGTATAAACTCAGATCACTCTCACTCCTCAAACACTTATCTTCTCCGATACCAATACTTATTCTCACGCCGGAGTCGGGTCAAGGAGAGAACCCTCTTCTCCCCTTGACGAGGCTAACGGTGTTCTTTTTTGCAGAATCACCGGATAAGGAATTCCATTACAACTGAATCAACCGAGAGAGAGCTAACCTTTTATGCGGATTCAAACCCCCTAACTATCTCGGTTCCGACCATTTAGTTAGTGTTTCTTCATTGGCACCCACCGATTTCTCAGTTTTTCTAGTTTCTACCTCGTTTCGATTCAGTTCATTCCGTTTTCTGTTTTTACACATGGCAGAAAATTCGTCATCTCACCGGCAACCTGGTCCTCGACCAAACGTCGGAAACAATTTACAGCTGGAAGAATCCCCAGAACATTGGTTTAGCAGATGCCAAGCTGCCATAAACACAATCGTTATTCAAATCGCCAGATCTGATTTGTCAAACATCAGATCTGGAAAAGAAATTAATACCTCAGTATTGGATCCACCAACACCACGTAGGGAGGACATCCAATCCAACCAATATAGCAGTTATCAAAAACAAATACACATGATTCAGGGAGGTCCATCACGAAGACCAAATAAGCGAAACTATGATCAACATTGGAGAGAACAACAAGTGGTATTCCCCGTTGTTCCTGGGGGCCCTCAGGAAGAACGACCAGTGATTATCACTGGTATTTTCGGTCATTACCGAACTGACTATATGTTCATCGATCCAGGAAGCTCGATGGACATCATATACGAACAGTGCTTTAAACAACTCGATCCAGAAGATAAAGCACGGTTAGAGCCGGTCGATTTTCCTCTCACCGGATTCTGTAATGAAGCTGTATTCCCATTAGGGCAAATCGTTTTCCCGGTGACCTTATCTGATGGCGAGCACTCACGAACAGTTACAGTCAATTTCATGGTCATGCCGGCAACATCACGTCATGATGTCTTGCTCGGGAGAAGGTCACAAAGGGAATTTAGCATGATCACTTCCATTCCACACGCTGCTTGCGGATTTCCGACAGAAACTGGAGTTGCAATACTCTATTCAAGCAAAGAAGTCATGTTCGTAGACGATGAACCACCAACAAAGGTAACCAAACCTTCGGCATCAAATGAACCAGAGAAATGGGTTCTAAACAACGAGTACCCAGAGCAGACCATTCTGCTAGGACCAGCCATTTCACCAGCAACACGCATACAACTAAAAGAATTATTGTCTAACAACAAAGACATATTTGCTTGGTGCCCAGCAGACATGACTGGAGTCCCACGCGACATCGCGCAACATTGCCTAAACATCAAGCCATCACTAGAACCTGTTGCTCAGGGGAGGCGCAGTTTCAGTGAAGAAAAAGCAAAAGCAATGGACGAGCAAGTAGCAGAGTTACTTAATGCGGGCATCTTGCGCGAAGTAAAATACCATACATGGGTAGCCAACCCAGTGATGGTACAGAAACATAGCGGCGGGTGGAGAATGTGCGTTGACTTCAAAGACCTGAATAAAGCATGCCCAAAAGATTGTTACGCGCTTCCAGAGATAGACAAGAAAGTCGACTCTCTAGCGTCATTCAGATGGAAATGTTTTCTTGACTGTTACAAGGGTTATCATCAGGTCCAGATGAAAGAAGAAGACGAAGACAAAACGGCGTTCCGCACAGATAAAGGCATTTTCTGTTATACCAAAATGCCGTTCGGCTTGCGCAACGCAGGCGCAACTTATCAACGCCTAATGGACACAATTTTCAAAGATGACATCGGCAAGACTGTCGAGGTATATATGGATGACCTCGTCATCATGAGTCATGAGGAAGGCACAATGCTCGATAATATCCAGCGCACATTCGACTCCTTGCGCAGCGTGAGCCTAAAACTCAACCCAACTAAATGCTCCTTCGGCATGGAAGAAGGGAAATTTTTGGGATTCATCGTCACAAAAGATGGTTTTAAAGTAAATCCAGAAAAGGTGCAGGCTATTCAGCTAATGCCGTCACCCACAACAGTTAAAGAAATGCAAAGGCTCGCTGGACGTTTAGCAGCTTTAAACAGATTTTTGGCTAATCACGCAGCAAAGTCTTATCCATTCATCAGTACGCTACGAAACTGCGCAAAGAAAACTGACTTTCAGTGGACATCTGAAGCGGAAACCGCATTCAAACAAATGAAAGAATGTTTAATTCAGCTGCCAACATTGACAGCACCAAAAGAAAAAGAGCCACTAATTTTATATCTATCTGCCGCGGAAGTAGCAGTCGGTGCTGTATTGATGGTAGAACGCGAAAACATCCAAACTCCAATCTATTACATCAGCAAAATGCTTACCGGCCCAGAAACTCGGTACTCAATGATAGAAAAGCTAGTACTAGCACTAGTACACGCATCCCGACGTCTACGCAGGTATTTTTCGGGTCATGTCATCACAGTTCTTACCAATTACCACCTGGGCCAGATCTTATCCAAACCCGACATAGCGGGACGACTGGCCAAATGGGCAATTGAACTGGGAGGTTACAACATTTTTTACAGACCAAGACCCGCAATCAAAGGGCAAGTGTTAGCAGACTTCGCCACTGAAGTTCCTATCGATAAAATACAAGAATGTGAGGCAATCCAGAACCCAACACCTGTTTTCGATGACAGAGTCTGGACCTTACACACAGATGGTGCTTCCAATGACGATGGAGCAGGAGCAGGTCTCCGATTAATCAGCCCAGACAACCACGAGCTCACGTACGCTATACGATTAGATTTCAAAAGTACGAATAACGAAGCCGAATATGAAGCCTTCTTGGCAGGTCTTCGCTTAGCGTTAAAAATGGGGGCAAGAAATCTTGAAGCTAATGTCGATTCAAAACTGGTAGCCGAGCAAGTTAATGGCAATTACGATGCAAAAGAAGCTATGGCATTGTACCTTGAACAAGCGCGGATGTTAATCAGCCAATTTCAAACATTCAAAGTTAATCACATAAACAGAAGCGAGAACAAACATGCTGACGCGCTAAGCAAGCTAGCTGCTACCAGCTTTCAGCACTTAGCAAAGGAAGTACGCATAGAGGTATTATCCAACCCTTCCATTCATCTCAAGCAAGTAAACGTTATAGAAATGGGAGATCCATCTTGGATGTCTCCGATTATCTTGTACCTCCAACACGGAAAGCTACCGGAAGGAAAGGCAGAAGCTCGGAAAATACAACACAAGGCGGTAAATTACGAAATGGCGGATGGCGTCCTCTACCGGAAATCATTCATGGGCCCATTACTACGCTGTGTCGATAAAACAGACGCCCAATACCTTGTCAGAGAAATCCACGAAGGATTATGCGGGATACACGCGGGACCACGCATGGTCGTGGCAAAAATAATGAGTGCTGGATACTACTGGCCAGGAATGCACATGGACGCAGTCGATCTATTAAGAAGATGCGAGGCATGTCAACGCCAAGCACCAAAGACACTCCGACCTAAAAATCCACTAATTCCCGTTACTTCCGCCTGGCCATTCCAACAGTGGGGCATCGATCTTGTCGGACCATTTCCTGACGCGCCAGGTGCAGTAAAATTCATCATCGTCGCGGTGGATTACTTCACAAAATGGGTAGAGGCTAAAGCTTTGGCCTCAACAACAGCAATGGTAATCCGCAAATTTATATGGGAACATATCATTTGCAGATTCGGATTACCATTGCGCATTATTTCCGACAACGGTACCAACTTCGCCGCAGAAGATCTTCAAAAATGGTTCAAAGAAATGAAGATCGAGCATAACTTCGCCTCCGTTGCGCATCCTCAAGCGAATGGACAGGTAGAAAGCGTAAACAAACAGATCGTTGACGACATAAAAGCGCGACTCGGGACAGCGCGCAGAGGATGGGTTGACGAACTTCCCAGCATCCTTTGGGCGCATCGAACAATGCCAAAAACTAGCACTGGCGAGACTCCGTTCAGTTTAGTCTATGGATCTGAGGCCGTCATTCCAGCTGAGATAGGTTTACCATCACCGCGCATGATAGCCATGGAAACTCAAAACAACGAACAAGAGCGAAGAATGGATTTGGATCTTTTGGAAGAAAGGCGCGAGAACGCCGCAATAACAGAAGCAAGGTACAAATCCAAGCTCGAGAAGTATTACAATGCGCGCGTCCGCGTTTGCACATTTGTCCCCTCTGCGATTTCGTGTTGCGCGACAATGAAGCGTCAAACGCTGAAAAGCCGGGCAAATTAGCGCCAAGATGGGAAGGACCGTACGTCATTAACGAGGTCTTAGGCAAAGGGGCATACACCCTAAAAAGGATCGATGGGACCATTGTCCCCCGCACCTGGAACGCACAACAGTTGCGCAGGTGTTACATATGAACTAAGCCTTCAAAAACGGAAAGAATATACAGGCAATATCTTTCTTTATTATGTCTTATGTTACAAAGCCTTGCGCTCTTATCAATACAAACATCATTCCTACTTATATTACTGTTTATTACAAATTGCATGTAATTTTTTTGGGTTCGCGCGAAAACAATATGGTCAAACATTGTATACCTCATGAACAGTCTAAAAAAGGCAAGCTACTACGCCTTTTAGACAAACGTTCAAACATGAGCACAATACCATCTCTCATTCGCCTTACCTATCCAAAAAGCAATTAAAAACATGCAACATATTGTAATTCAAACACGTATGAAGTAAATACATTATCGATATATCACCAAGTGTAACAAAACACTTCAGAAACAAGATCATGACAATGATCTTCACAATTTTAGTCCCAGAAACTAAAATAGTCAAACAAAAAACCTTGCTTCTACAAGATAGCAAGATGATCAAACAACAGACATTAAACACCGATCACATCCGTGATCTTCAAAAGATGAGTTTATACTAACAGACTTATGTATACAATCAAAAGACGGAACGAAACAACTCCCAAACCTAACCAACCATAGGTTCATCTTCACCTATGTTCACCGAAGGTTTTTTCCGGCGACGGTGATACACCAACTCACAAGTACTCGGACGGAGAGTCGGAAAACGAGCCATCAGTCCATCGGCATCCAACACACCACCACTAGCATCAACAACCCTATCTGGCCGGAAGATTTTATCACCAGCACCGGCAATCAGGGAAGGGCCAACAACAACAGCATCTTCTCCCTCGGTAAACATCAACGGCGAAGAATTAGCAAGAAGGAGTAAGGCTTCAACAGCATCACGGACCGCTAAGATGTCTGAAAGACGTCGGGAACGAACGGTACTTTTTCCCTTCATCTTCTCCAAGTTAAATGACAAAAAGGCATCCTAATACATATATATACCAAAATTCAACCTCGGAAAACGGGAACCCTGTTCATCATTAGTTGTCTGAATCATGTCACATCCGAACGGCGCTACAGGAACCAAGGTCATATCCTCATTAATGAAGTCTGACACGCGCCACTACGAATTTCAAGACAGAGAAAAATACCCATTCTTACTGCCAGTTGACGTCATCACGTGTCAGAGCATGATTGTAAAGATTTTTTTCCTTTTTCCAACAAGATAAATCTTCTCATAGAAGCTTTCTTATTTTGACGCGCCCAAAAACTTTTTCCCTCTCATAAGTCCAGTGCTCCACTTACTTGCATAAGTACAACACTAGACTGGGGGGACTTGAAGGGGTAAGGTCCCAAAAACCTCATAAAAAGGATTTGAGACCGTACCACAAACTAACCTTTCTAGCCTTTTGACCTTGCGCGACCGCGCACTGGTCCTACTAAAGGAACAAAGAAATCAGTAACTTACAGTCGCGCGCCCAAAGGATAACATAAATCCTTGCGCCTTCTCCCATTCAACAAAGGATTAAAAAGCCTTGGTCCAATACTTCCGCCACAACGTCCAGATTTAGATATTATTTTACCCAGGCTTGGGGTTTATTTGTCCGTGTCCACACAGTAAGATACCACACTGGATTGCAGCAGTAATCTTCTAGAAAGAATACAATAATGCACCACCCAGACGGTTATAACCGTCTGGACACGTGTCATCACCACAGACAACTCTGGAATCACAACGAAGGCATGCAATTGGAGAGTAATCTCCAATTAATCACTTTCCACGTGGCGATTCCCCAGCCACAGATCAAACCACGATCCGTGTGCATTCACATCGGATCGAGGCTAATTAACGTCAGATCAAAGAACTCAAACGGAAGAAAAATAACCGCTACGGCGTTAAGCATTTTCCGTTATCTTTTCAATAACAGGTTTTCCCTCCCAAACTCCCGGTTATAAATAAGAGAACTGTTCAGGTATAAACTCAGATCACTCTCACTCCTCAAACACTTATCTTCTCCGATACCAATACTTATTCTCACGCCGGAGTCGGGTCAAGGAGAGAACCCTCTTCTCCCCTTGACGAGGCTAACGGTGTTCTTTTTTGCAGAATCACCGGAGAAGGAATTCCATTACAACTGAATCAACCGAGAGAGAGCTAACCTTTTATGCGGATTCAAACCCCCTAACTATCTCGGTTCCGACCATTTAGTTAGTGTTTCTTCAAATCTAAAGCCTCACATGTCGATTTCTCATTACTTTGTACACTTTTTAGTTTATGAAAAGTGTATACTTGAACCGTACATAAATATAAACAACTGCATAAGGCCAGGCGGGGTGGTCCGTGATGGCCACCCCATCACGCGTTATACCACCACGAACACCGCCGCCCCTATATGTATCACGCGTTAATTTTGAAACGCGTTGAATTGTTAACGCGTTGAAAATGGAATGTTTTGCAGAAATTGTTTTGTCCTTTATGTAATTGAATTAATAGAAGTTTGATGAAAAGTGCAAATTAGCCCCTCAACTTTTGTTAGCTATTTTTAAATAGCTATTTTCTATCACTAGTGACCACCCCCACTACATTTCTATCACTAGTGATAGAATAGTGGGCGATGACATGGCATGAGTTGATTGAATATTGGGAGTGATTGAATTCTATCACTAGTGACCACATCTCCTCCCCTAACAAAGGTTTTTTCCTTTTAATCACTCATTGGCATTGCAACATTTTTCAATAACTAATTATTTTTATATTCAAAGATTTCAATCTTACAACAGCTTAAAAAATATTCTTTAGTAGAGAATAAAGTCCATTAGTTATTTATTAGAGTAAATTACGTTTTTGGCCCCTGTGGTTATATCACTTTTACTATATAAGTCCAAAATAAGTATTTTTAACATATCTGCTATCATGGTCTCTATAACTAACCATTTTAGCCCCTAAGTCTAATAATTTTTGCCCCCATGGTCTCTATAACTAACAATTTTGGCCCCCATGATCTCTAGACTTAGGGGCCAAAATGGTTATTTATAGAAACCATGAGGATAGATATGTTAAAAATTATTATTTTGGACTAATTTAGTAAAAGTGATATAACCACAAGGGCCAAAAACGTAATTTACTCTATTTATTATTTTCGTTTGATTAGATTTGTCGGCGCACCATTTCCCTAAATCCACCAGTGGGTGGTGAACATGAAGGTTGAAGAAGATATGTTTTTTGAGATGGGTGTTTGTTTTTTGAGGATAAGATATGTGGGGTTTGTGTTTGTTTTGATATCATACTTTGGAAAGCAAGTTGTGTCCCATCATGGACACATGATTCCCATGAGAACACCTGCACTTACTAATGGCAAGTGTATAGACACATGATTCTTATTTTTTTTCATCTTATATATATATATTTTTTTTGAATGACTAAACTTGCATGCCATGGAGATTGAACCCATTACCTCCATCTATTCTACACCTTATTTAACTCACCAACACCATTAGGCTATTCCCAATGGATTTTTTTTCATCTTATATGAATGGGTTCATGTGGCCATTACAATCTTTTTTCGTCATTAACACTTTATTTTTTTCTTTCTTGAACAGCATTAACACTTGATAAAATGTGTTGGGTTCGTACGACCCGCCTAATGATTCTTTAGCTATGATATAAGGGCTTCTTTGGGGTATGATGGACACGGTGGTAGTAAGGTTGCGGAGTATGTAGCGAAGAATATGCACTCGAATGTGTTTGATCTATGCATAACAACAGGGAGGAACTTCATAGGCGAGAGAAACGGTATTGCCTTAGGCGCCTCCACAAGATCACAATACAAGTCATACTCCGCTTCATAATCATCAAATGAAGCTCAGCTTTCTGATTCGCATGATAGTGATGCTTAGCCAAATTCGACTTCCCAATTGTGTTCTTTTGTCATATTTCATACAGATGGTATATTCGACCTGTCATAAATTACGGAGTTCGTTTATACACACAAACGTCGTACCGCTGAATAACACTTTATGGATGTTTTGAACCTAGCGTTTATGCTTTATTTGAGCATGTGATGTCTTAATTTCTAAGCCCCCGGCCGCATCGCGGCGGGGCTTCCATCTAGTTCAAAATAATTTGAACTGTTAAAAAAAATGTGAACTTCAAAATGATTTCACTTTTTTTCATATGCTTGATTTCACTTGATTGAGTAATAAGTAATTTAAAAATCGGTGTGCCCGAAAGATTGACATTTATTATGTAACCAAACAAGCCGGTGATATTAAGCTCACCCTAGACCACAATGTTTAATGCAATATTGGTGCACACTAAACGCCTCAATTAAACTAGAAAGTGGACAAGTTGAGGTTTTTTGTTTCACGAAAGAAAAGCTAACCTACTCTTAGCGTACCTCGCCTAATTTTGTTTGTGTTTTTTTTTGTGGTTTCCCTAGTCACCCGAGTTGTCCGAAAAATGAAGATTAGTAGAGGGATAGAGGGAGAGAGGTAGATCTGCAATCGAGCAAAGGAGTAAATCGTCACTTACACAGGATTTCTATTTCTGCTTGTGTTGTCGAAGAGAGGTGGGTCGCAGAAGAGAGGTGGGTTTTGATTTTTTTTTTCTGATTTATAAAGTATTTAATCTATTTAAAAAAATTAATAACAATGTTTTTTTAGTTATTATTTTTTATCAACAAATTTTTTTATTCCTTGCTATCTGTGAAACTTGAACTCAAGATTTTCCCCTCTCAAGACGTTTAAAGACTTTGCCTTTGATAATGGACCACTATCTCATTGATGTTTATTTAGTTTTTAGGCTTGAGATGTTACACTTACACATTTGGTTTATATTGTTTCTTCTATATTAACACATTTGTTTTTAGCACTAACATACATTAAGAAGAAATATAAAGCTTAACGGATTCTTAACTTATGTTAGTTCTCAAAACCAAATGTGTAAATATAGAGGGAACAATAAAGACCAAAAAGAGTAACTTCTCAAGCCTAAAAACATAAATTGTAATAGAGGCATGTGTAATCATTTAAACAAGAAAGACTAAAGTGCATGTACTTAAAGACAATAAGGTGGGAATGGGACCGTGACGGGAGTTACGGCCAACCACTTGTTGTATAAATTTTACAACAAATTCGATAGGACAAGAAATAAGAAGTGAGTCCATGTTTCTTGGTAATCAATGTTGTTAAAATTGGATCAGTCCATCGACTCGTTAAACCGGAAACCTCTAACCAGTGGCGGAGGGAATGTATAAGGAGAGTTAGCACGGGCGACCCCTCAACTCCGTCTTCGTAGTGTAAAATACTCTTTAACTCCGTCTACGTAGTGTAAAATTTTTATCTTTTTATACGAACTATACCTCTAATCACCAAATAAAAAAATTAGGATACCCCTAAATTTTTGGACTAACCAGCTTGGTTTGCATGGGTTAAAATAGTATATATGAACAGAGGTGCCGGTTTTGTACAATTAACATATCATGCTTAGGTCATGCGTAATGGGCATTATAGGGGCATGAAAGAGTTTGATAACGCCCCTGGCACCATCCCCTTGGGATTTATAGGGGCATGAAAAGGGAGGAGCATTTATAGAATAATGCCAAAAGAGGAGGAAAAGATGGTAAGTATTGAATGAAATGGCTATTAACCGTTACACATTTTTTGCAGGGGCATTATAATGTTGATGTGGCAAAAAATGCCCTTAGACCATGAGTAATGGACATTATAGGGACGTGAAGTGGCTTGATAATACCTCCAAAACCATCCCATGGGCTTTATACAGGCATGAAGAGGAAGAGACATTTCTAGTATAATGTCCAATGAAAATAACAAAATTGGAAAGTAATGATGGAGTGGGACACTAAGGGGGGTTAACCATTACACATTTTTTGAAAGAGCGTTATAACATTGATGTGTCGAAAAATGCCTCTTAAAAGACATTAACCATTACATATGACCTTAAAGTGCCAGGTGGTGCTCATAAAAGCAGTTCTTGAAAGTATCCCTATATATAAGTTAACGAGGCGCTTCTCTCTAAGTGGGCGTGAAGGTTTAGGACAGAATAGGAGGGTCTTTGGAGAAGAGGTATCATGGCTTGCCACGGAAATAGTAGAGGTGGGGTTTTATTCCAACCAAAGCAAATTTAACAGGAGTCTGGAAGAACATCGCCAGTTCGGTCGCTAATTTTTTAGTTAACGGCAACACTATCCATAGTTTTATAAAGGGCATTTTGGGTAATGGCTCGAGCATCCGGTTTTGGATCAATAACTGGTTTGGGGAGACCCCGTTAATGTACAAATGGCCTTCTCTTTTTTATGCGGAAGTGCAGAAAGATTTTGTATCTGTGATAGGATCTCGATGGTGAACGGCCACGTTTCTTTACTTTGGGAGTGGTCGGTTCAGCCGACCGGCCCTGTGGCTTCGGCTGTGTTGGTGGAAGCTGTGAGCCTCCTTTCTTCTGTCTCGGTTTCGGGTGCCAGGGATAGCTGGGTGTGGTCGCTGGAGTCTTCGGGGAGATTCTCTACTCAATCGATTAAGAAATTGGTTGTGAAAGATCTTCGTGTCGTCGGCGCTGCTTCGTTCCGTAAGTGTGCTTGGGTGCCCGCAAAGTGTAATATTTTTATATGGGGAAGTAGTTGAATCGGTTGACCACTTGTTTAGGAGAAACTTTCGAATTGATTCAGACTTGCGTTTTTTGTGGGGAAGTAGTTGAATCGGTTGACCACTTGTTTACCGCTTGTGAGAAGGTTATTAGGCTGTGGAACTGTTTGTGCGATTGGGCGAAGATTCCTTTCATTTTTGCTTTCTCTTTCGGCGATCTGCTAGAATATCACAAGGATCTCCCAGGAAATAAGAAGTATAAAGAGGTTATCCGGGGGCTCATCTTTGTTGCTTGTTGGTGTATTTGGAAGGCGAGGAACGAAATGATTTTCTCGAACGGGAGAGGGGAAGTCGAAGACATGTTTAGGGAAGTTAGGTCCCTCGGTTTCTTTTGGTTAAAAAATAGGTCCTCTCACTCTAATCTTGTTTGGAGTGATTGGTGTAAGAGTCCGGTGTATATGATGTAAGTTTTGGGTTGGTTCCGTGCTTTTTTTGGGCCGGGCCGGTTGTTTATAATATTACCTTTCAAAAAAAACATATGACCTTAAAGGGTATTAACCATTATACATGATCTTATAACTAATCATTTAACATAGTACCATATTTAAATAAAATAGCTTTCCTTTTATTTCTTAGTCGATTGATTGACTTAAAAGACAAAAAAGGCAAGTTAAAACTCATTAAATGGATCAGTGGACAAGACCAAAAAAAAAAAAAAAAACGTGTGATTACATATGAACACATAGTGGGTAGTTAGGCCATCATTGTCGCCGCATTTAGTGTTTCCGTCGCTAGCGATCAAACATTTGTAGTTTCACCTTTGGCTACTTGGATTACGCTCAACAACCAATTAAACAACAATCAGGAGCAGTGCTGACTCACAATTTTTTTATGGGGGCAGAAATTTTAGGGGTCGTTTGGCTATCGATATATAATAACTTCTTCGGTACGATCCGGGTCGGGTCTGGTCGGTTCGGTTTAACATATTAGGTATTATAGATGAGATAAGGCCATGTGTAGTCATAAAGCCTTTTGGGGGGCCTTATGCGACAAGTGGCGAAACGCGTAAGAGAGGGGCTTTATGGGACTTTATATAACTTGAGTGTGTAGTGGGGATATATATGTATGGAGCTTTATATATATGTATGTATATATATGTGTGTGAGTGGAAAAGAAAGGGCCCTGACGTGATGGTGTTCGCGAGGAGGAGGGAGAGGCCTCACATGGCGCCCCTCGTAATGGTGCTCATGGGCACTATGGGGCGTTATGAGAGGATGAGGCGCCATATACAACCCTATTACAGATGCTTTAAACAAAACATATATTAAATTCACTAGGGTACAATAGTTATTTTTAACAATCAATCATAACAAGATCACAAAATAAGAATTCAGATCATAAAGAAAATGAACTTAAAATAAGAAATAAAAAAAACTTATTTTTCATTTACAGAAGAAACTAATTAGTTTTTTTTTTTTTTTGAACGGCAAATTTGGATCACTGACGGACCACCGGAGTATCATCGTGCCACCAGCAGAACCACCCGATCATATCCATCTCCACTAGGAAATAATGACTATACACCAATTCAGGAGGAAAACCCAATAAATATGGGAAAACCCCCCTTTGTGGGAATCGAACCTATGATCTAATGGTCATAAGCCTTATCCCATCACCAAGATACCACCACTAATTAGTTTTATAATTTGAAAAGGAAAAGTGACAGAGTGATGGTGCACAACACCCAATGTTTTTGCTTTGGAAATTATGTTTTTAGTGTATTTGTAAATTACAAAACACCCTTTAATTAAAAATTTATTACAATAGAAGGTCATCATCTTCTCCAAATGCTTGCAACCATCTCTACACGCACCAGTTCGAAAATTTTCATGATTTTCGATAATTTATCAAAATTAGGTGTCTTCTTAGAGGTTGGCTTCGAAAGTCAAGAAGTGCGATTGCAAAATTTTATGGTGGGCGCTTGGAAATTTTATGCATATATAACACTAATACTCCATATTTTTTTCAAGGGGTGTGCCCGCCCGCCCACGGACACACAAAGGTCCCCCCCCCCCCCCGATTAGGGGTTGTTTGGCAACTTCTGAATGATTAGATTTTGAACCAATATGATGTCTGAACCATTAAGTGCTGAACCAGTAAGATGTGTGAACCATTAAGTGTTGAACCAGTAAGAGGTCTGAACCATTAAGAACCAGTATAGTGCTTAACCATTCATAGACAAATGTCTGACCAATTTAGAATAGAGGTCTTAACCATTTAGACTCAGTGACTTACTATAATACTTAACCATTCAGAGGCAAATGTCTGAACCATTCAGACATCTGTTCACAAAACAAACAATCTGAACCATTAAAAGAGCTAAATCGGTAAGAGCTCTGAACCATCAAGAGCCTCGTTAAGAGCAGAGTGTCGCAACCCCCGACCCCTACCCCGGGAGCGGGCGGCCACGAGCCAGTTTCGGTGGTATCGGTGTTTAACAGTTTGGCAGCGGAATTTACATCACTGCCGTAGTTAGGATATATCTTATCAGAGTAAACCACCATATTTTATAAATATAAATACATGGGAAAAACCCAAGTTTTCATTACAATCTGTTTATAGGAATAAATCCTATTTTATTTGAAATAAACCATCTTCTTTATTTAGGTAACTTTTATAGCCACTTTTCCAAGCCTTCAGTGCTCTCCAGCTGGCTTCTATTTGGCTTTCACATTTTGTTACTTGAAACGCTTTTTAAAAACAATCGTTAGTGGGAAATACTGGTGAGTGAATCCCAATTTAATCAAAACAAGTTTTATCCTTTCGCAGTATTGAGGGCAATCAGCAATTACATTTGTTTATTTTTCTACTTTAATTACCACCCACGGTACTGTCAACCCGACTTATGGTCATGTTACTACTCACAGTGTATTAACAAATTTTGTATACAAAACCCCAACATACCGACGATAATTGTAGAATTACAAATACTCAGTCACTAGTAATTATAATTTAAAACAATTGAGGTTTTGTAAAAACAGTTTGAAAAAAAGGTTTACAAAAAAGAAGGATTACTCACATTGCTAATTTAGGTATTTTCCTTGTGACTTCCTGGTTATAATCTATTAATTAAACAATGCACACGCGTTAGTATAATAACCCAATTTACATTAGTTATACCCTCCCCAAGACGGAACTCCAATGACTACGTCAGGCAGAGCCACGACAGCCGTTACGGAGCACTAGATCAATCGGGCAGCGTATCTAATACGTAACCGAGGGTTATAATACTTACAACGAGGCAGAGCTTCGCTAATTCGGGGGTATTATGCCCGGGAATTACTTTAGCTATTCAGAAATTGAGAGAGAAAGTGAAAGTTTTTGAACGAGTTGGAATGAATCCGATCGATCCTATTTATAGTACTGATCAGGCACTTTGTCGCGTCCCGCGAAGGCCGAAGACAAAGGCTTCGTGGCCCGCGAGGACTTGTAAACTAGGTCCTAGCTTTGCTGGGTTAACCCGTAGCCCCCACAAAAGTCACGACACGTGGCACCTCTTGGTGCGGCCTGGTGGCCTAGCTGTCACGGCCCGCGACGGAGATAACTAAGGTCGTCGCGCCCCGCGAGCGACCTTTAAATTTTTTTTTCTTTTATTTTTATAAAATTAAAGTATTTATGGCCCACTTTTCGTATACGGGGTGTATTTTAGGGCGTATAGGGATGTTATAAACATTTTAGGAAGGTTGTTATATCCTCCCCACCTTGTTTTAGAACTCATCCTCGAGGTCTACTGGAACAGGTGTGGATATTTCCTTTGCATCTCTGATTCAAGCTCCTACGTGTACTCTGGTCCTCTCTTGGAATCCCATTTCACTTTGACTAGAACTAATCACTTGTGCTTGAGATTCTTGACCTTTCTGTCTTCAATCTGTAGGGGTTTTTCTACGAACTTAAGTTTTTCATTTACCTCTATGTCCTTAAGAGGTACTACTAATGATTCATCGGTTAAGCACTTCTTGAGATTACACACATGAAAGACATCATGTATTCCTGCCATTTCCTTTGGCAGTTGTAGCTGATAAGCTACTGGTCCTATTCTTCTAATAATCTCAAAAGGTCCAACATACCTGGGGCTTAGTTTTCCTCTCTTGATGAATCTGACTATTCCTTTCCATGGAGAAACTTTTAATAATACCTTATCTCCTACTTGAAATTCCAATGGCTTTCGTCTGTTATCTGCATAACTCTTTTGTCGATCATGTGCTGCTTTTAGTCTTTCCTTGACTTATATAATCTTGTCTGTTGTTTCTTGTACTATCTCTGGACCAGACAATTGTTTTTCTCCAATTTTTGTCCAACAGACTGGAGTTCGGCACTTTCGTCCATAAAGTGCTTCGAATGGTGCAGCATTAATACTGGTATGATAGCTGTTATTGTAATAAAATTCTATTAATGGTAAATGATCATCCCAATTTCCTCCGAAATCAATTACACAAGCTCTAAGCATGTCTTCCATTGTCTGAATTGTCCTTTCGCTTTGTCCGTCCGTTTGAGGATGATATGCGGTGCTTAGATTTAACTTGGTTCCCATTGCTTTTTGGAAACTTGTCCAAGAATGAGAAGTAAAACGGCTATCTCTATCAGAAACAATAGATAAAGGGATTCCATGTAATGAAACAATTTCATTTACATATAACTTGGCTAGCTGTTCCATACTGAAAGTTTCTTTCATTGGTAAGAAATGAGCAGACTTGGTTAATCTATCCACAGTCACCCAGATTGTATCATTACCTTTTCGTGTCTTGGGTAATTTGGTAACATAGTCCATTGTTATTAATTCTCACTTCCATACAAGCATTTCTAATTGTTGTAACAAGTCTGAGGGTTTCTGATGTTCAGCTTTAACTTGTGAACATGTTAAACACTTAGCAACATAAGCTGCTATGTCCTTTTTCATTCCTATCCACCAGAAATTCTTTCTTTAGTCTTGATACATCTTATCACTTCCAGGATGTATCGTATACTTAGACTTATGGGCTTCTTATAAAATTCGGTGGCGTAGGTTTCCTTGTTTAGGTATCTAAACTCTTTGCTTATGGAATCTCCAAATTCCATATGTTCCTTGTTCTAATTCCTTAATCATTCCTTTCAGTTTTTCAGTATCGTCCTTGATTACTGATTCCTGTATCTCTCTAATTTGTTCATTTAAATCTATCTGCAGATTTAATTTGAGACCTGGGTTTTTCATGATACTTTCGACTTAAACCATCAGCTACTACATTAGCTTTTCCAGCATGATACTAGATATTACAATCATAATCACTGAGAATTTCCATCCATCTTCTCTGTCTCATATTTAACTCTTTTTGCCCAAAAACATATCTTAAACTCTTATGATCATTGAAAATAGTAAACTTACTACCGTACAGGTAGTGTCTCCAAATTTTAAGGGCAAAAATTATGGCTCCTAATTCTAAATCATGAGTTGTATAAATTTCTTCATGGCTCTTAAGTTGTCTAGAAGCATAGGCTATAACCTTTTGACGTTGCATCAACACACATCCATAACCTAACTTAGAAGCGTCACAATAGACTACGAAGTCTTCAGTTCCTTCTGGTAACGCTAATATGGGTGCGTTAGTTAATCTTTGCTTAAGGATTCTAAAGGCTTCTTCTTGTTTTGGTCCCCATTCAAACTTAATGGATTTACAAGTTAGTTTTGTCAAAGGAATGGCTATTCTAGAAAAATCTCGGATAAACCTTCTATAATAACCTGCCACTCCTTGAAAACTTCTCACCTCCGTTGGTGATTCAGGGACTTTCCATTTAGTAATCGCCTCGATCTTTGTGGGATCCACATGAATTCCTTCATGATTAACTAAATGTCCAAGAAATTGTACTTCTTCTAACCAAAATTCACATTTCGAAAATTTAGCGTAAAGCTTCTCTTTTCTCAGCAAATTTAGAAGTGTATGCAGATGCGTTGCATGTTCTTCTTTACTTTTAGAGTAAATGAGAATATCATCTATAAAGACAATTATGAATTTATCCAAATATGGCTTACATATTCGGTTCATCATGTCCATAAATGCGGCTGGGGCATTGGTTAAACCAAATGGCATGACGGTAAATTCATAATGGTCATACCTTGTCCTAAAGGCAGTCTTAGGAATGTCCTCTTCCTGTACTTTCAATTGATGATATCCTGAGCGTAAATCGATCTTAGAAAAGAATCGAGCTCCTTGCAGTTGATCAAACAGATTATCGATTCTCGGTAATGGGTACCGATTTTTTAATCGTGACCTTGTTTAGTTCTCGATAATCAATGCACATACGCACTGATCCGTCCTTCTTTTTAACAAATAAGATTGGTGCTCCCCATGGTGATGAACTCGGCTGTATAAATCCTTTCTCCAGAAGTTTGTCCAGTTGTTTCTTCAATTCCTACATTTCTGCTGGTGCCAAACGGTAAGGTGCCTTGGCAATCGGTGTTGTTCCTGGTAGCAAGTGAATTCTGAATTCGACTTCCCTGTCTGGCGGTAGTCCTGGTAATTCTTCTAGAAATACATCTGAGAATTGAGATACTACAGGAATATCTTTCAATTCTTTTCCTTTAGTGTTAATGATTATGGAAATCATATACACTAATGATCCTTTCCTTGCATAGCTTGCAGTTTTCATCACAGAGATGAATTTTGTGGATCTGGTTGGCTTATCTTCTTTAATTGTGATCTTTTCACCCTTTGGTGAATTTACTTGTATTGACTTTTGATCACATAGAATACTGGCTTTATTGGCTATTAACCAATCCATTCCTAATACAATATCAAATCCGGCCAGTTTCATTGGGTAAAGGTTAGCAATAAAAATTTTGGTTTAGAATTTCTATTCTTGCTCCCTGCAAGATTTCAGTGATCTTAATGGATTCTCCATTTGCCGTCTCTACTAGACATTCTTGTTGGAGTTTAGTTAATAGTTGACCGAGAATTTTGCAAAATGAAGTATTAATAAAACTTTGGTTCGTACCAGAGTCAAATAATACTTTAGCAAAAACATCATTAACTAAAAACGTACCGGTAATCACGTCCGGAATCATTTTGGCTTCTTCAGCTGTCAGAACAAATGCTGCAGCATTCTTAGTAGTCTTGTTGTTCATGGCTGGAGCTAGTTTCGGACAGTTCGGCTTGATATGTCCATTTTCTCCACAATTGAAGCATACTCCATTGCTGGGTTTCTTCCTATAGTCTTATTCCTTGTGTCCCGGTATCTTGCAGTAATTGCAGTATGTAGAACATCTTCCGGAATGCTTCTTCTTACAGGCCTTACAGTAAGGTGCAGAGGTAGAACCTACATTCTTCCCACGATTGAATTTTCCAGAACAAAATTCTTGGGTAAGTTTTTGAGCTAGGCTCTTCCTCTGGTTTTCTTCTTGCGTAAGTACTAATTCATCAGTCAAGGTATTGGCTAGTTCTACTGCTTCTTCTATGGTTTGTGGTCTAGCTGCCTTGACTACATGTCTAATTTCACTGATTAATCCCCAGATGTAACGGGAGATTAATATTGGTTCTGGTGAGGCTAGGATTGGCACTATTCTAGCATATTCGAAGAATAAGGTAGTGTAACCCTTACAGTCTATTCCAGTCATTCTAAGGTTTAAGAACTTATTAGCTATTTGTTCCTTTTCATTGGGAGGAGAGAATTTCCTCTCAATCATATTCTTAAACTCAGTCCATTCCATACTATAGACTTGGTCACTTCCCCTAGACTGGAGAATCGTATTCCACCATTATAAGGCTGCGTTCTTAAAAAGATTGGAAGCAAACATAATCTTATCTTCCTCTGCACATTTGCTTATTTTTAAGACAACCTCTGTCTTTTCTATCCAACGTAAAGCTGCAATGGCTCCTTCATTGCCAGATAATTCTATTGGTTTGCAAGACCAGAATTCTTTGTAAGAACAACCATATGACATGGTTCTTCTTCTTTTTGGAAAAGGCAATTGAAGTAATGGTCTATTATTATTGTTCACACTGTGACTTGGTTCAGTGTGTTGTCGTTTACTTCCATTTACAGATTTATTTTCTGCTTCTTTAACAGATTTGATGATATATGGCATAGCATCTATAATCCCTTGTGCCACTATGTGTTTGACGGCACTGTTATCTAATTGATTTCCATTATTCTCATTATTCTGGTTTTCCTGATTCACTTGGTTGTCCATCCGGATTATAAGCATTTACCAAGTATTAATATCTCATAATAAAGTTTAATGTAAACAATCACACAAACAAACACATTGATCAAAATCGTCGTGCATTGCGACATTTACTCTATTTTATCTATGCAATTTAAAATACAATACTAGTTATGCATCAATAGGTATTAAGTTATCTAGTTTAGTTGATTTGACTTTTTTTTCAAACTACACGCATATATATATTATTATGGATAGGGGTTCATTTGGTACTGCATATTACGCTCGTCGTATTTTCAAACGAGCCTCTCCCCTATTTGTCTTATCCTTTGTCCTTCATTTACTAACTCCTCACCAAAAGTGCGGAGTTCCTGCACGTTTTCGGTACTCATGGGTGGTGCGGGTGCTGGTATCGGGTCAGGGTATTGGGGTATCGGTTCTTCAAATGGGTACGGGTTTTCTAAGATTTCCCGAATATACTGGTCATTATCCCAGTATGGATCTAGAGGGTCAAGATTGGGATATGGTGCTACTGGGTTTAGCATCGGTTCCTCCTGAGGATATAGTGCGGAATATGATCTATTGTCATCAAACCATGGATCATATTCTAGAGGAACTGGTGCCGGGATTCTAGGGATTTCGTTTGGGTTCGGTTCTACTTCCATCAGTTGAGTTGGGAACAGTGGTAGCGGCTGTGGTGTTATGATTTGGTCTAAGTTTGGGTCTGCAGCAGTGGTAGCTAGTATGTGGAAATTGGCCAATCTCCTATTGACTATGTCTTGGGTCTGAATATTCATTTCTCTATTTGCTGCTGCTAAAGCCCTCTACTGTTGTAACTTCCTCATTTTTTTCCTACGCTCGTGTGCTCCCCGACTGAACCATCCTCTCTTTTTTGGTAGGGAATGGTTCTTCGGATTGCGCTTTAAATTCGAAAATCCCCTATTCTGTGTCAGCTAAATACCCCGAAGTAGTAGGCTGGGAAGAAGTTCCTTTATCTATAGGAGAACTAGACAGTTGACGATAGGCGTCTGACGGACCTTGATCACTAATACTGTAAACTAACAAATTGTCAATTAACAAAAACAATAATATACAGATATGCACATAATTATTTCCTAACACAATTAAAATTTTGGTGTCAGCAGAACACTTATGTGGCTGAAATCAGTTGCTGTAGCTCTGATACCACCTCCTATCGCAACCCCGACCCCTACCCCGGGAGCGGGCAGCCGCGAGACAGTTTCGGTGGTATCGGTGTTTAACAGTTTGGCAGCGGAATTTATATCAGGACCTTAGTTAGGAAATATTTTATCAGAGTAAACCACCGTATTTTATAAATATAAATACATATGAAAAACCCAATTTTTCATTACAATCTGTTTATAGGAATAAATCCTATTTTATTTGAAATAAACCATCTTCTTTATTTAGGTAACTTTTATAGCCACTTTTCCAAGCCTTCAGTGCTCTCCAGCTGGCTTCTATTTGGCTTTCATATTTTGTTACCTGAAACGCGTTTTAAAAACAATTGTCAGTGGAAAACACTGGTGAGTGAATCCTAATTTAATCAAAACAAGTTTTATCCTTTCGCAGTATTGAGGGCAATCAGCAATTACATTTGTTTATTTTTCTACTTTAATTACCACCCACGGTACTGTCAACCCGACTTGTGGTCATGTTACTACTCACAGTGTAGTAACAAATTTTGTATACAAAACCCCAACATACCGACGATAATTGTAGAATTACAAATACTCAATCACTGGTAACTATAATTTAAAACAATTGAGGTTTTGTAAAAACAGTTTGCAAAAATGTTTACAAAACAGAAGGATTACTCACTTTGCTAATTTAGGTATTTTCCTTGTGACTTCCTGGTTATAATCTATTAATTAAACAATGCACACGCTTTAGTATAATAACCCAATTTACATTAGTTAAACCCTCCTCGAGACAGAACTCCAACGACTACGTCGGGCAGAGCCATGATAGCCGTTACGGAGCACTAGATCAATCGGGTAGCGTATCTAATACGTAACCGGGGGTTATAATACTTACAACGAGGCAGAGCTTAGCTAATTAGGGGGTATTATGCCCGGGAATTACTTTAGCTATTCAGAATTTGAGAGAGAAAATGAGAGTTTTTGAACGAGTTGGAATGAATCCGATCGATCCTATTTATAGTGCTGATCAGGTACTTTGTCGCGCCCCGCGAAGGCCGAAGACAAAGTCTTCGCGGCCCGCGAGGACTTGTAGACTAGGTCCTAGCTTTGCTGAGTTGACCCGTAGCCCCCACACGCGTCACGACAGGTGGCACCTCAGGGTGCGGCCTAGTGGTCTAGCTATTTTGTTTTTCTTTTATTTTTATGAAATTAAAGTATTTAGGGCCCACTTTTCGTGTACGGGATGTATTTTAGGGCGTATAGGGATGTTATAAACCTTTTAGGAAGGTTGTTATACAGAGCCTCACTAAGAGCTAAACGAACAACACCTAAGGGACCACGGGTTTGTGGTGGGACATGCGATAACCAAAGCAGAGGGTGGCAAAGTAGCTAAACACGACAAAGCTTGCATCGAGAATCAACACGTGTTCGTCCCGTTCGCTTTCGATACCTTTGGCGCTCTCGCCCCTGACGCGGTGCGGTTCCTAAAGCGGGTTCAACAGGTGGTAAGCAGTAACACCGCACATGTTAAGGGGCAAAATTTTGTGTTTAGCAGGGTAGGGTGTGCTATTCAGAAGGGGGTAGCGGCGCAGCTTGTTGCTCGTCTACCTGCCATTAGTTTGTAATCGTATTGAGTTTGTTTACTCTAATATCCGTTAAAGTAAAATGAAACATTTTAAAACTTAACCTAGTTAAGTAAGTCTTTAAACTTAAGGGACTATTGTTGCATTTATAAAGAAAAGTAAACTTACAGGGACTATTTGAGCATTTAACTTTAATAATAATAATAACAACATTAACAATATCATCAACAGTCATGAGGTCTTTGGACAATGATAAAAAAAGATAATAATAAAAAGATAGCTGTTAAAAATAACAACATTAACAATATCATCAATAGTCATGAGATCTTTTAACATTTGGGCCCCGAACGTATTTTTTCTAACCCTTTTGACCCCTAAAAGTAAATGGATGGGATTAGTGTTAGGGGCCAAAAGGGTTTGAAAAAAAGACGTTGGGGGCTCAGATGATAAAATATTCTTTTTGGGCTAAAAGGGAAAAAGTGATATAACCACAGGGGTCAAAATCGTAATTTACTCTAATAATAATAATAATATTAATAATAATAATAATAATAATAATAATAATAATAATAATAATAATAATAATAATAATAATAATAATAATAATAATAATAATACTAAGACCACTTTATTAATGTATTTAGTTTAACTTCTAATACGTTTGATAATGTTATTGTTAAAAAACATTCACCAGTAAAATATGCATAGGAGTCTAATTGTGGAAACTCAGAAAAGCTAAAGTAATTCATCCGATTGTTTCTACAGCTTGTTGGTGCATTTGAAAGGAGGGGAACCAAGTTTATTTTGAAAACAAGAAGGCTAGCATTGCTAAAGTGTTGAAAGAGATGAAATCCTTAGCGTTTATGTGGATCAAAAATAGGTCCACCTTTAGAAAATTTTTGTGGAAAAATTGGTATGTTTTTAATTTGTAAGTGGATTGTTTGTTTTTTCAAACTTCTTGCTAGCCTATTTTAATGAAAGTCGCTAGAAAAAACAAAAGTAATTGATGGTTTAGGTGGTAAGTGATGGAAAGTGTTGCTAGCAACATCAATACTTTTCATGTATTTTGTTTAGTTTCCTTCAATAAATCGCGTTGTACTACGTATCATGTTCACATACATGGCTACCGTCTTGATTTTCATTACCACGTACCTTTCAGACGTAGGGGTAGCTAGATGTGAAAAGTGGGAAACAAAACGGAAATTTCTATATTATATTCAATTACGTTTCAGACGTAGGGGTAGCTAAATGTGAAAAGTGGGAAACAAAACGGAAATTTCTATATCATATTCAATTTTCTTATTTTTTAAACGCCCAACATCAGTAGTTTCATATATTTTTATCTATTCTCTATAAAATACCAAGTTATCTTACACATTTCTTTTCTTTTATTTGTCTTCAATCTCTCTCATATTCCTACAACTTATAACAAATATGTTTTTTATAAAAAAAAAAAAAAAAAAATTAATGGGTGACAACCACGCTCAGCTCTGTATTCAAAATATAGATACAACAATGGTGTTCACATTTGTAACATTCAGTGTAAATTATTAAACTTAAGGGGCGTTAATGAAATAGTTCAAATATTAAAAAAAACCATTGGTCCAGAATCCTCGGCGGTGGTTAAAGTGACAAAGGGATCAATTGATTATAGCTCATTTTCCTTCAAATTTGATTGATTCAGTCAATGTTATTTGGTGATGTGACTCCAATTTCTTTATTGTTCCCTCGTGAATTTTTGTTCAAATTTTAGATTCACTCACAATGGAAATTCCTTTGACACTGTGTTTCAGAGTTTATTAAGGGTCATGCTATTCACACACGGGCAAAATTATTCACACCTTAAAGCGTCGCGCTATGGCCATAGCGGGGCGCTTAGCTCGACAAAAGGTGATTTGACTGACTGAACTGAAACATAAGTTGCAGAGACATAAAGGTGAAACGAGGTTGCAGGTCTCGTGAACCCTAAGCGCCGCGCTATGGCTAAAGCGCGGCGCTTCGACCCCAAATTTTCACTACTTAAACCTTCTCAGACACAACATTTAGCATTCGGGGGTTTGTGTTGTTTGTCGATTTCTTTGCTGTATTAGTTACGTGTCTTGAAAAAACGATGTCGTGGTTAAGCAACTATCTTTTCGGTCAATATTCTAACGAGTCAGTTGTTCCTGATTCTTACGAGGGGACCGCTATTTCTGACTCGTATGAGAAACCGGTCTCGTCCAACTTGAGGGAGGCAGAGGTTGTATCTGGCATTCGTTATCGTGATAACACGGTGAAGCTGGATTTGAATACCCCTGTGGAGGACCCTTACGCACGACAAGGTTATTCGAATTTCGGTTACGGTGGCGAGTACAGCTTTGTACAGCAGGAGTGTTATCCAAACCACAGTTACGGTTGTCAACAGAGCTTACAAGGTTATTCGAATTTCGGTTACGGTGGCGAGCACAGCTTTGTACAGCAGGAGTGTTATCCAAACCACAGTTACGGTTGTGAACAGAGCTTTGAACATCAAGTCTATTCGGACCTCGGTGACGATGGTGAGCCGGAGGATGTGTCTGTTGACGATGAAGGCTGTTACCCGGTTACATTTTCGTTTGATACAACGCAGACCTTTTCGTCACGTAAAGAGTTGGTGCGTTGGGTACAAGACACGGCAAAAGACAATGGTTACCTCATTATGATTAAGAGGTCGAATAAAAGAGGAGAGAATTACAAGATTTGGTTTCAATGTACTTTTGGTGGGAGCATAAGAGTATAGCTACATAGAGGAAAACGGGTAGCAAGAAAATAGGCTGCCCGTTCGAGATGATCGGGTTTTCAGAATCATTCGGAAGTGTTTGGAGGATCGAGGTGACGAAGGCGAAGCATAACCACACTCCTATTGAAAACTTAGAGGGTCACGCGTATGCGAGAAGGCTTTCTTCGGAGGATAAAAAACTGGTTAAGGAGCTGGCAGAGCAAGATATTCCCAACCAAAGTATCTGGCGAACGCTGACAAAAAACAATCCGGCTAGAAAGCTTATTCCGAAAGATATACACAACGCTGTTCAGAAGATCAACGCCGAAAAAAATGTCGGTAAGTCTCCGATGCAAAAACTTGAAAACATTCTTCTCGAAAAAGATTACACTTATTACATGCGCACGAATGAGATATCGAACGAAGTTGAAGATGTCTTCTTTGTTCACAAAAAATCATTCACTATGTGGTGTGCCTTCCCGCATGTGCTATTGATTGACGCCACCTACAAAACGAAGATGTACAACCTGCCATTTGTTCAGGTCGTAGGCATGACGTCGACAAACAAATCGTTTACGGCTGCTTGTGCGGTAATTTCCGCTGAGAAGTTAGAGAACTACCTATGGGTGTTGCAGAGGATCAAGTCTATGCTGGTAGGATGTATGGAACCGCGCGTGATTTTAAAAGACAGGGAATTTGCGCTAATGAACGCGTGTGAACAAGTTTTTCCAAAAGCGCATAAGTATCTTTGTCGGTTCCATATTCAACAAAATATTAATAAGAACAGCAAGAAGAAATTCTCTGACAAGGAGTGGAAAGAATTCGTACGTACATTTTGGACATTGTGCGAGTCTACAACCGAGGAAATATACAGGTATAACTTGGAAAACCTTGAAGCACAGCTGAAAGAAGATGGCCGTGAACGTGGGTATTTCTTACATAATTATGTTCAAATTTTATATAATAACAAAAACTGACTATTTACGTTTTTTAATTTTAGAGGTTTTTGATTATTTGATGAAATCCTGGTTGGATCCGTACCGTGAAAAGTTTGTATCTTGCTGGATTAACAAAACTATCAACTTTCACCAAACTACGACCAACAGGGTTGAGGGCATGCATGCAACACTAAAAAGTCACTTTCCAAGTCATCGCTACACACTGGATAAACTTGTACTGTATGTTGATCATGTTGTTGATAGACAATACACCGAGATTAGAAGTAGCTTTGAAACAAGCCTCCGAAAAGTGATGAAGCACCACAAGGATCAGCCCATGCTTGCATATATTCTCAGAAAGGTTTCAATATATGCGATTGAGCTTTTGAGTATGGAACTAAAACGTAAGGAAGACGGGTTGAGAGCCTACGGTGCAAGCTGTGGTTGCCAACTTTTTACCAGCTGTGGTTTGCCATGTGCCTGTCGTTTGGAAAAGTTGGAAAATAAAGGTAATTAATATTTTTGACCTTTCTCGTTATGATTTTCCCACCTAATTTGTTTTCATCCACAGGTCAGCAAATCCGGATCACACACATAGACGTGTTCTGGAAGAAGCTTGACTTCAAGCCTGCAAGGAACAACATAGAGGATATCGATGTAGACGCGGAATTTGAAAAATTGAAACAATAGATCGATCCAACACCCCCTAAAGTGAAAAGGAGCTTCTTTGAAAAGTTTCAGAAAATCCTCAATCCAGGGAACAATAACAAAAAACCTCCTGTTGTTCTGAAGAAAACTCGTGGTCGCCAAACATTGAAAATGCAGGAACAAAGAAAGGTTGAAGCCGCTAGAAAAAGCTCGTACATTCCGTCGGAAGAAACTTGGGTCGAGGCCTCAGACGATCTTCCCCGTCACAGCTCGTATATATCATCCGAAGATTCTAGAAGACAAAAGAATACCAAACCGCTCAACCTACACCCTGATTTCCCGATGATCAAGCTCGGTCCTAAGACGGATATAGCGATCCGCAACTACGCATCTCAGATTCCCAAAGTGATCCATCCATAGATCGTGAGAATAAAGGACGTGAAATGTCACACCCCGATTTTTCCACGTGTCACCGGTGGGCCCGGTGGGGAGTATCGTGACGTAGTTGATATCATCATAGTCAAACAACACAATATATAAATGCACAGCGGAAGCAAAAGATGAATATATTACAATCCGAATAAAAAGTAATATCCAAGTATTACAACAGAAAGTAAAGGATCCACAGGCGGATCTTAAAACATAAATATTGTTCAACAGACTTTAGACGCCTAGAACTTGCAAGATTCCTTATTAACGTCCTGAGCAGCTTCCAGCCTATTACGTACTTGTACCTGTCACTTAGACTTTTGAAAATACGTCAGTTTTCATTGGTAAATACACTCAACCGACTCATTTGAAAATGTCTATGAAAATTGGTTTAGGTGCTCAAGGCACGAAGATGTTTTGACACTTTGATTAAAATGCACAAGGCAAATTTTAATCTTTTATACTTGGGACAAACTATATTTCATGTTATCAGTTTTACATAACTTGCTCTACATACGGGGCCCGGTTCTATGCCGGTTCATGATTAACCGACAAACCACTATTCCCATATTGGGATTCCCTTATTGGGTATAATTAATTAATAAACATATGGCATCTGTCAGGTGTATGCCTACACCCCGTGCTTAGGTCGTGGCCATTGTATTTAATGAGTCAAGGATATCCAGAACACGGTCGCATTAATCCCCAATGTTTCAGTCAAGCAATACGAATTAAAAACAGGTTATTTGGATTTCCCGACTTATTGGTCTTTGAATCCCATACCTGACCATGCGGTATTTATATTACCGTATCCCAAGCCCGTAATAGGGAAAATAAGTTAAGAGTATTTACCTGAGCTAGCTCCTGTCTTAAATAGCAAGAATTATAATAACTCAGTCGTATTCACTTAAGTAAGCGTAGGTACAATTTACCGGAAGGCTCTAGTCTGGAATGATGGTATAAATAACCAATTAGAATGCTAACGGGTCTTTAATTAAGCCTAAGCTTAGACCGGTTAATTATACGGTTCAAACGCACGATTAGGCGAAGACCGGATGTCACACCCCGATTTCCACGTGTCACCGGTGGGCCCGGTGGGGGAGTATCGTGACGTGGTTGGCAACATAATAGTCAAACAACACAATATTTAATATGCACAGCGGAAGCAATTTAAAAAGATATAATACAACCGAATAAATTATTGTAATATCAAGTATCACAACGTTCGGATGTTTATCCACAGAACGGATCGAAATAACATAGAAATAATAGTTCAACAGACTTCAGGCATCCTAAGCTTGCGAGACTTTTTATTGATGCTAAGGAGACAATCCAGCCAATTTCGTTTAGTACCTGCATTCAGTCTTTTTGGGAAAATACGTCAGTTTACACTGGTAAATACAATCAACTGACTCATTTTGAAAAATGATTTAAAATTGGTTTGGATGCACATGGCATAAACATTTTTATAACTTGGGAGAATTATTTAATATTATAATCTTGTGAACGAATTACATGTTACTTGTGCGTTCAGTAGCCCGGATCTTGTCCGGGTTAAAGATCAATAGACACACCACATCATAGAGTTATACACTGACAGGTGTACGCCTACACCCCGTGCTCAGGTCATGGCCATCTCGTAAGATGATGCCAAGAATATCCGGGACATGGTCATTAACCCCCCAAAGGCTTTAAGTAATCAAGACTGTTTAAACGAGCCGATCAAATTAGTCAACTACCCACTCAATTGTGGAGATTTGATGCTCGATCAAGCGGTATGCTATATACTGTAACCCAAGCCCGTATAGGGAAAATAAGTTAAAAGTATTTACCTGAGCAATGTATAAATCACAATAAGCAAAATGCACGTAGATTGTAAAACCGTTAAGGTTTGACCCGTTTCGGCTAATTTATGTAAACTTGTTACATAAACCGAACCGTACGCGTAATAAGCGAGACGGGTATTCATGAGAGCTATAGACAGGTTTCCTAAGTTAATTATGCCTCAAATATGTTGTGACATCAGTAAGATGTCTTTCATCATGCCCGAAACGTGTTTAAACACAAACTAGGCCCCGTAGGGGTAGTTTGGTCATTTAAAAGTTCATAAAAGAGTTTAAGTAACAAGCTGAATTACAGGTCTGATGTAATCAGCAAATATACTCAATTTACTAATTTATATCAGTAGGATAAAACATATATGTGAAATTTATCAATTATAACCAAACTATGCCCCGTAGGGGTATTTTGGTAATTTCACATAAGCCGAAAAGCTCAAAACTGAAGTCTGGGTTAATCAACTTTTGCTTACTGTTAAAATATCATAATTTTCCTAAAATATCAGTAGATATCAACCCGGGTATGTTCAATATAATTTTAATACATACTATGCGTTAAAAACGCTTAATAAGGCGATTAAAGGCCATTTCCGGGTTCGATACTTAAATCTGATATTTTTATATTTCCAGAAGGCTTAAAATAATTTATTTAACATGTGTGATCAGTAGCAAAAGGTTTGGAGTCGTTTAGATATGTAAAACTCATTTTATGGCCCGTAAGGGCAAAACCGACATTTACCGGATTAAGCCTACGACTATGAGTTATGCTCAGCCTAAAATTAATTAAAAATCTTTAAAATTCCAAAAATAATATATTAAATCAGTGGGTAAAAGATTTGATATCAAAAAGTATGTTTAAGTAGGCTATACGCTAATTACGCCATTTTATTAACATAAAGCATTCATTTTGCGATAATGAGCATAACTCTTAATCTACAATTCAAACTGATGTCAAACTTTGCATACACGTTTATATAACAGTAATTAAAGTTTCTACTCTTTTACATTTCCAAAAATCACGTTTTAAGGCAATAAGGGCATAATGGTCAACATATGGGCAATTAACGGAAACATGTATATTAATTGGATAACTAATGAACCAAGGTGTATAATCACAGAGGGTTGTACTAACATGTAACCTAATCCAATTAAAGCTCTGAGGCATTTCTAAAACATGCCTAAACGGGTCAGAACTGAAAGTCAAAGTGAAAGTCAAACTACGCGACTTTCGGTCCCGAACCGGGTCTAAACAGGAAATTGTCGGGTTGAACATGTTTAGACATGTTCTTACACTTATTACCAAGTTATAACAATGATCCAACAGGTTGTATATGATCTACAATGTTAATTACGCATAAATAGCATTTTAGGCTTCCAGTTGACTTTTTAAATATAAGTTTGACCCGACTTTTGACCTGGTTAGAGTGATGATCAGGGGAAACCCTTTTGAGGTTTTATTACCCACAAAAATACCAACTTATAACTATTTTTAATTCGAGATATGACTGAGCCATTGTTGACTAATCTCGAAGTCAAACCGTAATTACGACGGTTTGACTTTTAGCTAAAATACTAAGCTAAACTCAGTTAAATAAGGACTAGCAGACTTACAAGAGTCCTATGCACGAGATATGATCAGTTGAGAGCAGACTTGAGCTCCAGAGTTGACCAGATTGCAAGAGAATGGTGTGAGGAATGTTTGTGAACTTGAAGGCCCTTTTATAGTGGTTTCAATCACCACAATTGGTTGACAAACAAGTCTACAACAGTCCACAATTGTTCTACACATGTCCCTCAGTGCCTAGAATAGTTTAGGGGTCGCCCACATTGCATTAATGTCGAAAAAGGATCGGTTTTCCGCGTTTGTAGGAGCCTGGTCGCACTTTCTGCATCTGGCGGCCTGACGCGGCCCGCCTCCCGTTTAACAGATCTCAACGTGGGCCGCCTGGGCCTGCGAATCAGATTTTTTTATTTTCTATTGCTTTGCAACTTGACCTTTGGCTTCACGAAAGGGTAACCAAGGTTATTTCTTGCATTTTGACCCCCTTATATTTACCCACAAGGGCTTTAGGACTTATACCCACTTTGCCAAGTCCCTGGACACTTCCGGTTAACCCGAAAAGTCTTAACTTTCAACGTTTGTACTTTAACCCCTCGCACACGAATTTGATCATAACTTTCTCATACGATAACGACACTTTATGAAATTTATATCGTGCATTCTAGTGAGCATAGTTAACCATTACAAAGCTTCGGGTTTGTCAAAAGGTCACTCAGAGGTATAAATTAAACATGTTGACACATTTAGTCCCTGTAGTTTGTAATCTCTCACTTTTAGCTTCGTATGATCCATGATTTATTCGTTTGAAGGTATGAGCATCATGTAGGGTTATTATGAAGCATATTTATTCATTGTTGACATTTAGAACCCGTATAATCACATACTTTCCATGTTTGTCAACTTTAGTCCTTCCATAACATTCTTTCACACGTTCAAACTTTATGACACGTGTCAACACATTATTGGACGTGAATTTCCGAGGTGTTACACTGGAATAGAATGTGATTTAGACCCAACAAGTTCGGAGACTTGCTTAATATGGGTATTTCATACACATTCTGGATTTTGGGGTAAAACCGATAAGGTTTGACCCGTTTCGGCTAATATATGCAAACTAGTTACATAAGCCGATCCGAACGCGAAAAATGCGAAACGAGTAACCAAGTGAATCATATACAGGTTTCCTAAGTTAATATGCCTTTAATATGTTGTGATATCAGTAGGATACCTTCCATTATGCCCAAAACGAGTTTAATCTCAAAATAAGCCCCGTAGGGGTATTTTGGTCATTTTAAAGATTAAAAAGGAGTTTAATGAAGTTCTGAGATTCGTGTCCGAATACATCAGTAAAATAACTTATTTTAATAGGTCATATCAGTTGGTAATAGGTCTTATATAACAAAATGGTTTTAAACCCAAACTATGCGTTTAATATTAGTAAAAAGTCATTTTAAGCGATTTCCGGGTTATACAGGAAATCTGAGTTTTCTGATCAGGTTATAAAGTTCAAAATACTTTATTTATTATATAAAATCAGTAGCCATTGGATTGGTATCAAAAGGGCTTGTAGAACTCATTTTATGGCCTAAAAGGGCATAATCGGTATTTACCGATTTGAGGCCATAACCTTCGGTTATGGACAGGTTAAAAATGATTAAAAATCTTTAAAAATCTCAAAATATTATCTTACATCAGTGGGTAAAAGGTTTGGTGTCGAAAATTGGGTTTAGATAGGCTTTATGCTAATTGCGCCTTTTAATTACTAAAAGGCGTTATAATTACGCTAATGAGCATAACTCCTAATCTAGACCTCCAACTGATGTGAAAATTTAGGGACAACCTTATAAATTAGTAATAAGGATTATTGTCCTTTCACATTCCCAAAATTCTCGTTTTATGGTCAAAAGGGCATATTGGTCAACATTTAAGCAATTAACGGAAACATGTAAACGAATCGGATAATCAATGAACCAACCACGGAGGGTTATGCTAACATGTAGCCTGGTCCTAAGGAAGCTCTAAGGCATTTCCAAATCATACTAAATCGGGTCAGAACTGAAGTCAAAGCAAAAGTCAAAGTTTTGCGACTTTCGGTTTCGAATCGGGTCTAAACAGAAAATTGTCGGATCAAACAAGCCTAGATCAGTTCTTATACTTATTAATAGGTTATATGAGTGATAAAATAGGTTACATGCCTTCTATATTGTTAATTACATGTAAATTTGCAATTTAGGCTTCTGTTGACTTTTTCTAATCAACATTGACCCGACATTTGATCTAGATAGGATGGGAATCAGTGGGTGCCCTTTTAAGGGTTTATTGCCCACATAATTACCAACTTATAACTAACTTCAATTCGACAAATAACTGGACCATTAATAATTAATCGCTAAGTCAACCGTTAATTACAACGGTTTGACTTTTAGGTTAATAACTAAGCAAAACTTAATCAAGGAAGGTCAAGGGTGCTTACCAAAGTCCTAATCACGATTAGGGATGCTTGGTGTCTGCTCTTGAGCTCCAGAAAGTCCCACAATTGCAGATGGAATGGATGATCAAAAATGTTTGCAAACAATGGCCTTTTATAGTGATTTTTGATCCATTAGATGATGACAACTAAGTCTATGAAGTGATCTAGATCAATAACAAGTGCCCCTAAGCTCTAAAATCAGTAGGGGACGCGCATGGAATTGATAAATATCTCCATAAGTCGTTTCATGGACTTGAACAGCCAAGAAAAATGAGTTTCTTCATCTGGGTGATGCTTGCGCACCGTAAGGTTATTGGTGTTGAGGTGCACAAGCCCTTGGCCAGCAAAAGAATCTTTCAAATGTTGACATGTTTGGCCCCTGAACTTCCAAATGTCATTTCCGACACCTCTAAGGCTCGTTAAACCATTTTTAAGGCTTTATAATGATGCCTAAGCATAGAGAACATGAAACATGCTCGAAAATATGCCGGATGTCGGTTCGTTTGGTCGTACGGTCACGTTGTTCGGCTAATTATGACGAAACACGGACGGACGCGAAAAACAATCCAAACGACGCGACGAATGGAATTTTATCAAGCCAAACACTAAAATAAAATATTTTAGTACTTACATAATTTTTGGGTGTCCGTGAATATTCAGAATGTAAGATATGCGTGTAAACGCAAACTTGTGCGCTTTTTGACACTTTTAGTCCCTGCATGACTTAAAAGTTTATTTTTGTGCACCAAACACCTCTAAGCCTATATCTAAGCTATGAGAAGTATAAATAGGGTATGTTTGACTCATGGTCATATTCCGGAAGGTCCGATAACATACGAATCGGTATACTTTAACATTTTGACGCTTTAGGTCCCTCTAATGCGCAAACTTGTGTATATCATCGATTAATAGCATTGAAGCCTCATCTAATCCATATTAGGCATTCTTGAAAGTATTATTAAACATCATAATACTTCGGGCTCGGTAAAAGGTCATTCAGAGGTATAATTAAACATATTGACACTTTTAGTCCCTTATACTTGCAAAGTTGCGCGTAAATTCTCTTTTAGGCATAAAAGCCTTGGATTGCCAATGATTGGCATTCCCGAGAGTATAATCAAATATCATGAGGCTCTCACTTTATTAAAAGGTCACTCAGAGGTAAGAATTAACATGTTGACGCTTTTAGCCCTTTATTGCGCAAACTTTCAATTAATCACATAAACGGCTACACTTGATTAACAAGTGGCTCATTTGTGAATATAAAACCGTAAGAGGTTATTTAGAAACTTATTTTAGATATGATAATACTTCCAGTTCTTTCATAATCAAAGTTTTTGATTTTTCGAAAAATTAGTCCCTTAAATTCAACGTTTGACTTCATTAGGGTTTATTACACGTGTCAATACTTCATTGAACGTGATTTTTTTTCGAGGTGTTACATCCTCACCCCCTTAAAAGAAATCTCGACCTCAAGATTTGCTTAAAGTAAAGGAAGTACTTTCTATCGTATCATGGATTTAACTTCCATGGTATATTTGGGCCTCCAAGGGTATCCCAGTTGACCTATACAATAGGTGCATACTTTCTTTTGGAGCTCCTTAACCCATCGATTTTCAATCAACATAGGTTGCTCATACTATCATCGATCTGCATACCATTATGTGATAGTGCTTTTCGGCTTATTGGTGACACGTCGCTAAATCATTAGTGTGGGTCACATTGCGCGTTCCACCAAGCTCCCTAATTAGGTCTTAGCTCGTAAGCTATTTAATCATGATACATTCGATTTCCTTCGAATGATTCTATATATTCAGAGCTTAACTAGCCTGATAATTTAACAAGTTTGGCACACCCTTCCTAGGTGATATCTTTTGTTGAACCTTATTCCTTAACAAGAATTTAGGAGGGTTGCTACTTTCATTAATTCTTGATTTTCTGCCGGATACTGGCATCTTACAGATGATTATGAATTTGCGTGATCTTATTTGTTGTTTCCAATGCAACTTTCAGATCCTGATAATTGAACTTACCAATTCTCTATCTAATAATAGATGTTTAACATTCCATCTATACAAGGTCTCCAAAGGAGTAGCCTTGATACTTATATAATAATTGCTATAGAAAAACTTATTTTATGGTGAGATGGTTATTCCAACCACTACTTAGCTAATCTCAAAGAATAGCTAAACCTTACAGCTAGTCAAACCAATCAACGGTCCTGGGCAGGTAGTAGCGATTTTTAATTGTTGCCTATATAGGGTTGCGGTAATCAATGCATAAGCAAGATGATCCGTCTTTCTTATTTATATAAATCGGAGTTCTTAGGACTTCGAATTTTGGCTTTATGAAATCTTCTCTAAAAGCTTATCGATTTGGCTCTTAGTTCTTCCTATTCCGTTGATACTAACAGATATAAGGCTTTTACAATATTTGCAGCCCTACGCGGGATGTTTGTCCTGACATCCACTTGCCTTTCAGAAGGTAAACATGGTAATTCTTATAAAGAAGATAATCATGACACACACAGAGATGTTAGAGATGTCTGTATTCTCAGGCTTTGGTTCATCTATCGATGTCGGTGTCAGATGTATGACACATTCTCTTTACAATTGCAAGGATGCCCTAAGTAGAGATACTTATAAGGACACTTTATATTGGATATCTTCTTTGAATACTACTAGTCGACTTTAGTACAATATGACCATTGGGATATCTCAGGGGTTCCATGCATTAAACCTCCATACTGATCAGGCATGGAAGCAATCTATGGGACACACTAGGATACGCCAATCCTCATATGGCACTCTTATCAAACATAGTTTGGCATTCGCAGGCGATATAAAATAATGAGAAAATAATAAAATAAAATAATATATATATATTGTCGTACTCTTTCTGGGGAAAAGTATTCCAGGTTCTTATGAGAGGATTAACTTCGAGGATGGAAGAGATGGTTATTATAGATTCCATTGGTAAGTTATATCTTACATTTAACATCTGAAGTTCTTACGAATGTACTCAAGAGTTTACTAGGCTTATGGTTTACTAAAGAGTTATTATCCCTTGCATTAACATAAGATACTTAGCAGAAACTATAAATGCTAAATGGTATGGGACGTACCTGATGCTATTATTGATATGTACTGTCTCAGTCATTCAATCGGTAGCTCAGGCGTTTCCTTTCTTATCCTTCCCAGAATTAGCTGCTCCTTCCTTGATCGGTAGCTCAGGCGTTTCCTTTTTTATCCTTCCCAGAATTAGCTGCTCCTTCCTTGGCGGCCTCAGGACAATTAGTACTGATGTGGCCCTTTTCGCCACAGCTAAAACAGTTTGCATTCTTTATGTCCCTACATTCGTGGGACTGGTGACCAGTTCTTTTGCAGATGCCACATTGCTTTATCTTTTGGTTTGATCGACACTGTCCCCAGTGTCTTCTGTTGCAGGTTTTGCATGTAGGCTTCTTGTTGGAATCCTGTTGGTTATTGTTGAGCTCAGATTTGCTCTTCTTAGGATTCTGGGAGTTATCCTCCTCCCTTTTACGCTTCCCATCTTCAGAGGCTTTGGCAGCCTTGTTTCTGACCACATCGAGTGTGAGAGATAGCGACAAATCTGCCGCCGACCTGAATGTAGTAGATCTCGATGCTTTCACACTGGCCTTTATTTCTGGGGCTAAACCCCCAATAAAGCGAGCTATTCGCTTTGGTTCCGGTGTGATCAAGTAAGGAACCAATCGAGACATGGTATTGAAACTTGTAAGGTATGCTTGACAATCTAAGTTCTCCATGACTAATGTCAAGAACTCAGTCTCAATCTTCTCAACTTCATGTTGAGGACAGTAATTTTCTTTGATAAGAGCAACGAACTGATCCCAAGTCATGTTATACAAAGGGATCTTCCCGGTGGCTTGAATCAACGATCTCCACCAGGCTAAGGCCTCACCCTTAAATGATTGCGACACAAACTTGACCACATCCCTCTCAGCGCATCCGCTGATATCCACAACTGTATCCATCTCATCTAACCACGTCATACAATCTACAGCTCCTTCCTCCCCAGTGAAATCCCGGGGTTTACATGAAACAAAGTACTTGTAGGAGCAACCCTTATTACGGGGTCCTTGATTCAGTATGATCTGTTGAGACGGATCACTATGATGATTAGAAGAGTGACGCTCGTCATCTTCCTTCTTGGGTTCATCCTTCTTAGAAGGAGGCTTCGAATGCGGTGTAGATAGGGTCCTACTCCGAGTCCCACTATAGTCTTCGTACTGCCGCTCTAAGGCCTTTGTAACTGCGTCCTCTACTAACGCTTTTAGTTCAGCACCCGTTAAATTAATTCGGGCGTTATCATTGTTCTCCACTGGGTGGCTATTAATTTCATCTGAGCCAGCCATTTAATTGAACTGTTACATAAAACAAGGACAATAGTTTACTTGGGAGTTTATTATGGAATTGTCTTTTATGGCAATTCATTAACCATGGTAACGGAGACCATATTTGGTTAATTTATTAATCACATTTATTTAGGATTTATATTATAACTTATCCTAATTATAAAAATAATAACAGTTTTACTAGTGGCACGAAAGGCCTAGTCACATGGACATTTATAAATTATAAGCTATGATTTCAGAGAATCAAAGCATTGAGGTTTGAATCATAGTTCATTACCTATTTCGATCAGGGAGTCATCGCTACCCCTGTCTTTTGGCTTATGTAGAAATGAGCAAGGCCCGTAGGCACTATATTACCAATGCATGGTCAAAATATGATCATCTTAATTGATGATTTAAACCCATGATGCAGAGATCATTAAGTTGGGTTAGGAATCTTTTGAAGAATCCTTATATAAGAATGACGTGTGTGATTTTAATGAATCACGTCTGCCAGGAGTGTTAACATATTTTCAGGTGTTAACAGGGATACGAATCTTTTAAACAGGTCTTACCATCTTGGCCAGGTCTTTATAATGACACTCAGGCTCGGTTTCACTCTTAAGATTCTTATTCATATGTATACTGGTAGGGAAGGAGGGATATTTATTTTATTCAGGATCTTTATCATAAATCCTAATTTACAAGTTAATAATAGCACAAATGGCCTAGTCGCGTAGACAAGTTTAATTTATAAGCCATGATTTCAGAGAATCGGGGCATTAAGGTTTGAATCAAAGTTCATTACCTTTTCTTGACAGGGAGTTGTAGTCTACCACTGTCTCTAGTCTCAGAGGACATTAACTATAGCCCGTAGGCATTTCCCTTCTAAGGGATGTTTATAATATGATCATCTTATAGGATGATATAAGCCATGATTTCAGAGAATCGAGGCATTAAGGTTTGAATCATAGTTCATTACCTTTTCTTGACAGGGAGTTGTAGGCTACCACTATCTTTAGTCACAGAGGACGTCAATTATAGCCCGTAGGCACTTCATCCTTAGGGGATGATTATATAAATAAGGGAAATTGGAGTAATCTTATTTAAGGATGACTCATGTGATTTTATCAAACCACGTCTGCTAGGAATGTTAACATGTTACAGCTATTAACAAGGATTGGAATCCTTTGGGTAGGTTTTACCGTCTTGGCCATGTCTGCAATGACATTTAGGCTAGGTTTTACCATCTTGGCCATGTCTGCATTGACATTTAGGCTAGGTTTTACCATCTTGGCCATGTTTGCATTGACATTTAGGCTAGGTTTTACCTTTAAGATTCCTTTAATATTTAACGCAGAACAATCCTAAATTGAAATGTTAACAAGGATCTGAATCCAATTGTGGAACTACCGTCTTGGCCCTGTCTTAAAATGACACATGAGCTAGGTCTTGTCCTTTTTAGATATTGCCATTTTATTATAATGGTAGATTTTATAATATAGGGATAATATTTTTAATATAATCGTTCCTTTAAAATTTAAACAAGTATATGGTTGCCCTAAACGAGACTTCTACAAAAATGACTTGCCCATGCAAGAGCTAATCAGAAAATAACAAAGGAACCAAATAAGGACAAATAAAACGAATTAAAATTTGTCCTATGTTCTTGTCTAGACTCAAGAATGTGCAACTGTGTAACTGAGATTAAACACAAAAGGCTAGCGTTTAATTCACTCAGTGTTGGCTCTGATACCAACCTGTCACACCCCGATTTTTCCACGTGTCACCGGTGGGCCCGGTGGGGAGTATCGTGACGTAGTTGATATCATCATAGTCAAACAACACAATATATAAATGCACAGCGGAAGCAAACGATGAATATATTACAATCCGAATAAAAAGTAATATCCAAGTATTACAACGGAAAGTAAAGGATCCACAGGCGGATCTTAAAACATAAATATTGTTCAACAGACTTTAGACGCCTAGAACTTGCAAGATTCCTTATTAACGTCCTGAGCAGCTTCCAGCCTATTACGTACTTGTACCTGTCACTTAGACTTTTGAAAATACGTCAGTTTTCACTGGTAAATACACTCAACCGACTCATTTGAAAATGTCTATGAAAATTGGTTTAGGTGCTCAAGGCACGAAGATGTTTTGACACTTTGATTAAAATGCACAAGGCAAAATTTAATCTTTTATACTTGGGACAAACTATATTTCATGTTATCAGTTTTACATAACTTGCTCTACATACGGGGCCCGGTTCTATGCCGGTTCATGATTAACCGACACACTACTATTCCCTTATTGGGTATAATTAATTAATAAACATATGGCATCTGTCAGGTGTATGCCTACACCCCGTGCTTAGGTCGTGGCCATTGCATTTAATGAGTCAAGGATATCCAGGACACAGTCGCATTAATCCCCAATGTTTCAGTCAAGCAATACGAATTAAAAACAGGTTATTTGGATTTCCCGACTTATTGGTCTTTGAATCCCATACCTGACCATGCGGTATTTATATTACCGTATCCCAAGCCCGTAATAGGGAAAATAAGTTAAGAGTATTTACCTGAGCTAGCTCCTGTCTTAAATAGCAAGAATTATAATAACTCAGTCGTATTCACTTAAGTAAGCGTAGGTACAATTTACCGGAAGGCTCTAGTCTGGAATGATGGTATAAATAACCAATTAGAATGCTAACGGGTCTTTAATTAAGCCTAAGCTTAGACCGATTAATTATACGGTTCAAACGCACGATTAGGCGAAGACCGGAATAGAATGTGATTTAGACCCAACAAGTTCGGAGACTTGCTTAATATGGGTATTTCATACACATTCTGGATTTTGGGGTAAAACCGATAAGGTTTGACCCGTTTCGGCTAATATATGCAAACTAGTTACATAAGCCGATCCGAACGCGAAAAATGCGTAACGAGTAACCAAGTGAATCATATACAGGTTTCCTAAGTTAATATGCCTTTAATATGTTGTGATATCAGTAGGATACCTTCCATTATGCCCAAAACGAGTTTAATCTCAAAATAAGCCCCGTAGGGGTATTTTGGTCATTTTAAAGATTAAAAATGAGTTTAATGAAGTTCTGAGATTCGTGTCCGAATACATCAGTAAAATAACTTATTTTAATAGGTCATATCAGTTGGTAATAGGTCTTATATGACAAAATGGTTTTAAACCCAAACTATGCGTTTAATATGCGTAAAAAGTCATTTTAAGCGATTTCCGGGTTATACAGGAAATTTGAGTTTTCTGATATGGTTATAAAGTTCAAAATACTTTATTTATTATATAAAATCAGTAGCCATTGGATTGGTATCAAAAGGGCTTGTAGAACTCATTTTATGGCCTAAAAGGGCATAATCGGTATTTACCGATTTGAGGCCATAACCTTCGGTTATGGACAGGTTAAAAATGATTAAAAATCTTTAAAAATCTCAAAATATTATCTTACATCAGTGGGTAAAAGGTTTGGTGTCGAAAATTGGGTTTAGATAGGCTTTATGCTAATTGCGCCTTTTAATTACTAAAAGGCGTTATAATTACGCTAATGAGCATAACTCCTAATCTAGACCTCCAACTGATGTGAAAATTTTGGGACAACCTTATAAATTAATAATAAGGATATTGTCCTTTCACATTCCCAAAATTCTCGTTTTATGGTCAAAAGGGCATATTGGTCAACATTTAAGCAATTAACGGAAACATGTAAACGAATCGGATAATCAATGAACCAACCACGGAGGGTTATGCTAACATGTAGCCTGGTCCTAAGGAAGCTCTAAGGCATTTCCAAATCATACTAAATCGGGTCAGAACTGAAGTCAAATCAAAAGTCAAAGTTTTACGACTTTCGGTTCCGAACCGGGTCTAAACAGAAAATTGTCGGATCAAACAAGCCTAGATCAGTTCTTATACTTATTAATAGGTTATACGAGTGATAAAATAGGTTACATGCCTTCTATATTGTTAATTACATGTAAATTTGCAATTTAGGCTTCTGTTGACTTTTTCTAATCAACTTTTACCCGACATTTGATCTAGATAGGATGGGAATCAGTGGGTGCCCTTTTAAGGGTTTATTGCCCACATAATTACCAACTTATAACTACCTTCAATTCGACAAATCACTGGACCATTAATAATTAATCACTAAGTCAACCGTTAATTACAACGGTTTGACTTTTAGGTTAATAACTAAGCAAAACTTAATCAAGGAAGGTCAAGGGTGCTTACCAAAGTCCTAATCACGATTAGGGATGCTTGGTGTCTGCTCTTGAGCTCTAGAAAGTCCCACAATTGCAGATGGAATGGATGATCAAAAATGTTTGCAAACAATGGCCTTTTATAGTGATTTTTGATCCATTAGATGATGAAAACTAAGTCTATGAAGTGATCTAGATCAATAACAAGTGCCCCTAAGCTCCAAAATCAGTAGGGGAGGCGCATGGAATTGATACCATAAGTCGTTTCATGGACTTGAACAGCCAAGAAAAATGAGTTTCTACATCTGGGTGATGCTTGCGCACCGTATGGTTATTGGTGTTGAGGTGCACAAGCCCTTGGCCAGCAAAAGAATCTTTCAAATGTTGACATGTTTGGCCCCTGAACTTCCAAATGTCATTTTCGACACCTCTAAGGCCCGTTAAACCATTTTTAAGGCTTTATAATGATGCCTAAGCATAGAGAACATGAAACATGCTCGAAAATATGCCGGATGTCGGTTCGTTTGGTTGTACGGTCACGTTGTTCGGCTAATTACGACGAAACACGGACGGACGCGAAAAACAATCCAAACGACGCGACGAATGGAATTCTATCAAGTCAAACACTAAAATAAAATATTTTAGTGCTTACATAAATTTTTGGGTGTCCGTGAATATTCAGAATGTAAGATATGCGTGTAAACGCAAACTTGTGTGCTTTTTGACACTTTTAGTCCCTGCATGACTTAAAAGTTTATTTTTGTGCACCAAACACCTCTAAGCCTATATCTAAGCTATGAGAAGTATAAATAGGGTATGTTTGACTCATGGTCATATTCCGGAAGGTCCGATAACATACGAATCGGTATACTTTAACAGTTTGACGCTTTAGGTCCCTCTAATGTGCAAACTTGTGTATATCATCGATTAATAGCATTGAAGCCTCATCTAATCCATATTAGGCATTCTTGAAAGTGTTATTAAACATCATAATACTTCGGGCTCGGTAAAAGGTCATTCAGAGGTATAATTAAACATATTGACACTTTTAGTCCCTTATACTTGCAAAGTTGCGCGTAAATTCTCTTTTAGGCATAAAAGCCTTGGATTGCCAATGATTGGCATTCCCGAGAGTATAATCAAATATCATGAGGCTCTCGGTTTGTTAAAAGGTCACTCAGAGGTAAGAATTAACATGTTGACGCTTTTAACCCTTTATTGCGCAAACTTTCAATTAATCACATAAACGGCTACACTTGATTAATAAGTGGCTCATTTGTGAATATAAAACCGTAAGAGGTTATTTAGAAACTTATTTTAGATATGTTAATACTTCCAGTTTTTTCATAATCAAAGTTTTCGATTTTTCGAAAAATTAGTCCCTTAAATTCAACGTTTGACTTCATTAGGGTTTATTACACGTGTCAATACTTCATTGAACGTGATTTTTTTTCGAGGTGTTACATGAAACCAGATGGTCATTGTGGGTTTCGATCGGTGGCTGTTGGGTTAGGAGTGAAACAAAATTCATATTTGAAGATCCGGAAACAACTTATAATGGAGTTACGTATGAATGAATCGCTTTGGAGGCAGGTTTTCGATCCGGAAAACATAGGACATTATGATGCGCTGGTTAGACGGATCGATTTCAAGGGGGTGGGACGAGCAGGTATCGAAAATTACATGACGATGCCTGAGACGGGGTTTCTTGTTGCCCAACGATACGGTGTGATTGTTCACACCTTCGACATTCGTGGGAGCGATACAATTTTCCCTCTGCTGGGCGGGCCAAATGAAGGTGAGCAACCTCACCTGGTGGTTGCGGTTATGTTCGTCGACGATGGGCATTTCATACATGTAGAGCTTGGAGGTTGTTATCCAATGCCTCCCCCAAACCTACTCTGGACAGCGAACAGAACAGAGCGCGCAGCAGCCTGGCATACATTATACAGGGATCAGATCGACGCGTACGAAATGCTTACGTATCGTCCCCCTGACCTTAATGTAACCGCATATGTTGAAGATGTATGTTAAATGTGTTTAATAATAATCATGTTAATTCTTTTACAATCCAAAAGTACGTTTGTGTTTGTTTAATATATGCGTTACATCATGTTAAAAACCGAATGTCACCCCCACGACCCAATCAGATTCAAAATGACAATATACATCATAATACTACAATTAATGAAAAAATACGTCATGTACATGTACGGTAGGCGACTGATACACATAACACTACTCATAGGAGTACTTGTGCTTTCAAACCAAAATGATACGATATAATGGAATATGACATCACACGTAACCGATTTGATCCGGAACTTGCAGTATAGTCCATATATATTAAAAAATGATGTATAATGGAAAAAGCGTAAAATTTAGACTATTATCGACGCGTTTGTGAATTAAAAACAATTTTAAAAAAATAAAAAAAGGCCCTAAGCGCCGCGCTTTGACCTAAGCGGGGCGCTTTGGAACCTCAGCGGGGCGCTTTGCCCATAGCGGGGCGCTTTGGTCCTTCGTTTAACCTGAAGCGGAGCAGCTTCTCCCCCATTTCATCACAAACACAAACACACACACAAATGTGCGATTACACACACTTGGGCTACGATCTTCTTTTTCAAGATTTCAACCGCTAAAAGGTAAGATCGAACATCCTATATCGTTTTCGTTAAATAGTTATGTTTCATATTGTTTTGATTTGGGCGGGTTTTGATCCGGAACTGGGTTCTGTTTGTGAAAACGAAGAACTAAAGCGCCGCGCCGAGGCCAAAGCGGGGCGCTTTAGTTCATGTTTAATTTTTTTTCTATTATTTATTTATTATTTGTTTAATATTATTTATTTATTATTTAAATTGTTTAATAATAGTATATGTTTATTATTTTTTATTTAATATTATTTGTTTATTATCTTTTATTTAAATTGTTTAATAATATTATTTGTTTATTATCTTTTATTTAAATTGTTTAATAATATTATTTGTTTATTATTTTTTATTTAAATTGTTTAATAATATTATTTGTTTATTATTTTTTATTTAAATTGTTTAATAATATTATTTGTTTATTATTTTTTATTTAAATTGTTTAATAATATTATTTGTTTATTATCTTTTATTTAATATTATTTGTTTATTATCTTTTTTTAAATTGTTTAATAATATTATTTGTTTATTATCTTTTATTTAAATTGTTTAATAATATTATTTGTTTATTATCTTTTAAACGTGCAGGGATGGATTCCGATGACGAGATTGAGCATATGGACGCTGAGGGAGAGGTGGGAGAGGAGGGAGAGGAGGTATGTCCGTACCTGCAGTTTCCGCAGGGGTCACGGGTGGCGAGGAGATGCGCTAGGTTGCGCACCATGGAGATTGGGGGGCATGTAGGGATAGACTGGGACCTGCTGGAGACCGTGGGAGAGGCCGCGCGGACGCGTGATATAGTTGGACTAGATACTCCTTGGTCGCGCCTATTTCAGATAGCGATGGAGGACTCGTACCATGAGCTTACGGTTGAGTTTCTTTCTACGTTTACATACGCGTCGCATCCGGCGGATTACGTGGAGGACCCGGATTTTCTAGTCCACGAGGTTACATTCCGTCTCGCCGGTCAGCAGTTTCAGATGAGTGTGCGGGAGTTTGCTGTCCATACAGGTTTGTACACAGAGCCCGAGCTTAATACTGATTTATATACGCAGGCGGTTAGGGCGATGGACAGGCAGACGCTTATCAGTTTCTGGAGGGCCATTTCCAGGGTTCCCTTTGGGAAATCCTGGCAAAAGGCCACCACCATTAGAGACCCCTTGTACCGATACCTGCACCATATTATCGCGTCATCTATCGTGCCGCGGGGTACCAGCAGGGAGAAGGTTAACCTCAGTGACCTTTTCTTTCTATACTGCCTACTTCGCGGCCAGCCCTGTGATCTAGCAGCCTGCCTGGCAGATTACTTTGCCAGTGCATACCACCGGCAGCTCCGCGGGCAGCTGCACACTGGCTCATACATCACCGCCATTGCACGCTTGCTAGGGCTCGTGCCCGAGAGTGATCCGGAGCTGTCCGATCCGATCCCGTCAACCAGGTTGGGCCGCGCGTCAGTATCTAGCATGCAGATCACCCATGTCTTTGATGTTGGTCTGAGGTTTAGGGGCCGTGACGGGTAGATTTGGCATGCGGAGGTGTTGCCGGAGGTCATCCCGGTTGTTATTGAGCTGAGGGATGGAGTGTTAGCCGCTCCTCATGTTCAGGAGGCCGCTCGGCAGGCTCAGCTACAGGCTCAGGCTCAGCCTCAGCCTCAGGCTCAGCCTGTATTCGAGGATCCGGCTCAGGAGGAGCATGTCGAGGAGATCCCGGTACCACCAGTTCAGCCACCTCCTGAGCCGCCACAGCACCCGCAGCACGTTTACGCTGACCTGCCTCCGGTAGCGCGTGCGGTGGCTCGGGACTTCGACCGACGCCTCAGACGCCAGGGCGCACTCATTGATTGGATGGTCGAGACGCTCGTTGCTCTACGAGAGCTCGCCGGGTTGCCTCCACTTCCCCTCCCACCGTCCCCACCGCACGAGGATTAGCACCTTAGTTTGTTTGTATAGTGTTTTGTTATGTATTATGTACTCAGTTGTACCTTTTTGTTTTGTATGTACAAACTGATATATATGTATATATATATATATATAAATATATATATATATTGCAGTTAATCTTCTATTTATATCACGTTGGTTTTGGATTGTTTACGTTTAATTCTTATGGCTTTCTGTACATTTTATTTAACGTGTTCGTTTAATTTAACAAAATAAACTAGGTTAACAATTTATAAAGACGCACTTATATTTTATACGTTCTATAAAAATAACGACGTAAAAAAACGTAATTATAAAACAACTATGAATTATATGTAATACTAATATTTTATAATAATAATAAAACTCAAATACAATTTTTTCCTCCAAAAAACACTACCAACCTAACCCACATCCCACCTATTTCAAAAAAAAAAAAAAACAACACAAACTCATCTCCACTGGCCATTTGTCTTTTTGCACACCCAAAGCGCCGCGCTTAGGCCAAAGCGGGGCGCTTTGGGTGTGGAAAAAGACAAATGGCGTGTGCGAATAGACCATGCCTTTATTAATGGAAAGAAAGGAAAATAAATAAATAAAAAGTAAAAATATTTTGTGTTATATAGTTTCATTTAAGGAAGGAAAAGAAAGGAAGTGAAAAAAAAACTAGGCTAAATTGTTAAGTTTTTTTATCCTTCTGATTTGGAAGGAAATGAGGGAAAAACATCTTTTTTTTTTCTTTCTTGTCCTTTCCTTCCTCACTTTTACTTTCTTTTCTTTTCCCACATTAAGTTAACTCGAGAACAGAGCATAAATTTAATTTTAGGAGAGAGAACGTCCAAGGGTTGGCCGATGGTTGGTTTGAGTTCAACAACACAGACTTTGAATGCAATCGATGAAGCCGAGGGCAATTTTGTCATTTTACCCAGTGTTGTTAAAATCGCGACTAGTCGGCGATTAATCGCTAGTCGGCCAGTAACTGGGTAATTTTTCGTTAATCAGTCAATTAATCGCTAGTCGGTCTAGTCGGACCTAGTCGGCCGGCCAAAATCGGCGATTCCGGCAAAAAAGTTGAATATTCCGGCCAAAACTTCTAAATTCCGACCAGTTTCCTACCAATCCATGTGAATTCCAACAATTAATCTTATATACTTAAAAAAATGAGTTGAGTAAGGTTAAAACCTAGCTACTTAAAATATTTACCTACAAAAATGTGTATATCTATACATAAAAATGAAAATTGCATATAAAAAACCTGATACAATTAATTTCGAGTAGTCGCTAGTCCCCACCTCACCGACCGACTAGCGAATAGTAAGTTTTCCAACCTTGATTTTACCTCGTAGTAATTGAAAAGGTTAACAAGAGTTGGTGTAAAGAAAAAAAAAAAAAAAAAAAAAAGTGCAAAACTCTTAAATAAAGGATACAGTAAAGATAAAGGACAACCTACACACAATTAAAGGAAATAATTTGTATTTCATCTTTAATATTAAAGAGAGTAAAATGCACGGATAGTCTCTATGGTTTGGTGAAATTTCACCTTTAGTCCTAAACTTTACAAAATTACACTCTTAGTCCCTGTGGTTTGACAAGTTCTTACTCGGACTATCCGAGTAACAACTTGTAAAACCACAGGAACTATCCGAGTAACAACTTGTCAAACCACAGGGACTATCCGAGTAACCTTCATTCGTTTTAGGGACTATCCGAGTAACAACTTGTCAAACAATAGGGACTAAGAGTGTAATTCTGAAAAATTGGGGACTAAAGGTGAAAATTCACCAAACCACAGGGACTATCCGTGCATTTTACTCTATTAGAGATGCATGATACTTTAGGAATAAGAATAAATAAACAAATCTTCTCTCAAACTTCTCTTCGATATTTATATCTATAAAACTAGGGGTGTGAATTTTTGACACGACCCGAAAACATGACACAAATCTAACACGAAATTAGTGGGTTTAGGTTTACATTAAACGAGTTTGGGTCAGTTTCAGGTTAAACTCGTTTAGCTAAACAGGTCAGGTTCGGGTTAACCTGGCCGGGTTGACGGGTTGGCCCGTTTGACCCATTTATATTATATTATATTTTTTACAACATGTTTTATATTATAAATTAAATTGGGTTTTTATTTTACGCCTTGATTAAAATTTAAAAAGAGAATTTGACATAAAATTTTATAATTGAGTAAACTGTCATTTCGTCCCAGTAGTTTGTCCAATTAGCCAGTTCAGGCTAAATTTCAAATTTGTACCATTTCTGTCCCTGACATTCTTTAAACATGTCAGTTCCATCCAAATAAACACGAGTTAACTGCCATTTTCATCCATGTGGTTTGTCCAATTATCCGATTCAACCTTAGTTTTTTGGATGGGATTGACATGTTTCAATAATGTTAGAGACGACAATGATATAAATTTGAAATTTGGGCTGAACTGGCATAAATGGACAAAGCACAGGGACGAAAATGACAGTTAACTCTTTATAATTTGATATAATTGTATTATAAACATTTGTATGTTTTTTTAGTAAAATTTAATTTTAATATATTAATTTGTGGAAAAAGATTAAAAAGTTGAAAAATTCGGGTTGAACGGGTCGTGTTTGGGTTAACTCATCAATATTCGGGTTGTGTTCGGGTTCATATGTATGGGACATTTTTTGGGTTCGGGTTCGTCTAAACTTTTCGGATTCGGGTTGAACCCGCCAACCCACAAACACGACCCGTTTAACACCCCTGTATAAAACCTTCATATGGCCTTTAATTTGAGATTGATCACGTTGTAGAAATCTTTCATAAATTATCAAACAACACAATACACTACATGTTGTAAATTATGGTTAGCAAATTTATTTATGATACACCCAAAATATATCACGTCTACATCACGATAAAGTCGCAATTCAAATTATGAAGTTTCATGATGTGTCTACACATACAGTTTAAAGTTTCTTTCAAACTATTGTCTTTCAACAGAACTCATTAATACCATTATTTTAGTTGCAACGTTCCATTTAATATAATGATTACTCGAGGGCCTTTGTTCTAAGACTATACAGTGTGAATGGGCTTGAAAATGGGGTGTTATGCGACATGTAGACGACACTTAAGCACGCATCAGAAATGGGACGTGGTGCAAAAACGGAAGGTGTAGGACGGGGCGTGAAAGTGCGGCGTTATTCGACAAGTGGCACACAATTTTTGTTGTTAGTAATTTTACCTATTATATTAACAATATATATATATATATATATATATATATATATATATATATATATATATATATATAGGGTAGGGATAGTGTACATTAATTCAGAAGTGTGAGAAGTATAAGACCATATAAACACAGTATAACACTATGTAACACCATACAACACCATATAACACTATATAACAATATATAACACTATCATAGACATGCTATTAGACAAAATATAGTGTTATATGACGCTATATGGTGTTACATGTTATAATACACTTCTCACACTTCTGAATTCATGTACAGGATCCTCTATCTATCTATCTATCTATATATATATATATATATATATACACCAACCATAAACCCGTAGTCCACAACTTCTCTCAGCTCTCTCTCTCTTTCTCTCTCTATAAAAAAAAGTTGTTTAGATCTGTGCTCTGTTGATCCCCACTAATTAATCATCGCATAAACTCCACACTTAGTCGTCCACCAATGTAAATAAAAGAATATTATTACCTTCCCACTAAGTACACTTGTAATTTGACATAAAGAAGTTAATTCAAGAATTCATTGTTCATTTATATTATAAATATAAATACATATCTTCCCATATTATTTTTATATTTTAGAACACAATTCGTCATTGCAACCAAACCCGATATACTTCTGTTTCGTATACTAAATGTGGAAAATTAAGAAAAGCCCTTGAGCTTTGAAGTAGCCCGGTGATCCTAAAACCACACCAGTTTCCCTACAATTGGTTAAATCATCCTAGCTGGCAACATCAGCCATTCGGGTCCCACATTATCTATAGACAGTCGGACAACTTCTGCTTCCCAGCTACCTGTCACAACGATTGCCACATTGGCAGCAGAATTAGTGACATGCATCATGACATCAAGCATTCCAAATATGAACTCAATATAATAAACTGTTCATCAAGCACTCCAAACATTTATTAAACTCATGGGCTGTTTGTGTCACACCCTCAAAATACCACATGCGGAAACCCCGCAAGGCGTATGACGTACCAGGATCCAGGCACCAATCACATTGAACTAATAACAAGATATTATATAAAAATTCCCATTTATTACGTTGTAGTATTCTCAAAACATAACTTAAAGCTTAACATGTTCAGCGGAAGCATAATGTAAATCATTGTTCAATGTTCAAAAGTTAAATATATGAAAACCAATGGTCTTGTCACATGTTTCCAAGTTTCTCGACCCATGACCACTCCATCAAATCTAGACAGCAAGTTCCATATCCAAGAATCTAACGACCTGCGAGCATGCAACAAGAGTATCAGCATAAAGCTGGCGAGTTCACAGTATTGTAAAAACGTTAGTTGCCAAGTGTTTAGTTCAGTTTAAAAGCTATGTTGATAATAACCCGAGTACCGCAAGATGGCGTCAAATCGTTTGCCCGTCCTCTCAGGTACTGTGTGAGGTTGCCAAGCCTAATAGCGCTATAAACTAATACCCCGTTACCTCTCAGGTAACTAATTCGGTATAAGATGGGACTTAAGGTGATAGGTGTGAGTGTATTATCTAACATCCCGGCTTAACCCAAAAAGACGTATTCCTCTCGGGAATACCCGTTTGATTGTCCCACCCACCGGGACGCATGCTCAAGAGAAGTGAACTCACCTTAGATTTACTTGGTAGATTAAATAACTTGAACTAATGTGGTCAACCACGTCCTATTATGGCTACCATACAAGTCAGGTTCGGTTCAAGTAACATGCGTATTTGTTCTACACGTATCTAGCATCTTGCATTCAAACAGAGATCATAGCATACACGCGTAACATACCAGTTAGCATCCACGTACACAACGAGGGTCTACAAGTGTACTGGTTAAGTGTATGGCCCACTATTAAGGCCCATTAGAAGGGTGCGAGTCCAAACAAGTATGCGGCCCAACAGTTAAATGTCGAGACTATGAGGTCTCGGGTCGAGACTAGAGACCTCTAGTCGAGATCATGTGGTCTCGAGTTGTAATCCAGACGGTCTCGAGTCGAGATTAAGGGGTTTCGGGTGACGTTGTAGCAGTCGAGACTATGAGGTCTCGAGTCGAAACCAGACCCACAACCATGGTCTCGGGTCTTCTTGTTTGAGTGAAAGTGTGGTCTCGAGTCGAAACCATGAGGTCTCGACTCGCAACCTCAGTCGAGACCTGGAGATGTAACTGATTTCCTTAATTGACGCCCATTACCTCCGTAACAACAGTTATCACATATAGTATGTTCCAATCAGATCACACATCAATCATTTAGCAATTATACACCTTTATACAATCAAACTTATGAACAAGTATTAACCTAATCAATTAACATTCAAACATTCTAATTGGACCATTAGAACAGTGATTTCAAACACTATCATGCAACCCTAATTCATCATCTAATACGACCAACAGTTTATTATATAATCATCATGCCAAATCAGATCAAACATCCAAAGATACCATCAAACATTTATTCGTAACTTAAATATAACTGATATGAACATCACAATTCAAGTTCGTGCATAACACCTTACCAACCCTAGTTCTTTATAATGTTATTTCTTCTAACAGTTTGCTATCCAGATTAACCTATCCATTTGATTCATGTCAATCATGAAGCAACCCTACATCATACTTTGATCATAAACATATCATATACTCACATGTACTCACGGCCGAAATCAACAAAGGACACAATTCAAAACAAAACTAAAGATACTAACCAAGAGTTTGGGCGCACACTAGTGATAGAATGAGGGAGAGATGGTGCTGCGATTCAATGAGGTCTTCGAAGGAGGAAGAGGGCTGCCGTACAAGATAGAGAGGATGAGAGAGTTTAGGGTTTGGTTTTGTTTTTGTTTTGTGTTTGAGGAATTATGAAACCAATTCTCCCAACCATGTGGGTGTATGCGTACAAGGAATCATGTTGGGCCCGATCACTAGGCTTCGTTGGACTGAGAACCGAGAGAAGTGTTTGGGCCGAGAATATGTTCATCACTATAAAGAGGTGTGCGGTTGTGAGGGAGGGTGTGACTCAGTTCTCTTGTGTGACCAAACATCAACTCATACATGTATATAACATTCACATAATTTATAAACTTGTAACCAATCATTAGTGATCAAACATTTTAATTTATTAGATAACATATACGCAAGTAACAAAGGATCAGTACAAGGAAAAGACTATTCAATTTACGGGTTGTCACATCATCCCCAACCTGAAAGAAATTTCGTCCTGAAATTTGATAAATAGTCTCAGATGAGTGAAGTGATAGATCAGGATGACTGATAATTCAGGATGACTGTGGATTTCCTCGGGTGCCACATCATCCCCAACTTGAAAGGGAATTTCGTCCCGAAATTCACCAGTTGCATCAGAATTTGATTGAACGGTTTTAAACAGTTGAGGGTACTTGAGTTTCATCTGATCCTCGCGTTCCCACGTGAACTCCGATCCACGTCTTGAGTTCCAACGAACTCTCACAATTGGGATTCGGCTGTGCTCACGAACCTTAATTTCCCGATACATGATTTCGACAGGTTCTTCAACGAACTGCAACTTATCGTCGATTTTCAGTTCTTGAAGTGGTACCACAAGTGTTTCATCGGACACACACTTCTTTAGGTTTGATACATGGAAGACATCATGAACGTTACCCAACTCGTCAGGTAATTCGAGCTTGAGTTCTAACAAACTCTCACAATTGAAATTCGGCTGTGCTTACGAACCTTAGTTTACCGATTCGTTCCAGAATTTTGAATGGCCCAACATAACGTGGATTAAGCTTGTCGCGCTTCCCAAAGCGCACCACACCCTTCCAAGGGGAGACTTTTAGCATGACACGATCACCTACAGTGAACTCCAAGGGTTTCCTACGCTTATCAGCGTAGCTTTTCTGACGGTCACGCGCTGCCGCCATACGATTTCTGATCTGGACAATCTTCTCAGAGGTTTCAAGCACAAGTTCTGGGCCTGTAATCTGGTTGTCACCCACCTCAGCCAAACAAAGAGGAGATCGGCATTTCCGTCCGTATAATGCCTCGAACGGAGCTGCCTGGATACTGGAATGGAAACTGTTGTTATAAGAGAACTCTACCTGTCACACCCCAACTAATGGCGGAATCATCGGAGTGGGACTAGTTCGAGATTGCAAGAGACTTCATAACACTATTTGTGACAATATTTAACTCAACCGATTTCATTTCATAGCAAATTGTCAAATATTACAAGGAAATTCAAATAACAAAATTGTTCAAACATAACAACAACAAAATTGATACAACACTTTAAACCTAAACGTCTAAGTGAGTATCTAGGCATCTTTGCTAATCCATTTCATAGCATCATCAATCCTCAACCTGTAACATGTTTAAAATACAATTCAATGCAAAAGAAAAGGCGAGTATACAAGTTTAAGAATAAGTATAAGTATAAAATTTTAAAACGAATCCACATGGCAACTTAGTTTATACAAGATCAACATAACATGGCATGCAATATTTCTAGTCAACCCTCTGTTTATGCAAAATGATATAATTCAACATGACCACTAGTCTACGGACGGTGCGTTACTCCTATAGCGTTATACATGTTAAATGGAGGCTCGTATAAAGCTAATGACTATAGTATATCACATAAGTATGGTCCACGTATAAACATCAAGTATAACAACATAGTATTCATGTATAAGGATTGTTTTCGTGCATTGCATAAAGAATAAGTTTAAGTGTGGTTTTATAAATTAACATGTTACACCCCAAAAGTGGTTAACATAAAAAGGGGGTTGCGAGTATACTCACGGTTTTGCAAGTCTTCACTTGTGAATCCGCGAGTTAGTTGTTGTTGGAGGTAGGAACACCAATTCCTTCTACACGAAGAAACGAAGTGTATGAGTGTGGGGAAATCAGAAGATTTAAGGATTCGAAATTTAAACATCATAAACTTAAACATATGAAAATAACATGTGAAAATAATCACCTAGTACATATGATACTTGTTCTTGACACTATGAAACTCTGAGGAGTTTATATGTTTTCATGGAACAAGGTTCCATTAGAATCGTGACAAGTTATCATACTATCGGATGATATAATCTAGTACTTCGACATATGAACACTAGTTCATCATCTAAGATTCGATTATTTGGATTATGTGTTCATATATTACATATAATATATACATATATTATATGCATATTATTATGTCCAATATTTCAAGCATGAGGTAGAAGATTAAGATCTTCATTTAGGTACCTCTAAGTATCATGGAAATCATGTTGGAGGTAGGAAGAACAAGCTTCCATTTAGGCAACTCTTATGTGTTCACCAATACACTTGATGTAAAAACATACAAGGAGGGTCATGAACTATGAATAATACAAGAATGTGAATGACTACTCTATAAGAAATCATCAAGTAATGTGGGGATTTTATGTTGGACAACCCAAGTTAGTCCATAATCACACCTTCATCAAGCTTGAAGCTTGAACATCACTTGTGGGTTAAAAACCCTAAAAAAAACTGAATGTATATGAGGTTTAACCTCTGATTTTGTATGTCTCAGCCCCATTTTTAAGCCCAACTAACCATACAAGTGGCTATGCGCATAAGGACGTGGGTTTGAGTTGACTTAGACTCAAGTTAAACAAGTAATAGTAAAGATTAATGAAATCAGATTCAAACAGTGAACTTTGGAGCCTATTTGCTGGAGTTCCAGGGACTTATTTACTAGAAATACCCATGGAATCGAAGCTAATGTCGATCCAAGTGCATAGGAAAAAGAATGAGCTAAAACGGACAAGTACTGAGTGAGTTATGTTCACTTTAGTGAAGGATAGTGCTTCTGTCCGAACTTGAAGTTTCAGCTGCGTTTTTGGAGATTTGAGAGAGATTTAGAGGAGTTTGTAAAGTGTTTAGGACTTGGATTGGTGTGGTATTTATAGGGGAAGGGTTGGTGTTAGTGGTTGTGAGTTTTTAATGCAAGAAACACACATTGGAAGCAACAAACACACTAAAATGGCCCAATCCTGTAAGCTAAATGAGCTGGTCTCGGATTCATAGTTCTCGCGGGCCGTGAAGGGAGACAGGGGGGATGTTTGCGGGCCGTGACAAGGGGGAAGGCTGGAGACCAAGTTTTGTTTATTTACAGATTGGCCCCTGAAGTTTACTAATTAGGGTTTTAAGGCCTTTTAGGGACTATTTTCGCCATAAAAGCATAGTTTAAGGGCAAATCAAGTATGAGGAACATAAACCAAGTATAATTAAGCGTATGAAGGTCGTATTTAAGTATCGTTTACGATCAAAACACATTTTATGCATAAGTTTCACATATTTGCAAGTTTAGCACATAGTTTCCAAGAATTACGAATAAGCATCAATTGTTTTACGAAATTGAATGTATGAGCATATATAAAGTATGTATAACATGAATTTGACAAAATACGAGTTTTACTTATGATCCAAGTCTCGAATTTTACAATGGTTACAAAGAAAGAACGATTACAAGAACACAAGGTTTCCAAAAATAGAAATACAAGCAAGACTTTCTATTTATGGAAAGTACAAAGAAGCAGGGCGTTACACTACCAAAGGAAAGTGCTTTTCCCAACCTTTACCGAAGTCGATTACACATGCACACAACATGTCTTCAAGTGTCTGGATGGTTCGTTCGCTCTGACCATCCGTCTGAGGGTGATAAGCAGTGCTCATGTCGAGACGTGAGCCGAATGATTTGTGCATCGCCTGCCACAAATCGGATATAAAACGCGGGTCACAATCAGAGATGATAGAGGTGGGCACTTTGTGCCTAGACACCACCTTCTTCAGATAAACACCAGCAAGTTGTGAAAACTTATCAGTTTCCTTGATCGCAAGGAAGTGCACAGATTTCGTCAGACGGTCAACGATCACCCATATGGTATCACTTCCATTTTGAGTTCTTGGTAGTCCGGTGACAAAGTCCATAGCAATCTGTTCCTATTTCCACATCGGTATTTCTGGTTGTTGAAGCAAGCTAGACGGTTTCTGGTATTCCACCTTGACCTTCGCACAACTCAAGCATTTACTCACATACGTTGCTATATGGGCTTTCATCTTCGATCACCAGTATAAGACTTTTAGATCCTGATACATCTTATCAGAACCTGGATGAACAGAGTATCGAGACTTGTGAGCTTCATCCATCACAAGCTCTTTAAGGTTACCATACAAAGGGATACATATTCGCTCCATGAAATAGCGAATACCGTCAGATCTTTCTACAAGTCGTTTCTCTAGACCCCGCATGGCTTCAGCTTTAAGGTTCTCATTTTTCAACGCTTCAGTTTGGGCAGAATGAATCTGGTCAGGTAGGTTGGAGTGGATGGTGAGCTGCAAAGCTCGAACACGTCTAGGTTTCGTCTCCTTGTGACTAAGGGCATCAGCCACAACGTTAGCTTTTCCTGGATGATACTTTATTGCACAATCATAATCGTTTAAGAGTTCCACCCAGCGACGCTGTCGCATGTTCAACTCTTTCTGGTCAAAGATATGCTGAAGGCTCCTGTGGTCGGTATAAATAGTGCATTTAGTACCATACAAGTAATGCCTCCAGATTTTTAGCGCAAAAACCACGGCCCCCAACTCCAAGTCGTGAGTCGTGTAATTCTTCTCATGAATCTTTAACTGTCGGGAAGCGTAAGCTATCACTTTCTCATGTTGCATCAGCACGCAACCGAGACCCTGAACAGAAGCATCACAGTACACCATGAAATCTTCAGTACCCTCAGGTAGGGACAAGATTGGTACACTGCAGAGTTTTTGTTTCAAAAGCTAAAAATCGTCATCCTGTTTCGTTCCCCAGGAGTATACAACCCCTTTCTGTGTCAACGTGGTAAGAGGTTGAGCAATCCTTGGAAAATTTTTAATAAATCTGCGATAGTATCCAGCGAGACCAAGAAATTGTCACACTTCCAAAGGATTCTTCGGTGCCGCCCAATCCTGATAGCATCGATCTTAGCGGGATCCACGTGTATTCCCAATTCATTAACAATGTGGCCAAGGAAGTGTACTTCTCGAATCCAGAAGTCGCACTTTGAAAGTTTCACGTAGAGTTGCTCCTTCCTCAGGAGCTCCAAGATGAGACACAAGTGCCGTTCGTGGTTCTCCTTGCTCTTAGAATAGATCAGGATGTCATCGATAAACACGATAACGAAATCGTCAAAATACGATTTGCACACACGGTTCATAAGATCCATGAAAATGGTTGGCACGTTAGTTAGCCCAAATGGCATGACAAGAAACTCATAATGGTCGTATCATATTCGAAAGGATGTTTTAGGAACATCCCCCTCTCGGACTCTCACCTGATGATAGTCCGATCTTAATTCGATTTTTGAATAGAAACTTGACCCTTGCAGCTGGTCAAACAGATCATTGATGCGAGGTAAAGGATAACGGTTCTTAACTGTCACCTTATTGAGTTCACAATAGTTGATACACATACGAAAGGACCCGTCTTTCTTCTTCACAAATAAAACTGGGGCTCCCCAAGGCGAAGAACTAGGTCGGATAAAGCCTCCATCCAGCAGTTCTTGAAGTTGATTAGACAGTTCTTGCAACTCTCCTGGTGCAAGACGATAAGGAGCACGAGCAATCGAGGCTGCCCCTGGCGTAAGATCGATCTGAAATTCCACCTGACGGTGTGGAGGTAAGCCTGAAAGTTCTTCGGGAAAAACATCAGAAAACTCACGAACAACTGGTAGATCCTGGATTCTCTTTTCCTCTGGCTGAGTGTCGGTGACAAGTGCTAGTATAGCAGGATAACCCTTCTGTAGACACTTCTTGGCTTTCATAGCAAAGATGATGCCAACCATTGCACCACTTCGATAACTTTGGACCGACAAGGATTCTCTACTGGGGAGAGGGATACGTATGATTTTCTCTTTACAGAGAATTTCCGCTTGGTGCTTAGATAACCAGTCCATACCAACGACTACATCGAAGCTTCCAAGAGTAATGGGGAGTAGGTCAATGTCGAACACTTGACCCATAAGATTGAGTTACAAACAGGACGTGTGAGGCTTCGATTGACTTACCATCAGCTAATTCTACGATGTGTTTGTTCACGAGAGGTGTTGGAGTCAACCCTAACTAACGACTGAACCCCAAGGACACAGAAAACGTACCAATCACAACATTGCCGTCGCTCCAGGCTTCACCAGCGCCGATAGTAAACACTCTTCCACGCGCCCTATTTCCACCATTATTGTCGTTGTTATTGTTCCCAGCGTAGTTGTTATTATTCCCAGCATTCTGATTTAGTTGAGGACAATCCCTCCTGAAGTGACCCTCGTCCCCACACTTGAAACACCCTTTCAGTTACTTTGGTTTTGTTGAGGTTGCTGCCTTTCTTGTTGCTGCGGCGGTTGCTGTTGCTGCTGTTTTGGGAACGAGTATAACAACTCTCCCGAAATACTTATAACACCCCTAAACGTCCAAAAATACACCCCGTATACGAGGTGTGGGCCCTAAATAATTTAATTTAATAAAAATTAAATAAAAACAAAATTTAACGGGCTCTGGCGGGCCGCGACAGACTATGCTTGATCTGTCGCGGGGCACGAGCGAAGGAATAAGTGGCGCAACCCGGTGCCGCCACATGGCATGTGCGTGTCAAGCAGAGCCGGTGATTGGCCAAGGCTAGGGTCTAACCTGCTTAGCTCGTGGGTCGCGACGACCCTGTCCTCATCTCTCGCGAGGCGCGGGAAAGTGCTGAATCAGCACTATAAATAGGATCAATCGGCATTCAGTTTCCTTCGTTCAATTCTCATGATTCTCTCTCAAAATTATGAATATTAAAAGTAGTATCGGGTGTTATACCCACTAAAATAGCGAAGCTTTGCCTAGATGTAAGTATCATAACCCACGGTTACGTATTAGATAAGCTGCCCGATTAATCTAGTGCTCCGTAACGCATGTCAAGGCTCTGCCTGAATTAGTCATTGGAGTATTGGGTTATTATACTAACGCGTGTGCATTGTTTAATTAATAGATTATAACCAGGAAATCACAAGGAAATACCTAAAATAGTAATGTGAGTAATCTCCTTTTTGTGTAAACTGTTTTTACAAAACCTCAAATGTTTTAATTATATTTTACAGTGATTGAGTATTTGTAATTCTACAATTATCGTCGGTATGTTGGGGTTTTGTATACAAAATTTGTTACTACACTGTGAGTAGTAACATTTCCACCAGTTAGGATTGACAGTACCATGGGTGGTAATTAAAGTAGATGTAAACAAATGTAATTGCTAGATTACCCTCAATACTGTAAAATGATAAAACTTGTTTTGATTACACTGGGATTCACTAGCCAGTATTTCTTGCTGATAAAATGTTTTTAAACGTGTTTCAGGTAACAAAATGTGAAAGCCAAATAGAAGCCAGCTGGAGAGCACTGAGGGCTTGGAAAAGTGGCTATAAAAGTTACCTAAATAATTAAGAAGTTTTATTTAAATAAATTAGGGTTTATCACTAGAAACATGTTGTAATGAAAACTTGGGTTTTTCCCATGTATTTATTATTATAAAAATGTGGTGTTTTACTCTGATAATTTTTTTCCTAACTATGGTCCAGATGTAATTTCCGCTGCCAAATTGATAAACACCGATACCACCAGCTCTGAGTAGGCCGCGGCCGCCCGCCTCCCGAGGCAGGGGTCGGGGTTGCGACATAAGGTGGTATCAGAGCTACAACCACTGATTTCAGCCACAGAAGTGTTCTACTGACACCAAAATTGTTAATTCTGTTAGGAAATAATCTGTGTGACTATGTGCATATCTGTATATTATTGTTTTGTGTTATTTGACAATTTGTTAGTTTACATTATGAGTGATCAAGGTCCGTCAGACGCTTATCGTCAACTGTCGAGTTCTCCTAAAGATGAAGGAACTTCTTCCCAACCTACTCCTTCGGGGTACTCAGCTAACACAGAAGAGGGGATCTTTATATTTAAAGCACAATCCGAAGAACCATTCCCTACCAAAAAGAGAGGATGGTTCAGTCGGGGAGCACATGAGCGTAGGAAAAGAATGAGGAAGTTACACCAGCAGAGGGCTTTAGCAGCAGCAAATAGGGAAATGAATGCACAAACCCAAGATATACTCAATAGGTGATTGGCCAATTTTCTCATACTAGCCACTACTGCTGCAGACCCAAACTTAGAACAAATCATTGCACCACAGCCACTACCCTTGTTCCTAACTCAACCCATGGAAATAGAACCTAACCTTGGAGACCAGGTTCTCATGCCTGCATTCGACCCAAACGAAATCCCTAGAGTCCCAGCACCCAATCCCCTAGCACGTGATCCATGGAGTGATGAACATAGAGATTACCGAGAACTCTACCCACAGGAGGAACCCATACAAAACCCAGTAGCACCCTATCCTAACCTTGACCCTCTAGATCCATATTGGGATAACGAGCAGTATATTCGAGAAATCCTAGAAAACCCGTACCCATACAAAGAACCGATGCCCCAGTATCCTGACAATTACTCCAATTGCCTATTCCAAAAAGAAGAAGAACCATGTCTTATGGTTGTTCTTACAAAGAATTCCGGTCTTGCATACCGATAGAATTCTCTGGCAATGAAGGAGCCATTGCAGCGCTACGCTGGATAGAAAAGACAGAGGATGTCTTAAAAATAAGCAAGTGTGCAGAAGAAGATAAAATCATGTTTGCTTCCAATCTTTTTAAGAATGCAACTTTAGAATGGTGGAACACTATTCTCCAGTCTAGGGGAAGTGAGAGAGTCTATAATTTGGAATGGACTGAGTTTAAGAGTATGGTCGAAAGGAAATTCTGTCCTCCCAATGAAAAAGAACAGATAGCTAATAAGTTCTTAAACCTTAGAATGACTGGAATAGACTGTAAGGGTCACACTACTGTATTCTTCGAATATGCTAGAATTGTGCCAACCCTAGCTTCACCAGAACCAGTATTAATCTCCCGTTACATCTGGAGATTAATCAGTGAGATTAGACATGTAGTCAAGGCAGCTAGACCACAAATAATAGAAGAAGCTGTAGAACTAGCAAATACCTTGACTGATGAATTGGTACGTACGCAAGAAGAAAACCAGAGGAAGAACCTAGTCCATAAGCTTACCCAGGAATTTCGCTACGGTAATTCCAACCGTGGGAAAAACATAGGTTCTACCTCCACACCTTACTGTAAGGCCTGCAAGAAGAAGCATTCAGGAAGATGTTCCACATACTGTAACTTCTGCAAGATACCAGGACATAAGGAAGAAGACTGCTGAAAGAAACCCAGTAATGGAGTATGCTTCAATTGTGGAGAAAAGGGACATATCAAACCGAATTGTCCAAAACTAGCTCTATCCATGAATAACAAGACTACTAAGAATGCTAGAGCATTTGTTCTAACTGCAGAAGAAGCAAAGATGATTTCGGATGTGATTGCCGGTACGTTTTTAGTTAATGATGTTTTTGCTAAAGTATTATTTGACTCTGGTGCGAACAAAAGTTTTATTAATACTTAATTTTGCAAACTTCTCAATCAATCATTAAATAAACTTCAACAAGAATGTCTAGTAGAAACGGCAAATGGAGAATCCATTAGGATAACTGAAATCTTGCAGGGAGCAAGAATAGAAATTTTAAATCAAAATTTTGTTGCTAATCTTTACCCAATGAATCTGGCTGGATTTGATATTGTATTAGGAATGGATTGGTTAGTAGCCAATAAAGCCAGTATTTTATGTGATCAAAAGTCAATACAAGTAAATTCACCAAAGGGTGAAAAGATCACAATTAAAGGAGATAAGCCATCTTGATCCACGAAATTCATCTCTGTGATGAAAACAGCAAGTTGTGCAAGAAAAGGGTCACTAGTGTATATGATTTCCATAATCGTTAACACTAAAGGAAAAGAATTGAAAGATATTCCCGTAGTATCTCGATTCTCAGATGTGTTTCCAGAAGAATTACGAGGACTGCCACCAGACAGGGAAGTCGAATTCAGAATTCACTTGCTACCAGGAAGAGCACCAATTGCCAAGGCGCCTTACGGTTTGGCACCAGCAGAGATGCAAGAACCGAAGAAACAACTAGATGAACTTTTGGAAAAATGATTCATACAACCCAGTTCATCGCCATGGGGAGCACCAATCTTGTTTGTCAAGAAGAAGGATGGATCAATGCGTATGTGCATTGATTACCGAGAATTGAACAAGGTCAAGATTAAAAATCGGTACTGATGTATGTAAAATGCAACATATAAATTACATCAAATAAGGCATAAAACTAACCCTTTTTAAGTACTAATATTGGAAAAAGAGTGTTTTTGTCTTCCTTTTGTATTTTCAGGATTAAATGAGCTCAAGAACACAAAAGAAGCAAAAAGACATCTAAATCCAACATAAATACAAGAAAAGGAACATAAGTGGATTGCCCGACCCCTCAACGGCATCTTCCCAAGCAAAATAGAGAAGGCAGAAGACTGAACACGCCCCGTGCTCAGCCAGCACGGGGCCGTGCCCAAGAAGCAGCAGAAAAGACAAACCTATAGAAGCTTCTATTGCCCACCACGGGCCGTGTCCAGCGGACACGGGGGCGTGTCGAAAGTACTGCAGGCGCATTAATTATAATTGCGAATTACAATTAATGAAGAGAGAGAGAGTGTCAGACGGGCACGGGGCCGTGTTCAGCGGACACGGGGCCGTGCCCAGCTCTCTGTTCAGCCTATAAATAGGAGTGCTTGGATTCATTTCAACTCATCCCTTGGCACACCACCTCTCTCACACTTCATCCACCACCCACCACCATCAAAACACCATCATCCACCACCATCATCCATTGTCCATCGTAGAGTGTGTGAGTCGTCTCGGGATCCAAGATTGATCGTAAGAGTTCTTGACAATCAAGGCCATGTTTGCCTAAGTCTCTTACATCACTTGGTGAAGACAAAGTGTCTAGTATAATACTTTTTATTTCTAATCTTTTGCACTTTTTATTTGGTTTTGTATTAATGACTTTAATAACTAGTTACTTATGTTGAAGGTGATCTTTCCTTATCGTTTGTCCGTGGTGTCTTGGCATTATTTTACTGTCTATATAAAATAAAAGATTTTCACCATTCATATCTCCACGGTCTATATGGAGGTATGTTGGCTACCTGGTCGGGGGTTAAGGGAACGGTTTGGTAAAGGTCTTGCCATTGTTCAGCGTTTAGAGGTCCTGCAATGGACCTGGGTCAAATTTAGTAGGACCTCCTTCAATGCTTCACGGTATTGGATGGCGGGGGTCCAAACTCTTTGATCCCCTCATAAGTTAACTACTATTAATACTATAACCCGGCTATTTAGGACTGTATCCCTGCTGACTCAGACTACTTATTCGAGGGTAACGTCACCGCCAAAAGCGGGGCCTACCATAATACTGCATTAATAACTTAATTCATTATCTTCCAATAATCCACCCTTTTAGGATTGTATCCTTGCTGACTCAAACTACTGGGGTGAGGGTAACGTCACCTTCAAAAGAGGGGCCTACTACAATAACTAAGATAATCTCTTAATTATGTGCAAAAGTGCGGAAATAATCAAAGGTTATACTAGATACGAGTCGGAACCAAGTGATTCATCTTGTCTATCTGTTTTTCTTTTTATTTTTATTTTTCAGCATTTTAGTTAGTTTTTATTTTTCTTAGTTAAAAACATTTTTTTTCTAAACTTTTTATTTTGATTAGACGTTGAGGATAAACCGGTACTAAAAGCTCTTGTGTCATTGGACGACCTCGGTATCTTACCAACACTATACTACGCTCAACGATGGGTGCACTTGCCCATATGTGTGTTTAGTGTTAGTAAAATATCGTGTTTTATAAATTTAAAACTTGGCTAAAATAAGTGTTAAAAAGGGCTTAAAATATACACCTAAAATATACGACACTCGCACGCATCAAGTTTTTGGCGCCGCTGCCGGGGACACAAGGATTTTAAGAAAGTTAGGAATCAACGGCCTAATCATCTTTTATTTTTCTTTTCAATTTTTTTTTAGGATTTTCTTAGTTTTTCAGCTTCTGTAGAGCTCAGCACGGGCCGTGCCCGCTGAACACGCCCCCGTGCTAAATCATTGGAACTGGCAATCCTGTTTTACGTCAGACAGTAAGCTGAACACGGGGCCGTGCCCATCCAACACGCCCCCGTGCCCAAGATTCACTTACTGAAAACAGAACCGTTAGATCCCGGCGGTTGGTAATTTCTGACATAAACATGAGTGATAGTAATTGTTTTAACTTTCAGCACTCTTATGGTACGTGGTGTCAATTATGTGGTGGCAAACATGAAGAAGTAAAATGCTACTTTCTAAATTATAGGCCACACTACATGGACCCACCGACTTCTTACAACCTTAAGAGGGGCGAAAGTAAAAATAAGCACTATTTCTCCCTCGAATGCGCCCAGCCAGATATTCTAGGGGAAATGCTCCTTGATGAGTTATTTCAACTAGAAAAGCTAATTCTGAATTGGTTAAAAGAGCTTAGGAAGGATTTTATTGATCCACCCCAAGACGATAACCATGAAGAAATGTTGGAACCGCATTCCGACAACCTCGTTGCTCCCGAAAATACCTTCGTTCCAAGCAAAGACTTGGATGATAGTCGTCCCTGTGTCGATTGTGCCGTGAAGGACTCTCCATCGACTTCGTTCGGTGCATACATAGACCTGAGCGATTCGGCATACACCTTCTTTAACAAGAGCCCGGGAAAGGGTTGGACTTGTCCACCTAGAATGAAAATAGGAATTACCCTCACCGACAAGCTCTTGCGTTCTCGCCTTAGTCTAGGACAATTAAGGTATCTTAGGCACTTTGGGGTTGTTCCAACCAGTCAGGAGCCACCCGATACTAACAAGTTCCTTAAAAACTAGACAACTTCATAAAACAGTCCCTCGACACGGGGCCGTGTCCAGCCAACACGCCCCCGTGTCCATCAAAAGATTCCATTCTGATCAGTACGTCAGAATACGGACAAACTGTGTCAGAACTCCAACTGCACACGGGGCCGTGTCCAGCGGACACGGGGCCGTGTCCAGGATGCTGTCGTTTTCTATAAATGCAGCCAAGAATTCTGCACATTTGGACCAACTTGGGACAGAGATTTGCAGGAATCTTCTCTCAAACTATCCTAGGTAAGTCTAAAAGAAGGTTCCAACAACCCATCTTGTCCTTTCCTCTTTTAGCCATTTCCTTCTTCTCCATCTTTCTCCAAGAACTACCATTGAAAGTTTGGAATTCTTCCAACTTTGTGGTAGGGATTAATGAGTTTTGTTCAAGGAATCTTGGTAAAAACATGTTATGTAACATTGTTTTAAGTTATTAGTAGCTAAAAAGGCCCCACAAGTTCAGAAAATAACTTAAAAATCCAAGTTTCCTTGCTCCGAAATTCTGCAGAAAGATGAACACGGGGCCGTGCTCAGTGAGCATGGGGCCGTGTCCGGTCACTGTTTCATTAAATAAACTATTTTCAGTTTATTTTTCGTAGGATGTCGAGTGAAAACAGCGAAACATCTTCTGTGCATTCGTCAAACAGTCGAAGAGGAAGAAGACCCTCCATTGAAGCTACACTTGTGCACTATGTGATAGCATTAAGGGAGGCTCTCGACGAAATGACATCGGTAGAGGAGGTCCTAATCGACCGTATTAACGATCTTACGATGGGACTTGAAAGCAGCTTCCAAGAAATTAACCTTTTGCACCAGAGGTTAAATATTCTTGTAGCACCCCCGATGGAACCAGTCCTTCCTCAACAGGATTGGAACCTGGCACTCGGAATCAACAACCCTACCGGGTGGGAAGACTTTCCAGCGGAACCTCCCTTGGAACACCAGCAAGAGATCCCGGTGGAAGTTGAAACTCCTCAAGCTAATGCCAATGAGCCTTCTTTTCTCCTTCCAAGGGAGGTGGAAGAATGGCTCGCCGACATTTGAGGAGAACCGCACGCGGAAGAAGGAGTTCAAAAAGGCCTTGTTTAACCAAGATTAGTTACTTCTTGGAAATTTTGCTAATTAAAATAAAGTAGAGGCTAGAGCTCCATGGTTTTTTTTTATCTAAGTTTAATCTTAATTTAGGATTATGTAAGTTCTCTCTATGATGAAATGAAATGATGGTTTTAAAGTTTGGATGGTTTTTAATGAATAAAACACACTCATGGTGGTAAGGGATGAAAAGGGGAACGAGAAAAATGAACTCATGCACAAGAACAAGGCAACCCGACAATTCTCTCCATTACAGAAGGTTCAACACGGGCCGTGCCCAACCAACACGGCCCCGTGCTGAACCACCTGCAGAAAACGCCCAGTTCAGGTAACTGGACACGGGCCGTGTTCACCCAACACGCCCCCGTGTCCAGACTTCTGTTTCTCTTGTTTTAATTTTGTTACTGGCACTTGAACACGGGGCCGTGCCCGGACAACACGGGGCCGTGTTCAGCGCCCAGTAACACAAATTTTTGCTTTGTAAACACCATTTTACACATCTAATCAACCTAAAAAATTTATTTTTGGGACACATTGAGGACAATGTGTAATTTAAGTGTGGGGGGGATGCTAAAACCTTGAATCTTGCAAGTCCTAAATACAAGCCTTACACAAAACTCTATTGGAACCGCTAATCACCCCAAATTTTTTTCAAAAATTTCATTTTTTTTTACTTGTCTAGGTTTAACTCGGGAAATTCAAGTTCTCAAAAAGGTTATATTTTTACGAATTTACAACCGATAGCGTAGTGATAAAAAGAACCAACATAAGAAAATTATGAAAAGGCATGGCAAACTTAGTTAAAATTTGATTATATATACTTGATCACATAAAAACCCATTCCCACAAAAGTGAGTTTTGAGCCTTTATTGAGCATACAAATTTACATCTTTAGACTAAATGCTCATTTTTCGTTTCTTGTGTGAATAGCCGCTTGGTTCTTACAACTCTAGAACTTGCCATGACGATACATTCCCGGTCCTTATCAACTTAAACCCGAGTAAGTAAATGATGGAGGCATTAGGACTAACCCTTTTTATTTCTACACCATTATTTTTCTTTTTCTTTTACCACTTACCCAAAAATCCCCCTAGTTAGCCCCTTTGAGCCTAAACCTTTTCATTTCATCACCCTTTTACCCACCAAAACCTTTTTCATTTTTAACCCTTTGTTTTAGTAAAAAGTTCGGTTTTTCGTATGATAAAAAAAAAATAAATAAATAATAAAAAATAAAAAATAAAAAATAAAAAATAAAAAATGTGTTGATGATGAAGCAAAAAGAAAATAAACAAACAAGTTCATCAAAAATAACTTTGTTTGAATAAAAGCTTCATCAAAATAAAAAGTTACAAAAAAATAGAAAGTCTTACGAAAACCGACACTTGTTACGCTTTTCGCCCTTTTTCTACTAACCACTAACCACTATCCCAACCACCTACCTTTAACCCAAGCCTAACCCTTAACCCACAAAGTCCTCTTGATATTTACAAAGGTATAAAAGTTAAAAAGGAGGAGGATTGATTGCTTGGCAAGCTTATGGTAGGAATAAGTTCCATGCCGCTCTCGAGTGATTCACTAAAAATACACCTTCGGCCGAGTGTGAGTGATTTCTCCCGTGAGGTATGTGAACTTGTATATAAATGGAATTTTAAAAAGGCATGTTATGCCCAAATAAGTAATTTCTCCTATGAAACGTTCTAAATAAATCATTGCGAATAGGATTGTAAATAAATAAAAATAAAACCCAAAAAGATCTTGGACATCCCGACACTCTACGACAAGCCCAAAACCTTCTCTTCTACCTATTCCATTTGGGAGTGTAAGCCACATATTAAAGAGTTTTGCTTGAGGACAAGCAAAAGTTCAAGTGTGGGGGTATTTGATGTATGTAAAATGCAACATATAAATTACATCAAATAAGGCATAAAACTAACCCTTTTTAAGTACTAATATTGGAAAAAGAGTGTTTTTGTCTTCCTTTTGTATTTTCAGGATTAAATGAGCTCAAGAACACAAAAGAAGCAAAAAGACATCTAAATCCAACATAAATACAAGAAAAGGAACATAAGTGGATTGCCCGACCCCTCAACGGCATCTTCCCAAGCAAAATAGAGAAGGCAGAAGACTGAACACGCCCCGTGCTCAGCCAGCACGGGGCCGTGCCCAAGAAGCAGCAGAAAAGACAAACCTATAGAAGCTTCTATTGCCCACCACGGGCCGTGTCCAGCGGACACGGGGGCGTGTCGAAAGTACTGCAGGCGCATTAATTATAATTGCGAATTACAATTAATGAAGAGAGAGAGAGAGTGTCAGACGGGCACGGGGCCGTGTTCAGCGGACACGGGGCCGTGCCCAGCTCTCTGTTCAGCCTATAAATAGGAGTGCTTGGATTCATTTCAACTCATCCCTTGGCACACCACCTCTCTCACACTTCATCCACCACCCACCACCATCACAACACCATCATCCACCACCATCATCCATTGTCCATCGTAGAGTGTGTGAGTCGTCTCGGGATCCAAGATTGATCGTAAGAGTTCTTGACAATCAAGGCCATGTTTGCCTAAGTCTCTTACATCACTTGGTGAAGACAAAGTGTCTAGTATAATACTTTTTATTTCTAATCTTTTGCACTTTTTATTTGGTTTTGTATTAATGACTTTAATAACTAGTTACTTATGTTGAAGGTGATCTTTCCTTATCGTTTGTCCGTGGTGTCTTGGCATTATTTTACTGTCTATATAAAATAAAAGATTTTCACCATTCATATCTCCACGGTCTATATGGAGGTATGTTGGCTACCTGGTCGGGGGTTAAGGGAACGGTTTGGTAAAGGTCTTGCCATTGTTCAGCGTTTAGAGGTCCTGCAATGGACCTGGGTCAAATTTAGTAGGACCTCCTTCAATGCTTCACGGTATTGGATGGCGGGGGTCCAAACTCTTTGATCCCCTCATAAGTTAACTACTATTAATACTATAACCCGGCTATTTAGGACTGTATCCCTGCTGACTCAGACTACTTATTCGAGGGTAACGTCACCGCCAAAAGCGGGGCCTACCATAATACTGCATTAATAACTTAATTCATTATCTTCCAATAATCCACCCTTTTAGGATTGTATCCTTGCTGACTCAAACTACTGGGGTGAGGGTAACGTCACCTTCAAAAGAGGGGCCTACTACAATAACTAAGATAATCTCTTAATTATGTGCAAAAGTGCGGAAATAATCAAAGGTTATACTAGATACGAGTCGGAACCAAGTGATTCATCTTGTCTATCTGTTTTTCTTTTTATTTTTATTTTTCAGCATTTTAGTTAGTTTTTATTTTTCTTAGTTAAAAACATTTTTTTTCTAAACTTTTTATTTTGATTAGACGTTGAGGATAAACCGGTACTAAAAGCTCTTGTGTCCTTGGACGACCTCGGTATCTTACCAACACTATACTACGCTCAACGATGGGTGCACTTGCCCATATGTGTGTTTAGTGTTAGTAAAATATCGTGTTTTATAAATTTAAAACTTGGCTAAAATAAGTGTTAAAAAGGGCTTAAAATATACACCTAAAATATACGACACTTCGCACGCATCAGTACCCATTACCAAGAATCGATGATCTGTTTGATCAGTTGCAAGGAGCTCGATTCTTTTCCAAGATCTATTTACGTTCAGGATATCATCAATTGAAAGTACAGGAAGAGGACATTTCTAAAACTGCTTTTAGGACAAGGTATGACCATTATGAATTTACAGTCATGCCATTTGGTTTAACCAATGCCCCAGCCGCATTTATGGACATGATGAACAGAATATGTAAACCATATCTGGATAAATTCATAATTGTCTTTATAGATGATATTCTCATTTACTCTAAAAGTAAAGAAGAACACGCAGCGCATCTGTATACACTCTTAAATTTGCTGAGAAAAGAAAAGCTTTATGCTAAATTTTAAATGTGAATTTTGGTTAAAAGAAGTACAATTCCTTGGACATTTAGTTAATCATGAAGGAATTCATATGGATCCCACAAAGATTGAGGCGATTACAGACTGGAAAGTCCCTGAATCACCATTGGAGGTGAGAAGTTTTCTAGGACTGGCAGGTTATTATAGACGGTTTATCCGAGATTTTTCTAGAATAGCCATTCCCTTAACAAAACTAACCTGTAAATCTGTTAAGTTTGAATAGGGACCAAAACAGGAAGAAGCCTTTAGAATCCTTAAGCAAAGATTAACCAACGCACCCATACTAGTGTTACCAGAAGGAACTGAAGACTTTGTAGTATATTGTGATGCATCTAAATTAGGTTATGGATGTGTGTTGATGCAACATCAAAAGGTTATAGCCTATGCCTCTAGACAACTTAAGAATCATGAAGATAATTATACAACCCATGATTTAGAATTAGGAGCCATAATTTTTGCCCTTAAGATTTGGAGACACTATTTATATGGAAATAAATTTGTTGTCTTCACAGATCATAAGAGTTTAAGGTGCATTTTTGGGCAAAAAGAATTAAATATGAGACAGAGACGGTGGATGGAAATCCTTAGTGATTATGATTGTAATATCCAGTATCATGCAGGAAAAGCTAATGTAGTAGCTGATGCTTTAAGTCGAAAGTATCACGAAAGCCCAGAAAAGTACGTTCTCTCAAACTAAATCTGCAGATAGATTTAAATGAACAGATTAGAGAAGTACAAGAATCAGTAATCAAGGACGATACTGAAAAATTGAAAGGAATGATTAAGGAATTAGAACAAGAAATAGATGGAATTTGGAGATTCCATAAGAAAAGAATTTAGATACCTAAACAAGGAAACTTACGCCACCGAATATTAGAAGAAGCCCATAAGTCTAAGTATACGATACACCCTGGAAGTGATAAGATGTATCAAGATTTAAGAAAGAATTTCTGGTGGATAGGAATGAAAAAGGATATAGCAGCTTATGCTGCCAAATGTCTAACTTGTTCATAAGTTAAAGCTGAACATCAGAAACCCTCAGGTTTATTGCAGCAATTAGAAATGCCAATATGGAAATGAGAATTGATAACAATGGACTTTGTTACCAAATTACCCAATACACGAAAAGGTAATGATACAATCTGGGTGATTGTAGACAGGCTAACCAAATCTGCTCATTTCTTACCAATGAAGGAAACATTTAGTATGGAACAGTTAGCCAAGTTATATGTAAATGAAATAGTTTCATTACATGGAATTCCTTTATCTATTGTTTCTGATAGAGATAGTCGTTACTTCTCATTTTTGGAAAAGTTTCCAAAAAGCAATGGGAACCAAGCTAAATCTAAGCACAGCTTATCATCCTCAAACTGATGGACAAAGCGAAAGAACAATTCGGACATTGGAAGATATGCTTAGAGCTTGTGTAATTGATTTCGGAGGAAATTGGGATGATCATTTACCCTTAATAGAATTTTCCTATAATAACAACTATCATACCAGTATCAATGCTGCACCATTTGAAGCACTTTATGGACGAAAGTGCCGAACTCCAGTCTGTTGGGCAGAAATTTGAGAAATGCAATTGTCTGGACCAGAAATAGTACAAGAAACAACGGATAAGATTATTCAAGTCAAAGAGAGACTAAAAGCGGCACACGATCGCCAAAAGAGTTATGCTAATAACAGGCCAAAGCAATTGGAATTCCAAGTAGGAGACAAGGTATTATTAAAAGTTTCGCCATGGAAAGGAGTAGTTAGATTCATCAAAAGGGGAAAGCTGAGCCCCAGGTACATTAGACCATTTGAGATTATTAGAAGAATAGGACCAGTAGCTTACCAGCTACAACTGCCAGAGGAAATGGCAGGAATACATGATGTATTTCATATATGTAATCTCAAGAAATGCTTAGCAGATGAATCAGTGGTGATACCTCTTAAGGACATAGAGGTAAATGAGAAACTTAAGTTTGTAGAGAGACCTCTACAGATTGAAGACAGAAAGATCAAGAACCTCAAACACAAGAGATTGGTTCTAGTCAAAGTAAAATGAGATTCCAAGAGACGACCAGAGTACACTTGGGAGCCTGAATCAGAAATGCAGAGGAAATATCCACACCTGTTCCAGTAGACCTCGAGGACGAGTTCTAAAACAAGGTGGGGACGATATAACAACTCTCCCGAAACCCGTATAATACCCCTAAACGTCCTAAAATACACCCCGTATACGAGGTGTGGGCCCCAAATACTTTAACTTAATAAACATTAAATAAAAACAAAATTTAACGGGCTCTGGCGGGCTGCGACAGACTATGCTTGATCTGTCGCGGGGCGCGAGCGAAGGAATAAGTGGCGCAGCCCGGTGCTGCCACGTTGCATGTGCGTGTCAAGCCTAGCCTGTGATTGGCCAAGGCTAGGGTCTACCCTGCCTAGCTTGCGGGCCACGACAGCCCTGTCCTCATCTCTCGCGGGGCGCGAGAAAGTGCTGAATCAGCACTATAAACAAGGTCGATCAGCATTCAGTTTCCGTCGTTCAAATCTCATGATTCTCTCTTAAAATTCTGAATATTAGAAGTAGTATCGGGTGTTATACCCACTAAAATAGCGAAGCTTTGCCTCGATGTAAGTATCATAACCCCCGGTTATGTATTGGATACGCTGCCCGATTGATCTAGTGCTCCGTAACGCATGTCAAGGCTCTGCCTTACTTAGTCGTTGGAGTTCTGTCTCAGGGAGGGTATAACTAATGTAAATTGAGTTATTATAGTAACGCATGTGCATTGGTTAATTAATAGATTATAACCAGGAAATCACAAGGAAATACCTAAAATAGCAATGTGAGTAATCTCCTTTTTGTGTAAACTGTTTTTACAAAACCTCAAATGTTTTAATTATATTTCACAGTGATTGAGTATTTGTAATTCTACAATTATCGTCGGTATGTTGGGTTTTGTATACAAAATTTGTTACTACACTGTGAGTAGTAACATTTCCACCAGTCAGGATTGACAGTACCGTGGGTGGTAATTAAAGTAGATGTAAACAAATGTAATTGCTGGATTGCCCTCAATGCTGTAAAATGATAAAACTTGTTTTGATTAAACTGGGATTCACTCGCCAGTATTTCTTGCTGATAAAATGTTTTTAAATGCGTTTCAGGCAACAAAATGTGAAAGCCAAATAGAAGCCAGCTGGAGAGCACTGAGGGCTAGGAAAAGTGGCTATAAAAGTTACCTAAATAATTAAGAAGTTTTATTTAAATAAATTAGGGTTTATCCCTAGAAACATGTTGTAATGAAAACTTGGGTTTTTCCCATGTATTTATTATTATAAAATGTGGTGTTTTACTCTGATAAAATATTTCCTAACTGCTGTCCTGATGTAATTTCCGCTGCCAAATTGATAAACACCAATACCACCAACTATGAGTATGCCGCGACCGCCCGCCTCCCGTGGCAGGGGTCGGGGGTTGCGACAACGGGGCCCTGCAATCCTTTTCCATATGACCCACTTTATCACACCTGTGACAGATTCGGGTACATGGTCCATGGTGATGGTAGTTGCACTTGCTACACTTTGGTTGTTTCCCCGCGTAGGAACCCTGGTTCGAGTTGTTGCTCTGGTTCTGATTAACAGAGGACGGCTGACTAAAACTGCGATTGTTGCTATTGTCTGGCTTTTTCTGTGACTAGTTCTAGTTGGACACCTTGTCCATATCATTCCACTTGCGTTTGTTATTAGCAGCGGTAGTGGTTGCTGTTGCAGTAGCAGTAGTAGTAGAAACATGTGGTGGTAGCGAGCCACGCTCCACCTCCTGGTCGGTGATTTTGTGAGCCAACCGAATTAGTTGGGGTAAGTTATTGAGGTTTGCTGCAGTAACCAAGCCCTTGACCTGCGGTGCTAATCCTTTGATGTACAGTTTGATTCTCCGGTGTGGTGGGCGTGACAAGTTTGGGCACATATTAGCTAGTTCGTGAGACCGTTTCCTGTATGCCTCAATCTCAGACCCCACTATTTTCAGATCATAGTACTCGTTTTCCAGTTTCCGCACTTCGTCACGAGGACAGTACTCCTCTCTCATCAGCTCCTTAACATCATCCCATATAGTTGCATTTGCCATCTCGATGCCTAACATCTGTACCTGGGCATTCCACCAGGTTAAGGCACCATCCTCCAGTGTGCCCGAAGTATACTTCACCCTGTCCCCAGTAGGACAGTTACACATAGAAAAAACCGACTCGGCTTTCTCGAACCAACGGAGTAGTCCCACTGCTCCTTCAGTCCCACTGAACGTCTATGGTTTACAATCCATGAACGTCTTGAACGTACAAGCAGGCGGATTGTTCTGGTTTTGATTCGCATGTTGACCATCCTGCTGAGCCGCTAGGGCTTCAGCCACACGAATATTGATTAAGTCGGTTAGTTCTGCCTGGGACATAACAATGTTACCACGTCCTCCGCCGTGGCCACCACCACGTCCACCATTGCGTCCGCCACGTCCGTTCATGATTCTATATAAGAAGAGTGGAAAAGGTTAACGATCGGAATTGAGTGGAATCAAACATTGCTATGACTCCCATAGACTTCTGAATCCAACCATTATGTCAGATAGTGGAGCAGAACCCCCTTCACACTTGTTAAGCCTCACTGGGACTCACATGCACCTCACATTATTATTATGTGTGCACCCATATTGTTAATGCGATTTTCATGTTTATCTCAGCTTCTCTTAACTCGCGCTAATAGGTTCCTCAGATTCGAGTAACAAGACAAAAGACACCACAAAACATGGATCACGAAAGTCTAGAGGAAATGCCACACTATCAATCACATAATGTAGGAAAATAACACATGAATTCACACTGTGGTGCTAAGTGTGCAATCACTTGCAATGTCATATGTAAGTGTACACTAGTCATGCAATGCAATAAGTAAACGAGACACGAACCTTGCAATCTAGAGCTGAGTGTCATGGTCGATTTCAGAACTGTTCGGTTATAGTCTAGTTTTTATAAAAACGTTTTAAAACCTAGTTCACTATAACCAGCGGCTCTGATACCAAACTGTCACACCCTAAAATACCACATGCGGAAACCCCGCAAGGCATGTGACGTACCAGGATCCAGCCACCAATCACATTGAACTAATAACAAGATATTATATAAAAATTCCCATTTATTACGTTGTAGTATTCTCAAAACATAACTTAAAGCTTAACATGTCAGCGGAAGCATAATGTAAATCATTGTTCAATGTTCAAAAGTTAAATGTATGAAAACCAATGGTCTTGTCACATGTTTCCAAGTTTCTCGACCCATGACCACTCCAGCAAATCCAAACAGCAAGTTCCATATCCAAGAATCTAACGACCTGCGAGCATGCAACAAGAGCATCAGCACAAAGCTGGCGAGTTCACAGTATTGTAAAAGCGTTAGTTGCCAAGTGTTTAGTTCAGTTTAAAAGCTATGTTGATAATAACCCGAGTACCGCAAGATGGCGTCAGATCGTTTGCCCGTCCCCAATGCCCTATCAAACATTGGTCATGATTCTAAGGTCATTAGTTCACGCCCGTCCTCTCAGGTACAGTGTGAGGTTGCCAAGCCTAACATCGCTATCAACTAATACCCCGTTACCTCTCAGGTAACTAATTCGGTATAAGATGGGACTTATGGTGATATGTGTGAGTGTATTATCTAACATCCCAGTTTAACCCAAAAAGACGTATTCCTCTCGGGAATACCCGTTTGATTGTCCCACCCACCGGGACGCATGCTCAAGAGAAGTGAACTCACTTTAGATTTGCTCGGTAGATTAAATAACTTGAGCTAATGTGGTCAACCACATCCGATTATGGTTACCATACAAGTCAGGTTCGGTTCAAGTAACACATGTATTTGTTCTACACGTATGTAGCATCTTGCATTCAAACAGAGATCATAGCATACACGCGTAACATAACAGTTAGCATCTACGTACACAACGAGGGTCTACAAGTGTACTGGTTAAGTGTATGGCCCACTAATTAAGGCCCATTAGAAGGGTGCGAGTCTAAACAAGTGTGCGGCCCAACAATTAAATGTCGAGACTATGAGGTCTCGGGTCGAGACTAGAGATCTCGAGTCGAGATCATGTGGTCTTGAGTTGTAATCCAGTCGGTCTCGAGTCGAGATTAAGGGGTTTCGGCTGACGTTGTACCAGTCGAGACTATGAGGTCTCGAGTCGAAACCGGACCCGCAACCATGGTCTCGGGTCTACTTGTTTGAGTGAAAGCATGTTCTCGAGTCGAAACCATGAGGTCTCGACTCGCAACCTCAGTCGAGACCGGGAGATGTAACTGATTTCCTTAATTGACGCCCATTACCTCCGTAACAATAGTTATCACATTTAGTAAGTTCCAATCGGATCACACAACAATCATTTAGCAATTATACACCTTCATACAATCAAACTTATGAACAAATATTAACCTAATCAATTAACATTCAAACATTCTAATTGGACCATTAGAACAGTGATTTCAAACACTATTATGCAACCCTAATTCATCATCTAACACGACCAATAGTTTATCATATAATCATCATGCCAAATCGGATCAAACATCCAAAGATACCATCAAACATTTATTCGTAACTTAAACATAACTGATATGAACATCACAATTCAAGTTCGTGCATAACACCATACCAACCCTAGTTCTTGATCATGTTATTTCTTCTAACAGTTTGCTATCCAGATTAACCTATCCATTTGATTCATGTCAATCATGAAGCAACCCTACATTACACTTTGATCATAAACATATCATATACTCACATATACTCATGGCCGAAATCAACAAAGGACACAATTCAAAACAAAACTAAAGATACTAACCAAGAGTTTGTGCGCACACTAGTGATAGAATGAGGGAGAGATGGTGCTGCGATTCAAAGAGGTCTTCGAAGGAGGAAGAGGGTTGTCGTACAAGATAGAGAGGATGAGAGAGTTTAGGGTTTGGTGTTGTTTTGTGTTTGAGGAATTATGAAACAAACTATCCCAACCATGTGGGTGTATGCATACAAGGAATCATGTTGGGCCCGATCACTAGGCTTCGTTGGACTGAGAACTGAGAGAAGTGTTTGGGCTAAGAATATGTTCATCACTATAAAGAGGTGTGCGGTTGTGAGGGAGGGTGCAACTCGGTTCTCTTGTGTGACCAAACATCAACTCATACATGTATATAACATTCACATAATTATAAACTTGTAACCAATCATTAGTGATTAAACATTTTAATTTATTAGATAACACACACGCAAATAACAAAGGATCAGTACAAGGAAAAGACTTTTCAATTTACGGGTTGTCACATCATCCCCAACTTGAAAGAAATTCCGTCCCGAAATTTGATAAATAGTCTCAAAGGAGTGAAGGGATAGATCAGGATGACTGATAATTTAGGATGACTGTGGATTTTCCTCGGGCGCCACATCATCCCCAACTTGAAAGGGAATTTCGTCCCGAAATTCACCAATTGCATCAGAATTTGATTGAGCGATTTTAAACAGTTGAGGGTACTTGAGTTTCGTCTGATCCTCGCGTTCCCACGTGAACTCCGGTCCATGTCTTGAGTTCCAATGAACTCTCACAATTGGAATTCGGCTGTGCTTACGAACCTTAATTTCCCGATCCATGATTTCGATAGGTTCTTCAACGAACTGCAACTTATCGTCGAATTTCAGTTCTTGAAGTGGTACCACAAGTGTTTCATCGGACACACACTTATTTAGGTTTGATACATGGAAGACATCATGAACGTTACCCAACTCGTCAGGTACTTCGAGCTTGTAGGCCACTTTACCGATTCGTTCCAGAATTTTGAATGGCCCAACGTAACGTGGATTAAGCTTGTCGCGCTTCCCGGAGCACACCACACCCTTCCAGGGGGAGACTTTCAGCATGACATGATCGCCTACAGCAAAGTCCATGGGTTTCCTATGCTTATCAGCGTAGCTTTTCTGACGGTCACGCGATGCTGCCATACGATTTCTGATCTGAACAATCTTCTCAGAGGTTTCAAGCACAAGTTCTGGGCCTGTAATCTGGCTGTAACCTCAGCCCAACAAAGAAGAGATCGTCGTGGCAAGTTCTAGAGTCGTAAGAACCAAGCGGCTATTCACTCAAGAAACAAAAAATGAGCATTTAGTTTAAAGATGTATGCTTGTATGCTTAATAAAGGCTCGAAACTCACTTATTGTGGGAATGGGTTTATAATGTGATCAAGTATATATAATCAAATTTTGACTAGATTTTTCATGCCGTTTCTTAATTTTCTTATGTTGGTTCTTTTTATCATGACGCTATCGGTTGTAAATTTGTAAAAATATAACCTTTTTAGAACTTGTTATTCCCAAATTAAACCAAGACAAGTAAAAAAAATGAAAAGTTTTTGAAAAAAATTGGGGTGATTAGCGGTTCTAATAGAGTTTTGTGTAAGGCTTGTTATTAGGACTTGCAAGATTCAAGGTTTTAGCATCCCCCCCCCCCCACACACTTAAATTACACATTGTCCTCAATGTTTCCCAAAAATAAGTTTTTAGGTTGATTGAATGTGTAAAAGGGTGTTTAAAAACAAATTTTTGTTACTGGGTGTCTGGCCATGGGCCCGTGTTGGTCTGGGCATGGCCCTGTGGTCAGATTGCCAGTATCATAATTAAACAGAAGGCTGGACATGGGGGCATGTTCAGTGAGCACGGCCTCGTGTCCAGTTATCTGAACTGGGCATTTTCTGTAGAACCTTGGGCACGAGGGCGTGTTGGCTGAGCACGGCCCCGTGCTGAACTTGCTGTAATGATGGAAAATTATCAGGAGGCTCTGTTTTTGTGCATGGGGTGTGGGTTTAAAGTTCCCTTGGTAACCTCCACCTAAAAATTGAAAATAAAGTTGCAAAAAATGATTTAAAACCATCATTCATTAAAAACCATCATTCATTAAAAACGACAATTACAAAGATCCTAAAAATTGAAAATAAAGTTGCAAAAAATCAAAAAACTACAAAGATCCTAAGATAGATAGGTCATAGAATGCAGGAAATCACTAAGGAGTTCTACCCTTATTGTAGGAATGACAAAAACCCGGAAATATCTTTCCGGTATTAAGGGTTTTGTAGAACTCGGAACCGGGGGATGTCTTTTAAATGTCGTTGAGCCATTCCTCTATCTCCCTAGGGAGAAAGAAGGCAGGCTCATTCTCCACGATGTCTTGCGGAGGAGGCGTGACGGTTACCGGAACCCCATGTAGTATGTCTATAGGAGGCTCCGGAGGCATGACATGCCACTCAGCTGGAATAATGACTTCCGGCACAACATTCCACCCCCTTTGTGCGACGATTGGCACCCTGGGAGGAGAAGCAAGAATATTCAACCATTGGTGCAAAAGTTTGACTTCTCGAAGGCATCCCTCTAACCCCACCGATAAATGGTTAATACGGTCAATTAAAGCTTCTTCTACCCCTGTCATTTCATCAATGGCTTCTCGCAAGGCGTACACGTAGTTGACCAAGGAGTCTTCCACCGATGTTCTTCTTCCCCGTCGATCGTTCCTTGAGTGAGCTGAGGATGTTCCGCTATTTCGGTTCAACATTCTAAGAAAACAGGTCGAAAGTTTCAAATTAATGAAACAGTAACTCCGGCCACGGCCCCGTGGTCGCTGAGCACGGCCTTGTGGCCACCAATCTGCAGATTTTTGAACTTAGGAATCTTGTAGTTTTAAATTATTTTTCTGCATTTTGAGGCATTTCTGAGCGAAAGTAACTTAAAGCAGTGTTGTAAAACTTATTTTTGATAAGATTCCTTTGTTAAAAACCTAGCAAATATCTCAATAAAGCTTGAAAACATGGAGGTTTTTGAGGAGTTTGTGAAGAAGAAGGCAAGAGACAAAAGTAGTAAAGACAAGATGGTTGTTGAGAACCTTCTTTGGAATATACCTTATAGGGTATATGTGAAGATCCCAGCAGATCTTGGTCTTTGGAATAGGACCAAATGTGCAGGAATCATGCTGACCTTATAGAAAACGACAACACACTGACCACTGCCCCATGTCGGCTGGACACGGCCCCGTGGTCAGACAAGACTCTGACACACTTTGTCCATATTCTGAACACGGGGCGTGTTGGCCTGGACACGACCCCGTGGTCAATTTTCAGGTGAGCACGGGGCGTGTTGACCTGGACACGGCCCCGTGGCTATAGAGTCTGCATTTTATTTTCAAGGAATTTGTCCAGATCGGGTGGTTCTTTATTGGACGGAACAACACCGAAGTGCCTGAGGTACCTTAGTTGCCCTAGCTTGAGACAAGAACGCAAAGGTTATCCGAAAGGGTAAAACCTAAACTAAATATCGATGGGCGAAACCAACCTTTATTTCCCTTATCCGGGCTCTCGTTAAAGAAGGTGTATGTCGAATCGCTCAGGTCTATGAACGCATCGGCGGAAACCGATAGAGAGTCCTTCATGGCACAATCGACACAGGGACGACTATCGCTCAAATCCTCACAAGAGTTAGAGGTGCTTTCGATATCGACGATGTTGTTAAAATCCGAATGCGGTCTCAATAACTCTCCTTGATCGTCGTCTTGGGATGAATAACTTAGTTCCATTTCAAGCTCTTTAATCAATTGGAGAATTATTTCTTCGAGCTGAAATAATTCTTCGAGAATCATATCATCTAAAAGAAATGATTGAGAGCATTCGAGGGAGAGATAAGGATTGTTTTTACTTTCGTCCATCTTAAGGTTACAGGAAAACGATGGGTCTATATAGTGGGGAGTGTAATTTAGAAAATAACACTTTAAATCTTTGTGAGATCCACCACATATTTGACACCACGCACCATTAGAGGAGCGAAAGTAAAAATAATCAATATCACTCATGTTTTTGTCAGAAATTACCAACCGTCGGGATCTTATGATTCTGTCTTCAGTAACTGAAGCTTGGGCACGGGGGCGTGTTCAGTGGGCACGGCCCCGTGTTCAGCTACTGCCTGACTTAAAACAAGATTGCCAGTAACAAAGATTCGGTACGGGGCGTGTTCAGCGGGCACGACCCCGTGCTGAAGTCTGCAGAAGCTGAAAAATCTAAGAAAAATCCTATAAAACAGAAAAATAAGAAAAACAATTAGGCTGTTGATTCCTAACTTTCTTAAAATCCTTGTGTCCCCGGCAACGGCGCCAAAAAATTGGTGTGCGTTCGGTGTGTTATGATTTTATTGATATTTTAAGCCCGTTTTATACATTAGTCAAGTTTTAAATTTATAAAACACGATATTCTACTAACACTAAACACACACATGGGTAAGTGCACCCATCGTGAGCGTAGTATAGCGTTGGTAAGATACCGAGGTCGTCCAAGGACATAAGAGCTTCTAGTACCGGTTTATCCTCAACGTCTAATCAAACTAAAATTTCTGGAAAATGTTTTAAGTATGAGAAATAAAAACTAAAAATGCTGAAATAAAAATAAAAGAAGAATAGATAGACAAGATGAATCACTTGGATCCGACTCGCCTTTAATGTATCCTTTGATGATTTCCTCACTTTTGCACTTTTTAAGAGATTATCTTAGTTATAGTAGTAGGCCCCTCTTTTGAAGGTGACGTTACACTCAACCCAGTGGTTTGAGTTAGCAAGGATACAATCCCAAAGGGTCGGAATATTGAAAGATAATTAATTAAATTATTAATGCGAAAAGTGGTAGGCCCCCCTTTTGAAGGTGACGTTACCCTCGGCTAAGTGGTTTGAGTCAGCAGGGATACAATCCCAAGTAGCCGGTTTAATGTATTAATAGTAGTTTACATATGAGGAGATCAAGCCATTCGCATCCCCGCCATCCAATACCAGTAGGTATTGAAGGAGGTCCTAGTAAGCTTGACCTGGGTCCTCGCAGGATATATACACTGAACAAGGCAAGAACCTTACTAAACCATTCCCTTAACCCCCGACCAGGTAGCCAACATATCTCTATATAGACCGTAGAGATATGAATGGTGAAAATCTTTTACTTTATATAGACAGTAAAGTAATGCCAAGACACCACGGACAAATGATAAAGAATTTCACCTTCAACATAAGAAATTAGTTATTAAGGTCATTAATATAAAACCAAATAAAAAGTGTGAAAAGATTAAAAATCAAAAGTAATACATTAAATGCTTGTCTTCACCAAGTGATGTAAGAGACTTAGTCAAACATGGCCTTTGATTGACAAGAACTCTTACGATAAATCTTGGATCCCGAGACTACTACACACACTCTAAGGTGGATGATAGATGATGGTGGTGGATGTGGGTGTTGTAGTGGTGGTGGAGTGGTGGCAAAGTGGGAGAAAGGTGGTTTGCCAAGGGATGCCTTTAAAGTGAGCCAAGCACCCCTATTTATAGCCTGAACATAAGCCCGCCCACGGCCCCGTGTTCGCTGGACACGCCCCCTTGGCCATCCCTTTTCTCTTCTGTCATTAATTACATTTGTCAGCATTGGGCTCCACACGGCCCCGTGTCCGCTGGGCACGAACCCGTGTGCAGAAGCGTATCTGTACTATTAAGATTTGCAAGATTAGCGTTGACCATGCCCCGTGCTGAGCTGGGCACGCCCCCGTGGTGGGCGTAGAAGCTTCCATAGCTTTGTCCATTTCTGTAGACATCTGACCACGCCCCCGTGTCCAGTGGGCACGGGCCGTGGTCAGCCTTCCGTTTCTTGTTTTTGCTCTTTGAGATGCTATCGAGGGGTCGGGCATGTCACGTTCATTCCTTTTCTTTGTATTTATGTTGGTTTTTGCTGCATATTTGTTCCTTTTGTTCGTTTAATCTCATTTGGTCCTGAAAATACAAAAGGAAGACAAAAGCACATTTTTTTCAATATTAGTACTAAAAAGGGTTAATTTTATGCCTCATTTAATGTAATTTATATGTTGCATTTTACACACATCAATTATTCATAGATTTTGCTCTATTGTTTGTCTTCAAGACTTTAACATACAAATACACGATTTTATGTTTAGTTATGTTGTTTATATGCAGATTAAAAATGTGTGTTAGTTTTGAGATTTTCTAAATACATTTCAAGTTATTAGGAAGATTACTTGAGTCCTGATTAATGCTACTATTTTTCATGTCTGATGTTCAATTAAATGCAAAATACATAAACTGACATTATGTGTTCCAAAGTAGCAGTATGTTAATAAATTAATTATGTAGCTATATTTTTCAAATATGCATTTGAATATAATATGTATGTATGTATATATGTTTTTGGTCATATTTTCCTTTGTTGTAGTTATTAAAATAGTAAATTATATAAACATTAGAGTAAAAAATGCACATACGAGTCTCAATGGTATTTTTTAACAAATTAACGGGTATACCTGATACCCGCAGGTATACTCGATACTCAATGGGTAATTACCTGACAAATATCCGATGGGTAACAAGCCGGGTATAAGACAAAAAATTACAACCAGGTACAGGCTTGGGATATGAATACCTAACCCGAACCCAACTCATTGTCATTCCTACTATTGCTGCTCAAAACCAATTCTCTGGCTTATGAGCTATGACAACTCATCAAAATGAAAATGATTGACTAAGGTACTAGCATGTGGCAAAGATACATTTTTTTAGTATAGGAGATAGATGAGGTTTATAAATTTTAGATGAAAACTTAAATATATCAAGTTTGGATTATTATTTCCAAAGATTTTAAAGATTTAAAGTTTACCTACTTATTTTAGATGAAAACTTAATAAATCAAGTTGGATTATTATTTCCAAAGATTTTATGGATTTAAAGCTTACCTACTTAAATAGTTGGAGAATTAGAAGGGTAAATTACCAAATAACAGTCTAAAATCAGATTTAAAGTGGGGTTAACCCACGTTCTTCATTCTATGAAATACACATATTTGTATGTATGGCGATTGAAGCATTCAACAAATAAAAGAATATGAGTTCAACATCTTATCATGTGTAAGTGTTGATTTAAGTAAAATTCCCATCTTCATCTTCTAGTCGTGGGTATGTGTTATGTGTGTGAAATCAGAAAAAATATACGAGTCTTTATGTATGACATGAAATTTGCAGGTTAATAGTAAAACTTGTTTTTTTAGAATGAGGTGATGTAGTTGTATCCTATTATATATAGAATATTATTTATAATCATCCAAGAATCACCACCATAGGTGAATATGTATTTTGAATGTTAGACATTTTACTACATACATTTACGTGACCATAAACTGAGATTTAATAAGCAAATGATTCTAAATAATGCTTTGAATCATTATTTTATATTATACAGTGTATGTACAAGGTTAGAAGTATTCTATATGTGTAATTATGTGATTAAATATTTAATGCCCACCAAGTATTAGATTAAATGTTTGTACCAAGTTAGGCTATGAATTATGGTAAGTATCACTTTGATTATTTAACTGGAAGGAATTCTGATAATACTAAGCATGTTAGAGTTAAAATTATATCAAAATAAATGGCTATATACATGAACACACACTAAAGAAAGAGATAACGGGTCAAAATAAGTAGTGTGTGATATCCGTCTTTGTATGTTGAATACGATGGATACCTGAATGAGCCTAAACAAATTTGGAGGCAATTGGGTTATTATAAATGTTAATATATGTGCTTGATATGAATACAAAATGGTTAATGTCATTGGACTCTTGATTGATGACAAGGGACAAGTAATGCATATGGAACTAGAAGACGAGATCAAAGAGATGAGACCTACAAGGACGAGCTAGGAGGTAAGTCATCCATGACTTAGATATGGGACTTAACCATTTTATGTTGTTATGTCACAGTATTTATAAGTCTTATATTGAGTTTGGTTGAAGATTATGGTGTTGTCCACATCCAGTGGTATTTCGGGTGCTAAACTGATTTGTTTCCATATGACATTTTGCATCAATGTTGGCAACACATTTTTATAAGTTCTAGAAAAGGTTTCAAGTCAAAACGTGCATAGTTAAGAGGTCATAATATGTTCACAACACTGATTTTTATTTGTTGTCAATAGCAGGTTAGCCCTATTGTAGACATTGTTTCGAGGCTTTAACCATTTTATTTTAGCATGATTTTTAGTCAGGAGTCAGTTAATATCATTAGATTTTATGTAATTTTTGTAGATTTTTATGAAATTGTTTGATGTGGTTTTTGTTGGCCATTTGTTAATAAAATAGTTGTTGACAGCAAACAAGTTAGCTACTTATAGAGGATGTTTCAAGGGCTTAACCATTTTATTTTAGCATGATTTTCGGTCAAAAGTTAGCTAATATCATAATTTATTTTATGTAATTTTTATAGATTTTTCTGAAATTATTTGTTGTGGTTAGTTTGTCAATAAAATATTGTTTGCAGTAAAGTGTTTGATAAGGTTGTAGCGGGTCATAAGTGTGTGCATGACTAACCACATGTTAGATGGTCAAGAGAGTTGATAAATAATCTTTTTAGTTCTAGTTAGTGTGTTATGTCGAATATTGTGATACTTAAATGGGGATGAAAACTAATAAGTAAATTGGGTGTATGATTGAAATGTTATAATAAGGTTTAACCCGTTATGATTAAGAAGATATTTTATTAATTAAGGTATTATACTCTTGATTAAAAAAGGATTAGAACCTTATAATAATGCTCAGGTTTGCTAATGAATAGATATAAAGTGACTGCAGGTTGTACATGATCCAAAGCAAATTATTTAAAAAAGGAAAAATGATGAATCGGAGTTGCAGGGGCATAAGCTACGCCCCTCCCAATGTAGACTATGCCCAGATGGGCATTTTACAACAAAATCCCTTGTGATACGCCTTCCTGACGACTCTAAACTTATAAGATAATATTTTTATTACAGATGTTGCGGAGACATCTATTGATGAAACAAATTTTATATAACGTTAAAAATAAGAAGGAATTTTCCTGGACCGAATTTCCACATTTAAATTAAGTTATAAATCTTTTAAATTTTAGGGTGTTACACTATTCATCATGTATATGTATATAAGTAGGGTTGATGTATTGAACAATTGTAACCTATCGATCAATACAAGCAAGTTTATTGTTTTTTCAATTCTAAAATTCTTTATACAAACCTGTGATTAAATCTTTGATTACCAACAAAGGCCACTAGGAAACTTTTATCATCAAGACGAAGAACTTCCCTAGCTTTCGTCTCTCAGTGTCAGTGTCGGCCTAGCAGAGTGCTTTCGCCGTTGGTGACATGTTACTATTGATTGATCTTTATATACACCTAACTTTTATCATCAAGACGAAGAACTTAACATATTATTATACACCTAACTTTTATCAGCAAGACGACGAACTTAACATGTTACTATTAATAGATCTTTATATACACCTAACTTATATCATCAAGACGAAGAACTTAACATATTTTTATTGATAGATCTTCATATACACCTAATAAAGAATCTGATGTTTCAAATCAGTAAGGTTCTTTGTGTTTTTGACAAATTTTGAGCTTTTGATGATTGGAAGTTGAAACAATGAAGATCAAGCATCCATAGTTCTTTAGTTCCTCAACATCCACTTTATGCGTCGGATGCTATTGATAATGGAAGTCAGCCCAATAACTGGCTCCATAAATAAGAAGTATTAATGGGGCCCTAAAAGAACTATGGGCCTAAAGAATTTTCTTTAGCTCTAAGTCCATTGGGCAGCAGAACCAACAATTTTAAAAAAGTTTGTATTTGCTAAATTTGAATATTGAATTTTAACATATCAAAATGACAAAATCCAAAGAAACCTAAATTTAATGACAAATTACTAATAATCCAGAATCAAGATTACCAAAAAAGGAAATTATAGATTAGCTCAGAAACATCCAAGTGTAATTTGTTCTGATGTCAAGTAGACAATTATTATGATCACATATTTGTGATCTTATTTAGACAAGATCAATGGCTAAGAAAAACAAATTTCAGGAGCACAATTAACTTGGGATTCATTTAAAGCTGTTTTCATGTTTTTGCTTTTTTTAGTTTTTGAACCACTTCAATCTCTTGTTCTGGTTTGATTAGTGCACCATTGACATCTTCGTCTTCTTGCTCGACGTTGGTTAGACTTCTTTTGCGTGGTTCGATCCATTTGTTTTCGGAAAGAAACTTTTTGAACCAAAGTGCTGACTTTTTGGGGTACCTATGGAGATTGTTCTTGAAATCAACATAGTTCATACCGAACCGAAGAGTATACCCTGAACCCCATTCAAAGCTATCCGTGAATGACCACACAAAGTACCCCATAACTAAGGGCTTCGTCCTTTCGGAGGCAAACAGCCGAGAACTGTACAAAAATCATCTAATTAATAAAATAAAATAAAATAAAACAGTAAGGTGTTTATTATAAAAATGAAATTAAGATCATCATGTGATGGTGATACTTGATGATAAAATTAAACCAACTACACTAAATGAATTGACACTAACGTATTATTAGCCCTTCTGATGGCCTCAAGATGCCATTTGATGTATTTGAGTCGAAATGCATCATCTCGAGCTTGTTCATAGTTAGTTTTTTGGTTATCGTTTTGCTGAGGAGCTCCTGTCACAAGGTATAAGAAATTTATGAGGATAGGTGAAGCCTGAAATTATAAGAAATTTATGAATTTCTTTTACCATTCTCAGTTACTATGATATGTTTTTCAAGTTTGTATGTGTTCTTAATGTGTTCCAAGAGAAGAAAGAGCTCATTGGCACAAAGATACACCCATGATCCTTTAAAAGCCTGCAAATTAAGTCGAGTTAGACTTGGTTAAGTAATCCAAATCTGAATTTATGTTCCTTTTGTTAAATGCAAGTACTAAAGTTTTCGATCTTACTGCTTCTCCTATATCGTTTCCGTTGGGATCAGTTCCTAAAACATGAGAAAAATATGAATTCAGATTATGAAAAACACGAATCTTTAGCATCATATGTAAATTGTTCCCACAAATCATATGCATAGGCAGTGGCGACCCGACTGTACAAAAAATAAGCTGAAACTTGTGGGCCCCCCAACCCCCCCCCCCCCCCCCCCAAGTTTTATGTTTAAATCCACTAAAACCTACCCAAAATCTAAATTGTAGGGCTGCAAATGAAGCAAACATTCAGTGAACAGTTCGTGAACGTTCGGCGAGAAGTTCATTTCGTTCGTTTATTAAACAAACGAACACGAACAAGAAATTTCGTTCGTTATTTAAATGAACAAACATGAACAGAGGCCGTGTTCGTTCATTTGTGTTCGTGAACGTTCGGTAAAGAGTTCGTTTGTGTTTGATAGTTGATTAGTCTTTTTAGTTTCTATCTCTTATTTAAATACTTCAAAATTCTGACAAATAAGTGTCATTGTATTATGTATTCTGTTCATGAACGCTTGTTAGTGTTCGTTTGTTTGCATTTGTGTTCATGAACATTAGTTTGTGCTCATTTATGTTAATCAACGTTCGATTTTGTTTGTTGCCTAAAATTAACAAACAAACACAAACATAAAATCTCGTTCGATAAGTTCATGAACACATATATATGTCTTAACAAACGAACACAAACAAGGTCTTGTTCGTGTTCGTTCAGTTCGTTTGAAGCCCTAGTGTGTGCCTTTAAGAAGATTGTAGGTCCCAAAAAGGTGGAGCCGAATTTGAGTAAAGGAGATAATGATTTTGAAAAGAAAATGTTATAGACTGATGATGCTTTTAGTTTTTTTCACCTGATGCTTTATAGTGACAATCATCAAGAAATCCTTCAGAAAGACTAGAAGAATTGTGGATTTGAGCGTAATCTGCAGTGTAGTAGTTTAATCCCAGGAAATCATATGATTGTATCAACTTGTTTTTCTGGTCGTCGGTGAATACAGGCAAACAACGACCTTGCGGGTGATGACGTGATGGAGTAGTGGCGAACTTTTGCATGTTTTTCGGCCAATTACCGCTTGTTAATGGCTCCATAAACCTGAAATATGAGCATCATAACATGCCTTAGTTAACTATAGCACAATTACAATATTAAGTTCATTATTTGAAAATTTATGTATGTTACCATCCAAGCATAAAGTCATATGCATACTCCACAGCTTTGACATCATCTTTGTTACCATTACCACGAAAAGGCTTGAAAAAGCTGGTGTCAAGAGTGATTCCCACTTTACCTTTTTGAGCATCCTAAACAAATAATATGCTTTTATGTAATTAGTCACCCACACCATATATAGTTATATACATAGGTAAAGTGTTATAACTAAACTCGTATACCTTGAAATCTTCTTCATACTTTCTATAAGCAGCTGCATGACAGTTGAGTAGATTGTATGCTACAATATACGGCTCAGTTTCACGGTCACCATCTTGGTTCTTTCCACCCCTACCGGGTGCATAATTACCTATTACATAACCACCATAGATGATTCTGTATGGCTCATTTATCGTCACCCAATTCTTAACCCGATCTCCAAACTCCCAAAAGCATATTTCCGCATAATTCACAAAGTCGTCGCTATGTTAAAAACAAATTAATCATAGAAGGGAGGATTAACAAAATAAATCATTTGTTTTTTCAATGTTCAAATATAAGCAAATAGTTAAAATACATTGTTTCTTTATTATATGTTTGCCTAAGATTGATACACAAATAAACAATAAACACTTACACAATTTTAGAGCTTAAGAAACCCATATATTCTTCTTCCAATGCATTTGGAAGATCCCAGTGGTAAAGAGTGACAAATGGCTCAATGTCATTAGCTTTTAACTCATCAATTAACTTGTTGTAGTAATTGATGCCTTCCAAGTTTTTGCCCATACTTACTTTTCCACCTATTACAACCAAAGTATTTAAACATGTTTAAACAAGATTGGCCGGTATTCAGCTTACTCCAGAGGGCAAGAACAAGCTCTTAAACAGTATACCCTTCCCAAAGTTCGAATCTTTCTTAGTGGTGCTCACTCATATTTACAACAATTCGCACATAGTAGGGATTATGTGTATTACATGTGATAGAACCAATAAAATATTAGATGATTATTAATAAGCAAAAAAACTAAAAAAAAATAAATAGTAAATAAATAAGAGAGATCCATGAAGTTTGTGATTTAATATAATTTTCTTATTATCCTTATCTGAATTATATTTGGTTAAACAATTGTTTAGTAGGAAAAAGAAATTGAAAAATAAGATAAGGAGATTATTAATTCAAAGTTTGATACAAAATTGTTATCCTTATCTAAAATATATCTAGTTAAACTATTTTTTAATAGGAAAAAGAAATTAAAAAATAAGATAAGGAGGCACCAGAGATTGACACATGTAAAAAAAATTGTTTATTAGTATAGAAAGATATGCTGTAATTTGATTTAAAAATTGCCCGGTTCACATAAGTCGTCTCGATCAAAATCTTTTAATATCCAACAAAATAATCAACATGTGTAAGTCTTATTATTAAATATTAAATGTATACATATAAAATAGCAGACAAGTGGTTTTATTTGTTTTTTTTCTTTTTTGATAAAGATGGATCAACTTATTTAGCTACATACATAATTTATTTAATATTAGTTTATTAGTTTCACCTGGTAATATCCTGGACCAGGAAATCGAGAATCTATAATACTTTACACCCATTTTCTTCAACAATTGAACATCTTCCTGATAAGTTCCCAAAAGAGACAAATGTACTATAAGAATCAATTTGAAACATACAAATATTTCTTCATATAGACCACACAACTTACCTTCATTCTATGATAACTATCAATAGTGACACATGCATTTGAACCGTCAACAATGTTTTCTGCAATCATCATCAACGTCAATGTTTGCGACTGATCACAGTTATCCGGTTTTCAGATAACGCGATATAAAAATATACGTACCAGGGTGTCTTAGAGCGTGGCAATCCCAAATATTTAACCCTTTACCGTCTGCATTCCAAGCACCTTCAATCTAGAACTCCAAAACTAACTTTAGGTCTTGTTTAAAGATAAAGTCAACATGTTAAAACATAATCTACGTTACTAATAAAACCATTTTGTTAGTTAGTACAATATGCATGAATGTGGCTTAGGTTAGATGATCTAATACTTACTTGATAAGAAGATGTTCCTACTCCAAACATGAAATCAGAAGGAAAGTCATGACGTTTGATATTGGGATCATGGGCATAGTCAGGATAAACGGAAATCTTTTCTTCCGCCATTATGAATCAAACAAGTCTTCTAGGGAAAATGTAAAATGAGTTTAAATCGTAATGGTGAAGAGTGGTGAGAATTTGCATTATATGGTCCGATATTTATAGCCACCCATGTTTGAGATTACAATATCTTTTCAACCCTATAGAAAAGCACGAGGACTAAATTATTAAAAGTTTCCAAAACAAAACAAGTCTATTTAATGCATCTCGTAATTTATTTTCTATGTAGCTATACTGCTATACAAAAGAGGCCAAGAGGGAAAAGAGACAAACAATATAATCCTAAATTTATTTACTTTAAGATACCATTATATATAGGGATGGGTTAAAATAAGAATTCTCTTGAGTTGTGAGAACCGTGAGAACTACGTCATCCAAAAGGTTTTTCTGAAATTTTTTTCTCGAAAGTCATAAAAAAATCACTTGTTTCAGCAAAAAAAAATTTTTAAAAAAAAATGCCGCATACCTACATTTACATGAGGCGTAAAAAAATATTTATCTTCGTACAAAATTTACACCAACGCGTAAAAAAAACTTGTATCAGTCAAAACTACCGACTCGATAATTTTTTACTTTTTTTACAGATGTGTTTATAATATTTTCATCTACGTTTGTGCAAAAAAAATTTGACCCAACTCGCACGGGAAGAAAAAGTTCTCACGGTTCTCACAACTTGTGGTGGTTCTCATTAGAACCGAGCACATATATTATATCTAGTATCTAATTATGTGATGTCTACTTCTACTACCTAACAAATTAACAAACTATAAATAAACAACATTTGTATGCATATAGGTGTGTACCTTATGCTTAGGGTGGTTTTCAAAAAAAAATGATGTTTCATTTTTAATCCAAAGCGATTTGTTTTTCTACTTATAACACAAAAAGTTTTCATCTCTTGCAATTCAACCTTACAGCTTTTGTACTTTCAACTTTGGTCCCCACACTTTTCATATTTCGCTGATTTTTCGTTTAAAATTTTGCGAGTTAACACGACATAACGTGTGTGTGGTTCAACGTTTTAACATTTCGTTTTACGCTTCAACTAGATTTTGCGAGTTAACATGGCTCAACGTGCGCGTGTGGTTCAACGTTTTTGCGTCGTCTATCTTTTCCCTGTTTGACAGGTTCGTTACAACATGCGGGGTCCTTAATCGACTTAATTATTATTTTCTATGTTTTACGTTGCAGTCTAATTTCTTTACATTAATACAATATAACTTCAGTATTGGTAGTCGCTGGCGATTGTGTGTTATTGGTGCTATTCGACACGGTTTTACACCCCCGCCACATTGCGGCGAATGGTAAATCTAGTTAATACAAAATTTGATACTTGTCACTAGCATATTTCAGCTTATTTATTTTTTTCCATCCAAATCTCTCAATTGCACTAAATAAAGAAATGTTTCATACAATCAGGAAAAAGTAATTTAATTATATTTTAGAGTTAAATGCGATTTTAGTCCCTGTGGTTTGGGTCATTTTGCCAATTTAGTCCCTGTGGTTTGGGTCATTTTGCCAATTTAGTCCAAAGGTTTCATTTTTCACCTGTGGGTCCAAAAAGGTTTCACCGTTGCCCTTTTAGTCCACTAAGTTAACTTCATCCATTTTTTCTGTTAACCAAAAGGCCAATTCGGTCATTTTATATGACCGAATTGCCCTACTAGTTAACAGAATTACATTTAAAATGACTGAATTGGTCTTCTCGTTAAAAGAAAAAATTGATGAAGTTAACCCAGTGGACTAAAATGGCAATGGTGAAACCTTTTTGGACCCACAGGTGAAAAATGGAACATTTGGACTGAACCTGCAAAATGGCCCAAACCACAGGGACTAAAATGGCATTTAACTCTATATTTTAATATATTATAGTTTCTTTTTATTCATTTGTGACATAATAAATTAACCATTAACTAGTTTTTTACTATCCCCGCGTTGCGGCGAACGTCTTTTGCTGTTTAATCTGTGTTTACATGTGTTTTGAAATCACTACGAGCGCGTTGCGTACGTAAACCGCTGACAAGAAGAAAAAGAAAATATAGAAAAAAAACACTAAAAGATAACCAAAATAAAATCAACCAAAAAAGTTGTATGGTAATAATGTTGTTCGTATGAAACCTGTGGTCAGAGATGAGCAAATGATATTGGGTACCGGTACCGAATTTCCCGAACCGAAAGATCTCAAGTACCAATTCGGTACGACTTTTGGCGTTCCCGGTACCGGTTCGCTACCGTTTTTTACCTTCATATACCGGTACGTAACTGGTATTCTGGGTACCAGTACCAATTCGGTATTGGTTGGCACCGAACTCATCCCTACCCCTGAAACTAAAAAAAGAAATCAATAACAGTTGAAGAAAATCAACAAAAAAAGTTGCACGATACCGTTGTTGTTCGTACGATACCCGTGATCAGGGATGAGCAAATGGTACCGGGTAGCCGTACCGGATTTCCCGAACTAAAAGATTTTCAAAATCAATTCGATACCGACTTTTGGTGTTTTCTGTACTAGGCTGTTGTCGGTTTTACCTTCATGTACCAATAACCGTACTGGTATTTTCGATACCAATACCGGTTGATACAAACTTATCTAACTTAAAAAGTAAAAAGATAATAAAATTCTTATTTAAAAAACTATATATATTATTCTACTTTTCAAAAAACACTGTTCAAAACCTTTGTTTTTTAATATATAGGAGAATTATGAAAATATTTTATTCGTCATATAATTTTATAATAACTAATTATTAATAAAATCCGTATAACAATAATTTATAAGAACAACAAATTTAATTTTTGGCAAACCATAAATTATTTTTATTTACTTTTGAGTTAAATGCCATTTTAGTCCTTGTGGTTTGAGTCATTTTGTCAGTTTGGTCCAAAGGTTTCATTTTTAACCTGTGGGTCCAAAAATGTTTCACAGTTGCCATTTTAGTCCACTGGGTTAACTTCATCCATTTTTTCTGTTAACGAGAATGCCAGTTTGCTCATTTTGTATGTAATTCTGTTAACTAAAAAGGCAATTCAGCCATATAAAATGACCGGAATGGCCTTCTGGTTAACAGAAAAAATGGATGAAGTTAACCCAATGGACTAAAATGGCAACTGTGAAACCTTTTTGGACCCACAAGTTAAAAATGAAACCTTTGGACTAAACTGACAAAATGGCCCAAACCACAGGGACTAAAATGGCATTTAACTCTTTACTTTAAATAAAAGTTAGAGTAAATTACCAGAATCGTCCTTGAGGTTTGGTTATGTTGGACAGTTTCATCCAAAACAACTTTTTTGTACCATATTGTCTTTCACTTTTGTAATTTTTTGCCATTTTCATCTAAACGTCTAACTTTTTTGCTAAAATCCTCCTTGAGGTTTTATGATTTTTTGTCATTTTCTTCCAAATATATGACAGAAAAAATAACCTAGATTAAACATTTGAATGAAAATGACAAAATATCTCAAAAGTGAAGGATATGATACAAAAAAAAAGTTGTTTTGAATGAAACTAGCAAACATGCCCAAACCTTATGGATGATTTTGGCAATTTAATTTTTATACAAAAGATACAAAATATGTAACACCTCGGAAATTTACGTCCAATAATGTGGTGACACGTGTCATGGACTTAGAATGTGTGAAAACATACTTTAAAGGGACTAAAGTTGACAAACGGTGAAACTATGTGAATTCAAGGGTTCAAAGTATCAACAATTGATAAATAAGCCCTACAATAACCTTACATGGTGTTTATAACCTTAAATGGATAAGTCATGGATCATACGAGGCGAGAAATGAAAGAAAGTGAGGAATTACAAACTACAGGGACTAAAAGTGTCAACATGTTGAAATTATACCTCTGAGTGATCTTTTGGCAAACCCGAAGCTTTGTAATGATAAAATATACTCTCGAGAATATACGATAAAAATTTCATGAAGTTTCGTTATCGTATGAGAAAGTTATGGCCAAAACCGTACAAGAAAGGTTAATTGCGTTATCGCGAATTTCGTGACTTTTCGGGTAAGCGCAAAGTGAACCGAGGACATACCCAAGTTTATAAAAGTCCCAAGGTTCCTACAAATCAGATTTGAGGGTCTAGAGTGCCAAATAAACGAACAAAACAACGCTTCAAAGATCAGGGACTGAACTGCAAAATGGCTGAAACTTACTAAACTGGTCGACCACTCGCACGCGGCCCGCGAGGGGCCTGTCGCGGCCCGTGACCCAGCGCCCAGTGACAAAAGTCGCGACAGCTTCCAGTTCTGACCTGTTTCGAGTTGTTGACAGCTATATCCGACTCAAGAGGCTGACCAATCGACTTTCATGCATTCTAGGACACTTGTACTCTTCCTACAACATCAGAAAACACCTGTAACATCCTCAATTCACATCCAAATCTGCTTATAAGGCACTTGTATTAGAAACCAAGAACACTTGAACTTTCAAACTTCACAAAAACGATTCTGGAGCATTTCTGATCGACAAGGCAGCCTCATAAGGATCTCTAAGCTTGTTTAGGACCATTGTAAGTGTTTATATCATTCCCTAATCCGTTCTAGCTTAGTATTTTTACCGAAAGTCAAAGTATCGTAATTTAAACTTGACTTTAAAATTAAACGAGATTGGCTCTGTCAAATCTCAAATTGAAAATACCTGTATGTTGGTATTTATGTGTGTAACAAACCCCTAAAAGGGTATTATCAGATTCACACTCTAAACATGCTAATTGTCGAGTCAAAGATCGTTTCAAAAAGTCAACAGGATGTGTTTTTGCAAAAATAAGCTTGATTAACAATGTAGACTACATGCAACCTGTTTGATCATCAAAATAACTTTGTAAATAATGTAAGAACATGTTTCTTCATGATCAACTCGACAATTTTCTGTATTGAACCCGAATCGGAACCGAAAGTCTTATAAATCGACTTTTTCTTTGACTATCGGTTCTGATCCGTACATTCATGTTAAGATCTGCATAAGAGCATATTTTTGACCAACTTTCATATATGTTTAACACTCTGGAATTTTACATCTTGGTTCCATGTTTAACCGATTCATATGCATGTTACCGGGTTATGCTCAAATATGACTACTTTGCCCTTTTTAATATAAAACGCGGTTTTTGAAAAAGTGAAAGAGTAAAATCAGTTGTTACTGATTTATAAACATGCACCGAAAATTTCATATCAGTTTGTGGCCTAGTTTAAGAGATATGCTCATTATCGTAAATTACAAGCTTTATGTTACATAAATAGCGTAATTAGCGCATAGCCTATTTTAACCCACTTTTTGGTATCAAACTTTTATACACTGATGTTATATATTATTTTGAGATTTTTAAAGATTTTTATTTAATTTTTGGCTGATCGTATCATATGTCTCTAAGCTTAATTCGGTAAATACCGAAATTGCCCTTTTTGGCCATAAAATGAGTTTTATAAATCCGATTGACCCCAAACCACTTCCTACTGATTTTATTTATTAAATAATGTATGTTGAACCTTCTGGAAGTATAAAAATCTCAGCTTTCTTTTACAAACCCGGAAACGGCTCCAAATCGCCTTTTTAGGCATTTTTAACGCATAGTATATCCTATAATCATATTAAGCATATAAGACTTATATTTACTGATGTGTTTAATATATTTTTATGAAATAACAGTAAGTACAAGTTTATAAACTCAGATTTCCAAGTTTGACATTTTTAGCCTTTGTTAAATTACCAAAATGCCCCTAAGACGCATAGTCTTGTTTTAAATGATAAGTTTTGCTTACGGGTCATACCATACTGTTATAACATGATAAGTTAAGTATATTTACTGTATAATTCAGACCCGTAACTCAGATTTGCAAATAAGACCTTTTATAATCTTTTAAATGACCAAAATGCCCCTATGAGGCATAAGTTGAGTTTAAATTCGTTCCGGGCATAATAGAAATTACTTTGCTGATATTTTAACATATTTAAAGCATATCAACTCAGGAAACTTGCATATGTCTGTTATGGTCACCCGTAACGCTCTTTTCGCGTTCGGTACGGTTTATGTAACTAGTTTGCATAAATTGACCGAAACGGGTCAAACATTATCATTTTTGTCTCAAAATCCAGAATGTGTTTAGTAAACCCATATTATACAAGTCTTCAAACTTGTCGGGTCAAATTCACATTCCATCCGGTCTTCGCTTAATCGTGCGTGAACCGTATCGTCATTAAAACTAACCGGTCTAGGCTTAGGCTTAAATAAAGACCCGTTAAAAATCTAATAGGTTATTATAAACCTTTGTTCCAGACTAGGAGCACCAGTAAAAGATACTTGCATTTTCTTGATTGTGATTGATACTTATTCAGGTAAATACTCTTTGGCTTATTTTCCCTATACGGGCTTGGGTTACGGTATATAGAATACCGCTTGATCGGGCATTAAATCCTCCACCGTTGCGTGGGTAGTTGGAATAATTTAATCGGCTCGTTTAAACAGTCTTGTTCACTTAAGGCCTTTGGGGGGTTAATTGACCATGTCCCGGATATCCTTGGCATCATCTTACGAGATGGCCACGACCTGAGTACGGGGTGTAGGCGTACACCTGTCTGTATATAACTCGTGAATGTGGTGGGTCCATTGATCTTTAGCCCGGACTAGATCCGGGCCACTGAACGCAAGTAACATGTAATTCGTTCACATGATTATTATATTAAATAATTGACCCAAGTTAATAAAAATGTTTTGTGCCTTGTGCATTTAAATCAATTTTCAACCTTTTCAAAATGAGTCAGTCGAATTGTATTTACCAGTGTAAACTGACGTATTTTTCCCAAAAGATTAAGTGCAGGTACTATACGAAATAGGCTGGCAGGCTTCTAGAGCGTCCACAATAAGTTACGCAGCTTGGGCGACATTAAACTGTTGAACAATTATCCTATTTTATTTTCGATCCGCCTGTGGATCTGTTTCGACTACTTGTGATAATTAAAATTACATTTTTATTTAAAGTTGAAACGAATCTATCTTTTGCTTCCGCTGTGCATTATTATATTGTGTTGTTTGTCTATGATGATACCAACGACGTCACGATACCCCCACCGGGCCCACCGGTGACACGTGGAAATTAGGGGTGTGACAGGTTGGTATCAGAGCCAACGCTGAGCGAATTAAACACTAGCCTTTTGTGTTTAATCTCAGTTACACAATTGCACATTCCTCGATTCTCGAGTCTAGACAAAGAACTTAGGAAATTTCCAAATTTCGTTTAAATTTTCTAACTTTGTCTTATATATATTTTGTTGTATCACTTGTTGGTTTTTGACAGATAGCTAAACATGCCGCCAAGAATGAGAGGACGAGGAAGAGGACGAGGAGGATACGCAGCTCCAAATGATCACGAAGCCGGGCCTTCGCACCGGCGAACACCTTTGGGCTCTCATAACACAGATGCCCAAAATCTATGGAGGTCCTTCACTGAACCCGCCTCCACACCATCCATTCCCCACTCATTTGGGCCTCATTCGGAGAATGAGCCCCATCACTCACAGCAGTCCTACATTCCTCTAGGACCCTCATCACCTTTTGACAACACGTCACCCGTTTTTCAGGGCCTGTATGACCCCGACGATTACCTTCAAGAACCAGTGGGTTTTAACCCACTGGGACCGGAGGACCACTTTTCGGGTGGCAACCCGATGGATGTTGATGAGGATCCGGATCCTGCCATGCCACCCTCCGGAACACCAAACCACCCCATCGAGATTTCTGATGGGTCACCTTTCATGGGATCGCCTTACAACGGTCCCGACAGTTATGAGGAGATGTTTAAGCAGTATGACTGGGTATTTACCCCCAGTTACCATAACTCTCCTTTACACCAGTCTCACCATCACTCTCCTCTCCACCCATCCTACCACAGCTCTCCCCTGCACCACCAGCAGCAGCCAGAGCAGCAGCAGAATCCATCTACGGATTCTCGATTTGTGGCGGTTACTCCACCGCCACCACCACCTCCGACTCATCCTCCCTCGCCCCCGAGGCGAATGAGAGGAACGAACGCAAGGATGTCCTCGCGAGGAGGAGTGCATATACGCACCCCTCCACAGTCAAGCAGCAGCCGGTACTCGCCGGTCCACGAAGAATCAGAGACGGGAGAGTCGTCGCATCCCAACTCTGAAGTAGCAACGGCGCCAGTCGCGCCACAGCCACAGCCACAGCCTCAGCCACCATTGGGTTTTGGAGACCCAATCCCTGCTTATACCAGTGCCGCAACATTCAACCCCTTCGAGCCGCAGTTTCCCCCCGGCTACAACTTTTATGAGGATCCCTATTGGTTGGCCTCAAGCTTCAACGTTCCCCAACCAGGAGGTTCATATGGAGGTCCCTGGGCCACAGGACCCTCGACCTATGGGTATCCATCATATGGGTATCAACAGTCGCAGCCTCTTCAACCTCCACAGTATCAGCAGCCGCAACCGCCCCAACCTCCGCTTTACCAGCCTCCTCAGCCATCGTACTACCAGCAACCACCTCAGGCGCCGACAATGTCGCCACCCCAAGTTCAGGAAATCATACAGGAGATTCAAGGGGTGCGTCAAGAATTTCGGCAGGAGTTGGAGAATAATCAGAGGCGTAACCGGGGAATGATTCAGAAGGTGGTAAACTTGCTCAAGGGTAAGAGCAAGAAGGATTATTAAATCCTTTGTTTATTTTAGTGATAGTCATGTCCCTGCGTGGACATATCTTTATGTACTCTACCCCTGCATGGGTAATTTTCTTCTGTTTCGCCCCTGCGTGGGCATATCTTTTATTTCGACCCCTGCGAGGGTTTGTTATTTGTTTAGCCCCTGCGTGGGCATGATATTTATGAAAAGTCCCGTTTAGGGCAATTTTGTACTCGTTAATTTTAAATTAGAATGGTAATTTCAGCTTTTCATTTTAAATTATATGCATAAATGTAATAAATGAATAAATGGAAAATAGCATTATTATTGTAATTCACCATTTTAATAAGGATCTTAAAAGGTAAAACCTAGCTGTTATGTTGTCTTAAACCTAGCCAAGACGGTATAACCTGTTTAAAAGATCCCAATCTCTGTTAACATCTGTAAATATGTTAACGCTCTTGACTAATGTGATCCGCAAAATCACACATGTCACCCTTTTAATAAATTATCCAATTTATATTTTTATATATAATTGAAAGTGACATAATGCCTACGGGTCATAATAAATGTCATATAAAACAAAAAGGCGGCCGTAGCTTATAGACTCCCTGCCAAGAAAAAGGATTGATTCGTTTTGATTATTCAAACCTTAACCCTATAAAAAAAAATCTAAATCTATAATTTAGAAATTGTCTACGTGACTAGGCCTATTGTGCCAATATATATATATTTCATTTTAGGATAAAATTATTGATAAAAAGTCCTAAATGAAACTACTTAACAAATTAACTAATATAGCTTTTAATTACCATGGTTAATAAATCGTCAATAACGATAATACTGGTTAGATTTCTAAATAGACCTTGTCCTTATTTTTTTATGTAGCAAATTAAGACTACAATGACTAAGTCTGAAGAAATGAATAGTCATCCAGCAAACGACCCTGATAACACGAAGATACTAATAACTGGTGCCGAATTGAAAGCATTAGTGAATGAAGCTGTTGTCGAAGCAATGAATAGACAGTATAGTGAATCTAACGGGACCTATAGTAGGACCCGATCTGCAACTCATCCCAAGTCAAAACCAAAGGTTCCGTCAGAGGCTCATAGTAAGCCACCCTCTAAGAAAGAGGTACCTAAAAAGGAGGAACCCAAAAAGGATGATGACCGACATTCTTCGAATCAAAACAGTGTTCCCCCTAAGAAGGTAGTGATCAATGATGCGCCTTATGCTAGAGGATGCACATACAAGTACTTTGTCTCATGTAAGCCCCGAGACTTTACTGGGGAAAAAGGAGCTGTCGATTGCATAACTTGGTTGGATGAGATTGATACAGTGGTAGACATAAGTGGATGTGCAGAAAGGGATGTTGTGAAATTCGTATCCCAGTCCTTTAAGGGTGAAGCCCTAGCATGGTGGAGAACACTAATCCAGGCCACTGGAAAGGTGCATTTGTATAGCATGACCTGGGAGCAGTTCGTTGCTCTTATCAAGGAAAATTTCTGTCCACAGCATGAGGTGGAGAAGATAGAGTCCGATTTTGTATCATTGGTGATGACAAACCTGGACTGCCAAGCCTACTTAACGAGCTTCAACACGATGTCTCGATTGGTTCCGTATCTAGTAACCCCGGAACCAAGGAGAATCGCTCGTTTTATCGGGGGGTTAGAACCCGCAATAAAGGCAAGTGTGAAGGCCTCTCGGCCAACGACTTTCAGGTCAGTAACTGACCTCTCCTTGTCCCTCACAATGGACGCGGTCCGACTAAGATCGCTGAGGAACAAAGAGGCCGAGAACAAGAGAAAGCGTGAGGATGATACCTCACGAAGGTCAGAGAAGAGACACAGAGGGAATGACGACCACAGGAAAGGGTCGGGACCGAAGAAGAATGGGCAACAATCAGGGGAAAAGCCCAAATCTAAGACTTGTAGGAGGTATCATTTTGGGAAATGTCGACTTGAGTCAAGATCCCAGTCTCTCACAAGACCCTACGGAATCTGTAAGTCCACAGAACACAAGAGTTTGGAATGTAGGAAGTTGAAGGATGCAACCTGTTATGGTTGCAACGAGAAGGGGCATATTAAGTCAAATTGCCCAAAGAACACTAAGAAAGCCGAAGACGGGAAGAAGACCAATGCAAGGGTCTTCAGGATGGACGCTAAAGAGGCTATCCAGGACGACAACGTAATTACTGGTACGTTTCTTGTAAATGATATCTTTGCTAGAGTCCTGTTTGATTCTGGAGCAGATAAATCATTTGTAGATAATAAGTTTTGTGACTTGTTGAAATTGCCTGTAAAACCCTTAAGTGTGAAGTATGAAGTGGAGTTAGCTGATGGAACCGTAGAAACCGCCTCGACTGTTCTAGATGGATGTGTTATATCCATTAGGAATCACTCGTTTCCATTATCCTTACTTCCCTTTAAACTAGCTGGTTTTGACATAGTAATAGGCATGGATTGGTTATCACACAACCAAGCCCAGATTGTGTGCAATAGAAAGCAAGTGGTAGTGAAAACTCCGTCAGGTGAGTCACTCACTATTCAAGGAGATACCAAGCATGGATTGCCTGAGCAAGTGTCCATGCTCAAGGCATCTAGATGTATGCAGAAGGGTTGTGTCATTTATATGGCACAAGTTACTGTTGATGAGCCTAAGCCGAAAATTGAAGACATCCCTGTCATTTCGGAATACCCTGAAGTTTTCCCTGAAGAACTACCTGGTCTACCACCAGATAGGCAAGTGGAATTCCGAATCGACATTATTCCGGGAGCAGCACCAGTGGCGAGAGCACCATATAGATTGGCCCCAACGGAAATGAAGGAATTAAGGACGCAGTTGGATGATCTGTTAGCTAAAGGTTTTATTAGGCCTAGCTCGTCTCCCTGGGGAGCGCCTATCTTATTTGTCAAAAAGAAGGATGGATCGATGCGTCTGTGCATCGATTACCGCGAGCTAAATAAAGTCACTATCAAGAATAGATATCCTTTGCCTAGGATCGACGATCTGTTCGATCAGTTACAGGGGGCAAGCTACTTCTCAAAGATCGACTTAAGGTCAGGCTATCATCAGTTGAAAGTCAAGGATGAAGATGTACACAAGACAGCGTTTAGGACTCGTTATGGACATTACGAGTTCCTAGTGATGCCTTTTGGGCTCACCAACGCACCAGCCGCGTTCATGGATCTCATGAACCGCGTCTGCAAGCCTTATCTAGATAACTTCGTCATAGTCTTTATTGACGACATCCTTATCTACTCAAAGAGCAAGGCTGACCACGAGAAACACCTTCGTTGTATTCTCAAGCTTTTACACCAAGAGAAACTCTACGCCAAATTCTCGAAGTGCGAATTTTGGCTTCGAGAAGTCCAATTCCTTGGACATGTAGTGAGCGAGCGTGGTATCCAAGTGGATCCCGCTAAAGTAGAAGCAGTAATGAACTGGCAAGAGCCAAAGACGCCTACTGAAATTCGTAGCTTCCTGGGTTTAGCAGGATACTATAGGCGATTCATCGAAAACTTTTCAAGAATTGCTGCGCCCCTTACTTCATTGACACGCAAGAAAGTTAAGTTTGTTTGGGGCCCTAAGCAGCAGGAATCCTTCGATATTCTGAAAAACAAGTTGAGCAATGCACCAGTACTAACGCTGCCCGATGGTATAGAAGAATTTGTGGTGTACTGTGATGCATCACACACTGGTATGGGCTGTGTACTCATGCAAAGAGGCAAGGTCATTGCCTACGCTTCACGACAACTAAAGATACACGAGAAGAACTACACCACCCATGACTTGGAATTGGGTGCTGTTGTATTTGCATTGAAGCTATGGAGGCATTACTTGTATGGAACCAAGTGTGTGATCTATTCAGATCACAAGAGCCTTCAACATTTGTTTAATCAGAAGGACTTAAACATGCGGCAAAGGCGATGGATGGAAACTCTAAATGACTATGATTGTGAGATAAGATACCATCCAGGCAAGGCAAATGTAGTTGCTGACGCCTTGAGTAGGAAGGAAAGAGTTAAGCCGATAAGAATCAATGCCAAGCGCATTGAAATAAGGAATAGTTTGAACGAAAGGGTGTTAGCTGCACAGAAGGAAGCTGTGTTAGAAGCTAATTATCCTGAAGAAAAGTTGGGAGTAACTGAGAAACAGTTATCTCATAACAAGGACGGAATGCTTAGACTGAATGGACGAATATGGGTTCCAGTTTTTGGAGGACTTCGAGATGTTATCCTCCAGGAAGCCCACAGTTCCAAATATTCCGTTCATCCTGGAGCAGATAAGATGTACCCGGATTTAAAAGCAAACTACTGGTGGATTGGTTTGAAAAAGTCCGTAGCTGCTTATGTGTCTAAATGTTTGACTTGTGCGCAAGTCAAAGTAGAACACCAGAAACCATCAGGTTTGTTGCAACAACCTGAAATTCCTACATGGAAATGGGAAATGGTGACGATGGATTTCATCACCAAGTTACCAAAGACGAGAAAAGGAAATGATACAATATGGGTCATAGTACATAGACTGACGAAGTCAGCACACTTCCTACCCATCAAGGAAACCTACAGCTCAGATATGTTAGCCCAGTTATACGTTGATAAGATTGTAGCTTTGCATGGAATACCTGTATCTATTATCTCTGATAGAGATACTAGATACACGTCACATTTTTGGAAAAGTTTCCAACAATCTTTGGGCACTCGTTTGAATTTCAGTACGGCTTATCATCCTCAGACTGACGGTCAGAGTGAGCGTACTATTCAAACTTTGGAAGACATGCTACGTGCATGTGCGATCGATTTGGGTGGTAGTTGGGATAAGAACCTGCCCCTAATTGAATTCTCCTACAACAATAGCTACCACACCAGCATAAAAGCTGCGCCTTTTGAGGCCTTATACGGTAGAAAGTGTAGATCGCCTATTTGTTGGGCAGAAGTTGGAGAGATCCAACTATCAGGACCAGAAATTGTTTTTGAGACGACAGACAAGATTGTCCAGATTCATGATCGCTTGAAAGCTGCCAGGGATAGGCAGAAAAGTTATGCGGATCCAAGTCGTAAAGATTTTCACTTCGAAGTAGGTGATAAAGTGCTACTTAAAGTATCACCCTGGAAGGGGGTGATGAGGTTTGGTAAGAAAGGCAAGCTAAGCCCGAGATACATAGGACCTTTCGAGGTTATCGAACATGTCGGGTCAGTTGCCTATAAGTTAAACCTGCCTGAAGAACTTAGCGCAATCCATAATGTGTTCCACATCTGTAATTTGAAGAAGTGTTCTGCTGATGAACCACTGGCTATACCATATACGGATGTACATATAGATGAAGGTTTGAAATTTGTGGAAAAGCCGTTATCGATTGAAGACCGAAAGGTAAAGAAGCTTCGAAGAAAGCACATACCTATTGTTAAGGTCAAATGGGATGCCAGTAGAGGTCCCGAATACACATGGGAGGTAGAATCCACGATGAAAGAAAAATACCCTCATTTATTTCAGTAAATCTCGAGGACGAGATTTCTTTTAAGGGGGTGAGGATGTAACACCTCGGAAATTTACGTCCAATAATGTGGTGACACGTGTCATGGACTTAGAATGTGTGAAAACATACTTTAAAGGGACTAAAGTTGACAAACGGTGAAACTATGTGAATTCAAGGGTTCAAAGTATCAACAATTGATAAATAAGCCCTACAATAACCTTACATGGTGTTTATAACCTTAAATGGATAAGTCATGGATCATACGAGGCGAGAAATGAAAGAAAGTGAGGAATTACAAACTACAGGGACTAAAAGTGTCAACATGTTGAAATTATACCTCTGAGTGATCTTTTGGCAAACCCGAAGCTTTGTAATGATAAAATATACTCACGAGAATATACGATAAAAATTTCATGAAGTTTCGTTATCGTATGAGAAAGTTATGGCCAAAACCGTACAAGAAAGGTTAATTGCGTTATCGCGAATTTCGTGACTTTTCGGGTAAGCGCAAAGTGAACCGAGGACATACCCAAGTTTATAAAAGTCCCAAGGTTCCTACAAATCAGATTTGAGGGTCTAGAGTGCCAAATAAACGAACAAAACAACGCTTCAAAGATCAGGGACTGAACTGCAAAATGGCTGAAACTTACTAAACTGGTCGACCACTCGCACGCGGCCCGCGAGGGGCCTGTCGCGGCCCGCGACCCAGCGCCCAGCGACAAAAGTCGCGACAGCTGCCAGTTCTGACCTGTTTCGAGTTGTTGACAGCTATATCCGACTCAAGAGGCTGACCAATCGACTTTCATGCATTCTAGGACACTTGTACTCTTCCTACAACATCAGAAAACACCTGTAACATCCTCAATTCACATCCAAATCTGCTTATAAGGCACTTGTATTAGAAACCAAGAACACTTGAACTTTCAAACTTCACAAAAACGATTCTGGAGCATTTCTGATCGACAAGGCAGCCTCATAAGGATCTCTAAGCTTGTTTAGGACCATTGTAAGTGTTTATATCATTCCCTAATCCGTTCTAGCTTAGTATTTTTACCGAAAGTCAAAGTATCGTAATTTAAACTTGACTTTAAAATTAAACGAGATTGGCTCTGTCAAATCTCAAATTGAAAATACCTGTATGTTGGTATTTATGTGTGTAACAAACCCCTAAAAGGGTATTATCAGATTCACACTCTAAACATGCTAATTGTCGAGTCAAAGATCGTTTCAAAAAGTCAACAGGATGTGTTTTTGCAAAAATAAGCTTGATTAACAATGTAGACTACATGCAACCTGTTTGATCATCAAAATAACTTTGTAAATAATGTAAGAACATGTTTCTTCATGATCAACTCGACAATTTTCTGTATTAAACCCGAATCGGAACCGAAAGTCTTATAAATCGACTTTTTCTTTGACTATCGGTTCTGATCCGTACATGCATGTTAAGATCTGCATAAGAGCATATTTTTGACCAACTTTCATATATGTTTAACACTCTGGAATTTTACATCTTGGTTCCATGTTTAACCGATTCATATGCATGTTACCGGGTTATGCTCAAATATGACTACTTTGCCCTTTTTAATATAAAACGCGGTTTTTGAAAAAGTGAAAGAGTAAAATCAGTTGTTACTGATTTATAAACATGCACCGAAAATTTCATATCAGTTTGTGGCCTAGTTTAAGAGATATGCTCATTATCGTAAATTACAAGCTTTATGTTACATAAATAGCGTAATTAGCGCATAGCCTATTTTAACCCACTTTTTGGTATCAAACTTTTATACACTGATGTTATATATTATTTTGAGATTTTTAAAGATTTTTATTTAATTTTTGGCTGATCGTATCATATGTCTCTAAGCTTAATTCGGTAAATACCGAAATTGCCCTTTTTGGCCATAAAATGAGTTTTATAAATCCGATTGACCCCAAACCACTTCCTACTGATTTTATTTATTAAATAATGTATGTTGAACCTTCTAGAAGTATAAAAATCTCAGCTTTCTTTTACAAACCCGGAAACGGCTCCAAATCGCCTTTTTAGGCATTTTTAACGCATAGTATATCCTATAATCATATTAAGCATATAAGACTTATATTTACTGATGTGTTTAATATATTTTTATGAAATAACAGTAAGTACAAGTTTATAAACTCAGATTTCCAAGTTTGACATTTTTAGCCTTTGTTAAATTACCAAAATGCCCCTAAGGCGCATAGTCTTGTTTTAAATGATAAGTTTTGCTTACGGGTCATACCATACTGTTATAACATGATAAGTTAAGTATATTTACTGTATAATTCAGACCCGTAACTCAGATTTGCAAATAAGACCTTTTATAATCTTTTAAATGACCAAAATGCCCCTATGAGGCATAAGTTGAGTTTAAATTCGTTCCGGGCATAATAGAAATTACTTTGCTGATATTTTAACATATTTAAAGCATATCAACTCAGGAAACTTGCATATGTCTCTTATGGTCACCCGTAACGCTCTTTTCGCGTTCGGTACGGTTTATGTAACTAGTTTGCATAAATTGACCGAAACGGGTCAAACATTATCATTTTTGTCTCAAAATCTAGAATGTGTTTAGTAAACCCATATTATACAAGTCTTCAAACTTGTCGGGTCAAATTCACATTCCATCCGGTCTTCGCTTAATCGTGCGTGAACCATATCGTCATTAAAACTAACTGGTCTAGGCTTAGGCTTAAATAAAGACCCGTTAAAAATCTAATAGGTTATTATAAACCTTTGTTCCAGACTAGGAGCACCAGTAAAAGATACTTGCATTTTCTTGATTGTGATTGATACTTATTCAGGTAAATACTCTTTGGCTTATTTTCCCTATACGGGCTTGGGTTACGGTATATAGAATACCGCTTGATCGGGCATTAAATCCTCCACCGTTGCGTGGGTAGTTGGAATAATTTAATCGGCTCGTTTAAACAGTCTTGTTCACTTAAGGCCTTTGGGGGGTTAATTGACCATGTCCCGGATATCCTTGGCATCATCTTACGAGATGGCCACGACCTGAGTACGGGGTGTAGGCGTACACCTGTCTGTATATAACTCGTGAATGTGGTGGGTCCATTGATCTTTAGCCCGGACTAGATCCGGGCCACTGAACGCAAGTAACATGTAATTCGTTCACATGATTATTATATTAAATAATTGACCCAAGTTAATAAAAATGTTTTGTGCCTTGTGCATTTAAATCAATTTTCAACCTTTTCAAAATGAGTCAGTCGAATTGTATTTACCAGTGTAAACTGACGTATTTTTCCCAAAAGATTAAGTGCAGGTACTATACGAAATAGGCTGGCAGGCTTCTAGAGCGTCCACAATAAGTTACGCAGCTTGGGCGACATTAAACTGTTGAACAATTATCCTATTTTATTTTCGATCCGCCTGTGGATCTGTTTCGACTACTTGTGATAATTAAAATTACATTTTTATTTAAAGTTGAAACGAATCTATCTTTTGCTTCCGCTGTGCATTATTATATTGTGTTGTTTGTCTATGATGATACCAACGACGTCACGATACCCCCACCGGGCCCACCGGTGACACGTGGAAATTAGGGGTGTGACAAAATAATAAAAAAAAATATTATTTATATACATTATTATACATAGTGTAATACATAATTTGAGTCAGATGAATAATATATATATATAGAGTTATGTTTATTTGTGAACAACCTACTTGATAGTGAACACTAGTGAACTAATCTTAGTCATTGATTATCAATACACAAGTGTAAATCAATGGTCAGGATTTGATGATGAAAATATACCAGTGTATTTTACGATTTAATGATGTAAATCAATGGTAAAGATTTGTTCACTCAGTTCACAAATAGACTAGTTTTCACTCTAGAACCCCACCCTATATATATATATATATATATATATATATATATATATATATATTTGTGTATTGCATATTTGTTTAGTATTTAACATATACTAGACACATGCTATTATATTATTTCAATGGGAAAAGATCAAATATGAAGTTTATTTTGGTTAGGAAGTATAGGAAGTAATAGGATTAGGACATGTGGCAAAATTTAAAATAAAGAGGAAGGGTATTTTAATTAATCTTATCATTTTCTTCTTCCTTCTTCTTCCCTGTAACATCAAAATCCACCATTTTCAAAACCCACCATCTTCAACTATTTCTTCACTTTATATCTCAATAATCACTACATTATAGTGCGATTTTCGTCACCAATCAATGATTCAAACACGCGATCAACGTGTTCTTCAGCTTTTTTGAAGAAAACCTAGTTTAATTTCATACAAAATCTCGTTTTTTCCGGTGATTTTGAAGATAATCACTCGATTCGTTCAATTCGATCGCTCATAAGTGTTTCAATCATTCAAATTCGTCAATCGTTGAAGAAACCGACTTCGATCCATGTAAGAAATTCTTTAATTTCATTTTTATTATCTGGGTTTTTGATTTAGTCATTGCGTTTTACGATCTTGGCGGGGGTCCGGGGGCAACGCCCCTGGCAGGGTCAGCTCGAAAAAAAATTTTCGATTAAATTGCGTTAATAAAAATGCATCAGAAAAATTAATTTTCCAGAAATTGGCTCATTTCGAAGACAGTAATTCGTAGACAATTCAGACAATTCACAGACAGTTTTATGTGTCCATTGCGTTTTAGAAATAAGAGAGTTTTATGTGTTTTCTGGCTATTGCGTTTTAGAAAAAAAAAAAAAACACATTTTTAAGTGTTTTTAGTCATTGCGTTTTAAGTAAAACACATTTTTGAAGTGTTTTTAGTCATTGCGTTTTAGGTAAAAACACATTTTTAGGTGTTTTCAATCCATTGCGTTTTAGAGAGAACACTTTCTTTTGTTTTTTTAGGCCATTGCGTTTTAGAAATGAGACATTTTTAAGTATTTTCTGGCCATTGTGTTTTATAAATAAGATATTTTTTTTGTGTTTTTGGTGCATTGCGTTTTAGGTAAAACACATTTTTATGTGTTTTCAGTCCATTGTGTTTTAGAAAACCAGACATTTTAAGTGTTTTCTGGCCATTGCGTTTTAAAAATAAGAAATTTGTTTGTGTTTTTTGTGCATTGCGTTTTAGGTAAAACACATTTTTATGTGTTTTCGGTCCATTGCGTTTTAGAAACTACACTTTCTTTTGAGTTTTTAGGCTATTGCGTTTTAGAAATAACACATTTCTTTGTGTTTTCTGGCCATTGCGTTTTACAAGTAAGGCATTTCTTTGTGTTTTTTGTGCATTGCGTTTTAGAAAAATGTCATTTTTTAGGGTTTTTTCCATTGCGTTTTACGCAACTGGGTCCATTGCGTTTTACGCAACTAGGTTTTCAAAAAAAAAAATCGAAAATATAGCAATAGTATACTCGTTTTAAAGATAAAAAAACGCTCGTTTTTTTGGTGCAATTTTTATAAAAAAAATAATGTCGTATGAAAGAGTTATTAACGTTTAAAAAATGGGGGGGATTGGAGGAGAGATAAACTATTGCCTTGGATTGACTAGAATGCCCTAAACAAACTCACGCGCCTCTTTTCTTCTCTTCAATTTCCATCATTTAATCTTAGCCCTTGATTAACTAAATGGATGGTCAAGATCACTTCCTAGCCTTCTTAGCGAAATAAACTTCCTATTGTATCTTCACCCTTATTTCAATATCACTAATTAACATAGACCGGTTTTTATGATAAGTTCAAGTTAGTTGAATTAACTAACACATGGTGATAAAAATATGTCAATTATAGAAGTTTATTTTCAAATTATATACGTATATCGTTTATATTGTACAACAACCTATAATACAGGATCTATAACCTAGTTACTTTATATATAATTTCCATGGCTAGTGAATGGTGTCCAAATTAGTTTTTTTTATTGTTTTTTTATAATTATTTTACGAGTTGTTAATATATTTGTTATTTTTCATTTTTGTATCTTTATTATGATATTACTATGAATATTTTTGAGCTTATTTTAGTTTTCTTATATAAGTTTTGAGATACGATGCTTTATGAAATTCTGAGTATATGTTCTGATGTATCTATTTTTATCTACGTCTTCATAAAAGTTTGTTATTGAAAGCGTGTTATGAGTGGTAATGTACAAGTATTTGAAAAAGTAAGAAATGTAAAGTAATCGAATCACAAATTTACATGTTATCAAATCTACCTCATGGTTTAGTATAATTTTGTATAAAATGACGTTGTTTACCCTTTTCTAATAATATAATGTTACTATATATAAAATTCCAAATATACGTTGCGACGTGCTTATTATTATATACAATTCCATAAAGATTTTGCTCAAATTCGAATACGTCAAATTAAAATGAACTTTTTACGGTTCATATTTTAACCTGCTTTTCGATAAAACTTATGTTCAAATCGAAGGGACAAATATAAATGAACTTTATGCTTTTTACCGTGCCGAATCGACCTGATACCATCCAAACAACATTTTCGTTTTTATGGTTTTCTTGACGTTTCTGCGTTGGGACTAACCGAACCGATTCTGACATAATAACATCGGTGACGGTATCGGTATTATCCGAACTAGTACCAATATCCGTTTTGATGATTTCGATTACTGTAAAACACGTGTCAATATCCTCTTTGACATATCACTCTCAGTTGCTATACCGAGTGCTGGTATCATATCATTATTGTAACAAACCGAACCGATACCATCTCAATGTCGGACGCAAGGCATGAGAAGTTCTACTAGTATATATTAAATTTATAATCAGTTGAATAGTGTTATGTCTTCTTTTAAGTTTCATTTTCAACCATTATACCATAAATAATATATACCCTTGCCTTGTAATTTTTAATAATTTTTTTTACTAATAACTTGTGTTCACACCATTTAGGCATATAATATGTTGAAAGTGAAGTTTTATTCAAAATAAAGTATATTTTGGCATCCTAAGTTACAATTGATACCAACATTGTTACCGGTACCGGTATTTGTTTTATGGTCTTTGTTCGATATAAAACAAGTGTTTATATTCTTTTGGGCATATGACCATTTTTATTAGATTTATAATTCAATGAATAGTCATTTCTGTTTTTAAGTTTGAGTTTCACCCTTATATTGTAAATAATATATATCTTTAACCCATTAGACTTTTAATATTTAGTTTTTTTTTTCTCTAATGGCTTGTGTTCCCTAAGTTTTCTGAAAAAAAAAAACCCAATAAATATATAGTTGTATTTATTTCTCAACATTCCACATGTAAATTTTGTTGAAAACCAAGTTTTATTTTAAAATAAAGATTGCTGGTCATGGGTGTTGCTACCAAACTGATACCAACAGAGTATTGGTGTCCATATTAGGAAAAAAAAATTCAAATTGATTGGTTTTTAAGTTTTCACGGCTCACATGAGTTTTCAAACTATCTTTAATATATCTACATACAAACAAACAAACTTAGATCTACCAACATGTTTTTTTAATGACCAACAAAAGCCCGATCACTCGGATAAACCTAATGGTAAAAGGCCACCCATGTCCGTAAACGTAGACGGCGCTGGAGACTCGTCTTGCCACCATTATAAAGGAAGCCCACTATCGAAGACTCAATGTGGTAAAACCCCTGGTTAACCCTAGAGCAATTTTGCTCTAGACGAAACTCAAACCCATAATCTTCGCTTTGAAAGTTAATGGGGCTACCAATGCGCCAGAAACTCATCGGCTAGGTTTGAAAGTCAAACCCATATACATATTTTATAGGTAAATATTTTAAGTAGCTAGGTTTTAACTCTTACTCAACTCATGTTTTTAAGTATACAAGATTAATTGTTGGAATTTAAATGGTTTGGTTGGAAACTGACCGGAATTTTGAGGTTTTGGCCTGAATATACAGGTTTTTTGCCGAAAACTGGCCGGAATTGCCGATTTTTTGCTGGCCGACTAGGCCCGACCAGGCCAACTAGCGATTAATCGCCGACTAGTCGCCGCCTAGTCGCGATTTTTACAACACTGTTACCAACATGTTATTAAAGGCATGAATAGTAATGTGGTGACCACTTAGGTGTTGCCAAGTGGTAGTCTAAGTTTGTGTTTTCCATTTTATCTTTAAAGTTTTATGTAACAAGATAGTTTGTTTAAACAAATTATGACTCCAATGTGTTTGATATGTAAGAATGGAATACGGAATTAAATTGAATATTGAAAGGGAATGAAAAAAAGATGTGTTTGGTTGGTCAAGATAATGAAATCACTATTACATAAGGTATTACATTCCCTCAAATTCATTTTAGCTACCCCTTGTTTTTTTTCATATCATTCCCTCTCTCAGCTTTCATTATCAACACCGCCAACCACCACTGTCACCCTCCGTCGCCGGCCACCACCGCCACCCTGACCACCGTCGCCACTGCCAACCGCCACCCACCGCCACCCTGACAACCGTCGCCACTGCCAACCGCCACCCACCGCCACACTCTGCCATTGACCACGGCCATTACCCGCCACCAACATCGACCACCGCCACACACCGCCATCACCGCCGCCACCCTCCACCTTCATCGCCACCCGCCATCGCCGACCACCCCACCCCCGACCACTGTCGCTGCCACCTATCCCTACCACCACCGGCTGTTGTTGCCCGCCACCCACCACCCTCAACCAGAGCCGCCGCCACTGACTCGCTGCCACCACCCGCCATCACCAACCTCCACCACCGTCGACCGCCGCTGCTGCTGCCAACCATCGCCGCCACCAACCATTGCCGCCACCAAACACCGCCACCCACCGGAGGCGCCCCACCCGCCAGCCAATACCGCTGCCACCACCACCAACCACCGCTGATTTTATTCTTTCGTCTTTTCCTGCTTAGCAAACAACATATGGTAATGATTCATTTCATTCTTACATGGTAACCAAACAAGACTTTGAAATTGTAATAATCTATTTCAATACTTTGTGCATTCCATTAACTCGTCCATTCTATTAACCATTCCAAACAAAAGCGAATAGCTATTGTTTTTTTATATATATATTTCTCATCTATAATGCTTTGGACATAGTAATAAACAATTCTATAACTTTTAAGAAAAGAAAAAGAACTTTAGCTATCTTCAACTTTTAAATTGGATTAGGGAATTTGATGCTTTTCTTTACCGTATCATATACAAAAGAGACTGCATTAACTTGTATGCTTAAGTTGGTCTTGAAGCTAGATAAACTGTTACAAACAACCGGTCCATGCCATGTGTTTTAAATATTTGAACCGGTAAGGGATAAAATCGTAAAATAATCAAAATTTAAATATTATTTTCTTATGCATTTTTTTACTTGTTTAAATTAAATGAAATAATTATGAACCTTATTATTAATAAATGATTTTTTTCACTGTTATCTCTTATTACCTTATAAACTTAAAGTACAAAGTCGGTGGCATACGCCACCGACATGCACATGCTGGCCACCGACATCTCATCCTCCCTGCATTTTATTTGAATGGCTCATAGAAATAAATAATAAGTAAGCTGTAGGAAGCCATGAATTTAATAAACAAATAATTGACTAAAGAGGTACGTGGCAATTATATGACGGCGGAGTACAGCTAATGATGTATCATACCACCTCCACCGCCCATACCCTGCCGGAAACAATGTGTGTGGCTCTTAGTCTTAATGTCACTAAGTATTAAGAAAGGGAGCATGTTCAATTAATCTGTATAGATGTATTAGTATGAAATTATTAAAGAGTTAGCAGAATTGTATCTGAATCAATCTAATATGAAATTTTCGATAGGATCGGATTTGATATTTAAAAATTTTGTTTGAAAACGAGCCGAGTCAAATATAATTAATTTTCATTTGTCGGTTAAATTCAAGTTGGTCCACGTTTTAACGTAAAGGTCAATAATGATCTATACATAATCACATCGCATAGCCGCTACAAATTTCGAGTTTCTTTACATTTCAACGTAAATTCGGTATACGTTTTCATATAACTTCGAGTTTGTCTGCGCTTCGACATAAATTTGGTGCCCGCTTTCGTATTTTGTACGTTTCCTACGTATGAGTCAGGTTGCATATACATAATCACGTCGCATAGTCGGTACAAAGTTCGAGTTTGTCTACATTTGGACATAAATTTTGTATACTTTTCGTATAAATTCAAGTTTGCTTGCGTTCCGATGTAAATTTGGTGTGCGCTTTCGTATTTTGTACGTTTCCTACGTATGATTCGGGTCGCATATAATACGCTTTGACTTGACGGTGTAAGTTCAAGTTAGTCTACGTTTTGACCGGCCGCTAATGTTTTGACGGTATAAATTTGAGTTACTGTATGTTTTGGCGCCGCTAAATCTTGATGCAAAGGTGAGGGTGGTGTAGTAGTTAGGTGGAATCCAACTAAAAGAGACAACCCGAGTTTTATTTTGTTTCTTTTGTACGGTATAAATTCGATTTAGTTCACTTTTTTATCCAACCACAATAATTTTATAGGTTGCATTGAGTTAGATCGGATACATCAAAACACACGCTTTTATATAATTAACGCATCACATAACGTCTAGACTAATTAATTCGATATTTACAATGGGCCCGCGGCGCATCGCGCGCGGGTCATATTACTAGTTTCTTATTAAACATTAAAAAAGTTATCACTAAACAATAACCAACCCAAACGCCTCATCTGGTATACTGAGACAAACTCTGTAGAAATTGGAATTTCGACCTAGATCAACACGTGCCACCAAACGATCCGGCAAAAAGGCAAGAGACTAACAAATGATCTGTATCCTCCGGTACATAATTGATCTTTGGGAGCATCTGATAGAATGTCGTAAGGATCATGCAAAATCCTATTTAAACTAAGTAAATAGCGTGAGTAGGGTATCGTATCCATGGAGAATTTGTGGTCATTGTAATAATTTTAACTAAAAACTAAAATTATCTAATTTGGGGGTTTGATTAATTGATTTCAAAAAACAAGAAAACTAATTAAGAAAGTTGCGATCAAGATGAGAAAAAGCAACCCCCACCCGGAATCCTGATAGCTCGTTTTAACACAAAACCCGTTTACAGATTCATAACACCACATAGACATGGCCTTGGGATTAATGAATTTGATTAATTATTAGGGATGGTTTTTAAGACTCACCATACAACCTAATAACCCGTTTAACTATACCAATTACCCACTAATTTACCAACCCGCTACTAATGCAAGGAAATTGCCAATACGCTTGATAAACGACACACAATTCAAATATAATAAACGTTGCACAAATTCAACACAAATAGTCAAGATTTACCGGTTAAAAAGAATCCAAAAACAAAGTTTCAATGTAAAACAAACAATCTCTCATCCGGGTAGAAGTTACAAGCGTTTAGCCGCGCATGGAAGTCATCACAGTATCAGTTGTCATTGGGGATTGATTGAACATGAAAGAACAGCTTGAAAGATTGAAGAATACTGCCCAAATCGCCTAAAATCGCCTCTGAATTCGTCTCTGATGGCTGGGAATAAGATTAGCTCCTCAAAACGCGAATTAGGTCAATATTTATACTTTCCCGTAAACGACCTCTCCTTCGCGTCGCAAGAGAGTCCTTACCTTCTCTTGTGTGGCGCGTGGGTTATTTAAACCGACTCACTAGTTAATATCTCTAGCGCGTCGTGAAGATGATGAAGGTATCCCCCGCGTGGAGCGGGGGCTTCTCCCTTTGACTTTTCCTGCTATAGGTCTCATTCTGACTCGTCAATCTTGTTTTCCTGCTCGTATGCTCTGTTTACCATTTTTGCACCTGTTTTACTCGAGAAACCCTTTATATAATAAGCACGTATACCATTACTAATAAACACATTAACATCCTTAAAACCGACGCAAAGTATACAAAATACAACGTGTTTTCACACACACATTAGCACCTCAGTGACAGAGCTTAAACGAAAACTCGGTGGGGGTCAAACCCTGAAAATAGAAATCGGTGGGGCGGGACTCTTAAAAATACAATATTATACACTATAAAAATTCAAAAATTTTCAATAAAATAAATTTTACTAGCGAAAAATCCACTTGTTACAAATGAAAACCTCTTAGACTTGGGCCACTATTGCACTTTTCCGTAATGATTTTCTTAGACTATGAGGTATGGAGGGGTTTGGGTTCGAGGTATTGCTCGACACGTGGCAATTGTGGGTTTCACCGGGCCACCCCCAAAAAGTGGGGTGTGAAAGCGGCATGGCCAGGCCGGCGTGGGGTGGCATGTGTTTTTTTATTAGTTGACAATTATATAAAAAAACATAATTTATTTATATTAATTTAAAAAAAATTTACATAAAAGACAATCCTAAAAAATAAGAAAAAAGACCTACTTATTCTCATCGTGTCTTTACTCGATCTTCGCGATTTCGACTCGATCGTTGTGGGTCAAGTCGCCCGTAGGGACACGGTCGAAGCAAACTTTAAACCGATCCAGCTTCAGTTTGAGCTCACGCCATTTGTGTTGACACGTGTTTAAGTTGTGTCACGTGTTGCCGACGTGTTGGTATTGTTGAAACGCTCGACCCCAATATGCGGTTTCACCGCGTTGTAGAGTACGTTGTGCATCGACAATCGATGTCACAAGTGTGACTTCTTTCCCTTCGGTCTAATGCACCATGTTCGGTTTTTTTTTTTTTTGGTGTGGGTATGGGTGAAGAAGAATGGGAAAATATGGTTTGGGGTTTGATATTTATAGGTAAAAAATGTATTTTTTTTTTAAATTTGGTTTTGCATACCCACTACCCAAACGGCTACATTGAACCAGTCAACCATGGCCCACCATGTTACTCAGCCCCAGTGGCGGATCTAGGATTCCGACCAAGCGGTAACGTTTTATAAATAAGCGGTAACGAAATCGAAAAAACGTCAAATTTTTCCAAAATTTACACTAAAAACGTCAAAAAATTTCCGACCAAGCGGTAGCGGAGGCTACCCCTTGTTACTACATACATCCGCCCCTGCTCAGCCCCCCACCAGGCACAATCCCCACGTCAAAGGAGCGACGCCATACCCAACGCTTAGCCGGTATTTTGTAGTCAGCTTTAAACCCAATCTGCCGTCCCAACCCACGCCCCACACTCCATTGTCTTAAATGAGCAACAAAGAAGGTATTTCCATCATTATTGTCTTTGTTGCCATTATCACCATCACTTCCATGTACTCCTCAAGGCTTATATTCTCCTATATGTTAAAAAGAGAATGAAAGGAACACTAACTAATATTATATTATAATATTATAATACAATATTATATACTGTTTTTTATATAGTTTAATTATTTTAATATTATAATTATAATAATTATTATCTTCTTTACTTTTTAAGTTTGATAAGCTTGGTGTTAACCGGTACTTGTATCGAGAATACCGGTTCGTTATCGGTACATGAAGGTAAAAACCAGCACCAGCATGTTACATAAAACGTTAAAGTCGGTACCGGATTGAGTTTGATAATCTTTTTGTTCGAGAAATTTGGTACTGCTATCCAGTACCATTTGCTCATCCCTGATCACGGGTACCGTACGAACAACAACGGTATCGTACAACTTTTTTTTTCAGGGGTAGTGATGAGCTCGGTGCCAACTGATACCGAATCGGTATTGGTACAGAAAATACCGGTTACGGTATCGGTATATGAAGGTAAAACCCGGTAGCGAACCGGTACCAGAAACGCCAAACGTCAGTACCGAACTGGTACTTAGGATCTTTCGGTTCAGGAAATTCAGTACCGGTACCCATTACTATTTGCTCATCTCTGACTACGGGTTTCTACCGAACAACATCATTACCATACAACTTTTTTAACTGATTTTCTTTCGGTTATTTTTTAGTGTTTTTTTCTACATTTTTTTTCTTGTCAGGGATTCTGTGTGCAACACGCTCATAGTGATTTCAAACGCATATAAACACAGACTTAATAACAAAATAAGTTCGCCGCAACGCGGCGACGGTTTTTATTAACTAGTTTATTTTAAAAATATCCTTGTCAACACAAAGGATATCTTTCCACAACCTAGAATAGCAAATTTTCAAAGGAAACCGGTTCGTGAATGGTGAATAGCACTAATTAAGTAAATGAAAGAAAAAACATAGTACCCGCAAACATAAGAACGAAAAAACCATAGAAACAAACAAATTCACTAAAAGATATAAACTTAAATAGCTTGACGTTCATGGTGTTGTTACAAGCATCATAATTCATTAAAAAACACTAACAAACAAACACTACTATGAAAACGAAATAAAACATATCAAATTAATACTCTTCATTGGATGGGATTACATCAGAGATGTACCCGTCACTTTCCTTAGACTCATCATCATCAACACAATGGCGTTCAGTAACTTCAATAACTTCTGTAGGTGTGTAACACCCCGAAAATAGAAATTCTTATAATACAATAACGTTGTGAATAAATAAGAAAAGTAACTAACTAGGAATGACATTAACCTAGTTAGATGATGAGTTGTGAGTAGTTAAAGAGTTAAAACAAATAAAGAACGAAAGTTGAGGGGCCAAAAGTGTTTAAATGAAAACTAATATTAATAAAACAAAAAAAATTAAACTCAAAACACACTAGTGTGTGTGTTCCTGTGATCGATCAGAAGCAGGGGGCTATCCCAAGCTCCCCAAAACCCTAGTTCTTGTCAAAACCTCCAATTTGAAGGTTCAAATCAAGTCCAAAACGAAAATCGAGCATAGATTAGTGATCCCCATTGCAAGGAGATCCTAAGGTATGTAAAATTTGATAAAAATTCTCTACTTGAAATTCTCATGAATTTAGGGAATTCGAAATCTGTGGATGCATGAATGATATGTAGGTGAAATAGGAACATTGAAGTGTCTAGGAGTAAACCCTAGACAAATACATGTTGAATATCATACTTAATTCTAGCAAAGTTCATGAACACCATTTGTCACGACCCCCGACCCACCCTGGACGGAATCGGGTGCCGTGAACAGTCCAGCGGTACCGGTGATTATTTTAAAAACGTTGCAGCGGAAATTTCATCAGGACCGTGAGTTAGGAAAAATATCAGAGTTTAGAAAACACCGGATTTTATTTAAAGAGATGGGATAAACCCATATTTTATAAAGTGAATTTTGTTTACAATATTTCTTAATTTGATTTAAATAAAATAAGCCACTTCTTGAAGCCTTTTCAGTGTCGTCTCCAGCTCTAATTCCACTTACCTGAAAATGTTTGAAAAAGGTTTTGTCAGCGAAAACACTGAGTGAACTCATTCCATTTTATAAATATATTGTTATACCTTACAATATTAAGGTTTTTATATTTATTTAATTCACTCAGTATTTGTCAAATAATGACAGTTCCAATGTGACAGTAATTATATCAATTATTGACTCACTTTAGTCCGATAGTGAATTCATCAAATAAATGTATTTGACTATTATTCAATTTATTTGTCACTAGGCGATTCCTGTGACTATAATCATATCAATATTGATTATTCTTTCAATTAATGAGTCTGGTCATATCACTGTTGATCATTCTTTCAACTAGTGATTCTATAACACTGTTGATCATTCTTTCAACTAGTGCTTTTGGTCATGTCACTGTTGATCATTCTTTCAACTAGTAACTCAGATTATATTACTGTTGATCATTCTTTCAACTAGTAATTTCTATTCATAACACTGTTGATCATTCTCTCAACCCGTGTCTTCGGACATAATGATGTCCCGTGACATTTCTTTATCAAATATATTACTTTTGGCATAAAACCTATTTAATTCAGAAAATGACATATATCAATTTATATCAAATTACTATAACTTATCAAATATGTTAATTAAATAATGGTAATATCATTATTTAATATTTTAACGTGACTAAGACTAAAATATAATCTTAGTAAAATGCATAATTTCCACTGTTATTTATAATCATGATAATATTACCTAATTTTCTGGCAAATAATAATGAGAATCAAATAATATATAAATCTTTCATACCAGCAGTTAATATAAAAACTTAATCACTGTAAGTATAACTGGTAATCATTTAGGATTCTGTAAAATCTTTGTAAATATAATTGTTTCACAAAAAGGTGATAAAACTGTGAGAAAATATAATGGACTCACAAACTGTGAGAAAAGAAGAAATGAACTCACATTGCAGATTTCTACGGGTAAAGCTGAGTCTACAGATAATCCTTGATATATTGTAGATTTAATTTGAGCAGAGCCTAGCCTATTGATTAGCCTTTTTAATCTAATGCACATGAACTAGGTAAGTAACTTAATATAGCATTTTACGATAACTCACGAGATCATATTCTCACAACAAATGACAAAGTGCAATACTTCATCCATCGAATTAACGATGATCCGTTGAATTAACAACGAACGACAAAGTATAATACTTTACCTATCGAATTAACGACAATTCGTCAAATTAATGACGAACGATAAAGTATAACCCTAATGTGGGCGGCACTTAAACATCCATTGGATATATGGATCGATCGGACAATGAATCGTAATAGCGATTAAGTTAATACCCTGTTCTGCAGCACCCCGCTATACTTAATTTGAGTTTCGTGTGTGTTAATTGAGGTAAACAGAAGATAACTCGAAGAATTTGACGAATTCTTTCGTCGTTTGAACACCAGAAATCAAGTGCCAAACGCTGCTATTTATACACGAAATTTGACATGCTTACGGACCGTAAGCTTCTCAAGGTTGAGGTCCGTATGACAGCTTACGGACCGTAAGCTTGGTGACCTTACGGTCCGTAAGGTTAACAAAATGGCTATAAGGAAGCCACGTGTGTTTCCAGTCTTGATGAGTCGACGATATTTAAAATTTCAACTTCCGGAGCACGCAAATATAGATAATTATTAACTAGGGAATACCCCCCCTGAGTTTTAGGGGCCCTAATCCTGATTCTGAAAATTATGAAAATCTTAGGGTTTGCACAGAATTACTTGGGTGTCTCAATTAGAGTTTCCTATTGGTCAAATTAATTTAATAATTATGACTTTTGATGAGAGTCGTTACATTCTCCCCACCTTAATAAAAATCTCGTCCTCGAGATTTGCTGGAATAAGTAGGAATATATTTTCTTCATCTCAGGTTCCAGCTTCCAAGTGTATTTGGGTTATGATATTTCTTTTAGACTTATGTCATATTCCAGTCAATAAAAACAATATTAAGGTAGATGACACAGAATCGAATTTTGCGAATATGAGTTGTACAATAAGTAGGATTTCAAAGATTCAACTGAATAAGTTCAAGAAATCAATGTCAAACGAAATGAGATGAAATGATATAATTTCCAATGTGACTATTTTCAAGTCAAAAGATATATGATCAATTAGATATTTTAGAATGAATATGAAGAATTTTTAGAATCAAATAAAAATTCTTTTGTCAAAAGAAAGCTTACTTTGATTGGCAACTGAAGAAGATTCTGAATCAACAAGTTCAAAATGAAATAGAAGCACGAAAATATTTTGTCAACTATCGAATCATAAGAGAAAAATCAGTGTGTTGACATTATTGAATTTGCAAGGATACACTGGAATACAATAGAGTTTAGTGTATCATTGTCTTAATACATAATTGCATCAAGACTATTTTTCAATGATGAGTCAAACGAAATACATACGTGATTTTGAAAGATTCGTATGCTTATGATTAGCTCAAGCTACAAATTTATAACGACTCCACAAGGTGTCGTAAGGATTGAAATAATTCAATAATTACGGTGACTGAACAATTTCACCGTATAATCAACTGAAAGCTTTAATGAAGAAATTTTTGGATATTCAGTTCGAATAGGATTTTCAAATGAAAAGAACAAATGAATAGTATAGAATTTTCGATAAATGATGAAAGAAACGTTAAGAGGTACTCCGGGATATGATATGAATTTATGTACACTTATCTTAACACATAATTGTATTAAGACTGTTTAAGATGATGAACCAACAGAAATTAAAATTCGTTCATCAGGAGTGAAAATGAGATTATCTCAAGATTCAAATTAAAGAAAATGCCACCACAAGGTGTCATAGAAATTGAAAAATAATAATGGTGAATGAAACGAATTTCACCATGCTTTAAATCAAGTGAAGTAAATCCGAATGTTTCAAATAAATCGAGTAAGATTGAAATCGAAATACTTGAATAATGTTTTTCGATCAAAGATGATAAAACAATAAGAATTACGAAACGCTCGATTGTTGATATAAAAATCTTTAAGAGATACACTGAAATATGAAATGAAATTGTGTATCATAATCTTAGCACATAATTGTGTTAAGATTGATTTTATAGAATAAACCAACAAAACGGATTCAATAATAATGAATAATTAAACCCGTATGCAACGAGATTAGCACAAGCTTCAAATTTTTGTGAAAACGTCACCACAAGGTGATCGTGACCAAATAAGTGAAAGTGAAAACCAAACAATTCTGTTATGGTTTTGAATAGATGAAATTCTTGACAGAATATATTTATTTATAAACTTTTACTTGTACTAGGGTCAAATAATAACTTAACTTAGATACTACATATCAGCGACTACGTCTGGAATCATTTCTGCTTCTTGCGTAGTAAGTACGAATGCTTGCACGTTCTTCTTAGCTCCGTCTACAGTTCTGGCTTTGTTGTCAGGTGCTTTGGTTAGTTTTGGGCAATATGGTTTAATGTGTCCTGTTTTTCCGCAATTGAAACAAACAGTAGTTTTCCTTCTACATTCTTCCTCTGTATGTCCGGTCATCTTGCAGAAGTTACAGTAGGATATTCTTCTAAAACGGCATCTTCCTGAATGCTTTTTGTTACAGCTTCTGCAGATAGGTTGCTCCAGTGACGATTCAGTTCCTGTCTTTTTGTAGAATTCTTGGGAAATTTTCTGGGCTAACTCTTTCTTCTTGTTTTCTTCTCTTGTGCGGATTAGTCCATCTGTCAGCATGTTAGCAAGCTCGACTGCTTCTTCAATAGTCTGTGGTCTAGTGGCCTTAACTATGTCTCGGATTTCACTAACTAATCCCCAAATATAACGAGAAATAAGTACAGGTTCTGGCGAAGCCAGAGTTGGTACCATTCTTGCATATTCGAAGAACGTAGTCGTATATTCACGACAATTCACATCTATCATTTTATGGTTTAGGAACTTGTTAGCTATTCGTTCCTTTTCATAAGGAGGACAAAATTTCCTTTCTGTCATTTCCTTGAATTTTTCCCAATTCATGGCATAAGCCATGTCGCTTCCTTTTGCCTGAAGAATTGTATTCCACCATTCTAAGGCTTCTTCCTTAAAGAGATTAGATGCATACATCACCTTATCTTCTTCGGCACATTTACTGATTGTAAGAACAGCTTCCGTCTTTTCCAACCATCGCAAAGCAGCTGTAGCTCCTTCACTGCCGGCGAACTCAGTTGGTTTACAGGCTAAAAATTCTTTGTAGGTACACCCGAGAGTCATCGCCTTCTTTTTCTTGGGAAATGGGGTTTTGATAATATTATCATTACCTCCATTGACACTATGGCTAAAACCATCGTCACGAGTATGCTTGCTACTCACAACTTTGGTAGGTTCTACGGTATTTTTAACAGCTTTAATTATTGAAGGTAAAGCATTAGCTATTCCTTGAGCTATTAGATTTTCTATAGCATTTTTATCCAAAGGATTTTCATTATTAGCATGAACTTCTGGATTATGTGGTACTTCATTCGACATCTGAATTGCAAACATTTTCACTTATTAACACCACAGAAAACAAACAATACTTCCAGAATATTATTTGTATATATTAATATATATATTCATATAGAATACATATGTTAATTTGTATCAGTTTCCTAACTTTATTGTTTAAGTTTAGGTATTAAAAAGAACACCTACTTAGCTTAAACAAGTGGCTTTTTGAGTTTGGCTCTGATACCACCTTCTGTCACGACCCCCGACCCACCCTGGACGGAATCGGGTGCCGTGAACAGTCCAGCGGTACCGGTGATTATTTTAAAAACGTTGCAGCGGAAATTTCATCAGGACCGTGAGTTAGGAAAAATATCAGAGTTTAGAAAACACCGGATTTTATTTAAAGAGATGGGATAAACCCATATTTTATAAAGTGAATTTTGTTTACAATATTTCTTAATTTGATTTAAATAAAATAAGCCACTTCTTGAAGCCTTTTCAGTGTCGTCTCCAGCTCTAATTCCACTTACCTGAAAATGTTTGAAAAAGGTTTTGTCAGCGAAAACACTGAGTGAATTCATTCCATTTTATAAATATATTGTTATACCTTACAATATTAAGGTTTTTATATTTATTTAATTCACTCAGTATTTGTCAAATAATGACAGTTCCAATGTGACAGTAATTATATCAATTATTGACTCACTTTAGTCCGATAGTGAATTCATCAAATAAATGTATTTGACTATTATTCAATTTATTTGTCACTAGGCGATTCCTGTGACTATAATCATATCAATATTGATTATTCTTTCAATTAATGAGTCTGGTCATATCACTGTTGATCATTCTTTCAACTAGTGATTCTATAACACTGTTGATCATTCTTTCAACTAGTGCTTTTGGTCATGTCACTGTTGATCATTCTTTCAACTAGTAACTCAGATTATATTACTGTTGATCATTCTTTCAACTAGTAATTTCTATTCATAACACTGTTGATCATTCTCTCAACCCGTGTCTTCGGACATAATGATGTCCCGTGACATTTCTTTATCAAATATATTACTTTTGGCATAAAACCTATTTAATTCAGAAAATGACATATATCAATTTATATCAAATTACTATAACTTATCAAATATGTTAATTAAATAATGGTAATATCATTATTTAATATTTTAACGTGACTAAGACTAAAATATAATCTTAGTAAAATGCATAATTTCCACTGTTATTTATAATCATGATAATATTACCTAATTTTCTGGCAAATAATAATGAGAATCAAATAATATATAAATCTTTCATACCAGCAGTTAATATAAAAACTTAATCACTGTAAGTATAACTGGTAATCATTTAGGATTCTGTAAAATCTTTGTAAATATAATTGTTTCACAAAAAGGTGATAAAACTGTGAGAAAATATAATGGACTCACAAACTGTGAGAAAAGAAGAAATGAACTCACATTGCAGATTTCTACGGGTAAAGCTGAGTCTACAGATAATCCTTGATATATTGTAGATTTAATTTGAGCAGAGCCTAGCCTATTGATTAGCCTTTTTAATCTAATGCACATGAACTAGGTAAGTAACTTAATATAGCATTTTACGATAACTCACGAGATCATATTCTCACAACAAATGACAAAGTGCAATACTTCATCCATCGAATTAACGATGATCCGTTGAATTAACAACGAACGACAAAGTATAATACTTTACCTATCGAATTAACGACAATTCGTCAAATTAATGACGAACGATAAAGTATAACCCTAATGTGGGCGGCACTTAAACATCCATTGGATATATGGATCGATCGGACAATGAATCGTAATAGCGATTAAGTTAATACCCTGTTCTGCAGCACCCCGCTATACTTAATTTGAGTTTCGTGTGTGTTAATTGAGGTAAACAGAAGATAACTCGAAGAATTTGACGAATTCTTTCGTCGTTTGAACACCAGAAATCAAGTGCCAAACGCTGCTATTTATACACGAAATTTGACATGCTTACGGACCGTAAGCTTCTCAAGGTTGAGGTCCGTATGACAGCTTACGGACCGTAAGCTTGGTGACCTTACGGTCCGTAAGGTTAACAAAATGGCTATAAGGAAGCCACGTGTGTTTCCAGTCTTGATGAGTCGACGATATTTAAAATTTCAACTTCCGGAGCACGCAAATATAGATAATTATTAACTAGGGAATACCCCCCCTGAGTTTTAGGGGCCCTAATCCTGATTCTGAAAATTATGAAAATCTTAGGGTTTGCACAGAATTACTTGGGTGTCTCAATTAGAGTTTCCTATTGGTCAAATTAATTTAATAATTATGACTTTTGATGAGAGTCGTTACACCATTGTAGGTGGTTAGTGGGTGGAGTAGAACTTGATAAACCCTAGGAAATTGGGGGTGGTTCTAGTGAAATTTGACATGTATGAAGCAATTTCAGAATCCTAGTGGCTAATATTCTTGTAAGGTAGTTGATTGATGAAAATATAGGGCTATATGACAAGTTATGAACTTGCAAATACATTATGTAAATTGCTGCCCTTAAAGTGTTTGTATAATTGCCTCAAAGAAGGATTAAAACTGAAATTTAAAGTTAAACCGCATAATTGTTATGTTTCGGCAAATTGTGCGACATATGATTTAAAAAGAGTTCTAAACATGTTATGATTGGACTCTATAGGGAAGGACACCGGAGCGTCGAGTGGACAAGCCGGTAGCGACTTGCGTTTGAAGGGCGTACTTTGAAGGTATGTAACTTGACTCTTTACATTAAGTGAATGGTTGTTAAATTATGTAAAGTCATAATGTAGAATAGAAGTTGTGTTGATTGTAGCGACTATGTTCGTTACTTGGATCAGTGGATTAAGAATTGATAAGAAACCGTTTGGTAGTCATTACATTGGAGGATTCCATAAGATGAGCCAACGGGTCGAATAATTGTGTAAATTGTAGTGTTAGTGTTTTAAATAGTTAGTGATGGCGAAAACGATCACAATAGCATAAAGCCATGGGATTGGTAAGGAAATGCGGGTGATGATAAGCCCCAGATGTTGGGTATAAGGCGCCATAGGCTTACTAGTAAAACGGTAGCAAACTGAGAGAAGCTAGAGTGGGTCGAATATTTGCATTGTGATTTTTTTTCATTCGGCCCTTAAATCAAATGTTTCGGAATGATAATAATTATAAGCACGTCGGTAATGAATTTACAGACGTATAGGAAAAAGAATCACCTAAAACGGACTTACGAGTCAAAAGTTATGATAGTTTAAAGTTTATAAGTGGAAATTATTGATGCTGGACCGATATACAACTCCAATAAGCAACATTCTCTCGAAATCATTCCGTGGCGCTACGCCACGGCCAAACATAAAACCCGTCGCGCGACGCGACGGGGGTGGCGTCACTCGACCACCGTTGGTGGTCTTCGTCGCGTAGCGCGACCGTCCAAAATGGATGGATTTTGTTGTTTTTGCATTGTGTTGAGCATGGAACTTAACCAGACTTATATATTTAAGGTGTCAAAATTAATCTGTTGTGTGGTTTTGACTATAGGTGATGAAGAACTAAATCCGGATGGCGATCAAGCACGATTCCAAGAACCGAACACAATATTTTGAAGCTTCCGCGATTACTTTAATATGATCAAATTAATGTCTATGTAGTTAACACTTGAATACTTGTTCTTTTGTCTTGGGATTTTTAAACTAGTAGTACTTGTCCTAGATGTTAACTTGGTTAAGATTTCCTTATGTTTAATATAAAAATCAAGGTTTTGGTTTACTAAGACTTTGTTTATAATAAAATATTATGAAAAGTGAGTAGAGTGTTACAAGTTGGTAATCAGAGCTTAAGGTTGTCAACAAAGTGTTCGGTTCAAGCTTGATTGATCGTCCGGTAAGAATTAATTATTTATGTTAGTAGATTTTATCTTATGTAAGAAACGAGATATGAGTTAATGTGCATGGGAAGAGCGTGTTAACACACTCAAACCCGGAAAGTGTACCAAATGTGAACGGTTAAAGCAAGTTACGAACTTGGCTAAACCAAAGCAAATAAAGTTATGATATAAATGAGATGTTTAATAATTGATGTAAACATTTTAGTTTCGAGATGTCGGAAGGGAATGACGATGATCCGGTGCCGACAAGCACCGAACAAATGAAAGAAACAATTGCCGAAGAAGTGGGAAAGGCAATTGAGGGTAGTCTATCCGGGTTTATAGACAAAATTCAAACCACGGTGTTATCATTAGTTGAAGAACGAGTCAAAAGGTTGGAAGATAGTGTCAACCTTATGAAAGAGAAATCGGGAGAACGTAAAGGATGTTCGTACAAAGAATTTATGGCGTGTAAACCGCCAATCTACAACGGGGAGGTTGACCCGATAATTTGCCAAAGATGGCTGAGTGACGTCGAAGGGGTGTTTGAAAGGACCCACTGTGACGTAAGTGATTTTGTTGCTTACGAAACTGGTCAATTAAGGGGTCAAGCCAAGGATTGGTGGGACAATAAAAAGAAGGAGATAGGAGCCGAGGCAGCAAGAGTTATGACATGGTACGAGTTTAAGGTGCCATTCCTTAAGCACCACAGTCCCAAGGCGGTTATCAACAGGATCAAAGAAGAATTTATCCAGTTAAGACAAAAAGGAGAATCAATTGATAAAATCACGAGTATCTTTATGGATAGACTAAGATTCTGTGACGAGTTAGTCACCACTGAAGAGCAGAAAATATACTACTATTACAACATGCTGAGTGCTGAATACCGGTAGTTCATGACTCCCTCAAAGTATGAAAACCTCACAGAAATTATCAACACCGCCCGGGAGCGGGAAATTGAGTTGAAGAAACAAATTGAGAGGGGTGAGCGAAGGGCACAGGATGTGAATCTGAGCCCTACAAAGAAAGCTCGAACTGTTGAATCGGGGAAGAAGGCGGATGTGAAAGGCGGGTCACCGAGTTGCAAGGTGTGTGGAAAGGGGCACAAGGGTGAGTGCCGCTTCAAAGACAAGCCGTGTCCGGTATGTGGGAAGACGGGACACACCGCATCATTATGTCCGGGAAAGGTTTCCGTTTGCTATAAATGTTATCAGTCCGGCCCCAAAAAGTTTGAATGCCCAGAATTGGTTGGAAAGAGAGACATTAAAGAATCTCCAACAGAAGCTCCAAAGGCGAAGGCTAGGTCCTTCCAACTTACAGCAGTTGAAGCAAAGACAGAACCCGATGTGGTCTCAGGTATATTCGCAATAAACTCGATCCCTGCATGTGTATTATTTGATATGGGTGCGAATAAATCCTTTATTTCATATGGATTTATTTGACATCCTTCATTTGTATTGACAAAATTACCTATGCCTTTAGAGGTTGAGATAGGAGATAATAAAAGTTTTATAGTATGTGATGTCTGTCAAAGCTGCAAATTAAGTATCGATGATGAGGAATACTTGATACATCTAATTCCGATGTCTATGGGAGAGTTTCAAGTGGTTGTAGGGATGGATTGGCTATCTCGATATCATGCAAAGGTCGTGTGTTTCCGTAAGGAGATAAAGCTAATATCTCCGAGCGGAAAAAAACGTCACAATCTATGGCGAAAAGGGAGGCAATCCTATAATATGCTCGATGATGAAAGCTCACAAGCTCATGAGGCATGGATGTAAAGCATTTATGATATATGCGAATGAGCCCGAGAAAGAATTACCGAAGGTTGGAGACGTACCAGTGGTACGTGATTTTGAAGATGTATTTCCGGATGATTTACCGGGAATGCCGCTTAAGCGGGAGGTAGAGTTCAGAATTGAATTAGTTCCGGGCGCGAAACCCGTAGCAAAAGCACCATACCGACTTGCACCATCAGAACTACAAGAATTAATGTCGCTGTAACACCTCGAAAATTCACTTCCTATAATGTGTAGACACGTGTCATATGTTTAAACGTGTGAAAGAATATTATGAAAGGACTAAAGTTGACAAACATGGAAAGTATGTGAATATACGTATTCTAAGTGTCAACAGTGAGTAAATATATTGTATATTAACCCTACAAGATGCTCATACCTCCAAACGAATAAATCATGGATCATACGAAGCTAAAAGTGAAAGATTACAAACCACAGGGGCTAAAAGTGTCAACATGTTTAAGTTATACCTCTGAGTGACCTTTTGACAAACCCGAAGCTTTGTAACTGTAAATTATAATCACTAGAATGCACGATATAAATTTCATAAAGTTTCGTAATCGTATGAGAAAGTTATGATCAAATTCGTGTGCGAGGGGTTAAAGCGTAAACGTTGAAAGTTAGGACTTTTCGGGTAACAATAAAGTTAACCGGGGACTTAGCGAAGTGGGTATATGTTTTAAAGCCCTTATAGATCAATTATGGGGGTTCATAATGCAAGAAACAAGTGCCTAATCGGAGTTTGAAGAGCCAAGGATTAAATAGCAAAAGATCAAAAGTTAAGATTTGCTGCAGATGACCGTCGCGCCACGCGAGGGGGCCCTCGCGCCACGCGAGGGACTCCCAGTTCCGTAAATTGTTAGCTGTTGTCTGCCATTGCCTTTATGCGCGCCTTTAACCGATTTTTCACATCTTGTGTGACCCCTAGACACCCCCTAAACACTTAGGGACATGTGTGGATGAGTTGTGGGCAGTTGTAGCTTGAGTTGTCAACTTCTTGTGGTGATTAAACCACTATATAAGGCCATTAGTTGCAAAACGTTTTCCTCACACCTTCATCTGCACTTTGGAGCATCTCTGGAGCACAAGACCTCTCCCAAGTGATCCCTGGTCGTTCATAGGACTCTTGTAAGTTTGCCTAACCTTTCTTAATTAAGTTTTAGCTTAGTTTTAGCTTAAAAGTCAAGCCGTCGTAATTAACGGTTGACTTTAAGATTAATCACTAATGGTACAGTGATTAGTCGAATCAAAAGTACCTTTAAGTAGGTAATTATGTGGGTAATAAAACCTTAAAAAGGTTTCCCCTGATTCCCACTCTAACTAGGTCAAATGTCGGGTCAAACGTGTAATTAAAAAGTCAACAGAAAGTTTAAAATGCGATTTATGCATGATTAGCGATGTAGAACACTTATAACCTGTTTGATCATTATTATAACTTGGTAATGAATGTAATAACATGTCTAAACATGTTCAACCCGGCAATTTCCTGTTTAGACCCGGTTCGGAACCGAAAGTCGCATAGTTTGACTTATACTTTGACTTTCAGTTCTGACCCGTTATGGTACGTTTTAGAAATACCTAAGAGCTTTATTTGGACCAGGTTACATGCTAGTATAACCCTCTGTGATTATACACCTCGGATCATTAGTTATCCAATTAATATGCATGATTCCGTTAATTGCTCATATGTTGACCATTATGCCCTTTTCACTTTAAAACGTGATTCTTGGAAATGTAAAAGAGTAGAAACCTTAATTACTGATATATAAACTTGCATGCAAAATTTGATATCAGTTTGAGGTGTAGGTTAAGAGTTATGCTCGTTAGCGTAAAATTAAAGCTTTATGTTAATTAAACAGCGTATTTAGCGTATAGCCTACTTAAACATACTTTTTGATATCAAATCTTTTACCCACTGATGTAATACATTATTTTGGGATTTTTAAAGATTTTAATTAATTTTAGGCTGAGCATAACTCATAGTCGTAGGCTTAATCCGGTACTTGTCGGTTTTGCCCTTACGGGCCATAAAATGAGTTTTACATATCTAAACGACTCCAAACCTTTTGCTACTGATCACATATGATAAATAAATTATTTTAAGCCTTCTGGAAATATAAAAATATCAGATTTAAGTATCAAACCCGGAAATGGCCTTTAATCGCCTTTTAAGCGTTTTTAACGCATAGTACGTACTAGAAGTATTTTAAACATACAAGGGTTGATACCTACTGATATTTGAGGTAAATTATAATATTTTAACAGTAAGCAAAGGTTGTTGAACTCAGACTTCAGTTTTGAGCTTTTCGGCTTATGTGAAATTACCAAAATACCCCGACGGGGCATAGTTTGGTTATAATTGATAAATTTCACATATATACCTTACCCTACTGCTATAACTCATTAATTTGAGTATGTTTGCTGATTAGATCAGACCTGTAACTCAGTTAAACACTTAAACTCTTTTATAACCTTGTAAATGACCAAACTACCCCTACGGGGCATAGTTTGTGTTTAAACTCGTTTAGGGCATAATAAATGATATCTTACTGATGTCACAACATATATGAAGCATATTAACTTAGGAAACCTATAAATAGCTCTCATGAGTGCTCGTTACGCTTATTACGCGTTCGGTTTGGTTTATGTAACTAGTTTACATAAACTAGCCTAAACGGGTCAAACCTTATCGGTTTTATCTCAAAATCCAGAATGTGTATGAAATTCCCATAATAAACAAGTCTCTGAACTTGTCGGGTCTAAATCACATTCTATCCGGTCTTCGCTTAATCGTGCGTACGAACCATATCTTTGAAATTAGCCGGTCTAAGCTTAAGCTTAATTAAAGACCCGTTAGGATTCTAATAGGTTATTATAAACCTTCGTTCCAGATTAGGAGTACCAGTAAAAGCTACTTGCGTTTGCTTATTGTGATTTATACATTGCTCAGGTAAATACTTTTAACTTATTTTCCCTATACGGGCTTGGGTTACAGTATATGGCATACTGCTTGATCGGGCATCAAATCCTCCACCGTTGAGTGGGTAATTGAATAATTTGATCGGCTCGTTTAAACAGTCTTGTTACTTAAAGCCTTCGGGGGGTTAATGACCATGTCCCGGATATTCTTGGCATCATTTTACGAAATGGCCACGACTTAAGCGCGGGGTGTAGGTGTACACCCGTCAGTGCATAAAAGAATATTGTGGTGTGTCAATTGATCTTTAACCTGGACAAGATCCGGGCTACTAAACGCACAAGGAACATGTAATTCGTTCACAAGATTATATATTTAAATAATTCTCCCAAGTTAAATAAAAAAATGTTTATGCCACGTGCATCCAAACCAATTTTCAATCATTTTCCAAAATGAGTCAGTTGATTGTATTTACCAGTGTAAACTGACGTATTTTCCCAAAAAGATTAAATGCAGGTACTAAGCGAAATTGGCTGGGATTTCTCCTTAGCATCATTAGAAGTCTCGCAAGCTTAAGATGCCTGAAGTCTGTTGAACTATTGTTTTATATTTTGTTTCGATCCTTTTGTGGATAAACTTCCGAATATTGTGACATTTGATATTACAATATTAAATTCGGTTGTATTATATCTTTTAAATTGCTTCCGCTGTGCATATTAAATATTGTGTTGTTTGACTATTATGTTGCCAACCACGTCACGATACTCCTCCACCGGGCCCACCGGTGACACGTGGAAATCGGGGTGTGACAGGTTGGTATCAGAGCCAACATTGAGTGAATTAAACACTAGCCTTCTGTGTTTAATCTCAATAACACAAATGCACATTTCTAAACTTTCGAGTCTAGACATATAACATAGGACAAATTCCACTTGGTTTTGTTTTGTCCTTTACTTTATTTATACATTTTGTTGTTATCTCATATTATAATGACAGGATTTGAAAATGCCGCCAAGATTCTTCCGAAGGAGAGGACGAGGCAAGGGGCCGATTACCGCCCCCAATGACAACGAGGCAGGACCATCACATGTGCGAGCTCCGTCTACTACCGAGAGTGACGACCCTCGGCAGAACAGGAGGAACTTGTTTGAACCAGCCAGACGATCGGTATCACACAGCTCTACACCTCCGGTCCAAAACCCTTACGGGCCACAACCGAAGTACGAACCCAACAACCCCCAACCCCCAACCCTCCTACATACCATTACAGCGATCTTTATCGCATCATTCTTTCGGGGACCCCACACCTGCTTTCAGGGGCCGGTTTGACCCGGCCAATTACATCCAAGAACCCGTGGGTTTTAACCCACTGGGGCCAGAAGATCACTACTCCGGAGATCACGCGGAGGATATGGACGAGGACACAGATCCCGTCGAACCTGCTAGTGGTACGCCAAATCATCCCATCGAGATCTCCGATGGATCTTCGTTCCACGGATCACCCTATGTTGGTCCGGATAGCTTTCAGGCGATGTTCACCAGGCACGAATGGTACTATACACCTCCTCACCATTCGTCGCCTCAGCAGCAGCAGCAGCCGCAGCAACAACAGGATCCCTCTGAGGATTCCAGATTCGTGGCAGTCACGCCACCGCCTCCACCGCCGCCAGTGCAGCCGGCGCCTCCGCAACCGCCGAGGCGAAGGAGAACCGGTGCGCGCATGTCGTCACGAGCAGGGGATTTCCATTTCAGTTCCCCACGTCAATCCAGTGGCAGCCACTATCCGCCACATCAGGAGGACCCACAAATGGGTGGACCCTCTAACCCAACTGTTCAACAGCCACCGCCGATGGGTTTTGACAACCCAATTCCAGCGTATACGGGTTCTATGGCATACAATCCGTTCGAGCCACCGGTTCACCACAACTACGGTTACGCAGAGGCCGACCCTTACATGGTAGCGGCTAATTATAACGCTCTTCACCCGGAGGGACCATACGGAGCTCCATGGGGAGTAGGTTACCCGACTCAGGGATACCAGATACCTCCTAGACCTATTATCCGGACACAATCGCAGCCGCCACGGTTTTCTCCCCCAGAAAGGGAGGAAATCCTACAAAGGTTGGATGAAGTAGAGCGAGGCTTCCACCGTGACCGTAGGGAGAGACAGAGCTTCTTCCAAGGATTGGCAAGCTTGATCAAAGGAAAAAGTAAGAAGGACCACTTAGTCCTTCCAATCGTTGTAAGCCCCTGTGTGGGTACGTATGTTGTTTATTTTGGCCCCTGCGTGGGTCTATCTTTCTGTAAACCCCTACGAGGGTATGTTATTTTATTTGTGTAAGTCCCTGCGTGGACTATTATGTTTGTTACTAAGCCCCTGCGTGGGTAAGTACTTGTTTAAAACCCCTGCGTGGGTAAGTTTGTTATTTGAAAAGAACCGTTTAGGGCAGCGTGTAATATTGTAATAAATTAATGGAATGTTGTTTTATAAATTTCATGTTTGCCATATGTGCATAAATAATTTATAAATAAATAAACTAAAATCATTCCTTTTAATAAGAATCTGCCTATGTAAATTTTTAAATAAGAATCTTAAAGTGTGAAACCTAGCCTTCGGGTCATTATAAGGCCGGGCCAAGATGGTAAGACCTGTTAAAAAGATTCAGATCCCTGTTAACATCTGAAAACATGTTAACACTCCTGGCAGATGTGATTCATTTGAAATCACACACGTTATTATATTATATAAGGATCTTTCAAAGATTCCAAACCCAATTAAATGATCTCTGAATCATGGGGTAAATCATCAATTAAGATGATCATACTTGTACCATACGTGGTAATACGTGCCTACGGGCCCTGCTCATTTCCATATGAGCCAAAAGACAGTGGAAGCTATGACTCCCTGTCAGATAAAGGTAATGAACTAGGTTCAAACATCAAATGCTTTGATTCTCTGAAATCCTGGATATAATTTATAATTATCCTTGTGACTAGGCCTGTTGTGCCAATATACCTTCATGTTTTGATTCTCTGAAATCATAACTTATAAATTAAATTGTCCATGTGACTAGGCCTTTTGTGCCACAAATAAAACTGTTATTGTTTTATAATTAGGATAAATTATTAAAGAAATCCTAAATAAATATGATTAATAAATTAACCAAATATGGTCTCTGTTTACCATGGTTATTGAATTTCCCTAAGGGGCAATTCCATAATAAACTCCCAAATAAACTATTGTCCTTGTTTTCTGCAACAGTTCAATTAAAATGGCTAACTCAGACGAGGGTAATAGTCATCCAGTGGAGAATAACGAGAACGCCCGAATTAATTTAACGGGTGCTGAATTGAAAGCAATAATAGACGGCGCAGTTACACAGGCCTTGGAAAGGCAGTACGAAGAGTATAGTGGGACTCGTAGTAGGACCCTATCTACACAGCCTTCAAAGCCACCGTCCAAGAAGGACGACTCGAAGAAAGATGATGATCGACGCTCCTCGAACCACAGTGCTCCATCTCAGCAGGTTATACTAAACCAGGGACCCCGTGACAAGGGTTGCTCTTATAAATATTTCGTTTCCTGCAAACCCCGGGATTTCACTCGGGAGAAGGGAGCCATTGACTGTATGACGTGGCTGGATGAGATGGATACGGTTGTAGACATCAGCGGATGCGCTGAGAGAGACGTGGTCAAGTTTGTGTCGCAGTCTTTTAAGGGTGAAGCTTTAGCATGGTGGAGATCTCTGATTCAAGCCACCGGGAAAATCCCACTGTACAACATGTCTTGGGATCAATTTGTTGCCCTTATTAGGGAAAATTACTGCCCTCAGCATGAGGTGGAAAAGATAGAGTCTGATTTTCTATCATTGGTGATGACAAACCTTGATTGTCAAGCTTACCTAACGAGCTTCAACACGATGTCCCGGTTGGTTCCTTATCTGGTAACCCCGGAACCAAAAAGAATCGCTCGTTTTATCGGTGGTTTAGCCCCCGAGATCAAGGCAAGCGTGAAAGCTTCTCGGCCAGCTACTTTTAGATCCGTAGCTGACATTTCCTTATTCCTCACTCTGGATGCGGTCAGGCAGAGATCGCTGAGGAATAAGGAGGCTGAGATGAGAAAACGTGAGGATGATGGTTCACGAAGGTCGAACAAGAAGCACCGTGGGAGCGGTGACAACAAGAAAGGATCGGAGTCAAGGAAAGATGGGCATAATTCTGGTGAGAAGCCCAAATGCAAAATTTGCAAGAAGCAGCACTTTGGAAAGTGCAGACTTGAGTAGAACTCACAGACTCAGTCAAAAACCTATGCTTGTGGTATATGCAAGTCCACGGATCACAAAACCTTGGATTGCAAGAAGATGAAAGACGCAACGTGCTACCTTTGCAATGAAAAGGGCCACATTAAGACCAACTGCCCTAAATACAACAAGAAGCCTGAAGAGGCCAAGAAGACTAATGCTAGAGTCTTCAGAATGGACGCAAAGGAAGCGGTTCTAGAAGATAATGTCATAACAGGTACTTTCCTTGTAAATGATGTCTTTGCAAGAGTACTTTTTGATTCAGGCGCAGATAAGTCTTTCGTAGATCATAAATTTTGTGAATTGTTGAAATTACCTGTCAAAACCTTAAATGTGAATTATGAGGTGGAGTTAGCAGATGGTACGCTAGAAACCATCTCAACTGTGTTAGATGGATGTGTTATATCCATTAAGAACCATTCTTTTCCTCTATCTCTACTTCCTTTTAAATTGGCCGGTTTTAACATAGTATTGGGCATGGACTGGTTATCTCGTAACCAGGCCCAAATCGTCTGCAATAGAAAGCAAGTGGTGATAAAGACTCCGTCTGGTGAATCGCTTACCATTCGGGGAGATACCCAGTATGGGCTGCCTGAGCAAGTGACTATGCTCAAGGCTTCAAAATGTTTAAAGAGGGGTTGTGTCATCTACATGGCACAAGTGATTATTGATGAGCACAAACCGAAGATAGAAGACATCCCTGTCATCTCTGAATTCCCAGAAGTTTTTCCGGAAGAACTACCTGGTTTGCCACCAGATAGACAAGTGAAATTCAGGATTGATATCATCCCCGGAGCAGCACCAGTTGCTAGAGCACCTTATAGGTTGGCGCCCACTGAGATGAAAGAATTAAGGACGCAGCTAGAAGAATTACTAGCCAAGGGTTTCATAAAACCTAGTTCGTCTCCTTGGGGAGCGCCAGTCCTATTTGTCAAGAAGAAGGATGGATCGATGCGTCTGTGCATCGACTATCGTGAGCTTAATAAGGTCACGATCAAGAATAGATATCCTTTGCCCAGGATCGACGATTTGTTTGATCAGTTACAAGGGGCCAGTTATTTCTCGAAGATTGATTTGAGGTCAGGCTACCATCAACTGAAGGTTAGAGATGAAGACGTGCATAAAACTGCATTTAGGACTCGTTATGGTCACTACGAGTTCCTAGTGATGCCTTTTGGGCTCACTAATGCACCGGCCGCGTTCATGGATCTCATGAATCGCGTTTGCAAGCCGTACTTAGATAAATTCATCATCGTCTTCATTGACGACATTCTCATTTACTCTAAGAGCCAAGCTGATCATGAGAAACATCTTCGATGTATTCTCAAACTTTTACATCATGAGAAACTCTATGCCAAATTCTCCAAATGCGAATTTTGGCTTCGAGAAGTCCAGTTCCTTGGACATGTGGTCAGTGAGCGTGGTATCCAAGTGGATCCCGCTAAGGTTGAAGCTGTTATGAATTGGCAAGAGCCAAAGACGCCTACGGAGATTCGTAGCTTCCTGGGATTGGCAGGATATTACAGGCGTTTCATTGAAAATTTTTCAAGGATTGCTACACCCCTAACTTCCTTGACTAAGAAGAAAGTAAAGTTCATTTGGGGCCCTAAGCAGCAAGAGTCCTTTGATATTTTGAAACAGAAGTTGAGCAACGCTCCTGTGTTGACATTACCAGAAGGCACTGAAGAATTCGTAGTTTACTGCGATGCTTCACACACTGGCATGGGGTGTGTGCTTATGCAGAAAGGAAAGGTTATTGCCTGTGCATCACGACAGTTAAAGGTGCATGAAGAGAATTACACCACCCACGACTTAGAGTTGGGTGCCGTTGTATTCGCACTAAAACTGTGGAGGCATTATTTATATGGTATTGAGTGTGTGATCTATTCTGATCACAAGAGCCTCCAGCATCTGTTCAATCAGAAAGAATTAAACATGAGGCAACGCCGTTGGATGGAGACTTTGAATGACTATGATTGTGAAATCAAGTACCATCCCGGCAAGGCGAATGTAGTCGCCGATGCTTTGAGTCGAAAGGAAAGGATGAAACCCATCCGAATCAATGCCAAGCGCATGGAGATAAAGAACAATTTGATTGAAAGGTTGTTAGCTGCACAGAAGGAAGCTGTGTTGGAAGCTAACTATCCTAATGAAAAGTTAGGGGTAACGAAGGAACATTTAACTCTTAGCAAGGACGGAATTCTGAGATTGAATGGACGAATATGGGTTCCAATTTATGGAGGGCTTCGAGATGTCATCCTCCAGGAAGCCCATAGTTCCAAATACTCCGTTCATCCTGGAGCTGATAAGATGTACCAGGATCTAAAGGCAAATTATTGGTGGATAGGCTTGAAAAAGTCTGTAGCCGCCCATGTAGCAAAATGCTTGACATGTGTGCAAGTCAAAGCCGAGCATCAGAAACCGTCAGGTTTGCTACAACAGCCTGAACTTCCAACGTGGAAGTGGGAAATGGTAACCATGGATTTTATTACCAAGTTACCCAAGACAAGGAAAGGAAATGATACAATATGGGTTATAGTTGATAGACTGACTAAGTCAGCACATTTCTTACCCATCAAGGAGACTTATAGCTCCGACATGTTAGCCAAGTTATACGTTGATAAGATTGTAGCCTTACATGGCATACCTGTGTCTATTATCTCTGACCGAGATACTAGATACACGTCACATTTTTGGAAGAGTTTCCAACAATCTTTGGGCACACGTTTGAATTTTAGTACGGCTTATCATCCTCAGACTGACGGTCAGAGTGAGCGTACTATTCAAACGTTGGAAGACATGCTACGTGCATGTGCGATCGATTTGGGTGGTAGTTGGGATAAGAACCTACCATTAATCGAATTCTCCTACAACAATAGCTACCATACCAGCATTAAGGTTGCGCCCTTCGAGGCATTATACGGTAGAAAGTGTAGATCACCCATTTGTTGGACAGAAGTTGGAGATGTCCAATTATCAGGACCAGAGATAGTCTTTGAAACGACGGACAAGATTGTCCAGATTCGTGACCATCTCAAAGCTGCACGTGATAGGCAGAAGAGCTACGCAGATCCGAAGCGTAAAGCTTTTCACTTCGAAGTAGGTGATAAAGTGTTGCTTAAAGTGTCACCCTGGAAGGGGGTGATGCGATTTGGTAAGAAAGGCAAGCTAAGCCCGAGATACATAGGACCTTTCGAGGTTATCGAACGTGTCGGGTCAGTTGCCTATAAGTTAAACTTGCCTGAAGAGCTCAGTGGAATTCACAATGTGTTCCACATCTGCAATCTGAAGAAGTGCTTCGCTGATGAATCACTGGTAATACCGCATACAGATGTGCATATAAATGAGAGCTTAAAATTTGTGGAAAAACCTTTGTCGATTGAAGATCGACAGGTAAAGAAGCTTCGAAGGAAGCATGTACCTATTGTAAAGGTCAAATGGGATGCCCGTAGAGGTCCCGAATACACGTGGGAGGTTGAATCCACCATGAAAGAAAAGTACCCTTATTTATTTCAGTAAATCTCGGGTCGAGATTTATTTTAAGGGGGTGAGGATGTAACACCTCGAAAATTCACGTCCTATAATGTGTAGACACGTGTCATATGTTTAAACGTGTGAAAGAATATTATGAAAGGACTAAAGTTGACAAACATGGAAAGTATGTGAATATACGTATTCTAAGTGTCAACAGTGAGTAAATATATTGTATATTAACCCTACAAGATGCTCATACCTCCAAACGAATAAATCATGGATCATACGAAGCTAAAAGTGAAAGATTACAAACCACAGGGGCTAAAAGTGTCAACATGTTTAAGTTATACCTCTGAGTGACCTTTTGACAAACCCGAAGCTTTGTAACTGTAAATTATGATCACTAGAATGCACGATATAAATTTCATAAAGTTTCGTAATCGTATGAGAAAGTTATGATCAAATTCGTGTGCGAGGGGTTAAAGCGTAAACGTTGAAAGTTAGGACTTTTCGGGTAACAATAAAGTTAACCGGGGACTTAGCGAAGTGGGTATATGTTTTAAAGCCCTTATAGATCAATTATAGGGCTTCATAATGCAAGAAACAAGTGCCTAATCGGAGTTTGAAGAGCCAAGGATTAAATAGCAAAAGATCAAAAGTTAAGATTTGCTGCAGATGACCGTCGCGCCACGCGAGGGACTCTCAGTTCCGTAAATTGTTGGCTGTTGTCTGCCATTGCCTTTATGCGCGCCTTTAACCGATTTTTCACATCTTGTGCGACCCCTAGACACCCCCTAAACACTTAGGGACATGTGTTGATAAGTTGTGGGCAGTTGTAGCTTGAGTTGTCAACTTCTTGTGGTGATTAAACCACTATATAAGGCCATTAGTTGCAAAAAGTTTTCCTCACACCTTCATCTACACTTTGGAGCATCTCTGGAGCACAAGACCTCTCCCAAGTGATCCCTGGTCGTTCATAGGACTCTTGTAAGTTTGCCTAACCTTTCTTAATTAAGTTTTAGCTTAAAAGTCAAACCGTCGTAATTAACGGTTGACTTTAAGATTAATCACTAATGGTCCAGTGATTAGTCGAATCAAAAGTACCTTTAAGTAGGTAATTATGTGGGTAATAAAACCTTAAAAGGGTTTCCCCTGATTCCCACTCTAACTAGGTCAAATGTCGGGTCAAACGTGTAATTAAAAAGTCAACAGAAAGTTTAAAATGCGATTTATGCATGATTAGTGATGTAGAACACTTATAACCTGTTTGATCATTATTATAACTTGGTAATGAATGTAATAACATGTCTAAACATGTTCAACCCGGCAATTTCCTGTTTAGACACGGTTCGGAACCGAAAGTCGCATAGTTTGACTTATACTTTGACTTTCAGTTCTGACCCGTTATGGTACATTTTAGAAATACCTAAGAGCTTTATTTGGACCAGGTTACATGCTAGTATAACCCTCTGTGATTATACACCTCGGATCATTAGTTATCCAATTAATATGCATGATTCCGTTAATTGCTCATATGTTGACCATTATGCCCTTTTCACTTTAAAACGTGATTCTTGGAAATGTAAAAGAGTAGAAACCTTAATTACTGATATATAAACTTTCATACAAAATTTGATATCAGTTTGAGGTGTAGGTTAAGAGTTATGCTCGTTAGCGTAAAATTAAAGCTTTAAGTTAATTAAACGGCGTATTTAACGTATAGCCTACTTAAACATACTTTTTGATATCAAATCTTTTACCCACTGATGTAATACATTATTTTGGGATTTTTAAAGATTTTTAATTAATTTTAGGCTAAGCATAACTCATAGTCGTAGGCTTAATCCGGTACTTGTTGGTTTTGCCCTTACGGGCCATAAAATGAGTTTTACATATCTAAAAGACTCCAAACATTTTGCTACTGATCACATATGATAAATAAATTATTTTAAGCCTTCTGGAAATATAAAAATATCAGATTTAAGTATCAAACCCGGAAATGGCCTTTAATCGCCTTTTAAGCGTTTTTAACGCATAGTACGTTCTAGAAGTATTTTAAACATACAAGGGTTCATACCTACTGATATTTGAGGAAAATTATAATATTTTAACAGTAAGCAAAGGTTGTTAAACTCAGACTTCAGTTTTGAGCTTTTCGGCTTATGTGAAATTACCAAAATACCCCTACGGGGTATAGTTTGGTTATAATTGATAAATTTCACATATATACCTTACCCTACTGCTATAACTCATTAATTTGAGTATGTTTGCTGATTACATCAGACCTGTAACTCAGTTAAACACTTAAACTCTTTTATAACCTTGTAAATGACCAAACTACCCCTACGGGGCATAGTTTGTGTTTAAACTCGTTTAGGGCATAATAAATGATATCTTACTGATGTCACAACATATATGAAGCATATTAACTTAGGAAACCTGTAAATAGCTCTCATGAGTGCTCGTTACGCTTATTACGCGTTCGGTTCGGTTTATGTAACTAGTTTACATAAACTAGCCTAAACGGGTCAAACCTTATCGGTTTTATCTCAAAATCCAGAATGTGTATGAAATTCCCATAATAAACAAGTCTCTGAACTTGTCGGGTCTAAATCACATTCTATCCGGTCTTCGCTTAATCGTGCGTACGAACCATATCTTTGAAACTAGCCGGTCTAAGCTTAAGCTTAATTAAAGACCCGTTAGGATTCTAATAGGTTATTATAAACCTTCGTTCCAGATTAGGAGTCCCAGTAAAAGCTACTTGCGTTTGCTTATTGTGATTTATACATTGCTCAGGTAAATACTTTTAACTTATTTTCCCTATACGGGCTTGGGTTACGGTATATAGCATACCGCTTGATCGGGCATCAAATCCTCCACCGTTGAGTGGGTAATTGAATAATTTGATCGGCTCGTTTAAACTTTCTTGTTACTTAAAGCCTTCGGGGGGTTAATGACCATGTCCCGGATATCCTTGGCATCATTTTACGAAATGGCCACGACTTAAGCGCGGGGTGTAGGCGTACACCCGTCAGTGCATAAAAGAATATTGTGGTGTGTCTATTGATCTTTAACCCGGACAAGATCCGGGCTACTGAACGCACAAGGAACATGTAATTCGTTCACAAGATTATATATTTAAATAATTCTCCCAAGTTAAATAAAAAAATGTTTATGCCACGTGCATCCAAACCAATTTTCAATCATTTTCCAAAATGAGTCAGTTGATTGTATTTACCAGTGTAAACTGACGTATTTTCCCAAAAAGATTAAATGCAGGTACTAAGCGAAATTGGCTGGGATTTCTCCTTAGCATCATTAGAAGTCTCGCAAGCTTAAGATGCCTGAAGTCTGTTGAACTATTGTTTTATATTTTGTTTCGATCCTTCTGTGGATAAACTTCCGAATATTGTGACATTTGATATTACAATATTAAATTCGGTTGTATTATATCTTTTAAATTGCTTCCGCTGTGCGTATTAAATATTGTGTTGTTTGACTATTATGTTGCCAACCACGTCACGATACTCCTCCACCGGGCCCACCGGTGACACGTGGAAATCGGGGTGTGACAGTCGCAGATTGAAGACTTGCTCGATAAAGGATTCATAAGTCCGAGTGTGTCTCCTTGGGGCGCGCCCGTGCTATTCGTGAAAAAGAAGGACGGAAGCATGCGCATGTGTATCGATTATCGAGAGTTAAATAAACTCACGGTAAAGAATCGATACCCGCTTCCGAGAATAGACGATCTATTCGACCAATTACAAGGTGCGAACTGGTTTTCAAATATTGACCTTAGATCGGGGTATCACCAACTAAGAGTCAAGGAGGAGGATGTACCGAAGACGGCTTTCCGCACGAGATACGGACATTACGAGTTCCTCGTGATGTCTTTCGGGCTGACAAATGCACCTGCGGCTTTCATGGACCTCATGAACCGGGTTTGCAAGACGATGTTGGATAAATCGGTAATCGTATTTATCGATGATATTCTGGTGTACTCGAAAAGTGAAACAGAACGTGCACACCACTTACAAGAAGTGTTAGAGACACTCAGACGAGAAAGGTTGTATGCGAAATTCTCTAAGTGCGCCTTCTGGTTACAAGAGGTGCAATTCCTTGGCCACATCATAAGTGCCGATGGAATATTGGTGGATCCGTCAAAGATCGAGGCCGTGTCAAAGTGGAATACCCCGAAGAACCCTTCAGAAATTAGAAGTTTCTTAGGGTTTGCGAGATATTACAGGAGATTCATTCAACACTTCTCCAAGATTGCATCGTCGTTAACTAAGTTAACTCGGAAAGATGAAAAATTTAATTGGGGTGTCGAACAAGAAAGAGCGTTTCAAGCTCTAAAAGAGAAGTTAACTCAAGCTCCAGTATTAACATTGCCGGACGGAGTCGAGGACTTGGTAGTCTATTCGGATGCCTCACTTTCGGGGCTCGGATGTGTTTTAATGCAGCGAGGCAAGGTAATAGCTTATGCCTCGAGACAATTAAAGGTGCATGAAAGGAAATATCCGACGCATGATCTCGAATTGGCAGCGGTGGTGTTCGCATTAAAAATATGGAGGCACTATTTATATGGGGTAAAGTGCACCATATTTACTGACCATAAAACTTTGAAATACTTCTTTGATCAGAAGGAGTTAAACATGCGACAAAGACGATGTCTAGAAACGGTGAAAGATTACGATTGCCAAAATACATTACCACCCCGGAAGGGCAAACGTTGTGGCGGACGCCTTGAGCAGAAAAGCGGATTATGTCCCAATACGAGTAAGGTCGATGCAACTCATTGTGACCTCGGGTATACTTGAACGTATCCGAGAAGCGCAAGTGGAGGCAGTGAAAGAGGAGAACTGGAAGAAAGAAAGAATAATTGGTCAGCTAAAAGATCTGTCGGATGGTAAGAACGGGTTGAAGACTCAATCCGGGAGAATATGGGTTCCAAATTCTTGTGGGGTTAAGACGCTTCTACTCGATGAAGCTTATAAATCCCGATATTTTATTCATCCGGGTGCGACCAAGATGTACAACGATCTGAAACAAAACTATTGGTGGCCCGGAATGAAGAGGGATGTAGTAAAATACGTGGAGAAGTGCTTGACTTGTTTACAAGTCAAAGCGAAACATCAGAAACCGTATGGAAAGCTGCAACCTTTGGAGATCCCGGTTTGGAAATGGGAACATATCACTATGGACCTATTGACCAAACTACCTAAAACGATTCGGGGATTCGATGCTATATGGGTGATTGTGGATAGACTGACGAAGAGTGCTCATTTTGTTCCTATACGCGAGACATATACTTCGGAAAAGGTGTCCGAGGTATATACAAACGAAATAGTGGCACGTCACGGAGTACCGGTATCCATTGTGTCAGATAGAGATACCCGGTTTACTTCAAACTTTTGGAGAGATTTTCAAGAACAAATAGGAACGAAACTTTTCATTAGCACCGCCTACCATCCGCAGACGGATGGGCAGAGTGAAAGAACAATACGGACGCTAGAAGATATGTTACGGGCATGTATCATCGACTTCGGTGGAAGTTGGGATGTCTATCTACCCTTGGCCGAATTTTCGTACAACAATAGTTATCATTCGAGCATCGGTATGGCACCTTACGAGATGTTATATGGTAGGAAGTGCAGAACCCCGGTGTGTTGGGGTGAAGTGGGACCACGTGAACTGGCCAATAAAGATGTTGTCCAAGCCACTAATGAGAAAATTGAAATGGTACGAGCCCATTTGAAAGCATCCCAAGATAGGCAAAAGTCTTATGCCGATAAAAGACGAAGACCGATTGAATTTCATATAGGCGACATGGTTATGTTAAACGTTTCCCCATGGAAGGGCATTATCAGGTTCAGAAAGAGAGGGAAACTAAGCCCGAGGTTTATTAGGCCATTTAAAATCTTTAAACGGGTTGGCAAGGTAGCCTATCGCCTCGAGCTACCGGAAGAGTTGAGCGGAATACATGGCACGTTTCATGTATCACAGCTACGAAAATGTCTAGCGGAGGAAACAACTTATATCCATTACGACGATATCGAGGTGGATGATAGCCTGAATTATGCGGTAAGGCCATTGGAGATTTTAGATCGAAAGGTTAAGCACTTGCGAAATAAACAAATCGATCAAGTCAAGATCAAGTGGGAGCATAGGGAGGGTCCGGACACTACATGGGAGTCCGAAGAGGAGATGCGACGTCTCTACCCTACACTATTCGGTATGTACTCTGGTTTCGGGGACGAAACCCTTTTTAAGGGGTGTGGACTTGTAACACCCCGAAAATAGAAATTCTTATAATACAATAACGTTGTGAATAAATAAGAAAAGTAAACTAACTAGGAATGTCATTAACCTAGTTAGATGATGAGTTGTGAGTAGTTAAAGAGTTAAAACAAATAAAGAGCGAAAGTTGAGGGGCCAAAAGTGTTTAAATGAAAACTAATATTAATAAAACAAAAAAAATTAAACTCAAAACACACTAGTGTGTGTTTTGTTGAGATCGATCAGAAGCAGGGGGCGGTCCCAAGCTCCCCAAAACCCTAGTTCTTGTCAAAACCTCCAATTTGAAGGTTCAAATCAAGTCCAAAACGAAAATCGAGCATGTAACCCGGTTCTAACTAAGCTCTAAGGCATTTCTAATTCCATCTAAATCGGGTCAGAACTGAAGTCAACGTAAAAGTCAAAGTTTTGCGACTTTCGGTTCCGAACCGGTTCAAAACTGAAAATTGTCGGATCAAATATGTTTAGGCATGTTTTAACATTGATTACCAAGTTATATTAAGTTTAAAACAGGTTACACGCCTCTCGTATTGTAATTGTGCCTTAAATCGCAATTTACATTTCTGTTGACTTTTTCGGATACTGTTTGACCCGACATTTGACCTAGTTAGGATGGGAATCAGTGGGTGCCCTTTTAGGGGTTATTTGCCCACATAATTACCATCTTATAACAACTTTTAATTCGATAAAACTCTGAACCGATTGTGTTTTATCGTTAAGTCAAACCGTAATTACGACGGTTTGACTTTTAAGCTAAATACTAAGCTAAAGTCAAATTAGAAAGGATTAGCCGACTTACCATGGTCCTATGCACGAGATATGATCAGTTGGAAGCAGGTTGGAGCTCCAAAATCGACCAGAAATGCAAGAGAATGATGTGTGAAACAATTGTGAGTTACATGGCCTTTCATAGTGGAAATTCCACCATGAATCATTGACACATGGACTCTATGATCGACCACAACTGACATACATGTGTCCTAATACTTAGGGGGGTGCCTAGGGGTCGTCAAAAGTGCAGAAAAACCGGTTGGATAGGTCATAAACGCGTAAAACAGGCTACTGCCCGTTTTTTCTGCATCTGGGCTCCTGAGGCGGCCCGCCTCAGATGTTGTTATCAGCCACGCGGGCCGCGTGGCCCTTATAATCAGATTTTAATTTTTCTTTTGTTTTGCACGTTGTCCCTTGGCTTCACGAAAGGTCAAGTGAGCTTCATACTTGCAATTTGCCCCCTTATTATTTACCCACAAGGGCTTTAGGACATATACTCACTTTTCCAAGTCCCTGAACACTTCCGGTTAACCCGAAAAGTCTTAACTTTCAACGTTTGCACTTTAACCCCTTGAATACGAATTTGATCACAACTTGCTCATACCATTACGAAACTTTATGAAATTTTAATCATGTATTCTAGTGATCATAATTTACCGTTACAAAGCTTCGGGTTTGTCAAAAGGTCACTCAGAGGTATAAATTAAACATGTTGACACATTTAGCCCCTGTAGTTTGTAATCTCCCACTTTTTGCTTCGTATGATCCATGATTTATCCGTCTAAGGGTATAAACATCATGTAGGGTTAGTGTAAAGTATATTTATCCCTTGTTGACATTTTGAACCCTTATTTTCACATACTTTCTATGTTTGTCAACTTTAGTCCCTCTAAAGTATACTTTCTCACGTTTAAGCTTATGACACGTGTCAATACCTTATAGGGCGTGAATTTTCGAGGTGTTACATCCTCACCCCCTTAAAAGAAATCTCGGCCCGAGATTTACCGAAATAAAGGAAGTATTCTCTGCCTAATAATGGCAACTTACAGATCCTGAATATTAGACTTACCAATCTATTGTCCTAACAACAGATGTTTAACATTTCATCTGTACAAGGTCTCCAAAGGAGTAGCCTTAATACTTACCTATCAATTATTAAAGAAAAGCTTATCTTAAGGTGGTTATTCCAACCATTACTTAACTAATATTAAGGAATAGCTAATCCTTGTCGTTAGTCGAACAATTCGACGATCCTGGGTAGCTGATGGCAAATTCTTAATCGTTGCCTATTTAGGGTTGCGGCATGCATGCATAAGCAATATGAGCCGTCTTTCTTATTTAATAATATAACACCCTCAGAATATTGAGTCTGGCTATATTAGCCTATGTCTTAAAACCTACTTACTCAAGGTTTCGTTTATTCCATAATTAATATGGAGTTTTCACAATACTCCAGCCCACATCGGAATACAATCTTAATTCTACCTGCCTTCCCGGAGGTAAGCAGGGAAAACTTATGAGAAGATAATCAAGATTGCAAGGAGGCTACAGAGATTTTCCATATTTCAGGCTCCAGTTCATCCACCATTACTCGTGTCAATTAAGTGACACCTTTATGTTATAAGTCCACGAATTTCTTAGTCGGGAACATTTACAAAAAAAAATTTCCATTTTTGGATATCTTCTTCGAAGACTACTAGTCGACTTTAGTACAATATGACCATTGGGATATCTCAGGGGTTCCATGTATTAAACCTCCATGCTGATCAGACATGGAAATAATCTATGGGACACACTAGGATACGCCAATCCTCATATGACACTTTTATCAAACATAGTTTGGCATTCACAGGCGATAGAAAACAATGAGAAAAAAATAATTAAAATAACATATGTTGTCGTACTCTATGCAAAGAAAGAGTGCTCTTAGATTTTTGAAAGGATTCCTTGCCGATCTATAAGAATCGGTTACTATGGTTTCCTTGGTAGTTATATCTTGTGGATATAATAAAATTTTTTGCTAAGTTTATGGTTCATGAAAATTTATTATTGCCCGTATTAAAAACAGTACACTTAGCAGGAATTATCATTGATAAATGATAAGGAAGTTTATTGTACAAGTGCTTATATTTAATTAATAATGGAAGTTTCACAAACTAGGCACCTAGCTCGGTTGGCTAGGCGCGCGAAAGGGTGCGGCCTAGACCCAGGTTCGATTCCGGGGACGGCCGGTTCCACCATTTTTTTTATGTTTAATATTAGTTAATTGTACGGATACGTGTAATTACGAGGGTTGTCTCATAAGGAGTCTTGATAATTAATTGCTTCTTATCACTCACAATATGGGCTTGATTTCTAAGGCAACCAATCGATTTTTATCACTATATTGAGTCCTTAAGTATGCAACCAAAAGTTTGCTATAAGGGTATTAGAAAAAGAGTGATTTCTAATAGATATTAATATCAATATAGGATTTGTTGGAGCATTTTCAACGTAACATCGTCACTTTCTACCGGGCATTAAATGACCGGAGTCTTAATCAGGTGGAGACAACAGTTCTCAACTTTATCATTCATAATATATTTATACGTGCCAGTATTAAATAAGTTTCTACATAAACTGCTTGATAACAAAAGGTACATATTATGCTATTATTATTCTGCCCCATCTCTTGGGCGTTCATCCTGACAACTCGTGCGTTTGTTATCTTGGCCTACTCGGGCTTCTTCTGATTCCTAGGGCAGTTGGTCTTGATATGCCCCTTCTCGTTGCAACCATAACAGGTTGCATCTTTCAGCTTCTTGCAATCCAGGGTTTTATGTTCCCTAGATTTGCAAATTCCACACGGTAGAGGCTGAGACTCAAATCTGCATTTCCCGTAGTGGCGCTTCTTGCAAATCTTGCATACAGGTTTCTGATTGGACTTTTGATTATTCTTTTTCTTAGAACTCTGGGAGTTATCTACCTCCCTTTTCCTTTTTAGTTCATCCTTTGCATCAGAGGCATGAACGGGATCCTCCTTAAGAGTAAGGAAGTGTGGTCCTAGATAAAATTTGGACCGAGCAGCATGGGGCTCCTTGAACTTTTTCACAGCTCTCTTCACAGCTTTTCCAACGGCTGCGTCTATCATAGTTTGAAGAACATCTTTGGAAATTCTAAGGTTTACAATTTCAGCATCATTAGCATGCGTCGCGTCATCAATGGCGCGATTGACTGTTGTCTTATCCGAGTTTGCCATACTCGATATTGGTTCCTAATACCAATAAAACAATTTCTTAGTTGAAATCCAACAACTACTATATTTTTATTCTGATGGCCTTAATATATACTAACCATGGTGTCAATAACCTATACAGGCTATTATAGCACTAACATTCTTAATGAACGTTATTAAAAATATATTAATATTACTTAGCCTAGGTCGCAAAAGACCATCAGTGGCATTAAAGATTTGGACCTAGTCCATCACTTTTCTGACAGAGGATCAAAACGTCTCATCTGTCTTTATTATGTTAGAGAATTTAGGCAGCTTGAAAGCTTGCCATAGGAATATCAGAAAAGAGTGATTCCTATTAGATATAAAATATCCATCTGAGGTTTGTTGGAGCATTATCTAAAGTATCATCGGCCAATTTCTACCTCGTATGAAATGACCGAAGTCCTAATCAGACGGAGACAACAGTTCTCAACAGTCACCGTTCATTATTGAATCACATGTGTCAGCATCAAATAAATTTCTGCATAAACTGTTTGATAAGGAAAAGTACCTGTTATATAGTTATCCTTCTGCACCATCTCCTGGCGTTCACCCGGAAGACTCATGCGTTTATTTCCCTGGCCTTTCCCGGCTTCTTTATAAGATTTGGGCAGTTGGTTTTGATGTGCCCTTCCTCGTTACAATTGTAACATGTGGCGTTCTTTAACCCCTTGCAATCTAAGGTTTTGTGACCCTTGGTCTTGCAAATTCCACACAATTTAGCGCGTGGGTCTATTGTACATTTTCCAAAATGCTGCTTTTTGCAGTTATTGCATTTGGGTCTGTTATCAGTCTGACTCGAGTTCTTCCTAACCTCGGAATCCTTCCCGCGCTCCGAGCTTCCCTTCTTCTTCTTGTTTTAATGATGAGAATTTTCCTCCTCTCTTTCTCTTCTTCCCTCGCCAGAAGCCTTAACAGACCTAATTCTGATTGCGTCTAAGGTGAGAGATAAGGATAAGTCCACCGCGGACCTATATGTGGTTGGCCTAGATGCTTTAACATTCCCTTTTATCTCTGGTGCTAGGCCTCCAATGAAACGCGCTATGCGTTTAGGTTCAGGGGTGACTAGATAAGGAACCAGGCGGGACATAGTGTTAAAACTTGTCACATATGCCTGACAATCCAAATTCTCCATGACCAGAGTCAAGAAGTCTGATTCTATCTTTTCTACTTCATGCTGGGGGCAATAGTTTTCCTTGACTAATGCAACAAATTGCTCCCAAGATAAGTTGTAGAGTAGAACCTTTCCCGTGGCTTGGAGCAATGATCTCCACCATGCCAACGCTTCTCCTTTGAATGATTGTGAAACAAATTTCACAACATCTTGCTCCGCACAACCGCTGACGTCAACAACAGCGTCCATCTCATCGAGCCATGTCATGCAATCGATGGCTCCTTCTTCTCCTGTAAAGTCTCTGGGCTTGCAGGAGACAAAATATTTATATGAACAGGTCTTAACTGGTGCCTCTTGATGAAACACAACTTGTCTAGACGGAATACTCCTTTGATTTGACAAGTCATGAACATCGTCCTCCTTTGACTCATGTGTTTTAAGAGGGGGCTTACAACTAGCCGCAGATAGAGTCTTAGAGTGGGTATCGTTTGACTCATCATACTGCAGATCAAGTGCTCGAGTAACAGCATAATCTATTATTGCCTGTAGTTCTGCTCCAGTTACATTAATTCTGGTAGTATCATTGCTCTCCTTCAAATGACTGTTAACTTCATCTAATCCAGCCATGTAGCTTGATTGCTACATAAATATTAACAATGATTTATTCAGAGATTATTATGGAATCATCATCTTTGACGATTTATCAACCATGGTAATATAAACCATATTGGTTAACTTGTTAGTTATATTTAATTAGTATTTTCCATTATAATTTATCCTAGTTATGAAACATTAAGGATATTAAAGTGGCGCAAAAAGGCCTAGTCACAAGGACAGTTCTAAATTTTATAAGCCATGACTTCAGAGAATCGAGGCATTAAGGTTTGAATCACGTTCATTACCTTGACAGGGAGTTGTAGACTTCATCTGTCTTTTGTCTTTTAGGACAATAGATATAGCCCGTGGGCATTTCCCTTCTGAGGGATGGTTATAATATGATCATCTTCTTAGATGCTATTAGTCGAGGTCGTATGGATCCTACCGACTATTATGCTTGGACCTGGTCCAACATTTTTGGACAGGAGGTCAAAGACCACCACTGTCGTTGCCTTATCGGACAACAAGTTTAGCCCGTAGGCACTTCATCACTACTGGATGTTTATAATGTGATCATCTTATAGGATGACACAAGCCATGATTTCTAAATCAATAGGCTAGATAAGGAAATTGGAAGAATCTAATATAAGGATGACTGTTGTGATTTTATCGAAACACATTTGTCAGGAGTGCTAACACGTTCTTAGGTGTTAACAAGGATTTGAATCTCTCGAGTAGGTTTCACCATCTTGGCCGCGTAGGCTAGGTTTCACCTTCAAGATTATTTTTAAAAATGCATACTGGCAGGAAGGTAAGGATATTTATTTATTTTTTTTTATTCAGGATTTTTATCATAAATCCTAACTTATAATTTAATAATAGCACAATGGCCTAGTCGCGTAGACAAGTTTAATTTATAAGCCAAGATTTCAGAGAATCAGGGCAATTTATGAATTAGTAATGGCACAAAAGGCCTAGTCACGTGGACAAGTTTAATTTATAAGCCATGATCGTCTGGGATCGAGGCATTTAGTAATAGCACAAAAGGCTTAGTCACGTGGACAAGATTAATTTATAAGCCATGATCGTCTGGGACGAGGCATTTAGGTGTGAATCAAAGTTCATTACCTTTTCTTGACAGGGAGCTGTAGGCTACCACCGTCTTTAGTCTCAGAGGACGTTAATTATAGCCCGTAGGCACTTCCCTTCTAAGGGATGTTATTTTCCATTCATTTCATATTTCATGTTTAGAATGAAAACTTAATTTAATCAATCCATTATATGAAAATAAAAGTATAAAGTTGCCCTAAGCGGGTCTTGGAAGGGATAATGTGTCCTCGAAGGGACTGAAAGATAAATATGTCCTTATAAGGACTATTAAGGAAACGATCTTCAGCAAAAGGAGTTTCTTCTTCAAGTTATTTCTGAATGCTCTCTCCTTGGATGCTCGTTTCATTCCAGCCGCGCTACGAAGCTCAGCATTTCAGGGCTCCAGATTGTGGAGAATTTCTAATACAGCTTCTTCGCTTGGCGACGTATCCAATATATATAAAAATTTGGAAGTAAAAATTTTCAGATTAGGATTGAAAGTATTCCTATGTTAAGTCTAGACTCAGAAGATTTAGGAATGTGCAATTGTGTCATTGAGATTAAACACAAAAAGCTAGTGTTTAATTCACTCAATGTTGGCTCTGATACCAACCTGTCACACCCCGATTTTCCACGTGTCACCGGTGGGCCCGGTGGGGGAGTATCGTGACGTGGTTGGCAACATAATAGTCAAACAACACAATATAATAATGCACAGCGGAAGCAAAAGATAAATATATTACATTCCGAATATAAGTAATATCAAAGTATTACAACGGAAGGTAAAGGATCCACAGGCGGATCAATAAAAGAAAAACTGTTCAACAGACTTTAGGCATCTAGAACTTGCAAGATTCCCTAGTGACGCCCTGAGCTCCCAGCCAATTACGCATAGTACCTGTCACTTAACCTTTTGGAAAATACGTCAGTTTACACTGGTAAATACAATTAACTGACTCATTTTGGAAAAAGAGTTTGAAAAGTGATTCGAGTGCAAACGGCACAAAATATCTTGACACATTGATTAAAATGCACAGAGGCAAAATTAATCTTTTATACTTGGGACAATTTTATTAATAAAAATCTTGTATCCGATTTACATGGTTGTCCAACATTTAGGGCCGGTGATTATACAATACAAGCCGGACAAGATTAATCGACACACCACAAATATAATCTCACAAGAAGATACCCTTACGAGTGAGTATACGTTATACATATGCAACAGGAGGTGTTTTGCCTACACCTTGTGCTTACGTCGTGGCCATTCACTTTTTAAAATGAGCCAAGGATATCCAGGACACGGTCATTAACCCCCAATGTTATTTGTTATCAATCAATACAGATTAAAACGAGATTATGCAATTTAATCATCTCCGATTAAAAGGTTTCTACACCCGACCAAGCGGTATTTTTTATAATACCGTATCCCAAGCACGTATAAGGGAAAATAAGTTAAAAGTATTTACCTGAGCTAGCAATGCAATTTACACTCAGCCGTATATCTTAATCAGCAAGCACAAGTACTTCTACTGGGGCTCTTAATCTGGAACGAAGGTTTTATTAACCTATTAAATTCCTAACGGGTCTTATTTAAGTCGTAACTTAGACCGGTTAGTTTTAAGGAAAGGTTTACGGTTCAAAACGCATGATTAAGCGAAGACCGGAATAGGATGTGATTTAGACCCGACAAGTCTGGAGACTTTTATAATATGGGTAAACTAAACACATTCTGGATTTTGAGATAAAACCGATACACCCGTTTCGGCTAATTTATGTAAACTTGTTACATAAACCGAACCGAACGCGTAATAAGCATAACGGGTATCCGTAAGAGCCATATACAGGTTTCCTAGGTTAATATGCTTCAAATATGTTGTAACATCAGTAGGATGTCTTTCATTATGCCCGAATCGAATTTAAACACAAACTATGCCCCGTAGGGGTAGTTTGGTCATTTTAAAGGTTGTAAAAGAGTTTAGATGTTTAACTGAGTTACAGGTCTGATGTAAACAATAACCATACTCAATTTGATGAGTTATAACAGTAGGCTAAAGCATATATGTGAAATTTATCATTTTTAACCAAACTATGCCCCGTAGGGGTATTTTGGTAATTTCACATAAGCCGAAAAGCTCAAAACGAAGTCTGAGTTAATCAACCTTTTCTTACTGTTAAAATATCATAATTTGCCTTATATATCAGTAGGTATCTACCCGGGTATGTTCAATATGATTTTAAAACATACTATGCGTTAAAAACGCTAAATAAGGCGATTAAAGACCATTTCCGGGTTCGATACTTAAATCTGATATTTTTATATTTCTAGAAGGCTTAAAATAATTTATTTAACATATGGGATCAGTAGCAAAAGGTTTGGAGTCGTTTAGATATGTAAAACTCATTTTATGGCCTGTAAGGGCAAAACCGACAATTACCGGATTAAGCCTACGACTACTAGTTATGCTCAGCCTAAAATTAATTAGAAATCTTTAAAAATCCCAAATTAATATATTATATCATTGGGTATTAAGTTTGATACCACAAGGTAGGCTTAACTAGGCTATACGCTAATTACGCCGTTTTATTAACATAAAGCTTAAATTTTGCGATATTGAGCATAACTCTAAATCTATAAGTCAAACTGATGTCAAACTTTGCATACAAGTTTACATATCAGTAAATAAGGTTTCTACGCTTTTACATTTTCATAAATCACGTTTTAAGGTAATAAGGGCATAATGGTCAACATATGAGCATTTAACGAAAACGCGTAAACGAATGGGTAAATCAATGAAACAAGTACAGAGGCTTATGCTAGCATGTAACCCGGTTCTAACTAAGCTCTAAGGCATTTCTAATTCCATCTAAATCGGGTCAGAACTGAAGTCAACGCAAAAGTCAAAGTTTTGCGACTTTCGGTTCCGAACCGGTTCAAAACTGAAAATTGTCGGATCAAATATGTTTAGGCATGTTTTAACATTGATTACCAAGTTATATTAAGTTTAAAACAGGTTACACGCCTCTCGTATTGCTAATTGTGCATTAAATCGCAATTTACATTTCTGTTGACTTTTTCGGATACTGTTTGACCCGACATTTGACCTAGTTAGGATGGGAATCAGTGGGTGCCCTTTTAGGGGTTATTTGCCCACATAATTACCAACTTATAACAACTTTTAATTTGACAAAACTCTGAACCGATTGTGTTTTATCGTTAAGTCAAACCGTAATTACGACGGTTTGACTTTTAAGCTAAATACTAAGCTAAAGTCAAATTAGAAAGGATTAGCCGACTTACCATGGTCCTATGCACGAGATATGATCAGTTGGAAGCAGGTTGGAGCTCCAAAATCGACCAGAAATGCAAGAGAATGATGTGTGAAACAATTGTGAGTTACATGGCCTTTTATAGTGGAAATTCCACCATGAATCATTGACACATGGACTCTATGATCGACCACAACTGACATACATGTGTCCTAATACTTAGGGGGGTGCCTAGGGGTCGTCAAAAGTGCAGAAAAACCGGTTGGATAGGTCATAAACGCGTAAAACAGGCTACTGCCCGTTTTTTCTGCATCTGGGCTCCTGAGGCGGCCCGCCTGTAACGACTCTCATCAAAAGTCATAATTATTAAATTAATTTGACCAATAGGAAACCCTAATTGAGACACCCAAGTGATTCTGTGCAAACCCTAGAATTTTCATAATTTTCAGAATCAGGATTAGGGCCCCTAAAACTCAGGGGGGGGCATTCCCTACTTGATGATTATCTATAATTGCGTGTTCAGGAAGTTGAATTTTAATATATCGTCGACTCATCTGAGCTAGTCCCACACGTGGCAACAATTTAAGTATAAAATGTACCTTACGGACCGTAAGGTCACCAAGCTTACGGTCCGTAAGCTGTCATACGGACCTCAACCTTGAGAAGCTTACGGTCCGTAAGTATGTCAAATTTCGTGTATAAATAGCAGCGTTTGGCACTTGATTTCTGGTGTTCAAACGACGAAAGAATTCGTCAAATTCTTCGAGTTATCTTCTGTTTACCTCAATTAACACACACGAAACTCAAATTAAGTATAGCGGGGTGCTGCAGAACAGGGTATTAACTTAATCGCTATTACGATTCATTGTCCGATCGATCCATATATCCAATGGATGTTTAAGTGCCGCCCACATTAGGGTTATACTTTATCGTTCGTCATTAATTTGACGAATTGTCGTTAATTCGATAGGTAAAGTATTATACTTTGTCGTTCGTTGTTAATTCAACGGATCATCGTTAATTCGATGGATGAAGTATTGCACTTTGTCATTTGTTGTGAGAATATGATCTCGTGAGTTATCGTAAAATGCTATATTAAGTTACTTACCTAGTTCATGTGCATTAGATTAAAAAGGCTAATCAATAGGCTAGGCTCTGCTCAAATTAAATCTACAATATATCAAGGATTATCTGTAGACTCAGCTTTACCCGTAGAAATCTGCAATGTGAGTTCATTTCTTCTTTTCTCACAGTTTGTGAGTCCATTATATTTTCTCACAGTTTTATCACCTTTTTGTGAAACAATTATATTTACAAAGATTTTACAGAATCCTAAATGGTTACCAGTTATACTTACAGTGATTAAGTTTTTATATTAACTGCTGGTATAAAAGATTATATATATTATTTGATTCTCATTATTATCATTTGCCAGAGAGTTAGTTAATATTATCATAATTACAATAACAGTGGAAATTATGCATTTTACTAAGATTATATTTTAGTCTTAGTCACGTTAAAATATTAAATAATGATATTACAATTATTTAATTAACATATTTGATAAGTATAGTAATTTGACATAAATTGATATATGTCATTTTCTGAATTAAATGGTTTTATGCCAAAAGTAATATATTTGATAAAGAAATGTCACGGGACATCATTATGTCTGAAGACACGGGTTGAGAGAATGATCAACAGTGTTATAAATAGAAATTACTAGTTGAAAGAATGATCAACAGTAATATAATCTGAGTTACTAGTTGAAAGAATGATCAACAGTGACATGACCAAAAGCACTAGTTGAAAGAATGATCAACAGTGTTATAGAATCACTAGTTGAAAGAATGATCAACAGTGATATGACCAGACTCATTAATTGAAAGAATAATCAATATTGATATGATTATAGTCACAGGAATCGCCTAGTGACAAATAAATTGAATAATAGTCAAATACATTTATTTGATGAATTCACTATCGGACTAAAGTGAGTCAATAATTGATATAATTACTGTCACATTGGAACTGTCATTATTTGACAAATACTGAGTGAATTAAATAAATATAAAAACCTTAATATTGTAAGGTATAACAATATATTTATAAAATGGAATGAATTCACTCAGTGTTTTCGCTGACAAAACCTTTTTCAAACATTTTCAGGTAAGTGGAATAAGAGCTGGATACGACACTGAAAAGGCTTCAAGAAGTGGCTTATTTTATTTAAATCAAATTAAGAAATATTGTAAACAAAATTCACTTTATAAAATATGGGTTTATCCCATCTCTTTAAATAAAATCCGGTATTTTCTAAACTCTGATATTTTTCCTAACTCACGGTCCTGATAAAAATTTCCGCTGCAACGTTTTTAAAATAATCACCGGTACCGCTGGGCTGTTCACGATTCCCGATTCCGTCCAAGGTGGGTCGGGGGTCGTGACAGAAGGTGGTATCAGAGCCAAACTCAAAAAGCCACTTGTTTAAGCTAAGTAGGTGTTCTTTTTAATACCTAAACTTAAACAATAAAGTTAGGAAACTGATACAAATTAACATATGTATTCTATATGAATATATATATTAATATATACAAATAATATTCTGGAAGTATTGTTTGTTTTCTGTGGTGTTAATAAGTGAAAATGTTTGCAATTCAGATGTCGAATGAAGTACCACATAATCCAGAAGTTCATGCTAATAAAGAAAATCCTTTGGATAAAAATGCTATAGAAAATCTAATAGCTCAAGGAATAGCTAATGCTTTACCTTCAATAATTAAAGCTGTTAAAAATACCGTAGAACCTACCAAAGTTGTGAGTAGCAAGCATACTCGTGACGATGGTTTTAGCCATAGTGTCAATGGAGGTAATGATAATATTATCAAAACCCCATTTCCCAAGAAAAAGAAGGCGATGACTCTCGGGTGTACCTACAAAGAATTTTTAGCCTGTAAACCAACTGAGTTCGCCGGCAGTGAAGGAGCTACAGCTGCTTTGCGATGGTTGGAAAAGACGGAAGCTGTTCTTACAATCAGTAAATGTGCCGAAGAAGATAAGGTGATGTATGCATCTAATCTCTTTAAGGAAGAAGCCTTAGAATGGTGGAATACAATTCTTCAGGCAAAAGGAAGCGACATGGCTTATGCCATGAATTGGGAAAAATTCAAGGAAATGACAGAAAGGAAATTTTGTCCTCCTTATGAAAAGGAACGAATAGCTAACAAGTTCCTAAACCATAAAATGATAGATGTGAATTGTCGTGAATATACGACTACGTTCTTCGAATATGCAAGAATGGTACCAACTCTGGCTTCGCCAGAACCTGTACTTATTTCTCGTTATATTTGGGGATTAGTTAGTGAAATCCGAGACATAGTTAAGGCCACTAGACCACAGACTATTGAAGAAGCAGTCGAGCTTGCTAACATGCTGACAGATGGACTAATCCGCACAAGAGAAGAAAACAAGAAGAAAGAGTTAGCCCAGAAAATTTCCCAAGAATTCTACAAAAAGACAGGAACTGAATCGTCACTGGAGCAACCTATCTGCAGAAGCTGTAACAAAAAGCATTCAGGAAGATGCCGTTTTAGAAGAATATCCTACTGTAACTTCTGCAAGATGACCGGACATACAGAGGAAGAATGTAGAAGGAAAACTACTGTTTGTTTCAATTGCGGAAAAACAGGACACATTAAACCATATTGCCCAAAACTAACCAAAGCACCTGACAACAAAGCCAGAACTGTAGACGGAGCTAAGAAGAACGTGCAAGCATTCGTACTTACTACGCAAGAAGCAGAAATGATTCCAGACGTAGTCGCTGATATGTAGTATCTAAGTTAAGTTATTATTTGACCCTAGTACAAGTAAAAGTTTATAAATAAATATATTCTGTCAAGAATTTCATCTATTCAAAACCATAACAGAATTGTTTGGTTTTCACTTTCACTTATTTGGTCACGATCACCTTGTGGTGACGTTTTCACAAAAAATTGAAGCTTGTGCTAATCTCGTTGCATACGGGTTTAATTATTCATTATTATTGAATCCGTTTTGTTGGTTTATTCTATAAAATCAATCTTAACACAATTATGTGCTAAGATTATGATACACAATTTCATTTCATATTTCAGTGTATCTCTTAAAGATTTTTATATCAACAATCGAGCGTTTCGTAATTCTTATTGTTTTATCATCTTTGATCGAAAAACATTATTCAAGTATTTCGATTTCAATCTTACTCGATTTATTTGAAACATTCGGATTTACTTCACTTGATTTAAAGCATGGTGAAATTCGTTTCATTCACCATTATTATTTTTCAATTTCTATGACACCTTGTGGTGGCATTTTCTTTAATTTGAATCTTGAGATAATCTCATTTTCACTCCTGATGAACGAATTTTAATTTCTGTTGGTTCATCATCTTAAACAGTCTTAATACAATTATGTGTTAAGATAAGTGTACATAAATTCATATCATATCCCGGAGTACCTCTTAACGTTTCTTTCATCATTTATCGAAAATTCTATACTATTCATTTGTTCTTTTCATTTGAAAATCCTATTCGAACTGAATATCCAAAAATTTCTTCATTAAAGCTTTCAGTTGATTATACGGTGAAATTGTTCAGTCACCGTAATTATTGAATTATTTCAATCCTTACGACACCTTGTGGAGTCGTTATAAATTTGTAGCTTGAGCTAATCATAAGCATACGAATCTTTCAAAATCACGTATGTATTTCGTTTGACTCATCATTGAAAAATAGTCTTGATGCAATTATGTATTAAGACAATGATACACTAAACTCTATTGTATTCCAGTGTATCCTTGCAAATTCAATAATGTCAACACACTGATTTTTCTCTTATGATTCGATAGTTGACAAAATATTTTCGTGCTTCTATTTCATTTTGAACTTGTTGATTCAGAATCTTCTTCAGTTGCCAATCAAAGTAAGCTTTCTTTTGACAAAAGAATTTTTATTTGATTCTAAAAATTCTTCATATTCATTCTAAAATATCTAATTGATCATATATCTTTTGACTTGAAAATAGTCACATTGGAAATTATATCATTTTATCTCATTCGTTTGACATTGATTTCTTGAACGAATTCAGTTGAACCTTTGAAAATCCTACCTATTGTACAAAATTCGATTCTGTGTCATCTACCTTAATATTGTTTTTATTGACTAGAATATGACATAAGTCTAAAAGAAATATCATAACCCAAATACACTTGGAAGCTGGAACCTGAGATGAAGAAAATATATTCCTACTTATTCCAGCAAATCTCGAGGACGAGATTTTTATTAAGGTGGGGAGAATGTAACGACTCTCATCAAAAGTCATAATTATTAAATTAATTTGACCAATAGGAAACCCTAATTGAGACACCCAAGTGATTCTGTGCAAACCCTAGAATTTTCATAATTTTCAGAATCAGGATTAGGGCCCCTAAAACTCAGGGGGGGGGGGGGGCATTCCCTACTTGATGATTATCTATAATTGCGTGTTCAGGAAGTTGAATTTTAATATATCGTCGACTCATCTGAGCTAGTCCCACACGTGGCAACAATTTAAGTATAAAATGTACCTTACGGACCGTAAGGTCACCAAGCTTACGGTCCGTAAGCTGTCATACGGACCTCAACCTTGAGAAGCTTACGGTCCGTAAGTATGTCAAATTTCGTGTATAAATAGCAGCGTTTGGCACTTGATTTCTAGTGTTCAAACGACGAAAGAATTCGTCAAATTCTTCGAGTTATCTTCTGTTTACCTCAATTAACACACACGAAACTCAAATTAAGTATAGCGGGGTGCTGCAGAACAGGGTATTAACTTAATCGCTATTACGATTCATTGTCCGATCGATCCATATATCCAATGGATGTTTAAGTGCCACCCACATTAGGGTTATACTTTATCGTTCGTCATTAATTTGACGAATTGTCGTTAATTCGATAGGTAAAGTATTATACTTTGTCGTTCGTTGTTAATTCAACGGATCATCGTTAATTCGATGGATGAAGTATTGCACTTTGTCATTTGTTGTGAGAATATGATCTCGTGAGTTATCGTAAAATGCTATATTAAGTTACTTACCTAGTTCATGTGCATTAGATTAAAAAGGCTAATCAATAGGCTAGGCTCTGCTCAAATTAAATCTACAATATATCAAGGATTATCTGTAGACTCAGCTTTACCCGTAGAAATCTGCAATGTGAGTTCATTTCTTCTTTTCTCACAGTTTGTGAGTCCATTATATTTTCTCACAGTTTTATCACCTTTTTGTGAAACAATTATATTTACAAAGATTTTACAGAATCCTAAATGGTTACCAGTTATACTTACAGTGATTAAGTTTTTATATTAACTGCTGGTATAAAAGATTATATATATTATTTGATTCTCATTATTATCATTTGCCAGAGAGTTAGTTAATATTATCATAATTACAATAACAGTGGAAATTATGCATTTTACTAAGATTATATTTTAGTCTTAGTCACGTTAAAATATTAAATAATGATATTACAATTATTTAATTAACATATTTGATAAGTATAGTAATTTGACATAAATTGATATATGTCATTTTCTGAATTAAATGGTTTTATGCCAAAAGTAATATATTTGATAAAGAAATGTCACGGGACATCATTATGTCTGAAGACACGGGTTGAGAGAATGATCAACAGTGTTATAAATAGAAATTACTAGTTGAAAGAATGATCAACAGTAATATAATCTGAGTTACTAGTTGAAAGAATGATCAACAGTGACATGACCAAAAGCACTAGTTGAAAGAATGATCAACAGTGTTATAGAATCACTAGTTGAAAGAATGATCAACAGTGATATGACCAGACTCATTAATTGAAAGAATAATCAATATTGATATGATTATAGTCACAGGAATCGCCTAGTGACAAATAAATTGAATAATAGTCAAATACATTTATTTGATGAATTCACTATCGGACTAAAGTGAGTCAATAATTGATATAATTACTGTCACATTGGAACTGTCATTATTTGACAAATACTGAGTGAATTAAATAAATATAAAAACCTTAATATTGTAAGGTATAACAATATATTTATAAAATGGAATGAATTCACTCAGTGTTTTCGCTGACAAAACCTTTTTCAAACATTTTCAGGTAAGTGGAATAAGAGCTGGATACGACACTGAAAAGGCTTCAAGAAGTGGCTTATTTTATTTAAATCAAATTAAGAAATATTGTAAACAAAATTCACTTTATAAAATATGGGTTTATCCCATCTCTTTAAATAAAATCCGGTATTTTCTAAACTCTGATATTTTTCCTAACTCACGGTCCTGATAAAAATTTCCGCTGCAACGTTTTTAAAATAATCACCGGTACCGCTGGGCTGTTCACGATTCCCGATTCCGTCCAGGGTGGGTCGGGGGTCGTGACACCGCCTCAGATGTTGTTATCAGCCACGCGGGCCGCGTGGCCCTTATAATCAGATTTTAATTTTTCTTTTGTTTTGCACGTTGTCCCTTGGCTTCACGAAAGGTCAAGTGAGCTTCATACTTGCAATTTGCCCCCTTATTATTTACCCACAAGGGCTTTAGGACATATACTCACTTTTCCAAGTCCCTGAACACTTCCGGTTAACCCGAAAAGTCTTAACTTTCAATGTTTGCACTTTAACCCCTTGAATACGAATTTGATCGCAACTTGCTCATACGATTACGAAACTTTATGAAATTTTAATCGTGTATTCTAGTGATCATAATTTACCGTTACAAAGCTTCGGGTTTGTCAAAAGGTCACTCAGAGGTATAAATTAAACATGTTGACACATTTAGCCCCTGTAGTTTGTAATCTCCCACTTTTTGCTTCGTATGATCCATGATTTATCCGTCTAAGGGTATAAACATCATGTAGGGTTAGTGTAAAGTATATTTATCCCTTGTTGACATTTTGAACCCTTATTTTCACATACTTTCTATGTTTGTCAACTTTAGTCCCTCTAAAGTATACTTTCTCACGTTTAAGCTTATGACACGTGTCAATACGTTATAGGGCGTGAATTTTCGAGGTGTTACATAAAGTCATAATGTAGAATAGAAGTTGTGTTGATTGTAGCGACTATGTTCGTTACTTGGATCAGTGGATTAAGAATTGATAAGAAACCGTTTGGTAGTCATTACATTCGAGGATGCCATAAGATGAGCCAACGGGTCGAATAATGGTGTAAATTGTAGTGTTAGTGTTTTAAATAGATAGTGATGACGAAAACGATCACAATAGCATAAAGCCATGGGATTGGTAAGGAAATGCGGGTGATGATAAGCCCCGGATGTTGGGTGTAAGGCGCCATAGGCACGTCGTATATTTGCATTGTGATTTTTTGTCGTTTGGCCTTTAAATCAAATGTTTCGGAATGATAATCATTATAGGCACGTCGGTCATGAATTTACAGACGTATAGGAAAAAGAATCACCTAAAACGGACTTACGAGTCAAAAGTTATGATAGTTTAAAGTTTATAAGTGGAAATTATTAATGCTGGACTGATATACAACTCCAATAAGCAACATTCTGTCGAAATCATGCCGTGGCGCTATGCCACGGCCAAACATAAAACCCCTCGCGCGACGCGACGGGGGTGGCGTCACGCGACCACCGTTGGTGGTCTTCGTCGTGTAGCGCGACCGTCCAGGATGGATGGATTTTGTTGGTTTTGCATTGTTTTGAGCATGGAACTTAACCGGACTTATATTTAAGGTGTCAAAATTAATCTTTTGTGTGGTTTTGACTATAGGTGATGAAGAACTACATCCGGATGGCGATCAAGCACGATTCCAAGAACCGAACACAATATTTTGAAGCTTCCGCGATTACTTTAATATGATCAAATTAATGTCTATGTAGTTAACACTTGAATACTTGTTCTTTTGTCTTGGGATTTTTAAACTAGTAGTACTCGTCCTATATGTTTACTTGGTTAAGATTTCCTTATGTTTAATATAAAAATCATGGTTTTGGTTTACTAAGACTTTGTTTATAATAAAATATTTTGAAAAGCGAGTAGAGTGTTACAAGGTGTGATACATGTTATAACATATTTGGCGTTCAAAGTTTTCACAACTAATCGTGTTTTCACTAACATTTACTCAAACATCAATAATCTCAATTGCCCTTCACAGTTTACTTCTACAAATTTCAAAGTTAGTCTTTATATCGCGTTTTCACACACATTCAAAGTATACATGTAAAAGGTCCCTAGTTATTATACATTTTGGCGTTCAGTAACTTCTTTAGATATGATACATGTTATTACACATTTGGCGTTCAAAGTTTTCACAACAGCTAATCGCGTTTTCACTAACATTTACACATACTTCAATAACCTCAGTTGGCCTTTACAGTGCATAGATATTTCAAAGTTAGTTTTTATATTGCGTTTTCACACACATTCAAAGTATACATGTAAAAGGTCCATAGCTATTATATATTTTGGTGTTCAGTAACACATTATACAACAAATTTGGCATTCAAAATATACACAATACATCGTAACATCAGTCGGCCTTCACAGTGTATACATATTTCAAAGTTTGGACTTTATTTGGCGTTCACAAACACACAGTCAAAGTATACATGTACAACGTTCATAGTAATCACACAATAGTTTTTTCGACATTTAAATCACACAAAATCTAACGATTATAACCTTGTTTTGTTGTTCTCTTCCTCATTTCTTTGTTAGTCTTATGGCGTTTACTTTAAGGTGACTTACTTTCAGGAACTAACTGTACATAAATTATTGAAATTAAAACGCTAATAGCATCAAATAATTTGATAAATTACACCATATCCGACTCACTTTGATTTTTCCTCTTGGAGCTTGATTGATCTTCAGACGCCATAAACTAGGTTTTTCGCATTTTCCTTATAAGTTGGGGATGTTTTTTGTGGGAAGTTATAGGTTTTGGTGTTGGTGTTGTTTGAATGCTTTATGTAGATGCACAATTACCCTTTCACCCTCAATGAACCCCAAGCCTTTATGAGAGTTACTGATATTTACAAAAACACCACCGCCTCATTGTAGTATGTAGATTGTATTGATCTAACGACTGGGAAGCGTTCTCAGCGTTTTCACACTTATAATCGTTTTCTCAAAATTCTGACCCTAGGTAAATAATATAGATTTTTTTAAGAGATGAATAAAACTTTGCATTTCACTAAAAAAACTTGCCAAGTTACATTAAAACAGAAGGAAATGCCAAGTTACATCAAAATAGAATTAGAACTTAAATAAAAGTTCAATGACTTAGTTAGAACAAAATTCTTTTATGAGTAATCCGATTGGAATACTCTTAAAACTTGGTTATCATTATGTGAAATATTCCTTATATATCTTGTACAAGTTAATATTTTTAGGGTTAAAAATCTATTGATAGATTTGTTACTTAGGTTTTAGTTATGGGCCATGTAGTGGGTTTGGTAATGGGTAATTTTAATACTTGGAATAAATTTTGAAAATAATTTAAAGTATAGCCTAATAAAAGTTATATATGTATTATATATAAAAATAATAAATAAAAATGTATAATTTTTATTCGAATTACGAATCGAATCGAATTTGAAATTATAAATTCGTATTCGATTCGTATTCGATTTACTTGACTCGGATTGAATCGAATTCAAATTCTTATAATCGAAACGAATTCTTGATAATCAAATCGAATTTAAACGAATTTCGAATTTTTCGAATTCGAAACGAATTCTGAACACCCCTACTTTTGTATATGATCCTTTCACTAGTTTTTTAATATTTTTTTATTTAACTCATGTAATCTATAGGTTACCTAGTATAACAAATTCATTTAAACGAATGCAAACATATGCATATTCAAATGACTCAATATGCAAAAGATTGAATTCTAACAATTCGAACAGATTGATTTGAAAATAAAGCTTGAATTTTTTTAATCAAAACAAGCAACTACCAGGGCTGTTCCTACGTTTTTGAAGACTCTAAGCGAACTATGAGGTAGGGGCCCTATTTTCGCCGATAAACTCTCCTCCAATCCCGATGTAATGGGTGATTGCCCATACTTTTTTCGTCTAGTGATAGCCTATAGCCTAGAAATTGAAAGTAGTTTGCGATGAGAAGTGCGAACGATTATTGCGGCTGTATTTAGGGGCTTTAGGCCGCTAAATATTGATGATTAGGTCGATGGTTGTTGTGTTGTAATAGTTGGAAATCAAGGCGAAATGGGTTTTGAAACTTGACCTTTGTTTGCTAAACAATATTTATTTTCGACTCCTTGAATGAAAAATCAGTTTAGTTTTGAAATGAGTTAACTGCCATTTTTGTGTCTGTAATTTGTCCAATTATGCCAGTTCAGACCAAATTTCAAATCTGTACCATTTAGTCCCTGACATTCTTGAAACGTGCCAGTTCCGTCCAAAAAAGCATGAGTTAACTGCCATTTTCGGTCATGTGGTTTGTCCAATTATTCGATTCAACCTTAGTTTCTTGGATGGAACTTGCATGAATGGTATAAATTTGAAATTTGGTCTGAACTGACATAATTGGACAAACCACATGGACGAAAATCGCAATTAACTCTTTTGAAATAAACGTATTTATTTGGGCCTAATACATACATATAGTATATATAAAAACTTTTTAAAAACTTGGAGGCTCTTGTTTTTTGGGGCCCTAAGCCCCTGCATAGGTTGCCAAGCCTATGAAGCTGGCCCTGACAACTACCTAAAAACCCATGAAAGTCATAATACGTATAAAACTCATAAAGATAATTATGAATCAAAATATCAATCACTCAAAAACATGAAAGTTTAGGGTTTAGATATAATAAGAAGTTTATTTGGCTAGGAAGCCTAGGAAGTAATCTTAACCATCAATAGATTTAATCAAGTGCTAAGATTAAATGACTGAAATTGAAGATAAAAAAAGAGGCGTGTGGGTTGTGTAAAGGTATTCTAGTCACTCCACCACAATAGTTTCTCTCTCCTCCAATTCTCTCCCTCATTTTTTAAACGTTAATAACTCTTTCATACGACATTATTTTTTTATAAAAATTGCACAAAAAAACGAGCGTTTTTTAATCTTTAAAACGAGTATACTATTGCTATATTTTCGAAAACCTAGTTGCGTAAAGCGCAATGGAAAAAACTCAGTTGCGTAAAACGCAATGGAAAAAAAAAACCTAAAAATGACATTTTTCAAAAACGCAATGCACAAAAAACACAAAGAAATGTCTTATTTGTAAAACGCAATGGCCAGAAAACACAAAGAAATGTCTTATTTCTAAAACGCAATAGCCTAAAAACAGAAAAGAAAGTGTACTTTCTAAAACGCAATGCACTGAAAACACATAAAAATGTGTTTTACATAAGACGCAATGCACAAAAAACAAAAACAAATGTCTTATTTCTAAAACGCAATGGCCAGAAAACACTTAAAATGTCTGTTTTCTAAAACGCAATAGACTGAAAATACATAAAAAATGTGTTTTACCTAACACGCAATGCACAAAAAAACACAAAGAAATGTCTTATTTATAAAAAGCAATAGCCAGAAAACACTTAAAAATGTCTCATTTCTAAAACGGAATGGCCTAAAAAAACAAAAGAAAGTGTTCTCTCTAAAACGCAATGGACTGAAAACACCTAAAAATGTGTTTTACCTAAAACGCAATGACTAAAAACACTTCAAAAATGTGTTTTTCCAAAACGCTATGGCCAGAAAACACATAAAAATGTCTTAGTTCTAAAACGCAATGGCATAAAAACACCAAAGAAAGTGTTCTCTCTAAAACGCATTGAACCAGGACAATAGTTTTGTCTGTGAATTGTCTGAACTAGGAATGCAGTCCTAAAACGCAATGGCATAAAACTGTCTACGAATGCAGTTTTTCAGAGGCAAATTTACGGAAAATTAAATTTTCTCATTCATTTTTATTAAAGCAAATTTACGAATGCAGCTCGACCCTAGCCAGGGGCTGTTGCCCCTTGGACCACGCCAGGGGCTGCTGCCCCTTGGACCCTGCTACCAGGGGCGTTGCCCCCGGACCCCCGTCAAGATCGTAAAACGCAATGACTAAATCAAAAACTCAGATCGTAAAAATGAAATTAAAGAATTTCTTACATGGATCGAAGCCGATTTCTTCAACGATTGACGAAATTTGAATGATAGAAACACTTATCAGCGATCGAATCGAACGGATCGAGTGATTATCTTCAAAATCACGGGAAAAAACGAAATTTTTAATGAAATTAAACTAGGTTTTCTTCAAAAAAAGCTGAAGAACACGTTGATCGAGAGTTTGAATCATTAATTGGTGATTAAAATCGCACTATAATGTAGTGATTATTAAGATAAAAAGTGAAGAAATGGTTGAAGATGATGGGTTTTGAAAATGGTGGGTTTTGAAGTTACCGGGGAGAAGAAGGAAGAAGAAAGGATATGATTGACTAAAATACCCTTCCTCTTTATTTTAAATTTTGCCATATGTCATAATCCTATTGCTTTCTATCATTCCTAGCTAAAATAAACTTTCTATTTGATCCTTAACCTGAAAGTTTAATGTGTAAAACAGAAGATAATTATGAATCTTCTAGATCTTCATCTTTCTTTACCCTTCGGCCCAATTAACTTCCCCTGCAAGCCGAAACAAACCAATGATTTATTACACGAAGCAAAAGGTTCACTTGAGCTCCATGTATTAGCGCATAGATGCTGTTGCTTTATTATATGTTTTGGGACGGGAATAGTCAAAAGGGTCACTAAACATGAGCTCCACGTATTAGAGCATAGATGCACTTGCATTATTATATGTTTTGGGACAAGAATAGTCAAAAGGTTCACTTATTAGAACATAGATGCTCTTGCATTATTATATGTTTTGGGCCGGGAATAATCAAAAGGTTCACTAAACACGAGTTCCATGTTTTGGGATGAGAATAGCAATCATCGAGATACTTTATTTATAATGAGTTTTTGAATACAATCATTTAATTTAGCAGGTATACCTTAACTATTAATAAAACTTTCTAGTTACATTTTTTTAATCTAAATATTTTATACTCCATAAAATGCCACATGGCAGTTTCTCCTACACCCTCAAACATTCTAATTAAAAATATTTATTTTATTTTAGTTTAATTTAAAGATTAAAGATAATACCGAATTCAAAGCAAAAGTCTTCGATACTAGATAATTTTAAATTCTTTAAATTTCCTAATATTTTTAAGCTTACGATACTAGATATTATATTCTAATTTTAAATTCTTTAAATTTCCTAATATTTTTAAGCTTATGAATATAAGATATATTATAAAACCTATATCTATACTATATTATAAAGCATTTCTTAAGGACTTCTTAAAAGTTAAGAGGTACAAGTATAATTACTTATTATACAACACATAATGCATATGTTAACTATTTTTTGAGGGCAAATTTGTCTTTAAACACCCTATTTAATCCAAAGAACCTTAAAAGTTAAAAGGTATTTATAAAAAGTAATGAGATTCAATTAAAAGGTATTTATAAGAAGTAATGAGATTCAATTATGTAATATTAAAGTTATAAATGAATGATGGGGTAATTAATTAATAATTAGAGTAATAATAATAATCAGAAATGTTTGTTTAATTAAAAGATGGCTAAAGTGAAATTGAAGGAAACCGTGTAATAACAAAAAATAGATAAGTTGTAATAAGAAACAAAATTAGATAAGTTTATGTCTGAAAAAAATTATAAAAATAAACATGGTCGTATGCAAAAGTAAAACACCAAAGAGGGAATTTTGAAACCTAAATTAATAATTGGTACATTAAATTTGCCACCTTCCATCTTCCTTTTCTTTTTCTGAAACCTTCAAAACACCTCTAAGATTCCTAACAGATGAGAATTGATAAATTGTAACCGATGAAGATATTAATTTGGAAAATATAATTATGTTTCATTAACTCATTTGCCCCATTCATTTTTTTTTTGAATAATAATTGGATTATAAAACCCCATGAAGATCCTTTGTCGACTACAACTTCTAAACCTGGTTCCACCTTGCATGTCCTCCCTATCGTAAGCATTCTTTATCGTTCCATCGAATTAATTGATTCATACATATGTAAACTTAAATTTCTTTACTAATCTTCCATTTAATCTTCATTTTCAAATTTGTCTTCCATGGTTGTTCCTGTAGTCGCCAGTTCGTTTTGGCAAACAATTTGGCTTTCGTCACGTTCATTCCTGGCTGGTAAACGCTTATCTGAGCGTAGAATCCGGCGATGCATTTTCAAACTGGTCGAAGATTTGACGGTTATCGTGATTGAGAACAAGTAATGAACCAGAAGGAATGTCGAGATTTTCATCATCATATCCAAGGAAGTAAAAAATGGTATGAGAATCTGAATGACTTACAAAAATGAATTCTACTTCATTCCTTTGATTTTAGTCGGTTTATCTAAAACTGATGTATACATACCATTGTTGAACTGCCTATTAATCTTCATCTTCCACTCTATTAATGTACCAATTCCCTCAATCATTTGATAAATTTTATATAATTGTGATTATGCATTGAATCGATAATCGACAGTTGCGTATATTCAACACATAAATTACGATTAAGTTCGCGTACATTAACTTTTTGTTTCCGCAATTAGGTTTGCATAAATTGCGATTCGGGTTACACGATATGCCGATTTTCTTCCTTGAATCCTTTATCTTTAGATCATTATTTTACAAACTATGATGTCTTGTGTTGTCTTTGAACAAACCAAAATAGCGAAGGAGTATAATAAGCATTTTTGTGATTGTTAACTATGATATTAACGACATATAAATTATATAAAATTGAATCTGCATCTAATGACTTCATTTGACATTTATATTCACTTAAAAGATTATCATCCTCAATGAATAATCAATTTTTATCATTTATCCATGACGTTGAATTAAGCTATGAATTATATTTATGACAACCAAACAAAATCGTTATTTTACATTGAATTAAATTACTACTATTCTTTCATGCAAATATTGGAAAGATCAATTAACTTTTATCATATGTTTTTATAGTATTTTAATTTGATAAACTATATACTTAAATGATCGCAATACTTGATGTATAATTACGTGTCACATGCTTACAAACTTTATGTAGCAGCGTATGTCTTACGTCAACTATTATATAAAATAACGTTGGTTAATTCGGATATTCAAATGAACAAATTGTTAGTTTGGATTATAATAAATTGTAATATAGTTTTCAACTTTTTTTTTAATTTAATATATTTTGTTTTAAATGGAAAACGTTGTAACATAGTTCTCAATTTTTTTATGATATAATGGAAAAGAAATCTCTTGAATATGTGTATGAATTGATAGTTAAAATCTATAAATATTATGTATAATTGGTTCGGTTATCCCATACACCATAACTATAACCTAACCATAATTTCGATTAATCGATTCTTGCTTAACACAATCAACTTGAGTGTTGTACTTCCCGCCGCATCGCGCGGGCACCCCACTAGTCATTTAAACAAGTGATAAATAGGTATCATAAAGACTGATAAATTTTAGAGCATTATCATTCATATCCCTTCATCTTCATTTCTATAATTACACAAGAAGTCTCTATATTTTCTTTCCCCTTTACAATTAAATAATAGATTTTCTACATTTATTATTACTTTTTCTCTCTTCTCCACTTACAACCACTTTTAAAAAAATATTGAAAAAATACAGCGATGAACATCGTTCCCCAAAGTATACAGATAAACAATAACATTTTCTTTCTCCTCCACTCTACTCACATAAAAATGCAGAATGAGATGTAAATGCACTCACACCCCTTCCATCAAATCTACCCTATAGTTACATTATAAACAACTACATTTACTCTCTTCTTTCAATTAAAAATTACTTTTTTATACATTTGTCATCATCTTTTCTATCTTTTCCGTTCACGTTCACTTTCAAAATATATTAAAAAATTATAAAAGATGAACGTGTCTCTCAAAATATACAGATAAATACTAACATTTTCTCTATCATCTATTCACAACCACTTTTTAAAATATAAAATCACCCTCACAAAATTTGATGGAAGAGATGTGAATATAAAAAAAAAGTAATATCTATACTAATAAAAGATTCCAATAAATCTCATGTGACATTTTCTCCTTTAATGTAAGTTTTTTGTTATCAACTATTATTATTAATATAATATAATAACATAAAGGATATTGATCTGATAGTTCTTATATTATTAATTAATTAATATATAACATAATGATATTGATCAAATTCGTACGGGTCTAATCTAATTCTAACTAGGATGTATCCCGCCGCGTTGCGGCGGGCGAAGTAAGTTTTATTATGATAACGATTCATTAGGTTACATTATGTCCTTAATGAAACTCAAAATCAATGTGTCCTTACAGTAATTCGGTTGTTCAAATGTTCAATACTTGAACCAATTGCACAGTATTACACTTATTTAAACAGTTCAAACTCCTAATAAGATGCACTACCTACTAACATCTAATTGCACATAACGAATCAAAAATCGGTCCAATAAACAGCTTCAAAAGGTATTTTGGCATCAGATCAGAGTAGATATGCATAGATTCAGTGAAGTTAGGTTAGATGCGATACCTTGTACTGTGAATTGAGATGCGATACCTTGTACTGTTGACTTATTGACCCGCTGCGAAACCCGAACCACGTCTGACCCGAGTAGAACCTGAACCGAACCAAACCGAGTTGAACCGTGTCGCCTGAATCTAAGCCGGACTTGACTGAACCGAACGTATCTGAGATGGAGTGGCCTGTTAGCACAGCCACCACCACTGCCCTGTCGCCACTGTCGCCGGCGACTCTCCGCCGTCACCGGACTCCACCCAGTCATCAGCGACCACCACAATTAGCAAAAACCCCAAAAATCAGTTTTATGTAAAACAAACAAAACTTCCCGAGGCTTAAATAGAAACGACACTTACCGTATACATCACGGCTTCCGGAGTTCCGAGGCACCACCGTCGCCGTCAACCATAACCAGCGTCAACATCATCATCTTCAGCCGTCATCATCAGAGAAGCAAGGAGGGTGTCGGAGAGTGGTTGTGGTTGTCGAAAATGATGGCGGAGCTGGCCGGAACCTCGATCTCCGGTCGTCGGAGCGGCGTGAGAGTGTGAGAAAAGGGTGTGGGTGTATGGGTGAGTGATTCGCCGGAGAAAAACGTGGCGCCGGAGCTCCGATCTCCGGTCGCCGGTCAAGACACGAGAGAGAGAGAGAGAGAGAGAGAGAGAGAGAGAGAGAGAGGGTCTGCTTGTTGTGGGCATGAATATTGTTTAGGGTTTTCAGTGTGGATTGATGGTGAAAAGCCAAAAGTGCAAAAATAAAAGAATGGAAACTTGAGTGGTGAAAAGCCAAAAGTGACAAAAGACACTAGCGCAACGTAGTGTTGTAAATTGATATATATAATAATATCATTTTATTAATATATATAATATAAAAATAAAGTATTGTTGAATATAGCTACAGAAGGTTGGTTGGAGGATTAACGAATATACACTTTTAAATTTAAATTAATTTTATATAGGTACTAAATTCTATTTAACTTATGGTTGTAATTTAATTTACGATCAATCATATACATAAGTTAATTCTCATTATTGTAGAAAGTATTTAAATAGCTCCTTAAGTTTACATTTGATCGATGAAATAAATTAATATGATGAGTTTAGTTATTTTGTTATTAACAATACCAAATATATAATTTAAATTTATAAATAATGGAATCCCTCGTACAATGCAGCAGAAATTCAGCTTCGATCGGTAGCAGTTTGATTCGTTACGATATCGTCACTCGGTATAACAACCTAACGAAAAAACAAATGGAATAAAATCCTTAAGCTTTAGTATAAAAATCTTGTGGTAACTTTTTTTTACTATTCCTTGCATAAAAAAAACACGATATCAAAGTGAAACTCATTAATGAAATAAGTGTTCTAGCTAATATTAAGAGTTAGGGGCTGTTTGGCAACTTCTGAATGTGTAAGTGCTGAACCAGTAAGAGGTCTGAACCATTAAGTACTGAACCAGTAAAATGCCTGAACCATTAAGAGCCAGTATAATGCTTAACTGTTCAGAGGCAAATGTCTGACCAATTCAGATAAGAGGTCTTAACCATTCACACTTAGTATAATGCTTAACCATTCAGAGGCAAATGTCTGAATCATTATGACATCTGCTCGCGAAACAAATAGTCTGAGCCATTAAGTGCTGAACCAGTAAGAGGTCTGAACCGTTAAGAGCCTCATTAAGAGCTAAACAAACAGCCCCTTAGACGTACTAGCAAATTTATCATGTGTAGCTTCCCATTTCAAATTATTTATAATTCAAGTTGTCTAAATTGTAAGTTTTAACTTATTAATATATTAATAAATGCAAGTAATTATCTATGATATATTAGCATCTTAAATTGTGTTAATTTATTTTATTTTTCTTTAAATTTCAAAGAAATTAACATTTTTCTGATTACGGATGGTCTTAAGCAATTTTTTTATGGTATTTGTTATCTTTTGCTTACGTGAGATATTTTTTATATTCAACCCGTGTAACATACGGGTCCATAACCTAGTTATAATAATAAAGAAATTTTGATATGTGGTCGTTATATAGTCACTCTATGATGGTTTGATAAGGGTGTAACAATTCTAATCATTAGTCACTGCTTATGAAGTAATATAAAGGCAGTCCTTCAAAGGCCTCAGCTCCTTAGCCCCTAACTCTAACAGCCCAACCCAGTATAGCATTAGTCTAGGCCCACAACTCCTTTATTTCAACCAAACCTCTATCTTTAGCTTTGGGAGTTTTTTAAAAAATAATAGAATTTTCCTTTTTTAACCTTAAAGTTTTAATCTTTGACAATTTAAGTTTAAAGTTATCATATTTGGTAATTTAACCCCCTTTAATTAATTTGATTTTTCACTTCTAATTCAAAAGTTTCCATCTTATACAATTTAACCCCTTTGATTAATTTGATTTTTCACTTCTAATTCAAAAGTTTCCATCTTTTGCGATTTAACCACTCTGATTTTTTTTATTTATGTGTTATAATCTTGGCTTTGGGGTTTTTCAAATAAAAAATGGTTATGCATATGGTTGTTGTAACCTTGGCTTTGGGGTTTTTTCAAAAAAAATTGATTTTTTTTTTATTTTTCACCCAAAAGTATTTCATAAATTACTTTTAACCCAAAACTATTTGTTTTTTTTTACTTTTAACACAAAATTTTTTATCTTTTGCAATCCATCCTCACAACTTTTTTTTACTTTCAACTTTGGTCCTTTATAGTTTTCATTTTCCTCAAATTTTGCGCTTTATGCTTCGTTATAAATTTTGTGACTTAACAAATCGCAACGTGCGTCTTTGGTTTAACATTTTTACGTTTCGTTCTAAATTTTGCGAGTTAACACGACGCAACGTGCGTGTGTGGGTGAACGTTTTTACATCGTCTATTTTTTCCCGCTTGACATGTTCAACATAACGTGTGCGTCTTAAATCGACTTAGTTATTATTATGAAAACATAACTTACTTTATAAAAATAGAAAACTGAAAATATATAATTTATACTTTTTAACAAATATTTCTGAGTTTATAGTTGAAAATATATAATGTATACTTTTTAACAAATTTTTCTGAGTTTATAGTTTAGTTTCGTTTGAAAAATTGCTGGAAATTTGATTAAAAACTATGGCCGCTAATTTGATATTCTTTTGTGCAATCTTACTTCTTATATGACAGAAAAGGAAATTTAGATGGGCCACTACAAGAAAGTCGACCAATAGCGGCGACAAAAGTCGCCGCTAAAAGTCCAAAATGTCGCCGCTAAAGGCAATAGCGGCGACATGTCGCCGCTATTGAGTCGCCGCTAAAAGTTAGCCGCTAAAGGGGTATTTGTCGTCGCTATTGGCTGTTGTCGCCGCTAATGATGAGGACTTTTAGCGGCGACATTTGTCTTCGCTAAAAGGTCTTCGCTAATAGATGAGGACTAATAGCGGCGACATGTGTTGCCGCTAAAAGTCAATTTTTTTTTTTTAAATTTGCTGCATTTGCTGTATTTCCCATTATATACAAACCTGCCAATTTTCAAATACGACGCAACACAAACAGACTAAAACAAACATAATGCTTTACATACTAAAATCACATAAAAACATTTCCGTACAATAACATCCTAAAATATCCGTACAATAATACTAATTACTCCTCATCATCCTTGTCAAAAAGGTCGTCATCTTCATAGTCATAGTCATCGTCAGTTGCAGCTTGCTTTCCCCTCGCCGCAAGAAAGGATTCAAGTTGGTTAACAAATTCCGGACTTTGGAACAAAGTCGAAACATACTCCTACATTAACACATATCAAACCCAATAATATATGAGTATTCAGAGCGGCTAAAGGTACAACAATATGTAAAAAAAAAAAGAACCAAAACTAAAAGCCTAATTTATATTGAAAACCTCTAGTGTTAGATTGTAATATTATATATTGTTTGGATACATGCTATATTTTTTAAGTCAAATTGTATAGTTTACCTCCGAAAAGGGTTGTGCGGTTTGAGGTTGCACACTAGACGAGTTCGATGGCGCCTTCGAAGGTTTAGGCCCAAGCCCCCGGAACCATCCTCGTCGATCACACAAAACGTTTTGAAACACGGCAGCCTCATTCGGCGGTTGAGAACCGCTGCTTTCTCCGCCCATCATCTCGCGTTCTAGATGAAGCTGTATTTTACGAAGATGGTTAAATATAAATACAAACAAATAGAGTAAATTACAACCGGTGTCCTTTACGTTTAAATATAAATACAAACTAGTTTAATTTTGACAACAATTAAACTGCATTTCACAACAAATTGACCCATTTTTAACTGCATTTAACAGCAATTAAACATATTTTTAACAGCCTATATAACCCCCCCTTTTTAACAGCAATTCAAACCCATTTTTTACAGCTTTGACTCTGTAATATCTTTAGTTAAAGGGGTACAAACGTAAAGGACACCGGTTGTAATTTACTCATATAAATATAAATATATATTTAGATAGATACTTACATAATTCTGCTCGGCGACCGGGTCAACAAAATTCCCATCTTTATCGGTGTGAGTTTTGCGGTACGTATCAAGACGTTTCAAACCCTGTTTAACATTAAAACTTAGATTAGACGTTAAATAAACATAAACATACAAACACACACACATAAAACATTACATGTTTGTAGGCGGTGCTACTGTATGACGATGTACCGCCACGGTTTGGGAATTTTTGAAGTTGGCGAACTCTTGAGTTTGCCTCACATCTTGAAATATATTTGGGGTCCAAGAAGTGATCAATGGTTCACCAACGGGGGTATACGTTACATCCCTATCGAATGTAAGAGATATGGGCCCCCCTGCTTTGACCATCCTGCGAAGCTTTTGATTTTTCGCCTTCCCCCGAACTCTCCTTGGGGAACCGCTGCAATTAAATAAAATTAAATATAATTAGTGACAACATTTATAATAAATGTAATAAAAGTACTAAATAATAATTGATAACTTACCGTCGGTCTCATGCGTCCCTCTCCGAAAAGGATCCGGATTCGGTGGATCCCCAGCTCCGTCTCCCCCATGTCCTCGGGGCATCACATCCGCCATCAGGTAAACAAATACAAACCACAAAGAAAACATATTTCCTAAAAAGTTACAAATGTTAAAACAAGTGTATCAAATAGAAATTAGTAGAAAGTGCAACAAGTTCAACATATTTCCTAAGCTTGAAACATCCTACATTAGTTTTAACTTAAAAGTTGTACCACCTGGTCCTTTCTCTACTAGGATTTTGTGGTTAAGAGGCATTCAAGGCATGTAACCTTATTAAACTCGTGTAGTATGAACAAAAATTATGTATTCTTTTTATTTTAAAAACATTAATTCGTTTATTTTTTTCTCACTATTTTTGTTCCTATAAAATACTTTGACTTAAATAAATTTGTAACTAATAAAGTAGTTTTTTTATAACATGTTGTCAATTTTTAGAAATGATTTGATTTGGTATAAAACAATCTGATTATGAAAAATAAAAAGTATTGATGATATGGAAATAAATGCAAGGATTTGCCACATGTGCCAAGTGCCTCACTCAAAGATTTATATAACTCGATGGATGTTGAATCGATATTTTTTTTCCCAACTCTAGTTGTACAAAACATAAAAAAAATCAATTAATATGAAAAAAATAACATGAACTAACGTACATCAACATGGGAGTTTGTTCACAGATATATTTTAGTCCCAAATCAATCACATGAACTAGGGTTCTAACAGTTTATAAAAAATAAAAACAAAAAAAATATGTATAAACAGATTTAAAAGTTAATTTAAACATAAACTAACCTTATTTTGCACGAGCAGAAGAGGTGGTGACGGTGCTGGCCGTGGAGACAAGGTGGTGCCGGTGGTGGTCGTGGAGATGAGAAGGTGCCGGTGGAGAACCTACATTCACCAAAACCCAAGAAATTAACAACCTATATAACAAAATAAACAAAAAATTCAACATAAAACGAACCGATTTGAAGTAGAATTGATGAGTTTCGCCGGATTTTGGAGAGAAACCCGAATGGAGCTGCAAAAAAATTGGGGGAAAGTAGGTGGAGGGAAAGGAAAAAGGCGCAGATTCTGGATCTTATTCGGCAGACTATTAGCGGCGACATAATGTCGCCGCTATTGACTAAATATCGTCGCCGCTATTGATATAATCGTTCCGCATCCGTTGGATTATGATGTCAATCGTGTGGCTATGGTTGAACACAGGACATCGGATTCGGTAGACTATTAGCGGCGACATGATGTCGCCGCTATTGACCAAATACCGTCGCCGCTATTGACTAATCGTTCCGTAGCCGTTGGATTATGATGTCAATCGTGTGGCTATGGTTGAACACAGGACACCGGATTGCGGATCGGAGCAATAGCGGCGACATGTTTGATGTCGCCGCTAATAACGTCGCCGCTATTACCCTAATTTCTTGTAGTTTGTATCCATCTATCAATCAATTGGTATTACAAATGCTAAAGGGTCATGTTTGGGTTCGAGGCACGTGTATTCGACGGTTTGTTTAACCAGAAAAATGTATAATTTTATTTTACATATTAATACAAAGACAGCCCTTTATGTCGATTAGTGCTTCACGTGAGCAATACGTGAAGCCATTCTAACAAAATCACTTCATTCCTTCCTACCAAAGAATAACCGTAACCACCACCACCACCACCCAGTGCCAACCCCAACCTTGAGGGTGTGCCACTGCCAGGTAGGCGACCACACTTGGCCTAAAACTAGTTCCGTTATTTAAACACAAAATAGTTATGCAAGAGCTCATAAGTATCACTTTACCCATCCCATGTCGCCTAAATCATAAAGCCTTCCCATTCTTTTCTCCCTATGTATTCGTTCATGACTTCATGTCTCACATCGCTGATTGCCCAAACAAGCTTAGGAGATAACTCCTCTCTATAAATTGAGAAACTTGGTATCTCACTAAAGTACTACTTGAACCTAAATGTAAAACCTCTATAAATTCAGAACTTGGTATCTCACTAAAGTGCTACTTGAACCCGAATGTAAAAGGGTGAACGTTTAACTAGTACATGAACTCGAGACAAAGCAAATCCACCTGAGTTAGCTTAGCTTATAAGACTTCGAGCCAAGCTCAAGCTAGCCTTGGCTCGGCGGGTCTTCTGCTTGTGAACATTTATATTTGAAACAATTATCGTTGTACTAGTAACTTTTGTTTATTAATAGTTTTCTATTTAAAGTTATCATTTTTACGAGTTGTACAGGGCAACCGCACTCATTCTTCTTGATCGCATTCTCCTACATTTATGATTTACCACCTCTTTTCTACTACCACTTCTGCAGGCTACTCTCCCAATTTATAACAAAATCATCCTCCACTTCGTCTACATTGACTCTAACACCAATAATGTCAAAATCCACCGTTATTGTGATTGTATATTTGTGATCTTTATTTAAACAACTGCACACAAGATTAATATCTAAGAAAATAAACACTTGTTAAGGACCACAATTTATAACTAGGGGATTTATTTAAGCTTGTAGTTGTTCCCCTAATTATGATCAGGATATATTTAACACACAAATCACACATGCATATTATTAAACCAAGGAGATTGATCTAGAGGTGGTTGTTTCTTTCATGTTTTTGCCTTCTTCAATTTCTGAACTACTTCAACCGCTTGTTCTACTTTTGTTGGTGCATCATTGACTTCATCTTCTTGTTCAACGTCGGTTAGACTTCTTTTGCGAGTCTCGGATAATTTGTTCTCGTTGAGAAACTTTTTAAACCAAATTGCTGATTTTTTCGGGTACCTATGGAGATTGTTCTTGAAATCAACATAGTTCATACCAAATCTAAGAGTATACCCCGAATTCCATTCAAAGCTATCCGTGAATGACCAAGCAAAGTACCCTATAACCAAGGGCTTCGTCGTTATTGAATTTTCGGAGCTCAATAACCGAATGCTGTAAAAAAGTATCTAGTTAGTTAAATAAGACCATAAATGAAAATTAACATGTTTTATCTTTTCACTATAGTATATAAAAAAGTAAACAATTAGCTTTTAGTCATCGTCATATCATGTCATTTAATATAATAATTGTGTTCCTAAGCGTACCCCTTCGCTTAGGGAACATACCCCTCCTATGTGAGGGAAATATTTTTTAATGGTGGACCCGTCCCCTAAATATATGAAAAGTGGTACGTTTAGCAGCACCCTAAAATAAATCAAGTACACTAAATGAATTGATACTTACGCGTTAGCCCTTCTAATGGCATCAAGATGCCATTTGAGGTATTTGAGTCGATATGCATCATCCCGAACTTGTTCATAAGTTTTTCCATTTTCGTTCTGCTGTGGTGCTCCTATCTCAAGGTGTCAAAAATACCATCATAAATTAAATTTGAACTATTGAGGATTGGTTTAACCTAATAATACAGGTTAAGATTTTCTTTTACCGTTCTCAGTTATTACGATATGTTTTTCAGCTTTGTATGTTTTCTTAATGTGTTCCAAGAGATCAACAAGCTCATTGGCACAAAGAAAAACCCATGATCCTTCAAAAGCCTGCATGTTAAGTCGGGTTGAAACTTATTAAGTTATTCAATTCGAATTTGTGTTTCTTTTGTTAAATTCGAGTACAGTTGTCGATCTTACTGGTTCGCCTATATAATTTCCTTTGGGATCAGTTCCTAAAACATGAGAAAGAATTTGATTAAGTTAATAACAACTTCTTAATGTCAATAAATCTATGAGAAACGCTAGTAGCTAGCTGCATATGTAAATTGTTTCCACTAGGGGTATTCACGTAAAGTTATTGATCTTGTGGGGTTTGACGAAAATTTTGGACCAAACTTGTACTGCAGTTTTGAGAAAATACAAATTAACTGAATAGAATCGGTAACTATGGCCCGGCTCCTCAGGGTTCGTGGAAAATTCACGGTTTTACAATTCGGTTTTGCGTGTTTCATTGTTTTTGACAAAAGTTAATATATATATATATATATACACACACACACACAGGTGAAGTATAGGAAGAAAACTCACTTGAGTTGAAAAATCTCAAGAAAACCCTATATACATAGATTTGAACATTTTTATAAAAAAAATGTAACAAGCGCCGACTAGTTTTTTTTTAAATGTTCAAAATCTGTATGATACATATTTTTGGACATATATATACACAGGATATATAATTATATACTCGTGTTGTATTTTACTAAAAATGGGTTGAATAAATTTTAACAATCGGTTTTAGACAAAACTTGATATAACAATATATTATTATATTTCATGAAATAATATATATATATATATATATACACACACACATAACTTTATATTAATAAAATAAAAAATAATAATAACTCGGTACCGGTCTGGTCTGGTAAACACAATTCGATTTTTGTGGTTTGAACGTATATATTTGAAACCGGCCAAATTTCTTTAGTTTGGTCGGTTTATACGGTTTATGGCCAGCCTACTTTTTAGAAATCATTCGGTATAAGAGAATTCTGTAAAGAGGTTCATAGACTAACGGAGATTTAAGATTGTTAATCACCTGATGCCTTGTAATGGCAGTCATCAAGAAATCCGCTAGAAAGACTAGAAGTATTGTATATTTGAGCGTAATTTGCAGTGTAGTAGTTTATTCCCAAAAAATCATACGATTGTATCAACTTATTTTTCTGGTCGTCTGTGAATACAGGCAAATAACGACCCTGCGGGTAGTGAACAGACGGAGCAGTGGCGAAATTTTGCATGTTTACAGGCCAATTACCACTTGTTATCGGCTCCAGAAACCTAAAATATGAAGTATCATAACATGCGGTTCTTCATTCAAGTTAACTTTAGCACATTGATAATAATGAATTGAAGCTCATCAGGTGAAAAGTTATGTATGCTTACCATCCAAGCATAAAATCATATGCGTACTCGACAGCTTGGACATCATCTGTGCTATCCTTACCACGAAAAGGCTTGAAAAAGTTCGTGTCAAGAGTGATTCCCACTTGACCTTTTTGAACATCCTAAACAAATAATGTTTCATGAAATAACCTGCACAAAATTTAAGTATTGGTAAAAAAAGGTTTCTTTTAACTCCTACCTTAAAATCTTCTTGATACTTTCTATAAGCAGCAGCATGACAATTGAGTAGATTGTATGCTACAATTAACGGCTCGGTTTCAGGGTCACCGTCTTGGTTACTTCCACCTCTACCGGGAGCAAATATACCTTGTACATAACCACCATAGGTGAATCTGTATGGCTCGTTTAATGTCACCCAGTTCTTCACCCGATCCCCAAACTCCCAAAAGCATATTTCCGCGTAATTCACGAAGTCGTCACTAAGTTTGAAATAGATTACTATTATATCTGTTGAGAGATATATACACACAAATAAACAATAAACACTTACACAATTTTAGAACTTAAGAAACCCATGTATTCTTCCTCCAAAGCATTTGGAAGATCCCAGTGGAAAAGAGTGACAAATGGCTTAATGTCATTGGCTTTCAACTCATCTATTAACCTCTTGTAGTAATTGATGCCTTCCAGATTCTTGCCCATACTTACTTTCCCACCTGTTCAAACCATAGTATACATGTTTTTTTAACGGCAAATTTCTTTTATTTTCTGCTATGTGTGAGATTTGAACTCAAGACCTCCCACCTCATTGGTGATAGTATACATGTCATTAAACAATTTGAGCACTCGTAATTTGACAAACTTACTTTATTCAATATATTTTGTAATTTGATTACAATTTTACAAAAGCCAGTTCACATCTGTTGTTTCCAACAAAATTTTTAATATTAAACAAAATAATAATGTACACGTCTTATTTTTTTATACATTTTTGTCAACATACATTTGTCGATTTAACTTTCTTTTTTTTATTCTTTTTTCTAAAGATCAATTATCTTAGCCAGCTACTTAATTATCTCTAATTTATCAGATATTAAATTATTTATTTCACCTGGTAATATCCTGGACCAAGAAATTGAGAATCTAAAATACTTTACACTGATATAAAACAATGGTAAAATTCTGTAGAATCTCTTCAGAGAATGTATTTCATATTCACTCTATATCTCATAGACATGTGTATCAAGAGTACATGTATATTTATATTACAGTCAATGTAACTGCAAAACATTTATTATGAAGCCAAAACGGTTAGTGGGAGATAAACCCATAAGGAGTATTATGTATGTATATCTGATTCATAACACTCCCCCTCAGATATACATTACTTGTTCATTATACACTGTTAACATCATGCTTCAGGATGATGTTAAAACGATACTTCAGGACCTATGAGATAAACTAATACTGCAGGACCAGTTATGCTGCCTCGTTAAAAACCTAACTAAGAAAACCCAATGGGACAAAACTTAGTCAAGGAAAAGAGTACAACGTGTATAATTCTCCCCCTGAATTCAACAAACATCTTTCAATCTACGGAGACCGATCTTGTGTGATAGTTGCTCGAAACTGTTTCTTGGTAAAGATTTTGTGAATAGGTTAGCTAAATTTTCACTTGACATGATTTGGCAAACATCAATTTCCCCTTCTTTCTGCAAGTCATATGTTGAGAAGAATTTTGGTGAAATGTGCTTTGTTCGATCACCCTTGATGTAACCTTCTTTGATCTGAGCTATACAAGCAGCATTGTCTTCATAAATAATCGTCGGCTCCTTCTTGATCTGTTCTAATCCACATGCTTCTTGTATGTGAGTAATCATTGATCTCAACCACACGCATTCTCGACCAGCTTCGTATAGTGCAATTAGTTCGGCATGATTTGATGACATTGCTGTAAGTGTTTGCTTAGTTGACTTCCAAGAAATTGTTGTGCCACCATATGTGAATACATAACCTGTTTGAGATTTTGCTTTATGTGGATCTGATAGATATCCAGCATCAGCATACCCAACAAGCTGGGACTTTTGATCTTTCTGGTAGAAAAGACCTAAGTCTTGTGTCCAGCAAATATATCAGAATATGTGTTTTATTCCATTCCAGTGTCTACGTGTTGGATTTGAACTATATCTTGCTAGTACATGTACCGAGAATGCAATATCGGGTATCGTGTTATTTGCAAGATACATAAGAGCACCGATCGCACTTAAGTACGGTACTCCTGGACCAAGTACTTCGTCGCCTTCTTCCTGAGGGTGGTAAGGATCCTTTTGAGGATCTAGCAGTCGGACAACCATGGGTATGCTAAACGGATGAGCTTTGTCCATATTAAAACGTACTAACATCTTCTTGATGTAGTTTGACTGATGGACGAATGTGCCGTTTCGTAAATGCTCAAACTGCAGGCCGAGACATAATTTTGTTATACCAAGGTCTTTCATCTCAAATTCTCTCTTTAATATATTAGCAGTTTTTTTTCTATCTCTTCAGGAGCTCCGATGATGTTTATATCATCAACGTAGACTGCTACAATAGTGAATTTTGAAAGAGATCTTTTTATAAAAACACATGGACTGATTACATCAGACTTGTATCCTTCTTTTTCCAGATATTCACTGAGCCGATTGTACCACATGCGGCCAGATTGTTTAAGACCATATAAAGATCTTTTTAGCTTTATAGCACACATGTCTCGAGGTATTGATTTTAATGCTTCGGGCATTTTTAACCCTTTAAGTATTTTCATGTAGATGTCATTTTCAAGTGTCCCGTACAAGTATGCAGTGACGACATCCATAAGTCTCATTTGAAGTCCTTCTGAGATTGCAAGGCCAATTAGAAACCTAAGGGTTATCGCATCCACTACAGGGGAATACGTTTCCTCATAATCAATTCCTGGGATTTGGGAAAACCCTTGTGCTACAAGACGTGCCTTGTATCGTACAATCTCATTCTTTTCATTTCTTTTTATAGCAAACACCCATTTATAACCTACTGGTTTGACGTCTATGGGTGTTCGGACTACAGGTCCGAAAACATTTCGCTTTTCAAGCGAATCTAACTCAGCCTTTACGGCCTCTTGCCATTTTGGCCAATCAATTATGTGCATGCACTCTTCTAGAGTTTTTAGGTATGTAATTGATGCGTGTGAAGTGTTATATATATTAGGTGTATATTTTAAGCCCCTTTAACACTTTTTAGTCAAGTTTTAAATTTATAAAACACGATATTTACTAACACTAGACACACATATGGGCAAGTGCACCCATCGTGAGCGTAGTATAGTGTTGGTAAGATACCGAGGTCGTCCAAGGACACAAGAGCTTTTAGTACCGGTTTATCCTCAACGTCTAATCAAATCAAAAAGTTTAGAAAAATGTTTTAAACTAAGAAAAATGAAAACTAACTAAAAATGCTGAAAATAAAAATAAAAATAAAAACAGATAGACAAGATGAATCACTTGGTTCCGACTTGTATCTAGTGTAACCTTTGATTATTTCCACACTTTTGCACTTTTTAAGAGATTATCTTAGTTATTGTAGTAGGCCCCTCTTTTGAAGGTGACGTTACCCTCACCCAAGTAGTTTGAGTCAGCAAGGATACAATCCTAAAAGGGTGGATTATTGGAAGATAATTAATTAAGTTATTAATGCAAATTATGGTAGGCCCCTCTTTTGGAGGTGACGTTACCCTCGACTAAGTAGTCTGAGTCAGCAGGGATACAGTCCTAAATAGTCGGGTTATAGTATTAATAGTAGTTAACTTATGAGGGGATCAAAGAGTTTGGACCCCCGCCATCAAATACCGTTAAGTATTGAAGGAGGTCCTACTAAATTTGACCCAGGTCCATTGCAGGACCTCTAAACGCTGAACAATGGCAAGACCTTTACCAAACTGTTCCCTTAACCCCCGACCAGGTAGCCAACATACCTCCATATAGACCGTGGAGATATGAATGATGAAAATCTTTTATTTTATATAGACAGTAAAATAATGCCAAGACACCACGGACAAACGATAAGGAAATATCACCTTCAACATAAGAAACTAGTTATTAAAGTCATTAATACAAAACCAAGTAAAAAGTGCGAAAAGATTAAAAATAAAAAGTATTACACTAGACACTTTGTCTTCACCAAGTGATGTAAGAGACTTAGGCAAACATGGCCTTGATTGTCAAGAACTCTTACGATCAATCTTGGATCCCGAGACGACTCACACACTCTATGATGGACAATGGATGATGGTGGTGGATGATGGTGTTATGGTGGTGGGGGGTGGTGGGTGAAGTGTGAGAGAGGTGGTGTGCCAAGGGATGGTTTGAGCTTGAGCCAAGCACTTCTATTTATAGGCTGAACAGAAGCTCGGGCACGGCCCCGTGTCCAGTGGGCACGGCCCCGTGTCCACATCCTTCTCTTTCTTCATTTAATGCAGCTTGTCTTATTAGTTGACCACGCCCCCGTGTCCGCTGAGCACGACCCCGTGGTGCAGAAGAATCTTTGTACTATGAAGATTTGCTGGATTGTGCGAATCTTATAGTTGACCACGGCCCCGTGTCCGCTGAGCACGGCCCCGTGGTGGGCAATAGAAGCTTCTACCACTTTGTCTTTTCTGCTGACACTTGGGCACGCCCCCGTGCTGGCTGAGCACGGGGCGTGTTCAGTCTTCTGTTGTTTTGTTTTGCTTGGGAAGATGCTGTCGTGGGGTCGGGCATGTCACGTCTTGTTCCTTTTCTTGTATTTATGTTAGATTTTGATGTCTTTTTGCTTCTTTTGTTAATTTAAGCTCATTTAATCCTGAAAATACAAAAGGAAGGCAAAAGCACACTTTTTCCAACATTAGTACTAAAAAAGGGTTATTTTATGCCACAATTGATGTAATTTATATGTTGCATTTTGCACACATCAAATACCCCCACACTTGAATCTTTGCTTGTCCTCAAGCAAAACTCTTTATAATGTGGCTATTACACTCCCAAATGGAATGGGTAGAGAAGAAGGTTTTTGGGCTTATCGTAGAGTGTCAGGATTTCCAAGATTCTTTATTACGGTTTATTTTTATTTATTTACAATTCTATTCGTCATGATTTATTTAAAACTTTTCATAAGATAAATTACTTATTAGGGCATAACATGCCTCTTTAAAATTCTATTTATATACAAGTTCACATACCTCACGGGGATCATTCAACACTCGGCCGAAAATGTATTTTTGTGGATCACTCGAGAGCGGCATGGAACTTACTCCTACCATAGGCTTGCCAAGCAATCAATCCTCCTCCTTTTTAACTTATATACCTTTATAAATATCAAGAGGACTTTTGGGTGAAGAGTTAGGCTTGGGTTAAAGGTAGGTGGTTGGGTTAGTGGTTAGTAGAAAAAGGGCGAAAAAAGCGTAACAAGCGTCGGTTTTCGTAAGACTTTTTTTTTTGTTTTTGTAACTTTTATTTTGATGAAGCTATTATTCAAACAAAGTTATTTTTGATGAACTTGTTTGTTTATTTTCTTTTGCTTCATCATCAACACACAAATTTTTTTTTTTTGAAAAGTCATACGAAAAACCGGGCTAGTTACTAAAACAAAGGGTTAAAAAAAAATAAAAAAGGTTTTGGTGGGTAAAAAGGTGTTTGGTTTGGGTTATGAAATGAAAAAGGTTTAGGCTCAAAGGGGCTAACTAGGGGATTTTGGGTAGGTGGTAAAAAAAAATGGTGTAGAAAAAAAAATTTAGTCCTAATGCCTCCATCATTTACTTACTCGGGTTTAAGTTGGAAAGGACCGGGAATGCAACATATAATCAAATTTTAACTAAGCTTGTCATGCCTAATGATAAGTAATTGTATGCTCAATAAAGGCTCAAAAACTCACTTTTGTGGGAATGGGTTTTTTATGTGATCAAGTATATATAATCAAATTTTAACTAAGCTTATCATGCCTTTTCATAATTTTCTTATGTTGGCTCTTTTTATCATGACGCTATCGGTTGTAAATTCGTAAAAATATAACCTTTTTAGAACTTGAAATTCCCGAGTTAAACCTAGAAAAGTAAAAAAAATGAAAATTTTTTTTGAAAAAATTTGGGGTGATTAGCGGTTCCAATAGAGTTTTGTGTAAGGCTTGTATTTAGGACTTGCAAGATTCAAGGTTTTAGCATCCCCCCACACTTAAATTACACATTGTCCTCAATGTGTTCCCAAAAATAAGTTTTTAGGTTGATTGAATGTGTAAAAAGGTGTAAAACAAAAATTTTGTGTTACTGGTTACCTGGGCACGACCCCGTGCTCAGGTGCCAGTAACAAAAACTTACAGAAGGTGGACACGGGGGCGTGTTGGGTGGACACGACCCCGTGTCTGTCAAGATCTGCAGAATTAAAACAAACAACATGTTCAGGGGAGTGGGCACGGGGGCGTGTTGGCTGGACACGGCCCCGTGCGGACAATCTGCAAGGTTGAAAAACAGGTTTCTTTCCTCGGTTTTCCTGTCCCGGATTTAGTAGTACTAAGGTTTAGTACTCTAAGCCGTGTATGTACCTGCTTAATCAATAAACACCATACCATACCATAGCAAACATCCTACTTTTACCAAATTCAACATCCATGTCAAAGTGAAAAGAAAAATAAATGCAGAAAATAAAAGAAGTTAGGGAAAGTAAATTGTTCAACACTTGGCACGCAGGCCGTCAATTGTTCAAGATTAGAAAAGGTTAACCTGGGGAATCATCAACCAACCGCTTCTTCCTCCGCTCCTCCCGCCTACTCCATGGCATCGTCATCATCATCATCATCATCATCATCATCATCATCATCATCATCATCATCCCCTCCATGGCCCGCAATGTGGTCCCGAATATATCCAATATCATCTTGGATATCGGATATGTTTCTCTCGATAGCTCTAACCCGGTGGTACGTGTTGCTTGCCATATTGTAGGTGTTCCTGGAGCACATGAGGTTTTCCTGCAACAAATCATGTAAACTTTGAAAGTTAGGAAAACCACCTCCTGAGGAAAAGGATTGGCCCGGATCACCATGGGGCTGATATTGATACTGATGATGTTGTGGGGCGTGGAGGACAAGTGCTTCTTGCGGGTTCCATGCATGACCTTGCATCCTTTGAAAGCTCACCGTCCCGTCTTCAGCTTCATAAACTAGGTGCATTGAGCGGCAGATGTGTATATCTACCCTACCCAACCATGGGCTCCTTTCAAATGACCTAGGTATGCGTGTGAAGTGCCTGAAGAGACGGTACATCCATCCCCCAAAGAAGATAGGGGTTGGTGCACTTGCAAGGCGGTTATGATGCATGTTTCGGAGCATGAGGAACGGAACATCAAGCGGCCTACGGGTATGGATACAGATACAGTGGAGGACAACCAAATCTCTTAACCCAACGACGCCACCACTATCGTGTCTTTGACTAAGAGAGTAGCCGAGGAGCCTATGGATGTATCTGTAGAGCGGATCCCTCAACTTCGTACTCTTAGTACTACTCGGATTGTAGTACCCTTCACCAATCTGAGCCCACGCGGCTTGGCGTTCGTTCTCACCTATCTCTCGCATTCCTCCAGTATTTTCCTCATTGCCTGCATCTTCTTCCGCATACAACCCGACAATCGATCCAAATTGTGCCATGTGTCGCACCTCGAGTTGAATGTGAAGGTGCTATAGAATTCCAAAGTGCATTCGTGGACGGAACGGAGTCGGGTTGTTAAAGCGACTCTAAGTGGTCCCGTGACAATGTTGTTGAAACGGTCGATTTGATTCACCATAGTTAATAGCTCCGTGCATGCTTGCCTCGGGTATTCCTCCGGCCTTGTTTGAAGTATCTCGTATCTAGCCCTCGCATCGAGCTCATTGGCGTTAAATCTTGTGAACTTCCTAGCCATCTTAAAGAATACACCAAAAGTTAGCACGAAACAGAAGTATTTTCGGACAAAACTGCAAACAGTGGGCAGGACACGACCCCGTGTTCAGCGGACACGGCCCCGTGTCCAGGCGTCTGTTACACAAAAATTCCATTTTTCGTCCGGGTTTTGAAAACTTGAAAATTTTTTGTCCAAAAGGTGCGGTTTCCCGAAAATGAAACCCTAAGTGCCGTTTTTCCCAAAATAACCCGTTTACCCATTAAATTTTATCTTTTTCGGTTCAAGAACAAGGGTTTGGGGTTTTTGTGCGAAATCGGACGAATCTATGAACAATACAAGTGTATTTACTTCCCATAACACTAATCTAACTAAATGCAAACAGATCTAAACAAAAATTTGAGGTTCGATCCGGATGAACTTCAAGAACCCTAGATTTTTCCCCAAATTTTTGGTGTTTTAACTACATGCAAGTAACTAATCTAACTACTAGAAGTGATAGAATCATACCTTGATGTTGTTAGAGTGATGGGAGACGTCGGAAATCTGCGAAAAATCGCCTGGAACCAGAGCTTTTTCGGGGAAACGGGGCGTGTGTAATGTTGTAACTGTTTTGAAAAAGGGGTTTTATCCCGTCTTCAGTGCGAACACGGCCCCGTGTCCAGCGGACACGGCCCCGTGCCGAGCAAAGTTTTTTTTTTTTTAGTGCTCGTGTGAGTGCCCTTATTTCCCAAAAACTTTGGTTAGAAAACTTACCAATTAAGATGTCGTCCCAATCATTCGTAACTTACCAGGTATGATGTTGGTTTCATTCTTCCACCGTTTGAAACGAGATCTCCTCCTCTTCATCCTCAATGAATCCTTGATAGAGTTTCAGCCGTTAGCCATTGACTTTGAATGGAGGCCCATTTCGAGATTTAATTTCTACTGCACCGTGTGGGAAAATATGGGTGATGGAAAAAGGTCCTGACCACCTAGACTTTAATTTACCAGGAAACAATCGAAGTCGTGAATTAAACAAAAGAGCTAGATCTCCTACTCGAAATTCATTAGGTTTAATATGTTTGTCATGCAAATTCTTCATTCTTTCCTTATAAGTTTCGGAGTTTGAGTATGCATAATTCCTAAGCTCGTCTAACTCATTTAATTGACAAAATCGATTTTTACCAGCAAATTCTAAATCTAAGTTTACATTTTTAATTGCCCAGTAGGCTTTGTGTGCAATTTCTACTGGCAAGTGACAACTTTTTCCATAGACTAGCTTATATGGGGTTGTACCTATTGTTGTTTTATAAGCAGTTCGAAAAGCACATAAAGCATCATCTAATTTATCTGCCCATTCCTTTTTATTTAACCCTACGGTTTTTTCAAGTATTCGTTTTAAACCTCTATTAGTCACTTCGGCTTGTCCGTTTGTTTGAGGGTGATATGCTGTCGAGACCCTGTGATAGACCCCATATCTTGTTAAAAAAATTTCGAGTTGATGGTTGCAAAAATGGGTACCTCTATCACTTATTAATGCTTTAGGTGTGCCAAAACGAGAGAATAGTTTTTTCAGAAATCTTACCACGACTCTTCCATCATTCGTTGGAAGTGCCTCAGCCTCGGCCCATTTAGACAAGTAGTCTACTGCCACAAGTATATATTTGTTTCCTTTTGACGGTGGGAAAGGTCCCATAAAGTCGAGTCCCCACACATCAAAAATTTCACAAACAAGAATGCCATTTTGTGACATTTCGTTTTTGGAAGAAATATTACCTGTTCTTTGGCAAGCATCACATGTCTTGACAAGACTTTGGGCGTCTTTGTAAATGGTTGGCCAATAAAATCCTGAATCAAATACCTTTCGTGCGGTACTAGCGGCACCATGATGCCCTCCGTATGGACCTTCATGACAATGGCGGAGAATTCTTCGTGCTTCGCTTCCATTTACGCATCGTCGGACGAGTTGGTCAGCACACATTTTGAAAAGATATGGATCTTCCCAAAAATAGTGTTTCACATTGGCAAAGAATTTTTTTCTTTGATGATGTGGCCAACCTTTTGCGACTATACCGCTAGCTAGGTAGTTAGCATAGTCGGCGTACCATGGTTCTTCCTTATATTCCACCATTTCCAGGGACTCAGTTGGAAATTTTTCGTTGATTTGCTCGTCCCTGGTTGCCTCCAAAGCTAGGTCTTCTAAGCGTGAAAGGTGATCTGTTGCGGTATTTTCTACTCCTCTTTTGTCTTTGATTTCAATATCAAATTCTTGGAGGAGTAGAATCCACCGAATCAAACGTGGTTTTGCGTCCTGCTTTTTGAAGAGATATCGAATGGCTGCATGATCTGTATAGACTATAGTTTTAGAAAGAACAAGATAAGAACGAAATTTATCAAAAGAAAATACCACAACTAGTAATTCTTTTTCAGTTGTTGTGTAATTCTCTTGTGCATCATTTAGTGTTTTACTAGCATAATAAATTGGGTGGAAATGCTTTTCTCTTCTTTGTCCCAAGACAGCTCCAACTGCAAAGTCACTAGCATCATACATGATTTCGAAAGGAAATTTCCAATCCGGCGCTATCATGATAGGTGCATTGACTAACATTTCCTTTAAGGTTAGAAATGCTTGATTGCAATCCTTGTCAAAGATGAAAGGAGCATCTTTTTCAAGTAATTTTTTAGAGGCCTAGAAATGTTTGAAAAGTCTTTGATAAACCGCCTATAAAATCCGGAATGCCCTAGGAAACTTCTGATAGCTCTTACGGAGGATGGAGGTGGTAATCTAGAAATGGTATCTATTTTGGCTCGATCCACCTCCATTCCTTCGCTTGAGATCTTGTGACCGAGTACTATTCCCTCCGTTACCATGAAATGGCATTTTTCCCAATTAAGGGCGAGGTTAGTTTCCTCACATCGGGATAGCATTCGTTCAAGGTTATCGAGGCATTGGTCGTATGAATCCCCAAGGATAGAAAAGTCATCCATGAAGACTTCCATTGTCTTTTCTATCATGTCATGGAAGATGGCTACCATGCAACGTTGGAATGTTGCGGGGGCATTACATAGACCAAACGGCATGCGTCGATAAGCAAAATTTCCATAGGGACATGTGAAAGTTGTCTTTTCTTGGTCTTCTGGTGCTATCGGGATTTAAAAGTAACCTCAAAAACCATCCAAGAGACAATAAAATTTATGACCGGATAATCTTTCTAACATTTGATCAATGAAGGGTAAAGGAAAGTGATCTTTTCTTGTAGCTTCATTTAATCTTCTATAATCTATACATACTCTCCATCCTGTGACGGTTCTCGTTGGTATTAATTCATTCTTTTCGTTAGTTATCACCGTCATACCTCCTTTCTTTGGAACTACTTGAACGGGACTCACCCAAGGACTATCGGAGATAGGATAGATAAGTCCAGCGTCAAGTAATTTGATGACTTCATTTTTAACCACTTCTTGTACATTTGGATTTACTCGACGTTGTGGTTGTATTACCGATTTGTAGTCATCATTCATTAAAATCTTGTGTGTGCACATGGAAGGACTAATTCCTTTTATGTCTACAAGTTTCCAAGCTATTGCGTTTTTATGTTTTTTCAAAAGACTAATTAATTTTTCTTTTTCTAAGCTATCTAATTTAGACGAAATAATTACAGGTAAATTACCATCTTTGTCTAGAAAAGCATATTCCAAACCTTTTGGAAGTTCTTTGAGCTCAAGTGGTGGGTCTTTAGGAGACTCCTTGTTTGGTTGCTCATTTCGATCAAGAACTTTAAAAGTTTGTTCTATGGCGACCTCTTCTTCAACAAAGTGGTCAATCTCTTCACTTGTATCGGGTGGTTCATCTTCATCTTCAATTAGGGGGTCATTATTGCCGAAAGGATATTTCATTGACCGTTCGAGATCGACACTTCTTTTAAATGCCCCTAATTGAAGATGTAGATTGTTGAACTTCCGGTTTTTCAAAGCTTCGTGAGTTTTTACAAATGGTCGTCCCAACATTAGAGGAGCGTCATCGAGGATGACAAAGTCGGTCGGGATTACCCTTTGATTTGTTTGAGTCAAGACATCCTCAACTATACCGATTGATTTTATTACTTTCCGATTGGATAGAAAAATGGGTATTTGAAGTGGAGAAAAATCACTAATACTTAATTTTTCGAAAATGTAGTTAGGCATTATGTTAACACAAAGATCTTTATCAATTGTGACATTACTAATAAACGAATTTTGAAAGAAACATGGAACCGGTGTAATGTTAATTTCAAATGGGTCTTCTTTTATTAGTGAGGTTTGATCATTAGTTAACTTAATACTTACCGTTTCGTCAATTTTAGTGTTAGTGTTTAACTCTTTTAAAAACTTAGCATGAGTGGGTACTAAACAATGATTTTCAAAAGAAGGTGACAAGAGATTAATTTCTTCAAAATTAGACTCTTCTTGAATTTTAACGTTGTCGGACTCACCTTTTTCGTTGTTTAACTCATGTGTTGGTTTTTCACTTATTTGTTCTTCCATTTTTACATTTTTAGTTATCTCTTCCTTTTTTAATTCTTCTCTTGCTCAGGACTCCTCTTCCCTTGCGCGAGATTCTTTTATACAGCGATCGATAACTCTAATGTGTTCTAATATCCTATCGGTCACTTCGGTTATAGAAAAAGAATCGGGATTTTCAAAGCTTGAATCCGGTTGTTCGATCCTTTGTTCCTCATAATACCCATATGAAGTAGATGGTTCACACCATTGTTCTTCATTGTAAGCATATGATGGATAAGGGTCATAATTTTGTTCTTCATAATACTCATATGAGGTGGGTTGTTCACGCCATGGTTCCTCATAATAAGTATATGAAGGTGGTGGCTCATATCTTGGTTCCTCAAAGTATGAGTAAGAAGGTTCATACCTTGGTTCATCAAAATATGAGTATGAGGGAGGAGGTTCATACCTTTGGTCTTCATAGGATGTGTATGAAGTTGATGGCTCGTACCTGGCCTCCTCATAGTAGGTGTATGAATTGGATGGTTGATATGAGTGACTATTTTGAACCGAGTGTGAGTTACGACAATTAGTGCAATAATTACTCCTATAATCATCCCCCTCATAGGTGTAGTTGTAACCTCCTGAGTATTGATCCATAAGAATCACTCAGCAGACCACAACCAAGTCTCGAGATCAGAAAACAAAAATAAAAACAGAAACAGAGGCTGGACACGGCCCCGTGTTCAGTGGACACGGCCCCGTGTACAGAATCTGTATCTGGCCGTTTTAACTAAATTTACTGATTTCGTTGAGCACGGGGCGTGTTCAGTGAGCACGGCCCGTGTTCAAGCTACTGTTACTGGGTGTTTTTATGAAAATGTGCAGCACGGCCCCGTGTTCAGTGAACACGGCCCCGTGTACAGGTTACTGTAAATGCAAAACTAAACTAAAATGCAGAAAAATGTGCGCGCGTTTTAAAAAGGTTTTGAAAAACTTATTAGGCCGTCGATTTTAAGCTTTCTTAAAATCCTTGTGTCCCCGGCAGCGGCGCCAAAAACTTGATGCGTGTGAAGTGTTATATATATTAGGTGTATATTTTAAGCCCTTTTAACACTTTTTAGTCAAGTTTTAAATTTATAAAACACGATATTTACTAACACTAGACACACATATGGGCAAGTGCACCCATCGTGAGCGTAGTATAGTGTTGGTAAGATACCGAGGTCGTCCAAGGACACAAGAGCTTTTAGTACCGGTTTATCCTCAACGTCTAATCAAATCAAAAAGTTTAGAAAAATGTTTTAAACTAAGAAAAATGAAAACTAACTAAAAATGCTGAAAATAAAAATAAAAACAGATAGACAAGATGAATCACTTGGTTCCGACTCGTATCTAGTGTAACCTTTGATTATTTCCACACTTTTGCACTTTTTAAGAGATTATCTTAGTTATTGTAGTAGGCCCCTCTTTTGAAGGTGACGTTACCCTCACCCCAGTAGTTTGAGTCAGCAAGGATACAATCCTAAAAGGGTGGATTATTGGAAGATAATTAATTAAGTTATTAATGCAAATTATGGTAGGCCCCTCTTTTGGAGGTGACGTTACCCTCGACTAAGTAGTCTGAGTCAGCAGGGATACAGTCCTAAATAGCCGGGTTATAGTATTAATAGTAGTTAACTTATGAGGGGATCAAAGAGTTTGGACCCCCGCCATCCAATACCGTTAAGTATTGAAGGAGGTCCTACTAAATTTGACCCAGGTCCATTGCAGGACCTCTAAACGCTGAACAATGGCAAGACCTTTACCAAACTGTTCCCTTAACCCCCGACCAGGTAGCCAACATACCTCCATATAGATCGTGGAGATATGAATGGTGAAAATCTTTTATTTTATATAGACAGTAAAATAATGCCAAGACACCACGGACAAACGATAAGGAAAGATCACCTTCAACATAAGAAACTAGTTATTAAAGTCATTAATACAAAACCAAGTAAAAAGTGCGAAAAGATTAAAAATAAAAAGTATTACACTAGACACTTTGTCTTCACCAAGTGATGTAAGAGACTTAGGCAAACATGGCCTTGATTGTCAAGAACTCTTACAATCAATCTTGGATCCCGAGACGACTCACACACTCTACGATGGACAATGGATGATGGTGGTGGATGATGGTGTTATGGTGGTGGTGGGTGGTGGGTGAAGTGTGAGAGAGGTGGTGTGCCAAGGGATGGTTTGAGCTTGAGCCAAGCACTTCTATTTATAGGCTGAATAGAAGCTCGGACACGGCCCCGTGTCCAGTGGGCACGGCCCCGTGTCCACATCCTTCTCTTTCTTCATTTAATGCAGCTTGTCTTATTAGTTGACCACGCCCCCGTGTCCGCTGAGCACGACCCCGTGGTGCAGAAGAATCTTTGTACTATGAAGATTTGCTGGATTGTGCGAATCTTATAGTTGACCACGGCCCCGTGTCCGCTGAGCACGGCCCCGTGGTGGGCAATAGAAGCTTCTACCACTTTGTCTTTTCTGCTGACACTTGGGCACACCCCCGTGCTGGCTGAGCACAGGGCGTGTTCAGTCTTCTGTTGTTTTGTTTTGCTTGGGAAGATGCTGTCGTGGGGTCGGGCATGTCACGTCTTGTTCCTTTTCTTGTATTTATGTTAGATTTTGATGTCTTTTTGCTTCTTTTGTTAATTTGAGCTCATTTAATCCTGAAAATACAAAAGGAAGACAAAAGTACACTTTTTCCAACATTAGTACTAAAAAAGGGTTAGTTTTATGCCACAATTGATGTAATTTATATGTTGCATTTTGCACACATCAGTAATCATTTTCATTGATTACATCTGTTGCTATAGCATATGCAAATATATCATTAACACGTGTTTCATTTCGGTTCCATATTGTACTATTTTGTACATAATTGATAGAGATCTCGTTTTCGTTTGGTACCAGTACGTCTTCTGGATTTTCATTTTCCTCTGGAATTATATTTGTCTCTTCTGGGACATTTACCTCTTCTAGGGTTTCATTTACTAAGTTTTCACCAACTGATTTATTCTGCTCTTTCCGTTTACGTGGGTTCTTTTCTTTGGAACCTATTGGTCTCCCACGTTTTCTTTGTATAGTAACCGCTTCTGGAATTACTTCAATTCGAGCAGGAACATTTGATGCTGGTATATGTGACTTTGTCACCCTATTTGTGTCTGTGAATGCATCTGGTAATTCATTTGCGATTCTTTGCAAATGCATAATCTTTTGGACTTCAGATTCACATTGACCACTTCAGGGGTCGAGATTTGATAACGATGATGCATTCCATGTTAACTCTTGTGTTACCAGTCTTTCTTTAGTCTTCTCTCCCCCTAAGACTGGGAATACTGTCTCATTAAACTGACAGTTAGCAAAGCGTGCTGTAAACATGTCACCCGTTAATGGTTCTAAATATTTAATAATAGAAGGGGAATTAAAACCAATGTAAATGCCCAGTCTTCTCTGTGGTCCCATTATGGTACGTTGTGGTGGCGATATCGGTACATATACCGCGCAACCAAATATTTTGAGGTGGGACAGATTTGGTTCTCTTCCGGAGACCAGTTGTAATGGGGAATATTCATGATCGGCAGTTGGTCTTAATCGGATTAGTGCAGCAGCGTGTAAAATAGCATGTCCCCATGCAGAAGATGGCAATTTGCATCTCATCAGGAGAGGTCTACCGATTATTTGTAATCGTTTAATTAAAGATTCAGCTAAACCATTTTGTGTATGAACATGAGCTACTGGATGTTCAACCTTTATCCTAATCGACATATAATAATCGTTAAAAGCTTGGGATGTGAATTCTCCTGCATTATCCACTCGTATGGTTTTAATTGGATTTTCAGGGAAATGTGCTCTCAACTGTATGATTTGTGCTAATAGTCGGGCAAACGCTACATTTTGGGTAGCTTAAAGACTCACGTGTGACCATCGCGATGAGGCATCAATTAAGACTAAGAAATAGCGAAATGGACCACAAGGAGGATGTATAGGCCCACAGATGTCCCCTTGGATTCTTTCCAAAAATGAGGGGGTTTCTTGTGTCAATTTAGTTGGTGAGGGCCGAGTAATGAGTTTGCCTAGAGAGCATGTCGCACATAATAAATCTTTTGATTGTAAGACTTTTAAATTTTTAAGAGGGTGCCCATTTGCGTTCTCAATTATTCGCCTCATCATTATGTTACCTGGGTGACCTAGTCGGTCATGCCATATTGTGAATGTGTCTTTATCTAGTAACATATGGTTACTTACCACCATGTATGCTTCAATAGGAGTAATATTTGTACAATATAATCCAGAGGATAAAGCTTTTAGCTTTTCTACAATGGTATCTTTGCCATTTTCATTTGAAGTAATTTGTAAGTATTCAATATTATTTTCGGATGTTGTTTTGAGGTGGTAACCATTTTGTCGAATACTTTTAAAACTAAGTAAATTTCGTCTTGATTTACTAGAGTATAATGCGTCATTTATAATTAGTTTAGTACCCAATGGTAATATGATGCTTGCTCTTCCAGAGCCTTCTATAAGATCACACACACCAGAAATAGTACCCACAAGTGTCTCTTCAGGAGACAACTCAGAGAAAAATTTCTTATGTTTGAGAATAGTGTTGGTAGTACCACTATCAACGAGACAATCATCACCAATGATAGCTTTATTGGAGCTTGTAAACATATTTCCTCTGATAATAACGAACTACTTGCTTGAGTATGATAAAAAAAACATCACATCACATCACACAAATATGAATCAAACATCAAAAGATTTTAAGTAAAACCATAACAAAAGTTCAAAACATAAAATACCAATAGAGTTGAAATAAAATCCACTAACAGTCTTATGATCTCGTAGCCTTAAATGAACCCACTTGTAGCGAGTTTTAGAGAGTAAGACCAACTTCAGGTGGTCAAATCTTTCTTGAATGTTTTTCTTGAATATTTTATAGTGAAAAAAAAATTTCAAGTAAAAAATGAAACATGATTGATAAAAAAAAATAAAAAGAATCCGTAAGTTTAAAATTAAGAATCTGAAAAAAAAATTATTTTTCAAATACCAATTAACAAAAGGTATATAATTTGTTTGGTGATGACTTATCAACCATATATATAAATTATATCCTATACCATATACCAGATACTAATAATATAATTAAAGTCTATTGAAATTACGAAACTTTTGGTGTCCATATTACAAGATCGTTCACGAAGAAAAATGATACATACTCAACTAGTATTGTTTATTGTTTAATATAATAATACTATATATGTAAACATATCTATTGCTAAAAAAACACAGAAAATAAAACTTAAAATATATTACTAATGATAGAAGGGTCTGGATAGTCAAAAAGGCATTAATTTGATGAGGCAATCTGAGCCATTTTGATGAGGCATTGATTTGGTCAATTACGTATTTAATTTGGTCAGTTACGTATTTAATGAGCAATTAATGCCTTTTAATTTGAAAAAGTTATGTCAAAATTAATGTCTTTTAATTTGGTCAGTTACGTATGCTTTATTCTTTTTATAACATTGACGTTGAACAAACAAACAAGAAAAAAAAATATGTTTTGGTTTTAAAACTTCATTTTCTGGATATTGAAAGAGATATATACCATGACCCACCACTATTTATAAGCAGTGAACAAAAAGTTAAATCTCTAAAAGTAGTGTCATCTTAATTAACACAATAAACAGAAACATCTATGATAGAACTAAAACAATAGCAACTCCAACTTACTGGGCCTAAAAACACATTTAATTATGCAAACAACATAAGTTAACCATCATTTGGATCGAGCCTTCACCTTTTTGTTATATTATAATAAAAGAGAAATATTAAAGAAATCGAAATGATTATATGTCCGGGTTTTGTGCACTAACAGAAGTTCATGGGTGGATAGTGGATAGCCCACGGGTTTCAGTAGCGGAGGTAGGGTCACTCATACTGAGTTACTAGTGCTAGCGGTGTCTCCGAGGATGTGTTAGCCTAGTCTTGGAAAGGTAAAACTACTATCTACTAAGAAAGCTTGTTCTAACTTCTAACAAATGTATTCTATATACATATCTAATCACTTTATTAGAAATGGCCTTATATAACCTATACATTTAATCAACAAATACTGAAGTGATTGTTTCTGATAAGCTTATCATTTCTGATAAAAGTATTTTAAGCATTCAAAAAAAAATATTTGAAGAGATCAAGATTAGAAGCCGATAAATTTCAGATCTAAAAAGTTGTTTTGATTAATTTAACAATCCAAATATAAACACACTATTTTTTTAAATTTTAAAAGCTCAAAAAAACGGAAGTCATAGTTTGTGTGTTTCTAATATGACCTTTTGCAATACGAATTCAACCCAAGCCTAAAACAATTTTCATATTTTTTTCTTTCTTTTAATCAGGTGTTTGGGTCTGTAAGAGAGCATATATCACCCAAATAATAAAAAAAAAAACACAGGATGTTGAGGGCTGTTACATACCTGAATGGGTGAATCTGGAAAAAAAACTAAATGGAAGTTGGAAATGGTGGCGTCAAGGTCAGCAAACACCAAACAAGAACTTGAGGGATCTTCAATAAAATAAGAGCTACTCGTGCTGATAACGTGATATAAAACAATGGTAAAATTCTGTAGAATCTCTTCAGAGAATGTATTTCATATTCACTCTATATCTCATAGACATTTGTATCAAGAGTACATGAATATTTATATTACAGTCAATGTAACTGCCAAACATTTATTGTGAAGCCAAAACGGTTAGTGGGAGATAAACCCATAAGGAGTATTATGTATGTATATCTGATTCATAACATACACCATTTTCTTCAGCAATTGAACAACTTCCTGATAGTTTTTAATGTATTACTTTTGATTTTTAATCTTTTCGCTATTACTTTTGATTTTTAATCTTTTCGCACTTTTTATTTGGTTTTGTATTGATGACTTTAATAACTAGTTTCTTATGTTGAAGGTGAAACTTCTTTATCATTTGTCCGTGGTGTCTTGGCATTACTTTACTGTCTATATAAACTAAAATATTTTCACCATTCATATCTTTACGGTCTATATAGAGATATGTTAGCTACCTGGCCGGGGGTTAAGGGAATGGTTTAGTAAGGTTCTTGCCTTTTTCAGTGTATAGATCCTCCAAGGACCTAGGTCAAGCTTACTAGGACCTCCTTCAATACCCACTGGTATTGGATGGCGTGGGTGCGAATGGTTTGATCCCCTCATATGTAAACTACTATTAATACATTAAACCGGCTACTTGGGATTGTATCCCTCCTGACTCAAACCACTTAGCCGATGGTAACGTCACCTTCAAAAGAGGGCCTACCACTTTTCGCATTAACAACTTAATTAATTATCTTCCAATATTCCGACCCTTTGAGATTGTATCCTTGCTAACTCAAACCACTGGGTTGAGGGTAACGTCACCTTCAAAAGAGGGGCCTACTACTATAATGTCACACCCTGACTTTTGCGGAAGCGTGGTTATTGGTGTGACTTCTTAATACCATAGCATTCAGTCATAACAATGCTAAATGATAAAACCATAAGATGTTCATCCATTAATTAAGTTTAGAAAATATCACAACATACTTGTCTTGAAACCATCGACACCAAATTAAGTTACAAACCATAACATGTTTTAATGAGTTCACGAAGACTCGACAACATAACTTAAACCAACCCGAGCTTAGGACCATGTATCTCGTCCAGGAGTAAGTTACATCCCCTAAATTCTAAAAACTTGGATGACATCTTTTATTTAAATGCAGCTTCAGACACATGCACACACCTGCCAGATCCACTAGTTCCCTGAAATACATGTAGTTTAAAAATATCAACAAAAGTTGAGCGAGTTCATGTGTTCGTGAGTATGTATAAAACCTTTGTATTCAATGTATGTATGAAAGTCCCGGTATGATTGCAAACCAGGAAAAGATCACCAATGGTTTGCAAGGCCACTGATATGTGTGACGGTTTAGGAAGACTCAAACCTAGCAAATTTGTACCGGGCTTCCGGCTGGAAGACATAGTCACTACTATGGGCCACCATGGCCTCATGGGTGTGGGCTCGCTACACCCAAATAGATCTATCACTCATGCCCCACGGTCCTACAAGAGGATTGATGGCCTCAAGTATACGCCTACCCATTCACATGATCTATGGTTCTTTCCTATGCTAACCATACCAATTGTATTGTAAGTAATCCTTTTGTAACATGTATTTCACCCCCGAAGTAAATAAATAAAACGGTTTAAAGAAAAGGGGGACATGAACTCACAGTAATGCATCTTCAGAATCGTAACCCAAATCTCCTCAACGAACACGACTACGTACAGTGTACTAACGTCTATTAGACGAACGGGTCATGCCTTTGCTTAGTATTAACGTTTTTGAGTTACGTTTCTTATATTATTCCAAGTTATAATTACTTGTCAAAATAATTAATATTTCAATTTAAATTATATTTGGTTTTGGAATAATTGTTTAAGCAATATCTCTGTATTAATACTTCTCAAGTATTTATCTTCGTATTTCCTTCCCAAGGATGGGGTATCTTATACATGTATTTTCGTATTATTGTATTTGTAATTTCCGAAATATTATATTTCCAAGTCTTTACTTTAGAAAATATATTTGTAAACTCATTTTGTCCCAAAATAATGTATTGTCCAGAAAATATATATTTTTCCCAAAAATCATATATCTTCTAAATATACTTAGAAAATATATTTTTATTTCCAAAAATAATATATTTCTCCTTGTCAAAAATTATGATACAAATTTGTAATATTTACAAAAATCACATTTTCATTTCTTGTATCCAAAATAATATTTACCAAAATTATATATGTAAGGGTATTTTCCGGAATATTTTATAAGTTACGTTCTTGCGTGTGGTTTCACGATATTATGTGTGTAACTTATATATTTATTCCTTGTCATTTTTGGTATTATTTTGGATAGTAAATTTCATGGTACTTTGTTAAGTTATATTATTTTACCCTAAAATAATATAACTATTTCACCGAGTATACAAATAATCACACAAGTGTGTTAATATTTATATATACTTTAAATATACATTCACCCATTTTTATTTAAAAAACCAACCTCCAATACTTGTATTTTGTTACAAAAATTATGGCAAAGTTTATATTGAAGACCATAGTTAAAGCTCACTTGTAAATACTTGCTTAGAAAATATTTTTCTAAGTGTTTGTATTTTTAGAAAATTTTGCCATAGTTTCCTTTGAAAATGGAGGTGTCCATGATATTAAAGCATATCATTTTCTTTTCATAAATCATCACAACAATCAACAATCAAACCCTAAACAACTTACACTTACCAGTGCAAAAACTATACAATTTACATAACAGCATGAACTTGATCTTTCACAAAAACTCGTAGTAACTTGGTAGGTTGTTTAGTAAGTTTAGTTACCCCTTAAAGTGCGTTTATTACTTTACAAATCTCATCTTTAAAGAATTTAGGTGTTTACAACTTGTTAGATGATCCTTCCAAAAATCATTCTTTTGAACTTTTCTTGTAAACAAAGTGCTCTTACACTTATTTTATCACAAAAAAATAGTGTACATTTAAGCAAGCATCAAGATCTTCTAAAAATCACATTTTGGACTTGGTTCTTTTGGAAAACCACTCATGAATCTTAGATTCATAAGATTACTAGCTCACTTTATTTATTATTTTTCAAGAAATCATCTTATTTTCAAGTTCATGCATATATATGAGGATGATCTTCTTGTGTTAACACATAATCATCCTCTAGCTTGCTAGATCATGTGTTTAATCACAATCTAGCAAGCTCCTTATGATGATCAACATCATAATATCAAGTAAACATCAACAAGTATCATACCCATACTTAAACAACATTATTTCATCAAGATTTCATCATATGTAAGCTTCAAGTTCATGATTCAAGATTATGTTCTTTTAGGGTTCTTGTGATTTACAACATAATACATCTTTTAACAAATCAAAATTAGAAGTAACAAAGGTTAGGAGGGTCTTACTACTAGCTCTAAGCTAGGGAAGAGCATTTGATGAAGAAGATGATGAAAATGGTGGATGAAAGCAATTGATGGGGGTTCTTCAAGATTCAAGAGCACCAAGCTTCACAAGACTCCTTCTTACAACCTTGAGAGTATATGGAATGAGTGGATGATGGATGTAAGGTGGTGGTGGTGGCGGCACTATGCTAGGCCGAGAGGAGAGGGAGAGAGTAAGAGAGAGATGAAGTGTGTGGTGTTGTGAAATGTAATGATCTTATGAGATCACAAGCCATACTTATAACCATGCTTCTAATATTTTGTGCACAAGATCAAGCAAGATCTTAATATAAAAAGAATAAAATCTTTGAGGTATGGTGGTGGGGTCCTTGTGACCGTAAATACCAAGGGGGGGGGGGTAAATGTAAGTTTGAATGGTTAATTAGATAATAGTTGGAGGTTAAGTGTAATGTCTAGTGTTTTAAGTGTATGATGCATTATATAGTGTGTTAGGGTGTTCGGGAATCATTACTAGTTCAAAAATAATAAAACAATGCTTCTAGCATTATTTTGGTGTTCCGGGTAATGTCCGGTTGTTCGGTTAGATACCGGTTCGTTAAAGTGTCAAGCTATTCCGTTTAATGACCTTTATGTTACTTTTTGTGACACTTTTAATTATCGACACTTAGGAAAGCATTCAGGACCATTTTGCCATATTTTTGCACATAACTAGCTTGTTAAAAAGCTGAATTTTGCTGAAAAATGCAGAATTCTGCACTATAAGTGTGTTTTAGGCACTTTCCGGCACTTTATCTATCACCTAGTTACGCAGTTTTATGGTCCTTACTTCCCTACACACCATACTAGTGTAGTACCTTGTCCCTGGCCCATACTGGGTCTCAAAACACTGTCTGTCTATGTACTGAACCCCGTCAGTATATTCCTGCTCTATCCGTTAACTGTGCTAACCGTGCTTTGTGCATCATGTATGTCAATAACGTTTGCAGGTGATAATAAGGTGACATTATGTAATATGTGATGCACATGTAAGTATGACGCAGTAATCAGAAAGCAGTTATGTATAATCCAGCACAGTCATTAAGCATTAATTAATATTAATTAATTGTACGGTTACCTGGATTTATGAGGGTTGTCACATTCTCCCCCCGTTAAGAAAATTTCGTCCCGAAATTTAAGTTCTGCTACTAGTTGCAGGGGTCTTGGGGAATAAATGTGGGTATTTTGCTTTCATACGATCCTCACGCTCCCAAGTGAATTATGGGCCGTGTCGCGCGTTCCAACGAACCTTGACGAGTTTGACACTACTCTTGCGCGTCTTGTTAACTTTCCAATCAGTAAACTCAACAGGTTCTTCAGTAAAGTGGAGTGTGTCGTCAATATGGACTTCATCGGCAGGTATGACAACTGTTTCTTGAGTTTGACTCTTTTTCAGATTAGATACATGAAATGTATCATGAATTCCATTCAGTTCTGCGGGTAGATCCAACTTGTAAGCTACAAGACCAATCCTCTCCAGGATTTTAAATGGTCCAATGTATCGTGGGTTCAACTTCCCACACTTCCTAAAGCGTGCTACACCCTTCCAGGGTGAGACCTTTAACAAAACCATATCTCATACTGCAAACTCCAACGGTTTCCTTCTTTGGTCCTCGTAACTCTTTTGTCGATCACGAGCTGCCTTTATGCGCTCTCGGATCTGTGTAATCTTATCAGTCGTCTCTTGAACCAATTCAGGACCAACAAGCTGTCTATCCCCCGCGTCTGCCCAGCATAACGATGATCGACACTTGCGTCCATAGAGAGCTTCAAACGGTGCGGCTTGGATGCTTGCGTGGTAACTGTTGTTGTACGAGAATTCTACCAAGGGTAAGTGAGTGTCCCAACTACCACCCAAATCCATTACGCACGCTCGCAACATATCTTCCAACGTTTGAATCGTTCGTTCGCTCTGGCCATCTGTGTGTGGATGGAATGCAGTACTCAGATTCAACTGAGAACCAAAGGCTTCTTGGAAGGATTGCCAAATCCTTGATACAAACCTTCCATCTCGATCAGAAATGATTGAGAGAGGCACTCCATGTCGTGCAACTATCTCTATCAGGTATAGCTCAACAAGCTTGCTAGTATTATCTTTCTCCTTGATTGGCAAAAAGTGTGCAGATTTGGTCAGACGGTCCACGATTACCCAAATCTTATCGTGACCTCTGGGTGTCCTTGGCAATTTCGTTATAAAGTCCATTGAAATCTGCTCCCATTTCCACATGGGTATTTCAGGTTGTTGCAGAAGACCTGAAGGCTTCTGATATTCGGCCTTTACCTTGGCACAAGTCAAACATTTACCAACATACGTTGCAACATCGCCTTTTAATCTCGGCCACCAATAGAAATCCTTTAAATCCTGGTACATTTTATCCAATCCTGGATGGATCGAGTACCGTGACTTGTGAGCTTCATCGAAAATTACTTCTCTTAGACCACCGGAGAGAGGAACCCAAATTCGTTTCATGAAGCACAACATTCCTTCATCATTGGGTACTAACTGCTTCTCCATCCCACGGAGATATTCATTCTCAAGATTCCTTTCCTTAAGAGCTTCCTTCTGCGCGGCACGAATGCGCAATGAGAGGTCTGTTTGAATAATCATTTCCAAAGCCCTAACCCTTACGGGCTTGATTCTTTCCTTTCGACTCAAGGCATCGACGACCACATTCGCCTTCCCTGGGTGGTACTTGATCTCACAATCATAATCATTTCACAGCTCTACCCAGCGTCTCTGTCTCATGTTAAGCTCTTTTTGATCAAATATATGCTGCAGGTTCTTCTGTATCAGCACGCAGCCTAAACCTTGGCGCGAGGCGTCGCAATATACCACGAAGTCGTAAGCGCCTTCGGGTAGGGATAAGATCGGTGCATCGCAAGGCTTGTTTTTCAACGACTGAAATGCTTCTTCTTGCTTGTCTCCCCATTCGTACTTCTTATCTTTCTGCATGAGGGAGGTCAAAGGTTGAGCGATTTTCGAAAAATCCTCAATAAATCTGCGATAATATCCTGCCAAACCTAGGAAATGACGGATCTCGGTTGGCGTCTTCGGAGTCTCCCAATTCTTGATTGCCTCGATCTTTGTGGGATCCACATGAATTCCATTTCCGTTAACCACATGACCAAGGAACTGAACCTCACGTAGCCAGAACTTGCACTTTGAGAACTTCGCGTACAACTTCTCTTTCTTAAGCAGCTCTAAAATAGCTCCTAGGTGTTGCTCGTGTTCTCCCTTCTTCTTTGAGTAAATCAAAATGTCATCAATAAACACGATCACAAACTTATCGAGATAGGGCTTGCAGACCCTGTTCATCAAATCCATGAATACTTCTGGCGCGTTTGTCAAACCAAACGGCATGACCAGGAACTCGTAATGTCCGTAGTGAGTCCTATAGGCAGTCTTTGGAATGCTCTCCTCTTGAATCCTCAACTGGTGATATCCTGATCGTAGATCGATCTTTGAGTAAAAACTCGAACCTTGCAGTTGATCGAACAGGTCATCTATCCTTGGCAAAGGATACCGATTCTTAATGGTCAACTTGTTAAGCTCGCGGTAGTCGATACACATGCGGAAACTACCATCCTTCTTCTTGACAAACAAAACTGGAGCTCCCCAAGGCGAGAAGCTTGGTCTGATAAATCCCTTGTCTAACAACTCCTGAAGTTGTGTCGACAACTCCTGCATTTCTGAAGGTGCAAGTTGATAGGGTGCCTTAGCTACAGGCGCGGCGCCTAGAACTAAGTAAATGTGGAATTCGACTTGTCGTTGTGGCGGCAATCCTGGCAAGTCTTCGGGGAATACTTCAGGATATTCCTTAACAACTGGTATGTCTTCTATCTTTGGTTCAGCGGCTTCTTTATCCACAATGTGTGCCAAGAAGGCAACACATCCTTTCTGCAAACACTTTCGAGCCTTCAAACAACTAATGATCCTTAGGGGACTATCGTGCTTCTCTCCATGTACCACAATCGTTTCCCTATTCGCCATCGGAATGCGAATGATCTTCTCGTGACATACAATCTCTGCTCGATTGCTTGACAACCAATCCATCCCCACTACCACGTCGAAGCTTCCCAACTCGACTGGCAGCAGATCAAGTGTAAACTCGTGCTCTCACAGTTCTATCACGCAACCCCTAATAACTTCATTCGCTTCTACTAGCTTTCCATTAGCTAGTTCTATTGAATATGGAATATCTAGCTTACTAGCTACCAATCCAAGTATTTTCTTAAACTCTAGCGATACAAAACTATAATCGGCACCAGTATCAAACAGTACAGATGCAAAGAGTTGATTGATAGGGAACGTACCAGTGACTACATTTGGATCTTGGCGTGCTTCCCTTGCACCGATGTTAAAAACTCTTCCATGGGCTTGATTGAGCTTTGGGCACTCCCTCTTGAAATGCCCCACGTCTCCACAATTAAAACAACCTGGTCCTCGACCATTACCATTCCCATTACCACCTTGATTGTTGTTTTGGTTGCGGTTTCCACTCCCAGCTTGATTCGCAAAATTACTACGATTTCCGTTACCGCCATTTCCTCTTTGAGGGCGGTTTCCGTATCCATTACCTCCACGGTTGTTGTTTCCATTACCAAAACCCCTTTGACCACCACGGCCAGTACCAACCCAGCATGTTTCTTTCGAGTAACCAACTCTTCAACAAGATTCACATTTTCCAGCTCGGCATCGTCCATTGTGATGCAACTGACACGCATCACATTTGGGCAAAGTGCCCACATACCCCTTTCCTTTAGCCTTGGCCGGTGCGTTTGTCTCATCCGTCTTGTTTGTACTACTAGTACCTTTCTTAAAGTTGGAGAACTTCCTTTTGTTCTCACCGGATGACTCAACGTGAGTCTCCTTCTTCTTCTGGTCAGAGATCGAAAACTTGTTTAATCTGATAGCTTCTTCAGTTAACGCTACGCTCAGATCGATAGCCTCGGTGATCGTAGCAAGTTTCGATGTTGTCACCATACTCATAATCTGAGGTGCCAACCCCCAAATGAAACACTCAACGCGCTTGAATTCCGGACTAACCATGTATGGTACCACGTGAGATAGATCGTGAAATCTCTGCACATACTCCGCGATTTTGGGGCCATCCATCTTGAGGTTCCAAAACTTTGTTTCCAATTTTTGAATTTCGGCCCTGGAGCAATACTTCTTTCGCATGAGCTCCTTCAGCTCGTTCCAAGTCAAAGCGTATGCTGCTGCCTCTCCCAGAGTTTGGACTTAGAGATTCCACCATGAAAGCGCTCCATCTATGAATAATCCAGAGATGTAGGTGACTTGGTGTTCTGGTGCACATTTGCTCATTCTTATCACAGAATCGGTCTTCTCCGTCCATCGAACAAAAGCCACAGCACCCCCGGTGCCGTCGAAATTCAGCGGTTTACAGTCTAAGAACTGTTTATAGGTACAGCATGTACAAGTAACGTCATTCAGAGAAAGCATTAGCAAACGCACATGGAATATCCAAATGTAACATAATATGTCTCAAGCGACTTAAACAATACCATGAGGTGGGTTGTTCCTCGAGGTACCCCCGCTAGTTTCAGCGCGTGAGGCCTTGTGCTCGGCTATTGCTCGTGAAATTCGTTCTTGTAACTCAGGCTCAGTAGTGGGCAATCGAGTTTCCCTTCGTGGAGGCATCTTCTATTAGAAGTTTGTATAGGTCAGGTCTTATGCATATAAGTATGTAGTTCGCGTATGTAATAACATTCATCAATCACAAGTTAAACACATAACATCCCATGTCATAACACAAACAAGTAATTCCAACAACGTATATAATGAGAATGTTGCGGTTGAGCTTTCATATATCAAGACCACAAGTACAGTTTTACATGTTCCACAATATATCATACATCAAAAGGGACTAAAGGGTCACATCACCCCTGTCCAAAACGTCTACCAACCACAATAATCAAAAGTCAAAAGTCAAAGTGTGGTCTTCAAAAGGCTGTGCAATCTGGCTCAATAGCTGCACTCTCATCAAAAGTATGCAATCTGCATAAAACCAAAAACCTCTAAGCTGATGGTGGAGGAGGAGGAGGTGGAGGAACGAAAAGCAACCTGTGCAACTGCGCTAAATCCTCCTCGAGGGCATGAACGACACGCAACAGGTAGCTAACCTGCTGCTCCATAGTAAGAAAACGAAAGTCAAAATCTAGGTATGGTAGCAGAGGAGCGGGCGGAGTCACGAATGGTGACTGACAAGTGCAAGGCGGAGGACGCGGGATCCTCTCTAACTCCATGACTCTCCTACAAAGCATCTCCTGCTGGAGCTGCAGCGACAAAAGCAAATCATCCCTCGTATATCCAACGTGAAAGGGATGGTATGGATCAGAAATAGGCATCGTGTTGGGTGGAAACCAAATCAGTGGCTCGCCCGTGGGTGCAGAACCAAAAGGAGCAGCGTGTATAAACTGTTGCATGAAATGATCAGCTGCTGACACAGGAGGTATATGACTGGGCTGCTGACTCGATGGTCCTTCCCCGGGACAGGGAGGAAGGATATCCTGTAAAAACGTAACTGGTAAATCAGTGCGATGAATGTCAGATACGTGCGGGTGAAATGGGGCGATATCAGCTGGTGCATGTGTAGGTGCAGGAGGGGGAGTAACAGGTCTAACAAAAGGGGGAAGGTCGTCATCATCCTCAATCCACCCATTATGGGTGAATGCATAGCTGGGGTCAACCTGGGTAGCAAAAGGAGCATGATCAATAAGTATAGGGATCGGGTCAGGCAGAGGTGGTGCAGCAACAGGTACTTTGACAGGTACTGGATCGTGCTCAGGTAAAGGATCGTGAGCAGGTATAGGCTCAGGTGCAATCAAAGGCTCAGGGTCAGCTGGAGCAAGCTCAAGATCAGCGGGTATATCAAAGGGCTGATCGTCAGGAATGACAGGTGCCTCAAAAGGCTGCTCATCGGGGACAAACTCAATCTCATGATCAGGGTCAAAGTTGTGTGGAAAGACAGGATCAAACTCATCATCAAACTCCAAATCATGATCAACACCGTGTGGAACATCAGGTGTTGCAGACATAGCTGTGTCAGAATCAGTATCAGTGGGATATCGCTGTAATCCCAGTGCGTGTAAAGTAGTAGATGACACAGACTCGTATGAATCAGGACCAGAATGGTCAGAAGGAGCCTCGACAACCGGAATCTCATCATGTGGGACAACAACGACATCACCAACTGGAATATCAACAAGTGGATCAACAACGGCATCATCGACGGGAGCCCCACCATCCTGGGCACCCTCAGGGGACCCTCAATAAAAAGATCGATGTCGTCGTCAGACATAGCATCAAGAGGCAGATCCTCAAGAGGAAATGCAGCAAGAGGAAAAGGAGCAGGGATCTGAACAAGAGGTAGATCCTCGCCAGGAAGATCATCAGCTAGTGGTATGTCATCTCCAAAATCTGGTAAGGCAAACAGCTGGAAATCATCATCGTCGCTACTCGAGTGTCTGAAGTGAAAACCTCAGGGTCTGTGGCTATCTCGTCATCCAAGACTATGGCCATAGGGTCTATGGTATCTGATACTCCACTATCAGAAGAGGACATGGTGTTTGTAACAAAACAATCACACATATGCACACATATCAACAATCATCAAAAAAGCATGTAAGTAATAACAATGTAAGCATGTATGTATCCTGGTCTTCCCAAGACTATCCCACCCAGCCTCTCAGACTGAACTACTTAGTCTCTCAGACTAAACCCCCCAGTTTCCCAAACTGAACTTCCCAGCCTCTCAGGCTAAACCTCCCAGTTTCCCCAAACTGAACTACCCAGCCTCTCAGGCTAAACCTCCCAGTCTCTCAGACTGCCCCAACTAGTCTCTCAGACTACCCAGTCTCTCATACTGAACTACGCAGTTAGTCTCTCAGACCAACTCCCCAGTCACTCAGACTGAATTACCCAGCTAGTCTCTCAGACTAACTCCCCAGTCTCTCAGACTGAATTTATAAACGAATTCTTTAAAATGTGTTTTGTGCCTTTTATTTGTAAAAATGTTTGTTTCCTGGATCTGGACATTTTGTGTATGCAATGAAAACATGTTTGTGAAAACATTTTCGTGAGAACCCTAATGATTGTAGTCTAGACTCGAGAAAGAATCCTAGTTCGCTACGATCGAAGCTCTTATACCAAGCTGTCACACCCTGACTTTTGCGGAAGCGTGGTTATTGGTGTGACTTCTTAATACCATAGCATTCAATCATAACAATGCTAAATGATAAAACCATAAGATGTTCATCCATTAATTAAGTTTAGAAAATATCACAACATACTTGTCTTGAAACCATCGACACCAAATTAAGTTACAAACCATAACATGTTTTAATGAGTTCACGAAGACTCGACAACATAACTTAAACCAACCCGAGCTTACGACCATGTATCTCGTCCAGGAATAAGATACATCCCCTAAATTCTAAAAACTTGGATGACATCTTTTATTTAAACGCAACTTGAGACACATGCACCCACCTGCCAGATCCACTAGTTCCCTGAAATACATGTAGTTTAAAAATATCAACACAAGTTGAGCGAGTTCATGTGTTCGTGAGTATGTATAAAACCTTTGTATTCAATGTATGTATGAAAGTCCCGGTATGATTGCAAACCAGGAAAAGATCACCAATGGTTTGCAAGGCCACTGATATGTGTGACGGTGTAGGAAGACTCAAACCTAGCAACTTTGTACCGGGCTTCCGGCTGGAAGACATAGTCACCACTATGGGCCACCCTGGCCTCATGGGTGTGGGCTCGCTACACCCAAATAGATCTATCACTCATGCCCCACGGTCCTACAAGAGGATTGATGGCCTCAAGTATACGCCTACCCATTCACATGATCTATGGTTCTTTCCTAGGCTAACCATACCAATTGTATTGTAAGTAATCCTTTTGTAACATGTATTTCACCCCCGAAGTAAATAAACAAAACAGTTTAAAGAAAAGGGGGACATGAACTCACAGTAATGCGTCTTCAGAATCGTAACCCAAATCTCCTCAACGAACACGACTACCTACAGTGTACTAACGTCTATTAGACGAACGGGTCGTGCCTTTTCTTAATATTAACGTTTTTTAGTTACGTTTCATATATTATTCCAAGTTATAATTACTTGTCAAAATAATTAATATTTAAACTTAAATTATATTTGGTTTTGGAATAATTGTTTAAGCAATATCTCTGTATTAATACTTCTCAAGTATTTATCTTCTTATTTCCTTCCCAAGGATGGGGCATCTTATACATGTATTTTCGTATTATTGTATTTGTAATTTTCGAAATATTATATTTCCAATTCTTTACTTTAGAAAATATATTTGTAAACTCATTTTGTCCCAAAATAATGTATTGTCCAGAAAATATATATTTTTCCCAAAAATCATATATCTTCTAAATATACTAGGAAAATATATTTTTATTTCCAAAAATAATAAATTTCTCCTTGTCAAAAATTATGATACAACTTTGTAATATTTACAAAAATCATATTTTCATTTCTTGTATCCAAAATAATATTTACCAAAAATATATATGTAACGGTATTTTCCGGAATATTTTATAAGTTACGTTCTTGCGTCTGGTTTCACGATATTATGTGTGTAACTTATATATTTATTCCTTGTCATTTTTGGTATTATTTTGGATAGTAAATTTCACGGTACTTTGTTAAGTTATATTATTTTACCCTAAAATAATATAACTATTTCACCGAGTATACAAATAATCACACAAGTGTGTTAATATTTATATATACTTTAAATATACATTCACCCATTTTTATTTATAAAACCAACCTCCAATACTTGTATTTTGTTACAAAAATTATGGCAAAGTTTATATTGAAGACCATAGTTAAAGCTCACTTGTAAATACTTGTTTAGAAAATATTTTTCTAAGTGTTTGTGTTTTTAGAAAATTTTGCCATAGTTTCCTTTGAAAATGAAGGTGTCCATGCTATTAAAGCATATCATTTTCTTTTCAAAAATCATCACAACAATCAACATTCAAACCCTAAACAACTTACACTTACCAAGTGCAAAAACTATACAATTTATATAACAACATGAACTTGATCTTTCACAAAAACTCGTAGTAACTTGGTAGGGTGTTTAGTAGGTTTAGTTACCCCTTAAAGTGCGTTTATTACTCTACAAATCTCATCTTTAAAGAATTTAGGTGTTTACAACTTGTTAAATGATCCTTCCAAAAAACATTCTTTTGAACTTTTCTTGTAAACAAAGTGCTCTTACACTTATTTTATCACCAAAGATAGTGTACATTTAAGCAAGCATCAAGATCTTCTAAAAATCACATTTTGGACTTGGTTCTTTTGGAAAACCACTCATGAATCTTAGATTCATAAGATTACTAGCTCACTTTATTTATTATTTTTCAAGAAATCATCTTATTTTCAAGTTCATGCATATATATGAGGATGATCTTCTTGTGTTAACACATAATCATCCTCTAGCTTGCTAGATCATGTGTTTAATCACAATCTAGCATGCTCCTTATGATGATCAAGATCATAATCTCAAGTAAACATCAACAAGTATCATACACATACTTAAACAACATTATTTCATCAAGATTTCATCATATGTAAGCTTCAAGTTCATGATTCAAGATTATGTCCTTTTAGGGTTCTTGTGATTTACAACATAATACATCTTTTAACAAATCAAAATTAGAAGTAACAAAGGTTATGAGGGTCTTACTACTAGATCTTAACTAGGGAAGAACACTTGATGAAGAAGATGATGAAAATGGTGGATGAAAGCAATTGATGGGGGTTCTTCAAGATTCAAGAGCACCAAGCTTCACAAGACACCTTCTTACAACCTTGAGAGTATATGGAATGAGTGGATGATGGATGTAAGGTGGTGGTGGTGGCGGCATTATGCTAGGCCGAGAGGAGAGGGAGAGAGTAAGAGAGAGATGAAGTGTGTGGTGTTGTGAAATGTAATAATCTTATGAGATCACAAGCCATACTTATAACCATGCTTCTAATATTTTGTCCACAAGATCAAGCAAGATCTTAATATAAAAAGAATAAAATCTTTGAGGTATGTTGGTGGGGTCCTTGTGACCGTAAATACCAAGGGGGGGGGGGGGGTAAATGTAAGTTTGAATGGTAAATTAGATAATAGTTGGAGGTTAAGTGTAATCTCTAGTGTTTTAAGTGTATGATGCATTATATAGTGTGTTAGGGTGTTCGGGAATCATTACTAGTTCAAAAATAATAAAACAATGCTTCTAGCATTATTTTGGTGTTCCGGGTAATGTCCGGTTGTTCGGTTAGATACCGGTTCGTTAAAGTGTCAAGCTATTCCGTTTAATGACCTTTATGTTACTTTTTGTGACACTTTTAATTCCCGACACTTAGGAAAGCATTCAGGACCATTTTGTGATATTTTTGCACATAACTAGCTTGTTAAAAAGCTGAATTTTGCTGAAAAATATAGAATTCTGCAATATAAGTGTGTTTTAGGCACTTTCCGGCACTTTATCTATCACCTAGTGACGCAGTTTTATGGTCCTTACTTCCCTACACACCATACTAGTGTAGTACCTTGTCCCTGGCCCATACTGGGTCTCAAAACACAGTCTGTCTATGTACTGAACCCCGTCAGCATATTCCTGCTCTATCCGTTAACTGTGCTAATCGTGCTTTGTGCATCATGTATGTCAATAAAGTTTGCAGGTGATAATAAGGTGACATTATGTAATATGTGATGTACATGTAAGTATGACGCAGTAATCAGAAAGCAGTTATGTATAATTCAGCACAGTCATTAAGCATTAATTAATATTAATTAATTGTACGGATACCTGGATTTATGGGGGTTGTCACATATAACTAAGATAATCTCTTAAAAAGTGCAAAAGTGCGAAAACTATCAAAGAATACATTAAAGGCGAGTCGGATCCATGTGATTCATCTTGTCTATATGTTTTTAATTTATTTTTATTTCAGCATTTTTAGTTTTTATTTTTCGTGTTTAAAACCTTTCCTTCAAAATTTTAGTTTGATTAGACGTTGAGGATAAACCGGTACTAAAATCTCTTGTGTCCTTGGGCGACCTCGGTATCTTACCAACGCTATATATAACAACCCTCCTAAAATATTTCCGACACTCCTAAATATATCCTAAAAATATTTATAACCTCCCTATATGCTCAAAAATACATCCCGTACACGGAAAATGGACCAAAATACCTTAAAACTTACAAAAATCAAATAAAAACAAAATTATATAGACTGTGGTGGCCCGCGACGGATGAGACCAAGGGTGTCGCGGGGCGCGACGGCTATTACTTGCCGGGCACACAATTTTAACACGTGTCCTAACGCGTGTGAGGTCTACCCCTTGACTCGACAGACCTACGGCCTAGCTACCAAGTGGTCGCAGCCCGCGGCGGACAGGCCTTAGGGCGCCGCGGGGCGCGACGGGGTCAATGTTCAGCCCTATAAATGAGATCGATCAGTTTCACTTTTTCATCGTTCAATTCTCACAACTCTCTCTCTCAAATTCTCTATAGCTAAAGTAATACCCGGGCATTATACCCACTAAAATAGCGAAGCTTTGCCTCGTTGTAAGTATTTTAACCCCCGGTTACATATTAGATACGCTGCCCGATTGATCTAGGGCTCCGTTACGGCTGTTGAGGCTCTGCCTCGACGTAGTCGTTGGAGTTTCTGTCTCGGGGAGGGTATAACTAATGTAAAATGGGTTATTATACTAACGTGTGTGCATTGTTTAACTAATAGATTATAACCAGGAAGTCACAAGGAAAATACCTAAATTAGCAATGTGAGTTATCCTCTTTTTGTAAACCTTTTTGTAAACTGTTTTTACAAAACCTTTAATATTTTAAAATATAATTTGCAGTGATTTAGTCTTTGTAATTCTGCAATTACTGCCGGTATGTTGGGGTTTTGTATACAAAATATGGAACACGTTACCATTGGACAATGAGATAGCCAATGAGTAATATGACCCACAAGTCAGGATTGACAGTACTGAATGAGTAATTGTGTAGATATAAACATTGTGATCACTCTCAATACTGTGAAATAATAAAACTGTTTTGATTAAACTGGGATTCACTCACCAGTATTTCCCACTGACAAATGTTTTTAAAACGCGTTTCAGGTAACAAAATGTGAAAGCCAAATAGAAGCCAGTTGGAGAGTACTGAAGGCTTGGGAAAAGTGGCTATAAAAGTTACCTAAATAAAGAAGATATTTTATTTAAATAAAATAGGGTTTATCCCTAGAAAGAGATTGTAATGAAAACTTGGGTTTTTCCCATATATTATGGTATTTATATTTATAAAAATATGGTGGTTTACTCTAATAAAATATTTCCTAACTACGGTTCTGATGTAATTTCCGCTGCCAAACTGATAATCATCGATACCACCAAAACTAGCTCGCGGCCGCCTGTTCCCAGGAGATAGGGGCCGGGGGTTGCGACAGGAGGTGGTATCAGAGCTACAACCACTGATTTCAGCCACAGAAGTGTTCTGCTGACACCAAAACTTTATCAAATGTGTTAGGAAATAATCTACGTGATTACATGCAAATCTGTATATTATTGTTGTGTGTTATTTGACAATCTGTTAGTTTACAGTATGAGTGATCAAGGACCATCGGACGCCTATCGTCAATTGTCTAGTTCTCCTAGAGATGAAGGAACTTCTTCCCAGCCTACCCCCTCGGGGTATTCAGCTGACACAGAGGAAGTGATTTTCATATTAAGAGCGCAATCCGAAGAGCCATTCCCTACCAAAAAGAGAGGATGGTTCAGTCGGGGAGCACACGAGCGTAGGAAAAGAATGAGGATGTTACAGCAGCAGCGAGCTTTAGCAGCCGCAAATAGGGAAATGAATGCCCAGACTCAAGACATACTCAATAGTCAATTGACAAATTTCCACATACTAGCTACCACAGCCGCAGACCCAAACCTAGAACAACTCATAGCACCACAACCACTGCCACTGTTTCCAACACAACCCATGGAAACCGAACCTAACCTAGGAAACCAAATTCCAGCACCTGCTTTCGACCCAACTGAAATCCCTAGAGTCCCAGCACCCCATCCCACAGACTATGACCCATGGTTTGATGACAATAGGTCATATTCTGCACTATATCCTCAGGACGAACCAATGCAAAACCCAGTAGCACCCTACCCGGACCTTGACCCTCTAGATCCGTATGGGGATAATGACCAATATATTCGAGAAATCCTAGAAAACCCATACCCATACGAAGAACCAATGCCACAGTACCCAGACCCGATATCAGCACCCGCACCACCCATGAGCACCGAGAACATACAGGAACTCCGCACCTTTGGTGAGGAGATATTAGATGGAAGTGAAAGGATGAGACAAATAGGGGAGAGACTCGTCTAGAAATATGACGAGCGTAACATGCACTACTGGATGAACCCCTATCAGTAATAGTAATAATATATATATATATATATGTGTGTGTGTGTGTGTGTGTGTGTGTAAGTTGAAAAAAAATCCAATTACCTACTGATGCATACTAGTATTGTAATTTTTAAATTCCAGTTATCGTTTGTAATAGATATAGATATAGATATAGATATAGATATATAAAATAGAGTAAATGTCGCAATACACGACGATTTTGATCAATGTGTTTGTTTGTGCGAATGTTTGCATTAAATATTGTTTCGTAATATTAATACTTGGTAAATGTCTATAACCCAGATGGACAACGAAGGGAATCAAGAAAACCAGAATAACAATAATAATGGGAACCAATTAGATTTTTTTTTTTTTTTGAAAGGTGTAGATCGATTGGAAACCCACTACCGACTGCGCTTCAACCCTTTTTATCGGAAGCACAGCCACTCGGGTTCGAATGAGGGGGAGTGCAGTGCAGAGCCCTTCCTCGCACCTCGTGGAAACTTAATCCCGACTGCCAGGCTCGAACCCGTGACCCCAGTCAGGAACCCCGCCAAGGTGGGTAAACCTTACCACCTCACTTGCAGTGAGTGAGGATCGAACCTGAGCCTCTTTCAAGAACTCAAGCACTTTCCACCACTAGACTACAAGGTCATTGGTGGGGAACCGATAACAGTACCGTCCAACACTTAGTGGCACAAGGAATCATAGATGCTATGTCTAATATCATCCAAGCTATTAGAGAAGCTGAAAATAAAAGTAATAAAAGTAACAGTGGAAGTAAGCGATCATCTAATGATAAACATATACTTGAGGTATACAACTAATTAATCACGATATTTACTAAACATATACAAACAAATACATCAGTGCCGGCTATTGGGCCGGCCAAGCCAGGCGACGGCCCGAGGCCCAAATTTTGAAAGGGCCCGAGAAGTTTTTATTAAGTTTTATATATTATACGTACTTAAATAACCTCTACCATCGCCTATTCTAGAGCAGTTGGCAAGTGTGTCGTGTTTTGTCCTTGGGGTTTCTGGTTCGATTCCGTCATCGCGCGTTATTTTTATTTGTTTTTAGCTTTCCAGACTTTAAATGCTAAAAGTATTTATTTATGAAAGAGTTGATGAATGGGTTGTTAGTCTATTGGTTCACGAATTAAACATATACAGGATTGGTGTAGGTTCGCTCCCTCCATTTCCCACATTTTTTTCCTTTTTATTGGATTCCAGTTTATTTTAACTATGAGTTGCGTCTCCAACTTGGAAAAATATCAATATCAATATCAATATCTGTAAGTGCATCTAATATATGCAATGGCAATATCAACATCAATATCTTTAAGTGCATCTAATATCAAAAGAAAATCATATAAAGGTATACCTTCATCTAAAAATGACCTTAGGAGTAAAATATAAAAATGTTATATGTGATAATGTAATATGACAACTTTATTATATTACATTTTACTTATGCTTATAAAAACCTATTGGGCATAATATTTATTATTTATATCGAGTATCCGTATCGTATCGTATCTCACCGAACAAAACCAAGATTCGATCGATACCAATTATAGGGAGGGGCCCAAATTTTTTTATTTCGCACGAGGCCTAAAAGATTTTTAACATTCTTAGGGACGGCTCTGAAATACATACACATAAATAATTAGAAGTAGAGATCAACAATTTTCGATTTATCCGGTTCGGGCGGGTTTTTTTCCACACATAATCGTATACCAATTTCAATGTTTTTAAACTGTTTGAATAAAGGCACGACAGCCTTTAAAAACGAAGACTGGTCGTAACGTTTTACTTTTCAAGTATTAGAGGATTTACGAAATACAGTGAAGGAAAAAAAAAAGACAATTAAGAGTACGAAATTGGTTAGATTAATAATCTATATATTATTATATTATAATTCAAAGAAACGTTTATACATATAATAATTTTTAGATTCATATTTATGAAAGTTATATAGTTTAAGAAAAAAATTAAATACCCCTGTAGTTTCAAACCATAAACCGAGCTGAACTTCAGTTAGTTTTATTTTTGAACATGAAATTGGCCGGCAACTTGCATTATAATCCACTAAATGTTGCAACCATACGCGTTCAATTGGAAAAAGAAAGGAAACTACTACGTGTAGAATACGCAAAAGAATATTAAAGAAACGTTGACGAAGACTATAAAGTATAAAACAATGACTTCATTCGTTCTTTCTCTCCACTCTTATCTTATCTACATTCTTCTCATTTAACATCTTCACTGTAAACAATGGCTGAAGCCCCTGTTATTGCCCTCCTCAAAGTCATCTTTGAGAAGTTATCCAATGAAGCCTTGAAGAAATATGTTCGATCTCACGGAATTCACTCCGAGCTGAATGAACTGGAGATCACGGTGTCCCATATCCAAGCTCTGCTCAATGATGCTTCTCACAAGGAAATAACTGATGAGTCTGTTGGACTTTGGCTGAACAGTCTCCAACATTTGGCTTATGATATTGATGACGTACTGGACGATGTGGCTACTGAAGCTATCCATCATGAGCTTGCCCAGGAAGACTCAGGAGCAATCACTGGCAAGGTAAGAAAGTTCATCCCATCATGCTGCACAAACTTCTTACTAAGCCATAGTGTTGATACATATATGTGGACGCGACTCGGCTCGGTTCGACTCGGCTCAATTCGACTTGGTCGACTCGGTTAGGTCCGGCTCAAGCCCGACGTCATGACATTCCTCCGTTGTGCGCCCCAGAGTTCGACACGCGAAGCACGGAGAGCCGAGAACGTTTCCCGCTTGACACATCATCATGACATCATCATGATGATGTCATGATGATGTCATAACTTTGACTAATGACAAGTTGGACTAGCTTTGCAATCTGAACTTATGAATTTTTGTACGTGCATGAGTATGTTCAGCAACTTGGGCCAATCAGGATGCACATGGACTTCAACATTTTGGGCCAAAGCCCAATTCGTCGAAACAGCCCAGAAGTCGACGAAACATAGTCTGTTTCGTCGACCATGATCCTGATTCGTCGCCTATTGTCTGTTTCGTCAAGTGTTATGTGTCTGTGAGTATAAATAGAGTTTATTATTTCTGTTTCAGTAAAAGAAGACACAAGAAGAGAACACTCAGAGCAAAAACACACACACGAGAGTTAGAGAGAGTTTGCAGAATAGATTTGTAAACCTTGTGCTTGTAACCGAACCTTTCATTCGTATTAATACAGTGGTGTTAAACGGTGAACTTTGTGTGTCGTGTATTTTTCGTGTTCTATCTCGGTTTGCATCTCCGGTTGGATTCCGCACAACCGGGTGTGTTCGATAACAAGGATTAGGCGACTAGATCCTCCCCTAGCCGGACCTACAAGTGGTATCAGAGCCTTGGCTCTTCTCCTTGTTAAAACCGAGGTGTTTTCGGGGTGTTCTTCGGGTTTTAAAGTTCATATTTTCTGGAAAACATCTTAAAATCGGATCAAATCTTGTTGTTTTGCTGATTGTTTTTATCAAAACCATGTTATTACACATGTTTGCATGATACTTGTTGGTTTTTATTGAACTTTTAGCTGAAATATTGTGTTTGAAAAATTGTTGGTTTTCCAGAACTTCATATAGTTCATCTTACGTTCAAGTTGGTTCTTGATAAAGTCACCTTTTTTATCTTAAAAAAATTATTTGTGAAAGTTGTTTGTGTGTTGGGAAATGTTATCTGATTAAAATATTGGTAAAGACATCATTAGGTTGGTAAGTTGGGAAAGTGTGAGCCGAAAGTGGGTTTGACAAAAGCATCTTTATGTCAGAAAGTTAGAAAGATAAGATTACTTTGCAAGTTGTGTGTTTATTTAGTCAACTGGTATCACAAGATCTTGTCAACAATTAATTAGGAGCCCAAAACATAAATCAGTTTCGTCACTTTATTATAGTCAAGCCAGTTTCGTCGACCAGAATTGTGCTTAAACAAGATTTCTGTTTCGTCACTATTCATTACATTTCTGTTTCGTCGGACAATTACCAAATCAGTTTCGCCAAGCCCATTTTCACAAATCTGTTTCATCGATAAAACAAGCATTGGGCCTGTTTCGTCAATTATCAAGCCCAAAACTTAAAACTGTTTCGCCAAAAGACTTTCCGGTTTCGTCAAACAAGTTTATAAATTCTGTTTCGTAAAAATAACAAAGTCTGTTTCGTGGAACTTTGGTTTCGTCGAAACACTTGTGAATTTTTTTTAACAGAAGGTTTGAAGAAGGTATTTAACAGTTTGTTTCGAGTGTGATTTTCAGGTATTCTTTTTCTTGATCAAAAATGAATCCAAGATGGGGTACTCCGGTAAATACAGAGATGTATTTTGGTACTCCGTCTCCGGATAGTGGAAAGTATAGAAACACGAGTTTGTCTCCTTCGTGGGCCGAATCTCCCGCACCGGTATCTTCTCAAGCTAATGCAATTTCTACCGGTCAATGGGCATTCGTATCAAATCAAACTCCAAGTATTCAAAGCATTCTCTTAAGCGAGAGCGAAACCGGAAGTTTGAATCGGCCTCCAAAGTTGATGCACTTATACGAATATCCAGGATGGATTGACAGATTTCATACATACGTCCTTGGACAAAATACAGAATTGTGGTTGCGGTTCATCACAGATTTCGATCAAACAATAGAGGTTGCCGCATCATCTGCTGCTACGTTTGCAGATCTTACGGAAGATCAGAAGAAGGTCTATGATTTGGAAAAGAAGGCATATGCCATTCTTACTCAGGCGTTAAGTAAAGATATTTATCATCAATTTGTCAGTTACAAGACAACGAAGAGGTTGTGGGACGCATTGAAGACAAGGGGCGTAGGAAATGAAGCGACACGCCAATTGAGACGTGAATTGCTAAAGAAAGAGTTTGATGGTTTTACTTGTATGGAGAATGAATCTTTAGGAGATTTGACAAGTCGATTTAATCATTTGCTGACTGAATTGGCAAATTTTGAGGTTGTTACAACTCCAGCAGAGATTGTGAAAAAGTTTGCAGATGCGTTGCCACATCAATGGAATACTTTCTTGGAAATCATGAAGTACAATGGCACATTAGCTACAACAAACTTCAATGACTTTGTTCAACTCCTGGAAAACAAGAATCAGGAAGAAACTCTCAAGGCAAAAAGAGTTCCCGTGCCACAAAATCCTGAAATGTATTATGGAACTTCTCGCACTTATACAAAACCTTCTTCACACGCTCCAATTCAAACAGCGTTTGTGTCTAGCACTGACATGTATGGCAATACTATCCAAGTTCCGGTCAAGCCTCCTCCAACAGACATGTATGGAAATCCGCTTGAACCAGTTCCTCAACCAGTACCACAACAGCAAAGCCAACGACCTATCAGAGCAACTGATATGTTCGGAAATCCATTACCTCTTCGATCTACCGGACCAACAGACATGTATGGGAATCCGCTTCCTCCTCAATCTACCGGACCAACAGACATGTATGGGAATCCACTTCCTCCTCAACAGCAAGCGTGTTATGGAAGCACATCATCTGCTGGTCAACAATCAAAGCCAAATACAGTACGGCTCGACACCTCAAGCTTTTCTAAAGTCAGTGTGGAAGTAGCAAAGGAACACATGGAGCTGCTAAACACTTTGGTGAGCGCATACTGTGGATTAGTGGAAGGTCAGATTGGTAACATTAATCTGACACAAGAAGACTATCAGCGGATCGATAAAGAGGAGATGGAGATGATGGACATCAAGTGGGCCTTTGCCAGTGCTGTTAGGCGAGCAAAGGATTTCATGGAGAGAACTGGCAGAACCAGCTTGGAAAGCAAGAAAGACACCAAGTATGGGTTTGATAAGCAGGCTGTTAAGTGTTTCAATTGTGGTGAACGTGGTCATTTCAAACGTGAATGTACGAGGCCATCTCAACATGGAAACCAAAATCCTTTCAGAGGTCAAGGCAACAGGGCAAATCAGAACCAAGTAAGGAACAATGAGCGCACATTGGTGCCTGTCAACAACCAGAGTCAAGCAGGACCATCTAATGCCAACCAGGCACTTGTGGTTCAAGTAGATGAAGGTTGTGATTGGTCAATTCAGTTGGGAAATGATGCTCCAGATGGAACAGCTTGTTTTGCTGAAGTTGTCAAGGATCTTAAACACGCCAGTGGTGGAGAATCTTCCACCAATGGTGATGAATCTTCTGAAGATGAAGACAGCTCCGGTTACAGTGGAAGTTCAGATGAAGAGTCTTCGAGTTCAGGGAATGATCAGGAAGATGACACATCAAGTGCGTCAGTTAATGCAGATATTGATGAGCTATTGGAAGAAGCTGGAGCAGGAATTCAAAGAAGATCTATTTTGGTGGATCAAGCTGCTTATTCTTCGTCTTCTCTCCATTCAGCCTTTATGGCTAATGTCGACAGTTCATCAAGTCAGGTATGTGTCGATGAACCCACTTCTGTTAGTTGTGATAACTGTGATAGTTTAAATGTTAAATGTGCTGATTTAGAGGCAAACATGTCTGAGTTGCAAGGCAAACATGATGCTTTACAAGCTAGTTTGTTTGACTTGCAAGACAAACATGTTTCATTGAATGATAAGTGGTGTGAGCTGCAAAGAAAACACGAGGCTTTGCAAGAGAAATATGATGTGACATTCATTCACAATCAGAAATTGACCGTTGATCTTTCGAAGTGCACTGAAGCCAACATGTTTTATGAAAACCATGAAAAGGAGTTTAAATCGGTAATTGAAAAATTAAAGTGTCACACCCCGATTTCCACGTGTCACCGGTGGGCCCGGTGGGGGAGTATCGTGACGTGGTTGGCAACGTAATAGTCAAACAACACAATATAATAATGCACAGCGGAAGCAAATTTAAAAATAAGATACAACCGAATTTATTTATTGTAATCAAAGTCACAATATCCGGTGTTTATCCACAGAACGGATCGAAACAAAATAATATTTATAGTTCAACAGACTTCTGGCATCCTAAGCTTGCGAGACTTTTTATCGATGCTTAAGAGACAATCCAGCCAATTTCGCTTAGTACCTGCATTCAGTCTTTTTAGGAAAATACGTCAGTTTACACTGGTAAATACAATCAACTGACTCATTTTGGAAAATGATTAAAAATTGGTTTGGATGCACAAGGCATAAATCCTTAATCGAATAAATTGCAGATAGCTTTTACTGGTTCTCCTAATCTGGAACGAAGGTTTAATATAACCTATTAGAATACTAACGGGCCTTTAATTAAGCTTAAGCTTAGACCGGTCAGTTTTAATGATACGGTTCGTACGCACGATTAAGCGAAGACCGGATAGAATGTGATTTAGACCCGACAAGTTTGAGGACTTGTTTAATATGGGTTTACTATTCACATTCTGGATTTTGAGATAAAAATGATATCGTTTGACACGTTTCGGCTAGTTTATGCAAACTAGTTACATAAACCGAACCGAACGCGTATAATGCATAACGGGTAACCGAAAGGGTCGCGAACAGGTTTCCTAAGTCAATACGCTTTAAATATGTTGTGATATCATCATGATATCTTCCATAATGCCCATAACGAGTTTAATCCCTAAATATGCCTCGTAGGGGTATTTCGGTCATTTTAAGGGTTATAAAAGAGATTTATAATACTTCTGAGATACGGGTCTGATTTAATCAGCAAAATTATTAATTTTAGCAGACCACAACAGTTGGTGAAGAGTCTCATTTCCCAAAATGGTTTTAAACCCAAATTATGCGTTTAATACGCGTATGAAGCCGTTTTAAGCGACGTACGGTTTAAAATACCATTCTGAGTTTTCTGATCAGCAAAACAGGCTCAAAACACTCTAATTATCATTTTAAATCAGTGGCAATTGGATTGGTATCAAACGGATTCGTAAAACTCGTTTTTATGGCCTAAAAGGGCATATTCGGTATTAACCGAATCAATGCGATAAGCCTAGCTTAAGATCAGTTTAAAAATAATTAAAAATCTTCAAAAATCCCAAAATATTATTTAACATCAGTGGGTAAAAGTTTTGGTACCGAAAATCGGGTTTAGATAGGCTATGCGCTAATCGCGCCGTTTAATTAATAAAAAGCTTATTATTTACGCTAATGCGCATATCTCCTAATCTAGACCTCCGATTGACGTGAAAATTTACGTACATGTTTAATAATCAGTAACTAAGATTATTGTACTTCCACATTTTCAAAATTCTCGTTGTAAGGTCATAAGGGCGTTATGGTCCAAATTAAGCGATTAACGGAAACGTGTGCATGCATCGGATAATCAACGAAACAAGTACAGAGACTTATACTATCATGCAACCCTACTCTAATGAAGCACTAAGGCATCTTCAAATCAAACTAAAACGGGTCAGAACCGAAGTCAAAGCAAAAGTCAAGGTTTTGCGCCTTTCGGTTCCGAACCGGGTTTAAACAGAAATTTGTCGAGTCGGACAAGCGTAAACAAGTTTTTATACTTATTATTAAGTTATATTAAGGTCAGAACAGGTTACACGCCTCACGGATTGCCAATCACGCGTTAAATCACAAATTGCATTTCTGTTGACTTTTTCGATTAATGTTTGACTCGACAAACGAACTAGTTAGGATGGGAATCAGGGGGAACCCTTTTAGGGTCTTGTTACCCACATAATTACCAACCTAACGGTACTTTTAATCTGACATACGACTGAGCTATCGTTACTTAATCACGAAGTCAACCGTTAAGCACGATGTATTGACTTTTAAGCTAATTATAAAGCTAGAATTAATTTAGAAGGGTTAGGCAACTTACTAGATGATTAATGGTTGATTAGGAAGGAGTTGCAATTGCCCTTGAGCTCCAGAACTTGATCAGTTGCTGAATTGAAGTGGAATGATCAATGTTGCAAAGGAATGGCCTTATATAGTGGGTTTACACACCACAAGTGCTTGACAAACAAGTCTATGATCATCCACAAAAGATTGACACATGTCCTAGAGTCCTAGGGGTGTTTTAGGGGCCAATTATATGTGAGAAAATCGATCAAAGTTCATGCACCAAGCTTGTGGCAGACAAGGGACCAAGAAACAATGTTTCTGTCCAGATGTTGCAGTCGCGTAGCGCGACGCCTCCAGGCTTCATGCTCGCGCTACGCGAGCATGTGTATTTCATCCAAAAAATTTTATTTAATTGCTGTTTGATCCTTGGCTCTTCAAATCTTGTACAGACATTCGATTATTGTTGTATGAACCTTTAAAATTGATATATAGGGGCTTTAAAACATATACCCACTTTGTTAAGCCCTCGGGTAACTAAATTGTTACCCGAAAAGGTCTAACTTTCAACGTTTACGCTTTAAACCCTCGCACACGAATTTGATCACAACTTTCTCATACGTTGACGAAACTTTATGAAATTTTAACCGTGCATTCTAGTGAGCATAATTTATCGTTACAAAGCTTCGGGTATGTCAAAAGGTCACTCAGAGGTATAAATTAAACATGTTGACACGTTTAACCCCTGTAGTTTGTAATCTCTCACTTTCAGCCTCGTATGATCCATGATTTATTCGTTTGAAGGTATGAGCACCACGTAGGGTTAGTATACATTATATTTATTCACAGTTGACACTTAGAATACGTATATTCACATACTTTCCATGTTCGTCAGCTTTAGTCCTTTTATAATATTTCTTTCACACGTTTAAACATTATGACACGTGTCAATATATTACAGGACGTGAATTTCCGAGGTGTTACATCCTCACCCCCTTAAAATAAATCTCGACCCGAGATTTACTGAAATAAGTAAGGGTACTTTTCTTTCATCGTGGATTCAACCTCCCACGTGTATTCGGGACCTCTACGGGCATCCCATTTGACCTTTACAAAAGGTATATGCTTCCTTCGAAGCTTCTTTACCTGTCGATCTTCAATCGACAAAGGTTTTTCCACAAACGTTAAGCTCTTATCTATTTGCACATCTGTATGTGGCATGACATGTGAATCGTCAGCGGAACACTTCTTTAGATTGCAGATGTGGAACACATTGTGAATTCCACTGAGCTCTTCTGGTAAGTTCAACTTGTAGGCAACTGACCCGACACGTTCGATAACCTCGAAAGGTCCTATGTATCTCGGGCTTAGTTTGCCTTTCTTACCAAATCGCATCACTCCTTTCCAGGGTGACACTTTAAGTAGGACTTTGTCACCTACTTCGAAGTGAAAATCCTTACGACTTGGATTCGCGTAACTCTTCTGCCTATCCCGGGCAGCTTGGAGATTGTTACGAATCTGGACAATCTTGTCCGTCGTTTCGAACACGATCTCTGGTCCTGATAACTGGACTTCTCCAACTTCCGCCCAACAAACTGGCGATCTACACTTTCTACCGTATAATGCCTCAAAAGGCGCAGCCTTTATGCTGGTATGGTAGCTATTGTTGTAGGAGAATTCGATCAATGGTAGGTTCTTATCCCAGCTACCTCCCAAATCGATCGCACATGCACGTAGCATGTCTTCCAACGTTTGAATAGTACGCTCACTCTGACCGTATGTCTGAGGATGGTAAGCCGTACTAAAGTTCAAACGTGTGCCCAAAGATTGTTGGAAACTCTTCCAAAAATGTGACGTGTACCTAGTATCCCGGTCAGAGATAATAGCTACAGGTATGCCGTGTAGGGCTACAATCTTATCAACATATAACTGGGCTAACATATCGGAGCTATAAGTCTCCTTGATGGGTAAGAAATGAGCTGACTTAGTCAGTCGGTCAACTATAACCCATATCGTATCATTTCCTTTCCTCGTCTTGGGTAACTTGGTAATAAAATCCATAGTTACCATTTCCCACTTCCACGTAGGAAGTTCAGGCTGTTGTAGCAAACCTGACGGTTTCTGATGCTCGGCTTTGACTTGCGCACATGTCAAGCATTTTGCTACATGGGCGGCTACAGACTTTTTCAAGCCTATCCACCAATAATTTGCCTTTAAATCCTGGGTAGCTGATGGCAAATTCTTAATCGTTGCCTAATTAGGGTTGCGGTATGTATGCATAAGCAATATGAACCGCCTTTCTTATTTAACAATATAAAACCCTCAGAAGATTGAGTCAGGCTATATGTGCCTATGTCTTAAAACCTACTAAATCAAGGTTTCGATTTTTCCCATAATCGATATGGAGTTTTCATAATACTCCAGCCCCCAGCGGGATGTTAATCTTAGTTCTACCTGTCTTCCAGGAGGTAAGCAGGGAAAACTTATGAGAAGATAATTAAGATACAAGGAGGCTATAGAGATTTTCCATATCTCAGGCTCCAGTTCATCCATCATTGTTCGGGTCAAATGAGTGACACCTTTATGTTATAAGTCCACGAATTTCTTAATCGGGAACATTTACTTGGAGAAAATTTTTTTTCCATTTTTGGATGTCTTCTTTGAATACTACTAGTCGACTTTAGTACAATATGATCATTGGGATATCTTAGGGTTCCATGTATTAAACCTCCATGCTGATCAGACATGGAAATAATCTATGGGACACACTAGGATACGCCAATCCTCATATGACACTTTAATCAAACATAGTTTGGCATTCGCAGGCGATAGAAAACAATGAGAAAATAATTAAAATAACATATGTTGTCGTACTCTATGCGAAGAAAGAGTACTCTTAGATTTTTCGGAAGGATTCCTTGCCGATACTAGAAGAATCGGTTACTACGGTTTCCTTGGTAGCTATACCTTGTGGATGATAAAAAAATTGCTAAGTTTATGGTTCATGAAGACTTATTATTGCCTGTATTAAAAACAGGATACTTAGCAGAAATTATCATTGATAAATGATAAGGAAGTTTATTGTACAAGTGCTTATATTTAATTAATAATGGAAGTTTCACAAACTAGGCACCTAGCTCAGTTGGCTAGGCGCGCGAAAGGGTGCGGCCGGCCTGGACCCAGGTTCGAATCCGGGGATGGCCAGTTCCACCATTTTTTTTTATGTTTAATATTAATTAATTGTACGGATACGTGTAATTATGAGAGTTGTCTCATAAGGAGTCTTGATAATTAATTGCTTCTTATTACCCACAATATGGGCTTGATTTTATCATTAAATTGAGTCCTTGTATTTAACGGAACTAGGACATCAAAAAATGATTCCTAATGGATATAAAACATCCATCTATTAATGCTGAAGTAGTCTCAGAGGTATACCGGCTTCTTACCGAACTTTCGTTGCTTTTTATTAAGCCTGTACTTGCTCTCTTTCTCAGATTTCTGGGAGTTATTCTCCTTCTTTTGGTTCATCCTTCATATACGAAGTGTGAACAAAACCTCTTCTCATGAGTAATTGAACATGGTTTTTTTTTAAATGAAATTCAGAGCGAGGAGCATTCGGCTCTTTAGATTATTTCATGATCTTTCCATGGTCCTTTCAACTGCTGCGTCAACCACAGCTTGAAGATTAACTCCATTAATATTGAGGTTTACGTTTGTAGTTTTATTAACTTTCGTCGTCTTATTAGCATTGCGACTTTCGTCTACCTCATCCGAGTTTTCCATACTCGAAACTTGGTACCAATCACCAAGATTTAACCATTATTAGTCATCATCCTGATGACCTGACTTAGGTTAGCCACGGCATTCATAAGCCGTATGGGCTATTCTGTTCCGAACATTCATAGTGAATGTTATTTGAACGTATTTCCATTATATTTAGCCTAGGTCACAACGGGACCATCAATGGCATGCAAAGTTTGGAGCGAGTCCAATACCTGCTTAACAGGGGACCATAATGTCACAACTGTCTTTGTCACTAGGACGATTATAAATAGCTCAAAGGCTTTTATTATATATATATACATATATGGCAGAGAAGCCTGTCTCGAGGGACGTAGAAAAATATGGCATAAAGCACAGTCATGAAGGACATAAGTAATCATATGGCGCGAAGGCCTTGTCGTGATGACATTTAGATATGGCACAAACGGCCTTGTTATAAGGACATTCATTAAATTTGGTACAAAGGCATGTCACCAGGCATGTTAACATTTAATATGTTAACTTGTCACGAATGACCAATTATAGCACATAAGCTTGTCCTGAATGACTTTAAAACATAACTCGATGGTCTATTTTCTTTTTTTTTTCAAGGACCTTAATTTATAAGCCGCAATCTTATTAGATTAGGGCTTCAAGGTTTGAACGTGGTTCTTCACCTTTGGACAGGGAGTCATAACTGTCATCGTCTTGAAAGACGATTCTTTTGGCAGAAAAATAAGCCAATCAACATCACTAATGGATGTTTATATATATAACCATCGTATCTAATGATATTAGTCATGATCACATCGATCATATTGACTATTAGGTTTGGGTATAACCACACCATTTTGAACAGGGGATCATAAAGATCACTACTATCTTTGTCTAACCGACACTATAATAAAGTTTAGCCCGTAGGCATTTCATCACGATGGGCGTTAATATTATGATCATTATACTGAGGATACTAGTCAGGATTGCACTGATAGTATAGACTATGGGAATTGAGTATAGCTCACCCCCTTGGCAAAGAATCACAAAAGATTACAATTGCCTTGTCTCAGTTGGACGATATAATATAGCCCTTAGGCGGAACATCATTACGGATGTTAAGATTTTTAATCATCGTATTGATGATTTTTGTCATGATCGTATTGATCATATAAACTATTAGGCTTGAGCATAGCTCACCACCTCGGACAGGGAATCGTAAAGATCACAATGTCTTTGTCACACATGGACAGTATAATTTGGCCCATAGGCGAAAACATCACTCATGGAGGTTTATAATAGGTTCATCCTATTAGAAGATATAAGTCATGATTGCATTAATCATATTGACTATTTGGCTTGAGCATAGCTCACCACCTTAGACAAGGAATCATAAAGATAACAATGTCAATGTCTCAAATGGACAATATATTATAGCCCGTAGGCAAGACATCTCAAAAAGGATGTTAAATAATCATATCAAATGATATTAGTCATGATCGCATTGATCATATAGACTATTATGTTTAGACATAGTCCAATATTTTAGACAGGAGGTCGAAGACCACCCCTGTTGTTGTCTTATCGGACAACAAGTTTAGTCCGTAGGCACTTCATCACTAACGGATGTTTATAATATGATCATCTTATAGGATGATATAAGCCATGATTCCTAGATCACTAGGCTAGATTTGAGAATTGGAAGAATCTAATATAAGGGTGACTGTTGTGATTTTCTCGAATCACATTTGTCAAGAGTGCTAACACATTCGTAGGTGTTAACAAGGATCTGAATCCCTTGAGTAGGTTTCACCACCTTGGCCGCGTAGGCTAGGTTTCACCTTTAAGATTTCCTTTCAAAATGCATACTGGCAGGGAAGGAAGGATATTTATTTTATTCAGGATTTTTATCATAAATCCTAATTCATAAGTTAATAATAACACAATTGGTCTATTTGCGTAGACAAGTTTAATTATAAGCCATGATTTCGGAGAATCGAGGCGTTAAGGTTTGAATCAAAGTTCATTACCTTTTTCTTGACAGGAAGTTGTAGGCTACCACTGTCTTTTAGTCTCAGAGGACATTATCTATAGCCCGTAGGCACTTCCCTTCTAAGGGATGTTTATAACGGAATTGCCCCTTAGGGAAATTCATTAACCATGGTAAACAGAGACCATATTTGGTTAATTTATTAATCATATATATATTTAGGATTTCTATTATAATTTATCCTAATTATAAAACATTAATAGTTTTATTAGTGGCACCCAATGGCCTGGTCACGTGGACATTCATAAATTTTGAGCTTATGATTTCGGAGAATCAAGCATGTAAGTATTTTGGCACAATAGGCCTAGTCACAAGGACAATTATAAATTAATATGCTATGATTTCAGAGAATTAAATCATTTGAGGTTTGAACCTAGTTCATTACCTTTTCTGACAGGGAGTCATAGCTACCACTGTTATTTTGGCTCATGTGGAAATGAGAAAGGCCCGTAGGCACTATTTTACCACGTATGGTTAAAATATGATCATTTTAATTGATGATGTAAACCCAGGATTCAGCGATCATTAAACTGGGTTAGGGATCTTTTGAAGAATCCTTAATAACGTGTGTGATTTCCAATGAATCACATCTGCTGGGAGTGTTAACATGTTTTCAGATGTTAACTGAAATACGAATCTTTTAAACAGGTCTTACCATCTTGGCCCGGTCTTATAATTTACCCGAAGGCTAGGTTTCACACTTAAGATTCTTAATTTAATGGTTTGAATCTTTTTAACAGGTCTTACCATCTTGGCCCGGTCTTTTAATTGACACGAAGGCTAGGTTTCACACTTAAGATTCTTAACTTAATTAACGCAGAACAAATTTTAAATTGAGGTGTTAATATGGATCTGAATCTAATTATGGAACTACCATCTTGGCCCGGTCTTAAAATGACACGTGGCTAGGTCTTGTCCTTTTTAGACTTTGCCATTTTATAATAATGGTAGATCTTATAAAAGAAATGTTATTTTACATTTATTTAATATTCCTTATTTAGAATGAAAGTTTAAACTTAATCATTCCACTATATAAAAATAAAAGTATAAAGTTGCCCTAAGCGGGACTTGAAAGGAATAGTGTTGTCCTCGAAGGGACAAAAATAAATATGTCCTTATAAGGACTATCAAAGAAACGATCTGTAGTAAAAGGATTTTCCTCTTCATTTATTTCCTGAATGCTTTCTCCTTGGTTGTACGTTTCATCCTGGTCGCGGTACTAAGCTCAGCATCTCAGGGCTCCGGGTGTGGAGAACTCCTATTACGGCTTCTTCGCTTGGCGACGTATCCAATAAAAATTTGGAAGTTAAAATTTTATAGATTAGGATTGAGAACATTCCTAAGTTAAGTCTAGACTCGAAAGTTTAAATATGTGCAATTGTGTAACTGAGATTAAACACAAAAGGTTAGTGTTTAATTCACTCAGAGTTGGCTCTGATACCAACCTGTCACACCCCGATTTCCACGTGTCACCGGTGGGCCCGGTGGGGGAGTATCGTGACGTGGTTGGCAACATAATAGTCAAACAACACAATATAATAATGCACAGCGGAAGCAAATTTAAAAATAAGATACAACCGAATTTATTTATTGTAATCAAAGTCACAATATCCGGTGTTTATCCACAGAACGGATCGAAACAAAATAATATTTATAGTTCAACAGACTTCTGGCATCCTAAGCTTGCGAGACTTTTTATCGATGCTTAAGAGACAATCCAGCCAATTTCGCTTAGTACCTGCATTCAGTCTTTTTAGGAAAATACGTCAGTTTACACTGGTAAATACAATCAACTGACTCATTTTGGAAAATGATTAAAAATTGGTTTGGATGCACAAGGCATAAATCCTTAATCGAATAAATTGCAGATAGCTTTTACTGGTTCTCCTAATCTGGAACGAAGGTTTAATATAACCTATTAGAATACTAACAGGCCTTTAATTAAGCTTAAGCTTAGACCGGTCAGTTTTAATGATACGGTTCGTACGCACGATTAAGCGAAGACCGGATAGAATGTGATTTAGACCCGACAAGTTTGAGGACTTGTTTAATATGGGTTTACTATTCACATTCTGGATTTTGAGATAAAAATGATATCGTTTGACCCGTTTCGGCTAGTTTATGCAAACTAGTTACATAAACCGAACCGAACGCGTATAATGCATAACGGGTAACCGAAAGGGTCGCGAACAGGTTTCCTAAGTCAATACGCTTTAAATATGTTGTGATATCATCATGATATCTTCCATAATGCCCATAACGAGTTTAATCCCTAAATATGCCTCGTAGGGGTATTTCGGTCATTTTAAGGGTTATAAAAGAGATTTATAATACTTCTGAGATACGGGTCTGATTTAATCAGAAAAATTATTAATTTTAGCAGACCACAACAGTTGGTGAAGAGTCTCATTTCCCAAAATGGTTTTAAACCCAAATTATGCGTTTAATACGCGTATGAAGCCGTTTTAAGCGACGTACGGTTTAAAATACCATTCTGAGTTTTCTGATCAGCAAAACAGGCTCAAAACACTCTATTTATCATTTTAAATCAGTGGCAATTGGATTGGTATCAAACGGATTCGTAAAACTCGTTTTTATGGCCTAAAAGGGCATATTCGGTATTAACCGAATCAATGCGATAAGCCTAGCTTAAGATCAGTTTAAAAATAATTAAAAATCTTCAAAAATCCCAAAATATTATTTAACATCAGTGGGTAAAAGTTTTGGTACCGAAAATCGGGTTTAGATAGGCTATGCGCTAATCGCGCCGTTTAATTAATAAAAAGCTTATTATTTACGCTAATGCGCATATCTCCTAATCTAGACCTCCGATTGACGTGAAAATTTACGTACATGTTTAATAATCAGTAACTAAGATTATTGTACTTCCACATTTTCAAAATTCTCGTTGTAAGGTCATAAGGGCGTTATGGTCCAAATTAAGCGATTAACGGAAACGTGTGCATGCATCGGATAATCAACGAAACAAGTACAGAGACTTATACTATCATGCAACCCTACTCTAATGAAGCACTAAGGCATCTTTGAATCAAACTAAAACGGGTCAGAACCGAAGTCAAAGCAAAAGTCAAGGTTTTGCGCCTTTCGGTTCCGAACCGGGTTTAAACAGAAATTTGTCGAGTCGGACAAGCGTAAACAAGTTTTTATACTTATTATTAAGTTATATTAAGGTCAGAACAGGTTACACGCCTCACGGATTGCCAATCACGCGTTAAATCACAAATTGCATTTCTGTTGACTTTTTCGATTAATGTTTGACTCGACAAACGAACTAGTTAGGATGGGAATCAGGGGGAACCCTTTTAGGGTCTTGTTACCCACATAATTACCAACCTAACGGTACTTTTAATTTGACATACGACTGAGCTATCGTTACTTAATCACGAAGTCGACCGTTAAGCACGATGTATTGACTTTTAAGCTAATTATAAAGCTAGAATTAATTTAGAAGGGTTAGGCAACTTACTAGATGATTAATGGTTGATTAGGAAGGAGTTGCAATTGCCCTTGAGCTCCAGAACTTGATCAGTTGCTGAATTGAAGTGGAATGATCAATGTTGCAAAGGAATGGCCTTATATAGTGGGTTTACACACCACAAGTGCTTGACAAACAAGTCTATGATCATCCACAAAAGATTGACACATGCCCTAGAGTCCTAGGGGTGTTTTAGGGGCCAATTATATGTGAGAAAATCGATCAAAGTTCATGCACCAAGCTTGTGGCAGACAAGGGACCAAGAAACAATGTTTCTGTCCAGATGTTGCAGTCGCGTAGCGCGACGCCTCCAGGCTTCATGCTCGCGCTACGCGAGCATGTGTATTTCATCCAAAAAATTTTATTTAATTGCTGTTTGATCCTTGGCTCTTCAAATCTTGTACAGACATTCGATTATTGCTGTATGAACCTTTAAAATTGATATATAGGGGCTTTAAAACATATACCCACTTTGTTAAGCCCTCGGGTAACTAAATTGTTACCCGAAAAGGTCTAACTTTCAACGTTTACGCTTTAAACCCTCACACACGAATTTGATCACAACTTTCTCATACGTTGACGAAACTTTATGAAATTTTAACCGTGCATTCTAGTGAGCATAATTTATCGTTACAAAGCTTCGGGTATGTCAAAAGGTCACTCAGAGGTATAAATTAAACATGTTGACACGTTTAACCCCTGTAGTTTGTAATCTCTCACTTTCAGCCTCGTATGATCCATGATTTATTCGTTTGAAGGTATGAGCACCACGTAGGGTTAGTATACATTATATTTATTCACAGTTGACACTTAGAATACGTATATTCACATACTTTCCATGTTCGTCAGCTTTAGTCCTTTTATAATATTTCTTTCACACGTTTAAACATTATGACACGTGTCAATATATTACAGGACGTGAATTTCCGAGGTGTTACATAAAGAAAGATAAAACCGAGTTAACTAAAATGGTTTCCAGAAAACAAACTGACATTAATTTGTATATAACTCGTCTTGAGGTAATGCAAAAGGAAATGGCTTGTGTGAAAACTGAAAGTGAGGCGATCCAACTTAAGCTAGACAGTTATTTGAGCTCTAGCTATGTGTTGGATCACATCATTGACGTACAGAAAGAGAAACGGGATGTCACATGCATTGGATACAAGAAATGTCCACCACCTGTGAGACATAATTATGATGCCATGCCGGATGAGGAAGATAGAGTTTTCTTTGAACCATCTGTTCCTTTAGATGTTGAGGAATTTGCAACAGGACTCGGATACAAGAAGGAAGTATCATCAGATTCAGATGCGTCAGCAGATACATTTGTAACTGCTGAACAAAATCAGGATCCTCCAGTTGTGATTGAGGATGCTGATTCTTCTGATGATGAATCTGATGATACTGATTCAGCAAAGTCTGATGCGGTAATCAAAGAAGAGGACATACCTCTTGAGAATCATATTCTATGTGATCCTCCCGCAAAGCCCGCTAAGACTGCTGCAACCGAGTCCACGTCTGCAAAAGAGTCGGAGAGTGTGGATTTACTGTACACTCTTGTTGGTGATAATAAAATTTATTCAGACAAAGATTTTCCTATTAAGAATGTTAATCAATCATTAATCAGTAAAGTCTTTGAAAATTCAACAAGTAAGTTTTTGGGAAAGACAGGATCACGTGTTACAGTAACACAGTGCCCTCCTATCCCAAAGGCTGAAGTTAGAAAACAATTTGGCAATCAGAAATTACCAACAGAGAAAAGGCAGCAAAATCATAACAAACAAAAAGGAAAATTGGCGGCTCAAAGTCAAAAGAAGCCAAATCAAAAGAAGAACAAGAATGTGAACTTTGTGAAATCTAAGGGAACAGACAAAATTGAAAAGTTTGAAAATCAATCTAACTTAGATTTTGTCAAGAAAGCAACAGTGATGAAAAGGAATGAACCAAATAGTTCAAAACCTAGTACCTCGGGATCACAAAGTTCATCATCGGCAAGACGATCACATGATACTTTGGGGTTTGTTGAACGAAGATCATGTTTCGAATGTGGTACAATTGGACATGTAATTCGAAATTGTCCGTATCTTCATAAATTAAAAGCCAAAGAAGATGGTCCCCGTGAACACAATCACCAAAAGCGATCTGTTTCTGTAAAACAAGATCCCCGACTTGTAAAAGAAAGGGAAAAGAAACAGAAACGCCAACAAGTCAAGGTGATTGAAAAGGCACTTAAAACTGATGTGGTTCAAAAACAATCTGTTTCAGTTAAGCCAGAAAACTCAAAATTTTCGAAAACTTCAAACAATCACGAAGTTAAATTGTCAAACAATCAAACTGGTAAAACTCAACAGACATGGAAACCTAAATTGACCACAAGTTCAGAGGGACCATCACAATTTATGAATCATCAAAGAATAGAAGTTATTGTTATTGATGAAAATGGAAGACCCAAGACCACAATGGCTTGGGTCCCCATCTCCAACTAATCAAGTAAGTTCATGTGCAGGGTGTTCCAGGAGGAACTATCAGTAGTCATTGGATTGTTGATAGTGGGGCATCCAGGCACATGACAGGCGACATGAAGCTTCTCTACGACGTCAAATCTATTAGAGGAGGTTATGTTGCTTTTGCTGGAGACAAAGGCGGATATATTACGGGTGAAGGAATGATTTCCAACGGGGTTGTTAGCTTTGATAAGATCAACTTCGTACAACAACTTGATCACAATCTTCTTAGTGTTTCTCAAATTTGTGATAAGCAGTTCTCAGTACACTTTGATGCAAATGGATGTTATGTGCTGAAACCCGGCTTCAAAATTCCGAAAGAATGGATTCTCTTATCGGCTCCAAGGATAAATGATCTGTATGTCCTTGATATGAGCCAAGCTATCACAACGTCTGCACAAGCAACCTGTTTCGTTTCCAAAGCCACAGAAAAAGACTCAATCTCTTGGCACAGACGAATGGGTCACATTCACTTACGCAAAATGAATCATTTGGTGTCAAATGAATTGGTGAATGGTGTTCCTCTTAAAAACTTTCATCTTCAAGACATCTGTGTCTCGTGCCAGAAAGGAAAACAAACGAAGAAGCGACATCCTACAAAGAAAATCAACACGGTGGCTGTTCCTCTTGAACGTTTGCACATGGATTTGTTCGGTCCTGTCAAGCACAAAAGCATTAGGAATGATCAATACTGCCTCGTGATAACTGATGATTATTCAAGATTTTCTTGGGTGGCGTTCATGGCACACAAGAGTGAAACCTTCGGTATTATCAAAAACTTGATCATTCAGATTGAGAATCTATATAAGTTGAAGGTTAGGCGGATACGTAGCGACAATGGTACTGAATTCAAAAATCATGCCATGGCGGAGTTTTGCACTTCAAAAGGTATTCTTCACGAATTTAGTGCAGCTTATACTCCTCAACAGAATGGCGTCGCTGAACGTAAAAATCGTACATTGATCGAGACTGCTAGGACTATGTTGGTAGAGTCACAATTGCCGATTCCATTCTGGACTGAAGCTGTGGCCTCTGCATGTTATACGTTGAACCGAGTCCTTACAGTCAAAAGGCACAACAAGACCTGCTTTGAGCTTATTAACAAACGGAAACCAGATTTGTCATATCTTGAACCGTTTGGAGCTCCGTGCACTCTAATCGATCCTAATGGAAAGTTTGGGGCAAGAGCCAAAGAAGGATACTTTCTTGGGTATTCCACCCCGAACTTAAGAGTCTGGAATCTAGAGACTAAAAGGGTCGAGGAATGGTCTGAAGTCAGAGTACAAAGGCACACTTTACCAGTCAGAAATCCTGGTCAGCCTTGGATGTTTGAGTACGATGACTTTTTCAATTCGATCAATGTTGAAGCAGTTGAAGAAAATGCTGCAGCAAGGATGTTTTTCGAGAGTGACAATGCAACAGATTCACCGCTGGTTCGTCCCATTATTGTCAATCAAGAACCATCTTCAGTGAATAATAATGCTCTCGATAATGAGGATTTTCACGATGCTACCGAATTGAACGAATCTTCAGAGGATGATGAATTTCTAGATGCAGATCAAGAAGCTCCAACAACAGCAGTTCATGGTACTTCAGAGGGTACTCCTCCAGTGGACGTCCCTAGAACAGCTGAAGCTACTACATCATCCTCTTCGTCAATTCCGGGCATTGAATTGGTTGTTGATCTCAATCTCAACAATCTGGGTACAAACATTCCAGTTCAAGATAATCCAGAAACAAGGATTCACAATACCCATCCTCAACAAAACATCTTCGGAAATGTACAAAGTGGCGTTCAAACAAGAAACATGTTGCGGAACAACAACAATGCAGGCTTGTATGCATCTATCCGAGAATCTGGTCAACAAAATGATTGGTCTTTCGCATGTTATGTCTCACAGGAAGAGCCAAGAACTTGGAAAGAAGCTTTGAAAGATAACTCTTGGGTTGAAGCAATGCAGGAAGAACTGCAACAATTCCAGAAGCTTGGTGTCTGGAAACTCGTAGAGAAACCTGCTGGTTACAAGAAGATTGGTACCCGTTGGGTGTTTAAATGCAAAAAGGATGACCGTGGAGTCGTTATTCGAAACAAAGCAAGGCTAGTAGTTCAAGGTTTTCGTCAGATAGAAGGGATCGACTACAACGAAGTGTATGCACCTGTTGCACGTCTAGAAGCAATTCGGATCTTTCTGGCTTATGCCTCATTCAAAGGTTTCAAGGTATACCAGATGGACGTGAAAAGTGCATTCTTACATGGTGTGGTGGAAGAAGAGGTGTACGTCGAACAGCCTCCAGGTTTTGAAGATCCTATCCATCCCGATCGGGTTTGGTTGCTCAACAAAGCTCTATATGGTCTACATCAAGCACCGCGAGCTTGGTACGCAACCTTATCTAATTATCTGCTGGAGAATGGATTTCGCAGAGGTCTTATCGATTGTACTCTTTTCATCAAAGAACAAGATGGAGATCTTCTACTGGTACAGGTATACGTTGATGATATTATATTTGGTTCTACTAATGATGTTTTGTGTAGGAATTTCGAGCGCATTATGCAGGACAAATTCGAGATGAGTGCTATGGGGGAAATGACTTTCTTTTTGGGCCTACAAGTACAACAAACCGAGTCTGGGATATTCATCCATCAGACTAAATATGTTGGTGACATCTTGAGCCGGTTCCAGATGTCTGATGCAACGCCCATCGGTACCCCATTGCCGCAAAATCACGGAATTACTCCAGACTTGAAGGGTGAAGCTGTTAGCCCCTCATACTACCGCGCGATGATCGGATCTCTTATGTACCTCACAGCATCAAGACCAGATATAATGTACCCAACGTGCCTGCTAGCCAGATATCAAGTCAACCCGAAGGCCTCACATCTTGCAGCTGTAAAAAGGATTTTTCGTTATTTGAAGGGTTACCCTGACACCGGTCTATGGTACCCTAGGGATAATAACTTTGACTTGATCGCATTCAGTGATTCTGATTTTGGCGGATGCAAAATCGACGGCAAATCCACAACGGCTGGATGTCAGTTTTTGGGAAATCGCCTAGTCACATGGCAGTGCAAGAAGCAGACGTGCGTCGCTACATCAACATGCGAAGCTGAATACATTGCTGCCTCAAGTTGTTGCTCCCAAGTCCTATGGATCCAACAACAAATGCGCGACTACGGTTTTGAATTCCTAACTACTCCTATTTACGTTGATAATTCTGCTGCCTTACAGATCACTAGAAATCCTGTGCAGCATTCAAAGACTAAGCACATCGAAATTAAGTATCACTTCATACGTGATTGCTTTGAGAAAAGGCTAATCGATGTTGCTTACGTCCACACCGATGACCAACGTGCCGACCTTTTTACCAAAGCATTTGACAAATCAAGATTTGACTATTTATTATTGGTAAACGGCATTAAGGTCAAGCAAGAGTAAAACCAACATCGGAAAATCATTTTTGTAAATATCTTTGTGTTTTAAATTTGTCTTAGTTTATTGATTTTAGGGGGAGTAAATCCAAAATTTGAAAATCCAAAAACATTGAAAAATTTCAAAAACACAAAAACAATAGAAAAACAAAAATGAGTTTCCTGGCGAGCAAAAGAGAAAATGATAGTACATCAGTGGTCTGTCTAAACCTCTTTAAACCTTAAATGAAAAACGATAAGCAGCTCTATATAAGATGTATCGGTAGGCTCACAATCATTTTAAAGTGTGCAGGGTGATATAAACTTAAATCGACTGAAGACCAGGTGGGAACCATTCATTGGCATATGGTCTTAGTACCGAAATTTCGTTTGAGAGATTGCCGAGGTTCTGAGATATTCGGTCTTTATGCTGCTTATCATCTGGGTATCATGGTTGTATCTTTTACCGAAAAATAACGGGGACGCAAGTCTAGATCTTCCATGATACTATACATACGTGTACATATTGCATTCGACCTCAATAAGTGATCAACAATCACATGTCCCTCAAAATAAGTGATAATATATCACATTTATCCAGGAGTCAAGTTCGTCTCTCTGCTGTACGAAAGTACTGACCTGTTCACGGACTTGCTCCTGTGCCTTCATGCATCGAAAATCAAGTTCCTCATCAATAAGTGATTCTATCACATAGGGCTTGTTTTCAATCAAAATAAGTGAGTTTCTCACATCATATACGGTCAAACAGATGATAATCGGTATACTCACCGGTAAGATGAACCCTCGTGCATACCTTGATACGGGAATGTGTCGTGATGTGGATGAACACCGGTCGGTAAGTACAAATCATACCTTAACGTATCCCCTCGCCATGATTACATCTGATAAGTTGAGCTTAAGTGGACAACAATACCGATAATCGTTATAGGATGCTTATCTAAATGTTAACTAATTGAACAACAAGAGTGTTTTGACATGACCGTACACTGATATGATTCTCTTACCCTCGAAACTCACAAAAAGAATGTCTGTAAATATTTATTTAATGCTTTCAGTTTCTGCATCTTTGTATATATTTATTTACTGCTTTCTGTCTTTACATTTCAAATATTCAAAATACCAAAAAGATTTTAGGTGTGTTTTAATATAAACTTTATAAAAGCCAAAAAGATTTTATTTCTATTTTATTTTCGATCGTACGATGTTGGAGCTCAAGTCTTCGTTGCCTGAAAGCTGAACGAAAACCAAAGTGACTAAATCTTCATAAACGGTCAAAATTTGCAAGTTTTGAAAGTTAAAAACTAAAATTGACAGATTTCATAAACTTTCAAACTGTCGGACGGTAGTTGATTGAGATATGGTCATACGTGTGTTGTTTGTTATGCTAACTATATTCCAAGCAGTTTTTCTCATTACGCGTTTAGATTTCTTGCATGTGCAGATTCTAAAGGCAAGGAGAACATGGTCGATGACAAGCTTCGGAATGAAGACACAGCGTGAAGGCACTCAAATGATGAAGATGATCGAGTTGCCGCTGGCCATCATCAACACCACAAGGATCTCAAATTATAAAGATCAAGACATTCACGAGCATAACTCAAGGGGGAGCTTATGTTAAGGGGGAGTTTGTCTACACACTTTCTACATGCATATGGGAGTTTGTTGATACACTCTCTGCTTTCAAGACGTGAAGACTTTGAAGATCCTCCGACATAGAAGACAAGAAAGGCGAATCTCGCGAGTAGCGTCCAAGGGGGAGTTTGTTGATACATATATGTGGACGCGACTCGGCTCGGTTCGACTCGGCTCAATTCGACTTGGTCGACTCGGTTAGGTCCGGCTCAAGCCCGACGTCATGACATTCCTCCGTTGTGCGCCCCAGAGTTCGACACGCGAAGCACGGAGAGCCGAGAACGTTTCCCGCTTGACACATCATCATGACATCATCATGATGATGTCATGATGATGTCATAACTTTGACTAATCACAAGTTGGACTAGCTTTGCAATCTGAACTTATGAATTTTTGTACGTGCATGAGTATGTTCAGCAACTTGGGCCAATCAGGATGCACATGGACTTCAACATTTTGGGCCAAAGCCCAATTCGTCGAAACAGCCCAGAAGTCGACGAAACATAGTCTGTTTCGTCGACCATGATCCTGATTCGTCGCCTATTGTCTGTTTCGTCAAGTGTTATGTGTCTGTGAGTATAAATAGAGTTTATTATTTCTGTTTCAGTAAAAGAAGACACAAGAAGAGAACACTCAGAGCAAAAACACACACACGAGAGTTAGAGAGAGTTTGCAGAATAGATTTGTAAACCTTGTGCTTGTAACCGAACCTTTCATTCGTATTAATACAGTGGTGTTAAACGGTGAACTTTGTGTGTCGTGTATTTTTCGTGTTCTATCTCGGTTTGCATCTCCGGTTGGATTCCGCACAACCGGGTGTGTTCGATAACAAGGATTAGGCGACTAGATCCTCCCCTAGCCGGACCTACACATAGATTGCATGAAAAGTTAGATAGTATTACCACCAGGTTACAACATCTAGAAAAACAGAAGGCGGATCTAGGTTTGATTGTGAAAGATGAAAAACAGAAAGATGTTAATAGAGGAAACGAAACCTCTTTGCTAGAATCTGATGTTGTTGGACGAGAAGGTGAGAAAGAGAAATTGCTGAACAAGTTGTTGTGGGATAATATGTCTAAGGAGAACTTTAGCGTCATACCCATAGTCGGTATGGGCGGGGTTGGTAAGACCACTCTAGCTAGACTTTTGTATAATGATACACAGGTGAAGGATCACTTTGAACTCAAGGCATGGGCTTGTGTTTCTGATGATTTTGATATTTTTAAGATAAGTGATACCATCCTTCAATGCGTGACTAGAGAAAACAACGCGTTTAAAGATTTAAATCAGCTTCAAGTGGCTCTTACCAACCAATTTAAGGATAGACGATTTCTATTAGTACTTGATGATGTGTGGACCGAGAACTATGACAACTGGGAAAACCTAGTGCGCCCATTTCATTTCGGGGCTCCTGGAAGTAAGATAATCATGACAACTCGTAAGGAGAATTTGCTCAGAAAGCTAGGATTTGATCATCTGGACCATCTCGAAAGCTTGTCAGGTAAAGATGCTTTGTCTTTATTTGCTTTACATGCATTGGGTGTAAATAACTTTGATTCACACCCATCACTTAAACCGAAGGGTGAAGGTATTGTGGAAAAGTGTGGCGGGTTAGCTCTGGCTTTAAAGGCAATTGGAAGACTACTGCGGACAAGAACCGACGAAGAAAAATGGGATGACATTTTGAATAGTAAGATGTGGGATTCAGAAAATGTTGGTAATCTTTGCGAAGATTGGAAGGTTATTGTACCCGCCCTTAGGCTTAGCTACCATGATCTTTCTGCAGATTTGAAACGCTTGTTTGCATATTGCTCATTGTTTCCTAAAGACTACTTGTTTAAGATAGAGGACTTGGTTCTATTGTGGATGGCAGAAGGGTTTTTGAACCACTCAAATACAAGCAAGTCACAAGAACGCGTGGGTCGTGAATGTTTTGAAGAGTTGTTATCACGGTCATTTTTTCAACCAGCACCTAATAAGGAATCACGGTTTGTGATGCATGATCTTATGAACGACTTGGCCACATATGTTGCTGGAGAATATTTTTTAAGGTTTGACATGCATATGGATATGGAAGAGAAAGCTTTGGCAAAGTATCGCCATATGTCATTTCTTCCTGAGAGGTATGTAGTTTACCAAAAGTTTGAGGCATTTAAAAAAGCTAGAAGTTTGAGAACATTTTTAATAGTGTCTCCAATGGATGAAAGTTGGAATGAGTTTTACTTATCGAGAAAGATATTGATTGACTTACTTCCTGGGATGCCACTATTAAGGGTTCTTTCTTTGAGATGCTGTTACATAAGTGAGGTACCAGACTTCATTGGTAGTTTAAAGCACTTGAGGTATCTTAATTTATCTCATACTGAAATCAAAGTGTTGCCGGAAGATGTTGGCAATCTATATAATCTGCAAACATTGATCGTTTTTTGTTGTGCGAAATTGTCAAAGTTGCCTAATAGCTTCTCGAAGCTAAAAAAGTTGCGGCATTTTGACATGAGGGGGACTTCAATTTCAAAGAAGTTACCATTAGGGATTGGTGAATTGAAAAGCCTACACACTCTCACCAATATCATAATTGGAAGAAATAATGGATTTGCAATAACCGAACTTAAAGGATTGAAGAATATCCAAGGGGAAATTTCCATTGAGGGGTTGCATAAAGTGCAAAGCTCAATGCAAGCACGAGATGCAAACTTATCTCTAAAAAGGCTTACTAAGTTAGAGCTTAAGTGGGATGATGGTTCTCGAGGGGGGGCACTTGAAAAGGAGGTTCTCAATGAGCTGAAGCCTAATAGTGATTGGTTGGAAAATCTTAAAATTTTGTCATATGGGGGAAGGGAGTTTCCAAAATGGGTTGGGGACCCCAGTTTTAATAAGTTGGTTCATGTGTCCATACATGACTGTAGAACATGTACATCTCTACCACAACTTGGGCTGCTACCTTCACTTAAGGAGTTGTTTATTCAAGGTATGGATGAGGTTGAAGTCATTGGTTCGGAGTTGACCGGGACTACTGAAGTTTCCTTCCCTTCACTTGAAATTCTAAGGTTTGTATCTATGCCGATATGGGAGGTATGGTCAACCAACAACGAGCTAGTGTTTCCATGCCTTCAAGAGATTCATATAGAAAAGTGTCCCAAATTGATTGACGTCTCACTGGAAGCAATACCTTCATTAAGGGTTTTACAAATAGATAGATGTGGTGACGGTGTGTTGAGAAGTCTTGTTCGGGGAGCTTCATCAATCACCCTTTTAAACATAAGTTATATTTCTGGCCTTACTTATGAGGTGTGGAGAGGTGTTATAAACTATCTTAGGGCAGTTGAAGAAGTAAGAATCTATGGGTGTCATGAAATAAGATACTTTTGGGAATCAGAAGTAGAGGCAAGTAAAGTTTTGGTGAATTTAAAGAAGTTGAATTTAGGTAATTGTTCAAATTTGGTGAGTTTAGGAGAGAAAGAGGAAGATAATTTTGGCAGCAACCACCCATCATCTCTTAGAATTTTGGAGATATCATATTGTAACAGCATGGAGAATTGCCATTGTCCAAATAGCATTGAGAATCTGCGTATATCTGGGTGTAGTTCACTTTCATGTGTCTTCTTCCCAACAGCAACAGGAGGAGGGCAGAATCTTAAGAACCTTGATATACAAAACTGTGACAAGCTAATGGAAAATATAAATAACACAAGCATGCCTATGCTTGAAACTTTATTGATTTTGAATTGGACAAATCTGAAATCAGTTGTTCATTTGAGTAACTTCCTTCACCTAACCAGCTTGTCTATACTTCATTGTCCAAGTATTGAATCATTTCCTGACCTTCAACTATCGAACCTCACCAGTTTGAGGATAGAAGATTGTCAAAAGATGGAGTCATTTCCTGACCTCAGAGTATCGAATCTCACCTCGTTAAGCGTAAAAAAATGTCCAATACTTGATGTTTCCTTTCCTCATGGGAACTGGCCTCCCAAATTGGTTTTTCTTTGCATAGGGGGGTTGAAAAAGCCTATCACGGAGTGGGGCCCTCAGAATTATCCAACTTCGCTTGTTAACCTACAGTTATATGGCGAACATGTGAGTGATTTTAGTCAGTTGTCCAACCTTCTTCCTTCGTCTCTTACTCGACTATACATAAAAGAATTTGATAAACTGGAATCACTTTCAATTGGACTCCATCACCTCACATCCCTTGAACGTCTCTACATTTACGAATGCCCAAAGATGAAACATCTACCGAAAACGTTGTTGCCTTCACTTTTGGGTTTATTCATTGGTAGATGCCGAAATCTGAAAGGAAGGTGTAATGGAAGAGGCTCCCACTACTGGCCCCTCATCTCTCATATCCCTTGCATCCGAATAGACTAGAGGTACTTGTATATTAAATATTGTTTTACCTGTTTTAGTTTTGATTGCATGTATTTTCTTTCATTCAAACAACAGTTATTACATGTTACAAGATAAGTTATTTAATCATAAAATATGTGATTTATTAAATACCATTTTGATCTCCATCTCCTCTTCAAATAAATTACCTTTAAAGTTATTTATTCATAAAATATGTGATTTATTAAATACCATTTACAAAATAACAGTGCTGTTGTTATGAGAAGTCGGATCACAATTGCAACATTTTGTTTATGTTAACAACTGAATCAACTAATTTTGCAGCTGCCGAATATTCGTTGATGTGGACAACCGAGTACAGTGGAAGGTATCAAGCAACAAATTTTCATCAAATGGATTCAGGCTAAACAATGGTTAACCTTTAAATAGGGGTTAGCCTGGCGGACTTGCAAACAATTTTTTTAACTTTATCAATAGTTAAAGTTTTAATTACAATTGAAAAAACTATATTGTAGTAACAGTCTTAGTTGACTACAAAATTTGTAAATATATTTTTCGAGTATAAATTGATAATTAGAAAGAGTGGTTTTTTTCTTACATTCTTGCTAATCTAAACTTGGAAAGCAATGGGTTTGACCACTAATGTCAAAGTGTATTGTTTTCATCAACAGATTCATGCATCTTTATGTTGCTTGTAAAAAAAAATCCTTGTTTTATTATACCAGCAATTCATGGACTTGGTGAACACAAAGTTCTCGGTTATTTTGACCGAACAAATAGTTACTCGTCTGGGCTTTCGGGCTGTTGTGGGACGCAGGATTTCTTAAAGAAACATGGGGTAGCTGTTATGACTCTCCACGAGTTGTTTGACTTTGTTGTTGACCAGTCTATCAAAGAGGATTCTGTGGACAGTCATTTGCAGGAGGTACATTATAGTTATTGTTATCATCATTATGTATTATTGGTTTATATTTGGATGAGTTATATTACATTATTAAGCAACTTTAATATTTCAGACTCAAAAGAAAGTTTTGGCCCTGGGAGATGAGATTTCTGCAAAGGATGATATAGCAGATGTTTTTTTCATTCAGGTGTGCAATTTGGAATAATGTTGTATTGCTACCTCTTAAGTTTCTTTTATTGAAAAAAGTGAATTACTTAATCAAAAACAGTTTTTGTTGCATTCATGTAATATATTAACTAATGATGAACTCAGGTGAAAAGTGTTTGTCAGTTAAACTGGCTTGATGATGATGAATCTTCTTCAGATAATGAGAAACCGACGCGTTGGATAAAAAGGGGCGAGAAAAGTGAACAAAGAGAAAGTAAAAGAAGAGAAAAGAGAAGCCCGAAAGACTAAAGTGCCGAAAGCCATGAAGAAGAAAAAGAAGATGATGGAAGCTAAGTAATATAATGGACATGTGGAACAATGTGAAAAATACGTCACCGTTCAACTCAAGAATCGTGTTTTACAACTGTTCCAGAATTATATATATAGCCTATATGTATGGGTGCTAAACGGGTCACGGGTTCAACCTGAAACTAACCCGAACCCGTTTAGACTAATCCTAAACCCGCAAATTTCATGTTTGGTTCGTGTCGGGTTTCGGGTCGTGTCAGAAATTCACGCTCATATAGGCTATATGATCCCACCATATGCTCAATGATCAAAGTTAATCAAGCAAAAGTTAAGAAAACTATGTTACAGTAATAAGGGAAGGTTCAAATAAAAACTTCTTTTACCACGAAAACTCGAAAACTAACTAAAAAAGCCTAAAAAACACTCTAATTTTTTTTTTACATTTTTTTATTAAAAATCACTGTTTTTTATATATAAAAATTTTTTTTAAAAAAAATGTAATACACATGTGTAATAACACACATGTGAATGTGATGTGTATACACATGTGCACTACAAATTTTTTTTTGAATAAAAGTTTTTTTTATATACAAAAACTAACAAAAATTGGTAAAAAAAAATTGATATGTTTTTTAGTTAGTTTTCAGGTTTTCACTTTAATTAATGGTTTTCATTTAAACATTCCTCTACCGTAATAATATGATAAACTTGAAACAAAAGAAGATGTACTCTCAAAGAATATTTTTTTTATGTTTTCTACTAAATGATTTAATGGTACGGTTGACTTCTGTTACCCTTGGTCAAATGTGGTTTTGAATAATTGTGTTAATTCCAAGTATGTGGTTATTTAGATTAGAGTAACCTGCCATTTTGGTTCCTCATATTTGGGTACTTTTGTCACTTTAACTCAAATCTCAAATATTTTGCATCTGGGTCCTTGTAGTTTCAGTTTTTTTGTCATTTTGATCCAAAAATGAAATCAGCTCATATTACTCAAATTTAATCCTGATGTTTTGTCATTTTCCTCAGAGTTAAATTGGTCATTATGATTTTTTATCATAACTCATTATTCATTAAAATAATTAAATTAAATAAAAGCTTTGACCATATAAAAGCATAGAGAATCTACTTCATCTTCCCCAAATGCATATAACCGACAACCACCACCACCACCCAACCTCCGACAACCAGGAGCATCACCACCATCTTCCATCAACTCAAACCCAGCAACATGAATCCTTCAAAAACCCCATCGGTTGCAACGTTTTAACCCCCATCCTCTTTCCCAACGGATCTGCAATTTCACACATCTGATTCAAACGCCTGAAAGGGTTTCAATGGCTAGTTTCAAGTGTTGCAAGTAGCGGTGTTCATCGAATCGAATATCGAATTTTCGAATTATTCGAATCGAAATTATTCGAATAATTTTTATTTTCCCTTGAATTCGTATTCGATTCGAATTCGATTAAAACTTATCGAATTCGATTCGAATTCGTATTCGCATAAAAAACCCAATTCGTATTCGATTAAAAATTCGAATTCGAATCGAATTCGAATAAATTCGATTTAATTCTGATTCTTTAAAAACATGAAAAAAACTATTAAAATGAAACATAAATTTTAAAGCAGCCATAAAGCACGATATCACATTAAAAAGTTACAAATAAAGTACCATTAGTGTAAAATTCAAAACAAGAGGTCGGGAATAACCACTCCACATTACAAGTTAATATTTTTAGTGTTATAAATCTACTGATAAATTTGTTACTTAGGTTTTAGTTATGTGTCATGTAGTGGGTTTGGTAATGGGTAATTTTATTACTTGGAAAAAAATTTTGAAAATAATTTATAGTATAGCTTAATAAAAGTTATATATGCATTATATATAAAAATAATAAATAAAAATGTATAATTTTTATTCGAATTTCGAATCGAATCGAATTTGAAATTATAAATTCGTATTCGATTCGTATTCGATTTACTTGACTCGAATTGAATCGAATTCGAATTCGAATTCGAATTCTTTTAGTCGAAACGAATTCTTGATAATCGAACCGAATTTAAACGAATTTCGAATTTTTCGAATTCGAAACGAATTCTGAACACCCCTAGTTGCAAGTTGTTCTTCAGTAACCTACACTCAACCCATCACAAACCAGAAACTAAAGATTCATACACCGTTAAAATTAACTAGTTTCATTACATTATAATATTATATGACTCTTTAGTCTTTACCTGCTGATCAATGTCAGATACATGTACCGTACTCTTAAAGTCTTAATCGCATCCTCTTGTTGCGCCATGTTAGTTCGGCTATTCAACCTCCTCTTCCCATTACCATAATTCCCCTTCTTCTAACCACACCAACAAAAAAAACGTAACACAATCAGCCACACTAAACAAACAAAAAACCGAAAACGAAAAAACTAAAAAATAGTTGTTTAGTAAAAGCATACCCTTCCAGTTGAAACACCATTGATGTTACCAAAGTCTGTATGGTTACTTTGCATCATGAATTCATTAACAACACCATAACCAAATTGAGCAGCAGCAGGTGGTGGTGATTGCAGTACAACTCCATTAATATTAATATTAATATTATAACCATTGTTGTTTGACAGTGAAGGAGGCACAAATTCTTCAGCCATAGGGTTCAATTTGGAAAGCATTTCTTTCAAATCCCTAATTTCTTTCTTAAAACCTAAATCCTCATCACTTTTGTGACTATTCAATACACTGTTTGTTTGTCCGGTTCCTATCATTTGACCTAGAAACCCCAACCGACTCTGATGACCGGTCAACATCGTTAGATTCGACGTGATTATTCGACACACCGTTCTTAACAACCGCCATGAAATCGATCGATCGAGAAACGAGTGACACTAGTATCGGATTTCAGCTGAATATACAGATCAAAAAGTGAAAAAATTGTGAGAAAAGTGGACAGATTGAAGGTGAAAACGGTGATGCTCTGGCTGCCGGGGTTGGGTGGTGGTGGTGGTTGTTGGTTGTATGCATTTGGGGAAGATAGAACTAGATTCTCTGGGCTTTTATATTTTTTTTATATTTTTGTTTGAACGGCAAATTTGGATCACTGATGGAGCACTGAAGTATCATCGTGCCACCAGAGGAACCACCCGATCATATCCATCTCCACTAGGCATAATGTCACACCAATTCAGGAGGAAACCCAATAAACATGGGAAAACCCCTTGTAAGAATCGAACCCATGACTTATTGGTCCAAAAGCCTTATCCCACCACCAAGATGCCACTAGGCTATAAAGCCATGGGCGCTTTTATTTAGTTAATTATTTTAATTAATAATGAGTTATAATAGAATCATAATGATCAATTTACCCCTAAGAAAAATGACAAAACATCATGATTAAATTTGAGAAATATGAGCTGATTTCATTTTTGGACCAAAATGGCAACAAAACTGAAACCACAGGAAGCCAGATGCAAAATGTTTGAGGTTTAGACTAAAGTGGCAAAACTGCCCAAACCTCAGGGACCAAAATGACAGTTTACTCTTTAGATTAAATCTAGTTTAATTTATAAGCATAAACTTTATGTTTTTTTACGTTGAAGTAGTTTTTTTGGAACTGTCATTTAAAATTTACTCATTGTTATAGTTGGATGTGTAAGACATTTATTGTTCAAAACGAATTCTTATTTCTTATTTATTATATATTTTTTTATCTAAATAAGATTCTGTTCATAAAAAAGAAATTTTTTTTACATATATGTTTCTATGTAGTTTTCAAATTGGTTAAAACTAGATTTAAGCTCCCCCGCGTTGCGGCGGGGGATAGAACTATGCCAAATAGCACTAATGTCATACCACCGTCAGCGACTACCAGCACTGAGTCGATCCAGGACCCGCGCGTTACGACAAACTTGTCAAACGAAAAAAAATAAATGTAATACATTGAACCACAAATGCATGTTGCGTCGTGTTAACTCGCATAATTTTGAATGAAACAAAAAAGCGTTAAACGACACACGCACGTCGCGCCGTCTTAACTCGCAAATTTTAGAACGAAACGTAAAACGAAAATTTGCGAAAGATGAAAAGTATAGGGACCAAAGTTGAAGGTAAAATTATTGTGAGGTTAAATTGAAAATAATGGAACTTTTGAGTTAAAAGTGAAAAAAAAACAATTTATATGGGTTAAAATTGCAAAACATAAAAAGCTTTTGGGTTAAAATTAAAAAAATCAACTTTTTTTTTGAAAACCCCCCAAAACATGAATTACAACACTTTATGCACAAAATTGTTCCTAATTTATGAAATGTAAATGTAAATTGTTGTTATTTAAATGTTTCGCTTTCTTAAACGAAATGTCACAAAATACTTTTATTAAATACCAAGTGAAATGATTATAAACGTAAATAGACTTATAGTATTTATCAAAGAGGTCGTTAGAGTATTTTATCAAGTTGAAACTACGCGATTAAGGCATGGACTCTAAAAAACTTATGTGTATTGATTTTGGTTTTCGCTACCTCGTAGTCGAGAATTTGAATTCGTTATTATGTGACACTGAAATTGCTATAGTATATGGTATTGATTGTATAAAAATATATTTATTGCATTATTGATATCACCAAAAGGTGACCATCGATATCATCGAAAGGTGCACTATTATCATCAAAAGGTGGCCATTGAAACCATTAATATCACCGAAAGGTGACCAGTGTCATTGAAACAATTTTTATCACCGAAAGGTGACCACTAAAACTACTAATCACTGAAAGATGACTACTGAATATGCTGCTAGATGTGATTATGTGATTCCGACGCACAGATGATGTGACACGCTGAAAAACTGAATGTGACTAGCCCATTGTATGTGATCGCGACACACAAATCATGTGACGCGCTGAAAAACTGAATGTGACTAACCCCACTGTATGTGATTACGACGCACAGAACAGGTGACGTGCCAAAAAATGAACATGACTAACCATATGTGTTATTTGTATATTGTGTGATATAGTGGATATTGTTTAGGAATTGTTTATTGTATAGTTGTTGTCCCACTGACTAATTTTACTCAGGCGTGCATACGTCTTTTATGCACGTTAGGTTACAGGAATTCGACAAGACTTAGAAGTGGGTTCAAGGGATTCAAGATCAAAGACTTTTTTTTCTTAAAAGAAATTAATGACGTATTGTATTTTTTAATTTCGAAAAATATAACTTTTTATCATTAATGGAATGTAGTTTTGATTTCTGATACTGTATAAGTGACACATCAATCCTAGCACGGGCGGGATGTTACACACAATGTTCAAGAGTTGAAAACAAGAAAAAAGACAAAGTCAGACGGTCCATGGTTAATATCATCGACCGTTGCATCGACAGTCAGACTATCTGATAATGTTTTCTTGTTTCTTGAGCTTTTACTATAAATATAAGCTACCCTCAACCTTTTCAGTTACCTTTTTTTGCTCTAATCTGTCTAAAAGATGAATCTTTCTAATTCCCTTTAGATTTACACTTTAAATCCAAGAGAGAGATTCAAGATTAAGATTAAAAGCAAAAAGAAGAGCTGGTCCATAACTAAATACTTACTCATTCTTGTGTATGAGCTTTGTATTGTAAGTTTGTTTAGTCTTGTGATGAGGCATTAGAAAGGGGCGTCACTAAGTTTGTTTAGTGATTAGAAATATTGGTGATGTAAAAGGTGATTAGTTAACATCTCTCGAACTTCTATAAATCCTTTTTGTCATTCCTTTCCCTAACTCTCTAAAGACTTGCATTTCTTATTGTTTATTTTTAATAAAAGCATTTTTGGGTTATTGACAAGTGTTTAATCAAGTAAAACAACTGTTTACCAATTTTTTTTAAGAAAACCTATTCAACCCCCCCCCCCCCCCCCCTCTTCTAGTTTTCTGCATTAACTACCAATAAACCCTACTAGATCCATCCCCCCCCCCCCCCCCCCCCCCCCCCCCGCAATGAAATAAAAATAAAAAAGCAAAGGAAACAGAACGCATGACAACCAACACATTGGCATCACAAATTTATAGGACGAGAGGGAGGCACGATGCTCCCTCTGACCCTTCGGCTTCCCACGCCAAACTTTCTAGTGATAGCTAAGCTTCTATTTGTATATTTGGATATATGATATTCTATCATGTTAATAGTTGTCTCACTAGTGTAATTATCTATTCTGTTTAGTGGTATCATGGTGTGTAGTAAGGTGTTCCTCTCCATCAGAACGAAGGCTCAAGTCATATGTTGGACAAGGGTTTAAATTTTAGGAGTGGTATTAAATTGCCACGAAAAAAACCATGTAAATAAAATAATACATATAAAAAATAAGACATAACACATTAAAAAAAAATTTAGTTCAAATGTTTTTTTCATTGTTTTAAGAAAACTGATATTGTTTCAATATTTTTTTTTCCTTTTTTTACATGTCACATGTGTCCTCTAATAATAGAGGAAGTAAAAGAAAGAGAAACGGAAAAAAAAGTAAAAATTCATTTTCTAAGAGTTTAGAGATTTAGACATGTATCCCGTCATCATGGTTCTCGTCAATGAACTCTTCCAAGTCATCAATGGCATGGTTCTAATCATCGATTGGTGCACATTCTACTTTATGGTGCAGTCTCCAATCATACGCTTGACATCCTCGTGAACAATAGTTTACCTTCCCGCAACCTGAACACTTTCTAAACTCATTTTTTCGGGTCTCTGGTCGCCCACACCTCTCTTTGGAACACATTCTTAAACCCGGGCCCGGAATCCCGCCACTTCTCAAATTGAACCACTCAACCAAAAACCGGTTTGCTGGATGGGGTCGTTCCTCGGGAACATTACTCCAGTACCTATTTAGTAACCCGAGGGATGAAATGGGTGGGGATGGGGATTCACGTTCATATGAGTCTGTTAGATCTGGCCTTTGTTGGTGGCTATGAAACTCACACGCTATCGAAGGTGGTGACATGGATGAAAAAGATGTAGCGTCGAAGGTACAAAGTATGGATGCAAGTTTACGCACATTGGCTTGGCGAATCAGATAGTCACCTTCCTCGACCTTTTTCGGTACACCGTAACCGTCTTGAAGGCAATGCCCTAGCTCCCTGAGTGCATCAACGTGGCCAAGAAAAGCGGCTCTCTCACATAAAGCAACCCCTGCAGGGAGGTCCTTGTCATTCTTCATACCTCCACTGCCATTAAACTGAATCAAAGCGAGTGAATACAATGCCGATGTGTGCAACTTAATCCCCGCCTTCGCCATTAACGACGCTCCACTTCCTCGATTTTGTAAACAGTAAAATAGGATCTACAAAAAAAAAATTAAAATATCAAAGAAAAGTAAACCATGATTTTTTTTTTTTAACTAATAATTTTCACCCCTATTCCAGCTTTGGTGGGTTTCAAACTCCTACCTCCCCCAAGAGGGTATTTTCCCTCAACCACTAGGCTAATGCCTAAGTGGCAAAAGTAAACCATGATATTCTACACAAACTTCAACCACAATCAGGGGATGGGCTTCAACCGAACTAGGGTGGGCTCAAGCTCGAGTAGTTTAAAAATCGAGCCGAGCGGAGTCGGCTATTTTTTTAACGAGCTGGAAAGTTGGGCTCGAGCTCGGCTCATCAAAAGCTCGAGCCAGCTCGTGGCTCATCGAGCCGGCTCGTTTGTTTAAAAAAGTTTATATTCTTTACACATGTTATGATGTACATAAAACCAAAAAATAATAAATAAAACATTATTTGGGCTAATAGAATAGTAATTTTTTAGAAAACTATAAAACGAACAAGAAAATGTTTATTTTTACTTACATTAATCTATATTTTTTAAATCAACATTACTAATTAAAACTGTAGCTTAACAATCTATTTCATCCGATAAAAACATAACCATATTACTAATTAAATAGCATTGTTTAGATATATTAGAATATGTATACAAACATGCACACAAACATAATTTGGGGATTAATTTAAATGAGTCAAACAACGAGCCAACTAATGAGCGAGCCATGAACCGAACCTACCATAAGCCGAGCTTTTTTTAATTTTTTTCGAGCGAACTTTAAACGAGCCACGAGCTTTTTAAACATACCTAGACTGTCCTCGACCCCCATGTTTTTTTTGCTTCGTAGTGTAAATTTTACCAAAAACTTTGGGAAAAAAATTATGTAGCATAAAATACTGGATTTTAGGATCCGCCGATAACTAAGTTCAAGTTTAACAATTCCAATAATAAATCAAATACAATACCATTCCCAAAATATAAAGTGCCTCTTTGTTGCCCGCGTGGATGCACAATTTCAAAAACCGATGAGCCTCATCACACCAGTTTTTAGCTCTGACAGCAAGCGTTTCCGGACCAGCATTCGACAAAACCAGACGATTAACACCTAATGTGTTTAGTCTCTTGCATCTAACACAATAAAGTAATAACAAACTAAATCATAGTGTCCTTCAGTTCACAATAATCACAAATAAAACAACAAAAAATTCGTTTTGCGTATGTAAAAACCAACCAAAACTTACGTAAGAAGAACAGTGACAAAATCAGGAGGAGAAGACGCGGTGGAAGCGAGCTTGCATAGGATTAATATAACAATTTCATCAGGTAAAGAGTCAAATAGATCAGATCTTGATATTATTCTTGTTCCTTCAGCTAGCTTCATCTTCTTCAATAAATTATGGGATTCAACACTCACCTAAATGCAGAAAATATGAAACGGTTGATTCACTAGTTTGTAAGTAATAATAAAACATTTAATGTCGAGAACATAAATTATGATTTCATAGTTCATGAGGAGGAATATATATAGGAGAAAAGTAAGACAACTGTAATTTTATCGAAAGTGCTCGTGAAAAGTAAGACAATGATCCCACGTAACATGATGGACTACAACTGTAATTGTATCGAAAGTGCTCGTGAAATTACATTATATCGATATATTATTCAAATAAATTTAAAAATCTATCTTATATAGTAAAACGGTGACGAGAAGTTATAAATGCATTAGATACTTGTTATTTTTTTTTTTAAAGGAGAATTTCATTAAACCAAAACCCCGAGGAAGGGCGGCAACATACAAACAAACAAACAACTAATTACATATTAACAAAACTACACCAATCTTTCCACTTGATCTCACTATCCTTTGCTCTAGCATTAAACCAAAAGAAGGCATACGACTTGATCTCTCGAATGATTTCCTCCAACTTCACGGGCTTATTGTTAAATCTACACTCGTTCCAAGCCTTCCAAATAAACCAACACCCAATTCTAATAATCCCTTGAACTATATCTTTTTTCTTCCCCTTGGGGCCGGACAAATCATGATATTCAAGCAAATCCTTCACCGAAAACGCCCAAATACACGGAATCTTGCACCACAAGGAAACTATAGACCAAATCGTCGATGAAAAGCTACACGAAGAAAAAAGATGTTCAACCGTTTCATCACAATCTCCACAGAAGACGCAAGATTGATCCCCCCTATCAATGTTCCTTTTCTTAAGGGCATCCATTGACGCCAACTTGTTAACCCCAAGCCTCCATATGAAGACGTTGCATTTATGAGGGAGCCACCTACATAAACTCGGAACATAGTTCCATTGAGGATCAAAATTTTTAATTAGAAGCTCCTTCACAGATCGCACACTGAATTGCTTGTCATCCGCACCTGCCCAAGCCCATTTGTCCGAAGCTTCATCTAGTTGAACGTTCAATAATAAATTGCACAGCCCAACAAGCTCGTTTACCTCTTGACCAGCCATTATTTCCCTATTCCACTGCCAGCAAAATCTTGAGATACCTCCATCATTAGCGATCCTTTCAGCAATTCTGCAATTTTTCTTTGATTCCAGATCAAACAAAGCTGGAAATTTAAGCTTAAGCGGCCCGATAGATAACCAAGAATCAGTCCAGAATTGAATTGACTCTCCATTACCTACTTCTCCTTTGAAAAAAATCCTTGATCAGCTTATTATCAATCACAAAACTATCCAATAACTTAACAATGTTGGACCAAACCCCACCCAACGACTTTCTGACCGGAAAACAGTCCTTAATAACATTTGTTTTGTGAATCGACTCAATCACTTTCACCCAAAGGTTGTCTTTGTCTACTTTAAACCGCCAACCCCACTTAGACAGTAAAGATATATTAATATGTTTAAGCTTACTGAGACCCAACCCACCTTTATCAATCGGACCAGCCACCCGTTCCCAAGCCGCCCAATGAATCTTGTTCGAGTCGGTACCTCCCCCCATAAAAAATTTCTAATTTTTGATTTAATATATTTAATAACTTGCACTGGGGCTTTATATAAAGAGAAAAAATAATTTGGTAAACTCTCAAGAACCGACTTGATCAAAGTAATTCTACCACCCGTAGAGAGCATAGTCGCTTTCCACTTCGCCAACCTAGCATCAATGATGTCATAAACGGGTCTCCAGTTGGCTACCCTGTTCATGTTACCTCCGACCGTCAAACCAAGATATCTAAAAGGGAAGGATTTCGCTTGGCATCCAATAATACTCGCCATCGAATTTAATTCCCCATTGTCGACTCCAACCCCAAACAAATTGGATTTAAAAATATTAATTTTCAATCCAGAACACAAATGAAAGATTCTGAGGATACGAACCACACAGTTAATATTAGATTCCGACCATTCCCCCAAGATAAGGGCATCGTCCGCAAAAAATAAATGATACACGGTCTGGCCGTTATGAGGAGTTTGAATGCCAGAAACAATACCTTCGATCTTTGCCCTCTCAATCATGAAAGATAAGGCCTCCATAACTATAATAAAAAGAAAGGGAGATATCGGATTTCCTTGTCTAATTCCTTTTGAGCACTTAAACTCAAAAGTGGGAGAACCATTCACCAAAACCGATGACCTCGTCAACTCCACACATCTTTTAATCCAATCTCACCATTTAGACGGAAAGCCCATTTGTTCCATAATTGATAATAAAAACTTCCAATTCACGTTATCATATGCCTTTTCGAAATCAATCTTAAGAAAAAACAGTTTCTTCTTAACCTTCTTACCCCAGTTATATAATTCATTAATAATAAGAGGGCCATCCAATATATAATTACCTTTCAAAAAAGCCGATTGCGATTCTGAAATAATCGATCCGATAACCTTCTTCAGTCTGATAGCAAGAACCATCGAGATTAACTTAGTAATAATCCCAATAAGGTTGATAGGTCTAATAATTTTTTAATTCCACCGGGTCTTTGATCTTGGGGATAAGGGTGATAAAGGATGAGTTACATCCTATACTGTATTTCCCAGTCACAAAGAAATGGTCAAAAACTTTCATAAAATCCTCCTCAAATAGATGCCAAAAAACTTTTATGAATTTGAAGTTTAGACCATCCGGACCCGGGGCTTTGTCGTCTCCACACTCTTTTAAAGCCTCCTTCACTTCCAAAAGAGAAAACGGTCTAATAAGGCTAGCTCTGTCCGATTCAAATAACTGCTTTATACCTTGACACTCCATAGTCGGCCTGTTATCAACCTCTTCCGCAAATCTGGATCTAAAGAATTTCAAGACTTCTAACTTCACCGCTGACGGTTTATTAACCCAACCCGAACCCATAGGAGAAACAAATCACATCTTGATTATGTCAAATCATAACGTTTCTCATATATTAGCATCTTATATCAGAAGATGCAATAATATAATCGACTAAGATTTACTCATAATGTGGTTCCATAAATAAGATTGTCTACGCAATCAATGAATAAGCACATGGGTACACATCAAGTTTGTCAAGTTTGGATAGGACCTTCGTGACCAAGCAAAACTGAAAACGGAAAGTAAACCGAAGATATAAAAAATCTAAACCAATTCTTCACAACTTAAACTACGAATCAGATACATACTTTGAGTTTATTATTGAAAACATAACATTAAAATTAACATATATCAAATTAAAGAATAATTAAATTGATTTAATTACGATATCCAATTCTATTGCTTCAAATAGAATTTTATACACCGAAATTAAAGGTAGTAATATCAAGGTCGACAATAGAAATAATACCAAAAAATTATATTACAGCTTGACTTTTTAATATGATTTTTAATTATTCCTTCCAAGTGTTTTAAACATAATTGTCAAAATATAGCATTTAATAATCTCTCTTTAAACCTTTGGTTATCCTAACATTTAATAATCTCTTTTTAAACCTTTTGTTATCATAAAATTATTTTGTTCAGGTTAATAATTTATATACTCATATGTTAAATGGTTAGATTAATAATAATAATAATAATAATAATAATAATAATAATAATAATAATAATAATAAAGAAATATACATATAAATTTTATATTGTTTTGACTTTTACAAACTAAATGGATACATATAATATAATAATGTAAAAAGTGATCATTCTCTCTTAAAAGTGAAAAATAATGTATACCTTTGTGTTTATTTTGTGTCTTGCTGAAAGATAATGTTTGCCTTTTATTTGTTTTGTAATGTAATTGGTTGAGTAAGTGTATGAATCAAGTCAACATTGGTTTACAACTCTTTTAACACATTCTAGGATGAATTTTGTGCTTAAAAAAATAAACAATAATTAACTTTGACCCTGAATAATTAAAAATTTGAAATTGGAATCCCAAAATAATGTAATATAAAACATAATGTTTATTTCTATTTTTTATTTATCAAAAACAACTCCTTATGATTTTATCATTGAATCTATAGAAAGTAGTGTTGTTTCATTGTTTTTCAACAATAGACACGTTTTCTTCTTTAAAGTTACAGATTTCCCAATAGTAGTTGAAAAATAAAACTTTAAATGGAATTTAGAAAGATGAGTTATTAGGGAGGGTGGAGCACCAAAGCGGGTAGGCTCTGCGGGTTTGAACCCGGGCGGTAGGGGTGAGCAAATTAACCAGCATAACCGATAACCGAACCATAACTGACATAACCGAACCACTAATAACCGATAACCAATATAACCGATAACCAATATAACCAATGGTTATGGTTATGAAACTTTGTATAACCGCTCAATCGGTTATGGTTATGGTTATGAAGCTTTGGTTAACCGATATAACCGAAACCGAACCGAACTTGTAATGTTAACTTTATATAATGGATTTGTGTTTTACAAAACCATATAGAGGGTTTTTACTAAGATTAAAGTATGTTAGTAACAAAATGATCTTGATGTAGATGTCATTTATTTTGATAAAGAACTAAGGTGTTATGGCCATAATTTTTTTTTGTTTGAGTATTACCTTATTAGAAAGAACCCCAAATCGGTAGTTTAACCAAAAAGTTTAGTCTTTGTTATCTTCTAAAATAGGCTCAAGCTAAGTTCAAATCGTGCACAACCCTATTTTTTCAAACCTTGCTTGGTTACTTAACCAAAATTAAGCAAAACCGAACCATAACCGACTTCATAACCGATTAACCATAACCGAAGTTTGGTTATGGTTATGGTTACCAAAACTCCATAACCGAACTAGCGGTTATGGTTATCGTTAATAGTAAAAACCGACCCATGCACACCCCTACCGGACGGTAATACCGCCGCCACCCTCTAGGGTTCGCATTTAGGTAGGGCTGGCAGTTCTGACACGAACACGATAACACGATACGAACCTACACGAAGTTAATAGGTTTCGTGTTTGACCTTAAAAGGTTTCGTGTCTAAACAGGTCGACACGATAAGACCTGTTTAAATTTCGTGTCTAAACAGGTTAAAACCCGTTAACCTGTTAAGACCCGTTAGTGACCTGTTTATAATTTTAAATTAAAAAAAAAATATATCAAATATGTGGGGTTAACGTGTCATGTTCGTGTCTTAATAGGCCGTGTTCGTGTCTTAACAGGTCATGTTCGTGTCTTAAACAGGTCATATGATATGTTGGTAACATTTTCGTGTCTTAACAGGTCATTTCGTGTAACATGTTTATTAACAGGTTCGTGTTCGTGTTTGGAAAATCAGACACGATAAGATTTCGTGTCGTGTTCGTGTTTACAGGTTTCGTGTTCGTGTCTTATCGGGTTCGTGTCTTAACAGATCGGGTTGACCCGATATGCCAGCCCTACATTTAGGGTAGTTTACAGGGAAAAGGTTTGTCGTTATGGTTGGGAGAGAAGTGGTTTGAGGGTGGGGTCCTTCTCTTGAATGGTGTATGTGTGTGACTAGTGGGTGGAATAAAATAGTAGGGTCCATAGTTCTAGGGTACTTGTGGGTAGGCGTCGCCATGTTCTAATGTACTTAGGTGTAAAATTAACATGACAACGCAGAATTGAATAGAATTAGGATAGTATCTTTGGATACACCTTCCACATTAGTATTTATGTGACTAATCCCACTGTATGTGATTACGACGCACAGAACATGTGACGTGCCAAAAAACTGGACATGACTAATCATATGTGTTATTCGTATATTGTTTGATATAGTGGATATTGTTTAGGAATTGTTTATTGTATAGTTGTTGTCCCACTGACTAATTTTTCTTAGGCGTGCATACATCTTTTATGCACGTTAGGTTACAGGAATTCGAGAAGACTTAGAAATGGGTTCAAGGGATTCAAGATCAAAGACTTATTTTCTTAAAAGAAATTAATGATGTTTTGTATTTTTTTTTAATTTCGAAAAATATAACGTTTTATCATTAATGGAATGTAGTTTTGATTTCTGAGTACTGTATAAGCGACACGTCAATCCTAGCACGGGCGGGGTGTTACACACAATGTTCAAGAGTTGAAAACAAGAAAAAGACAAAGTCTGACGGTCCGTGGTTAATACCATCAACCGTTGCATCGACAGTCGGACTATCTGATTATGTTTTCTTGTTTCTTGAGCTTTTACTATAAATATAAGCCACTCTCAACCTTTTCAGTTACGTTTTTTGCTCTAATCTTTCAAAAAGATGAATCTTTCTAATTCCCTTTAGATTTACTTTAAATCCGAGAGAGATATTCAAGATTAAGATTAAAAACAAAAAGAAAAGCTGGTCCATAACTAAATACTTACTCATTCTTGTGTATGAGCTTTGTATTGTAAGTTTGTTTAGTATTGTGGTGAGACATTAGAAAGGGGCATCTCTAAGTTTGTTTAGTGATTAGAAATATTGGTGACGTAAAAGGTGATCACTTCCTTTAGAAGAGTAGGACGCTTGTACAAGGCGATCACTAACTTTTCTTAGTGGGGTGATTGTTTGACGAGTATCCTACGAAATTAGGGATACAACTAGAGGAGAATTCCTCAATCTGATGATCGGGGAAGGACGTAGAGGGATTAGTTAACATCTCTCAAACTTCTATAAATCCTTTTTGTCATTCCTTTCCCTAACTCTCTAAAGACTTGGATTTCTTATTGTTTATTTTTTACAAAAGCATTGTTGGGTTATTGACAAGTGTTTAATCAAGTAAAACAGATGTTTACCATTTTTTTTAAGAAAACCTATCCCGCCCCCCTCTAGTTTTCTGCATTAACTACCAATAAACCCTACTAGATCCATCATATATTTTTTGAACGACTAACTTCTTTAATCCCTGTCGTCTATGGGACTTGAACCCAAAACCTCCCCCATCCCAACCTTGGTGTTTAAAGGCTTTGCCTTTGCCAATGGACCACCACCCCATTGGTAACTAGATCCATCATATCCAGGGCCTTTAAACCCCCCCCCCCCCCCCCTCCCCCGCTATGAAATAAAAAATAAAAAAGCAAAGGAAACTGAACGCATGACAACCAACACATTGACATCGCAAATTTGTAGGACGAGAGGGAGGCACGGTGCTCCTCTGACCCTTCGACTTCCCACACCAAACTTTCTAGTGATAGCTATTTGTATATTTGGATATATTATATTCTATCTATTATGTTAATAGTTGTTTCACTTGTGTAATTATCTATTATGTTTAGTGGTATCAAGGTGTGTAGTAAGGTGTTCCTCTCCATCAGGACAGACGAGGGCTCAAGTCATATATTGGACAAGGGTTTAAATTTTAGGAGTGGTATTAAATTGCCACCAAAAAAACTGTGTAAATAAAATAATACATATAAAAAGTAAGTCATAACACATTAAAAATAAAAAAAAAATAATTAAGTTCAAATGTTTTTTTCATTGTTTTAAGATAACTGATATTGTTTCAATATATTTTTTCTCTTTTTTACATGTCACATGTGCCCTCTAAAAATAGAGGAAGTAAAAGAAAGAGAAACGGAAAAAAAAAGTGAAAATTCATTTTCTAAGAGTTTAGAGATTTAGACATGTATCCCGTCATCATGGTTCTCGATCATTAGATCGTCAATGAACTCTTCCAAGTCATCAATGGCATGGTTCTAATCATCGATTGGTGCACATTCTACTTTATGGTGCAATCTCCAATCATACGCCTGACATCCTCGTGAACAATAGTTTACCTTCCCGCAACCTGAACACTTTCTAAACTCATTTTTTCGGGTCTCTGGTCGCCCACACCTCTCATTGGAACACATTCTTAAACCCGGGCCCGGAATCCCGCCACTTCTCAAATTGAACCACCCAACCAAAAACCGGTTTGCTGGATGGGGTCGTTCCTCCGGAACATTACTCCAATACCTATTTAGTAACCGGAGGGATGAAATGGGTGGGCATGGGGATTCACGTTCATATGAGTCTGTTAGATCTGGTCTTTGTTGGTGGCTATGAAACTCACATGCTATCGAAGGTGGTGACACGGATGAAAAAGGTGTAGCGTCGAAGGTACAAAGTATGGATGCAAGTTCACGCACATTGGCTTGGTGAATCAGATAATGACCTTCCTCGACCTTTTTCGGTAGACCGTAACCGTCTTGAAGGCAATGCCCTAGCTCCCTGAGTGCATCGACGTGGCCAAGAAAAGCGGCTCTCTCACATAAAGCAACCCCCGCCCGGAGGTCCTTGTCATTCTTCATACCTCCACTGCCATTAAACTTAATCAAAGCAAGTGAATACAATGCCAGTGTGTGCAACTTAACCCCCGCCTTCGCCATTAACGACGCTCCACTTCCTCGATTTTGTAAACAGTAAAATAGGATCTACAAAAAAAAACTAAAATATCAAAGAAAAGTAAACCATGATATTCTACATAAACTTCAACCACAAGCAGGGGTTGGGCTTCAACCGAACTAGGGTGGGCTCAGGCTCGACTAGTTTAAAATCGAGCCGAGCCGGCTTATTTTTTTAACGAGCTGGAAAGTTGGGCTCGAGCTCGGCTCGTCAAAAGCTCGAGTCAGCTCGTGGCTTATCGAGCCGACTTGTTTGTTTAAAAAATTTATATTCTTTACACACGTTATGATATACGTAAAACCAAAAAATAATAAATAAAACATTATTTAGGCTAATAGAATATTGATTTTTTGGTACACTATAAAACGAACAAGAAAATATTTATTTTTACTTACATTAATCTATATTTATTTAAATCTATATTTTTTAAATCAACATTTCTAATTAAAACTGTAGCTTAACAATCTATTTCTTCTAATAAAAAAACCATATTACTAAATAAAGAGCATTGTTTAGATATATTAGAATATGTATACACACACATAATTTGGGGATTAATTTAAATGAGTCAAACAAGCGAGCCAACTAATGAGCGAGCCATGAACCGAACCTACCTTAAGCCGAACTTTTTTCGAGCGACCTTTAAACGAGCCACGGGCTTTTTTAAACAGCCCTAGACTGTCCCCGGCCCCCATGGTTTTTTTTGATTCGTTGTGTAAATTTTACCAAAAACTTCGAAAAAAAAATATGTAGCATAAAATACTGGATTTTGAGATCCGCCGATAACTAAGGTCAAGTTTAACAATTCCAATAATAAATCAAATACAATACCATTCCCAAAATATAAAGTGCCTCTTTGTTGCCCGCGTGGATGCACAATTTCAAAAACCGATGAGCCTCATCACACCAGTTTTTAGCTCTGACAGCAAGCGTTTCCGGACCAGCATTAGACAAAACCAGACGATTAACACCTAATGTGTTTAGTCTCTTGCATCTAACACAATAAAGTAATAACAAACTAAATCATAGTGTCCTTCAGTTCACAATAATCACAAATAAAACAACAAAAAATTCATTTTGCATATGTAAAAACCAACCAAAACTTACGTAAGAAGAACAGTGACAAAATCAGGAGGAGAAGACGCGGTGGAAGCAAGCTTGCATAGGATTAATATAACAATTTCATCAGGTAAAGAGTCAAATAGATCAGATCTTGATATCATTCTTGTTCCTTCAGCTAGCTTCATCTTCTTCTATAAATTATGGGATTCAATACTCACCTAAATGCAGAAAATATGAAACGGTTGATTCACTAGTTTGTAGCTAAAAGTAATAATAAAACATTTAATGTCGAGAACATAAATTATGATTTCATAATTCATGAGGAGGAATATATATAGGAGAAAAGTAAGACAACGAGCCCACGTAACATGATGGACTACAACTGTAATTGTATTGAAAGTGCACGTGAAATTACATTATATCGATATATTATTCAAATTAATTTAAAAATCTATCTTATATAGTAAAACGGTGATGAGAAGTTATAAATGCGTTAGATACTTGTTATTTACTTACCATAATCAGATAATCTCTGTATCAATAATCTAAATTCAATTTTATTATTAATATTAATTATTCATTCATTATGTTATTTACAATCTAAAATAAGAGTATTAAATGCAAAAGAAGTATTGGTATAGAACTAATTATATAAATTACAATAACTTAAATTTTTCTTCGATTGTTACTTTATTATTTTATATATTTATTCGTTATAAATTGATTCCAACTAAGCTTTACAGATATAAATCTGTTATATTGTACAATTGTATAAAATTAAAAACAAGCATTTAGTATCATCAATATAAAGCTAACTATATTTCTAACATATTAATTATGAAAATAAGGTTGTCTCATGTGTACATTATTCTCTTGTATTAATTATGAAAATAAGGTTGTCTCATGTGTACATTATTCTCTTCTACGTTTTACGTCTCAATCTAATTTTTGTGAGTTAATACGCTGCAACACGCTTACATGGTTCAACATTTTTACGTGTACTTTTTATTCATTTTAACACTTCAGCCGCAAAGCACAAGTTTCTCAACACCTAAATTAAAAGATATATTTATATATAGAGACTAACATAACTGGAGATTCACATGGACTTTTCATACTCAAGTATCTATTTTGAAATATTATTTTATACTAACCAAAACTAATTGCAATCCAATGTTTTTCTTTAGCTTCAATAACTCAGGAGCGTAAAAACATTTATTTCTTTAAATTTGATAACTTAGGAGCCCAACTAGTAGCTCTCGTGTTATAGGAAAAACAAATCACATCTTGATTATGTCAAATCATAATGTTTCTTATCTATTAGCATCTTATATCAGAAGATGCAATAATATAATCGACTAAGATTTACTCATAATGTGGTTCCATAAATAAGATTGTCTACGCGGTCAATCAATAAGCACATGGGTACACATCAAGTTTGTCAAGTTTGGATAGGAGTATAGGACCTTCGTGACCAAGCAAAACCGAAAACGGAAAGTAAAACGAAGATATAAAAAAATCTAAACCAATTCTTCACAACTTAAACTACGAATCAGATACATACGTTGAGTTGTTTATTATTGAAAATATAACATTAAAATTAACATATATCAAATTAAAGAATAATTAAATTGATTTAATTATGATATCCAATTTTGTTGCTTCAAATAGAATTTTAGACACCGAAATTAAAGGTAGGAATATCAACGTCGACAATAGAAATAATACCAAAAAATGTTTTAAACATAATTTTCAAAATACAGCATTTAATAATCTCTCTTTAAACCTTTTGTTATCATAACATTTAATAATCTCTTTTTAAACCTTTTGTTATCATAAAATTATTTTGTTCAGGTTAATAATAATAATAATAATAATAATAATAATAATAATAATGATAATAATAAGGAAATATACATATAAATTTTATATTGTTTTGACTTGTACAAACTAAATGGATACATATAATATACTAATGTAAAAAGTGATCATTCTCTCTTAAAAGTGAAAAATAATGTATATCTTTTTATTTATTTTGTGTCTTGCTGAAAAATAATGTTTGCCTTTTATTTGTTTTGTAATTGGATGAGTAAGTGTATGAATCAAGTCAACATTGGTTTACAACTCTTTTAACACATTCTAGGATGAATTTTATGCTTAAAAAATAAACAATAATTACCTTTGACCCTGAATAATTAAAAATTTGAAATTGTAATCACAAAAACAGAATTTTTATTTTTTATTTATAAAAAAAAACTCCTTGTAATTTTTATCATTGAATCTATAGAAAGTAGTGTTGTTTCATTGTGGTTTCAACAATAGACACGTTTTCTATTTTACAAGCCCTTTTAAAGTTATAGATTTCCAATAGCAGTTGAAAATTAAAACTTTAAATGGAACTTATAATGATGAGTTATTAGGGAGGGTGGAGCACCAAAGCGGGTAGGCTCCGCGGGTTTGAACTCGGGCGGTAACACCACCGCCACCCTCTAGGGTTTGCATTTAGGGTAGTTTATAAGGAAAAGGTTTGTCGTTATGGTTTGGAGAGACGTGGTTTGAAGGTGGGGTCCTTCTCTTGAATGGTGTATGTGTGTGATTGGTGGGTGGAATAAAATAGTAGGGTCGATGGTTCTAGGGTACTTGTGGGTAGGCGCCGCCAGGTTCAAATGTACTTGGGCGTAGAATTAACATGACAACGCAGGATTGAACAGAGTTAAGGTAGTATCTTTGGATACCCCTTCCACCTTAGTATTTATGGGGATTAATCGAGGGATATATGAAATAGTTTGCACAAATGAGTCATCCTTCTATTTATACTAGCTGCTTAGCTCTTAAGTATTCATCTCTGGATAGTTATAAGGAATTATATAGGCTACTTCATCGAGTTCCCATGAACTTTCCACACCCTTCTTGGACCATATTTTTCTGGAGAGTTCTAGAATCCTTCGTGCAACTTTTATTCCTCAAATGTTGCCCAAAATGTTATACATCTCGATTACTGCTAGTTAAATTTTAATGGTTTGTGACAATTTCATGCATACATTACTTTAACGCCCCAAAACTCGAATGTTTACATTCGTCATATATGCAACGCCCCAAAACATAAAGTTTATGTTTGCCATATGTTCCATATGATAAAACATGAAATAAAATGACTAGGCTATTTAACCTAGTTATATTATTTAGTCAAAACAAATAAGGAATGAGTTTGGTGGCAATTGTGAATGTGTGACAAAATTTGGTAGAAAGGAATTAAGTTTTACTAAAAGGGCGAAGTCAGTAGTTTGTGTGTATGTCGACATCTACAAGAAGAGAAGAATGGGACAATTCTCAAAGCGATGCAATTTCAAACCCAACTGGAATTGCATTTTTTCGACGAAAATTGAACGTTTTATGAATTTTTCCGTATCGAAGGTCCAGGCTGCGTTTTCTGGCAGAATTTGCAGCCCATTACGAATGTCATAACTCAATTTAGGAATTGAGTTATGATCTCAAATTTTACTATAAATAGCTTCGGGAGGTCATGAAAATCTCCAACTGAAATTACGTCAATCGGATAATCGAATATTTTTAAAAGAATTTTTCTGTGGGCTGCAGTCAGAAAGTGACGAATCTGATTGCTGCTTAGTAAATGATTTTTTATAAATTTTTGGTAGAGAGTTAGACTCTAAAAATTTAACACAAGTCCGAGGGGCACCCCACATAAAAAGATCGTAATTTTTGCAAGCTCGTAAGTACAGTAAACGGACGTCCCAAAACAGCTTATTTTCAGTTAATTGAGCTATGCATGTTAGTGAATGATTGACTAATGAAAGTGATGCAACTAAGAATTTGAAATGATTATCGATATGGATGAACATGCAAACTAACAAGTTATGAAAATGATGGCATGAAAGGATATGAATTTACTTTGGCAAGGACTCAAGCACGGATGGCTAACGAGTCAAAGGGAGGCAAGAAGACGAGCTCGAACATGGACGCATAAGGTAAGTGATTTCCCGAATCACTCTTTAGTTTTAAAAGGAATCGTTATATGTTAATTGTTAAGAGGCATGTAAGAATGTAAAATCAATGGAAGTACTAAGAAAAATTGAATGGTATTTGTCACGGCCCCTCGTCCCGGTTTGACCCGGTCCAGGAGCCGCGGGACAGAAACCCGTGGTATTTATTTATTTGAGTTTAACAGGGGAAGATTTTATCAGGATCTTTTAAACTTGAAATGCCCGATTATTTTATTTCATAATTCGGGATAAAGCCCGTACTTTTACACTAGAGGAATTTTGCTAGGAAATTCCCTGTTTTACAAAACATGTTTATTTATTTTAACTGAGCCACTACTTCAAGCTTTATTAGTGCTCCGTGGCACTGTTCCTTGGTTCACAGTAGTTACCTGAAATATGTTTTAAAAATATTTTGTCAGCGGGGAAATACTGGTGAATCATTCATTTTGATAAAAAGACGCATAGTTATAATTTACAGCATAAGAGCGATTACAATGGCTTCTATCTTATTTTTATCTGGCACCGTGTCACTTCTTGGTGACGATGGTCATGCCACTATTGGGTCCTTTCGCCTAAGTAGTGACGATTATCACTGTTAAGATTTATTAGCCTAACCGTGAGAAATTAGTAATGTGCACAATACCCCACTAGCCAGTGATTCAAGATAACCACGACTTAATCCCTGTAATTATAACTTTTGAAAATGCTTGGAGTATTGTAAAACATTATTGATAAAAAGAGAATGACTCACATTGCAAGTTTAACGGGTAGAGTTTAGCCTACTGATAAGCCTGATAACCTAATTTAAATAACAATGCACACGAACTAGGTCAGTAACTAATACAGCATTTACGATAACTCACGAGATTAAAACCCTCACGACAAATGACAAAGTGAAATACTTAAACATCCATCGAATTCACGACGAATGACAAAGTATAACCCTAATTTGAGCAGCACTTAAACATTCATCGGATAGTTTCAATCGATCGGAGATTGAATCGTAGCAGCGATCGAGTTAATACCCGGTATCGTAGCAGCACCTAGCTATCTTAAATTTCGAATTTGAGCAGTGAGACTTCGTTTTTGTGAAAAGATTTCGACACCAGTGAACTGCTCCTGATCCAAGCTATTTATAGGTGAAAAATGAATCTGTCGCGGCCCGCGTGAGCCATAAGCTCACCCTTACGCGGCCCGCGTGGCCACTTAGTCTACGTGTAGGTTTGCTGGGTCACGAGTAGGGTTGCCAGGTGGATGCCACGTGGATCTAGACGCTTATCCGGTCAACTCCACATTTACGCGGCTCGCGTAAGCTTCTTTTATGGCTTACGCGGCCCGCCTGAAACCCAAAAACCTTGATTTCTTAGTTTTTCATGCACGTTAGGGTTTCAAGGGTCCGGGTTTTTACTTACGGGTCGTTTAGGGACATTTTTGCAAGTCCTTACATCCTCCCCACCTTATTTAAAATCTCGTCCTCGAGATTTATTGAAATAAGTGAGGATACTTTCGCTTCATTTTTTATTCCAGCTCCCAAGTGTATTCGGGTCCTCTTTTCGACTCCCACTTGACCTTAACTAGTACCAATCTTTTGTGCTTGAGAAACTTGACTTTTCTGTCTTCTATTTGAAGTGGTTTCTCGACGAATTTTAATTTTTCATTTACCTCTATGTCTTGAAGAGGTACTACCAGCGATTCGTCCGATAAACATTTATTGAGATTGGATACATGAAATACGTCATGTACTCCTGCTAACTCTTCTGGTAGTTGTAAACGATAGGCAACTGGTCCTATACGTTGGATCACTGGAAATGGTCCTACGTACCTTGGGCTCAACTTTCCTTTCTTACCGAACCGAACTACTCCTTTCCAAGGAGAAACTTTCAAGAGTACCTTATCTCCAATTTGAAATTCTAATGGCTTGCGTCGATTGTCGGCATAACTCTTTTGACGATCTCGAGTCGTTTTCAGTCTTTCCTTGATTTGAGTGATCTTGTCGGTGGTCTCTTGCACAATTTCAGGACCTGATAATTGACTTTCTCCTATTTCTGCCCAGCAAACTGGAGTTCTACACTTACGTCCGTACAGTGCTTCGAATGGGGCAGCTTCGATGCTTGCATGATAACTATTATTATAGGAGAATTCAATCAAAGGTAGGTGGTCATCCCAATTTCCACCAAAATCTATCACACATGCTCGGAGCATGTCTTCTAGTGTCTGGATCGTCCTTTCACTTTGTCCGTCTGTTTGCGGATGATATGCAGTACTTAAATTTAGTCGGGTTCCCATTGCTTCCTGGAAACTTGTCCAGAAGTGGGAAGTAAAACGACTATCTCTATCTGATACAATGGAGATTGGAACTCCATGTAAGGATACTACTTCATCTACATACAACTTGGCCAGCCTTTCCATGCTAAAGGTTTCTTTCATGGGTAGAAAGTGAGCTGATTTGGTTAATCGATCTACAATTACCCAAATCGCGTCATTACCTTTTCTGGTTTTGGGCAACTTAGTAACAAAGTCCATCGTTATGAGTTCCCATTTCCATACAGGCATTTCTAATTGTTGAAGTAGACCCGAAGGTTTCTGGTGTTCTGCCTTAACTTGCGAACAAGTAAGACACTTAGAAACATATCTAGCTATATCCTTTTTCATTCCTATCCACCAGAAGTTATTTCTTAAATCTTGGTACATCTTATTGTTACCAGGATGCATGATATACCTAGATCTATGAGCTTCTTCTAAGATTGTATCACTTAATTCTCCTTGCTTAGGTACCCAAATTCTTTTCTTGTGGAATCTCCAAATTCCATCACTTCCATGTTTTAATTCTTTTACTCGTCCCTTCATTTCTTCAACATCATCCTTGATTGCTGTTTCTTGAATATTTTTCAGTTGTTCCATTAAATCTAATTATAGATTTAATCTAAGAGCACGAATTCGCTTTTGTTTTTCATGATACTTACGACTTAAAGCATCTGTAACTACGTTTGCTTTTCCTTCGTGATATTGGATATCACAGTCGTAGTCGCTTAGGATTTCCATCCATCTCCTTTGCCTCATGTTCAATTCTTTTTGCCCAAATATGTACTTTAAACTTTTGTGATCCGTATAGACAGTAAACTTAATTCCATACAGATAATGTCTCCAAATCTTAAGGGCAAAAATTATGGTTCCTAACTCTAAGTCATGAGTCGTATAGTTTTCCTCGTGCTTTTTCAATTGCCTTGAGGCATACGCAATTACCTTTTTGCGTTGCATTAGTACACATCCTAATCCTAGTTTTGAAGCATCACAGTATACTTCAAAATCTTCTGTCCTTTCTGGTAAGGCAAGGATTGGGGCATTTGTTAACTTTTGCTTTAACATTCTAAAGGCCTCTTTTTGCCTAGGTCCCCATTCAAACTTAACTGCTTTGCAGGTTAGCTTAGTTAATGGCACCGCTATTTTAGAAAAATCCTTAATAAAGCGCATATAGTATCCAGCTAATCCTAAAAAGCTTCTAACTTCCATAGCTGATTATGGAACCTTCCATTGGGTGATTGCTTCTATCTTGGAGGGATCTACGTGAATACCTTCATGATTCACCATGTGACCTAAAAATTGTACCTCTTGTAGCCAAAATTCACACTTCGAGAATTTGGCGTAAAGCTTTTCTTTTCTTAACAAAGTTAAGAGTGCATGCAGATGCTGACAGTGCTCATCCTGGCTTTTGGAATAAATAAGTATATCGTCGATGAAGACAATTAAAAATTTATCCAAATACGGTTTACAGATCCTATTCATCATGTCCATGAATGTTGCAGGTGCATTCGTTAGTCCGAAGGGCATGACTGTAAACTCGTAATGTCCATACCTAGTTCTGAAAGCAGTTTTAGGTATGTCTTCTTCTTGTACCTTTAATTGACGATATCCGGAGCGTAAGTCGATCTTAGAAAAGTATCTACCTCCTTGAAGTTGATAAAAAAGATCATCAATCCTAGGTAATGGGTATCGATTCTTAATTGTAACCTTATTCAGTTCCCTATAATCGATACACATTCGCATCGACCCATCTTTCTTTTTCACAAACAACACTGGAGCTCCCCACGGGGATGAACTAGGTTGAATGAATCCTTTACTTAACAATTCATCTAATTGTTTCTTTAGTTCTAACATTTCGGTGGGTGCTAACCGGTAAGGTGCTTTGGCTACTGGCGTAGTACCAGGAATTAGATGGATTCTAAATTCTACCTCCCTGTTGGGTGGTAATCCCGAAAGTTCTTCTGGGAATACATCTGGGTATTCTGCTACTACTGGAATTTCCTTAAGTTCCTTATTCTTTGTGTTAATGACTACGGAAATCATATACACCATTTCTTGTTTTCTTGAATAACTGGCCAACTTCATTACTGAAATAAATTTCAGTGGTTTTCGTGGCTTATCTCCTGTAATTGAAATTACCTCTCCTGTGGGTGTATGTATTTCTATGGCATTTTTATCACAAAGAATTCGAGCATGGTTGGCTACTAACCAATCCATTCCTAACACCACATCGAATCCTGCTAAATTCATAGGTAACAGGTTTGCAGAAAATTTATGGCCTAAGAGTTCTATCTTTCCTTCTCGCAAAACCTTATCTATTTTAACAGAATTCCCATCCGCTGTTTCGACTGTAAAAATCTGCCTTAGGTTGGTTAAGGGTAAGTTAAGAGCTTGGCAGAATAAAGTATTTATAAAACTTTGGTTTGCACCAGAGTCAAATAATACTTTTGCATAAACGTTGTGGACTAGGAACGTACCAGCTATCACGTCAGGGATTAGCTCGGCTTCCTGAGTAGTTAACTGGAAAGCTCTTGCGTTTCTCTTGGTAGTTCCGTCTGTAGGTTTGGTTTTGTTGTCAGCTGGTTTAACCAATTTTGGGCAATCTGGTCTAAAATGTCCAGCTTCTCCATAGTTATAGCAGACCGTTGCTTTCTTCTTCCTGCAATCTTCTTCTTGATGCCCTGGAATTTTGCAGAAATTGCAATACCCTTTGCATCTTCCAAAATGCTTTCTTTTACAGGCATTGCGAAATGGAAAGGTGGAAGTTTTCCCGGTTCCCCTTCTCTTGAAATTACCATTGTTACCCACACGGAATCCTTGGGTAATCTTTTGGGCCACTTCCTTCTTCCGGTTCTCTTCTCTTGTGCGTACCAGCCCGTCAGTTAGGGTGTTAGCTAATTCTACTGCATCGTCAATTGTGTGAGGTCTCGCAGCTTTGACGATATCACGGATTTCGCCAATCAATCCCCAAATATAGCGGGAAATAAGTACCGGTTCTGGCGAAGCCAAGGTTGGTACCACTCTAGCATATTCGAAGAATGTCGAAGTATACCCTCGACAGTCTACACCCACCATTCGGTGGTTCAGGAATTTGTTTGCCATTTTTTCCTTTTCATATTCGGGACAGAATTTTCTTTCTACTAGCCGCTTAAGTTTTTCCTAACTCATGGCATAGGCCACCTCGCTTCCCTCGGCCTGGAGTATCGTATTCCACCATTCTAGCGCCCCTTCTTTAAAAAGATTCGATGTGTACATAACCTTGTCTTCCTCGGCACATTTACTTATTTTAATGACTGCCTCGGTTTTCTCCAACCAACGCAGCGCCGCCGTCGCCCCTTCATTGCCTGCGAACTCAACAGGTTTACAGGCAAGGAACTCCTTGTAAGTGCAACCAGGCGTTGCAGCTTTCATTCTTTTGAGAATTGGGGCTTGCCGTATATCATTATTGTTGTTAGCATGGTTGTCGCCTCCGTTTACGTTATTACTAAAGTTGTCTTCATAAGTACGTTTGCTAGGAATAATTTGTTGAGGTTCAACTGGGTTTCGAGCAGCCGCCAGGATTGCTGGAATAGCGTTGGCTATTCCTTGAGCAACGATATCTTCCTGGTGTTGCTCAGATTGGTTAACTTCGTTAACTGGTTCATTACTAGCATGTTCCATCTGGTGATTAATATATATATATATTATTCGCATAAAATAAATAATAGCTATATGCAAAACAATCACATAATTTCACAACACATGTATCGTCAAAATTGTCGATTTCTCGACTTCCATTTTTATATATCTTATATTATGCATCCGTACACACTGTTATTTTACAAAAGTTTTATTTTTAGTTATTTTACAAAGTTATACTTTTATTACTATTATTATTATTATACACCACAGCTACTCCCTTACTCCATCCGCATCTGCTGGCACCTCAGAAGCGACGTTCCTTCTCGTCGTACTTCCAGGAGATCTGTTCTCCTACCTCCCGAATCCTATTTCCAGCATCCACTAGCTCTTCGCCAAAATGACGGAGTTCAGCTAAGTTTTCATTGCTCATTGGTGGGTTTGGTACAAGTTCTGGGTCGAACTAAGGGAAAAAAGATATAAGGGTTATTGAGGAGGTTTTGAAACTGCCAGTCGTTGGTCCACCATTCGTCCATTTCTCCTAGAGGTTGAGTGTGGATCAGAGGGTCTGGGATAGCCGGTTCCAAGTTTATTGGAAGTTGGGTTTCGGCAGGATAAGGAAAGAGGTTGTTAATGATAAGCCTAAGGATATCACAGCTTGCCAGTATGTGATCCAATTCCTCCTGTAATGACAATTCCTCGGCTTGCCTAGAACTTTCCCCAATTTCTATTCCTGCTTGCCTAGAACTTTCCCCAATTTCGATCCCTTTTCCTTTATCCATAGGATTCTCTATTTTGGGAATTTTCTTAGTTGTTGGTTTCCTCCTGCGTACACGCCTCCAGCCCACAAATCTTCTTCTTTTCTTTGGCTTTTGTTTCTCCGGAGGTGGAGCTTGAAATTCCATAGGTTCCTCAACATCGGCCAAGTAACCAGTAAAGTCTCTGGAAACTTCTATTTTTACAGGATAAAGATTGAGATTCTGAAGAGCTTCAGATAACTCATTTATGTTGTTTAGCATATATGCAAAAATGCACACAAAATGCTAAGTTAAAATTTTATAATAAAAATTTCACAAATTAATATTTAGTATATGTTGGATCATTCCAGTGAGCCTAAACAGTCAAGTTGAGTAGTTCATCATCATTTACAAAGGCGGAATCAATGCAAACAATGTCAAACAGCTTGTTTCCTTTCAACTCTTTTCTATTACTGATTTTCTGAGCCTTTACAAAGATTTCTGACAAAAATCAGGCAGCACCTCGACTCAATACACAAGATCAGGTCCGCTTCAAATGACACAACACAAAGGTATTTATAGATGTTGAGATTTCGCTTGAAGATGTCATGTCTGGTTCAAGCGAAATTACTTGTCATGATTTCGCTTGAACTGGTTCATGTCACCTTCAAGCGGAATCACTTACTTTAACACATACAAACCCTAAATTCAACCCTGTTGTGCACTTGTTTATCCTATCTAGACATAAGACTCGATTAAGACGAAGTTAACAGACACTAGGTGCACCAACAGACTCCCCCTTGGATGTTGACGAAGTCTTCGGCGTCGAGTCTTTAATCTTTGTCTCTTTCCAAATTATTTTAACATTGTAAAAGCTCCCTTCAATCTTTATCTTCAAACTTTAATCTTCAATCTCCCCTTTGAATGTTGATCCAGAACTCTGACTCCCCCTTTCGCAGACTCCCCCTCTCGATCAGCTAGGACTCGAATTCTGGTTCAATCTTTGAAATTTTCTTTGCCAAGGGAAACTTAATTCCTGTTTCCTGCATATACTCTACACAAATATAAGATATATGACAATAACAGTATCAATCCATACTTACCATTCAACCTCAAATGATAGTCTAACCAGTGTTTAGAAATCCACTTAAGTATTCAGGTCCAAATTAATGACCCTGATTACTCAATTAATCTACCAAGTCCAGTTTAATGACCTTGGTTGATCTGAGACAATTCACACTGACTTTTGGTTCAACTTTTTCTGAAAATTTACATGTTTCAAATTAATGAAATTGCTTTAACTTTTCAACTTTCACAAACTTATCATGTTAAGCTCACAACTCATCATCCAGTCCAGAACCTTCCTGCATCTGCTCCAATTTGAATCTGAAGATTAACTCTCCACTTTGGTTTGTCAAAAATAAAGCAGAAATGTAAAATCTTTTTGGATTTTTAATAAAGCTTCTAAACTAGAAAATGAAATGCAAAACTAAAATGCAGTAAAAATAAACTAATTACAAACATATTTTTGGTGAACGTGTTAGGGAATCATATCAGCTATTCGACAAGTCACAAGTACCGTTAAGCTTTGATTACATATACAGAATTAAACAATTCGCTTAGATTGTCGATATACTGATCCACTTAAATTTTCACACAATTTTCAATCTGTCCAGGATACGAATTTAGTGTTTTAGATACTTAAACTCATTCATGTGTCCCATCTCTTGAATATACTCCCGTATCCAAATCCCAATATTCAGTCTTACCGGTGAGTATACCACAAATGATATCTGTAAGGGGTTAAATTGCGAAACCGTGAGAGCTCAGGTCAGAACTTCCGTTCAGCAGAGAGATGACGGTTCGACTTAGGTGGGTCCCCTTTAGAGGATCTTTTTTACAACAGCATTGATTAGCAATTTTATTGTCTTCATCATTTATGCTGGGGGTTGCGCTATATTTCAAGCATGCGGTAAAGTATTCTCCGAGGACTAGGCCATTGCTTCCGCAAAATCAGAAGTCCCGGGATAATACCCCAGATATCACTGAGTATAAAGACCTAGTATCTCAGAAAGAGGGATCTTTCAAACAAGATTTCAGGGGTTACCTATATATCCAAATAGTGTTCCCCACGAAATAAGTAAGTAAAGATTTTAGGTTTATATCCCGAACAAACCTACTAAATGTGTAAAAACCTATCGGCACATCATCAGCGAGACTGTTTAATGCATTTAAACTTTCCAATTCTTTAGCATACCGTAATTGTCAAGCCGATGTACTATCATTTTCCCTTTTTACACAAGCTCTTTTCTGGTTTTATATTGTTTTTGGATTTTGAAAATATCTCATGTTTTTGTATTTTTGAAAATTTTTACTGTTTTTGTATTTTCTGAAAATATTACCTATACTCTCCCCCTAAATACCAAAACAAGTAAAAAATCGACAAACCATTGCACATTGCTTCTCAACATCATCTACAATGTCTCCTTCATCAACGCTAAGAATCTCCTCCAACACCGATAAAAGCTTCATACCATTCAGTTTTAGCAAGTATTGGAAACGTGTTTTATCAAATGCTTTGGTATGTAAATCAGCTTTTTGATCGTCAGTGTAGATTTTCTCAATTCGTATCAACTTCTTCTCGAAACAATCTCGGATGAAATGATGACGAATTTCAATGTGTTTGGTTTTAGCGTGATAAACAGGATTTTTAGTAATGTTAATAGCTTCCTCATTATCAACAAAGATAGGGGTGTTTAGAAATTGCAAACCGTAGTCTCTCATCTGTTGCTGGATCCACAAGATCTGTGAACAGCAACTGCTTGGAGATACATATTCAGCTTCACATGTGGATAAAGCCATAGAGGTCTGCTTTTTGCATTGCCAGGTGACCAATCGTGATCCGAAAAACTGGCACCCCGCTGTTGTTGATTTAGCGTTAACTTTGCAGCATCCGAAATCTGAATCGGAATACCCTTCGAGCGTGAAATCGCCTTCTCTTGGATACCACAACCCCAATGATGGAGTTCCTTTCAGGTAGCGTAATATCCTGTTCACAATCACCATATGCGAAGCTCTCGGGTTAGATTGAAATCTTGCTGCGAGGTAGGTTGGATACATAATATCGGGTCTTGAAGCTGTCAAATATATCAGCGATCCTATCATGGAACGATACATTGTTTCATCTACCCTCTCTCCGGTGAGATCAGGGTTTATCCCATGATTCGTCGCTAATGGGGTGGAAGCTGGAGTAGAACCTGACATCCCGAATTTCTCCAAGATATCATGAACGTACTTCGTTTGATGTATGAAAATTCCTTTGGGTAATTGATCGACCTGCAATCCCAAAAAGAATTTCATCTCACCCATCGATGACATTTCAAATTTCTGCTTCATAACTCTTTCAAAATCTTTGCACATATTCTCATTTCTTGACCCAAATATGATATCGTCCACGTATATTTGAACTATCAGAAGATGACCGTCGACCTCTTTGGTGAAGAGAGTGGCATCCACTTTTCCTCGGATGAAGCTGTTGGCTAATAGGTGTTGAGACAATGTCTCATACCAAGCTCTCGGGGCCTGGTGTAAACCATACAGCGCTTTATCCAGCAAGTATACCTTGTCTTTGTTGAGTGGATCGGTGAAGCCCGGTGGTTGTCCGACATATACCTCCTCTTTTACCTTCCCATAGAGAAACGCCGATTTCACATCTAACTGATAAACTTTGAAGTTTTTCCAAGATGCAAATGCTAGGAAGATTCTGATTGCTTCTAGTCTAGCAACCGGAGCATATACTTCAGTGAAATCTATACCCTCCTGCTGACTGAAACCCTGGACTACGAGTCGAGCTTTGTTACGAACAACAACCCCACGACCATCCCTCTTGCACTTGAACACCCACTTGGTGTTTATCTTCCTTTGACCATCAGGAAAATCTACTAACTTCCACACACCTAACTTTTCAAACTGACTCAACTCTTCTTGCATGGCATTGACCCAAGAATCTTTAGTTAGCACCTCTTTGTATGTTCGCGGTTCGATCTGCGAAATAAAACAACTTAGTGAAAACTCAGTTTGTAAAGAAGCAACTGTAGAATAAAAATAAGTAAGCCCTTGGTCAATTTGTCGTCTTGTGCAGACGCCTGTCTGTAATTCTCCAATGATCAACTCCTCTGGATGGTATGAAAGTGTTCTCGGCATCACCTCGCCTGGAACATCTACTTCGCCTTCCAAATTTGTGATATTCTGATTTGCACCTTGTTCACTGACTGGGTTTGTTTGTCTTGAAATCTGAATTTGATCCCCCTCATAATCTGAATCACTATGATCAAATATTGGCATGTTCTCAGATTCTTTATTATCATTTTGTGCCGTCTGATTATCATGAGCAACTTCATTTTGTTGAATATCATCATGTTCTCCAGCATTACTTGGACCTGCTTCATCATCATTCGAAGCTTTTCTTTGACGACTGAAAGTTTCAGCTGGGAACCTTTCCTGCGATTCTTCATACTCTCTTAGAATATCCAACTCGTCAGAGAAATCTTCTTCTTCTTCCTTTTCTTCTTTCATGGCAAACGAATCCCACAAAGTGTCATAATGAAAAAGCCATGAATCTTCAGGATTCTGTGGTGGCATTGTGTAACCTTGACACTCAACATTGTGTGCTTCAATAATCCGCTTCAAGCTTGGAACAAAGACTCTTTTCAATGGACTTTGATAACCCACGAAAATTCCTTCAATGCTCTTTGGACCAAATTTACCAAAAGGCTCTAGAACTGTATAGGGAGACCCAAACGGTTCTAAATACTTCAGGTTCGGCTTGTGGTTATTGATCAACTCAAAACACGTCTTATTGAATTTCTTCACTATGAGAACCCGATTGAGTGTATAACATGCGGCGGATACTGCTTATGCCCAAAAATTAACTGGTAGCTTTGAATCAGAAAGCATCGTCCTAGCCGTTTCAATTAGCGTCCTGTTCTTTCTTTCAGCTACTCCATTCTGCTGCGGAGTGTAAGGCGCACTAAATTCATGCAATATACCTTTTTCATCACAATATTCTTCCATCTTGTTGTTCTTGAACCCAGTACAATTATCACTTCTGATTCTTTTGATACGCCTTTGGTACAAATTTTCATTTTTTTTAACAACGCCATCAAACTATCAAACGTCTCATCTTTAGACTTCAGAAATGAAACCCATGAAAATCTGGAATAATCATCAGTTACCACAAGACAGTAGAGATCCCCTGTAATACTTTTGACATTTACTGGACCAAACAAATCCATATGTAGTCTCTCTAACGGTTTGGAAACTGAATTGACTTTCTTTTGAGGATGTGATTTCTTCTTTTGCTTGCCTTTGACGCAGCTAATGCACTCCCCTTCCAGATGAAAACCTTTAATGTGAACACCAGTAACTAAGTCGTTGTGTACCAGGTGATTCATTTTTCTCTAGTGAATATGGCCCATCTTTCGATGCCATAACTTTGATTCTTTTTATGTTGCTCTTGACACAAAACAGTGTGCTTGACCCGTGGTTGTAGTTGCTACACTCATATCCAACACGTACAGATCATTCACTCTGGGTGCCCTCATGATAATCCACTCTTCGGGAACAACAAATCCTGGTTTCAAGATAAAACATTCTTTGTCTGTGAAGTGCGTTGTATACATCCTATCACAGATTTGCGATATGCTCAGAAGATTATTCTCAAGCTCAGCAATGTAGTTAACTCTTTCAAACGTTACAATCCCATTGGATAACGTTCCTTCACCAACAATTCTACCACCTTGGTTACCTGCGAAACCTACATAACCTCCATTGAAATTTCTAACATCATACAGCAAAGTTGTCTTCCCTGTCATGTGCCGAGAAGCTCCACTATACATAATCCATCGTGAAATGGATCTTGGAAGCTCCTGCACATATCACAAACATTTAGTGAGATTTTGTTGCCACCCAAGCCTCTTTTGACTCGGGTAACTTGACATTAATGTGAGATTTTTCAATGTAAAGTGGTGGAAAGTTTTTATCATTCAATTTTATGCTTTCTTCAGACCCAACCTCAACCTTTTTATCTTGGAAAAACTCAAATTTTTGAGGTTGACCAGATGGTTGGTCTTTCTTTTGAACAATTTTCGGCTTCCATGTTTGTTGAGGTGATGCAACCCGTTTGTAGAATTTGTCATTTTTAGTTACCACATTCTTAACAGGTTCAATTTTGACTTTTGTTTTCTCATTTTTCAAAATTTTCTCAACAACCATTGGACTTTTGCCTTTTACATCAACTTTCTTTTTCGAACTCTCAGCAACTTCAGACTTAGGCTTAAAGTTGGTACACTTTCATGCAATATGCCCAACTTTGTTACACTTGAAACAGGTACGAGTATCAACTAGTCGACTTGTGCCTTCAATCTGAGGCTGTGAGGCTCTTTCCTCAAAGAACTCTTCATTTGACTTTGAAAAAATATCAGACTCCCGCTCGGAATGAGATTTCGAGCTCTTGACAAACACCTTTTTCTCAGCAAACTTCTTGTTTTGAAAATTCTTTCTCTGATATTTCTTACCCCCCTGATAACCACCCGACCATCTATTTTGATTGTTGTTATAAAAACGCGGTGGAACAACATGTTTCTTGTAGTAAGCTTTATCTTTTTCAAAATTCATTTGCCTCTTCGTTTGGTTTAAACTTTTCACCTCAGACAGATCAATTTCAATCAGTTTGAACACATTTGTCAATTTATTCACATTCACATTCTCCAATAGAAACTCAGAATCCGAATACAACTTATCCGATCCCGACATCTTGTACATAACAAGAGTAGGTTCTTCATTTAAGTTGTTTTTGGACTTTGATTTCGGAATGTATTTGTCCAGAAAACATTCATCTTCCTCAGTAGTGTCACTTTCAGATTTTAGAACATTCTCAACCACACTTTTCACCACTTCAGTTTGGATACTATCGTCATCAAAAGATGAAGTGAATGTGACATCAATCGTGTCTGGAAGTTTCACTTCATTCTCGTCTTCAAGATTAACCAACCCTGATTGTTTTTTCGAATAATTGTTTAGAACTGGTGGTGGAACTTGATGAAAACCCACCCCGGTTCCATCCGAAAAGACATCTTCGCCAGCTTTGTTTTTCCCGATGGGTTTAGGAACAATGTGTTGTAAAACAAAGCTTGCGGAGTTGTAACTTTTTAGTTTCAACTGGATTCGTTCATTTTCAATTTCAGCTTCTTGAAATTTAAGCTTCAACTTTGCAATTTCATCCAGTTGTTGGTTGATTAACTCTTCTTTTACCCGAAGAACTCCCGACAGATGATTATTTTCTTTAAATGTCTTACCATTTCTGTCATCAGCATCTTTAACCGTTCGTTTAACCTTCTCAAATTTTTCTGAAATCTGACGATTTTCAAGAACTAACTGCTCATTTTCTTTCCAAACTTTTTCTTTATCAATTTTATCATTTTTAATTTTGTCAGTTAATTCTTTTAATCTGTCGTTCGAAGCTTTCAACATTTTATCACGGTTAAGGATCTGATCCTCAACACTTCTGACTCTATCAGTCAGATCATCAACTTTCTTACCATTCAGATAAGTGATTGTACTACAAACTTTGCACTCTTCATGCAATTTTTGCAATCAATGTCCCCATTAACTTTCTTACCTGACGCACTCGCACTCGTTGACGCATTTGAACAGACCTGGCTTTTAGACTCAGATACGGACTTAGAGTCTACCTCAAGTTCCTTAGCAGCCAGCACTTTGTTAGCCATCTTTCCCAAGTTTTCAGCATTCAACTCTTGTGATGTATTAATGATCCCATCATCAACCTTCTTTGCCTTTTCTTCTTTTTCTTTTTATTTCTCTTCTTTCTCTTCTCCGCTTCCCCACCATTTTTTTTGCCAACCCTCTTCTTCTTCAGCAATTTGTTGAATTATGGTTTCAAGATCGAGGGTCTTATAGTCAATAGCAATGTTTCCCCTGGGGTCAAGATAACATTCTCTGTCTGGATCCCATCTCTTCGCCCTTTTTGCTTCAGTGTATATATCAGATATTCTGATCATTCTGTTTTGAGCTAACATCTTTCTATTGACATACTTTTCTTCTTCATTTATGTTATCTTTAAAAGGAACAGGTTCAACAATCTTTGCCATAAAAGCATATCCAACCGCATCCTCCTCTGGTAACAACTCGCTCCAGTCAAAACCTTCATCGTCATGAATCACAGCAAGAGCTCTGGATTTTTCTTTATTCTCCTCAAGTTGTTTCATTCTGGGCGGTTCTGATTTATTCTGATGATAAATCGCTCTCTTGTAGTAATCTTCTTTGAACGGATTTTCAGAATCACCAGCATAAGCATTCCGGCACTCTCTTTTAAAATGACCTTTCTGTTTACACTTGAAACAGGTCACTTTTGACTTGTCAAAGCCTAACTTGGTAGATGGTCCACCAATAGACTTTCTTCATGTAATCTCCATAAAACGCTGTGCCCTTCTCACTGCACTGGCGATACACCACCTTATGTCGATCAATTCCATCTCCTTGGGATCTATTTGATCGTAGTCTTCCTTTGTTAGGTTGGTGTTGCCTATCTTGCCTGCCACAAGGCTCTCATACGAATCTAGCACAGAAGCTAAGAAAACCATCTGCTGCTTTGCAGACTCCTCGCTGAAGTTTTGAGCATTCTTTAAATCTACAACGATGTTCCATTGAAATAAGTTCTTTGCAGCTGATTGATTTGAAGTTGACGAAGAACCACTGTGAAATCCACTGCTTGCACTCTCTTTGCTAGATGTGTTGGAATTTTCAGCAGAAAAAGCTGTCTTGGGAGACGCATTCTTGGGAATCATGCTTTTTGGATAATACAGCTCCAAATTCTGCTGATATGATGAGTGATTGACTTTGTGTGTTTTCTTTATCTCCAGCTCGTGACTCTCTAGTCTTTCAATCAACAAATCAACTGTAAGTTCCTCAGACTTGATCGTATTCTTCAACATTGATGTGAGGGTGTTTAATTGTGTTTTAAAGTGTTTAATTAGAGGTTTTACATGATTATGTGTATGGAAATGGTTTACTTTGTGTTGATTTTGATTTACAGGTACTCGGAGCATAACGGATGGCTTTTGGAGCTTGATGTAAGGTTTTCGGGAAGCATTACGGAGTATTGGAAGCATACACACAAGTTGGAAGGCCAAAATATGAAAAACGGGAAGTTCGGTAGCAATCAGCGCCACTAGGTGCTGATTTCAGCGCACCACAGAAGCAAAGTACCATTTGGCGCACTGGGTGTTGTTTTTGGCGCACTGGGCACTGAACCCAGATCTGACTTGCGAATTTCTTGTTTTTCCACCATATTTAAGCACAAACATTCCCCAAACGAAATTATCACTAACCCTAGCCGTTTTCCACTTCCCAAGGACGAATTTTGGAGTTCCCAACCTCAATCAAATCATCAATCATGCAATTCCTTATCAAGATTGAAGATCAAATCAAGAACATGAGCGGCTAAACCACCCGTGATCATCTCCGGGACTAGGGTTTGTGTTAGGAACCGGGTTGACTTAGTTTTACAAACTTTTGGATTGAGATTTGACTAATCATTCGGTTAGTTTATCTTTATTGTTTATTTGTTTTTGATTAAACATTGTTGGTTTATCATTTGCATACTTGTTCATCAGTTATTTGGTTTTGTCATCAACAATTGGGATTAAATTCTAAGTTGTCATTGTCTTCAACCTTTAACCATTGAACTCGTTTATGTTTATGAAATCTAGGATTGGTAATTAATTAGGTTACTATTCAGTTGCATCAATCTTTCGGTTTCGATCGTGGATCATTGCAATCAAATATATTATCTGTTAATTATTTATCAAAACAAGTAGTTAGCAAATCATGTCTATGTGATTTCCAATTGGTAGTAATTAGGTTACCCGTGTTTCTACACAACCTGAAAACCCGGAGATTGGTCTCTCTTTTCACAATTGTTTACAACCCTAATTTATATTTGTTTTCACAATCACTCTTTTAATAAAAAAAAAACAATTAGTTTAGAGATAGATGATAATTAAAGCAACGAACTTTTACACTTTCCACTGATTCCCCGTGGATTCGACACCCTACTTGCCCTTTACTAGTAAAAGGTGAATAGGACACTTTACTTTATTTTTGACCGACCTTACGACATCGATCAAAATGGCGCCGTTGCCGGGGAATCGGTGCTCTTAGTTTAGTTAGTTGTTTTTCTTAAAAATTCAAAAAATATAAAAATTAGAAAAAAACCAAAAAAAAAATCCAAAAATATTTCTTTTTTTCGTCTTTTATTTGTTTCGTTCAGTATTACGCTCGGTTTCTTGTTTGTCTGTGTGCAGGTGATTCTCGAGTTGCATGCATACTAGGTTTTCCAAGAAATCATCACCGCTCTTGTTTGATCCAGAAATAGAAAAAACTGCTCGACAGAATCTCGTTCTCCTACGTTCAGCAGTTAAAGCTAGAGCTCAATCATCAACAGTTGCTCAAGATCTTGAACAAGCAGCTCACGATGTCACGGCCCACGACCCGGTTTGACCCGTTTCAGGAGCCGCGGCAGAAAATACTGCGGTATTTATTTAATTGAGTTTTACAGCGGAAGTTTTCATCAGGATCTTTTAAAATGTAAATATTTCCCGATTATTTTATTTCACCACGCGGGATAAACCCGGTAATTTACAATAGTTTGATTTCACAAAGAAATCTTTTATTTTTACAAAACATGTTTCTTTATTTTATACTGAGCCACTTCCTTGAGCTTTATAGTGCTATATGGCACTTTTCCTGATTCATAACAGGTCACCTGAAACATGTTTGAAAAAGATTTTGTCAGCGGGAAATACTGAGTGAATCATTCTATTTTGCATAATGATGCATAGTTATCAATTACAGCATAAGAGCGATTACAATGGCTTCTATCTTATTTTTTTATCTGGCATTCTGTCACAATGGTGACATGTCACAATGGTGACGATGGTCATACCACTATTTAGATCAATGAACCTAAATAGTGACGATTATCGCTGTAGGTCAATGAACCTAACAGTGACTATCCCGAGTAGGTCAATGAACCTAACTGGGAGAAAATTTGTAATGTGCACAATACCCCACTAACCAGTAATTCAAGATATCCACGACTTAGTCCCTGTAATTATAACCTTGAAAATAATTTGGAGTATTGTAAAACAGTTGATAAAAAGAGAATGACTCACAAACTGTGAGAAAAGTTTTATAAAGCAATTTGATAAAAAGAGAGAATGACTCACATTGCAGATTTATACGGGCAGAGCCTAGCCTACTGATTAGCCTTTTATCCTAATTTCAATAACAAGCACATAATTTGGAATTAGTAATCAATCCAGCGTTTACGATAACTCACGAGATCAAATTCTCACAATGAACGACAAAGTGCAATACTTCATCCATCGAATTAACGATGATCCGTTGAATTAACAACGAACGACAAAGTATAATACTTTATCCATCGAATTAACGATGATCCGTCAAATTAATGACGAACGATAAAGTATAACCCTAATGTGGGCGGCACTTAAACATTCATTGGATATATTGATCGTCGGAAAATGAATCGTAGCAGCGATTGTGCTAATACCCTGATTGCGGCGTCGATTTAGTGCCTGTGTGTGTTAATTGAAGTATACAGAACTTATCTCAGCGCACAAAGTGAATTTGAGCGTCGTTTCAACTCCCAGAATCAAGTCCCACTGCCTAGTATTTATAGCTGAAAAACCTCCCCCCTCGCGTGGCGCGAGGGGGTGTCGCGTGGCGCGAGAGACCGCCCCCTATCATAGGGTGGCCGCGTGTCTAACTAGCCTTGCTGAGTTGGTCTTGCGTTCGTTTGTGATTTACACGTAAAACTGTGTAGATAATACCGACTAGGTTTTACCCCCCCTGAGTTTTAGGGGCCCTGATCCTGATTCCGATTGTTCTGAAAATTTTTGGGTTTGCACAGAATCACTTGGGTGTCTCAATTAGGGTTTCCTATTGGTCAAATTAATTTAATAATTATGACTTTTGATGAGAGTCGTTACATTCTCCCCAACTTAATAAAAATCTCGTCCTCGAGATTTACTGAAATAATTGAAAATACTTTCTCTTTATTTCGGATTCCAGTTCCCTATTATATTAGGATCCTGTCTTTGAATCCTACTTTACTTAACACTATTTGTTTATCTTTATATCTTAGAAAGGTACTACCAAAGATTCGTCTGATAGACATTTCTGGAGATTGGATATATAAAATAAATTATGTACTCCAGCTAACTCTTCCTGGTAGTTGTAAATTATAAGTAACTGATTCAATACGTTGAATTACTAGAATTGATTCTACATACTTTTGGACTTAGGTTTCCTTTCTTACTCCTTTCCAAGGAGATACTTCTAATAGTATTTTGTCTCCAACGACTTTTATCTATTATCTGTATAATCCTTATGACTATCTCTTGTCGTTTTCAGCTTTTCTTCGTGATACTGAATATCACAATTGTAGTCACTTAGGATTTTCATCCATCTCCTTCGCCTCAAATTCTTTTTGCCCAAAAATATATATCTTAAATTCTTATAATCCGTATAGATAGTATCCTTACTTCCATACAGATAATGTCTCCAAATCTTAAGGCAAAATTATGGTTCCTAATTCTAACTCTTGAGTGGTATAGTTTTCTTCGGACTTTTTCAATTGGCTTGAGGCATACGCAATTACCTTTTTGCGTTGTATTCACATATATCCAAATCATAGCTTTGAAGTATTACCTTATACTTCAAACTCTTCAATTCCTTCTGATAAGGCTAGGATTGTAGTATTGGTTAACTTAGTTAATGGTATAGCTATTTTGAAAATTCCTTAATAAACTGTCTAAACCTACAAAATTCCTAATTTCCATTGCGATTTGCAGAATCTTCCATTTGGTAATTACTGCTATCTTAACAAAATCTACTTGAATACCTTCATGATTCACCATATGACCTAGAAATTGCATTTCTAGCGGCCAAAATTCATTCTTCGAAAATTTGGCGTAACGCTTTTCTTTTCTTAACAACCAATATTGTGCTAACCGATAAGGTTCCTTGGCTTATCAGTAAAATTCCTGGAATTTAGATAAATCTTAAATTCTATCTTCATATCTGGTGGTAATCCAGATAAATCTTCTGGAAATACATCTGGGTATTCGGAATTACAGAAATTTCCTTAATTTCTTTATCTTTAGTATTAATGATTACTGAAATCATATATACTCTTCCTTTCTTTCGTTCATAATTTTAGCAACTTTCATCATTGATTATGAACTTTATGGTTTTACATGATTTATCTCCTTTAATCATTATTACTTTTCCAGTGGGTGCACAATTTCTATAGAATTCTTATCACAGATAATTCGAGCATAATTGTTTTACTAATCAATCCATTTTTAGCACAACCTTGATTTCAACTAATTTCATAGATAATAGGGTTGCAGAAAATTTATGACTTAAAAGTTCCATTTCTATGTTTCGCAGAACCTTATTTATTTTAACTAAATTCCCATCTGCCAATTCTACTGTAGAAATTTATCTAATGCTTGTTAACGGTAAGTTAAGAGTTTGGCAGAGTAAAGTATTTATAAAACTTTGGTTTGCACCAGAGTCAAATAATACTTTCGTGTAAACGTTGTAAGCTAAGAACATACCGGCTATCACATCTGGAATCATTTCGGCTTCATGAGTAGTCAGCTGAAAGGCTCTCGCATTCCTCTTTGCTCCTTCTGCCGGTTTGGCTTGATTGTCAAATGGTTTATTCAGTTTTGGACAATTTGGCCTAAGATGTCCAGTTTCTCCACAGTTGTAACAAACTAAAAATTTCTTCCTCCTACAGTCTTCTTCTTGATGCCCTGGAATTTTGCAAAAATTGCAATACCCTTTGCATCTTCCAAAATGCTTCCTTTTGCAAATATTGCAAAATGGACTAGTAGTAGATTGCCCATTCCCTCCTTTCTTGAAATTGTTATGGTTACCCGAACGGAATTCTTGGGTAATCTTTTGGGCTACTTCCTTCCTTCTATTTTCTTCTCTTGTCCGTACTAACTCGTCAGTCATAGTATTGGCTAATTCTACTGCATCATCAATCGTATGAGGTTTCGCAGCCTTGACGATATTACGGATTTCAGAAATCAATCCCCAAATATAACGAGAAATAAGTACCGGCTCTGGCGAAGCCAGGGTTGGTACTACTCGAGCATATTCGAAGAATGTCGTAGTATACCCTCGACAATCTACATCCACCATCCGATGGGTTAAACACTTATTTGCCATTTGATCTTTTTCATATTCGGGACAGAATTTTCTTTCTACAAGACTCTTAAATTCTTCCCATTTCATGGCATAAGCCCTATTTCTTCCTTTAGCTTGTAACACCGTATTCCACCATTCTAGCGCCACTTCTTTGAAAAGGTTTGACGCATACATGACCTGATCATCCTGAGCACATTTACTTATGGAAATTACTGCCTCGGTTTTCTCTAACCAACGCAGTGTCGCAGTCGCTCCTTCATTGCCTGCAAACTCAGTGGGTTTACAAGCAAGAAATTCTTTGTAAGTGCAACCAGGCGTTGCAACTTTCCTTTTCTTAGGGAGCGGAGCTTGCTGTGGTTCATTATCATGATTAACATGATTATTGCCTCCGTTTATGCTATTACTGAAATTATCTTCAGAAATACGTTTACTAGGAACAACTTGTTGCGGTTCGATTGGATTTTTAACAGCAGCAATGATTGCTGGAATAGCATTGGCTATCCCTTGAGCAACTATTCCTGGAATAGTGTTGGCTATTTCTTGAGCAATGATATTTTCTATATCTTGCCTAGTCACATATTGGTTCCCTGATTGTTGCTCAGATTGATTACCCTCATTAACTGGTTCATTATTAGCGTTTTCCATCTGATATCTATTTTATAGATAAATAATTAGTATAAAGGAATTAATTCAATGTCACAATTTAGTTGCACATAATCACATAAACGAATATACAAACAAAATTGTAACTTTTCTAATATTTCATTATATCAGGCTTCTATATACACCCGTTTTATTATTTAATTTACACATACCGATTTTACTATATTTTATAATTCCCTATCCTTTATCAGGTGATGTTCTAGTAACGGCGTTTCTTCTTATCGTATTTCCAGGAGATCTGTCCCAAAATCTCTTGGATTCTATTCCCAATATTCATTTTGTCAAAATGATGGAGTTCAGTCCTATTCTTGTTACTTATTGGTGGATTTAGTAAAGGTTCTGGATTGAACTTAGGAAAAAGCCTATAGGGATGGTTTTGTAACAGTATTTCATTAGTCACCCATTCGTCTATATTCCAGTGGATTGAAGGGTTTGGAATAGCTGGTTCTAAGTTCATAAAATTATTTTTATTAACAGACTCAATAGTATCATCGGTTGCCATTATAAAATTTAGTTCTTCTTGAGATGGTAATCCCTCCATTTGCCTAGAACTTTCCCCAATTTCCATTTTCTTAGGCTTAGGTTTCTCGAGAGGTAAAGCGTTGAATTCTATAGGTTCTTCTATGTCTGGAATATACCTATTGAAATCTCTGGAAACTTCAATTCTTACTGGATAGAGATTTAAATTCTGAAGGGCTTCCGACAGATCACTCATGCTGTTTAGTAAAATACACACAATCACTAAGTCATAACAAAATTTTATAGAACAACTTTTTAAATAGTATTTCATACTACCAAAACATTTAAAACATACTAGGTTTTATTTGTAAATTTATTTATAAGGTTTCTAGACTGTAGATAATAAAAATACTAAACTTTAAATCAGAATATTTAAAGATTTATATTTACTATTACAGTAGTTAACATATAAAAATCTATATACTAAATAAGTATGATGACTTAATTTATATATATTAACTAGTCATTATCATGGTGGATATTGGTTAGTGCTGCCTTGTTTAAGCATAGGTGATCAGTCCATGCCTAATTAAGGCTAGGCTATCCAATATCTGCCTTTGATAATAACCTTAATATATATAAAAAAAATCATCTTAATACTACTATTATTAATATATTATTATTAATAATAAAATTATTAATAATAAATAACTAAACAATAATTTTTAAAATAAGAGTATACCTCAAACATAAAATATAATTTCTTTACCACAATATAGTAATATTATATTTATAAATTAGGTAATTCCATATATAATCAAGTAAATTTATATATAATGTTTTTCGATTAATGATGATAGAGCAATAAATATTACAATATTGTTTAACATATAAAAATCTGCCCATACTATAAAAAAATTAGTCAGATAATAAACATATAATTACAAAATAGTAATTAATAAAAATTATTAAGTATTTTCCAAATACTTAATTGGCTTAAATCAGTGGCTCGATAAGTGGCTCAATAAATGGCTCTGATACCACCTTTTTCTGTCACGGCCCACGACCCGGTTTGACCCGTTTCAGGAGCCGCGGCAGAAAATACTGCGGTATTTATTTAATTGAGTTTTACAGCGGAAGTTTTCATCAGGATCTTTTAAAATGTAAATATTTCCCGATTATTTTATTTCACCACGCGGGATAAACCCGGTAATTTACAATAGTTTGATTTCACAAAGAAATCTTTTATTTTTACAAAACATGTTTCTTTATTTTATACTGAGCCACTTCCTTGAGCTTTATAGTGCTATATGGCACTTTTCCTGATTCATAACAGGTCACCTGAAACATGTTTGAAAAAGATTTTGTCAGCGGGAAATACTGAGTGAATCATTCTATTTTGCATAATGATGCATAGTTATCAATTACAGCATAAGAGCGATTACAATGGCTTCTATCTTATTTTTTTATCTGGCATTCTGTCACAATGGTGACATGTCACAATGGTGACGATGGTCATACCACTATTTAGATCAATGAACCTAAATAGTGACGATTATCGCTGTAGGTCAATGAACCTAACAGTGACTATCCCGAGTAGGTCAATGAACCTAACTGGGAGAAAATTTGTAATGTGCACAATACCCCACTAACCAGTAATTCAAGATATCCACGACTTAGTCCCTGTAATTATAACCTTGAAAATAATTTGGAGTATTGTAAAACAGTTGATAAAAAGAGAATGACTCACAAACTGTGAGAAAAGTTTTATAAAGCAATTTGATAAAAAGAGAGAATGACTCACATTGCAGATTTATACGGGCAGAGCCTAGCCTACTGATTAGCCTTTTATCCTAATTTCAATAACAAGCACATAATTTGGAATTAGTAATCAATCCAGCGTTTACGATAACTCACGAGATCAAATTCTCACAATGAACGACAAAGTGCAATACTTCATCCATCGAATTAACGATGATCCGTTGAATTAACAACGAACGACAAAGTATAATACTTTATCCATCGAATTAACGATGATCCGTCAAATTAATGACGAACGATAAAGTATAACCCTAATGTGGGCGGCACTTAAACATTCATTGGATATATTGATCGTCGGAAAATGAATCGTAGCAGCGATTGTGCTAATACCCTGATTGCGGCGTCGATTTAGTGCCTGTGTGTGTTAATTGAAGTATACAGAACTTATCTCAGCGCACAAAGTGAATTTGAGCGTCGTTTCAACTCCCAGAATCAAGTCCCACTGCCTAGTATTTATAGCTGAAAAACCTCCCCCCTCGCGTGGCGCGAGGGGGTGTCGCGTGGCGCGAGAGACCGCCCCCTATCATAGGGTGGCCGCGTGTCTAACTAGCCTTGCTGAGTTGGTCTTGCGTTCGTTTGTGATTTACACGTAAAACTGTGTAGATAATACCGACTAGGTTTTACCCCCCCTGAGTTTTAGGGGCCCTGATCCTGATTCCGATTGTTCTGAAAATTTTTGGGTTTGCACAGAATCACTTGGGTGTCTCAATTAGGGTTTCCTATTGGTCAAATTAATTTAATAATTATGACTTTTGATGAGAGTCGTTACACACGAGATGGCTGATCAAGAGCCACAGAACCAAGCACAAAACGAACCAATTTCACCCATTCCAGATCCACCAATTCCTCAAAACCAAAATCAAAACCAGCCCAATAATCAAAACCAAAATCAACCACCACCACAACCATTTCCACAATTCAACCCAGGCCCACAAAACCAACCGGGGAACCTAAATCTTCGACATGGGGAAATTATTCGTCTTAATCAACCACATCATCAACACGGGTATGATGATGGTTCCCGACACAGAGAAGGCAGTGTTCATACTTGGGAATCCGGTTGGGAAGAAGATGATTACCAAAATCAGTATGACGGGAGATATGCTGATTACAGATACGATGAGGGGTACAATGTTAATCAAGGCTATCCGGTACAGCAACAGGTTAACCAAAGACATCACATCCCGCAACCGATTCCACAAAACCAAGTTCATAATGGAGTCCCACAGTTTAATGCGGGAAATCAAAGAGCTAATAATCGGTTTAGGGGAGATCAGATACATTTTGTGGATGGTGTCCCACAGGTTGTTCAAGGGGCACCAATTCAAGGCGTCAAAGATCATTGTCGACCTGTAGTAGTACCCAACTCATCAGCTATAGTTACACCGGTGGGGAACAATAATCGACCCTTCGAGGTGAGGCCTCAATACTTAGGCCATTTGCCCGAGTTTTATGGAAAAAGGACTGAAGAGCCATACTTGCACATTGCAAGTTTTGATTCAATTTGCCAAACTATTGGAGGGTCAGGGTTTACAAAGGATGAGGTAAAGCTAATGTTGTTTCAATTTACCCTGAAAGACAAGGCAAGACAATGGTTCGCAACATTACCTCCGGGAAGTATCTACACTTGGCAAGAGATGCAGCAAGTGTTTTTGGAGGATTATTACACAATGAACAGAACCAGTGAAGCTCGGGATGCAATCAGAGCATTCCAGCAACATTCAGGGGAACCGTTCCATGAGGCGTTCACAAGGTTTAAGGAGTTGCTTAGGAAATGCCCACATCATGAAATTCAGACATGGGAGTTGATCAAGGCGTTTTATGATGGGCTACTTCCTGATGATGTAAGAGATCTTATAGCCATCAGCAATGGTACGTTTCTCACAAATACAGAAGCTACGGATTGGGCATATTTGGAGAGACAAAGTGCCACTTCGAAGAGACAGGCACAATCTAGCAGGAGGGGAAGATCGAGTCCAGCAAAGTCGGTTGATTATGAAGCTGAGGAGAGGGTCGAGAAGTTGAGGCACCAAAACTTATTGCTTGAACGACAAGTGGCTCAGATGAAGTTAGGAAAGGGAGCCGAAGTTAAAACCGCCAATACGTTTTCGGTGTGTACTGAGTGTGGAGAGTTAGGGCATCAAGTTGGAGAATGTGTTGTACTGGGTGGTCAGACTGATGAAGTGAATCAAATCTATGGTGAACGAAAGCAATATGATATGAAATCGAATACATATCATCCAGGTTTGCGAAACCACCCCAGTTTTAGTTACGGTAATTTTGCTAATCAAATGAACCCTAATTTTCAGGTACCCATGCAAGGAGGCCAGCATTATCAGAGTCGTCAAGGTAATTACTCGCAAGGTAATTACCAAAATCAGGGTCCATATACTCAGGGTACTCAGCAAGGGAACTCCTCAAGTGCTAGTGGTGGAACGAGTGATAACAAATTGGATGCTATTATGAAGTTCATGAAGGACGTCCAGAAAGATAATGAAGTTCGGGACAAAACGTCTGAAGCAATGCAGAAGCAGCTGGGGCAGCTAGCAGAAGATCTAGCTCAGTTGAGAAGAGATCCAGGTAAGTTGCCAAGCACTACCACAGTTAACCCAGCACATCAGTCATCTAGCTCGAAAAATGGAAGAAATGTGCACATCAACGCGGTAAGTATTCTTCCAACTTCTGAAATTGGTAGTGTCACAATTACTCCACCATCACAATTAGTTGAGGAGGTGGTGGAGGATGTTGGTAATGGATCGGACTCTCAGCATGATCGGGACCGCACCAAGGGATGAAAGGTGGGAAAGTTTTAAACAAGCTAAAATTAATCTACCCTTACTTGATGCGATTAAAGAGAGTCCCGATCAGGTTGAATGTCTGAAAGAGTTAAGTACCCAAAAACGACTTCACAAGTTTCCTAAAAAACTTGATTTAACTGCAAATGTGAATGCCGTTTTGTTGGGTACCCTTCCCCCGAAACTCCAAGATCTAGGAGCACCCATTATTTCCGTACAAGTGGGTGAATTTAAAATAGAAAGGGCACTTTTGGATCTTGGAGCGTGTGTTAGTATTCTACCAGGGAGTCTGTATGACCAATATGATTTTGGTCCGCTACAAAAGGTTAACACTACGTGGTGTTGGCTGATCAGACTCCCATGTGTCCGAGGGGGATTGTAAGGGATGTAATTGTGAAGGTAGAAGAGTGTTACTACCCAGTTGACTTCTTAGTGCTTGATTGTGCCACAAGTTCAAAGAACACGCACCCTCCAGTCATTTTGGGTAGACCGTTCTTAGCGACTGCTCATGCAATTATCAACTGTGTTGATGGAACGGTAAGTATGAAGTTTGGTGACCGTGAATTACGGTTAAACTTATTTTTGTATGCGACTAATCCTTCCATTTCAGGTGAACGCTCAAAAGCTGAAAATGGTGATGAAAATGTCTCTCCTACAAAGGAGATTCAAACCAAACACGAGTGTTTGTTGGTTGACAGGTTTGAAATGGCAGGAAGCGAAGCAGTGAGGAAAAAGGAAAGTGTGGCGCATGAGGAGTTCAAGAGAGACAAAGGGAAGCGACGAGGGAAGAAGAAGAAAAAGAAACCGCCAGAATGTGATAATGCAAAACGGAGGTTAAAGTTATTCGGTCCAATGTGGAAGATAGTGGACGACTTACCAGAGCAGTGGCGGAGTACGTACTTAGAGGCCATGGAACGCAAACATCAAACTCGACCACCATGAGAGTATATCAGGTATGGTCTGGCTGAAGACCTATAAACTTAGCGCTCTCGGGAGGCAGCCCCAGGATGTAGAGTAGTGTATATTTGTTTTGTTTTGCGTGAGTATTGTTGCAGGTTACTAGGTTATTAATCTCTACGAATGCAATGGTCCAAGTGTGGGGATGTTTGGGAAGTCCCGATACGTTCTAGATGCAGTTGCGGATAATGCATGGATCAGAGTTCAGTCAGAACTGTCCATACTCAATCTCCATTTGGAAGGGGATGATCTGAACATTAAAGGTAGAGATCGACCGAGTACTTGTTGGACACGGCCGCGAATGGAATGCTATACGGTCGTGGTGGAACATGACGTATGAGGATTCTACACATTAAACCAGGGGAGTCTGTTCCACTCTTATTATTGTTTTTTTTTTCTTCGTGTTCTTGGTGGTGTTAAATTATTTTATGTGTTAGAGAAGGTGTTATGTTCTTTGTGTTAGGAATGGTCGCTCATGAGGTTTGTTAGTTGGTATTCCCGGGTTTGTTTTTGTTGGTGCACACATCTGTCGTCTTCGTCTTACATCGAGTCTTCGGTTCGTTGCGGTTCAGAACAAGAATGATGTCATCATTCTTGATGATGACATCATCCAAGTGTTATCATGCTTGCATCATAGCTACATCAAATGCACGTGAAGATTACAATCAGTTTGCATGTTTTCGCTAGAAGACAAAAGAATTTGCATGTTTCAAATATAAGTGTATGTTATTAGAAAGATGATTTCGCTCATAAGGTCAATAGGGATTTCGCTCATATGGTCAGGCTGGTTTCGCTCATGAGTACATGTGTCTCTATGAGCGAAATCTCAGCAACTATAAATAGGTGTTCCATGAGCGAAATCATTAATCAGTCCCTTGTATTCCATACCGAAGTGCTGCCGGTGTGAAGATCGATTGTACACAACGTTTATTCAATACAATCAGTGTTTTAAGGTGAAGATAAAGTTGTTTCTACCTTTGTTTCTTAGTTTCCGCCTCTGAAACGAAGTTAAACTCCTCTGAACGACTCGTTCGGGTCAGTTCACGATCCTACAATTGGTATCAGAGCTCAGGAGGAGGAGTTCTACAGATTACGGCTGAATTTCATGGTTTTTTTCTATATTCTACACCTTCTTTCATCAGTTCTACGAGATTTAACGGTCAAAAATGTTTCAAATTTTTACAGACTGTGTAAAATTGTACATTAACAAATCCTAGAAAGTTTCACAGCTTAAATCAACTTAAAAATGGATCAAATTAACCTCCGATTAGGTTTCGCTCATTCGGAAATTTCATGATTTCGCTTATATGTCAGCCTAATTTCGCTCTTGTGACACAAAATTAAGGGATTTCGCTTTTTGGAACATAAGGTTTCGCTCATATGATCATTCCTGATTTCGCTCCTGTGAACAGTTTAATTCCGCTCATGTGAACGGTTTGATTCCGCTCATAATGATCAAAGTCTGAAAGTTCATCGTTTTGTGTGATTCATCTAACAAGGTGTCAGTACATCGGGAATATGAGATCATGTGGTTTAAATCGGTTGCATGTGATTGTTGATAAACTTTAAATCTCGGTTAAATCAAAGTATTTTTTTCAAGATTGTTGTCGGCACATGTTATCATGAATTGGTTTGCATGCAAAAGATAAAATTGTCGGTTTAGTGGTATATCGGCAGATTGTTTGTAATAATATCATATTGCATGTGAAAGTTTAGTGGCTCAATCAATTATTAAAGTCAAAGGTATATGTCAGTTGTTCACATGAATATCTCGATTCAAGTTTGCATGTGTCAGTCTCCACTTCATGTAATCGGTCCAATCAAGCAAAGTTAAGTGCAGCCCACATGAGTATCATTTGCGGCCCAATCATTGTTGTTGGATAAGTGCATTTTAAAGGCCCAATGAGAATTGTTTAGAATCGTTGTTTGTTGGTGCACTACATCTGTCGACTTTGTCTTGTATCGAGTCTTAGTTTTAGATTGTTAGATCAGGGCACGTTTTATGAGAAAATAGGATAGCGTATAGGTCTAAACTGACAGGTCCGCTTATATGGACATAGGAGGTCCGCTTATTTGTCAGGTTAGCTTATATGGACATAGGAGGTCCGCTTATGTGTCAGGTCCGCTTATTCGAACATGTCCGTATATGGGGACCTACCAACACTATAAATACCACATAAGCGAACTCATTTGGAATTTTGTCAAATTCCATACCGAGGTGCTGCCGGTGTGAAGATCGAGCTGTAAACATTGTCAAATCAATAAAATCAGTAGATTAAGTGAATTGCAAGCTGTCTCTACATTCGTTTCTTGTTATTCCGCACTTGAAACGTAGTTGAACGCCTCTGAACAACTCATTCGGGTCAGATCACGATCCTACAAGTGGTATCAGAGCTTCAGGAGGAGGAGTTCTGCAGAGAATAGCTGGATTTCATCTAAAATTCTTACTTCTACACCTTCTTTCTTCATCAGAACGAGATTTAACGGTCGGAATTCGCTCAAAATTTCACAGGTTGTAGGTAATTGATCATAGACAAATCCCTGAGAGTTTGAGTTTGAAATTCGAACTAAAAATGGACAAAAATACCTTCGAACTAGGTTCCGCTTATTTGAACATTTGGTAGATCCGCTCATTTGAACAATCTAGTTCGCTTATTTGGACAAATTTTGCATTAGATCCGCTCTAAATTGCATGTAGGTCCGCTTCAAAGAACAATCTGGTTCGCTTCAAAGAACAATTCAAGTTCGCTTATTTGGACAAATATTGCATTAGATCCGCTCTAAATTGCATGTAGGTCCGCTTCAAAGAACAATCTGGTTCGCTTATTTGACAAATCATCATGTCCGCTTATAAGAACATTCAGATCCGCTTCAGTGTCACTTAATTTGATAGATCCGCTTTTAGTGACAAATTTCAATAGATCCGTTTTTCTGACAAAGTTCAAGTCCGCTCATTAGGTCAAAACAAGTTCTGCTCATAAGGTCCGCTCGTATGGTCCAATCACACTCGGTTAAAACTTCGACATAGTGTCTGATAAGTTCATGTGATACCTTTAATAACTGTCAAAGTTGCATGTGAGTTGGTCAGTTTGCATGTGATCTGAATTGGTTCAGTCCACTAAATCTAACGTCCCTATCATAGTTAAAGGTGTTAGTCGTTCTCAAAAAGATAAAAAGCAGATTTCGAAGTCCAATACTACTTGGTTTGGGCGGCATTATTATTTTAAAAAAAATTGCAGAATCTCGAGATGAAGTGTCGGCCTTTAACAGGATCTCGAAAATGAATTTGTCGGCTTAGTGGTTTTGGTGGTCCAATCAAATTGTTCGATTCATGTGAATAAATTGTCAAAGTCATCGTTCACTATTTCATATTAGCGGCCCAATGCATGTTTGATAAGTCAGGCCCAATGAGATTTTGTCAAATATATTGTTGTCACGTGATAATATCAGCCCAAGGTTTGTTAAGTTCTTGTGAGATTTAATTGTTTCAAAAGTATCGGTCCATTCACTCATATTGCAAGGTTTGATCAGATCACACGAAGTTAATCAAATTTGTCAGTTTGCATTAAGTCTACAGGTTACACGGTTTAAAGGTTCATCGGGTCATAGCTGTCCGCACAGTGTGTCAACCTTCAGTCCACACAGAACATTCACTAGTTCGAGTATCAGTCTTATTCTGTTAATTGATAAATTTTTTAAACTGATTGTGTTGTGTTTGTTCAGGTTGTAGGTGATATAGGTGTGAAATATGGATACCGAGTTCTACAACGCATTTGCAACACCGTCTAGTCCAGCTGCAGTTGTTCAAGCTGTGAATTTAGAAAATGAGACGGGAACCACCCAGAAACCCCCGAAATTAATGAGTATCGAAGAATACTACGGGTGGAAAGATCGATTCGAGAACTGGGTTCAGGCAAACCATCTTAGGTCATGGGAATGCATACTGAAGAAATATGTGTTGCCTCGAACAGATTTGCAGGTTCTTAAAGAGTTATCTGAGTTCACGGATCAGGAAAGGGTTATGTACAAAGCGGAGAAAATGATGATCAGTCTGCTGCAAAAAGCAATCAAAGAGGATATATTCATTCTGCTACAACATGATAAAACTGCAAAGTCAATCTGGGATGCACTTAAAGTCAAATTCGAGGGAAGCGAGAATATGATTAAGAGCAAGAAAGCGCTGCTTAAAAAAGAGTTTGATCTGTTTAGCAGTCTAGCGGGTGAAGACACAAAGAAGTTGATTGAGAGATACTGTCACCTTGTACGATCAATGTCGATGTTGAGTATTACAAAAGATCGTGAAGAGTGGGTGGACAAGCTAGCCGATGCACTACCACAGAAAGAGTGGGGAACATATCTGATGATTCTGAAAAACACGGGTGTTTACGATGGGTTAACGATTTCTCAGTTTATTGAAAAGATCGAGAGTCAGGATTTGGAACAGCAAAAGATCGCGAGGATTAATAGTCCGAGTGGTCAACAGGATGTGAAGATGTACTATAAAGGTAGTATTCCAGTTCCTGAAGCTGAGAGAAGTCCGAAAATTCAAACTGCGTTCAGTGCTGGGGATTCATCAGAAAAGGCTGATCAGGGTTCTGGCAAAAGCAGCAGTGGATTCTCATCATTTCCGAGTGTTAATCCTAAAGAGTCAACTTCAAGTTTTCAGTCACAAAGCACAAAAACGGGAAATGGATATGTGATTCAGTGTAACATCACGCTAAATCTTCCAGAAGGCCAAAGCTTTTCAGAAGACACTGCTAAAGACCACATGGCTCTACTTGGTTCTGTATTGTTATCTTATGAGGGTCTAGTAGTTGGTCAGATCGGAAATCCCATGCTCACCAAAGAGGATTACGACCAAATAGACGCCGAAGAGATGGAATTAATGGATATCAAATGGTGTCTTGCAAGTGTTCTTCGACGTGCTGAAAAGTTCAAAACAATCACCCGGAGAAATGACTTTCTTAATGCTCATGTATCTACTTTAGGTTTTGATAAATCTAAAGTTACTTGTTTTCGTTGCAGGGAGAAAGGTCATTTCAAGCGGGAGTGCAAGAACAGAGAAGCTAGTGGAGCTCAGAATCCGTTCGGAAAAGACGATTACTACCGGAAAGCCATTTATCAGCAAGTTGGTCAGTCACAAGACTCACAAACGGCTCATGGTAGAAAGATTGAGGATTCAAAGAGAGGATGTTTGGTAGACTTCAACTGGAGCAACTATATATCTCCTGATAGCAAAGCATGCATAGTCAATCAAAATGATGAGAGGCTACCTGAAGGTTTCAGCTGGGATATGTTTGTTGATGAAAAGGGTGATTTCAAAGCATTTATTGCAAAGATTGTTAGAGAACCAGACATGTTCGCCACGTGGATGAAGTCTATTGGTGAGACTGTGAAGAGTGTGAAAGAAGAGTCTGTTGTTTCTGATGAAAGTTCATTAAGTGCTGATGAAAGTTCACAGAGTTCAGATGAGAGTGTACAAAACGATGTTAGATCAGAAAAAAAAAATTGTTTTTGATCAAACACCAGTTGATTCTGGTTTATCAGATGCTAGTTCTGAGAAATCTGTACAGTTTGATCAGTCACCAGTTGATAGTAGCAGTGATGATGAGGAAGAAAAACATATAAATGTTGCAAAATCTCATCTTTCTCCTAAAAGTTTTCATTTCTATTTTGCAGATCGCATGGAGAAACTGAAGGAGAAACGAGCTGCTAAAGAACAACAACAAATGAAATCTGAAGATTTTGTTCAGAAAGAGAATGTTGAAAGTGTTGCTGAGAAGCCTACTGAAGCTGAGAAGATGATTGAAACTGAGAAGGTGAAAGAAGAAGAAAAAGTGATTGAAGTGATAAAGACAATCGAGATTGAAAAGTTTGTTGAAGTGGTAAAGCCTTGCATGAAGTGTTTGGAAGCTTGCAAGGAATGTGCTGCAAAAAACGACATCATTGCTGAATATGAGAAGAAGAAAGAGCAGTTACTGTTCAACCTCAATTATGTAAAAGAATCTTATGATGTCTTGAACAAAACAGTAACTGGTCTCCAAAAGACAAACTCAGAGAGAGAACAAGCACTTACGATGATGAATGCTGTGATGATGACAAAGCAGAAAGCAATCAACTTTTACATCAAAGAGAGTGCTAAATGGAAGCAAGAGTTGGAGACAGAAAAGATCGAGAATGAGAGAATTAGACGTTTATTACAAAGTTATTCTAGTTCTGATTATCTCATTGATCGTATTTACCCAACTGTTGTAGGTATGGAAGCTTTTCAAGATGAGAAGCCAAAGAAGAAAGATAGTGGTAAGAAACCGACTGTTAGATATAACAAGTGTCCGCCTCCAATTTGGGAAGGGTATTCTCCTAGAAAACCAAACGAGGAGCAACTTGAAAAAGCAGTCAATATAAAGCTAAAAACCGACACAACTGACGTTTTACCAGATAACATTGATATAACGTTTACTTCGTCCGATACTGATCATGAGTCTGAGTTAATCAAAAAGGTGGTCGATCAGGTGTTGGATACTGAAGAGGAGTCTGAGTCAAAGTCTGAGTCTGGAGGGTCAAATTCGTCAGTCAACAGTCCAAAGTCGTTGGTTAAACGGTCTTATAGTAAAGAATTTTTGTTATCAAAAGCAAATTTGGATGATGAAACATTTGAAGTTGCATACACTTTAAACGATTCGGACAAATTGTATTCTGAAAAAGAGTTTCCAATAAGAAGTGTTCATTTTGACATGATCAAAAAGGTTTTCAAAATGATAGAAATTAATATTTCTGAAATAAAAGATTTAAATCTTACTGAAAAACCTAAAAAGTACACTTCAAGAGTTCAACAACGTCTAAACAAGAAAAAGGGTTACAATTCTGGTTCTGGTTTTCAAAAGAAACAAAACCAAAATCGTAGCTACAAAAAGAAAGGTCTTGGATTTATTCCACCAGAAAATCATAAAAATTTGAAAAATTCTAAAACAAAAACAGAATTTGTGTCAGGTGGAAGTGCAGAAGAGGAACAGAAGAAACCATTCTGGAGACAGTCAAATCAAGAGTTTCTTGCTGAAAAGAAGAATAATGGAACTGAATTATTTTATCAAAGAGAGACTTGTACCTGTTACAAGTGCAATGAAACTGGTCACATTGCATGGAACTGTCTGAAAAATACCAAAACTAAACAGTGAGTTTCTCAGAAATTGAAAGAAAAGGTTGTTGATGTTGAACCACTAACCGAGAGACTTAAAATTTTTGAAAATTCAACTTATGAGGTTGGTGAGTGTTCTAAAAAGATTTTTTATAAAAAGAAAGAGAATGACAACCAAGTGTAGGTTGTTAAGAAAGTTGATGTGAATGTCGGCGATGAATCTGGTTCCACAAAGCCAGAAGAGCCACAGGTTGAGATGAAAATTTCAGTGAATGATGATGAGTTTCCATTACTGAAATTTAAAGAAGTTAAAAAGAAAGTTGGTAAGGTTGATATCTCGAATCAGTTTTACACAGAGAATACTAAGTTTGATGTCGAGAAAACATTCAACGGGAGTGTTAAGAAAATTTTTGGAAAAATGTTGAATGGGAAAGCTAAGGGGGTTAAAGATTTTTATGCAACTAAAAAGACAACTTACAACCCTACTGAGCAAGAGTTGAAAGCCATCAAGTCTGAAAAGACTTGGATGGAAGTTTGTTTTCCTTGAAGTCTTAGGACTTTGCCGGAGATCCCAAGTTTATAATGTGGATCAGGAATCGGCATCATTCATGTTTTATGAGTTTGTATGAAAGTTGTTAAGATTGTTTGAATGATTATAGGTGAAAGGACTACGCCGGAGCTACCAGGTTGGTAAGTGCGAAGCAGGAATCGGCATCCTGATTGGTAAAATGATACATGTAGACGTAACATTCCTACAGTTGGTATTGGTCAGCCATACCTACAAGTGGTATTGTTTGTGATTCTAAAAGTGGTAATTCTTACAATTGATACAAAGGTTGCTTAATTGCAAATGGTAAATCAGGGACATTAAATTGTACTTGATTTACTATTTTTTATAAAAACTGACAAGATGATGAACCATATCCCCGTACTTAAACAAGTGGTAAACTTACAAGTGGTAAAAACAAACTCTTTTTCCGGAAAAATCATTTTGATTAAAACAAACTTAAGTGTTTTGAAATCTAAATGAGAAAATGGTTTGTGATAGGGGGAGTTCTGATTGTTTATGCCAAGTGGATGGCGAATTGAAGTGATTCGATGTCAGTTGTCAAGTTTTTGTACAGTTCATGATTATGTTTCAAGTGGGTCAAGAGTCTAGTTTGTTTTCATTTTTTTCTAAAATGTGTTTGCATTTTAGGGGGAGTAGAAATTTCCGAAAATCCAAAAACATTAGAAAATTTGAAAAAGACAAAAACATGATAAAAATTCAAAAATGAGTTTTTGTGTCTAAAAGAGGAAATGATAGTACATCAGTAGACGGTCACAGTATGCTAAAGAATTGTATTGCTTAAATAGTGTTAAACAGTCTCACTGATGATATGCCGATAGGTTTTTACACATTTAGTAAACTTTTTCGGGATATAAACATAAATTCAAACTTGCTTATTTCGTGGGGAACACTACTTGGATATATAGGTAACCCCTGAAATCTCGTTTGAAAGGTCCCTCTTTCTGAGATACTAGGTCTTTATACTCAGTGATATCTGGGGTATTATCCCGGGACTTCTGATTTTGCGGAAGCAATGGCCTAGTCCCCGGAGAATACTTTCCGCATGCTTGAAATATAGCGCAGCCCTCAGCAAATTGATGAAACAATAAAATTGATGGTCATTGCTGTTGTAATTCAAAAGATCCTCTAAAGGGGACCCACCAAAAGTCGAAGCCGTCATCTCTCTGCGTATCGAAAGATCGACCTGAGCTCTCACGGCCCTCGCAATTTAACCCCTTACAGATATCATCTGTGGTATACTCACCTGTAAGACTGAATATTGGGATCTGGATACGGGAGTATATTCAAGAGGTGGGACACATGAATGAGTTTAAGTTTTTAAAACACCTAACTCATATCCTGAATTAGTTGAAATTTGTGTGAAAATTTAAGTGGATCAGTATATTGGCAATCTAAGTGAATTGTTTAATTCTTAATGTGTAACTAAGCTCAACGGTACTTGTGACTTGTCAAAATCTGATATGATCCTCTTACACAAAATTCACAAAAATATTGTTTGTAAATATTTCTTTACTGCATTTTGTTGTTTCTTTCTGAAAAATTCAAAAAGATTTTGAGTGTGTTTTAGCATAAACTTTTGAAAAAGTCAAAAAGATTTTCGACAACTGATGTTGGAAAGCTGATTTTCAAAATTCCAAGTGCTAAACATGATGACATTGTTGTGAGGGGGAGTGTGTTTTAAAATGTCAAAATGTATTTTCTAAATCAACAAGTGGTTCATCATGAGTTTGTGATCTGAGGGAGAGTGATTGTTGATGCTTATGTTTATGAGAGGGAGTCATCTGATTGTATCAGAATGTTGGTGCATTTAAATTGTTAAATTTAGAAATTCATTTCTGGGTTAAGAATGTGCAGGTTTAGCCAAGTTTCGATTCTGGAAATTGAAGATTCTATAGAGTGCCAGGTTTAAGATTCTGAATACAAAGAAAGCCAGACATTGATCCTGAAGCAGATATTGCTGAAGAACAAAGGAATGCCAGCAAATCGTTAGGGGGAGTCGGAAGATTTTCAAGTCAAGAGGAGAATGTTGATGAAGATAGAGAAAGAAAAGCCCAGAGACTGATCAAGACTGAAGAAGTGAAGACACAGCATTGTTGTGACTCGATAGTCGACTCGTCAACATCTGAGGGGGAGTCAGTTGGTGCACTACATCTGTCGACTTTGTCTTGTATCGAGTCTTAGTTTTAGATTGTTAGATCAGGGCACGTTTTACGAGAAAATAGGATAGCGTATAGGTCTAAATTGACAGGTCCGCTTATATGGACGTAGGAGGTCCGCTTATTTGTCAGGTTAGCTTATATGGACATAGGAGGTCCGCTTATGTGTCAGGTCCGCTTATTCGAACATGTCCGTATATGGGGACCTACCAACACTATAAATACCACATAAGCGAACTCATTTGTAATTTTGTCAAATTCCATACCGAGGTGCTGCCGGTGTGAAGATCGAGCTGTAAACATTGTCAAATCAATAAAATCAGTAGATTAAGTGAATTGCAAGCTGTCTCTACATTCGTTTCTTGTTATTCCGCACCTGAAACGTAGTTGAACGCCTCTGAACGACTCATTCGGGTCAGATCACGATCCTACATTGTTGTCAGTCCAAGTTGTCATCGACCCATGTGATTTGTTTCATGTAACGAGGTTGTGTCTGGAAAGTGCATCGTATCTTGTGTCATTTACAAGAGGTGATCAGAACATATTGATGTGCATGTGATTTATGATGTTTGTCGGCTTGTTATATTCATCAGACAATTACATGTGATCTACATTGTGTCATAAGCCCATGTGTCTACATTTGTGATCGGCCCAAATGTATTGATTAAAGTTCACAAGAGGTGTTTCAGTTTGTTTGAATTCGAACTCTTTCTGGTTGTGTGGTTTAGTCAGGTCGGTTGTTTTTTATCCGGGTCATAGCAGTTCGCACGGTTTGACATCAAATTCAGTTCGCACAAAATATTCACCAGTCCGAGTATCAGTTTTGTTTCAATTGTTTAATAGCGTTTAAACTGATAAGTGTTTGTTTGTTTGTTTTAAGGTGATACAGGTGATTTACGAGGTGAATCAGTTCGTGTGAAAGCTTGTTTGAGAAATTCTTCGATTCTTAATCATGGATAACGATTTCTACAACGCGTTCACTACATCTTCGTCTACTCCGGCTGTCATTGCTCAGAACATGAATTTGGAAAACGAAACGGGAACTACTCAAAAACCCCCGAAGCTAATGAGCATTGAAGAGTATTATGGATGGAAAGATAGGTTCGAAAACTGGGTACAAGTTAATCATCTGAGATCATGGGAGTGTATTTTGAAGAAATATGTTTTGCCACAGACTGATTTGAAAGTTGACAAAAGAATATCTGAATTTAGTGATCAAGAACGTGATATGTATAGAGCTGAAAAGATCATGATCAGTCTACTTCAGCAAGCTATCAAAGAAGACATTTTCATACTGCTACAGCATGACAAAACTGCAAAGTCAATCTGGGATGCACTTAAAGTCAAATTTGAGGGTAGCGAGAATATGATTAAAAGCAAGAAGGCACTGTTAAAGAAAGAGTTTGATCTGTTCAGCAGTCTACCGGGTGAAGACACAAAGAAGCTGATTGAAAGATACTGTCACCTTGTGCGATCTATGTCAATGCTTAGTATAAAAAAAGATCCTGAAGAGTGGGTAGACAAATTAGCTGATGCGTTACCGCAAAAAGAGTGGGAAACTTATTTGATGATCCTGAAAAATACAGGGGTTTATGATGGGTTAACAATTGGTCAGTTTATCGAAAAGATTGAGGGTCAAGATTTGGAACATCAGAAGATCGCGAGGATGAACAGTCCAAGTGGTCAACAGGATGTAAAAATGTATTACAAAGGAAGTGTTCCGGTTCTAGAAGCTGAGAGAAGTCCGAAAATTCAAACTGCGTTTAGTGCTGGGGATTCATCAGAAAAAGCTGATCAGAGTTCAAACAAAAGCAGTAGCGGATTCTCATTATTTCCGAGTGTTAATCCTAAAGAGTCAAATACAAGCTTTCAGTCTCAGAGCACAAAGACAGGAAATGGATATGTGATTCAGTGCAACATAGCTCTAAATCTTCCAGAAGGTCAAAGTTTTTCAGAAGACACTGAGACCACATGGCTCTACTTGGTTCTGTGTTGTTATCTTATGAGGGTCTAGTGGCTGGTCGGATCGGAAATCCCATGCTCACCAAAGAGGATTACGATCAAATAGACGCAGAAGAGATGGAACTGATGGATATCAAATGGTGTCTTGCTAGTGTTCTTAGACGTGCTGAAAAGTTCAAAACGATTACCGGGAGAAATGACTTTCTTGATGCTCATGTATCTACTTTAGGTTTTGATAAATCTAAAGTTACTTGTTTTCGTTGCAGGGAGAAAGGTCATTTCAAGCGGGAGTGCAAGAACATGGAAGCTAGTGGAGCTCAGGATCCGTTCAGAAAAGACGATTATTACCGGAAAGCAATTTATCAGCAAGTTGGTCAATCACAACACTCACAAACGGCTCATGGTAGAAGAATCGAGGATTCAAAAAGAGCGTGTGTGGTGGATTTTGACTGGAACAATTATATCTCTCCTGATAGCAAAGCATGCATAGTCGATCAAGATGATGAGAGGCTACCTGAAGGTTTCAGCTGGGATATGTTTGTTGATGAAAAGGGTGATTTCAAAGCTTTCATTGCAAAGATTGTTAGAGAACCAGACATGTTCTCCACATGGATGAAATCTATTGGTGAGACAGTGAAAAGTGTGAAGGAACAGTCTGTTACATCTGAAGAAAGCTCAGAAAGTGCTGATGAAGATTCACTAAGTGCAGATGAGAGTGTGCAAAATGATGTTACTTCAGAAAAAGAAGTTGTATCAGATGTTGATTCTGAAAAATCTGTACAGTTTGATCAATCACCAGTTGATAGTAGCAGTGATGATGAGGAAGAAAAACATATAAATGTTGCAAAATTTCATATTTCTCCTGAAAGTTTTCATTTCTATTTTGCAGATCGCATGGAGAAACTGAAAGAAAAATGAGCTGCTAAAGAACAACAACAAATGAAATCTGAAGATGTTGTTCAGAATGAGGTTGTTGAAAGTGTTGCTGAGAAGAATGTTGAAAGTGAGAAAGTGAAAGAAAAAGAAAAGGTGATTGAAGCAGAAAAGGTGGTTGAAGTGGTGAAAACAATCGAAGTTGAAAAGATTGTTGAAGTTGTTAAGCCTTGCACGAAGTGTTTGGAAGCATGCAAGGAATGTGCTACAAAAGATGACATCATTGCTGAATATGAGAAGAAGAAGGAGCAGTTACTGTTCAATCTCAATTATGTAAAGGAATCTTATGATGTCTTGAACAAAACAGTAACTGGTCTCCAAAAGACAAACTTAGAACAAGAACAAGCACTAACAATGATGAATGCTGTAATGATGACAAAGCAAAAAGCTATAAACTTTTACATCGAAGAGAGTGCTAAATGGAAGCAAGAGTTGGAGACAGAGAAGATTGAGAATGAGAGAATTAGACGTTTATTACAAAGTTATTCTAGTTCTGATTATCTCATTGATCGTATTTATCCAACTGTTGCAGGTATGGAAGTTTTTCAAGACGAGAAGCCGAAGAAAAAGAAAGATAGTGGTAAGAAACCGACTGTTAGCTATAACAAGTGTCCGCCTCCAATTTGGGAAGGGTATTCTCCTAGAAAACCAAACGAGGAGCAACTTGAAAAAGCAGTCAATATAAAGCTAAAAACCGACACAACTGACGTTTTACCAGATAACATTGATGTCACGTTTACCTCGTCCGATACTGATCATGAGTCTGAGTTAATCAAAAAAGTGGTCGATCAGGTGTTGGATACTGAGGAGGAGTCTGAGTCAAAGTCTGAGTCTGGAGGGTCAAATTCGTCAGTCAACAGTCAAAAGTCGTCCGTTAAACGGTCTTATAGTAAAGAATTTTTATTATCAAAAGCAAATTTGGATGATGAAGCATTTGAAGTCGCATACACTTTAAATGATTCGGACAAATTATACTCTGACAAAGAGTTTCCAATAAGAAGTGTTCGTTTTGACATGATCAAAAAAGTTTTCAAAATGACAGAAATTAATATTTCTGAAATAAAAGATTTAAATCTTTCTGAAAACCTAAAAAGTACACTTCAAGAGTTCAACAACGTTTAAACAAGAAAAAAGGTTACAATTCTGGTTCTGGTTTTCAAAAGAAATCAAACCAAAATCGTAGCTACAAAAAGAAAGGTCTTGGATTTATTCCACCAGAAAATCTTAAAAAATTGAAAAATTCTAAAACAAAAACAGAATTTGTGTCAGGTGGAAGTGCAGAAGAGGAACAGAAGAAACCATTCTGGAGACAGTCAAATCAAGAGTTTCTTGCTGAAAAGAAGAAGAATGGAACTGAATTGTTTTATCAAAGAGAGACTCGTACCTGTTACAAGTGCAATGAAACTGGTCACATTGCATGGAACTGTCAGAAAAATGCCAAAACAAAACAGGGAGTTTCTCAGAAATTGAAAGAAAAGGTTGTTGATGTTGAACCACCAACCGACAGACTTAAAATTTTTGAAAATTCAACTTATGAGGTTGGTGAGTGTTCTAAAAAGAATTTTTATAAAAAGAAAGAGAATGACAACCAAGTGTGGGTTGTTAAGAAAGTTGATGTGAATGTCGGTGATGAATCTGGTTCCACAAAGCCAGAAGAGCCACAAGGTGAGGTGAAAATTTAAGTGAATGATGATGAGTTTCCATCACTGAAATTTGAGTAGGTTAAAAAGAAAGTTGGTAAACTTGAAATCTCGAATCAGTTTTACAAAGAGAAAAATGAATTTGATGTCGAGAAAACATTCAATGGAAGTGTTAAGAAAATTTTTGGAAAAATGTTAAATGGGAAAGCAAAGGGGGTTAAAGATTTTTATGCAACTAAAAAGGCAACTTACAACCCTACTGCGCAAGAACTAAAAGCCATCAAGTCTGAAAAGACTTGGATGGAAGTCTGTTTCCCTTGAAGTCTTAGGACTATGCCGGAGATCCCAAGTTTGTAATCGCGGATCAGGAATCGGCATTTTTCTTAGTAATTGATTGTGTGATTGAATTTTTTTAAATGTGTTTAATTTTTACAGGATAAGTGTGAATCGCCAGAGCTTCCAGGTTGGTAAGTGCGAAGCAGGAATCGGCATCCTGATTGATAAAATGATACATGTAGACGTAACATTCCTACAGTTGGCTTGGTTGTACCTACAAGTGATATTGTGTGTTTTTACAAGTGGTAATTCTTACAATTGGTACAAAGGTTGCTTAATTGCAAACGGTAAATCAGGGACATTAAATTGTACTTGATTTACTACAGTTGATGAAAACTAACAAGATGATGAACCATATCCCCATGCTTAACAAGTGGTAAAATTACAAGTGGTAAAAACAAACTCATTTTCCGGAAAATCATTTTGATTAAAACAAACTTAAGTGTTTTGAAATCTAAATGAGAAAATGGTTTGTGATAGGGGGAGTTCTGATTGTTTATGCATAGTGAATGGCGATTTGATGCAATTCGATGTCAGTTGTCAAGTTTTTGTACAATTTGTTTTATGTTTCAAGTGGGTCAAGAGTCTAGTAGTTTTCAAATGTTTTAATGTGTTTGCATTTTAGGGGGAGTAAGAATTTTCAGAAAATCAAAAAACATTTGAAAATTTGAAAAAGTCAAAAACATGATAAAATCAAAAAATGAGTTTTGTTGTGAAGAAGAGGAAATGATAGTACATCAGTCGACAGTCACAGTATGCTAAAGAATTGTATTGTTTAAATAGCGTTAAACGGTCTCGCTGATGATATGCCGATAGGTTTTCATACATTTAGTAAACTTTTTCGGGATATAAACATAAATTCAAACTTGCTTATTTCGTGGGGAACACTACTTGGATATATAGGTAACCCCTGAAATCTCGTTTGAAAGGTCCCTCTTTCTGAGATACTAGGTCTTTATGCTCAGTGATATCTGGGGTATTATCCCGGGACTTCTAATTTTGCGGAAGCAATGGCCTAGTCCCCGGAGAATACTTTCCGCATGCTTGAAATATAGCGCAGCCCTCAGCAAATTGATGAAACAATAAAATTGATAGTCATTGCTGTTGTAATCAAAAGATCCTCTAAAGGGGACCCACCAAAAGTCGAAGCTGTCATCTCTCTGCGTATCGAAAGATCGACCTGAGCTCTCACGGCCCTCGCAATTTAACCCCTTACAGATATCATCTGTGGTATACTCACCTGTAAGACTGAATATTGGGATCTGGATACGGGAGTATATTCAAGAGGTGGGACACATGAATGAGTTTAAGTTGTTAAAACACTTAACTCATATCCTGAATCAGTTGAAATTTGTGTGAAAATTTAAGTGGATCAGTATATTGGCAATCTAAGTGAATTGTTTAATTCTTAATGTGTAACTAAGCTCAACGGTACTTGTGACTTGTCATAAACTGATATGATCCTCTTACACGAACTCACAAAAATATTGTCTGAAAATATTTCTTTACTGCATTTCTTTACATTCAAAAATACAAAAAGATTTTGAGTGTGTTTTAGCATAAACTTTTGAAAAAGTCAAAAAGATTTTCGACAACTGATGTTGGAAAGCTGATTGTCAAAATTCCGAGTGCTAAACATGATGACATTGTTGTAAGGGGGAGTGTGTCTTAAATGTCAAAATATGTTTTCTAAATCAACAAGTGGTTCATCATGTGTTTGTGATCTTAGGGAGAGTCAGTTTTGATGCATATGTTTATAAGAGAGAGTAGTCTGATTATTTCAGAGTGTTGGTGCATACAAATTGTTAAATGTGTGAAATTTACTTTTAGGTAGAGTGAGTTTGTGCAGGTTTAAGTTTGAGCTGAATTGATGATCCTGAGCTGGATGAGAGCCAGGTTATGATCTTGGAACAACCTCAGAAAGAGTCAGCAAGATTACGATCCTGAAGCAGATGATGCTGAAGAACTAACGGAATGCCAACACATTGCAAGGGGGAGTCTGTTAATTTTGAGAGAAAGAATGAAGCTCAAAGACTGATCAAGACTGAAGATGCAAAGACTCGACATGTGAGACTCGTCAACATCTGAGGGGGAGTCTGTTGGTGCACACATCTGTCGTCTTCGTCTTACATCGAGTCTTCGGTTCGTTGCGGTTCGGAACAAGAATGATGTCATCATTCTTGATGATGACATCATCCAAGTGTTATCATGCTTGCATCATAGCTACATCAAATGCACGTGAAGATTACAATCAGTTTGCATGTTTTCGCTAGAAGACAAAAGAATTTGCATGTTTCAAATATAAGTGTATGTTATTAGAAAGATGATTTCGCTCATAAGGTCAATAGGGATTTTGCTCATATGGTCAGGCTGCTTTCGCTCATGAGTACATGTGTCTCTATGAGCGAAATCTCAGCAACTATAAATAGGTGTTCCATGAGCGAAATCATTAATCAGTCCCTTGTATTCCATACCGAAGTGCTGCCGGTGTGAAGATCGATTGTACACAACGTTTATTCAATACAATCAGTGTTTTAAGGTGAAGATAAAGCTGTTTCTACCTTTGTTTCTTAGTTTCCACCTCTGAAACGAAGTTAAACTCCTCTGAACGACTCGTTCGGGTCAGTTCACGATCCTACAGTTTTAAAAGCACGATACATTGGGGACAATGTCGCCCAAGTGTGGGGATATGGAAACCTAGGTAGGGAAAAGTTTGGGACAAGAGTTTGAAAGAGTTGAAAGTGATTAAAACGATGAAAAGCGAAAAAATTGAAATTTTTAAGAATTTCATCGCCTTAAGTGAACTAAATGGATATGAAAACTGAACGTTTCAATCACTAATGGGTCCCTTGCCGGTAGTAAACTAACATAGTCCCTTGTCATGGTTGTTCCTTTAAGTTTCATGAGAGTAGGTCCGACAAGTGTTTTTTTAGGGAAAAAAATTGAAAAGAGATGTCTATTTAGGGGTAACATGCTTTAGATTGCATATGCTACATGTCGGCAGCCTTTTACCCTTTCTTGGTGAGAATTTTTAGCCTGTAGAATGATAGAATGATTTACATTATGATTTCATTTGATGAGAGCAGGCAGCGTGTTATTCTGTGTTAGAATTTGATACATGCTGAGACTGTGGTTTGATATGTGCACGTAAATGATAAAGGCATTAGGATATCCCGTACACCAGTGTGTTTGTTTTATGTTTACCTAGTTATTACCCTTAGTAGCCATGTTGAGCCTATTTACCTTTCACTTGTCCACCCAATGTGAATTGTTTGATACCGACCGTGAATGACAAGTTATGAAAAGAAAAAAAAAAGGGAAATAAAGAAAAAGAAAAAAAATCAAAAAAAAAAATAGAAAAGAAAAAGAACAAAAATAGAGTTTTTGTGAATATTGTTTATGTTCTTGGGTAGAAACCAACCCAAAGTGTGACTTGTTATGTGTTTTGCAAATAAAGTTGTCACGGTTTGGTCGTTTGTTTGTTCGCCACATAAAAAAATATAAAGATAAGCCAAAATCTCCTACCCTTAGCCTAAGCCCAAAACCGAAAGTCCTTGTGATGCGTGCCGTGTTATAAGATACAGTGGAGGTATGATTGTCATACAAGCTTATGATTTACAGAATTTCATGTTTGGTTTTGAGTGTTATATATACTAGCACATTACACGCTAGTTTAGTTTGTAAACCGAGAGGAGAGTTGATTGTGAGGGGCGTGTAGCATGTGTATAATCCTAAGCATGTTAGTTCTAAATAAACAAATCTTAAGTTTTATAAATTGCATTAATTGCTTGTCGGACTGTCAATCTTGATTGTGTCAGTCTATGGAACGGGTATGACTTGGGACTTAAACGGTTGCATTGGTTTAGGGGTTTAGAGGTGTTGTTACTATGGTGAGTAATTCCATATCGGTTTGCTTGAGGACAATCAAAGGTAAGTGTGGGGATGTGATGTGAGGGTGTTTAATTGTGTTTTAAAGTGTTTAATTAGAGGTTTTACATGATTAAGTGTATGGAAACGGTTTACTTTGTGTTGATTTTGATTTACAGGTACTCGGAGCATAACGGATGGCTTTTGGAGCTTGACGGAAGGTTTTCGGGAAGCATTACGGAGTATTGGAAGCATACATACAAGTTGGAAGGCCAAAATATGAAAAACGGGAAGTTCGGTAGCAATCAGCGCCACTAGGTGCTGATTTCAGCGCACCACAGAAGCAAAGTACCATTTGGCGCACTGGGTGTTGTTTTTGGCGCACTGGGCGCTGAACCCAAATCTGACTTGCGAATTTCTTGTTTTTCCACCATATTTAAGCACAAACATTCCCCAAACGAAATTATCACTAACCCTAGCCGTTTTCCACTTCCCAAGGACGAATTTTGGAGTTCCCAACCTCAATCAAATCATCAATCATGCAATTCCTCATCAAGATTGAAGATCAAATCAAGAACATGAGCGGCTAAACCACCCGTGATCATCTCCGGGACTAGGGTTTGTGTTAGGAACCGGGTTGACTTAGTTTTACAAACTTTTGGATTGAGATTTGACTAATCATTCGGTTAGTTTATCTTTATTGTTTATTTATTTTTGATTAAACATTGTTGGATTATCATTTGCATACTTATTCATCAGTTATTTGGTTTTGTCATCAACAATTGGGATTAAATTCTAAGTTGTCATTGTCTTCAACCTTTAACCATTGAACTCGTTTATGTTTATGAAATCTAGGATTGGTAATTAATTAGGTTACTATTCAGTTGCATCAATCTTTCGGTTTCGATCGTGGATCATTGCAATCAAATATATTATCTGTTAATTATTTATCAAAACAAGTAGTTAGCAAATCATGTCTATGTGATTTCCAATTGGTAGTAATTAGGTTACCCGTGTTTCTACACAACCTGAAAACCCGGAGATTGGTCTCTCTTTTCACAATTGTTTACAACCCTAATTTATATTTGTTTTCACAATCACTCTTTTAATCAAAAAAAAAACAATTAGTTTAGAGATAGATGATAATTAAAGCAACGAACTTTTACACTTTCCACTGATTCCCCGTGGATTCGACACCCTACTTGCCCTTTACTAGTAAAAGGTGAATAGGACACTTTACTTTATTTTTTACCGACCTTACGACATCGATCAAACATCAAGGCATAGTATTGCCAATCCATCTCATCTGGCAACGAGTCAAACAATTTGTCGACTAACTCTTCTTGAGAATAGGTAATTTCATGTCTCGCTAGCTCCAACTTCAAGTGCCCAAACCTCTCAATCATCTTACAAACTGATTCGTTTTTTAAACAACCAAATAAATCAAACTCTATTCTTAGCAGTTTCTTTTTGTTTTTCACTATTTCTGCACTTCCCAAACATTTCACTTCTAACTTTTTCCACAAATCTTTAGAATTGTTATACTCGATCAAAGATATTATATCTTCTCGGACAGACTGAAACAGCAACGCGATGCACTTTTGCTCGGCAACAAAAACTTCTATTTCTTCAGTTGATGTTAAATTTTCACCATTTTTCCCTCCATCACTGTATCCATTCTTTAGACTTTTCCAGCTGAGATACGCAAATGCCTTTAACCATTCTTCAAATTTCTTGGCCCACCGACTGTACTCTTCGATCGCCATCAACTTTGGGGCTTTGTTATATGTTTCGTATGCACTTTCCACACCTAAAGCATCCGACAAAGTTTTCTTTGCATTCGATGTTGGTGTATTTTCATTCGTGTTATCTGAAGTGCCATCTCCGGAACCACCAGTAAAGGCATACATATCACTGAAAGGATTCATGAATTCGTCCATCTTTCACGTACCTGAAACAATCAACAAACACTTAGAAAATTTTGAAATTTTGAAAAATATAGATTCAAGCGGAATCTGTTCAAGCGAAATCAGCTTTTAAGCAATATAGCTTTTCAAGCGGAATAGCTAATCAATTTCAAACGAAATCTGGTGACTTGAAGCGAAATCTCCTATTTCGCTTGAGCTTTCAAGCGAAATCTGATTTTCAAGCGAAATCTGATTTTCAAGCGAAATCATATAAAATGTGCTATTTTCAAGTGAAATTTGTTTAAATTGCACTTTTCAAGCGAGAACACCAAGGTATTTCAAGCGAGATCACCTATGACGTCATCATTTTACGAACTGTTTTCAAGCGAAATCTCATTTTAAATCAAGTTTTAAGCTGATTTTAGGTCCAAATCTTTCAAGGATTAGTTAACACTATGTTTCGCTTGATATATGTCAAATTCAGGCCATTTTAACCGTAAAATTATGTCCAAATCAGAAAAGAATGAGTAGAAATGTGAGAATCCGGTAAAATCAAGCTGAATTGGTATGAACTCCTCGTCCTGAGCTTTGATACCACTTGTTGGATCGTTCCAGTGACCCTAAACAGTCAAGTTGAGAAGTTCATCATCATTTACAAAGGCGGAATCAATGCAAACAATGTCAAACAGCTTGTTTCCTTTCCACTCTTTTCTATTACTGATTTTCTGAGCCTTTATAAAGATTTCTGACAAAAATCCGACAGCACCTCGACTTAATACACAAGATCAGGTTCGCTTCAAATGACACAACACACAGGTATTTATAGATGTTGAGATTTCGCTTGAAGATGTCATGTCTGGTTCAAGCGAAATTACTTGTCATGATTTCGCTTGAACTGGTTCATGTCACCTTCAAGCGGAATCACTTACTTTAACACATACAAACCCTAAATTCAACCCTATTGTGCACTCGTTTATCCTATCTAGACATAAGACTCGATTAAGACGAAGTTAACAGACACTAGGTGCACCAACAGTATAATTTATTTAAATATTATTGCACACAGTGCGACTTATATGTATGTCTAATACAGAGTACAACTGAAATTCAAAATATACTAGGGTTTGTGGATTCATAATTTATTGTATTTTCTCTGACTAAATTATTTATCTAATTGGCAAAAGTTTCTTTAAGGTTTCTGGCTTGTAGGTGTTATGGGTGCTAGTACTGGGTCAGGGTATTTGCATTTACTGCTGTAGTGACTAACATATAAAGATCTGCCCATTTTTCATCTAATTTATCTTCCCATGGTGGGTTATTGCCTATTTCCTGGGTTTCCTGATTAACCATCACTTCTTTTGGTTATGACTTCTTTATTTTCTCTTGACTTTTTCTAATAATCCATCCTCTTTTCTTAGTGGTAAGTGGTTTTTCAAACTGTGCCTTACGAACAAATATTCCTTCCTTAGTATCTGCTGAGTATTTTGAGGATGATGTTCCCTTATCTTTTGGTGACTATCTAATTGACGATAGATGTCGGAAAGTTTTTGCTTATCCATACTGTAAACAAATAGTCAAATAACAAAACACATAATCACAGAATGGCAATTAATAAAATTAAGCATTTCTAAATACTTAATTGGCTTAAATCAGTGGCTCTGATACCACCTTTTTCTGTCACGGCCCCTCGTCCTGGTTTGACCCGGTCCAGGAGCCGCGGGACAGAAACACGTGGTATTTATTTATTTGAGTTTGACGGCGGAAGATTTTATCAGGATCATTTAAACTTGAAATGCCCGATTATTTTATTTCATAATTCGGGATAAACCCCGTACTTTTACACTAGAGGAATTTTACTAGGAAATTCCCTGTTTTACAAAACATGTTTATTTATTTTAACTGAGCCACTACTTCAAGCTTTATTAGTGCTCCATAGCACTGTTCCTTGGTTCACAGTAGTTACCTGAAACATGTTTTAAAAATATTTTGTCAGCGGGGAAATACTGGTGAATCATTCATTTTGATAAAAAGACGCATAGTTATAATTTACAGCATAAGAGCGATTACAATGGCTTCTATCTTATTTTTATCTGGCGCCGTGTCACCTCCTGGTGACGATGGTCATGCCACTATTGGGTCCTTTCACCCAAGTAGTGACGATTATAACTGTTAGGATTTATTAGCCTAACCGTGAGAAATTAGTAATGTGCACAATACCCCACTAGCCAGTGATTCAAGATAACCACGACTTAATCCCTGTAATTATAACTTTTGAAAATGCTTGGAGTATTGTAAAACATTATTGATAAAAAGAGAATGACTCACATTGCAAGTTTAACGGGCAGAGTTTAGCCTACTAATAAGCCTGATAACCTAATTTAAATAACAATGCACACGAACTAGGTCAGTAACTAATACAACATTTACGATAACTCACGAGATTAAAACCCTCACGACAAATGACAAAGTGCAATACTTAAACATCCATCGAATTCACGACGAATGACAAAGTATAACCCTAATTTGAGCAGCACTTAAACATTCATCGGATAGTTTCAATCGATCGATCATTGAATCGTAGCAGCGATCGAGTTAATACCCGGTATCGTAGCAGCACCTAGCTATCTTAAATTTCGAATTTGAGCAGTGAGACTTCGTTTTTGTGAAAAGATTTCGACACCAGTGAACTGCTCCTGATCCAAGCTATTTATAGGTGAAAAATGAATCTGTCGCGGCCCGCGTGAGCCATAAGCTCACCCTTAAGCGGCCCGCGGCCACCTAGTCTACGTTTAGGTTTGCTGGGTCACGAGTAGGGTTGCCAGGTGGATGCCACGTGGATCTGGATGCTTATCCGGTCAACTCCACATTGACGCAGCCTGCGTAAACTTCTTTTATGGCTTACGCGGCCCGCCTGAATTCCAAAAACCTTGATTTCTTAGTTTTTCATGCACGTTAGAGTTTCAGGGGTCCGGGTTTTTACTTACGGGTCATTTAGGGACATTTTTGCAAGTCCTTACAGTATTAGGTTGATAGTTGTAACACCCGTTCTTATAAATCAAGGTTTAACGTATATCTTAGGAAAAGAATCATGTAATTAATGATTAGATATACATCGGAAATACGGGTTTCTTAAAACTTTTACAAATCGTAAGTTATTCTACATATCGTGGTTGAGTTCGTTGTTTAAAATTCACAACGTGGCAAAGTGCGGAAGCGTGTATCATTATCGTGTTCGGTTCTTCGCTAAGCTTGATCGTTTTCCGGCATCCAAAATGTACCTACATTTCATAAAAACATGAAATGCTTTAGTCATACTGGGTTAAAACAATGTCCGAACGATGTCCGAGAAACAATTGATTCTTCAAATGAAAAATAAAAAAAATATATAAAATTCTCCACCGTAAATTACGGTGGGGCCGTAATTTACGGTGGCCCCCGGATTCGTACTTTTCTACCGTAAATCAGTAGGCCATCACCGTAAACCATTTCAGGTCCACCGTAAATTACGGTGGTACCGTAAATTACGGTGGTACCTGCATCCCACCTTTCCATTTTGCCGTAATTTGACACGAAATCTTTCGTATCTTTCAAACCGCTTATCCGTTTGACCTACCGTTTCTTCCTACACGTTTGTAATTTGATTCCCCATCATATGGAGTTAAAATCCGACGTCCGGCTTAACAAGATTTAAGACTTTTAAGTCTTCGGCTTATTCCCCTTTTTACCAAATTTTGACCCATTCGCGATTTTATCAAACAAACGTATTTGTTTGATTCCTATATCACATGAATCTTATAATTTCAATGTTATCTATCATATTAGGTTCAATTCACGGGTTTATGTATACTCTTAAACCCGTTTGTACTAAAATGCTTATTTTGACCCGTTAAGGGTATTTAAACCCTTTTCCGCATAATTCATAATTATTTGTTCTAGCATCCTATTTTTGCAATATCTGTCAAATGAACTTTCACCACAACTATATTTATGGTGATTTTACTAAGGTAATCTATGCAAACCAGGTTTTACCCCTTAACTCTTTATTTTACGGCAAAGACCCAAATAGAGCCGTTTGACTAACGTAATACATCTTTCAACTTCTATACTTGCCCTAAGTATTTATTAAATCGTAAAAATCATTTCCAAACAACTTTTAAAGATTGTTTGCTCAATTTAGCCTCCAAGGGCGTTTTGGTCCATTTAGTCTCTTGTTAACAAAGAAGGACTTTAGAAAGCATATTTGACCCAAAAATCCCTCTTTTAACCTATGATTTTGTTTGAAAAGTCTTTAAGCTTTCCAAACGTAATATCCTTTACTTAAAACATTTGGTTTACTTATCAAGTAACCAAACGTCCATTTTGACCTCTTTTAACACTCTTGAACCACATGTTCTAAATGAGTGTTACCCTACTTCACATACCTGGCGCAGATCAATATATTGACCCGTTTTTAATACCTTGCTTTTATAACCGCTAATCCATAGCGTTGCTAATACCCATTTGACATTTACTCCTGAAATAATATAACTCGACAATGATCATTAGTCATTATTGTCAAAAGGTGATATCTTCACCTTTTGACCCATTTGGTCTAAATGACCAATTATGTTGGCAAAATGGTATTTATTACCATCTCATCTATATGACTAGCTTCGGTTTACACCGTGTGGTCATTTCACGTATTAATCGTTTTCTTAACGCTTTTTAGCCTATCATGGCTTACGCATTTCAGTGTCTTTCAAAACAAATATTTATGGTCAACGCATGACCAATTTACCGTTTTAATTCCTTTTTAACCATTAACATGGGTTCTTGTCATGCTCGACTACCTTGTTCCGTACGTTTACATGTCGGAACGTCGTACCTAAATTATGTATTTATCTTATTCGTAACTAATACGATAAGAAAATATTCTAACCTATAAGACTAGTGTAAGCTATACTTACCTTGCATCCGAATTATGCTTTTCCACCATTCTTGCTTCGTTTGACCCGCTTCCTTTCCAAGCTTCCACCTAGCTTGTCAAGCGTCAAACTATCATCATAATTCGTAAGACGGTTATATTAGTCATCATTAATTATGACTATTCCATCTTACATATTTTCTATCACAATTACCATTCGGTCTTATTAATGGTCGGTTTGACTACTAAAAGTCAAACGCCCCTTAGCATATAAATGCACATTCAAGTTCTATCTATCAATTAGTAGCTAACATGATCTTATACACTTAGTTACATGAACATGGCTACCAATTTCATCATAACATTCAAACCCACTTCAATCATGTATGAACAAGTTCCCAAATCACTTAATTTGTTTAAGTGCCTTGTTTCTATTATCCAATATGATGATTTTAAACATAAACTTATCATCATCTTTACTATTACATAAAAACCCATTTCCTAGTTTACTTGTTAATCACATACAAGTGATATTACTTCGAGTTCTTCATGATTTCATCATATCTAATAAAACCCACTTCTAGTTACTTATGAACTCTTAACAAAATCTCTAATTTGCTCAAGTAGTTCATTCATATGGATTAGTGTGATGTTTATAAACACCATTAGAACATCAATTTCATCAATTCAACCAAAACCCACTTAGCTCATAATAGGGTAATTATCAAATCCCTAGTTTGACAACAATTCATCAAGATTTCTACTAGGGTTTGTTTCTAAACCAAGATATAATCACAATGACACTCATAGATTCAACATTCATTCCAAAATTTCGATTATGATTGTTCATCATAATCTCAAAGTATCACCAAAACTGAAATTTCGACATACCTTGTGATCCCCACGACTAGGTGATCATTTATATGCATTCATGCATCGACTTGGGTCTTGATTTGAGCTTCAATTTGTTGATTTGTTGGAGTTAGGGTTTTGGCTCTCCTTGGAGCTTTCTCCTGGTCATTCACGAACACACACTAAATGTGTGTGTTTTGTTTTTGATTTTAGTAAATAATCTTTTAGATTATTACACCTTTGGCCCCTCAAGTTTTGTTAACTAATAAGTAGGCTACAACCTATTTATTTTCAACAATACTTTGTTTTGTTAACTAGGTTAAACTTTGCTAGTTTAACTTAGTGATTTCGGGGTAGTCGTAACCCGTTTTATTTTGAGTCCCGTTATCTCGGGCCTTCTATATACCTTGTTTTCCTTAAAAGCTTTTATTCACTTTTATTTAATATTAGGGTTAATTATTTAAATCCTAATATTTACCGGGTAAATTTTACCACTAACGGTGCTTTACCCGTCTTTTATTATTAGCGGGGTTTGATTACTAAACCCATTTTCGGGGTGTTACAAGTCTACCCCCCTTAAAGAGGTTTCGTCCTCGAAACCTTTTCTTACATAATTCATTGAGTTTAACTCAATGTATCTGTTCCAAGAATCTTTAAAACACTACTTATACTTTAACCAATTATTAGTATTACCAGAGAAGTATGGTAGTATCTTTTTGGTTAATAATCATCTACGTATTATATACGGCATAATGTAACTTGAAATAACGCAATCTCGTTATTTCCACTTGTTTAATTAACTTAGCGATATTCATCACTTTCGTATACTATCGAATTCTTTATGAATCCGTGACTTTGACCCGTTTAAAGGTCTTTAGTGAAATCTTTCACTTTTCGCAACGATTTCTTTTGTTTTCAATTTTATTTATTCGGTTCATTTATACCGAATTCACCGCTTACAAGCAAACCAAATTTATTTAAATGACATTGACGTGTCTCACTAATTAGACTTATTAGTCCAGTTACTTTTACCGCTTGCTTGTTTATAATGTGATTCTACTTCACATCACATTTCTTGACCGTGATTGTGCTACATCATGTTTAATTTATATCAAAATTTCATTTTCGAAAATATCACTTTTCGAATATATATTGTCTTGCGCCTGTCAGTGTCAAGTCTTGTATCTCTCATGCTTACTATTCAATTTTCCTATCAGGATTCTCATACGTAAAAAAAACGTTATTTCTTACTAAAACCAAGGTTTTAGTTTAGGATCTTCTCTTTATCTTTCGTCAATTATCCGTAACAGGACACTGACAGTCTGTAATTTATTCTTTTACAGTCTTAGTTTTTATGCGGGGATTTTCAACTAGTTCTCTCGCTTTGTTAAGTAACCCGCAAGTTCTTTCACGTAGCTTCGTAGGCTATTTCCTTAGGTCTTCACCCCCTTTTTACTGAAAACACCAAGGTTTATTTCCTTTTTCTTTTCGTGACCCAAAGGTCATTCTGGTCCCGTAGACCTTAACACTGTGTTTAACCCCGTAGGTTATGATGATCCCGTAAATCATCTTTTATTTGTATCTACATTCAAATGTATATATATTCATATATAGCTTCAAAGCATGTCTTGCTATGTTTAAAATCGTATATTTTCGCTTATGAGCTTTAGTTGACCTTGACCGTAGTCTAAGGCTTCATTTGTTTATTTCCGGCGAAATTTTCTGACTTTGTCCTTACGTTTGACGTTTTACAAAAACGACCCGTTAAAGGACATATTCGCATTTTCCGGGTTCGAGTGTAAGTACACTACCTCCCAATGCTTGTCTAAATCATTTTACATGTTTGCGTTTTCTGGGTTCGAGTGTATGTGCACTCCCTCCCAATACTTGTCTAACTCATTTTACATGCTTGCGTTTTCTGGGTTCGAGTGTAAGTACACTCCTTCCCAATACTTGTCTAAATCATTTTTCATGCTTGCGTTTTATGGGTTCGAGTGTAAGTACACTCCCTCCCAATACTTGTCTAAATCATTTTTCATGCTTGCGTTTTATGGGTTCGAGTGTAAGTACACTCCCTCCCAATACTTGTCTAAATCATTTTACATGCTTGCTTTTTATGGGTTCGAGTGTAAGTACACTCCCTCCCAATACTTGTCTAAATCATTTTACATGCTTGCTTTTTATGGGTTCGAGTGTAAGTACACTCCCTCCCAATACTTGTCTACATCAATTTACATGCTTCTTTGTCCCTTCACTCGGGCTCATTATCCTAATGTAATACGCTTCCGTCACCCGGTTGTGCGTTTACATTATTATCAAATATTTTGCTTATCAGATTCATTTGGGTACTTTTTAATTAGTCCCATTCACCCCGCCCTTACTACATCGGATGTAAACGTGTCCGCCATAGGAAGTTCATGGTATCATATGCCACTACTTACTTGGCCAGAGTAAGCGATTAACACATGACACGCATGACCTTTTTATAGTTTTCACATCACACCCTATGTAAGTAATGCCTCTACTTGTTTCTCTTGGAAACAATATCCGAACATATTTTCTATTCGGGTTTTTCCAAGTTTTTAATCTACATATGCAACTTTAAATTTCTTCATATTTGTTGCACATTACTATTTGTGCGATTATTTAAAATATGCACCTGGTAATGTTTGCCCCGACGGGCGTTCCTTGCCATTAACCTTGTTCGCGGTCGTTACGCGATTTAGTCCTTGGTGAGCATACTCCTCTTGTCATACTTCGGACCGTTCCATCATCATATCCACAATTCATTTGACTCTCGTCGTCTTCAAACGCGAGTGTCCTTCAATTAAAACATTCACAAAAGTTAGTAACGTCAACTTCAATAATCGCCCGTATTATAATACATGGCTTTTTCTACTATACGCGTCAACGCGCGTATTTTCGTCAACTATTTCAATCATTTTAATTGGGGTAACGTGAATCACACGATAGCCTTATGTGTTGGTTACAACACTTTAGCATACACGTACTTACCGGATTTGCGATCAAGCCTCGAACCGAACACTATTCTTTATCAAGAGCATAAGGTTTAAGTTCAAGCATGGTTCCTCCCCACCATACTCGAATCTCTTAAACCAAGGCTCTGATACCAACTTGTAACACCCGTTCTTATAAATCAAGGTTTAACGTATATCTTAGGAAAATAATCATGTAATTAATGATTAGATATACATCGGAAATACGGGTTTCTTAAAACTTTTACAAATCGTAAGTTATTCTACATATCGTGGTTGAGTTCGTTGTTTAAAATTCACAACGTGGCAAAGTGCGGAAGCGTGTATCATTATCGTGTTCGGTTCTTCGCTAAGCTTGATCGTCTTCCGGCATCCAAAATGTACCTACATTTCATAAAAACATGAAATGCTTTAGTCATACTGGGTTAAAACAATGTCCGAACGATGTCCGAGAAACAATTGATTCTTCAAATGAAAAATAAAAAAAATATATAAAATTCTCCACCGTAAATTACGGTGGGGCCGTAATTTACGGTGGCCCCCGGATTCGTACTTTTCTACCGTAAATCAGTAGGCCATCACCGTAAACCATTTCAGGTCCACCGTAAATTACGGTGGTACCGTAAATTACGGTGGTACCTGCATCCCACCTTTCCATTTTGCCGTAATTTGACACGAAATCTTTCGTATCTTTCAAACCGCTTATCCGTTTGACCTACCGTTTCTTCCTACACGTTTGTAATTTGATTCCCCATCATATGGAGTTAAAATCCGACGTCCGGCTTAACAAGATTTAAGACTTTTAAGTCTTCGGCTTATTCCCCTTTTTACCAAATTTTGACCCATTCGCGATTTTATCAAACAAACGTATTTGTTTGATTCCTATATCACATGAATCTTATAATTTCAATGTTATCTATCATATTAGGTTCAATTCACGGGTTTATGTATACTCTTAAACCCGTTTGTACTAAAATGCTTATTTTGACCCGTTAAGGGTATTTAAACCCTTTTCCGCATAATTCATAATTATTTGTTCTAGCATCCTATTTTTGCAATATCTGTCAAATGAACTTTCACCACAACTATATTTATGGTGATTTTACTAAGGTAATCTATGCAAACCAGGTTTTACCCCTTAACTCTTTATTTTACGGCAAAGACCCAAATAGAGCCGTTTGACTAACGTAATACATCTTTCAACTTCTATACTTGCCCTAAGTATTTATTAAATCGTAAAAATCATTTCCAAACAACTTTTAAAGATTGTTTGCTCAATTTAGCCTCCAAGGGCGTTTTGGTCCATTTAGTCTCTTGTTAACAAAGAAGGACTTTAGAAAGCATATTTGACCCAAAAATCCCTCTTTTAACCTATGATTTTGTTTGAAAAGTCTTTAAGCTTTCCAAACGTAATATCCTTTACTTAAAACATTTGGTTTACTTATCAAGTAACCAAACGTCCATTTTGACCTCTTTTAACACTCTTGAACCACATGTTCTAAATGAGTGTTACCCTACTTCACATACCTGGCGCAGATCAATATATTGACCCGTTTTTAATACCTTGCTTTTATAACCGCTAATCCATAGCGTTGCTAATACCCATTTGACATTTACTCCTGAAATAATATAACTCGACAATGATCATTAGTCATTATTGTCAAAAGGTGATATCTTCACCTTTTGACCCATTTGGTCTAAATGACCAATTATGTTGGCAAAATGGTATTTATTACCATCTCATCTATATGACTAGCTTCGGTTTACACCGTGTGGTCATTTCACGTATTAATCGTTTTCTTAACGCTTTTTAGCCTATCATGGCTTACGCATTTCAGTGTCTTTCAAAACAAATATTTATGGTCAACGCATGACCAATTTACCGTTTTAATTCCTTTTTAACCATTAACATGGGTTCTTGTCATGCTCGACTACCTTGTTCCGTACGTTTACATGTCGGAACGTCGTACCTAAATTATGTATTTATCTTATTCGTAACTAATACGATAAGAAAATATTCTAACCTATAAGACTAGTGTAAGCTATACTTACCTTGCATCCGAATTATGCTTTTCCACCATTCTTGCTTCGTTTGACCCGCTTCCTTTCCAAGCTTCCACCTAGCTTGTCAAGCGTCAAACTATCATCATAATTCGTAAGACGGTTATATTAGTCATCATTAATTATGACTATTCCATCTTACATATTTTCTATCACAATTACCATTCGGTCTTATTAATGGTCGGTTTGACTACTAAAAGTCAAACGCCCCTTAGCATATAAATGCACATTCAAGTTCTATCTATCAATTAGTAGCTAACATGATCTTATACACTTAGTTACATGAACATGGCTACCAATTTCATCATAACATTCAAACCCACTTCAATCATGTATGAACAAGTTCCCAAATCACTTAATTTGTTTAAGTGCCTTGTTTCTATTATCCAATATGATGATTTTAAACATAAACTTATCATCATCTTTACTATTACATAAAAACCCATTTCCTAGTTTACTTGTTAATCACATACAAGTGATATTACTTCGAGTTCTTCATGATTTCATCATATCTAATAAAACCCACTTCTAGTTACTTATGAACTCTTAACAAAATCTCTAATTTGCTCAAGTAGTTCATTCATATGGATTAGTGTGATGTTTATAAACACCATTAGAACATCAATTTCATCAATTCAACCAAAACCCACTTAGCTCATAATAGGGTAATTATCAAATCCCTAGTTTGACAACAATTCATCAAGATTTCTACTAGGGTTTGTTTCTAAACCAAGATATAATCACAATGACACTCATAGATTCAACATTCATTCCAAAATTTCGATTATGATTGTTCATCATAATCTCAAAGTATCACCAAAACTGAAATTTCGACATACCTTGTGATCCCCACGACTAGGTGATCATTTATATGCATTCATGCATCGACTTGGGTCTTGATTTGAGCTTCAATTTGTTGATTTGTTGGAGTTAGGGTTTTGGCTCTCCTTGGAGCTTTCTCCTGGTCATTCACGAACACACACTAAATGTGTGTGTTTTGTTTTTGATTTTAGTAAATAATCTTTTAGATTATTACACCTTTGGCCCCTCAAGTTTTGTTAACTAATAAGTAGGCTACAACCTATTTATTTTCAACAATACTTTGTTTTGTTAACTAGGTTAAACTTTGCTAGTTTAACTTAGTGATTTCGGGGTAGTCGTAACCCGTTTTATTTTGAGTCCCGTTATCTCGGGCCTCCTATATACCTTGTTTTCCTTAAAAGCTTTTATTCACTTTTATTTAATATTAGGGTTAATTATTTAAATCCTAATATTTACCGGGTAAATTTTACCACTAACGGTGCTTTACCCGTCTTTTATTATTAGCGGGGTTTGATTACTAAACCCATTTTCGGGGTGTTACAATAGTGGTCAACTAAATTGGAAGTTGTATGATAAAAACCAAACGGGTCAAACTAAGAAGTAAGATTAATCGCTTAAATGACAGAATTAAAGTATGTTTGGGCTTATGTAGATGTTGAAATTATTGTTAGAATGGGACTATGATAGTGTAAGGAGAAACGAGACCTCGTTTAGATGTTACATGTTTAATTTGAAGCGAATCGGTATAGGCATGATCGAGTGGGACTCGAAACGGGTCAAATAAAGCTGCAAACACAAAAACAGCAGCAGCTGGCTGTAAGCTACAGCATGTGAGCCATAACTTACGGCAGGATTTGCAAAAGTTTTGATGTTTGTTGTTTCTTGTATTTGACTCATCCCGGTTCCGTCCTAGTACCCCGTAAGTTGTTTTTAAGTCTCTAAAGTTATGTTAGATCTGTAAAACTTAAGTATATGTGAGAATATAAGTATTGAAATAGGAATTATGATAGTGGTTTTGTATGTGAGTGCCATATACATGAATATGTGATTTTATTATTAGAATTTGAATTGAACGAATGTGTTATACGCATGTAAGAACTAACTTATGATAAGTATGTTTATAGACGGATAGTGCATGTATGATTTATGTAAGGAAATTGAAAATGAACATGTGAATGTGAATTGCATGTATGTATTTATGTCACGACCCCCGACCCACCCTGGACGGAATCGGGAGCCGTGAACAGCAACGTGGTACCGGTGATTATTTTGAAAAATATTGCAGCGGAAATTTCATCAGGACCGTGAGTTAGGAAAAATATCTGAGTTTAGAAAACACCGGATTTTATTTATTAAATAGATGGGATAAACCCATGTTTTACAAAGGTAGTTTTAATAAGGGATAAACCCAAATACATCAAACAATATTTCTTAATTTGATTTAATTAATAAAATAAGCCACTTCTTGAAGCCTTTCAGTGCCGTATCCATCTTTTACTCCAATCTACTGTAATTACCTGAAACGCGTTTTAAAAAGGTCTTGTCAGCAGGAAATACTGGTGAGTTCATTCAATTTGCTTAAAACGATGCATTTGTTATAATTTACAGTATTAAGAGAGATTACAATGTTTCCAGATATCAACCAACTACCCACAGTATTTGTCACTCGACCCATTGGCCCTCCCGTTGTCCAATGGTGTCTGTGACTATGGTCATATCACCCCTTGGCTAACTCGTTGTCCAATGGTGAAGATTATCAAGTAATGTATACAAAACCCCACATACCGGCTGTAATTTGGTGACTACATAAACTTAATCCCTGTAATTATAACTTTGAAAACATTTAAGAAAGTACTTTGATAAAAAGAGAATGACTCACATTATAAGCATGCAGATTTATACGGGCAGAGTTTAGCCTACTGGTTAGCCTTGTAACCTAGTGCACACGAACTTGGTAAGTAACTAATACAACATTTACGATAACTCACGAGATTAAAATCCTCACGACAAATGACAAAGTGCAATCACTTAAACATCCATCGGATTCACAACGAATGACAGAGTATTCCCCGAGTTCGGGTGGTATTCAAACATCCTGTCGGAATCACGACTAATGACAAAGGATAGCACTTAAACATCCTGTCGGATAGTTTCAATCGATCGGATATTGAATCGTAGCAGCGATCGAGTTATTACCCTGTTTTGCGGCAGCGTTCGGGCTTATGTGTGTTTGGTAGTAATCAGACTATAACTTAGTGTACGAATTGAGTTTTATCGTCGTTCCAACGCCAAACTGCAAGTCCCACACCCCTCTATTTATACTTAAAATTTGTCCCCCTCGCGTGTCGCGAGGGGTCACCTGGGCGGCGGCGCGTGGCGCGACGGGTCACGTTTCTTTGTAGGGTTGCCACGTGTGTTTGTAGGTTAGCTGAGTCGACGGATCAAAGAATCTCGTATTTTACAACGAGTTATAAGGATAATCGTCAAGTAGGGAATACCCCCCTTGAGTTTTAGGGGCCCTGATCCTGATTCTGATTGTTCTGAAAATTTTAAGGTTTATGTAGAATTACTTAAGGGTCTTAACTAAGGTTTCCTTGTGAACAAAATATAATAATAAATAATAGTTTTGGTGAGAGTTGTTATGGTTTGGGACAAAAAGGGAATAAAACGGTGAGAAAAGAGAATGGACCCACTTTGTAACTTTAGGGTTCAACTAGAAAGCCTCCTGGTATAAATTTTGGGTATAACTTTTAGACTATTTTAAAAATATATAATGCACTTGTGTTAACTATAATACCCCTAATTTAACCTTGTCCCGATGTCCCGAGACCAAATCCCAACAACTTAGTCGGGCAGAGCCCTGACATACGTTATGAGGCTCAGATCAATCGGAAAGGGTAGCGGTGATCGGGAGTTAAAATACTTAAAACAGGCAAGGCTTTATTACTATTATTATTATTAAAGAAATATATATATATATATATATATATATATATATATATATATATATAGTGAAATCGAGAGGGAGGAATGAGGTTTGCGCAGAACAATTGTTTGAACATGAGCTTTAATTTATAGTGAAAGCTTACCTCTTGGTGCCTACTATCTACTGCCATCTATCTTATAATTTTACACGTAGCATATGTATATTAATTTAATATTTTGAGTTGTAGTCATTTGGAGTAGCCACCTGTGTATATGTGTCTTATCTAAATTATATCATACATACATACATTTCACTTATATGTTTATTATTCGTTTATTATATATAAAAATATAAAGGGAACACAACTTTGAAAATGAGACATGACACTTCTGTCAATTTCATATGTAACTATTATTATTATTATTTTATTATAATTAATTTAACTGCTTCACTTATTTGGCGCTTATAACTTTTAAAGTATGGCTTTCTAGAAAATAATAAATATGTCTTTAGAACGAGAATAATCTTATCTATATTTTGGACCAAGTTTCATTAAAAACAGAGTAGGTTCAAATATAATGTATTTTTATAATTTAATTATTAAATGGTTCATGAGCCCGTCTAGGTACTTCATATTTCTTACGGTCAAACTACCCGTAAGCTACCTGTCTAATAATATAAGTTTTTATAGACTTTTATTTTATTAGAAAGGGCACTCATATACAAGCCAATTAATTAGTATAATATTTCAACCAACTATATAAAATAGTGTTTAAAACTATTTGGGTTGAATATTTATATTAAAAATAAACTAGTTACTAGTGGTTAATAAATTTAACCAAACCTATAATTCTTATATGATAAAAGTGGGAATGTTACAATTTAGGTATAGAATCGTAGTGAGTACATGTCATGTGTATTTGTATGTGAGGTGTTTGTATGGGATAGGTATGTATGTATATAGATACATGTAAGTGTAAACACGGGATGTAACTTATTGAATGTATATCAATGGTATGAGTCTATGCGAAGTGGTAGGTTTTCATTACGTTTGAGATTTATGTCTTCCTAACCGTATTGCTATTGAGAATAAAACAGGAATGCAGGTATGTAAGTATTGAGCTTTCAAAGGTTGGAGGCTCGGTGTAAAAGAATGAACTCAAAAGAATATCACGTTGGAGTTGTATACAATGATAGATTGCTATGTGGTTATATATTTTGTCCTTATTAAATATATATGATGTCACCATTTACTAACATGCTGGTTATATATGGTGACCGCAGGTTAGTCAGATATTCATGATGGACAAGTGAACGAGGGTCGAGTTGAAGATCATGGATTCTACGAAAAAGTGGTCACGTTGTTTGTAATTATTTGTTAACATAGTTACATTAAATAAATGATGAATGATGTATTTATGTTAAAAAGGGTTGACCTAAACGGTATTCAAGTATGTTAGAGCAATTAAAGAAAGAAATTTTACAGTTCATTTTCCGCTGCGTCGTTTTGGGTCAAAACGCTTATAGGGTCTTACAACTGCCAGATCGAAACCCTAATGCATCAATATTAACTCAAAAAAAGGAAATCATATCTATACGGGTCGTATATCATTATACAGCCCATATAAAACTATCGTATACGTTGTATACGACCAATGTTTGTTTTAACATGGTGTATACGGGTCGTATAACCTTATACGGCCCCTATACACCATGTTAAAATATGATTTTACCATGTGTTATTATTAACACCCTTTATTTAACGCTTTGCTAACGCTAGAAAGAGCCAACACTGGGCAATGCTTAGGTGTTTTAACTCGTTTCAAACATAAAAATATTTGTTTAACAGTTTCTACTCATTTAGCTTTCACGAACATTTGAAAAACTAAATGTTTTTAGGTAAATAACCCATGATGAACTAAAAAAAAGGATGATGAGTCTTGTGTTGATCAGTTCTGTTTAAACATGATGGAAAACATGAAACACATACCTGTTATTGCATTCAAAGCAGTAGAGAATCCAGTCAGAGATCCAGCCATAGAGTTCGACATCTTTGTAAAGGTGATCCGGTTCCTCCTTAGGGTGTAAAGTGATGATGGTGATGAAACCGAAAGTAGGGTAGAATTCGGTTATGGGGAGAGAGATACGAATTGATGTTATGGGGTTTGTAATTGTGTAATGTGTCTAACCCCTTAACTCTCTAATAAGCCCCTTATTTATACACCCAAGAGGAAACCCGATTAGTTAATAAGGGTAATATGGTCCATCAACAATTACCAACTAATTATAATAGGTTATTAATATATTTTGATCTAATATAATATAAATGATTATAAGGCTACATGATTAAATATTACATAAATAATATATTTAATCTCACATTCTCCCACTTAGCCGAGTAATCATTTATCATGAGTATTAGGTAAGCCTGGCCAGGAGTTAACACTCATTTTAGCCTTAAACCAAGAACTATAGCAGAGAAATACAGCCGTTGAATCATCATTCGACTCAGGACCCCCATTAGTCATACTATAGCCTCAATTTAAAACCTAACAGTTACGATCAAAATATGTATAAGCCCTTTAGCGTCTGATTTGTATTTATATTTGTCTATATGTCATTACACCGACAGAACATATGTTTGAGACATACAAAATCAAACTGAGGAAATTTTATTAATTAAAACATAAGCTAGTACAATATGCCATTAAATAAGGTCTTTAGTAAGTCCCATATTCGATACATGTTCTTCGAAAACTTTAGGTGGGAGACCTTTAGTCATCGGATCCGCAAGCATATCTTTAGTACTAATATACTCAATACAAAGATTATTTTCCTCAACTCGTTCACATACGAACAAGTACTTCGTATCAAGATATAAACCAGCTCCAGTCGAACTGTTACTGTTCGAGAAACTAACGGCAGCTGAATTATCACAGTAAAGCTTCAATGGTCTAGAAATGGAATTAACGATTTTGAGTCCAGTGATCAGATTTCTAAGCAACATTCCATGACAGGTTGCGTTGTAAACAACAATATACTCTGCCATCATTGTGGAAGTTGTAGTTAACTGTTGTTTATGACTCTTCCATGAGATAGGTCCGCCTGCTAACATAAAGATGTAGCCCGAAGTGGATTTCTTGTCATCTTTGCATTTGGCAAAGTCAGAATCAGAATAACCTACCACTTCTAAATGATCACTTCTTCTATAAGTCAGTTTATAGTCTTTCGTCCCTTGCAGATATCTGAGGACCTTCTTAGCTGCTTTCCAGTGATCTAGGCCAGGATTAGTCTGATAACGACCTAGCATTCCAGCAATGTAAGCGATATCTGGGCGAGTACAGACTTGAGCATACATCAGGCTCCCGACTACTGACGCGTAAGGTATCTGGCTCATTTGCTCCTTTTCAACCTCTGTTGTCGGACACTGAAATGAACCGAAAACATCTCCCTTAACTACTGGAGCGATGGTGGGTTTGCACTGTTGCATGTTGTAACGTGTAAGGACACGATCTATGTAAGTCTTTTGAGACAATCCTAAGATCCCTTTGTGTCTATCTCGGTGAATTTCGATGCCAGTGACGTAAGAAGCATCTCCGAGATCCTTTATGTCAAAGTTATGCGAGAGTAACCGCTTTGACTCATGCAACATGTCTAAACTATTACTTGCCAATAGAATATCATCTACGTAAAGGACAAGTGTAGTAAAGTTACTCCCACTCATCTTGAGGTAGGTGCATTGATCCACTTGATTCTTCATAAAACCTTGCCTCTTCATGACTTCATCAAACTTGAGGTACCATTGACGTGATGCTTGTTTTAACCCATAAATGGATTTCTTCAACTTACAGACTAGATGCTCCTGACCTTTAGGTTTAAAGCCTTCAGGTTGTTTCATGTAAACATCTTCGTCTAAGTCTCCGTTAAGGAAAGCAGTTTTGACGTCCATCTGATGCAGCTCTAAATCAAAATGAGCTACTAGGGCCATAACGATCCTTAATGAATCTTTACGAGAGACAGGTGAAAACGTCTCTTGATAATCAATTCCCTCTTTCTGAGTGTAGCCCTTTGCAACCAATCTCGCTTTGTAGCGTTCAACGTTCCCATTCGGATCCAGTTTTGTTTTGAACACCCATTTACAACCTACAGGTTTGGCACCATTGGGTAATTCGACTAAATCCCAAACGTCATTTTTCTTCATGGATTCAAGCTCATCAATCATTGCTTTGTTCCATTCAGAAGACTGATCACTGCTAATGGCTTCATTATAAGAGATAGGATCATTGAGCTTTCCAGCATCCATTTCAGTCAGGTAGGTAACATAATCATCCCAATTAGTAGGCCTTCTTTGCCTAGATGACCTCCTGAGTTGATTATCGGGTTCAGCGTTGTCTTGGTTTTGAGCGTTTGATGTGCCTTCGTTATGAGGTATAATGGGTTCTGATTGTGGAGATGGAATTTGTGCAGTGACTTCAGGTGCAGTTGCATGGGGTACAAGAGGAGTAAACGGAGTAATGATAAGCGACGAGTCTCCCCCCCCCCCCCCCCCGCGTCTTGTACTTCTTGCAATTCTTCGTAAGGGTTTGTACTGCTCCCACTGACCTTGAAATCCTCCAGGAACGCAGCACGCTTGGTCTCAACAATACGGGTGACATGGGAAGGACAATAGAAACGATAACCCTTTGAATGATCAGGATACCCGATAAAGAAGCAGGTAACTGTTTTAGGGTCAAGTTTCCTTAGGAAAGGATTGTAAAGTTTTGCTTCAGCAATGCAGCCCCATACTTTCATATATTTAAGACTCGGTTTCCTTCCTGTCCAAAGTTCATAAGGAGTTTTAGGGACAGACTTAGAAGGAACTCTATTGAGTATATGAACAGCTGCTTTTAACGCTTCAGTCCAGAGGAATAATGGTAAATTAGTGTTGGCTAACATACTGCGCACCATGTTCATAAGGGTACGATTTCTTCGTTCAGCGACACCATTCTGCTGAGGTGTACCAGGCATGGTGTATTGGTTCACAATCCCCTGGCCCTTACAAAACTCATAAAATGGACCAGGAGCTTGACCCACATCAGTATGTCTTCCATAATATTCACCGCCTCTATCTGATCTCACAACTTTAATCTGACGATCTAATTGCTTTTCAACTTCAGCTTTATAATCTTTAAAAGTTGTAAGAGATTCAGATTTTTCCTTTATAAGATACAAGTACATGTAACGAGAATAATCATCAATGAAAGTGATAAATGAAGTATGTCCTGTTATACCAGCAATTTGATAAGGACCACTAATGTCAGTGTGCATGAGTTCTAATAAATTAGAGCTCCTAGTGGCACCTTTCTTATTTGCTAATGTCATTTTGCCTTTGAGACATTTGACACATGTTCCAAAATCGGTGAAATCGAGAGGAGGTAAGACTTCATCCTTTACGAGACGATTTAATCGTTCTCTTGAGATGTGGCCTAAACGTTGATGCCACAACATAGATGAAGTCTCTAAGTCTCGAATTTGTTTCTTTTCCATCTTTGTGAGTGATTCATTAATATTATATGACAACAAAGATTTGGAAAAATTATCATCTAGTTCTAATCTATAGAGACCACCATCCAGAATGCCAGTACCATAAACAATGGAATCATAGAGAATAGAGAGTTTGCGATGACCATGGGAAACAACAAAACCGTCCATGTCTAACTTTGGTCCTGATACAAGGTTCCGAGTTACCTCAGGAACATATAAGGTATCATAAAGTTTAATACATAAACCAGTTTTCAAAAATAATTGTAATGTTCCTATGGCCTTCACTTCTAATTCCCGATCATCTCCAACTTTAAGTGTTCTTTGGTTTCTTCCCAGCTTCCGGATTGTAAGGAATCCCTTAAGTGAATTGGTAACATGAACCATAGAACCATAATCAAACCACCAAGAATTAGCAGGAACATTTAAATTAAAGGACTCAAGTATCATGAAAAAATCGTTACCTTTCTTAGCCAGCCACTCCTTGAAGTCAAGGCATTCCTTTTGCTTATGTCCTGTTTTCTTACAGAACTTGCAGTAGGGTTTGCCTAAGGAGTTCTTAGAGCTGGAAGGTACACTTGCATTAGGAGTTGGATTTGGCTTTTGAACCTTAGAAGCATCCTTTCTTTGATAATTGTGCTTCCTCTTCTTTGAGCTGGAGGTGGTGAAGTTAGCAACATCAGTAGTGTGATCCATCTTCATACGCTCTTCCTCCTGCACGCACATAGCAATCAGCTCACTCATCGTCCATTTGTCCTTCTGAGTGTTGTAATTGATCTTGAATGCTTCATAGGACGAAGGAAGCGAAGTGATGATGAAGTGAACAAGAAAACCATCACTGATCTCCATCTCTAGGCCCTTCAACTTATTGGCCATGTCATGCATCATCATGATGTGTTCGCGAATGCCGCTCCTCCCATCATACTTAGTCGTCACCAGCTTGAGGATAAGAGTGCTAGCGTGTGCTTTTGATGTTCCCTTGAATTGATCCTCCACAGAAGCCAAATAGGTTTTAGCATCGTCAGAATCAGGAATAGCTCCTCTGATAGAGTTACGAATGGACTGCTTCATGAACATGAGAGACATGCGGTTACACCTAGTCCACTTATCATGGAGTAACTGCTCAGCAGTAGTACTTGTAGCAGTAAGGTCCGCTGGCTTATTCTCTCTTAGAGCATAGTCAAAGTCCAAGAGTCCAAGTGTAAGCATGAGGGCATCCTTCCATGCAGCAAAGTTATCACCAGTCAAAGGTGGAATCCCTTGATTGGGTGCTGATAGTGGAAATAAGATGAGCAAGTTATGATACTAAGAAAGAAGTCCTAATGTGATCTAAGAGCATGTTATACTAAGGCAGGCATAAGTAATGACCATTTTAATTATGAAGCTGTGATAATGTCTATTACTAACATCAAAATAATAGACTTAGTAAAATTCTATTTAAACGAAGACAAATCAGCTTTGGCCAGAAGTGTAATCATTTAAATATGTGTGCAAAGTAATTGTGACAAATCAGCTTTGGCCAGAAATGAGACAATCACTTTAGTTATGCACTTGTCAAGCATGCTAAACATAAATGAATTAAATCAGCTTTGGCCAGAATTAAGACATTTCACGTTTGTAATGCATACTTAACATAGCTTTTTATAATACTTGAACAATAAATAGATGTATTAAATCAGCTTTGGCCAGAATTAATACATCAGAAGCTCATTCAAGTTAAGCTATTTTGGTTTTGTAAAAATTATCTGATTCTGATTAGTTAAGTAAGTGTTAACAAAACCAAATATTTAATAGCAAACCACCTGTTAGCGCGGATCGAACCTTGTTGTCTCGAGTCGAGACCTTTGTCTCGAGTTGACACGTTATGGTCTCGAGTCGAGATCTAATGGTCTCGAGTCGAGACCTCTGTCTCGAGTTGACACGTTATGGTCTCGAGTCGAGATCTAATGGTCTCGAGTCGAGATCTAATGGTCTCGAGTCGAGACCTCTGTCTCGAGTTGACACGTTATGGTCTCGAGTCGAGATCTAATGGTCTCGAGTCGAGACCTCTGTCTCGAGTTGTAAGCTTCTGAGGACCTTTATGATTTCGAGTCAAGACCTTGTGGTCTCGAGTCGAGACCTTGTGGTCTCGAGTCGAGACCTTGTGGTCTCGAGTCGAGATCTGATGGTCTCGAGTCGTAGTCTGCTGGTCTCGAATCCTCTGTTAACAGCTGTTTATTGTGATAATAACTGAAAAATCGAACTTTTAGGGATTGTGAGATAATGTTTCCTGTTTTAATGCTGAACTAAACTTATCAAAGATTTCGAAAATAATAACTGATTATCTCTTTAACAGTTTTCGAAAATTTTAGTAGATAAAATTCAGATCAAAAAACAGTAAAACACCCACTAATACAAAATTATATTCCAAATCTTATGGAATTTTCGAGATTTCTTAGAACATTATGATGAACCCTAAAAAATAAAAAATATAATCTGGAAATCCGAAACCTGATTTTAATGGTTTTGTAATGGATTTCGTGACAATAAGTTTAATCCTTTATAATTTCGAGTCGATTTATCAATTTACAGTTTCCGAAAACAGGGATTTCGGCCACAATGAACTCGAAAACAGTTTTGATTTTGAGGCTTTAAAAACTTCCGTTTTCCAGATTTTTGATCCCAGAATAATGGATACGAAAAACAGAACTGATTTATCAACATATGTTCTGATACCACATGTTGATCAGTTCTGTTTAAACATGATGGAAAACATGAAACACATACCTGTTATTGCATTCAAAGCAGTAGAGAATCCAGTCAGAGATCCAGCCATAGAGTTCGACATCTTTGTAAAGGTGATCCGGTTCCTCCTTAGGGTGTAAAGTGATGATGGTGATGAAACCGAAAGTAGGGTAGAATTCGGTTATGGGGAGAGAGATACGAATTGATGTTATGGGGTTTGTAATTGTGTAATGTGTCTAACCCCTTAACTTTCTAATAAGCCCCTTATTTATACACCCAAGAGGAACCCAATTAGTTAATAAGGGTAATATGGTCCATCAACAATTACCAACTAATTATAATAGGTTATTAATATATTTTGATCTAATATAATATAAATGATTATAAGACTACATGATTAAATATTACATAAATAATATATTTAATCTCACATCTTGAGATCAAGATAAAGTGTCATTTTGGAATAACCCCCATATAATGTTAACATGTGAAGTTATCAACTTTAATAAAGTGTAGTATGGTTTATGTTTTAAGATGTAATATACGTGATTCTTTGGTTAAACGCTTCGGCACATACATAGTATGTGGATATGAATAATACCTAGTGACTCAGTAACAATTTAAACACCCAATAACTTTGTTTCAAGCATGGGCGGATCTTAGTGGAGCCGTGGCAGGGCCACGGCCCTGGCAAGTTTTTCGGCCGTAGTGCTAATTTTTCGCATTTCGATCGAAATTTTGTATATATACTATGTTCGGCCCTGGCAAGTTTTTCGGCCGTAGTGCTAATTTTAGTGCCCGTGTTTTTCGGCCCTGGCAGGTTCAACGGACAAGATCCGCCACTGGTTTCAAGTAAACCTTTTATTTTATTTTTGATTGGTTTCATTTTAATGGTTTTTTTTTCCTCATCACATTTCCAATTAATAAACTTGGGCGTTCATATTAAGTTCACATCTGAAATAAAATAGTTTGGAGGAAACTAGAACATAAAGTATATCACATTTAAATGTGAACACCTTTTAAACTACATCTTTGTTGAAAAACTTATACTTAAATAAGTTAAACGGGAAACACATCTATTAAACATGTCGTGTTTTGACATGTGACTAAATATGTATGGCAGCCTAAAGCAAATTTAGAAATCACATCTCTTTTAGTTAAACCCCTTTTATAGCATGTGGTGAAAAACACATATAATGAGGCCCATAAGCAATAACCTAAAGCAAGAAATGGTCATATAAAATAAACTACAAATAAGCGGATGCTTTCGTATGGAAGAAGTCGATCATTGATTATACTTTGATGTAATATATAAGTCGACCATGTAAAGTTAAATAACAAGTAAGCAGAATCAGAATTCAGTACTAGCAGTGATGTGATATATAAGTCGACCATGCAAAACTCAAATACGACCATATGAAAGAAGCCTGCTTTTCAGACATGTTATGTTCAGGTTGATCATAAACAAGCAAGTCTGATGGCTTGACCCATGTTCAAAATAACCTGCTTATTAAACATGTTGGTTGATCATATAATAATTTAGCAGATCTGTTTATTAAAACATCTCGTGTTTGAGTTTATCTATTTAATAACATGTTATATAAGTAACATGTTTATAAAATAAACATGACATGTTCGGGCAACTTGTTTATTAAACAATAAATATGATATGTTCACGTAAATTTATTTATTAATTGTGTAATGATAGGGTTGATCTATTTAATAACCAAGTTGTATTACCAAACCAAAGCCTTATTATTTCGTTTATTTCAATGTTTCCTCCTGTTATATTCAATGTTTCCCCTATTATATGTTCTTTTATTAGTACTGTTTTGATTTGAAGAGGAATCAAATCACGTGAGGCACACCTTGGTCGGTCAAAGTAAGTTGAGTAAGTTAAATTTAATTAATTTCATTTTTTTTAAAGGTGTGAATTATACGTGAATGTCGGGGATCTGGCATATGTTGTCTTAACCGTATCCGTGCTACAGAGCTCCTGCGCACAATAGATCCCCAATTTAAACCCTTAATAAGAAACACTTATCACTCAGACTCGAACCCGAGACCTGGAGAGGAAAACTCACCCGGACCCAACATAGGTGAAACTTTAATACCTGTGACCACCACTAGAACACTAGTGATGGTTAATTAATTTCATTTGTTCAGTATTTTTTTTCCCAACGATAATTTATATATTTTCTATAATAAATACATTCACATACTATAAATTTCCAACATGTATATGTATTGGGGCGTTGTACACAAGGCTTTGGGGTATTTTCAAAAAAAAAATTAGTATTCCACTTTTAGTCCAAAATTTATTTGATTTTCCATTTTTAACCGAAAAGATTTCATCTTTTTCAATTTAATCTCACATTTTTTTACTTTCAACTTTGGTCCCTATACTTATCATATTTCGCAAATTTTTTTGTTTAACGTTTCATTCTAAATTTTGCTATTAATATACATTTTACAGAATATGTAACCTCTTGATTATAAAATACATCACATAATTACTTCGACATATTTTAATTTCCTTAAAGATTTTATAGATTCTATATATAAGTTTCAAAAGTTTCCTCGTGTTGCTCTTTTATTGTACTGTTTAGAAGAGGGATCAAATCACGTGAGGCACACATTGGTTGACTCAGTCAAAGTAAGTTGAGTAAGTTAAATTCAGTTAGGGAAAATTTGTTTACCTCTTAATAAGGCTTTGAATGGTTCAGACATTTTACTGGTCCAGCATTTAAGTCAAAGTAAGTTGAGTAAGTTAAATTCAGTTAAGGAAAATTTGTTTACCTCTTTATAAGGCTCTGAATGGTTCAGACATTTTACTGGTCCAACATTTAATGATTCAGACTATTTGTTTCATGAGCATATGTCTGAATGGTTCAGACATTTGCCTCTGAATGGTTAAGATTTATACAGAGTCTGAATGATTAAGACCTCTAATCTGAATTGGTCAGACATTGCCTCTGAACGGTTAAGCATTATACATGCTCTTAATGGTTCAGACCTCTTACTGATTCAGCATTTAACCATTCAGATGTTACCAAAGAGCCCCTTAATTTCATTTGTTCAATTGTTCATTTTCAACAACAATTTGGGTTATCCCATTTAAAATAGGCATATGTTTCTTAAACAAAGTCCCAAATTCGATAAAATAGTATAGAATTATTAGTGTAAAGTATCATTTACCATTAAAAACCTTTTTTTAATTATATAGTACAACAACTAAATACCACGACATATTTTAACTACAATAAGATGTTACAGATTTTATATATTAATATTTTTATTTTCATAATGATATAACTATTATTCTACACTTACAAGTTACAATGTATAGACAGTGGTGGACTCAAGAATTTTTTTATTGGGGTGCGGAATCTTTTTAAAAATTTTAGGCCCTTAGGTATATAAGTAAAAAAATCGGTTCGTATCGGGTCGGGTCATGTAAAACAATCGGTTCGTATCGGCCCCTAGGTATATATGTAAAAGAAATCGTGCCATAACGTCCCTACTCATGGTTCCTATCACAAACAAATTGATCCATAAGTTCATCGCTCCATAACATAATGTTTCAATTTTAATTTTCAACTATTCAAGCCCTAGAAATCGTGTGTAATCACCTTAGAAATATCTAAACAACATAATCACCCTAAAAATCATCTAAACAACCATAAACAACGGACACACGAATTTTCAAACCTATTTAAGAATTTTATACTTTTTTTCTGCTATAATATCAACTAAAATCATCAAAAAAACATAAAAACTTAACCTTTATCGGATTCCAGTTGGTTTAGTATCGGACAACGGTGGTTTGCGGCTGCTGATGACGTGCTGTTGTGGCTGCTACTGTGTTCGCTGATCGCTGGCAGGAGACGACGCAAGAGAGGGAGGGTGAGAGGAATTCTAAGAGATTATTGGGCTTATTTTAATTATTATAGTTTGAACTTAGGTTGAGTTTGGTTAATTGGCTAGAAATTAGTAGGCTAGTTATGTTTAATGAAATAGTGGGTATTTGGATTAAGTTGGGTAGTATAAGTTTATATAATTTAGGTAGTTTTTTTTTTTAAAAATCAGAGTTTACTAATAAAATTAAAATATAAATAGATAACATTTTTTACCTAAAGTGTGCGGACGAAAAAATCTAAAGGGTGCGGACGAGATTTACGACAGAAAATAGCATTAAATTTTTCCCGGGTGCGCCCGCCCACCTTGGGCTGGGGGTGGGTCCGCCCCTGTGTATAGAGAGCATTTACATCATATCTATTATCTTCACCTCTATAATTACATTAGAATCATTACCTCTCTATCTCATTTTCAATTAAATAATATCTTTTATGGATTAGGATCAAATACAAAGGATCCTTATTGTAAGAAGTGTAAGAAGGATTTATAGAGTGACAAGTGTCCAATAACCTAAAAAAACCCACTACACAAAAAAACCTACTAAAAAAAATAAATAAATAAAAATAAAAAAAAATAAAAACTTAAACATCCACCACCACCAACCCCCCCCCCCCACCCCCCTACCCCCCACATCACCCACCCCCAAAAAAAAAAAAAAAAAAAAAAAAAAAAAAAAATTTTTTTTTTTTTTTTTTTTTTTTTTTTTTTTTTGCCGAGGGGGTGGGGGGTGGGGGTTTAGGTTTTTGGGTGGTGGTGGGGGTGGGGGTGGGTGTTTAGTTTTTTTTATATTTTTTTTTTAGGTTTTTTGGGGGGTGGGGGGTTAGGTTTTTTTAGGTTTTTGGAGGGTGGGGGGGGGGGGGGGGGGGGTTAGGTTTTTTGAGGGTTTTTTTGGTGAGGTATAGTTTTTTTTTTTTTTTTTTTTTTTTTGCGGGGGGGGGGGGGGGGGGGGGTGGGGGGGTTTAGGTTTTTCGGTGGGTGGGTGGGGGGGGGGGGGGTTTAGGTTTTTGGGTGGGGGGGGGGGTGTTTAGGTTTTTGGTGGTGATGTAGTGGGTTTAGTTTTAGGTTAATGGACACTTGTCACTCTATAAATCCTTCTTACACTTCTTACAATTAGAAGTCTTTGTAGAATAACTTGACCCTATCTTTTATACCCTTTATTATTACATTTCTATCTCCTTTGCTCACAAGTCACAACTACTTTAAATTAAGGGTGAACAATGTTTTTTCATATTTACAAATGAAATATAACATTTTTATTTCTCATCCACTCACAACCTCTCATAATCACTATCTATAATACGAAGATCCTCTCACAGAATTTAATGGACGGGATGTGAATTCTCTTAATACTGGAATATAACACATGTGTGTTTAATTTTTGTTTCATATTCGGGTATACCAACTACCGGTATAGATGTCTAACAGTTATATTCAATTTTCTTTTTATATCGTAAGCTATGCCGACTACTGGTATCATACTAATACCATGACAAACTGGACCGATCTTTTTGTTGATATACCAAATACCAATACCGTATCAGTACCGTACCATACCATAACAAAACAAGCCAAATAGTATATACAGTAGAATCCTGCTAGTTTCAAGTATATTCTTTTGTTTTAGGGACACACGGGCCACTGACGTCATCATCCCCTTCGTCGTTTCCATTTTTAACCTAAAATAATAAAATAAAATAATAATAAAATATTTTCTCCTGAAAAAATCCGCCATTGATATACGCACTTTGAGCTCAACTACTCATCATTTCTCGATCGATCAGTAAGTTTCCACTTCATTTTCACACACTTCTACACCTCCGTTTACACACACACACATACACATGATCTTCGATTGTTTAATTTGAATAAATTATATGATAAAAACTTGATTATGCTACTATAATGAGTGTAATCGATTGTGTTAATGTTTTCTAGGGCTCAATTAACGAATAGTGAAGTTAAACTGTAGAAATAGGCTTCGGATGATTGAAATTTGGTAGTTCAACAGTGCATGTGGTATTTAGGGTTTATATAACGAACATATGTTTGATTTATGTTGATTTCTGTTCATTTTTTAGTTAAGAGGCTTGTGTTTGTGTAGAAAGTTACTTTGATTTTTAGTTTGAAGAAGAGTGTTGATGGAAGCTTGAGTAGGTTTGATTGATTGATGGTTGTAGTGTTATCTAGGGTTTGTATAATGAATGTTGTAGTTAACTTATTAGTAGTTAGACATTGGATGTTTGAAGTTTGATGTATCGGACACGTACGGGTAGATAGATATGGTTGTTTGTGTATGTTGAGTTTGTAGAGGTAGGATATATGTTTTTTCGAGTTTGAGTAGTCGAGTTCTTAGTGTAAATTTGATAGGTATTGAGGTAGCATTCAACAATATGTCAATATGTGAATGTGTTTCTCAATTTCAGAATGTGAAAGATGTTGAAGTTCTTGTAGTATCTTGAGGTTTAGGTACATCTAACTCGAGCTGGATCATGTGAATGTGTTTCGATATGCTTACGTACACGTCAACCTTCATGTGTGTTCATCTATCTAAAATTAACATAACATGAACTTGATTAAGTGAAACTAGAGTACAATCATACAATTAGAAATTTAATTCTTAAGTCATGTGTATGAATTCATATGTAGTTACTAGTTGCATTCATAAACATGTAGTATGTTCTGTCATTTGATTTCTGTTCTAAAGTATTAGTATAATGGGTACGTCTGTTGACGTGATCAGAGTCATTTAATTTCAATTACATTAAACGATGAAGTTCGATTCTGTCTCATGTTTGTGTGAAATCAGCTTTCTTCGACAGATGGAATGATGGCATCAATATGAGAATCTTTTTGCTCCAACTTCATAGCTAGAAAGTGAAGAAGCGGGTGCAAAAATGGACTCATGTAGTTTCCATACTTATGGCAGTGAAGTTACCAGTTGTAGAGGAATAAAGCAGCTGACTGTTCGCTCAAGATTTGATTATAGATTATATAGCAACACACGGGTTGTTTTGAAAATCGGGTCTAGGAAGAAGTTGAAGAAATTGCTTTCATCTAGTTGTAGTGTTGCTAATTCAAGTAAAATATCTGGAGGTGAATTGAAATGTTGTTTGTGGAGCTATAACAAACCGAAGTGCACTGTTTGTTTACTCAAGACATCAAGAAGAGTAAAAGTAACTTGTCAGGGGAACGATTCAGTCGCATATATAGATGGAATCGATAAAGACGTCGACGTTGTCGAGATTAGTAATAGAGAAAACTCATCAGCAGGATCCGATTTAGGTCCAGAGAAGATGAACGGCTCGGATAACGAGAAGGAAGAAGGCGAATCGGATAACCCGAGTGTCGATGAGTTAAGAAAAGCGCTGCAAAAGGCACTTAAGGAATTAGAAATCGCGCAACTCAACAGTACCATGTTTGAAGAGAAAGCTCAAAAGGTATCGGAATTAGCTATAGCGTTAAGAGACGAAGCTTCGATTGCTCAAGATAACGTCGATTCAGTTTTGAATTCTATTGAAAAGATTGAGAACGAAGAGATTGCTGCTAAAGAAGCTGTTCAGAATGCAACAGTGGCTCTTTCTTTATCAGAAGATCGGCTTAAATTAGCTCTTGATTCGTTAGAACTTTCAAAAGAAAGCTTGAATCCAGTGGGAGAAATCGGAGAATTAGAGGAAGCTGTGGTTATTGCTCATGAAGATATACGTGATTGTCGCGTGACGTTGGCGAATTGTCAGGGAACGTTGACTCAATTGCAGAACAAGAAAGACGCTTTGCAAAGAGAAAAGGATGTACTTAAAGAACTTGCGGATAACGTACAGAAAGCGGCTTTGAAAGCTGAGGAAGATGTGGCGGATATAATGCTTTTAGCAGAGGAAGCAGTTGCGTTTGAACTCGAGGCTGCGAAACGTGTTAACGATGCTGAAATCGCATTGCAAAAAGCGGAAAAAAAGCATTCCGTTCAACCGCAACCTGCGGTTGATTCTGAAGATTCAAGTGGTGATTCCGTTAGTGAGGATTCAGTTGAGATAATTGTGGAAACATACGATGATGCATCAATTGACGGTTCTTTGATCAGTGAGGATGTAACAGATAACCAAACGTTTGAAGAAGCTAGATTTTCTGATCATAGTGACAATGAGACTGAAATTGATGCAGAAAAAACGAAAAGTCAAAGTCAAACAAAAAAGGCGGAAACACAAAAGGATTTGACAAAGGACAGCTCATCATTAAATTCTCCTAAAGCATTATTGAAAAAATCCTCGCGTTTCTTTTCAGCATCGTTTTTCTCTTCAGCAGAGGATGATACCGAGTTTACGCCAACTTCGTTTTTCCAATCGCTAATTGATTCCACAAGAATGCAGTTACCGAAACTGGTGCTTGGTGCTTTGCTTGCTGGTGCAGGGTACGAGTTTTTTTATTGTTCAGTATTAAAAATATTGAAATATAAGAGATGCTTATTGATTTAGTGACTTAATTATATTTTATATAGAGTAAAATGTCATTTCATCCCTTAGTTTGGCTAGTTTTGCGACTTTCGTCCAAAGGTTTGTTTTTCCGCATCTGGATCCAAAAGGTTTGAAGTTTTGCCATTTTCGTTTAGCTCATTAACTACATCCATTTTTCTCCGTTAAGTCAGGGTATTTTCGTCTTTTTTGTTAACCTAAAGGGCAATTCGGTCTTTTTCACTTTATGTACAAGCATTTAGCATAATGTACAAGCGAGTCCTTAAGTGAAAAAGACCGAATTGCCCTTTAAGTTAACAAAAAAACAAAAATACCCTGACTTAACGGAGAAAAATGGATGTAGTTAACGAGCTAAACGAAAATGGCAAGACTTCAAACCTTTTGGATCCAGATGCGGAAAAACAAACCTTTGGACGAAAGTCGCAAAACTAACCAAACATCAGGGACGAAAATGACATTTTACTCTTACATTTTTAATATATAGTGATGAAGTTGTTTTCTTCTTATTGCATGATACTTACATACAAGCCAGTTTTGCTTTTTATGCTAAACGAGGAGAACGGATCCGTCAACTATTTCAAGGACCTGATATTATCACCACCAGCATTGATGAAGTTTCATCAAATACTAAACCGTTGGTTAAACAAATAAGGAAATTACCAAAGAAAGTCAAAAAGCTGATTGAGATGCTTCCTCATCAAGAGGTATGCTGTTTTTTTTATCTTGCTTTATAATATCTAATCTTTATAGTGATTACATGTTTAATCTATTCAGATAAATGAAGAAGAAGCTTCCCTGTTGGACGTTTTATGGTTATTACTTGCTAGTGTTATCTTTGTGCCTATATTTCAGAAACTTCCTGGAGGTACGAAATGTTTTTCTTGATGTATCTTTCTGACATTATTATGCTTTGTTGTTAAAACTGCATGCCAAAATATCAATCAGTTTTCTTCTAGATAGTTGTACATAGGGGTGAGCAGAAAACCGAAAAAACCGAGCTGAAACTGAAAAAACCGATTTAACCGAACCGAGAAAAACTGAACCACACAAAAAACCAAACTGAAAAAATCGAACCGAAGTTTACAGTTCGGTTATGGTTTTGCATTTTATGAAAACCGAATAAAACCGAACCGAATTACCTAAAAATCATGTTTTTAATGTTTGTTGTATATTGATTTAGGAATTATTAGTTCCATTCTTGAATGTTAAGTATTTATAATAAAAACATTAACATGTTTATTTATCTTTGAAATGATTTATCCGTTGCCTAAAAGAAATAATAAAATTTAACACAAAAATTAAATGATTTTCAAAGTATTATAAAAGAAGATATCTTAATAAAAACTTTAGAGTAACATAAAAATAGATTAGAATGTTAGGTTTACGTGAAGAATATTAATTAAAAAGGTTAAACATAATAACTTAAATGTAAACATCTAAGAAAAATTCTTAAATCTTGGATTATACTTTTTATTCTGAATCTTACGTAATTTTGTTCCAAAAACCGAAAACCTGTACCGAACTGTGCACACCCCTAGTTGTGGATCATGTCCCAAGAATCTTGTTTTTTAATATGCTTGAAGGGATGCTGGTTAATATCACCTAATGATTTGCTTTCCATGCAATTGTGTATAGGCAGTCCTGTTCTTGGGTATCTGACAGCTGGCATCTTGATTGGACCATATGGGCTTTCGATCATACGCAATGTACATGCTACAAAAGCAATAGCTGAATTTGGAGTTGTTTTCTTACTTTTTAATATTGGCCTTGAGGTTAGTATACACAATAAGTCTAATTCTAGACTTCTAGTATATCACTATATCTTTAGCTAATTAGCTCTTGTATCTTTATTTGAACTTGAAGAGAACTAGTCTAACAACTGTACAATCTGTGCAGCTATCTGTTGAAAGGCTGAGTTCCATGAAGAAATATGTTTTCGGATTAGGTTCTGCTCAGGTAAAAATATATATGGAAACGAATCGGGTCAAATAACTGACGATATATATTCCAGTTACTTAAAGTTCGGGTTGAAATATTAGTTATGCACACTTCCGCTTAGAGACCGTATCTAAATCATTGTCGACCCAGGTTTTGTCGACAGCTGTCGTGGTTGGATTGGTTGCCCACTTTGTCTGTGGACAGCTAGGGCCCGCTGCAATTGTCATTGGTAATGGTCTTGCATTATCTTCGACTGCTGTTGTCCTACAGGTAATAACCAGCAGCATAAATGAATTTACTGTAATCATATTTTCTCTTGTTTTATCTTTGATCAACAGTTCAATTCATATGAATCTTCTACTTGTATAGGTATTGCAGGAACGAGGGGAAAGCACATCACGTCATGGACGAGCTACGTTTTCTGTTTTACTTTTTCAGGTACCTAACTTAACTAAACAAATCATGCTACTTTGTAAATTCGACTTGTATGCCTGTTAACGTTTCTATTTCATTGCTTATTTTCTCTTTTTATGTCAGGATTTAGCAGTTGTTGTTTTGTTGATTCTCATACCTCTAATTTCACCGAATTCGTCAAAAGGAGGTGTAAGTATCTTTAATAACACACATCTTTTATCTAGTTAATGTGGGTCCCTAAATCTCCCTATCTTTCAGCAAATGAATTATATTATACCCCGGACCATGTTTGTTCTTAACTTAGAAATTTAGAACTATATTACTTGTAAGTTGTAACATGATGACATTTTTATTTCTTCAGATTGGATTCCAAGCAATTGCTGAAGCTCTTGGATTGGCTGCTGTGAAGGCACTTGTTGCTATTAGTGCCATTATAGCTGGAGGACGTTTGGTAAACTCTTTGCATTTCTGTATTTTAAGCTTCCGACAGACCGACACTATATGTTTCTCAAGTCCTGACTTTTACCCTTTATAATAAGTTCTTTGGGTACATAACCTTTAAGGGCTCTGGTGGCCTAGATAAGATCATAAGATTGCTGTTAAAACTATGCTATACGTTACATATTGATCTAGCAACACAACATAGTTGATGTTAACCTGTTAAGTACTAAGCTTGCTTGTATGCATTTGGCAGAAGCTTAATACAGTATATCAGTAGACGTTTTGAAACATTTGAAAAATTCTCAGGCGATTATTACTTTTTAACTTATTTTTCCCGCTTGCTGATTGCAGTTGCTTCGCCCAATATACAAGCAAATTGCAGATATGCAAAATGCAGAGATATTCTCTGCAAACACTCTTCTGGTTATCCTTGGAACTAGTCTCCTTACTGCTAGGGTGAGTAGATTATGATTAAAAAAAAGTTATATTTGAAATTTGAAAATTGATAATAGTTTTGCCGTTGATAATTTATTCTTATTTTAAACGAAACAGGCTGGCCTTTCAATGGCATTAGGAGCTTTTTTGGCTGGCTTGTTACTTGCAGAAACCGAATTCTCATTGCAAGTTGAATCAGATATAGCTCCATATCGTGGCCTTTTATTAGGCCTCTTCTTCATGACGGTAAACCTCGTAACCTTTTGATGGTCAATTAAATGGCTTAGCGTTTTAGCCTTTAGGCATTTTGTAGATACCAACAACTTTTAACTGTTTTCAGGTTGGAATGTCGATTGATCCAAAACTTCTCGTTTCAAACTTCCCTGTTATTATGGGCTCGTTAGGACTTCTGATTGTCGGGAAGACCGCACTTGTGGCAGTAGTCGGTAGGCTTTTTGGTGTCTCGTGGATATCTGCAATCCGAACTGGTCTTCTGCTTGCACCTGGTGGAGAATTTGCATTTGTGGCGTTTGGCGAAGCGGTTAATCAGGTCTGCATAGGTTAACTAAGGTGTTTAGTATGAATTGTTAACTGTTTGGTTTTAACTATGAGTTTGTGTTCAGGGTATTATGACTTCTCAGTTGTCTTCTTTGCTGTTTCTTGTTGTTGGTATTTCAATGGCCATCACACCATGGTTAGCTGCTGGAGGCCAGTTAATCGCATCTCGTTATGAACAACAAGATGTTCGTAGTTTATTACCTGTAGAAAGTGAGGTAATATGCTTCGATTGTGGGCCTTTCAAAACAAATCCTTATACACAAACGCTTATATATATATAGGGAAGGGTTGAAATGAGAACTAGCTTGAGTTGTGAGAACTTGAGAACTTTTTGATCCTAAGTTTTTTCGAAAAAAAAAAAATTGACGAAATTTTTTTATGAAACTTTTTCAAAAAAAAAAATTGTATAATTCTTACGTCGGTGTAAAAAAAATTTACACCGCTGATGACGTCAGCAGCCATTTACACCAGTGTAAATCAAACTTTCATGTCGAATAAATGCCGGCTCGACATTTTTTTCCACAGATGTCTTAGTTTGGTGTTAATCTACGTGTGTGCAAAATTTGGTTGAAAAACTCACACGGGAAGTTGGAGTTAACGTTGTTCTCACAACTCGGGGGAGTGCTCATAGGAAATGATTCCTATATATATATGCATTGAGTATAATATGTTTCCATGATGTGATTCGAACACCTACTTGGATCAAATGGCTTATTCCTTTTACTTTGTTGTATCCTATTTATCAGACAGACGATTTGCAAGATCATATAATTATATGTGGTTTTGGACGTGTTGGCCAGGTATTCCACAATCTTCAATCATGTTTTTATACAATAGTTCATAAGAAGAGCATGAACTAAACATGCCTAATGTTGTCTATATTGTATGGTTAGTGTTGTGATTTTTACTTTTTATTATTGTGTTTTTCTTTCTGGTTCTTACAGATCATTGCACAACTTCTTTCCGAAAGACTAATTCCATTTGTTGCTCTTGATGTGAGGAGGTATGAGGTTTCAATAAATTTATGTAGAGTAAAATGCCATTTTCATCCCTGTGGTTTGGCCAGTTTGCGACTTTCGTCCGAAGGTTTGTTTTTCCGCATCTGGATCCAAAAGGTTTGAAATCTTGCCATTTTTATCCAGCTCATTAACTCCATCCATTTTTCTCCGTTAAGTCGGGTATTTTCATTTTTTTTGTTAACTTAAAGGGCAATTCGGCCTTTTTCACTTTATGTAAAAAAGACCGAATACCCCTGAATTGCCCTTTAAGTTAACTAAAAAGACAAAAATACCCTTGACGTAACGGATAAAAATGGTTGGAGTTAACGAGCCGGATGAAAATGGCAAGATTTCAAACCTTTTGGATCCAAATGCGGAAAAACAAACCTTTGGACGAAAGTCGCAAAACTGGCCAAACCTCAGGGACGAAAATGGCATTTTACTCTTGTGTATATATGATTTTTGTTTATTTAATCAAAAAATAATAACGTTAAATAAGAAGATTTTCAACCATGTGGATTCAGAGTTTAATTAGAGACCCAAAATAGAGATAGTTTAAGGGGAGTATTATACGATTATCTTTGAATGATTATTCTTAATTTTTTTTACCATTGTTAAGTTATATAACTAGCGTATTGACATCCATATATTTAATAATATCAGTGATCGAGTAGCAGTGGGACGTGCACTTGACCTCCCTGTGTATTTTGGGGATGCTGGTAGTCGAGAGGTGAGGCTAGTTTCCGTCACACCTGAAAATCACAACATGTGGAATCAGTCTGATTTTTATTAAGTATTTTTATCTTTTTTTGTGTACACTTGAGTTTCCAGGTGCTGCATAAGATTGGTGCTGAAAGAGCTTGTGCTGCAGCTATAACCTTAGATTCACCTGGTGCAAATTATAGAACCGTTTGGGCTCTTAGCAAGTATTTCCCGAATGTAAAGACTTTTGTTCGTGCTCATGATGTTGATCATGGACTCAATCTGGAGAAAGCTGGAGCTACAGCGGTATAGTTCTCTTCATCGCCTTTTCTTTATTCCTGCCCTTTTGGCCTTTTGAGGTTGGGTCGATAGGGTTAATATTATATTTTTAACATGTCAAATGAATAAAATAAAAAATGACTAGAAAGAGAACAGGTCAAATGTATAAAAATCTTCTAAATCTTTTTTTAGAAGTTAGATTGTTTTTTGTGACAATCAAGTTTACATAAATATATGAGTAAAATGCCATTTTTGTCCCTGAGGTTTGACCACTTTTGCGACTTTCGTCCCTGAGGTGCCATTTTCATCCAAAAAGTTTGAAATCTTTGCCATTTTCATCCCTGAGGGCCAAATTTCGAGGGACGAAAATCGCAATAAATTGCCAAACTCAAGGATGAAAATGACAATAAAACGCAAACCTGAAGGACTCAAATGTACAAAAAAGTCATGTTGGATGGAACAAACAAAAATGACTAAGCCTGAGGGAAGATTTTGGCATTTTACTCTAAATATATTTAACACAATAAGTGTCTATAAAAATTTAGATGGACAAGAAATGTTTGCGGGCTACACGTTTAGACCCCCGCTTAGCGTTGACATGTTTTTCTCCATCCCATGTCGTTCTTTTTTATATTAGTCTACCATGTCTTTTTTTATATTAATCTCCCATGTCTTTCTTTTTTATATTTATCTTGCGTACTGTATTGACTAGTAAAAAATGGTGCAGGTTGTGCCAGAGACTTTAGAACCGAGTTTACAATTGGCATCTGCTGTTCTTGCACAAGTAAGTTAAATAATATGCGTCATACTTAATTTGTTACTGCCGAATTAAATCGATTAATAGCCTGTTTCTGTTACGAAATTTCACTTTTAGAAAAGTAGCTTTAAAATTTTATGTATATGAAAGAAACAAGAAAAAAGTAGTTTAATGAAAATCTTTAATTACTAATCATATATCAGCAAACTTGACAATGACAACCTTTTTGATCAAAACTAATGCATTTTGCTAAGAAAACCTGTGGTAGCTCTTATATTTTTATGTTTCATCAACGGGTGAAATCACTAAAATAAAATGTCGAATAGGTCAAAAGTGCCCCGATGCGTATCTATAATGCATGCAATCTTCTAAATCGTCTTTTCCAAAAAAAAAAAAACATGACTGTCAACCCCAACTGAAAAGGTTATCTGTTTGGCCCGTTTACACAACCCACTCATTTGCCACATGTAGATCTCACGTTCTTCGCTCTGTTTAACAACAAATAGCCAATGTGTAATACTGCAAATAAATCTGTTGATCTTTGAATGCTATTTTTCTTGATAGGCTAAATTACCAATGTCGGAAATAGCAGCCACGATCAATGAGTTTAGATCCCGTCACCTATCAGAACTAACAGAGGTACGCTTTTTCTTCAATTATTCAACATCTTGAAATATTTTTATTATTTCTAAATCGATTTAAAATCCTCAAACAACATATGATTGGTTTTGCTAATAAACATTGCACTGTGCAGCTGTGTGAAACTAGCGGAAGCTCTCTTGGGTACGGGTTTTCTCGCATTGTGGCCAAACCTAAAGGTCAACCTTCAGATTCCGCCGAAGACAACCTAGTCAGTGAAGGAACACTAGCGTCATAAAGGATACCCGAAAATAATAAACGTGACCAAAAATTGAATAAATAAGACGAAAAAACAGAAATTTCTGGAGGGGCTTGTAGTAGAATTTAGTGCCCCTCAAATACAAACTGTATAGATAAAAGATTTTTGGTTTCATGTCTTCTCCATTGACTGATACAACTTTCTGTTTTTACCTAGCACAGGAACCTGACTCAAAAGAACATAACTTCAAACCGACTTTACAAGTTTGAATTCGGTTTTAAACCATTGAAAATGGTGAGCATCCAAACCGAATTCCGAGTTCGGTTTTTTAATCGAATTCAAATTTGTGACCCAAATGTTCAACTGTGAGTTATATATCCTATAAAAAGAACATATATTTAAAAAATCTGGTAATTTGGTTTCTTTCAATCATCACCAATATGTTTTTAAATTCATTTCCGAAAATTTCAACTTTGTATAACATGAAAACCAGCTTGTTAGATTGTTAGGAAAAAAAGATTTTCAGTTTTAGCAAGTTTAGTAATTATATATTATACTAAATTACAAGACACAAAAGTCAAAGTCAAACATCAAGTCTTCATTCATAGATGCTAACATCAAACTTTACTACTCTAGTTAAAAATGAGCTTCTAAGAAGCTCATATCATTTTGCCCTGGGAAATCAAAAAACAACTGTAGGGCAGTATCCGACGAGTCTTCAACTTCATTCGAGCTCGACGAATGTGTGAATCCAGCATAGAGATGTATACTCGTGTGGTCGGGTTTGGATTCAGGTTCCGGATTGCTAGACGAGAGTTCGGTTTCTGGTTTCGGCCCCATTTCGATAGTCATCCCGGAAACCGAGGCTTGTGAAGCTGGACTAGAACAAGCGATCTTCTCGGTCTTCTCACCTTTTATATTAATATTTCTAAAGGAGTTTCCAACTTCCGAATGCCAAATACGTAAGAAGTAGTCGGTGTTGGTTTTCTTGTTCGGTGGTAGGGGTGTTGACGGGGCTAAAAGGATCGATGATTCCATTGAGAGCCGTGCTTCAGCCTCCAGCCTGGCGCTCTCCCATTGTGCCATGTGGCGGGTGGATGGTGACGCTGGAGGTCGTTTCAGTGGGCCGACTAATGGCGAGGATATGGTGGTTAGCTCGTGGGTTTGTGGGTCGATCCCTATGGATAAGAGGCGTTTCCTCAAGTGCGTGTTCCATAGGTTTTTGATCTCGTTATCTGTTCTTCCCGGCATCTGTGCCGCAATAGCAGCCCATCTAGAAATACAAAACTCGAATTAAAATTTTAAACGACTCAAACTGTATTAACAAAAAGTTACGAGACCGATAAATTTGAAGTACCTGTTGCCGAGAATGGCATGTAGCTGGATGACGAGCTTCTCTTCTTCGGGGCTGAAGGGACCACGTCTGATGTCGGGCCGGAGATAGTTTGTCCATCGGAGCCTGCAACTCTTCCCACACCGGAGTAGACCTGCCACCATCATACAAAGGACATGATTCAATGATTGTGTTGTACTACTAACAATATATGATTATGTTATAATATGTGGTTCCTGCTGTCCCAGTGGAATGACCTTTGTGTAGCCATTGGCGTAGTTTAGTGGGGGCGGGAGGGGGCGGCCTACCCCCAAACTTTTCACTCAGTAGTGGAGAGTATGTAGTTATTTAGCAATAGGAGAAGTGCCATTTATGTATACAAGTCGAACGAGTTCAAGCTTGACTCGTCAAATTTTAGTAATCTAGATCTTGGCTCGTTTCAAGCTCTTCGTCTAAAACTCGAGCTTGGTTTGTGAGTAATTTTAACAGCATTTAGATAATTCGACATTTTTGGTTTTATTTATATACAAAATTACACACATAACAGCAACAGTAATCATATATTAACATTAACTATATCTGATAAAATTATATATCCATATTATATTAAAAAAATATATTTTTTTCTATAAATAATAATATGCTTGTTTAGAATTGTGAACCTAACCAGACTGTAAAAATTACTAAATTATTTGTATTTTAGAATCGAGCTTGAGTTGTTTAAGCTCTGATCGAGTTAAGCTTTTAACAAACCGATCTCAAATAACTTATAAACGGCTGGACTCATTTACTCCGAGTATTTTAAATACAAGTGCAATAATATTTAGTGCTTGCATGTGATGCAATGATACAAATAAGTTGCATTTACACCCAACTCTTTTAAAAGCACACATCATTATAAATAAAATAGATGCATGGCCGCCATAAATTAAATTCTTATCTTTTGTTCAAGACACAAAGGAATATTAATAAATATAAATTCATTGTTCAGAACATATTGTATCATCAATTATATTGTAATTAAATTCTCTCTTTTGCTCAAGACACAAAGGAATATTAATAAATATATTTTCAATGCTTACAACATATTGTATCACCAATATTGTAATATCAAATGGTTTAATTTTATAAATATGTAGTTTTTTCTTGTTGTGGCTGCCTCATTTTGAGGTGTTTACTGTTTTAATGAAGTTTATTTTTCAAAAAAAAAAAAAAAAAAAAAACACCAATCCAAATATTATCTTATTGTTAATAATTACTACCTAATAATTAATAAGTTTGATTTGGATGTAATGCCCTTTTTAGTAAATTACAAAAATAACTAATTTTCATACGGGCTATACTTCTATAAACATTTTAGACACATAGCCTCTTCAGCAGTGGCAGAGTTAGCCCAAAAATTCAGGACATCTCAAATTATTTTTTTAGGGGATCAGATGTATCCTTTGTATAAAACCGGAATTTTTTATTTTTTTACACCACAAGAACAATACAGAAATGGGGTTGAGGGGTAGCCCGTACTACCCCATCTAATACACTAGTTCCGTCCCTGGCCACATACCGTGTATTAGCCTTTACACACCCATAATATTTGCAAATGTCTATTCGGTTGTATTAACCATAAATAAGTCCAAGATACATGTGAAATTAGAGCCAAAAGCTTGTAGTTTAGCAATATTAAGTTTCTCCTTAACTCATATTGTAGACATTAGTTGATCCATAAAGTATGTTTAATAGATGTGTGAGTTGGTTTTTCTTGAAAAAAAAAATTTTAAAAAAACATTACATTGGAAGGTGTAGATTTAAGTAGACATAGCGGGTGTGTGAGTCAGCCGCTTTAGAAAAATTATGTAAAGAAAATGTTATGGGTAACCAAAATTGAAAAAAAATGTAAAACTAATTATAGCTATAAACTTATAATTTGTAAAATGGTCAATGAGATTTAAAAATTACACACACAACACACTCCTTTAGGCTTACGATCCAGCTCAAGCTTGATAAGTGAAGCTCGTGCTGCTCAGGTTTATTTAAGCTCAAGCTCGTTTGGAGTTTTTTTAAGCAGATCTAGAGTAACACGTGAGATCGATTTAACTCGTTTACACCCCTAATCATCAAAGGTTTTACAACCAAAATCAAGGTAAAAAGAAGCAAATCATCCACAAATTTCAAAACATCCACACATACAAACACCAAAAATGAAAAACCTCACCAAATATAGTGAGATATAGATACATACACATATATATAAAAACTCACCGGCAAGCTTAGGTAGAGACCGCCAACTACCATGACCATTCTTCTTGATATACTCAACAAGAAGCTCATCTTCTTCTTGTGTCCAGGGTCCTCTCTTCAACCCTGTCTTCTCACAGCATGGTGCTCTCCCCATTTCTCAAACAAAAACCCTTCAAATCAATCAATGTATATATAGAATATATGTATATGTATAAACCAATTATCAAGAATTTAAGTTTGAGCAATAAATATGGAGAGAGAAACATATAGAGAGGTTCATGACCGGATGTTTTTCAAATTGTAAAATTGTGTGTTGATCTATGTGTGAAATGACATGTCAATGGAAGAAGAATCATGTTTCAGGTACGACGATCATCGGCGAATTATATGCCGACACTATTCACATTTATTGCTATACGTATGTATACTAGTTTATACATGTTAGTCGTGTTGCGGCGCGCTAGGCCGAATATTTCTCAAACGAGTAAAACAAAACGTTACCATAGTTTTTGCTTGAAAAAAAAAAACTAAAAAGGACGGCAAGATTGTGATTTTGAGCTGGGAGCAAAACTGTAATTTGTTATGACCAATGAGCGAGTGCTAGACAGGCACAAATAAAAATTACATGAGTTTAAAACAAAATACTATCGTAGTTTTGGGAAAAGAAAAAAAAAAAGAGAATGAAAACGGTGGCAGGACTGTAATTTTGAACTGTGGGTAAAATCATAATTTTAAACTGAGGTAAAATTGTAATTTGTCAAAAGCTTAAACGATGACAAGGCTGTAATTTTGAGTTGAGGGCAAAATCGTAATTTTTAACTGGGGGAAAAATTGTAATTTTTAACCGGGGACAAAATCGTAATTTGTGCGGGCCAATGGGGAAATGTCAAGTAGCTGTCTGTCACTATTCCCCGCCATGTACTTTGTTTACAAAAATAAAACGGTGGCAGGGATGTTATTTTGAACCGAGGGTAAAGTTATAATTTGTCAAAAGCTTAAACGATAGCAAGACTTTAATTTTGAATTGGGGGCAAAATCATAATTTTGAACTAGGAGCAAAATCAAAATTTTGAGCCATGGATAAAATCGTAATTTGTGCGGGCCAATGAGAAAATGTCAGCCAGCTCAGCTGCCTGACACTATTACTCGCCATATACTTTGTATATGTAGTATAATATAATATAATATACATGTATATGTATCGTATTCGATTAGATTTCAATTTTAGATGTACAATTTGTTGTTGTGTATATAAACCTTAGATGATCTAGTACATGTTGATCTAATCATATAAAAGAGTGATAACTAGAATAAATGATGTGTTTCCTCTTTACAAGCTTTAGATACAATCAATTCATCGTGTATATTAACTACTGTTATTGAATCTTGAACAGCATTTGATGATTACTTCATTTATTATGTATACGAATGGTCTTCAACTAAACTTCAACTTCAAATATACAAATCGTTAGGGTTGCAAACGAACTGAATGTTTGTTTAGTAAAAAGTTGTTAACCGTTCAACGGGAATTTCTTTTGTTTAATATATGAGCAGAAACAAACACGAAATTTTGTTTGATTAGTTAAACAAACGAACATGAACACGCTCATTTATGTTCTTGAGTGTTTGATAACATTTTCGTTTATGTTTGCTTGTGTTCATTTATGTTAGATAGTTCATTACGGTTTTTTAATTTTTATAACTCTTTTTATAATTTATCTAGTGAAAGTGTAAAATACAAATTCCTTAACATGTGATGGTACGATATGAAATTATGCATGTTATAAAACTCAAAACCCTATTCATGCATGAATAAAAAAAAACATAATCACGCATGAAGAAAACCCATAATCATGCATGGTTATGATTTTTATTCATACATGATTTATGGTTTTGTTCCGTGATTATGGTTTTGAGTTTTATAACATACGTAATTTCATACCGTACCACCGTACGTTAAGGTATATTATATGTTAATCTTCCCCATAATTAATGCTTCAAAATTACCATTAATAAAATATTTAAAAAATACCAGTTTATCACTTTATTGTATATTAGATATTTTTAATATATGTTCGTTTGCCGTTCATGCGTGTTTACAAACCCTTGTTTGTGTTTTCATAAACGTTTGGTTATGTTCGTTACCTAAAATTAACGAATAAACACAAACGAAAACAAATAAAAAGCCTTGTTAACTATTCATGTACACTTTTATTCATGAATGTTCATTACCTAAAATTCACAAACCAACACAAACACCTTCGTTTTTTCAATGAACGAACACAAACAGAAAGCCTCGTTCGTTAACTGTTCATACACAATACGTAAACACATCTATCTCCTTAACGAACATCTTCGGTTCGTTTGCAAGATAAATTTAGTAAAAAAATAAAGCAATGAAGACTGAAATAAATGCTATGTTTCCTCTTTTATCAAATCTCAAACAAGAGGTTATTGCAGAATTAAATGCAGTAGATAGATAAATGTAGAGAGAGAAACTCACTTGCAGTTAAGATAGTGATAAAACTATCGCTACACAATGAGAGAATTTTGCAGTGAAGAAAATAATTGTGTGTACGTCACTTGTATTGTCGCTTCAAAGTATACATATATATCTATATATGTGTGTGTATGTATAGGTTGCAGAAGGTGCATTAATGGTGATGAGCATTAAATTGGAGACTGAGCAAAGGGGGAGGGGCCATAGACATCTATGCATGGTTTGTGTGTTGCGTAATGTATATCTAGACGTCAGTAAACATTTGGTCAATATACATTTAACTTTTCGTACATCTTTCTTAAATATTTGTATATGCATCTATTTTATTTTTTATAATCTATTTTCAATGTTTATCATACTGATCTTACATGTAGCCTATGTATGCTTAACGCGTTATTTTATGAGAAAACGTAGAGTGATTATATGACTGATTTAGTAAGGAAAGATGACACGTTTAGTAAAACCACTGAGGGAGAGGGTATGTTTAAACCCCTGCTGTGGTCTAACGTCCAAGGCGTTATCATGCCAGATCAGGCACTTTAACGTCAAATACCAAAACGAGCGAGTTAAACAAGGGTGCTAACGTGTGAGGGGCCAAGCCATTAACACCCTTGTGGAACAAATTAGGTGAGGTCCACCCAAACCAACTGATGAAACAATGGTTAACCGGGTGGGGTTAACTCACTGATCTCGTCAAGTAGGGTTAATCCCTTCTTTCCGAGGATCGCTGGCTGGAATCGTCCGCTGGTTGGTTCCCTGCACAAGGAAACAAGCCAACTCGTAACAAGGAGGATGGGGTGGGGGGTGCTCCTTGTTACCACTCTCCGGCGTGAGAATCAGTAGTTTGCTTGGGAAGCAAAGTGTGATAGTAGTAGTAGTGAGAGAATTGAGAAGTGATACCTCAAACCTGGTTTGGGATGGGTATTTATAGCCGAGGAGTGAAGGAGAGTAGTTGAGTAGCTAGTCTGACATCGCACAGTCTTTTGTAGGTGTGTCAGACCTGCCAGTTGCGGTGGTGATGCCACGTCCTGCTGTGGTGTCAGACTGTTGCACACATGTGGGCTAGTAGGCGACTGTTCTCAGTGCCACTTGCACTGAGTGTCAGACCCACTTGCCTTGTAGGCAGGATGCAGTGCTAGGCCGCATCGCTGCTTGCGGTAACTGATGTTGTTCCCGCGTTCTTGTTCTGGCCAAGATGTATGCGGAATGCGGTGCCCGTGCCGCATCGCCGTTTAGTGACTGTTACTGTTGTCCAAATCCCTTGTCGTGACGAAAATGTTCATAGGATGCGGTGCCAGGCCGCATCGCTATGCGTAGCATTCGTTTTCGTACTTAAGGTAAGTTCTCATCACTGGACAGATTGGACCGCTGTGTTCGCGCGTGCCCGCACGGACACAGGTAAGTTCTTGCTGGTGGGTGTTTTTTATAAGGGTAATGGTCACTCGCGGTTGTGCTGACGCGAGATCTGGGACCATACCCCTTCAAGTCCCCCCAGTCTAGTGTTCCTTCCTTATGCAAGTTGCATGTGGGAGGGATACTGGACTATGGTGTCTAGAAGGTAGAATATGGGCCATGCAGATGGCTCCTACTTTCAGTAAATCAAGCTCCTGACCTGTTCGTTCGGACCGCTGTCCGGTCGGTAGGTCGTTCGAGTGGATTATTTCTTCCTTTGAGAAGGATGTGTTTGGCTTTTGATGTTTTCATTGTAGCATTTGAAAACATTGAATTCCGCACCGGTGAGCAAGTTTCATCTGATGCGGGCCGATGATTTGATCCGGTAATATGGTCTACCATTTTCTGATGTCATCAGTCACCTGTTGGTGTTTCGAACCAACCTTTGGAACGGTGACTGAAGATGTTAGCAGAGTTCGAACCAACCTTTGAGATGGTGACGAAAGGTGTTCAGCAGGGTTCGAACCAACCTTTGAGATGGTGACGGAAGGTGTCTGTTACCGAAACTCTAGTTGTAACCTCTGTGTCGGCTTATGCAATGTTTGTAAGTACTTTGCTCAAGCTCTATGTTCAACTGGACATTCAACTATGATCCCTGCTTTGTGGGGTGTTCGTGTTCTCCAGTTTAGCTCTCTAGTAACCGCACGTCCTCTGCGGTTCAGCTCTCTAGTAACCGCACGTCCTCTGAGGTTTAGCTCTCAAGTAACCGCACGTCCTTGCGGTTACCTCGTTGCTGTACCTTGTTGGCCATGTGCGTTTGAGCCACGTGGGGTAGTTGCGTCATTGTTGGCCGTGTTTGGTCGAACAATGTGAATCTGGACTATGGGCAGATAAACATGGTCATAGGCATGGTTGTGCCCACCATTGTTTATTCTATCCGGTCCATAGGTGGGTAAGCAGTCATAAGCAGACTTGTTACCACTGTTCTGGAGCTACTTTCCTTCACGCTTTGGTGGAAAGTAGTTTTCCTTTAAGTAGTGTCCTCGGAGGAGATCACCTTAGATACTTGGGAAGTTGGGTGAAACTCTTCCACATTCATTCTGTAACCACTTTCCTTCACGTTTAGTTGGAAAGCAGTTTTCCTAGAAGTAGCTTTGATAAACCGCATGGCGGTTTAGTCGTGGCTCTTCCGTAGCTACCGTTAGGGTAATTATGTTCCGCCGCAGCTACTCGTGAGTGTCTGCGGTTTTCATCAAAGAACTCGCTTCTAGAGAGTTTGAGGCTTGGATGTGGCTCTTGAAGGATCAGGAGTCAGGGTTGCTGATGTGCGGTTGCTGTAACAACTCTCATCAAAAGTCCTATTTATTTTATTATTTTATCCAATAGGAAACCCTAATTGAGAAACCCAGGTGATTCTGCATAAACCCTAAAATTTTCAGAATAATCAGAATCAGGATCAGGGCCCCTAAAACTCAGGGGGGTAAAACCCTAGTTACGATTATCTACATAAAACGTTGTCAAAATTGAATTTTACGAAACCGTCAACTCAGCAAGCCTACACATACACGGGGCTACCCTATGAAAATAGGTAAGCCGTCGCGTAGCGCGACGACTATAGGGGTGACCCGTCGCGATACGCGACTGGGTCAAATTTCGTGTATAAATAGGGTTGTCTGGGACTTCATTTCTGGCACTGATACGATTCAATGTCTGATCGATTAAACTATCCAATGGATGTTTAAGTGCTGCCCACATTAGGGTTTATGCTTTGTCATTCGTTGTTAATTCAATGGATGTTTAAGTATCGCACTTTGTCATTCGATGTGAGGGTTTAATCTCGTGAGTTTTCGTAAATGCTGTATTAAGTTACTAACCAAATTGTGTGCCTGTTATTAATTTAGGTTAAAAGGCTAATCAGTAGGCTAGGCTCTGCTCAAATTTAATCTGCAATGTGAGTCATTCTCTTTTTATCAAATTACTTTCAAAAGCATGTTTAATTTCAAAGTTATAATTACAGGGATTAAGTTTATGTAATCACCAAATTACAGCCGGTATGTGGGGTATTGTGCACATTACTACTGTTTTTATCACTTTAGGTGGGCGAACCTAATTAGTGATACTCTTCACTATTGGGTGACAGGACTCAATAGTGATATGACCACAGTCACCGAAACGAGTCGATGACAAATACCGTGGGTAGTTGGTTGATATCTGAAACATTGTAATCTCCCTTAATACTGTAAATTATAATAAACAGGTCGTTTTACTAAAAGGAATGATTCACTCAGTATTTCCCGCTGACAAAACCTTTTTCAAACATGTTTCAGGTAATCTATTGTGATCCAAGGAAAGTGCCGCAAAGCACTACAAGCTTAAGAAAGTGGCTCAATATAAAATAAAGAAACATGTTTTGTAAAATAAAAGATTTCTCCGTTAAATGTTATGATTGTAAATTATCGGGATTTTATCCCGAGTTGTGAAATGAAATAATCGGGAAATTGCAGTTTTAAAAGATCCTGAAGAAAACTTCCGCTGTTAAATAAATACCACGGGATTTTCTGTCCCGCGGCTCCTGAAACGGGTCAAACCGGGTCGGGGGCCGTGACAGAAAAAGGTGGTATCAGAGCCACTGATTTAAGCCAATTAAGTATTTAGAAAATACTTAATTTTCTACTTGTCATTTTGTGATTATGTGTTTATTATTTGAATATTTGTGTACAGTATAGGTAAACAAAAGCTGTCAAACATCTATCTTAAATTAGATAGGTCATTCAACAAGAAGGGAGGTTCATCCCAATCTTCAAATCACTCTGTAATTCCTGAAGAAGGAATATTTGTGCGAAAAGCCCAATATGAGGAACCACTTTCTCCTAGTAAAAGAAGTCTGATTATTAGGAAAAGTAAAGAGAAAATAAAGAAATCCCGAGAAAAGAAAGTTAACCAGGAATTAACCAGTAAACCACCTTGGGAAGACAAGTTAGATGAAAAATTGGCAGATCTTTACATGCTAGCCACTGTAGCAGTAAATACAAATCTTTAAATATTTTGATTCAAGTTTTAGCAACCTTTATTACCTACAAGTCTAGAAACCTTACCCAGTAAATAAATAAGTTACAATAAACCTTAGTGTGTTTTAATTTTCAGTTGTTTTGTAGTTAACCAGTATGAAATAATATTTAAAGGTTATCTATGAAATTTTGTTATAAAATTTCTAATTGCGTGTACTTTGCTAAACAGCATGAGTGACTTGTCTGACGCCCTTCAAAATTTAAATCTCTATCCGGTAAAAATAGAGGTTTCCAGAGATTTCAATAGGTATATACCCGACATAGAAGAACCTATTGAATTCAATGCTCCACCTCCAGAGAAACGCAAGCCCAAGAAAAAGAGAAGATTCGTGGGATGGAGACGTGTGCGTAGGAGGAAACCCGTCCCTAGAAAGATTCCCAAAATAGAAAATCCTTTAGATAAAGGGAAGAAATTGAAGTCGGGGAAGAGTCTAGGCAAATGGGAATACAGTTTGATGAATATTCTAAACAAATAGAAATGGAGATTGGAGGAGGTTCTAAGCAAACCCAGAGAGAAATTGGGGAAAGCTCTAGACAGGTTGAGGAATTACCATTTCAAGATGAATTAGATCGTGCATTGGCGAGCTGTGATGTCGTCAGGCCTATCAATAATAATCTTTACCCTTTTCCTGCTGAAACACAGTTACCTATAAACTTAGAACCAGCAATCCCAGAACCTATAATCCACACCTAACCTCTGGGAATGGACGAATGGTGGACGAATGATTGGCAGTTCCAATACCTTCTCAACAGTCCTTATTCCTTTCTTCCTCAATTTGACCCAGAACCAATACCTAATCCACCTGTGAGCAATGAGAATTTAGCTAAACTCCGCCACTTTGGCGAGGAGTTAATGGATGCAGGAAATAGGATCAGGGAAGTAGGAGAACAGATCTCCTGGAAGTATGATGAGAGGGAGCGCCGTTATTAAAATATTAGCTGACGAGGGATAAGGGGGTTATGAGACTATGGTTGTAAATTAGCAATAATAGTATAATCATGTGAAATAACCTAAAATAAAACTTTGTAAGATAATGGTGTGTATTGAAGCATACTATTAAATATAAAACGAAAATCGAGAAATCGATAGTTTTGGCTATGTGTGCTTTGTGAAATTAGTATGATTATTTTGTGTATAATTGTTATTTATCCAATACTAATAAAATTATATATATTAATTATCAGATGGAAAACGCTAATAGTGAACCAGTTAATGAGGTTAATCAATCTGAGCAACAACCGGAGGATCAATTTTTAAATAGGCAAGATATAGAAAATATTGTTGCTCAGGGAATAGCCAATGCTATTCCAACAATAGTTGTTGCTGTTAGAAATCCAATCGAACCTCAACCAATCGTTCCTAGCAAACGTATTTCTGAAGATAACTTCAGTAATAGCATAAATGGAGGCAGTAATCATAATCAAGATAATAATCCACGGCAGACTCCGCTCCCTAAGAAGATGAAAGCTGCAACACCTGGTTGCACTTATAAAGAATTTCTTGCTTGTAAACCATCTGAGTTTGCAGGCAATGAAGGAGCGACCGCATCACTGCGTTGGTTAGAGAAGACCGAGGCGGTGATTGCAATCAGTAAATGTGCCAAGGATGATCAGGTCATGTACGCATCAAATCTTTTTAAAGAAGGGGCGCTAGAATGGTGGAACACGGTGTTACAAGTAAAAGGAAGGATGATGGCGTATGCTATGAACTGGGAAGAATTTAAGAGTCTTGTAGAAAGAAAATTATGTCCCGAATATGAAAAAGATCAAATGGCAAATAAGTTCTTAAATCATCGAATGATGGGTGTATATTGTCGCGCTTATACTTCGACATTCTTTGAATATGCTAGAGTGGTACCAACACTGGCTTCGCCAGAACCGGTACTCATTTCTCATTATATTTGGGGATTGATTGGTGAAATCCGCAATATCGTTAAAGCTGTGAGACCTCGTACTATTGACGATGTAGTGGAATTAGCCAACACCCTAACTGATGAATTGGTGCGCACAAAAGATGATAACAGGAAAAAGGAACAGGCTCAGAAAATTACCCAAGGAGTTCGTATGGGTAATAGTAGTAACTTCAAGAGAAGAGGAACAGGGCAATCTTCAAATCCGCCATTCTGCAGGAATTGCAGACAGAAACATTTTGGAAGATGTAGTGTAACCTGCAATTTTTGTAAAATGGTAGGACATCGTGAAGAAAACTGCAGGAAGAAAACCATAGTCTGCTTTAACTGTGGAGAAGCAGGACATTTCAAAACAGAATGCCCTAAATTGGTCAAACCAGCAGACAACAAAGCCAAGACAGCTGACGGAGCTACCAAGAAGAATGTTCGAGCCTTTCAGTTAACAACTCAGGAGGCCGAGTTAATCCCAGATGTGATAGCTGGTACGTTTTTAGTCCACAACGTGTATGAAAAAGTATTATTTGACTCTGGTGCAAACCAAAGTTTTATAAATACTTCATTCTGCCAAGCTCTTAACTTACCTTTAACCAAACTTAGGCAGATTTTTACAGTCGAAACGGCAGAAGGAAATTCTGTTAGTATAGATAAAGTTTTGCAAAAGGAAAATATAGAACTCTCAGGTCATAAGTTTCATGCAAACCTATTACCTATGAAATTAGCTGAATTTGATGTTGTGTTAGGAATGGATTGGTTAGTAGCCAACCATGCACGAATTCTTTGTGACCAGAATTCCATAGAAATTCAAACACCTACTGGAGAAGTAATTATGATTACAGGAGATAAACCACGTAAGCCCATGAAATTCATATCAGTAATGAAAATTGCTAGTTATGAACGAAAGCAAGGAATAGTATATATGATTTCAGTAATCATTAGTACTAAAGGTAAAGAACTTAAGGAAATTCCTATAGTCTCAGAATACCCAGATGTATTTCCAGAAGAATTACCAGGATTACCACCAGATAGGAAGGTAGAATTTAGAATTCATCTAATTCCCGGAACTATACCGATAGCCAAGGCACCTTATCGGTTAGCTCCCACAGAAATGTTAGAACTGAAGAAGCAATTAGATGAATTACTAAGTAAAGGTTTCATACAACCTAGTTTATCCCCGTGGGGAGCACCAGTGTTGTTTGTAAAGAAGAAGGATGGTTCAATGAGAATGTGTATTGATTATAGAGAATTGAATAAGGTTACAATTAAAAATCGATACCCATTACCTAGGATTGATGATCTTTTCGATCAACTTCAAGGAGCTATATATTTTTCTAAGATTGACTTACGCTCCGGATATCATCAATTAAAGGTGCAAGAGGAAGACATACCTAAGACTGCTTTCAGAACTAGGTATGGTCATTACGAGTTTACAGTTATGCCCTTCGGGTTAACGAATGCACCAGCAGCATTCATGGACATGATGAATAGAATCTGTAAACCGTACTTGGATAAATTTGTGATTGTCTTCATCGACGATATACTTATTTATTCCAAAAATCAGGAAGAACATTGTCAGCACTTGCATACACTCTTAACTTTGTTAAGAAAAGAAAAGCTGTATGCCAAATTCTCAAAGTGTGAATTTTGGTTGAAAGAAGTACAATTCTTAGGCCACATGGTGAATCACGAAGGTATTCATGTAGATCCTGCTAAGATAGAGGCAATTACTAAATGGAAGGTTCCGCAATCTGCAATGGAAATTAGAAGTTTTATAGGTTTAGCCAGATACTATAGACGGTTTATTAAAGATTTTTCCTAGATAGCTGTACCATTAACTAAGCTAACCTGTAAAGCAGTTAAGTTTGAATGGGGACCTAAACAAGAAGAAGCCTTTAGGATCTTAAAGCAAAAGTTAACCAATGCTCCAATCTTAGCCTTACCAGAAGGAACTGAAGATTTTGAAGTATATTGTGATGCTTCAAAATTAGGGTTTGGATGTGTGCTGATGCAACGCAAAAAGGTAATTGCGTATGCTTCAAGACAATTGAAAAAGCACGAGGAAAACTATACGACTCATGATTTAGAATTAGGAGCCGTAATTTTTGCTCTAAAAATCTGGAGACATTATCTGTACGGAAGTAAGTTTACTGTCTATACAGATCATAAAAGTTTAAGATATATATTTGGGCAAAAAGAGTTAAACATGAGGCAAAGAAGATGGATGGAAATCCTAAGTGACTACGACTGTGATATTCAGTATCATGAAGGAAAGGAAAATATAGTTGCAGATGCCTTAAGTCGTAAGTACCATGAGAAACAACGACGAGTTCGTGCTCTTAGGTTAAATCTACAGTTAGATTTAATGGAAAAATTGAGGAATGTTCAAGAAACAGCAATCAAGGATGATGCTGAAGGAATGAAGGGACAAATAAAAGAATTAGAACAAGGAACAGATGGAATTTGGAGATTCCACAAAAGCAGAATTTGGGTACCTAAGCAGGGAGAATTAAGAAATAAGATTTTAGAAGAAGCTCATAAATCTAGGTATACCATGCACCCTGGAAACAATAAAATGTACCAAGATTTAAGAAATAACTTTTGGTGGATAGGCATGAAAAAGGATATAACTCAATATGTTTCTAAGTGTCTTACTTGTTCACAAGTTAAGGCAGAACACCAGAAACCTTCAGGTCTACTACAACAGTTAGAAATGCCTGTATGGAAATGGGAACTCATAACAATGGATTTTGTTACTAAGTTACCCAAAACCAGAAAAGGTAATGATGCGATTTGGGTAATTGTGGATCAATTAACCAAATCAGCTCACTTTCTACCTATGAAAGAAACCTTTAGCATGGAAAGGTTGGCAAAGTTGTATGTAGATGAAATCGTATCTTTACATGGAGTTCCATTCTCCATTGTATCAGATAGAGATAGTCATTTCACTTCTCACTTCTGGACGAGTTTTCAAGAAGCAATGGGAACTCAACTAAATCTGAGTACTGCTTATCATCCACAAACAGATGGACAAAGTGAAAGGACGATCCAAACTCTAGAAGATATGCTCCGAGCATGTGTAATAGATTTTGGTGGAAATTGGGACGATCATTTACCTCTGATTGAATTCTCCTACAACAATAGTTATCATTCAAGTATTGAAACTGCCCCATTCGAGGCACTGTATGGACGAAAGTGCAGAACTTCAGTTTGTTGGGCAGAAATAGGAGAAAATCAATTGTCAGGTCCTGAAATAGTGCAAGAGACGACTGACAAGATTACTCAGATCAAGGAAAGACTGAAGACGGCTCGAGATCGTCAGAAGAGTTATGCAGACAATAGACAGAAGCCGTTGGAGTTTCAAGTTGGAGACAAAGTACTATTAAAAGTTTCACCTTGGAAAGGAATAGTCCGATTCGGTAAGAAAGGAAAGCTAAGTCCAAGATACGTAGGACCATTTCCAGTGATTCAATGTATAGGACCAGTTGCTTATCGTTTACAACTACCAGAGGAGTTAGCTGGAGTACATGATGTATTTCATGTATCCAACCTTAAGAAATGTCTATCAGACGAATCTTTGGTAGTACCTCTCCAAGATATAGAGGTAAACGAAAAGTTAAAATTTGTTGAGAAACCTCTTCAGATAGAAGACAGAAAAGTAAAGTTTCTCAAACACAAACGACTAGTATTGGTTAAAGTCAAGTGGGATTCAAAACGAGGACCTGAATACACTTGGGAGCTGGAATCAGAAATGAAGCAAAAGTATCCTCAATTATTCCAGTAAATCTCGAGGACGAGATTTTTATTAAGGTGGGGAGGATGTAACAACTCTCATCAAAAGTCCTATTTATTTTATTATTTTATCCAATAGGAAACCCTAATTGAGAAACCCAGGTGATTCTGCATAAACCCTAAAATTTTTAGAATAATCAGAATCAGGATCAGGGCCCCTAAAACTCAGGGGGGGGGGGGTAAAACCCTAGTTACGATTATCTACATAAAACGTTGTCAAAATTGAATTTTACGAAACCGTCAACTCAGCAAGCCTACACATACACGGGGCTACCCTATGAAAATAGGTAAGCCGTCGCGTAGCGCGACAACTATAGGGGTGACCCATCGCGCTACGCGACTGGGTAAAATTTCGTGTATAAATAGGGTTGTCTGGGACTTGATTTCTGGCACTGAAACGACGTAGAAATTCCAATTCTACACTGAGATATCGTAGAATTACTATCAACACACACACGATCACTAATTGATGCCGCAAAACAGGGTAATAACTCGATCGCTGATACGATTCAATGTCCGATCGATTAAACTATCCAATGGATGTTTAAGTGCTGCCCACATTAGGGTTTATGCTTTGTCATTCGTTGTTAATTCAATGGATGTTTAAGTATCGCACTTTGTCATTCGATGTGAGGGTTTAATCTCCTGAGTTATCGTAAATGCTGTATTAAGTTACTAACCAAATTGTGTGCCTGTTATTAATTTAGGTTAAAAGGCCAATCAGTAGGCTAGGCTCTGCTCAAATTTAATCTGCAATGTGAGTCATTCTCTTTTTATCAAATTACTTTCAAAAGCATGTTTAATTTCAAAGTTATAATTACAGGGATTAAGTTTACGTAATCACCAAATTACAGCCGGTATGTGGGGTATTGTGCACATTACTACTGTTTTTATCACTTTAGGTGGGCGAACCTAATTAGTGATACTCTTCACTATTGGGTGACAGGACTCAATAGTGATATGACCACAGTCACCAAAACGAGTCGATGACAAATACTGTGGGTTGTTGGTTGATATCTGAAACATTGTAATGTCCCTTAATACTATAAATTATAACAAACAGGTCGTTTTACTAAAAAGAATGATTCACTCAGTATTTTCCGCTGACAAAACCTTTTTCAAACATGTTTCAGGTAATCTATTGTGATCCAAGGAAAGTGCCGTGAAGCACTACAAGCTTAAGGAAGTGGCTCAACATAAAATAAAGAAACATGTTTTGTAAAATAAAAGATTTCTCCGTGAAATCTTATGATTGTAAATTATCGGGATTTGATCCCGAGTTGTGAAATGAAATAATCGGGAAATTGCAGTTTTAAAAGATCCTGAAGAAACTTCCGCTGTTAAATAAATACCACGGGATTTTCTGTCCCGCGGCTCCTGAAACGGGTTAAACCGGGTCGGGGGCCGTGACAGTTGCTCAGCATACTTGTCCTTTATCCTAAGGAGAAGCTGTTTGCGCTCCCTCCATGGTTGTGAACCGGACACGAGGGATTTGAAACTTGAAGAAACTTGGATTGAACGCGGTTGGCCGCATCCTGAGAAGCGGTTTTCGCAGTCCAAAGAACAATGCTGGTTCTGAGTATCTGACACACCTGTGTGGGTTCGTGTGTGTCATCTTCGCATATTCCACGTGTGCTCGTGGGTATGTGCGGTTATTGTTTATACCCCTTTATATAATGTAGAGATATATTTTTGCGTTTATTGAGGGGTATGTAAAAAACGACATGCGGTATGGGTTATGGTGCTGTAAACCAGAGAAACCGCATAACGCTTATGTTTAGATAATGTTGTCGCTTTATGCTGCATACGTCATGTTCGCACATGTGGGTTGGTGAAAGTTGGTAGGATTCTGTCATGTGCTGAAATGAAAGGACGTTTGCACTGCCTGAGGTCATAAATGCACTGTAGCAAGTAGTGTAAAAGTGTTTTCTGTCAGGCGCGTGGACGGCCACGCGCGCGTGGTAACCGTCAGCGGAAACGTCGCTTAACACGTGGCCATACGTAATTGGCCCTTTTTAAACGTGATGAGTCGGTTTACTGCCTCGCATTAATTGCGATGAGTATATATGGGGAAACCGTTTGGTTTCTCCTCACTTTGTTCAAAATTTCAAAATTTTTCTGGTGAAAAGAGTGTGCTCTCTTTGTCTTCTCCGATAAGCTTCATCTGTATTTCCGGTCAAGTTTCTGGGTTTTTGTAAACTCATTCTTCTATCTTTTTTATTTCTGATGGCTGAACCATCTGATCCACATCATTCTGAGGGTGAAAACCCTGAACATTCTTCGCCGGTGGCTGGGGAAGAAGAGGAGGACGGTGGTAGTGCCCCTGGTGGTGGCCTACCTGTGTTGAAGTGGTCACAGAACCAGTTTAACCATCTGATGACCAGTATCCAGATGCCCCAGGAGTTTGGGGCTGTTTATCCCCAGGAGGGTGACACCGGTGCCCATGCTCCGGCCGGTTATGTCACCATGTGGGCCGATTCCTTCGTTGATGGTAACCTTCGTTTAGCATTAACTGTTTTTGTTGCTGAGGTTTTGGAGTATTACAAGCTCCATATCTCCCAAATGAGTCCGTTTGGGATGATTCGGATTAGAAATTTCGAGTACACTTTCCGTGTTCTTGGTCTCGAAATTTCTGTTGAAAACTTCCGGCGATTTTACCAGTTAACTGTAAATACTGGGTTTTTCTCTTTTAGTCAATGATATGGGAGCCCCAAGATGATGACCCCTCCGAAGGGTATTTCTAAGTGGAAGACAAAGTTCTTCTACATTAAGGCAACCGCGATCGTTGCCAGGATGACATTTCGCAATGTCAACGAGGTGATCCCTGCGGAGGATATTGATCTTCCTAGTGCGGATACGGTGGAGTGGTTTCCACGTTTGAAAACTGCTGAGCATAAGAAGTTGGACAACTCGCAGCTGTGGGTGCTGCGGATGATGTTGACTAGGCCCGATAGGAAGTCAAGGCCCGTTCTGCGGGAAAAGAGTGGTGGTAAGTATTCTTACTCTTGTGCGGTTTCCTTCTTTCCTTAATCGTTACTAAGTTGCCATTGTACTATCAGCGGATGCTGCTCTGTGGAGGATGTTTGATCCGACCTTCACGGGCAAGGTTGAGTTAGTTCCGCTTGCGGCAGGTGAAAAAGGTTTTAATGTGATTAATGTCAACAACTTTCGCGTTCCTAATCGCGAGGCGTTGAACGCACCCCTGCCGCAAGGCCAAGGTATATTCTATAATCTTCTCTTTGTAAAGTTCGCCTTTCTTACCTGCTTGTTTGATGATGTACACGCAGGTACTCTTGGGGCCCTGGGTAAATTTGAGATGAAGGGTGCTCCCAAGAAGCATGCAGAGAAGAAGCACGTGGAGAAAGTTGTGCGGGGTCGTGGCAAGAAAAAGCCTGATGTTTTTGTTGTTCCTCCGTTGGTGCCGCAGGCGGCAGGTATCTCTCGTTCTCGTTTCCGCAGATACACCGATTACGTGGTAGTATCTGACACCCTTGAGGGTTTGGGTGTTCCAGGTAGTGGTGCGGCTGCAGGTAGGACCTCTGCGGGTTCCAAGCCTGCTGATAAGAAGAAGAAGAGAAAGGCAGAGAAAGCTGTTGATGCCGGTGAAAAGAAGCGTCCAAAAATACAGACCAAACGGGCAGCTGTTCTGGACCCTGTGAAACCTGTGGTTGTTCTTGGTAAGCGATTCATAACTTGTACAAGTATTTTGTCTTTGTACTTGTAGTTTAAATTGTTTATGCTTCGTTTACAAAACCGCAAGATGAAGGGTTTTCTATGTTTGATGCGCCTCATTCTCCCCCGCGTGACACAGCTGCGGATGCGGGGGTTAAAGTGGTGCCTGAGCCCTCTGCGCGGGTGGAGGATACTAGAAAGGGGCCTGCGGCTCAAATCTATGATACGGTGGACTCCCATGATAATCTGATCTCCCCGCAGGACACTGATGATTTGAACCTGAAGTTTGCTTATACTGAGAGGAAGAAATCTCCCGCTGCTGAGAAGGCTTCTGGTTCCGCTTCTGGGGGTGCGGGTTTTACGGGGACTCCTATTCAGCCTGAAGAGTCTGAATTGGAGTTTTATTACCGCACCTATACTGAAGACCGGGCCATGACCTATCACCGCCCCCCGTGGACTGTAATGCAAGGGGATGATATTATTGCTGACCACTCCGCGTGTAGGGAGATTTTGGGTGGTTTGGGCACCCCTTTTGAAGTCAATCGGGCCCGTTCTTTGTCAAGTGAGGCCCAGATTAATCAACTCTCCTCCATGCTTGTGGGGAGTTCCGTAATGGCAAATGCCATTATGGAAAACTACAAGGTGTTGGGGCGTAAGGAGGAGGAAAATGCTCGCTTGCGGGCTGAAGCTGAAGAGTTGGTTAAGGCTGCTCGTGCGGGTGCAGAGCAGCTTGAAAAGGATAAGGCTGCCTTCGAAAAGCGCAAGCAGACTGAGGAGTGGGCTGCAACTGCTGAGCTTAAACAGGTTCGTACCTTTGCAAAACTGCTTTCTGATGAGCGTAAGAGTTGGAAAGAATCTCTTTCTAATGAGCGCAAGACACTTTCTGATGAGCGCAAGACTTGGAAAGAATCTTGGGCCAAACAGAATGAAACTCTCTTTCGTGTTCGTCAGGAGCTTACCAACGCCAAGGCTGCGAATGCAGCTTTGGTTAAGGAGAAAGTTGCAGTTGATGCGGTTGCCCAAGAGGCCAAGGAGGCAGAAGCCCGCCTTGCCAAGGCTCTTGAAGAGGCCAATGAGGCGGAGGCCCATGCTGCGAAGGCTCTTGAAAGGGCAAATGTTGACCACACCAACTTAGACAAGACTGTTCAGGGTCTTCAGATATGAATCTCTTTGGCTCTTGAATTTGTATATATATCCCACAAGGAAGTTGATTATCTTTGTGTACTTGTGTTTTCCTTGTTAAAAGGCTGAAGTGCGGAGGCGGGTGGCCGTTATTGAGGAGGTCAGTGCCCGTGCTGCTGATGCTGAAGCGCGGGCTAGGGAGGTTGCAGAGGCTAGAGATAGCCTTGCTGCTTCACTTGATCAGCTCAAGGACGATCGCGAATGGATGCGTATGCACGGTATCGGGCATGTAAGTATCCGTTGCCTATGCTATCTTTTTTAGGTTTGCCTTTGATAACCGTAGTATTCTTGTTTCGCAGATTGTTACGTCCATCCTTGACGCACCTGAGAATGTGGCAGGTGTCAATGAGATTAGGCAGCGCGCCCGGGATGCTGGTTTTAAAGCTGGCTACAATCATTGCATTGCTCATATGAATATTATGGCCCAGGGCAAATATACTGATGAAAGGTCTGGGTTCCATGGTGTGGAAACTGAAGCCCTTCTTGTTGCCGCTCTTGCGGCGTACAACGACACGTCCATTGCCGCTCTTGAGGAATGCCTAGATGCGGAGGACTATGTGGACCGCTTACGAGTGTTATATGCTGATGAGGAAGATGAGGAAAAGCCTGCTGGTGATGGCAAGGATGGTGCGGGTTCCAGCGGTACAAAGAAAGACTAGGCTGGCATGCGTGCCTTTTTTGTTTCCTCAATGTAAATGTTAGGAACCTTATGTAAATTTCTTGGACACCGCATAGGTGTAGAAACTTTTTGAATATAAAGAACCGTTTTGTTCAATTTGTACAAGTGTTTTTATTACTTGCTTGTTTGAACCTGTATATGAAGAAACTCTACCTGCTGTAAGCACGGTTGAGTATACTCTATACCTTTGTCGTATGAGTATTGGTCAATTCCTATTTTTATCCCGTTAGGGTTTAGGAATTGTGTAGGCTTTGTGAAAACCGTGTTTGCATTTTCCAGCCGGATAAATAGTTGATGTTTTGCCATTGGTGGCCTATTACAATAGTTGCGTGTGGTTACCACTCTGTGTGGGTATCGCGAATGAAGATTTTGCCAAACTGTTTTTGTAGATACCGTAGAGTGGACACGCATTTGTAATAGAAGTAAATAAACAATATTGTATTGAATCGTTTATTTGTTTATTTGCAAATGGCCTGCGACCTGGTAGGTTACATGGTGAATATAAAAAACATGGCTTACATGTAACAGCGTCGAAGCTGTTGTGCATTCCATGTGTGTGCGATAGTTTCGCCCTCTAATGTTTGCATTTTATATGCGCCTTTGCCCAGGACCTCTTGGATGAGGTAGGGTCCTTCCCACTTGGGGGCAAGTTTCCCTGGGCGTTCCGCATTAGATGCTTCATTGTCACGAAGGACGTAGTCTCCCGGGTTGAAGGTACAAATGCAGACGCGTGCATTGTAGTACTTTTCCAGTTTGGTTTTATACTTGGCCTCGTTGATGGCAGCGTTTTCACGCCTCTCTTCCAGGAGGTCCAAGTCAACCCTGCGTTTCTCATTGTTGGCTATCTTGTTGATAGCCAACATTCTAGGTGAGGGGAGGCCTACTTCTGCGGGGATCACCGCTTCAGTGCCATAGACCAAACTGAAGGGTGTCTCCCCGTTACTTGTCTTTGGGCTTGTCCTCGCCCATAAGATACTTGGGAGTTCATCAACCCAGCCGCGTCTGGCTGTTCCCAACCGTGCTTTGATGCCTTCGACTAAACTTTTATTGATACTCTCGACTTGGCCATTCCCTTGCGGATGTGCTACTGAGGAGAATATGTGTTCAATGTTTAGCTCCTGTAGCCATTTTTGAAAGTCATCGGCCGCGAAGTTGGTACCGTTGTCGGTAACGATGCATATTGGTAGACCGAAACGGTAGATGATATGTTCCCAGACGAATTTCCTTGTTATCATAGCGGTGGTTGAGACGAGCGGTTTTGCCTCTACCCATTTTGTAAAGTAATCAACAGCCACTATGATAAACTTCACTACACCTGGTGCGTCTGGAAATGGTCCCACCACATCGATTGCCCATTTTTGGAATGGCCATGCAGTGGTGACGAGGATCAGGTTGTTCTTAGGGCGCAAGGTCTTGGGAGCATGCCGCTGACAATTGAAACACTTGCGCAAGATTTTGACTGCATCTAGGTGCATGCCGGGCCAGTAGTACCCGACGTTCATGATTTTGGCCACCACCATGCGTGGGCCTGCATGTATGCCACATATTCCCTCGTGTATTTCTCTGATAAGGTATGTGGCATCTTGGGGGTCGACGCATCGTAGGAGTGGCCTCAAGTATGATTTACGGTATAAGATACCGTCCCCCATTTGGTAATGACACGCTTTGTATGGCAACTTACGTGCCTCTGCCTTGCTTTCGGAAGTAACACCTGATTGCAAGTATGCAATTATTGGTGTCATCCAGGATGTTGTACCGTACTGGATGACGTTGACTTGTCGTAGGGGTACTGAAGGATTTTGCAGGATCTCGATGCGTACCTCTTTTGCCAGGTGTTGGAAACTGGTGGATGCAAGTTTTGATAGTGCGTCCACGGGTTTGTTATCACTCCTGTTGATATGGCGAATATTGAAGGAGGTGAACTTTGATTTCAGTTGCAAGGCTTGTTCGAGGTAGAGGATCATGATATCCCCTTTTGCGGCATAGTCGCCGCGTATCTGCCCTGCAACCAAAAGTGAGTCGACGTGTGCTTCCACATGTTGGACGCCAAGTTTGACTGCCAGACGTAGCCATGCCAATAGAGCCTCATACTCTGCCTAGTTATTCATGCTTTTGAAATCAAGGCGGATTTCGTAGGTAAGCTCTTGGCCATCGGGGCTGACGAGTCGCAGACCTGCACCTGCATCATCTTCGTTGGATGCACCATCTGTATATAGCACCCAGGTTTCTGCGGAGGATGGTGGTGATGCAGGGTTTTGCTCTTCTTCGCATTCTTGAATGCGATTTGCTGGTACTTCAGCAACGAAATCAACCAAGACCTGGCCTTTGATTGCGGGGCGCGGCTTATAGTTCAGTGAAAGTGCGCCCAACTCAATTTCCCATTTTGCTAATCGACCAGAGATGTCGGGTTCTGATAGGATCGGGCCGATCCTGTAGTTGGTTAACACGGTAATGGCGTGGTTTGCGAAGTAACGTCGCAACCGTCTTGACGCGTGTGCTGGTGCTAATACCAACTTCTCCATGATGGAGTATCTCGTCTCTGGGTCATTGAGCATTTTGCTGATATAGTAGATGGGTGTTTGAACTCCTTCTCGCTCCACTATGAGTACTGCGCCTACCACGTTGTCCGCGGCAGATAAGTATAAGATAAGTGGTTCATCTTTTCGTGGTGCGGTTAGAGTTGGGAGTTGGATCAAACACTCTTTCATCTCCCGGAACGCTCTCTCGGCTTCTGCGGTCCATTGGAATTGTTCCTTTTTTAGGCAGCTCCGCAGGGTTTTGATGAAAGGGTAAGACTTAACTGCATGGTAGGCCAAGAATCTATTCAGTGCGGTTAGCCTACCGGTTAGTCGTTGCATTTCTTTCATCATAGAAGGCGGTGGCATGCACTCGATCGCCTGAACTTTTTCCGGGTTCACCTTGAATCCATCTTTAGTTACGATGAATCCAAGGAACTTGCCTTCTTCCATTCCAAACGAGCATTTTCCTAGGTTGAGCTTCATGTTGACGCTTCGCAGAGTTTGGAATGTTCTTTCAATGTCGTTGAGCATGTTGTCTTCTTCCATGCTCATGACGACCAGGTCGTCCATATAGATTTCGACACTTTTGCTGATTTGACCGCGGAAAGTGTCGTTCATCAACTTTTGATAGGTTGCGCCCGCGTTGTGCAACCCGAATGACATTTTTGTGTAGCAGTAGTTCCCGATAGGAGTGCGGAATGCCGTTTTATCTTCGTCTTTGATGCGTGTGAAGTGTCGTATATTTTAGGTGTATATTTTAAGCCCTTTTTTACACTTATTTTAGCCAAGTTTAAATTTATAAAACACGATATTTCACTAACACTAAACACACATATGGGCAAGTGCACCCATCGTTGAGTGTAGTATAGCGTTGGTAAGATACCGAGGTCGTCCAAGGACACAAGAGCTTTTAATACCGGTTTATCCTCAACGTCTAACCAAAATAAAAGTTTAGAAAAAATGTTTTAAACTAAGAAAAATAAAAGCTAACTAAAATGCTGAAAAGAAAAATAAAAATAAAAACAGATAGACAAGATGAATCACTTGGTTCCGACTCGTATCTAGTATAACCTTTGATTATTTCCGCACTTTTGCACATAATTAAGAGATTATCTTAGTTATTGTAGTAGGCCCCTCTTTTGAAGGTGACGTTACCCTCACCCCAGTAGTTTGAGTCAGCAGGGATACAATCCTAAAGGGGTGGACTATTGGAAGATAATGAATTAAGTTATTAATGCAGTATTGTGGTAGGCCCCGCTTTTGGCGGTGACGTTACCCTCGACTAAGTAGTCTGAGTCAGCAGGGATACAGTCCTAAATAGCCGGGTTATAGTATTAATAGTAGTTAACTTATGAGGGGATCAAAGAGTTTGGACCCCCGCCATCCAATACCGTGAAGTATTGAAGGAGGTCCTACTAAATTTGACCCAGGTCCATTGCAGGACCTCTAAACGCTGAACAATGGCAAGACCTTTACCAAACCGTTCCCTTAACCCCCTACCAGGTAGCCAACATACCTCCATATAGACCGTGGAGATATGAATGGTGAAAATCCTTTATTTTATATAGACAGTAAAATAATGCCAAGACACCACGGACAAACGATAAGGAAAGATCACCTTCAACATAAGTAACTAGTTATTAAAGTCATTAATACAAAACCAAATAAAAAGTGCAAAAGATTAGAAATAAAAAGTATTATACTAGACACTTTGTCTTCACCAAGTGATGTAAGAGACTTAGGCAAACATGGCCTTGATTGTCAAGAACTCTTACGATCAATCTTGGATCCCGAGACGACTCACACACTCTATGATGGACAATGGATGATGGTGGTGGATGATGGTGTTGTGATGGTAGTGGGTGGTGGATGAAGTGTGAGAGAGGTGGTGTGCCAAGGGATGAGTTGCAATGAAACCAAGCACTCCTATTTATAGGCTGAACAGAAGCCTGGGCACGGCCCCGTGTTCGCTGGGCACGGCCCCGTGCCCGTCTGACACTCTCTCTCTTCATTAATTGTAATTCGCAATTACAATTAATGCGCCTGCAGTACTTTCGGCACGCCCCCCGTGTCCGCTGAGCACGGCCCGTGGTGGGCAATAGAAGCTTCTATAGATTTGTCTTTTCTGCTGCTTCTTGGGCACGGCCCCGTGCTGGCTGAGCACGGGGCGTGTTCAGCCTTCTGTTTTCTCTATTTTGCTTTGGAAGGTGCCGTTGAGGGTTCGGGCAATCCACTAATGTTCCTTTTCTTGTATTTATGTTGGATTTAGCTGTCTTTTTACTTCTTTTGCGTTTTTGAGCTCATTTAATCCTGAAAATACAAAAGGAAGACAAAAACACTCTTTTTCCAATATTAGTACTAAAAAAAGGTTAGTTTTATGCCTTATTTGATGTAATTTATATGTTGCATTTTACACACATCAAATACCCCCACACTTGAACTTTTGCTTGTCCTCAAGCAAAACTCTTTAATATGTGGCTTACACTCCCAAATGGAATAGGTAGAAGAGAAGGTTTTGGGCTTGTCATAGAGTGTCGGGATTTCCAAGATCTTTTTGGGTTTTATTTTTATTTATTTACACTCCTATTCGTAATGATTTATTTAGAACTGTTCATAAAAGAAATTACTTATTTGGGCATAACATGCCTTTTTAAAATTCTATTTATATACAAGTTCACCTACCTCGCGGGGAAATCACTCACACTCGGCCGAAGGTGTATTTTTAGTGAATCACTCGAGAGCGGTCCTGGAACTTATTCTTACCATAGGCTTGCCAAAAAATCAATCCTCCTCCTTTTTAACTTTTATACCTTTGTAGATATCAAGAGGACTTTGTGGGTTAAGGGTTGGCTAGGGTTAAAGGTAGGTGGTTGGGTTAGTGGTTAGTAGAAAAAGGGCTAAAAGCGTAACAAGTGTCGGTTTTCGTTTTTTTTTTTTTTTTTTTTCAACTCTTTATTTTTAATGAAGCTTTTATTCAAACAAATTTATTTTTGATTACTTTGTTTGTTTATTTTCTTTTTGCTTCATTAATTTTTTTTTTTTTTTCGAAGAACCGAACTTGTTACTAAAATAAAGGGTAAAAAAAAATGAAAAAGGTTTTGGTGGGTGAAAGGGTTTTTGTTTTGGGTGATGAAACGAAAAGGTTTAGGCTTAAAGGGGCTAACTAGGGGGATTTTTGGGTAGGTGGTAAAAGAAAAAGAAAAATAATGGTGTAGAAAAAAAAAATGTTAGTCCTAATGCCTCCATCATTTACTTACTCGGGTTTAAGTTGATAAGGACCGGGAATGTATTGTTATGGCAAGTTCTAGAGTCGTAAGAACCAAGCGGCTATTCACACAAGAAACGAAAAATGAGCATTTAGTCAAATGATATGGAATTGTGTGCTCAATAAAGGCTCAAAACTCACTTTTGTGGGAATGGGTTTTTATGTGATCAAGTATATATAATCAAATTTTAAATAAGTTTGTCATGCCTTTTCATAATTTTCTTATGTTGGTTCTTTTTATCACTACGCTATCGGTTGTAAATTTGTAAAAATATAACCTTTTTGGTAGCTTGAATTTCCCGAGTTAAACCTAGACAAGTAAAAAAAAAAATTGAAATTTTTGAAAAAATTTGGGGTGATTAGCGGTTCCAATAGAGTTTTGTGTAAGGCTTGTATTTAGGACTTGCAAAATTCAAGGTTTTAGCATCCCCCCCACACTTAAATTACACATTGTCCTCAATGTGTCCCAAAAATAAATTTTTAGGTTGATTAGATGTGTAAAATAGTGTTTAGAAAGCAAAAATTTGTGTTACTGGGCACTGAACACGGCCCCGTGTTATCCGGGCACGGCCCCGTGTTCAAGTGCCAGTAACAAAATTAAAATAAGAGAAACAGAAGTCTGGACACGGGGGCGTGTTGGGTGAACACGGCCCGTGTCCAGTTACCTGTACTGGGCGTTTTCTGCAGGTGGTTCGACACGGGGCCGTGTTGGTTGGGCACGGCCCGTGTTGAACCTTATGAAAGGGAGAAAATTGTCGGGTTGCCTCGTTCTTGTGCATGGGATCATTTTTCTCGTTCCCCTTTTCATCCTTTACCACCATGAGTGTGTTTTATTCATTACAAACCATCCAAACATTAAAACCATCATTTCATTTCATCATAGAGAGAACTTACATACTCCTAAATTAAACTAAAATTAAAACTTAACTAGATAGGTCAGCAAGTACACGAGGTTATCATAAGGAGTTCTACTAATTTAGGAAAATTTCGAGAATGATTTCCCGATGGAGTAGGACTTTTAGCCGAACGAGTTCCTTCCTAAACTTTGTTTAAAGCCATTCTTCGATCTCCCTAGGGAGGAAGAATGCGGCTTCGTTTTCTTCTGTTGTTGGTGGTTGAGGGGGAACATTCACCGGGACTCCTTGCACCACTCTTCGAGGAAGCTCTTGGTGCATGGCGTACCATTCAGCTGGAATGACAACTTCGGGCACCATGTTCCACGCCCTTTGGGTTATTATGGGTACCAAAGGCGGGGAGGCGAGAAGGTTCAACCTCTGGTGCAAGAGGTTTACTTCATGGAGACAGCCCTCCAGCCCCACAGTAAGATGGTTGATACGGTCGACCAATGCTTCTTCCACTCCCGTCATTTCATCAATAGCCTCCCTTAGAGCGTAAACATAGTTTACAAGAGAGTCTTCTGCTGTTGAAGATCTCCTCCCTTGTCGGTTATTCCTTGAAGATGATCCGCTTGTTCTGCTTGCCATTTTCTGTGAAGAAAACTGAAGGAAACTAAATCTTTACAAAACAGAGCCCCTGGACACGGCCCCGTGCTCGTTGAGCACGGCCCCGTGTCCATTTGTCTGCAGGATTTTTGGCTAAAGACTCTTGGAGTTTTAAATTATTTTTATGATTTTTATCTGGGTTTTAAGCTCGGATAATTTAAAGTAAAGTTATTCAACTAACTTTAGCCCAGAATCTTTAGCAAATAATCTTACAAACTTCACATAGAGGATTGGAATCAAAGGATTTCCAAGCTTCCATGGAGGAACTTTTGAAAAATTTTGAAAGAGGAGGAAATGAATAAAAGTGGAAAGGACAAGAGGGTCCCTTGGAACCTTCTTTTGACACTTACCTAGGATGGTATGGGTGAAAATTCCAGAGATCTCTGTCAATTGAAGTGGTCAAAATGAGCAGGAATCAGGCTGCATTTAAAGAAAACGACAGCGCCCTGGGCACGGCCCCGTGTTGACTGAACACGGCCCCGTGTTCAGAGAAAATCCTGACACATTTTGTCCGTATTCTGACCAAATCAGCAGAGAATCTTTTTAGTGAGCACGGGGGCGTGCTGACCTGGACACGGCCCCGTGTCTGGAGGCTGCTTTATGGAGTTTTGCTAATTCAAGGATCTCCCCGATATCGGGTGGTTCCTTACTGGTTGGAACAACCCCAAAGTGCCTAATATACCTTAATTGTCCTAGACTAAGGCGAGAACGCAAGAGGTTGTCGGTGAGGGTAATTCCTATTTTCATTCTAGGTGGACAAGTCCAACCCTTTTCCGGGCTCTTGTTAAAGAAGGTATATGCCGAATCGCTCAGGTCTATGTATGCACCGAACGAAGTCGATGGAGAGTCCTTCACGGCACAATCGACACAGGGACGACTATCGTCCAAGTCTTTGCTAGGTACGAAGGTATTTTCGGGAGCAACGAGGTTGTCGGAATGCGGTTCCAACATTTCTTCATGGGTATCGTCTTGGGGCGGATCAATAAAATCCTTCCTAAGCTCTTCTATCCATTTCAGAATTAGCTCTTCTAGTTGAAATAATTCGCTAAGGAACATTTCCCCTAGAATATCTGGCTGGGCGCATTCGAGGGAGAAATAGTGCTTATTTTTACTTTCGCCCCTCTTAAGGTTGTGAGAAGATCGTGGATCCATGTAGTGGGGCCTATAATTTAGGAAGTAGCATTTTACTTCTTCATGTTCGCCACCACATAATTGACACCACGTACCATAAGAGTGCCGAAAGTAAAAATAATTACTATCACTCATGTTTATGTCAGAAATTACCAACCGTCGGGATCTAACGGTTCTGTTTTCAGTAACTGAAACTTGGGCACGGGGGCGTGTTGAGTGGACACGGCCCCGTGTTCAGCTTACTGTCTGATGTCAAACAGGATTGCCAGTTCCAATGATTGAGCACGTGGGCGTGTTCAGCGGGCACGGCCCGTGCTGAGTTCTGCAGAAGCTGAAAAACTAAGAAAATCCTAAAAAAATAAAAAGAAAAATAAAAGATGATTAGGCCGTTGATTCCTAACTTTCTTAAAATCCTTGTGTCCCCGGCAGCGGCGCCAAAAACTTGATGCGTGTGAAGTGTCGTATATTTTAGGTGTATATTTTAAGCCCTTTTTAACACTTATTTTAGCCAAGTTTTAAATTTATAAAACACGATATTTCACTAACACTAAACACACATATGGGCAAGTGCACCCATCGTTGAGTGTAGTATAGCGTTGGTAAGATACCGAGGTCGTCCAAGGACACAAGAGCTTTTAATACCGGTTTATCCTCAACGTCTAACCAAAATAAAAGTTTAGAAAAAATGTTTTAAACTAAGAAAAATAAAAGCTAACTAAAATGCTGAAAAGAAAAATAAAAATAAAAACAGATAGACAAGATGAATCACTTGGTTCCGACTCGTATCTAGTATAACCTTTGATTATTTCCGCACTTTTGCACATAATTAAGAGATTATCTTAGTTATTGTAGTAGGCCCCTCTTTTGAAGGTGACGTTACCCTCACCCCAGTAGTTTGAGTCAGCAGGGATACAATCCTAAAGGGGTGGATTATTGGAAGATAATGAATTAAGTTATTAATGCAGTATTGTGGTAGGCCCCGCTTTTGGCGGTGACGTTACCCTCGACTAAGTAGTCTGAGTCAGCAGGGATACAGTCCTAAATAGCCGGGTTATAGTATTAATAGTAGTTAACTTATGAGGGGATCAAAGAGTTTGGACCCCCGCCATCCAATACCGTGAAGTATTGAAGGAGGTCCTACTAAATTTGACCCAGGTCCATTGCAGGACCTCTAAACGCTGAACAATGGCAAGACCTTTACCAAACCGTTCCCTTAACCCCCTACCAGGTAGCCAACATACCTCCATATAGACCGTGGAGATATGAATGGTGAAAATCCTTTATTTTATATAGACAATAAAATAATGCCAAGACACCACGGACAAACGATAAGGAAAGATCACCTTCAACATAAGTAACTAGTTATTAAAGTCATTAATACAAAACCAAATAAAAAGTGCAAAAGATTAGAAATAAAAAGTATTATACTAGACACTTTGTCTTCACCAAGTGATGTAAGAGACTTAGGCAAACATGGCCTTGATTGTCAAGAACTCTTACGATCAATCTTGGATCCCGAGACGACTCACACACTCTATGATGGACAATGGATGATGGTGTTGTGATGGTAGTGGGTGGTGGATGAAGTGTGAGAGAGGTGGTGTGCCAAGGGATGAGTTGCAATGAAACCAAGCACTCCTATTTATAGGCTGAACAGAAGCCTGGGCACGGCCCCGTGTTCGCTGGGCACGGCCCCGTGCCCGTCTGACACTCTCTCTCTTCATTAATTGTAATTCGCAATTACAATTAATGCGCCTGCAGTACTTTCGGCACGCCCCCCGTGTCCGCTGAGCACGGCCCGTGGTGGGCAATAGAAGCTTCTATAGATTTGTCTTTTCTGCTGCTTCTTGGGCACGGCCCCATGCTGGCTGAGCACGGGGCGTGTTCAGCCTTCTGTTTTCTCTATTTTGCTTTGGAAGGTGCCGTTGAGGGTTCGGGCAATCCACTAATGTTCCTTTTCTTGTATTTATGTTGGATTTAGCTGTCTTTTTGCTTCTTTTGCGTTTTTGAGCTCATTTAATCCTGAAAATACAAAAGGAAGACAAAAACACTCTTTTTCCAATATTAGTACTAAAAAAAGGTTAGTTTTATGCCTTATTTGATGTAATTTATATGTTGCATTTTACACACATCAGTCTTCGATTGCCATCTGCACCCGGTGGTAGCCTTTGTAACAATCGAGGAAACACTTCCATCGAAATGGTGCGAGGTTATCGACCTTTTTGTCGATCTCCGAAAGTGCGTAACAATCCTTGGGGCAGGCTTTGTTGAGATCTTTATAATCGATGCACATGCGCCAGCCCCCGGATGGTTTTTCTACCATGACTGGGTTTGACAACCAAGTCTGGTATTTGACTTCCCGCAGGATACCTGCGGATAGCAGCTCTTGGACCTGCTCATGCATCGCCTGGTTCTTTGCTGATCTAAGGTGGCGTTGGCCTTGGATCACTGGTTTGATACCTGGCATGGTATTCAAGAAATGCTGCACGATTTCACGTGGTACCCCTGTCATATATGCGGGTGTCCACGCAAAAACATCCTGGTTCCTGAAGAGGAGCTGCTTCAGGTGTGCTTTGATTGTAAGGGACAAGGCGTGGCCCAACGTAATTGTTTGCTCTGGGTGTCTTGCGTTAAGAACCCATTTTTCTGGTTGAGTGTTGGGGGTAGGCCTTGCTACCTTGGCCGGACGCAGCTCGTCCGTAGACATAACTTCTCTTCGGGCGTATATTATCGCGATCCCCGTCTCGGTTGGGAAACTGATGGCAGAGTGGGGGACGGATGTGATCATGTTGAAGTCGCCCTGGGACTCCCTCCCGAGAAGTACGTCGTATTTGGAGGTGTGAGGTAAAACCATGAAGTTTACCTCCTCCGTTCTTGTATGCCTTCCGTTGGTGAGGCGCACAGGAAAAGTAATTTGGCCCAGGGGGAATACGGTTTCCCCCGCAAACCCGGCCAACGGGTAGTCCACCGGCTGCAACCGATCCTTGTCTTCTTGATCGAATTGGTTGAAGCACTGCTCGTATATAATATCGGATGTACTGCCCGGGTCGATGAATAATCGCTCAGTGCTATAGTGAGCCAGGTGACCTGTAATAACCACGGCGCGCTCCGCCGCGGACTTTTAGAAAGACGACTTGCTCGTATTTCCAGTCATTGTCCGGTCTTCTTGCCGCCTTCCGCGGCCTTCCTCGTCCTCCATTGATCATGTGGGTAGAGGACACGTACATGGTCCTTTTTCCCGTGGAGGTACCCTCTTTGTGGGGAGTGATGCGTTTGGTAGGTTTTTGCGCCCCTGGCAACAGGTGTTGCAATTTCCCCTCTTTTAGGGCTCGCTCAATCTCCAGTCGGAGACTGATGCAGTTGTTTTTTGTGTGGCCCGAGTCCTTGTGATACTCGCAATAGAGTGCGGGATCCTGGTTCTTCTTGGACTTCATTGGTTGGGCCGGTCACAGGAATTGCGCGTCCATAAGGAGGACGTCGCTTGGCGACTGGTTGATCTCGGTCCAGCTACTGTGACACCCCAGGAAAACCAGTAATCTTCGCAAACCTGCTCGGGGAGCCGCGATACGAAACAGGTAAACAACGTCACACAATTAGCTTCCTCAGTAACCACATACTAAATTTCGGGACGAAATTTCTTTCAAGTTGGGGATAATGTGACAACTCGAGTTTCTGACATTTCACTTTCGCATTTATTGCACGATTGACTGTTTAGCTGCTTGCTTACTTGCCTTGTAATTGTACACACTGAATTATATGCGGAGATGTTTGATTAATATGTCATGTGTGATTAGAACTGTTTGTTTGCATGAATACTTATAAACTATTTAGACTAGGATAAGTCCGACGAAACAAGAGTGTTTCGCCATAACACATCCCGACGAAACAAGTGTGTTTCGTCACACACAATCTCGACGAAACGAACTGTTTCGCCGGCCCAGTGATTCTCCGAGGCCCACTACGGGCCCAGTACGTAAATTTATATATTAAAACGTAAACCGACTTCTGTTTTCACACCTTTGGCGAATAAGAAACCCTAGAGCCTTTTCTGTGTGACGGCAACCTGAAACTCTCGAAGCCTTCCTTAGCTTTCAATCCATCGTTCCTTTCATCTCGGTTAGTGTGTGTTCGTTAAAATCGGTTTCATTGATGCTTTGATCATTTGATATATGTTTGTGTTACACTGATTTCTGGAATAGATGTGATTATACATGACGAATCGGTTATGCAACCTTATGTGAAACATAATGTGATTAGGGTCTTATGAGTATTACGTATTAACATCCATTGCACGCCTGATTAAACTGTTTAGAATGTAACCATGTGATGGTTCTTTGAATCAACAAATCTGAACTAGTGGTAATCGTGTAAACGCTTAATAATGTTGCGGATTTCGTATTTATTCGGTAACTGTTATGTAGAGGGTACGGGTTTCTAGTACGTTACTCAATGATTTGGTTGAATGTTTGCTGTATGATGATGATTGCATGATCGATGTTAGTGTGACGACAATTAGGGTTTCTGTGTTAATGTTTGTAACTGACATGTTGCGACGTAACCGATTGTTCATGAAACGGAATTTACGGCGAAACAGGTGGGGTGTTTCGCCAAAGGTATGAACGACGAAACAGGTTGTGTTTCGCCAAGGAAGTGAACGACGAAAGAGATGGGTTTCGTCGAAGGGGTTCACGGCGAAACAAGGGTGTTTCGCCGATTGGGTAATTTTGCACAGTAACTGCTTCTGTTAAAACTTAACTGAGTTAACTAACTGCTGTTAGATGCTACGCATGACTTGTATGATCATGAATATGTGCAATGTGCTACTTGGTAATTATTGATGCGTTGTCCACTATGATTATACTTACGTGCCAACTTCGTGAATACAAACTGATTATGTATACGTGCGTACCTTAGGACGTGATTGATTAACTGTGAGCACATACATTAGCATACCGAGCAAACCAAGGTGAGTTCACACTCTTACCAAGGCATGGGATTCCCGGGGTTGGGAATGGGTTTGGATGATTACTTAAGATTGAGTGTTATTGGAATTACATACCATAGTCCTCGGGAGAGGAAGGTTATTAGTAGATACTGCTAGACTAGTGATACTTATACTTTCTCTTCGCACACACGCCGGGATTGGCCGCGATAATAGAACAATCTTCGCAAACATGCCTGGAATGGCCGCGAACCATACTTTAAACTTCGCAAACATGCCTGGAGGGCCGCGATACAAATATACCTAGTCTAGAAAACATGGGAAACCCCCACTAATCTTCGCAAACATGCCTAGAGGGCCGCGATACCATTACATACGATACATGATTACTAAACGAGCTTATGATTTACGATACAAGCACTATAACTGAATAACCAACTGTGAACTCGCTCAACTAGTTGTTGACTTTCTGTTACATGCCTTGCAGGACCATAGGTACTCTTGGAGCTTGCACGGGAGGCGCGATCGTTGTGGGCACATGGACTGTTGAGTTCCATGATAAACATTTACACTTTGTGAACTTAATACTTATGTTGGGTTTTTACTTTTATGCTTCCGCTAAACATTGATACTATACTTTGGTTTTTGGAACACCTTTCATATTGTTTGGTTGAATTACACTTACTATTTACATTGTTCAATATGATTGGTGGCTTGATCCTGGTCATGTCACGCCTCCAAGCGGTGATACTCCGCGTGTGGATTTTGGGGGTGTGACAGATTGGTATCAGAGCCATTGGTTATAGAGAACTCGGTTTTAATAAGGGGAAAACGTTTTTATTAAAACCAGACTATAACCAGAACAGTGCCCAACGATCCACAACGACGCCTCGCTCCACGTGCAAGACTCAACACTCTAGGTACTACTATTCATGTTTACATTGCCTACTTGCTAGATTACATAGAACTTTGCTCACGGTATGCTTAGATAAACGTAACAACTGTTGATTGAAACACATGTGTGCTTACTCTCTTCTGTCATCGCACTTTCGCGAACCTTTCTTACTCATGTTTCCACTAATATGAAGATCATGAGTGGACCCGTTAACCTAACTCAAGCCCAGTTGGCGGCTTTGATCACTGAACAAGTTACTGCAGCACTCGCAGCTGCACAGGCAGGAGGTATAACCTGCCATCACCACTTACTCTAGGATCTTTAGATCCTACTCTCGTAAACCAACACTCGTGCTTAAGTATGTTTACTCTTACGCACACGACAGGTCAACACGCTCAGCCACCTGTGTGCACGTTCAAAACTTTCATGGACTGTCGTCCTAGTACTTTAGTGGCACTGAAGGGACCGTTGGACTCCTCCACTGGTTCGAGAAGCTCGAATCAGTCTTCGAAATGTGTGAATGCCCTGAGGCTCGTAGGGTGAAGTACGCCACTGGTACTCTCGAAGGCACTGCGCTAACTTGGTGGAACGCGCAAGTTCAGATGCTGGGGCTGGCGGCTGCTAATGCCACCCCATGGAATGATTTTAAGGAACTGATCAAACGTGAATACTGTAGTCGTGATGACATCCATAAGCTGGAAGTGGAGTTCTTTAACCTGAAGATGACGAGGTCAGAGATAGAAGCGTACACGAAACGATCCAACGAACTGGCAGTGTTGTGTCCAACTATGGTGGAACCTCCCATCAAGCGCATTGAGCTGTACCTTAAAGGCTTAGTACCAGAAATTCAAAGCCATGTGACGGCTGCTAATCTTGCTACTATTCAAGATGTTACTCGTCTTGCTCATCATCTCACAGACCAGGCAGTGGAACAGAACAAGCTGCCAGAGCGTATTAGTGCTACTACTACTACTTCTGCTATTCTCAGTGACAACAAGAGAAAGTGGGATGGAACATCCAGCAAGGGTTCAACTTCAGTTCAGTCCCAGGCACAGCAGCGAAAGATTGATGACTATCAGAGCCCTGGTCAGCAATCTTCTGGTAGTCAAGGGTTATAACCTCGTCTTAGCTAGTCAGACATTCTCCATCAATCGCATTCCTATAGTTTTGGGTAGTTTCAATATGGTCATTGGGATGGATTGGTTATCCCAACAGCAAGTGGAGATCCTTTGCAAAGAGAAGATTGTTCGTATTCCCCGTTCTGGCAAGGAACCTCTCGAAATTCAAGGCGACAAGAGTGGTGTTGTAGTGGGCATCATCTCCTTCCTTAAGGCCCAGAAGTGTTTACGAAAGAGCCACACCGCTATCTTAGCACTCGTTACTGATACATCGACGAAAGAGAAGAAGTTAGAGGATATTCCAGTTGTACGTGACTTTCCTCAAGTGTTTCCTGAGGAATTACCTGGGCTACCGCCTCATCGCCAGGTCGAATTCCAAATCGAGCTAGCTCCAGGAGCAGCACCCATAGCTCGAGCACCTTATCGCTTAGCTCCAACCGAACTGGAAGAACTGTCTAAGCAATTGCAAGAACTTTTGGAAAAGGGTTTCATACGTCCTAGCTCTTCGCCCCGGGGAGCTCCAGTTTTGTTTGTGAAGAAGAAAGACGGTACCTTCCGCATGTGCATAGATTACCGCGGACTGAACAAGGTGACCGTGAAGAATCGCTATCCTCTTCCACGTATCAATGACTTATTCGACCAGTTGCAAGGGTCGAGCTATTACTCGAAGATTGATCTGAGATCAGGTTATCATCAACTGAGAGTCCGGGATGAGGACGTCTCCAAAACAGCATCCAGAACTCGCTACGGCCACTACGAGTTTATGGTCATGCCATTCGGATTAACGAACGTGCCTGCGGTTTTCATGGATCTTATGAACAGGGTGTGCAAACCTTATCTTGACAAGTTCGTCATTGTTTTCATCTACGACATCCTGATCTATTCGAAGAGTCAGGAGGAACACGAGAAGCACTTACGACTTATTTTGGAACTCCTTCGAACGGAACAGCTGTACGCTAAGTTTTCAAAATGTGACTTCTGGCTTCGTGAAGTCCACTTTCTAGGCCACGTGGTAAACAAGGATGGGATTCATGTTGTTCCATCCAAGGTAGATTTGATCAAGGACTGGCCTGCACCTCGCACACCAACCGAAATACGCCAATTCTTGGGTTTGGCGGGTTATTACAGACAGTTCATCAAAGACTTCTCAAAGATTGCACAGCCGCTTACACTACTGACACAGAAAGGTGTTGTTTATCGTTGGGGTAATACACAGGAAACAGCATTTCAGCACTTAAAGGATAGACTCTGTAGCGCACCTATCCTCTCATTGCCTGAAGGCACGGGTGATTTTGTAGTCTACTGCGACGCATCCATCCAAGGTCTCGGATGTGTGTTGATGCAACGGGATAAAGTCATTGCTTATGCTTCGCGCCAACTTAAGATTCACGAGCGGAATTACACTACACACGATCTAGAGCTGGGAGCTGTCGTTTTTGCGCTCAAGATATGGCGACATTACCTGTATGGCACCAAGTGCACCATCTACACTGATCACAGGAGTCTCGAGCACATTTTCAAGCAGAAAGAATTGAACATGCGACAACGTAGATGGGTCGAGCTACTGAACGATTACGAATGTGCTATAAAGTACCATCCGGGCAAGGCCAACGTGGTGGCCGACGCCCTCAGTCGAAAGGACACCGCACCTAAGCGCGTGCGAGCTTTACAACTCACTATACAGTCTAGTCTTCCTTCTCAGATACGAAATGCTCAGGTAGAAGCATTGAAACCAGAAAACGTCAGGGCTGAAGCCCTACACGGCTCAAGGCAATGCTTAGAACAGAAGGAAGATAGTGCTTACTACGTCACAGGACGCATTTGGGTCCCACTCTATGGTAACTTACGCGAGCTTGTAATGGATGAAGCTCATAAGTCTCGCTACTCGGTACATCCTGGTCCGGATAAAATGTACCACGGTATTAAAACTACATATTGGTGGCCTAGCATGAAAGCTCACATAGCAACTTACGTTAGCAAGTGTTTGACTTGTGCGAGAGTCAAAGCGGAATATCAGAAACCTTCAGGCCCACTCCAACAACCTGAGATACCACAATGGAAATGGGAACAAATTTCCATGGATTTTGTTACTGGCCTGCCTAGATCTCAACGTGGGAATGATACTATTTGGGTGATCGTGGATCGACTCACAAAGTCTGCTCACTTCTTGGCTATCAAGGAAACGGATAAGTTCTCCACTCTAGCAGACGTATACCTTAAGGAAGTTGTTTCGAGGCATGGGGTGCCCACCTCTATTATCTCTGATCGTGACGCACGTTTTACTTCAGAACTGTGGCAAGCAATGCACAAATCTTTCGGCTCTCGTTTAGACATGAGCACAGCTTATCATCCTCAGACGGATGGGCAATCTGAGCACACTATTCAAACTCTAGAAGACATGCTTCGGGCGTGCGTAATTGACTTTGGCAATGGCTGGGAAAAACATCTGCCACTTGTGGAATTTTCATACAATAACAGCTACCACACCAGCATTAAAGCTGCTCCATTTGAGGCATTGTACGGGCGTAAATGCAGATCACCTCTTTGTTGGGCAGAGGTGGGTGATAGTCAAATCACAGGTCCAGAAATGGTAGTTGATACTACTGAAAAGATTGCTCAGATACGACAACGCATGGCGGCAGCTCGTGACCGTCAGAAAGCATACGCCGATAAAGACAGAAAACTACTCGAATTCCAGGTTGGGGATCGAGCGCTACTCAAAGTTTCACCCTGGAGGGGTGTGGTTCGTTTTGGCAAACGAGGCAAACTTAATCCACGATACGTTGGACCATTCGAAGTCATTGAGAAAATAGGCAAAGTGGCCTACAGACTGAACTTACCAGCTGAACTCAGTGCAGTTCACAACGTCTTTCACGTGTCGAATCTGAAGAAGTGTCTGTCAGATGAGACCCTCATAGTTCCCTTGAAGGAACTCACTATCGACGAACAGTTGTGATTCGTCGAGGAACCTGTTGAAATCACGGACCGGGATGTTAAGGTCCTCAAGAACACCAGAATACCTCTTGTTCGAGTTCGTTGGAACTCCCGTCGTGGCCCGGAGTATACCTGGGAACGAGAAGACCAAATGGAACTCAAATATCCCCAGTTGTTCGATACCAACACAACCACTACTGAGGCTGAAGCTACTACAGAATTTCAGGACGAAATTCCAACTCAATGGGGGGATGATGTGACACCCCAGGAAAACCAGTAATCTTCGCAAACCTGCTCGGGGAGCCGCGATACGAAACAGGTAAACAACGTCACACAATTAGCTTCCTCAGTAACCACATACTAAATTTCGGGACGAAATTTCTTTCAAGTTGGGGATAATGTGACAACTCGAGTTTCTGACATTTCACTTTCGCATTTATTGCACGATTGACTGTTTAGCTGCTTGCTTACTTGCCTTGTAATTGTACACACTGAATTATATGCGGAGATGTTTGATTTATATGTCATGTGTGATTAGAACTGTTTGTTTGCATGAACACTTATAAACTATTTAGACTAGGATAAGTCCGACGAAACAAGAGTGTTTCACCATAACACATCCCGACGAAACAAGTGTGTTTCCTCACACACAATCTCGACGAAACGAACTGTTTCACCGGCCCAGTGATTCGCCGAGGCCCAGTACGTAAATTTATATATTAAAACATAAACCGACTTCTGTTTTCACACCTTTGGCGAATAAGAAACCCTAGAGCCTTTTCTGTGTGACGGCAACCTGAAACTCTCGAAGCCTTCCTTAGCTTTCAATCCATCGTTCCTTTCATCTCGGTTAGTGTGTGTTCGTTAAAATCGGTTTCATTGATGCTTTGATCATTTGATATATGTTTGTGTTACACTGATTTCTGGAATAGATGTGATTATACATGATGAATCGGTTATGCAACCTTATGTGAAACATGATGTGATTAGGGTCTTATGAGTATTACGTATTAACATCCATTGCACGCCTGATTAAACTGTTTAGAATGTACCCATGTGATGGTTCTTTGAATCAACAAATCTGAACTAGTGGTAATCGTGTAAATGCTTAATAATGTTGCGGATTTCGTATTTATTCGGTAACTGTTATGTAGAGGGTACGGGTTTCTAGTACGTTACTCAATGATTTGGTTGAATGTTTGCTGTATGATGATGATTGCATGATCGATGTTAGTGTGACGACAATTAGGGTTTCTGTGTTAATGTTTGTAACTGACATGTTGCGACGTAACCGATTGTTCACGAAACGGAATTTACGGCGAAACAGGTGGGGTGTTTCGCCAAAGGTATGAACGACGAAACAGGTTGTGTTTCGCCAAGGAAGTGAACAACGAAAGGGATGGGTTTCATCGAAAGGGTTCACGGCGAAACAAGGGTGTTTCGTCGATTGGGTAATTTTGCACAGTAACTGCTTCTGTTAAAACTTAACTGAGTTAACTAACTGCTGTTAGATGCTACGCATGACTTGTATGATCATGAATATGTGCAATGTGCTACTTGGTAATTATTGATGCGTTGTCCACTATGATTATACTTACGTGCCAACTTCGTGAATACAAACTGATTATGTATACGTGCGTACCTTAGGACGTGATTGATTAACTGTGAGCACATACATTAGCATACCGAGCAAACCAAGGTGAGTTCACACTCTTACCAAGGCATGGGATTCCCGGGGTTGGGAATGGGTTTGGATGATTACTTAAGATTGAGTGTTATTGGAATTACATACCATAGTCCTCGGGAGAGGAAGGTTATTGGTAGATACTGCTAGACTAGTGATACTTATACTTTCTCTTCGCACACACGCCGGGATTGGCCGCGATAATAGAACAATCTTCGCAAACATGCCTGGAATGGCCGCGAACCATACTTTAAATTTCGCAAACATGCCTGGAGGGCCGCGATACAAATATACCTAGTCTAGAAAACATGGGAAACCCCCACTAATTTTCGCAAACATGCCTAGAGGGCCGCGATACCATTACATATGATACATGATTACTAAACGAGCTTATGATTTACGATACAAACACTATAACTGAATAACCAACTGTGAACTCGCTCAACTAGTTGTTGACTTTCTGTTACATGCCTTGCAGGACCATAGGTACTCTTGGAGCTTGCACGGGAGGCGCGATCGTTGTGGGCACATGGACTGTTGAGTTCCATGATAAACATTTACACTTTGTGAACTTAATACTTATGTTGGGTTTTTACATTTATGCTTCCGCTAAACATTGATACTATACTTTGGTTTTTGGAACACCTTTCATATTGTTTGGTTAAATTACACTTACTATTTACATTGTTCAATATGATTGGTGGCTTGATCCTGGTCATGTCACGGCTCCAAGCGGTGATACTCCGCGTGTGGATTTTGGGGGTGTGACAGCTACGGTCCCGAGACTCCTTCTTTGACGCCCGGTTTTCACACTGGGCGTTGATTGTAGCCCTTGCGTCGGGCTGGTTGTTCCGCGGGACATATGGTTTGGGATCGCTGCCGCGATTCCATGTGTCCCGGTTGCGCTTGTTGTTGCGCTTGTGTTCTTGGTGGGAGGACTGGCCTTCCGTTTGGGGCTGTGCGTTTGATACATGCGGTTTGAGGGACCGCTGAGTCTGGGCGTATGTCTTGACCGCGGCCATGACATCTTCCCATTTCTTAGGCAAGCCTTCCTTGCCGGAGATAGTCATAACCATTTGTTCGTCCTTAACAGCGACAATGAAATGGTTACGTGCCATTTAGTCTGCAACATCGCCTATCTCCAGGCACTCTTTATTGTAACGGACAACGAACGCTTCAAGCGATTCGTTGTCTCTGCGCCAGATGTTCATGACGTCCATAGAATCACGTTCATGACGTCGCTGCTGGCAAAAATGCGCGAGGAACTTTGCTTGCAAGTCCTTGAATGAGGTCAGTGACCCCACAGGCAAAGAATCGAACCAAGCCCTGGCCAGACCTGTTAGAGTCTGCGGGAAAAATTGACACCACGTGGGTTCATCCCACCTGCCGTTACACCCGGCGCCTATGAAGATGTTCATGTGATCATCCGGGTCGGCTGAACCGTTATATTTCCCAATGTTTAATGGGAATTTGGTGGTTGTAACATCGGCGTTGGCAATCTCCGGGACGAACTTGGAGTTTTCAGCCGCGGATTTCGGCCTGTAGGGTTGGCTCTGGTGGCGCTTTGCCGCGCGGAGGTATGTGGTGCGGGTTTGGGTGGGAGGAACATAATTGCATCCTCCCGGTCTACTGCTGGTAGCATGAGACTCCCCGCCATATGTACCGTCGTCTGGATCGGTACGGTCCTGCCCTTCATGGTGGGACTGAGGTCCCAGCCGGCTATGGATGCCGGGGCCATGGTGGGCTGTAGACTGTCGCCTAGTTTCGCCATGTGGGCCTAGGCGGCTATGTATATGGCCCCTGCGGCGGGACCCATATGAGGAATCGTCCTCATCAAGTGTGCGGACGTCGCAGTAAGAGGAACCGCGGTCTTCCTGCCTGCTTCTGGAGGGCGGATGTGTTGGGGCCCTGCCGTCGTATTGTAAAATACGACCCGCAGGGCTATGCGGTGCTGGGGTAGGCCCCGCAGATACTTGCGCTTCTGCGCAAGCTCTGTTGTATGTCGCGGCCAACAGAGCTTGTTGCTGGTCGTACCAGGTATGAAGGTTCATGCCTGGAGGTATCACAGAAGCGTACTGTGATAAATCGTGTCCGAACGTAAGGGATGCACCCCTTTGCGTTAATGTGCCAATGTGTTCAACATTTGGGGCTAGGGGAATGGTCCCCGTAGGCCCTTGGTTTGCGGGGTTTAGGTTATCCTCGGTAGTGTTGTTTAGACGATCAGACATAATCTTTGGAGAGAAAGGGATGGTTGAAAAAAGTGCTAAGAGTAGCGGTGGGCGCCAATGATGAAACAATGGTTAACCGGGTGGGGTTAACTCACTGATCTCGTCAAGTAGGGTTAATCCCTTCTTTCCGAGGATCGCTGGCTGGAATCGTCCGCTGGTTGGTTCCCTACACAAGGAAACAAGCCGTGACTCGTAACAAGGAGGATGGGGTGGGGGGTGCTCCTTGTTACCACTCTCCGGCGTGAGAATCAGTAATTTGCTTGGGAAGCAAAGTGTGATAGTAGTAGTAGTGAGAGAGTTGAGAAGTGATACCTCAAACCTGGTTTGGGATGGGTATTTATAGCCGAGGAGTGAAGGAGAGTAGTTGAGTAGCTAGTCTGACATCGCACAGTCTTTTGTAGGTGTGTCAGACCTGCCAGTTACGGTGGTGATGCCACGTCCTGCTGTGGTGTCAGACTATTGCACACATGTGGGCTAGTAGGCGATTGTTCTTAGTGCCACTTGCACTGAGTGTCAGACCCACTTGCCTTGTAGGCAGGATGCAGTGCTAGGCCGCATCGCTGCTTGCGGTAACTGATGTTGTTCCCGCGTTCTTGTTCTGGCCAAGATGTATGCGGAATGCGGTGCCGTGCCGCATCGCCGTTTAGTGACTGTTACTGTTGTCCAGATCCCTTGTCGTGACGAAAATGTTCATAGGATGCGGTGCCAGGCCGCATCGCTATGCGTAGCATTCGTTTTCGTACTTAAGGTAAGTTCTCATCACTGGACAGAATGGACCGCTGTGTTCGCGCGTGCCCGCACGGACACAGGTAAGTTCTTGTTGGTGGGGGTTTTTGATAAGGGTAATGGTCACTCGCGGTTGTGCTGACGCGAGATCTGGGACCATACCCCTTCACCAACCAATCACACTTTTTCTCCATTTTTTAATTAATTTTTCGTTAAAGATCGGGTTAGTTAAAATCAACTGTCTATATGGCAATAATGTGGCAATAATGTTGCGGGGCCTTATGTTAAACCACAACGTATGGTCTTAGAACAATCTTATCAAACACACTTAAAGAATAATACTATCCTCCAAGTTTGAACACTTTTTTTCACGGTAAACAGTGGTTTGGGTTTCTTGAGTTCTTGAATATGTGGTCTCGTTTGGGATTTCGTAGAAGGTTTCGTTCTTGATTATGTATATGCATTTTGTATCTTAATAGGGTGTAGGTTCATGTGTTTTACATAATTCTGTCCGATGTATGTGCATATTGACGCGAGGGGAGTGAAGGTGCGCGGGTGTGTTAAATTAAGTGTTGATACAAAGACTTTTGTCATCTAAATGAATGATTGAAAGAGTACCGTTAGACTCGTCACAAGGGAAGAATTACACATGAGTGGACCCTGGCTTGATAATTAATAGGTGTTTTGGATAGATTAATATTTGTGAGTATAACTAATGGGGTGGTGATCCATTGACAAAGGCAAAGCCTTTAAACACTATGGGAGAGAAAGATCTTGGGTTCAAGTCGCACAGATGACATGAATAAAAGAAATTTGCCGTTCGAAAAAAAAATATTTGTGAGTATTAAATGTGAAGTATTCAATGTTTTGTCTTTTAAAAAAGCTAGAGCATTTATAGTATGGGTCCTCTTGTTCCGTCATTAATGACTCATCATCATCATCATCATAATCAGTAAATCATATCAATAGCACAACTAAGGTAAGATCTAAGGACGGTAAGATGTAGACAGTCTTACATCTACCCCATTGGAATAGAGAGACTGCTTCCAATAAGACCTCCGGGTCGATAATTAATAGGTGTTTTGGATAGATTAATATTTGTGAGTATTAAATGTGAAGTATTCAATGCTGTCTTTTAAAAAAGCTAAAGCATTTATAGTATGGGTCCTTTTTCTTCCGTCTTTAATGACTATGGAACATATATTTGTGTGGATATCACCGGATACGACGTTGTAACCTAATGGTTTAAGTTATTATTCGTTGGTTATTTTGTTAGGATGGTGCCATAATGTAACATCTTTAATGATATGGCAAAACATCATAATGAAATTAACAATAATTGTTTACTAGAACATAACATTCTTGGTTAGGGGTATTTGGTTTAAAAGAATATGTGAAATAGTTTAGTTATAGACTTTAACAAGTCCAAACATTTGTTGGATCAAATGTCACCATATTCGGCAAGGGTTAACCCTCTTTGCTCCCCTTGGTTTATCATGATGTGCATCGAACTCGACATCTTGTTGGACTTAAAAGTCTCATGTCTATGATTGTCATCATAGTTTAGGTCAGTTCGTCTCGCAGGTGACTACTGTATGTCACATGTCGTATAATTTTTGCATTCTTTGTCGAAAGTGGAATTTTGAAGAGACATGGTGACTGCAGTCGTTCACGACAGATTTTGTATAATCATGCATGGTTATGATTTTTATTCATACATGATTTATGGTTTTGTTCATGCGTGATTATGGTTTTGAGTTTTATAACATACGTAATTTTATATCGTACCATCGCACGTTAAGAAATATTGTATGTTAACCTTCCCCATTTATTTAAATGCTTCAAAATTACCATTAATAAAATATTTAAAAAATATCAGTTTATCACTTTATTGTATATTAGATATTTTTAATATATGTTCGTTTGCCGTTCATGTTTTTCATAAACGTCTGGTTATGTATTACATACTACATACATTCAAGTCCCCTCCACGAGCATACACATGAATCCCATACACATACACAAGTCCCATCTACGTACTTCCATTTAAATCCCATATATATATATATATATATATATATATATATATATATATATATATATATATATATATATATATATATATATATAATTGGTATTAATATTATAGATTATATGTATTTTTTAATACTAGGTAATATACTAATATATACAAATATGTAATAACAATTCATTCCATGTTAAAAAAAAAAAATTAACCTATTCTTAGCTAAGCTAAATACACGGTTAACCACCCATAACTGACCCGCTATAACCATCAAAACCCACTACTAGAAAATCTGAAACTTCTTACACCAGTTTTCCTAGGAAATGCGTCATAAAACTGGCTTTTCTACTCATTTATGACAAACACCTGATGTAGGAAAACAGCTCGTAGGAAACCCGTTTTCAACGCATTTCCTACGCAATTTCCTACACATTTTCTACGAAACTACTAAGTCGCAAATTGCTACGAATCTCCTACAATATATTTAATTATTATCTTTTAGGAATTATTTTTTTTGCTACACATTTCCGACCAAAAAAAAAAAACAAAAAAAAATTAACAAATTTAATACAACATTATTTGTGACCCACTTCCTACAAATAGATTAGAAGTGTTGTTACAAATTTCCTAGGAAACTGAGTATTTTTTGTGACCCACTTCCTACAAATAAATTAGAAGTGTTGTTACAAATTTCCGAGGAAACTGAATATTTTTTGTGACCCATTTTCTATAAATAAGTTAGAAGTGTTGTTACAAATTTTCGAGTAAACTGAGTATTTTTTGTGACTCATTTCCAACAAATAAATAAGAAGTGTTGTTACAAATTTCCTAGGAAAACTGAGTATTTTTGTGATACAATTCCGACAAATTAATAAGAAGTGTTGTTACAAATTTATGACAAAATAAAGAAAAAAGGTCTACTATTATTGACCGTTTTCCGACAAAAGCTATTTATGTTGTGAGACATTTCCAACCACATAATTTATTAAATAAAAAAACTGCAAAAAAATTAATAATATTTCTTCATTTTTCTGGCGAAAAAATAATCTGCAATACCAATACCTGTTTTACAAAATTCACCGAAGTTACAATGACATAAATTCAAAAATCATGCGTTACAATGCAAGTTCCGGTATGTATAAACCGTAAGCTAATACAATTCAACGTAGTTCCAAAAAAATATAAAAAACTACAACTAATTAGAGGGAGGACACCAATTCTTCATAAACTCTTGAAGTTGTTTTTGAAGTTCTTCCCTTGCTTTCATTTCTTCGTCAAGACGAGTTGCAAGTAGATTCCTTTCTTCTTCAAGACGAGATACAATTAGATTCCTTTCTTCTTCAACCTGAGCTTCAAGATCAACCATTCGAGTTCGCATAACTTGAGCCTAAAACGTTGTTAAAATATATATAGTTATAATTAGTAAATACTAATATAAAGAAATGTTTTGAGGCAAAAGATAAGGTGTTTATTAGTTTAATTTCCAAAGATAATAATGCATGCATACATTCTATATACATACATACATAGTAGGGTATTCACGGTTTGGTAAAACCGCGAACCAAACTGTTAGAGCTTGCAAAACACAACCATCCCAATGGATCGGCTTAGTGAGATCTTAGTATGTGAAAATTGAACTATCAAATGGTTGGGTCGGCTTAGTGACAAGAACCAACATTTTTAACATTTAGTAATACCAAATGGTAATAAAGATACCTCTTCTTGAGACCGTTGGTACTCTGCTTGCGATGGTGCAGACCCAGCAGAAGAAGAAGATGTCCCGGTCACCAAGTATTGTAGATCCGAAGATCCTATCCCGTATACACGATCATTTACATATTTCCCCCTTTTGGATCATCCTGCAAAACAAAAAGAATATTTAAGGAGACCAAAACAACTATTTGTAAATTAAAACGGAAGTAAATAATGATACCTGAAACAAAATGCAACAACATCAACGTCAATCTTTTAGCTATTAAGATGAAGTAAAGAACAAAGAAGCATACTGAAATGAAAAAAAAAACAGACAGTTAATGTAACTGAACCTCTCAAACTCGATAAACTTTAAATAAACAGTCAACGTAATTGAGTTAAACATTTTTTATTCAAGTTTATGGCTTTAGGCATAAAAGATTAAACAAAAGATAAACAAGTATTAATACTAAATAATTCACAGATTCACCGTTTTTCATATGCCAACCATTCTTGAGAAGCTTGCGTCACCGCACCACCGCCTAGCCTGCTCGCTTGTCGTCCGATTAAACCGAGCAAAGAAGAGAAGAGGTTTGGATTGGTATTCCTGCAAATCTGAAGTGCTCGATAGTTAGAAGTCTATGCCAGCCACCCTCATCGTTTGAGTTTAAAAGTGTGTCGAAGTGTTTATAGCTTGCTTTGTTTAAACTTTGTCTATTTTAAATAAACAACTGTGTTGAAGTGTTTATTTCTTGAGTTCAATGTCAAAATTAAGCTACATACAAAGATCTTTAAAAGTGAAAACCTAGGTTAATTGTAGCCTTGCAGGTTTATCTACATACGAAATTCTTCAAGTAATATAACAACAATAATAATGGTACGGAATTGTAATAGAACCTAATCAATATAGCTGCCATAAAACCTATATATAACTATTCTTTAGTTTAAAAATAAGCATTTTGTCATAAATGTATAGGAATATGTTTATTTTATAAGTATTATATATTAGTTTTATTATTATTTAACCTTTTGTAGATTATTTGTGACAGATCTGTGACATACCTGTCAATTAATTAGGATTTTCTTATTTTTTGTCAGAAACTTGTCACAAATTGTGACGGAATTCCGACGGATGGTTTAAGTTATAAATATTTCGTCATAAATGTGTAGGAAACGATATTATTTTCCCTTATTTTTATGGCTTATACAAATATTTATTCGGTAAAAATTAATAATTAACCTCTTGTAGATTATTTCCTACAGATTTGTGACGCAACTGTCAATTAATTAGGGTTTTCTTATTTTTTGTCATAAATGTGTAGGAAACGATATCATTTTCCCTTATTTTTTTTTGTTTTGTAGGTTATTTCCGATAGATTTGTTACGCAACTGTCAATTAATTAGGGTTTTCTTATTTTTCGTCATGGATGCATCGAAAATTTGTAACAAAATCTTGAAATTTTTTGTTGTAAGAAATTCGTCATAAAAGTGTAGTAATCTGTGACGAAAAAATTGTGTAGGAAATTTCTGTAGGAAATTGTCCCTTTTTCTAGTAGTGACCGAATAACCATAACCGATCTGTTATGGTTATCCAATAACCAACATCGCGGTTATGGTTATGGTTTTTGGTCAAAACCTACCAAAACCGACCCATGCACACTATGTATGCATGGAATTGCTGGTACGTATGTAGAGTAGAATTGTATGTAAGTATGATTTGGGATTATATGTAGGAAGGCAATTTTAAATGCTATTAACCATTTTACCAAGAAAATGGAAATGAAAGTGCAGGCGTGTTAAAAGCGGGTTCTGGAAGATTGAATTTTTAGTTCAAAGATCGGATCCGAGAATGTATATGAATGGATCTACACTGGTAAAGGGAATTAGACGTTGCCGTTTGATTTCATTAGAATTTAATAATATGTGGTTTATGTAATGTATGATGTCACTTACTTTTCTAATGATATGGGTGTATGGTGATCCTAGTTTATATAGGCCTTACATGTGAGGTGCAGAACGGTCAAGGATCGAGCCACAACGTGGATTGTACGGGAGTGAGTAACGTAGTATTATAAGCATGTGTCATTTTATATATAATGAGCAAAAAGTGAAGAATGTAATGCTCATAATTAAGTTTTTTAAACGGTTTCCAAGTAACATAGAACGCTTAGTAAGGGAAAAAATTTATGGTTCGTATTTCTGTTGCGTGTTTTTCAGTTAAAATAGTTTAGGACATTACATGTTTTGTAAAAAAAAAGTATTTTCATTTTACATTTAAATCCGAAAACTCCAACCTGAACTAATCCGAACCCGAATAATCCAAACCCGACAAACCCGAACATTAAATAAGTTGGTTACTGAGTCACTTTTTCCCAGCAAAAAATCCGAACAACTCGACATAAAAACCTGAAACCCGAAAATAAAAACCCGAAGAACACCCCTATCCAGATGCGTGATCAGCTTCAAAATTTCGTGGGTATCGACGAATATGGTTTTAGGTGATATCCAATCCAATCACCCGGAACACATATACCGTATTACCTGAGTATACCCGTAATATCATAATCCACTACATATTGTTTTTTAGCTTTTATTTTTAACCAGTTTTCTTGTATACTAAGATTATGTAAAAGATAATGTAGTAAGAAACGTAATCAAGAATCGCAACTATTAACTGTTAACAAATCAATATGTATCTTGATATCTGATGATAATTACCTGACATATCTAAAGTAAGAGGTAAGGTTCTCTACATCTTACCCTCCTCAGAACTTACCTTAGCTTCGCTATTGATGGGATTTACTGAGTATGATGATAATGATGATCTAATATGTGTTGTATTTCAAATATAAGACACAAGTTTACAATCAAATGTATGACTTACATTAACGATTCTCAACCTAAACCCATCCAACCTCAATGTCCATGTCAAGGTCCATGCTCATAATAGTAAATTGAGGCAAATATCTTCTTGAAGATGGCAATTTAGATCACTACTCATCGTGAATTATTTCAGTGGGCAGTGTGTAGGGACCCTGGCATGTTACCCTAAATTCATAGCTATTGATGACAAGTGCAATATTTTATTTTAAAGTTATAATCAAGTACATATGTAATACAATTTTCTGTTATATAAGTTCTTACTTTCTAAAACAAAGTTTTTATACATTTAACGTTAAGATTTCATGTTAAGACACTTGTTACAGGACCAAACAAATGAAATTATGTCGTATAGTTCTAAATGTCAAGGAGCTAGTGATGCGTGTGAAGTGTGTATGTATATAAGTTTAAGTATATTTTAAGCCATTTTACACTTTCTTTAGCCAAGTTTTAAATTTATAAAACACGATATTTACTAACACTAAACACACATATGGGCAAGTGCACCCATCGTGAGCGTAGTATAGTGTTGGTAAGATACCGAGGTCGTCCAAGGACACAAGAGTTTTTAGTACCGGTTTATCCTCAATGTCTAATCAAATCAAAAGTTTAGAAAAATGGTTTTTAAACTAGAAAAAATAAAAACTAACTAAAATGCTGAAAATAAAAATAAAAATAAAAACAGATAGACAAGATGAATCACTTGGCTCCGACTCGTGTATAGTGTAACCTTTGATTATTTCCGCACTTTTGCACTTTTTAGGAGATTATCTTAGTTATTGTAGTAGGCCCCTCTTTTGAAGGTGACGTTACCCTCAACCCAGTAGTTTGAGTCAGCAAAGATACAATCCTAAAGGGTCGGATTATTGAAAGATAATTAATTAAGTTATTAATGCATATTATGGTAGACCCCTCTTTTGAAGGTGACGTTACCCTCGGCTAAGTAGTCTGAGTCAGCAGGGATACAGTCCTAAGTAGCCGGGTTAAAGTATTAATAGTAGCTTACATATGAGGGGATCAAAGAGTTTGGACCCCCGCCATCCAATACCGTTAAATATTGAAGGAGGTCCTACTAAATTTGACCCAGGTCCTTGCAGGATCTATACACTGAACAAGGCAAGATTCTTACTAAACCGTTCCCTTAACCCACGACCAGGTAGCCAACATACCTCCATATAGACCGTGAAGATATGAATGGTGAAAATCTTTTATTTTATATATACAGTAAAATAATGCCAAGACACCACGGACAAACGATAAGGAAGAATCACCTTCAATATAAGAAACTAGTTATTAAAGTCATTAATACATAACCAAGTAAAAAGTGCGAAAAGATTAAAAATAAAAAGTATTACACTAGACACTTTGTCTTCACCAAGTGATGTAAGAGACTTAGGCAAACATGGTCTTGATTGTCAAGAACTCTTACGATCAATCTTGGATCCCGAGACGACTCACACACTCTATGATGGACAATGGATGACGGTGGTGGATGATGGTGTTATGGTGGTGGTGGGTGGTGGGTGAAGTGTGAGAGAGGCGGTGTGCCAAGGGATGGTTTGAGCTTGAGCCAAGCACTCCTATTTATAGGCTGAACAGAAGCTCGGGCACGGCCCCGTGTCCATCCTCTTCTCTGTCTTCATTAATTGCAGTTTGTCTGCATTAGTTGACCACACCCCCGTGTCCGCTGGGCACGCCCCCGTGTGCAGAAGCATATCTGTATTATCAAGATTTGTCTGGATTCTGCGAATCTTATAGTTGACCACGGCCCCGTGTCCGCTGAGCACGGCCCCGTGGTGGGCGATAGAAGCTTCTATAGCTTTGTCTTTTATGTTGGCACTTGGGCACGCCCCCGTGTTCACTGAGCACGGGGCGTGTTCAGTCTTCTGTTCTCTTGTTTTGCTTGGGAAGATGCTGTCGTGGGGTCGGGCATGTCTCTTTTATTCCTTTTCTTGTATTTATGTTAGATTTAGCTGTCTTTTTACTTCTTTTGTTAATTTGAGCTCATTTAATCCTGAAAATACAAAAGGAAGACAAAAGCACACTTTTTACAACATTAGTACTAAAAAAGGGTTAATTTTATGCCACAATTGATGTAATTTATATGTTGCATTTTGCACACATCAAATACTCACACACTTGAATCTTTGCTTGTCCTCAAGCAAAACTCTTTATAATGTGGCTTTACACTCCCAAATGGAATGGGTAGAAGAGAAGGTTTTTGGGCTTGTCATAGAGTGTCAGGATTTCCAAGATTCTTTATTAAGTTTTATTTTTATTTATTTACAATCTTATTCGTAATGATTTATTTAAAACTTTTCATAAGATAAATTACTTATTAGGGCATAACATGCCTCTTTAAAATTCTATTTATATACAAGTTCACATACCTCACGGGGGATCACTCAACACTCGGCCGAAGATGTATTTTAGTGAATCACTCGAGAGCGGCATGGAACTTACTCCTACCATAGGCTTGCCAAGTAATCAATCCTCCTCCTTTTAACTATACACCTTTGTAAATATCAAGAGGACTTTTGGGTGAAGGGTTAGGCTTGGGTTAAAGGTATGTGGTTAGTAGAAAAAGGGCGAAAATCGTAACAAGCGTCGGTTTTCGTAAGACTTTTTATTTTTGCAACTTTTTATTTTGATGAAGCTTTTATTCAAACAAAGTTATTTTTGATAAACTTATTTGTTTATTTCTCTTTTGCTTCATCATCAACATATTTTTTTTTTTTGAAAAGTCATACGAAATACCGGGCTTGTTACTAAAATAAAAGGTTAAAAATAAAAAAGGGTTTTGGTGGGTGAAAGGGTGTTTGGTTTGAGTTATGAAATGAAAAGGTTTAGGCTCAAAGGGGCTAACTAGGGGCATTTTGGGTAGGTGGTAAAAAAAGAAAAATAATGGTGTAGAAATAAAAAACGTTAATCACTACTACACAAATTATTAAAAGATGCTAAGGTAAAAGCTATAAGATGCGGTTCACCATCAAAACCGCATCTTATACACTACCTTATATACTAAATAAAAAAATATGGCACCAAAAAATGCGGTTCACTCCACAACCGCACCACTTAACCCTCAATCCCTCAAAATTTCCCTTAATTCGTATTTGCCGCTCCTTATTCCCGCCCCTAATTTCCCACCCAACCCTTTATTGTTCTACCACCACCAGACATTCCCCATTTTTGCTGATAGAGCAAATTTTAATATATGTTTTTCTCTCCATCGTCGACGGTAGCGACTCTTAATTCGTTCAAGCACTGTAACAACCATCGGTAAGGAATAACCAAAAAGCAAGCAGGCAACAACTGTGACTTTTCAGAACGTTATTTTCATCTGGAGGATGAAAATGGCTTTGACTGCGTTGATAACTGTAAGTCTCATCATAACCCTCTCTGTTTCCCTAATTATTTCCATATTTATGTTTTGATTGGTTACCTAGGGTTTTAGTTGTATTTCTTCCGGATTTGTGAACTTGAAGTTTAGTTTAGGTTGCCATGGATGTCCTATTGTATGCCAGGCTCAAGAAGTTGACCAAGGCTAGAATCTTCTACTATACAGTCATGTTAAATCTTTTTGTATTGAGATCTAGCCCTAGTTTTTCAATGCAGGTAATTATTCAGATCGTTATCAGTGTATAATATTTCCTTGATGTAAGGATATGAGTATAATATACCAGCTTATGTTTGAATCAGAGTCATAGATGAATTTGTATAGGTAATATATACTTTTTTTGGTCATTTGTGACGATTTTATCCCTTTCACCATGAGCTTTTTGAGTACTGTTAATTTCTCTAACATGCTTGTAATATTAATAGTTAAATCTGGTAGGTTATGAACATAAGGGCTTCTGGCGGGTTAAAAAGTTGGGTTATTAAATATGTCTGGTCGTTAACATAAGGGCTTCTATTGGGTTAAATTCTAAATGAGTTGGTCTGGTTGAAAATCTTAGAACATTGATGGCTTATTCTATTTTTCTTGTTTTTTCATAGGCTTTGTTTTATCGAGATTTTTGATGTCAGACGACTTCAGATGCACTATGGAACATCACTTATTAGGTAAGTATAATTGCTTCGTCTTCTTGAGCTTTTTGATGTCAAACTACTTCAGATGCGCTATGCAACATCACTTATCGGGTAAGTATAATTTATTGGTCCGTTCTCTAAATTTTTTATTTAGACGGCTTGTGAACAATACCACTTTTTGATTTTTTTCAGAGGTCCATCGACTCCAGCTACTTTTTTGGTTGTATATGCTATTTTTGGGCTCACCTTTCCTGGAATTTATGACAAAGAGAGAGGTGTCTACACACAATCATATGATCAGTTATCCTTCAACACGTAGTGTTTTATTTCCTTCTCATCTTCTGTTTTTTATTTTATTTTGCAGGGGCTATCATTTGCTTTTCTAATTCCCTCAGTATTCTGACTGTTGCCATAATGGGAGGGTATAAGTTTCTCTTGATCATATGTTATTATTATATAATCGTGTAATTATTAATGTTAATCTTTTATATTTTAAATGAAAGCGGAATTGCCATTGGAGTTTCCTGATGGGACAACTCCCGTAACCTGTTGTGTATGTTAAGGAGGTTCGATGACTTGATTTTAACTACCTTAGTTGTTACATGTTTACACATTTGTTACTGATATTTGATTTGAAATCTCCAATTCATGTTAATTGGGTAGGATAATTTGACCAATTGGTGTATGGTCATCGTTTTGATGATTGTAGGTGTGGCCATTTAGATCAAGGTTGATAAGTTTTGCACTTTTGCAGGTTGTACAGGTTGGATAACGGGTAAAAATTTTCATAAGTCACTTTCTATTGAAATTAAGTGATCATTTGCAGGTTGTACAGATTGTAGATGGCCATTAAGATTATTTGTGATACTATTTTTATGGGTAACCTATTGTCGTAGTTTATTCTATTATATGTATATTGTATAGATGTGCTTTGCAAGAAATTGATAAATGGTTTGCTCTTATATATGAGAAGTTGGACACATACAACTTTATATGTGCTGTTAACTTTGGTATTTAATTTGCATAAGTCAATTTCTATGGAAATTAACTGATGAAGCATAATGTTTCCACATGTGTAATGATAGTTTTTTTTTCTTATTTGTTAATGCAAACAATTACTCATATAGGCAGACATCTCCAATTTGAACTTTTTAGATCATCTATTAATGCTAAGGTTTATGATTTTTCAGGATTGTCAAAAGGATTTTCAACAAGAAAGATTCATGCTGCTTTGTTCTTGGCAAATCCTATTCATTGTTGTGGGTATGTTCAGATGCTCTATTTTTATAGAATTTGGTTGCATAAGTTACTTTAGTTTCTAAGTTTTCTATTGCCATCACTACAAATATGGTTACTTTGGATAATGTCCTTTTGGTAATTGTCTTGTGCTTTTCCCTATTGATTTCATATATAAATTCACAGCATCTAACAACAATGTCTTACTAACATGCATAGCAAGTCGAACGCCAGTATATCCCTTGGGTAGGTTATACAGTAGTGGTTGGTATGAGGGTGTGCGTTTTATTGTTTAGGAAATTGGGATTTTGTAGTTTATGATGATATATGCATTCATTAAAATCATATTAGGGCTTGAGCTGGAATCTAGCCTTTAACTAGTATCCAGTGCAACTTAACGGATTAGGTTCAAAATAAATTCTAAATAGTGTATGAGTAATCTATAGGTGATGCTTCTTGTATCTACTTTAAAACATGTATGTTTAATTTAATACTCATCAAACCATTATTCTTGAATTCTAGCTAGCTGCTCTGCTCTATAAATTGTATAGTTGTATACTTGTATGTGTAATCAATGGTCCTCAAACCTGTATTCTTGATGTTTTGCAGACGTTATGTTTTGTTTGGCAAATTCTATGGTTCGGATTCCAGTTATGAATTGAAGACGTCAGTTTGGGTTGAAAGTACATCGGTTCGAGAAGTTATTGCATATCACTAACATCTTTAGAGATATATGTATTTGTGCTATTTTGAAACTTTTATAATTTTGTGTTACTTTGAAACCGTTGTAATTTATATTCTTGTGTTATTTTATATTGGTTTTAATTTAAATTTGTTTTATTTGTATATTTTATTATTTTTAGATATTTCGTTTATAGTGGGAATTTTTAATAAAATTTTCTGAAAATTGAACCAAAAAATACATTTAGCTTAAACACCAAAAGATGCGGTTCTAGAATCACATCTTTTGAGTATATTGGGAAAAAGTAGTTTTTGCTTAATTTATCAAAAGATGTGGGTCTAGAACCGCATCTCTTTGACCCGCATCTTTTGTCTTATAGCCATAAGATGCCATGCCATAAGATGCGGGTCTAGAACCGCATCTCATAGCCAATTTAACCGCATCATTTGATCAATTCTGTACTAGTGAATCCTAAAAAAAGAAAAATAATGGTGTAGAAATAAAAAGGCTAACTCGGGTTTAAGTTGGTAAGGACCGGGAATGTATCTTCGTGACAAGTTCTAGAGTCGTAAGAACCAAGCGGCTATTCACACAAGAAACGAAAAATGATCATTTAGTTTAAAGATATGTATTTGTATGCTCAATAAAGGCTCAAAACTCACTTTTGTGGGAATGAGTTTTTATGTGGTCAAGTATATATAATCAAATTTTAACTAAGCTTGTCATGCCATTTCATAATTTTCTTATGTTGGTTCTTTTTATCACGACGCTATCGGTTGTAAATTTGTAAAAATATAACCTTTTTTAGAATTTGAATTTCCCGAGTTAAACCTAAACAAGTAAAAAAAATGAAAATTTTTTTTTTAAAAAAAAATTGGGGTGATTAACGGTTCCAATAGAGTTTTGTGTAAGGCTTGTTATTAGGACTTGCAAGATTCAAGGTTTTAGCATCCCCCCACACTTAAATTACACATTGTCCTCAATGTGTCCTAAAAATAAGTTTTTAGGTTGATTGAATGTGTAAAAAGGTGTTAAAAAGCAAAAATTTGTGTTACTGGGCGTCTGGACACGGCCCCGTGTTGTCCGGGCACGGCCCCGTGTTCAGGTGCCAGTAACAAAAAGTTGAGCAAAAGAAACAGAAGCCTGGACACGGGGGCGTGTTGGGTGAACACGGCCCGTGTCCAGTTTACCTGAACTGGGCATTTTCTGCAGACTGTGCAGCACGGGGCCATGTTGGGCGGACACGGCCCGTGCTGAACCTGCTGTAATGAAGAAAGTTTTGTCGGATGGCCCTGTTTTCCTGCATGGGGTGCTGGTTCAAGTTTCCCTTGTTATCCCTTGCCATCCCGAGCGTGTTTTTTCCGTTTCAACATCATCCAAGCACCAAATTAACTAAAACCATCATTCATTAAGTCATAGAGAGAATTACATAAAAGTCTTAAAAGCTTAAAAACAAAGCAGAAAATAAAATTAAAGGGTCCTAAATTAGATAGGTCAAGTGATAAGTAAAATCATCTTATGGAGCTCTACGAGTACAATAAGAACCAAAAATTCGGAAACGGTTTTCCGGTATCTAAAAGCTTTGTAGAACTCCGAGCCGAGGGGCGTTAAAGCCATTCTTCTATCTCCCTTGGGAGGAAGAAGGCGCCGTCATTCTCTTCAACATCTTGTGGAGGAGGAGCGACACCAGCCGGAACCCCTTGTAGTACTTCCCGAGGGGGCTCCGGATGTATGGCGTACCATTCGGCCGGTATGATGACTTCAGGAACCACATTCCATGCCCTTTGGGTAATGATTGGTACCAAAGGAGGAGAAGCGAGAATGTTCAACCTTTGGTGCAAAAGGTTGACCTCTCGAAGACATCCCTCTAGCCCTACCATCAAATGATTAATACGGTCAACCAATGCCTCTTCCACCCCTGTCATCTCATTAAGGGCCTCTCTTAAGGCGTAAACGTAGTTTACAAGAGAATCTTCAACCGTTGATGATCTTCTCCCTTGTTGGTTGTTTCTGGAGTTTGATGAAGATGTTCCGTTAGTTCTGCTCTCCATTCTGAGAAAACATACCGAGAAGAGTTCAACTTTATGGAATCAGTACTTCGGACACGGCCCCGTGTTCAGAATGTTTGCAGATTTTTAGGATAAGGGATCATGGAGTTTTAATTTGTTTTTATGATGTTTAAAACGTTTTTAAGCAGAAACAACTTAAAACATTGTTGTAGAACTTATTTTTAACAAGATCCCATGAATAAAAATCTAACAAACATCTCAATAAAGCTTGAAATTATGGAGATTTCAAGTTTTAATGGAAGCATGAAGGAAAATTAAAGAAGATGAAAGTGGATAAAAGAGGAAAGGACAAGAAGGTTGTTGAGAAACTTCTTTTAGAAAATACCTAGGATGGTATGTGAGAATATTCCCCAAATCTCTGTCCCTTGAATGGTTCAATTGTGCAGGATTCTTGGTTGCATTTATAGAAAACGACAGTACGCTGCACACGGACCCGTGTCTGCTGGACACGGCCCCGTGTTCAGGGGGAATCCTGACACAATTTGTCCGTATTCTGACACGAAATCAGACGGGAATCTTTTGTTGGGCACGGGGGCGTGTTGATCTGGGCACGGCCCCGTGTCGAAGGGCTGTTTATGAAGTTTGTCTATTTTTAAGGAACTTTTCCGGATCGGGCGGTTCCTTACTGGATGGAACAACCCCAAAGTGCTTAAGATACCTTAATTGTTCTAGATTAAGACGAGAACGCAAGAGGTTGTCGGTGAGGGTGATTCCTATGCTATATGTAGGTGGACAAGTCCAACCCTTTTCCGGGCTCTCGTTAAAGAAGGTGTATGTCGAATCGCTCAGGTCTATGTATACATCGAACGAAGTCGATGGGGAGTCATTATGGCACAATCGACACAGGGACGACTATCGCTCAAGTCCTCGCTAGATTTAGAGGTATTGTCGGGAACAACGAAGTTGTTTGAATGCGATCCCAACACTTCTTCTTGGTTATCGTCTTGAGATAAATTATTGAAATCTATCCTAAGTTCTTTTAACCAATTAATAATTAGATCTTCTAATTGAAATAGTTCATCAAGAAGCATTTCTCCTAAAAAATCCGGTTGAGAGCATTCGAGGGAGAGATATGGATTATTTTTACTTTCGCCCCTCTTAAGGATACAGGAAAACGATGAGTCTATATAGTGGGGCTTATAATTTAGAAAATAACATTCTAATTCCTTATGGGAACCACCACATATTCGACACTACATACCATAAGAGTGCCGAAAGTAAAAAATATCAGTATCACTCATATTTGTGTCAGAAATTACCAACCGTCGGGATCTCACGGTTCTGTTTTCAGTAACTGAATCTTGGGCACGGGGCGTGTTGAGTGGGCACGGCCCCGTGTTCAGCTTAATGTCTGACTTAAAACAGGATTGCCAGTTCCAATGATTGGGCACGGGGCGTGTTCAGCGGGCACGGCCCGTGCTAAGTTCTGCAGAAGCTGAAAAATTAAGAAAAATACTAAAAAAATAGAAAAATAAGAAAAAACGATTAGGCCGTTGATTCCTAACTTTCTTAAAATCCTTGTGTCCCCGGCAACGGCGCCAAAAACTTGATGCGTGTGAAGTGTGTATATAAGTTTAAGTATATTTTAAGCCCCTTTACACTTTCTTTAGCCAAGTTTTAAATTTATAAAACACGATATTTACTAACACTAAACACACATATGGGCAAGTGCACCCATCTTGAGCGTAGTATAGTGTTGGTAAGATACCGAGGTCGTCCAAGGACACAAGAGTTTTTAGTACCGGTTTATCCTCAACGTCTAATCAAATCAAAAGTTTAGAAAAATGGTTTTTAAACTAGAAAAAATAAAAACTAACTAAAATGCTGAAAATAAAAATAAAAATAAAAACAGATAGACAAGATGAATCACTTGGCTCCGACTCGTGTATAGTGTAACCTTTGATTATTTCCGCACTTTTGCACTTTTTAAGAGATTATCTTAGTTATTGTAGTAGGCCCCTCTTTTGAAGGTGACGTTACCCTCAACCCAGTAGTTTGAGTCAGCAAAGATACAATCCTAAAGGGTCGGATTATTGAAAGATAATTAATTAAGTTATTAATGCATATTATGGTAGACCCCTCTTTTGAAGGTGACGTTACCCTCGGCTAAGTAGTCTGAGTCAGCAGGGATACAGTTCTAAGTAGCCGGGTTAAAGTATTAATAGTAGCTTACATATGAGGGGATCAAAGAGTTTGGACCCCCGCCATCCAATACCGTTAAGTATTGAAGGAGGTCCTACTAAATTTGACTCAGGTCCTTGCAGGATCTATACACTGAACAAGGCAAGATTCTTACTAAACCGTTCCCTTAACCCACGACCAGGTAGCCAACATACCTCCATATAGACCGTGAAGATATGAATGGTGAAAATCTTTTATTTTATATATACAGTAAAATAATGCCAAGACACCACAGACAAACGATAAGGAAGAATCACCTTCAATATAAGAAACTAGTTATTAAAGTCATTAATACATAACCAAGTAAAAAGTGCGAAAAGATTAAAAATAAAAAGTATTACACTAGACACTTTGTCTTCACCAAGTGATGTAAGAGACTTAGGCAAACATGGTCTTGATTGTCAAGAACTCTTACGATCAATCTTGGATCCCGAGACGACTCACACACTCTATGATGGACAATGGATGATGGTGGTGGATGATGGTGTTATGGTGGTGGTGGGTGGTGGGTGAAGTGTGAGAGAGGCGGTGTGCCAAGGGATGGTTTGAGCTTGAGCCAAGCATTCCTATTTATAGGCTGAACAGAAGCTCGGGCACGGCCCCGTGTCCATTGGGCACGGCCCCGTGTCCATCCTCTTCTCTGTCTTCATTAATTGCAGTTTGTCTGCATTAGTTGACCACGCCCCCGTGTCCGCTGGGCACGCCCCGTGTGCGGAAGCATATCTGTACAATCAAGATTTGCCTGGATTCTGCGAATCTTATAGTTAACCACGGCCCCGTGTCCGCTGAGCACGGCCCCGTGGTGGGCGATAGAAGCTTCTATAGTTTTGTCTTTTATGCGGGCACTTGGGCACGCCCTCGTGTTCACTGAGCACGGGGCGTGTTCAGTCTTCTGTTCTCTTGTTTTGCTTGGGAAGATGCTGTCGTGGGGTCGGGCATGTCTCTTTTATTCCTTTTCTTGTATTTATGTTAGATTTAGCTGTCTTTTTACTTCTTTTATTAATTTGAGCTCATTTAATCCTGAAAATACAAAAGAAAGACAAAAGCACACTTTTTCCAACATTAGTACTAAAAAAGGGTTAATTTTATGCCACAATTGATGTAATTTATATGTTGCATTTTGCACACATCAGCAAGTAAGTTCCTCCACGCGATAAATGAGAAACTTTTATAATACAAAATAAAAAAGAGACACTAGTAAAGAGACACTAGTATTAGCGTTCTGTGCAATTAAAAGATAAAGTCGTGGTTTGTCTGAAACAGTATATATGCAAGTTGTGTATAATATTATAAAAATGAGTATCGAATTAGTCATTCTATTGACCTGTTGAAGATAGTAGAACTCTCATTTTTTAAGTGTTGATAATAAATAATAATGATAAAAGTAGTACAGTAATAATTAATAATAATATTATTAAAGCCTAAACTATAAAATAAAGACTATGAAAACTAATAATGATAATAGTAAAGTAATAATAATAAGAATATAAAAGAACTAACAAAAACAATAAAAGTAAGTAGTGGTAATAATAATACTAGTAATAATATTATTATTATCATCACATACAGACAACAAAAAAAAAAAAAAAAAAAACCAAGGACAAACAAAAGGTGGCGCTTGAAGGGATCCATCCCCTGTAGCACTAGGGCTGGCATATCGTGTATACCCGTACACGATAAGACATGATTCACGAAATCTCATACACGAAAACGACACGATAACTTATCATGTCATGTTTTTCAAACACGACACGATACACACGAAAATTATCTGTTAATACCTGTTAACACGATTGTTCGACTGTTATACACAAAAATTACCTGTTAACACGAACACGACATGCTATTTGAGAATTACAGAGGGAGTTTAGGGTTTTATTTTTTTTGAATTGAATGAGGAATGAAAATAGAAAGGAATTAAGGAACCCACACGCACATGGCTGATGAGTTTTATTTAATTTAATTTCTTATCGTGTACTAACAGGTATTAACAGGAATTTAACCTGTTTATACACGAAAATTAACAGGTAATCTCGTGTCTACCTGTTTGGTACACGATACCTGTTAAGGCCATACACGATACCTGTTAACTTCGTGTAGGTTCGTGTCGTGTATTCGTGTAAAATTGCCAGCCCTACTGCAACTCAGATCTTGGTGCTTAACAAGATAACTAGAATACAACCATATTCTTATCTAAGAATAAAAAACATATATATATATATATATATATATATATATATATATATATATATAGGGTGGGAGTTGGCTACAAAGTTTATTTTTCCAACAAAGTGTACAAAGTCATAAAAACCACAATTTCAGCCATAAAACACCCTCAAACCCCACAAATAACAAAGTGAAGATTACTAAAACGCCATATTTGTGGGTTTTGTGTTGTGTTTTGGAACTTAAGGCTTTGATTTTCGAATGCCTAACATTAGTGTGTTTTATGATGATCATCATGTTGTGTTTTATATTCATAGTTCTACGACTGCGTGTTTGAAGTTTTTAAGGAATGTTAGTGTTTGGATATTGTGTTTTAGTGATCTTTACTTTGTTATTTGTGAGTTTTGAGTGTGTTTTATAGTTGAAATTGTGGTGTTTTATGACTTTGTACACTTTGTAGGAAAAATGGACTTTGTAGCCAAACCTCACCCTATATAGATATATATATATATATCGATTTATAACCGAAATAACCAAAATCGAACCTTAACCGCTGATTAACCACCTATCGTTTATGGTTACGATTAACACTTTTCAATTAATCGAACTCTCGGTTAACCGATTTCGGCATTTCGCACACCCCTGGTTAAAATTGTAATATTTAAGGTGACAGTTTTTTCACTCTTCCTTATTTACATGTTTTTCACTTTTCTTTATTTACATGTGAATTTTTTATCACAAGCAACTTTTTATTATATAACATTTTAAACAAGTCATGTATATTTCAAGACTTTTTTTACAATATGTAGACATATATTGATTACACATTTTTATCCACATATTGATCAAGAATGTTAATGTATACTTTGTATGATACTTTAATTTCTCCAACTTTCTTGGTGTTTATCTCATTGATGACTTAAAAAATAACCATTAGCAGTACAAGCTAAATCTCAGCGGGCTTCAAGCCGCAAGCTTTTAGAACAGTCGTACTCTTAACTTAACATGTGACACTAGCAGGAACATGTGACACTGTCCGGTTTAAAACGTCAAACGTCCAGACAGTTTTTCACAACTATCATCATAACCATTAAATCATTATCGAATGTAATATTTCCATAAATATAAAAGCTTTCTGGAAGGGTTTTAACTTTTTGTGTATATTTGGTATTTGAATCATTGGAAGCAAGTCAATGAAGTCATACAAAGTTACAAACAAATATACTTTCAACGAAGGACCCACAAAGACTTTAATGTGGTCAAAGAGTCAAACGTTCATTAATGCCTGTCTATAAACACTGAACACCATGACCCTATAGATATTTGTTGACTTGTTTTCTTGCCTCCCAATTTTTATGATAGAAAAATTATTAATAGAGTTAACTTTTAGTTTACTTTACGTGCTTTAGTCATTTTAACGGTTTTGCTCCAATAATTTAAAAATAGTCATTTTCTTCTTTGATCTTTCGAGTTTGTCGTCAGTTTGCTCCCTGGCTCTAGCTCAGTTAAACGTTCAATTAAAAGTAGGGGTATTTCAGTAGTTTACTGCCTGGCTCTAACTCAATTAAAACGTTTAGTTAAAAGTCGCGGTAGTCGTGGTCGGCAGGTGGTAGTTGCAGGTGGTGGTGGATGGTTGTGGACGGTGGTGGCTGGTAGAAAGAGTGGTTGAAAAGATGGGGGATCAAAAAAGAATTACTTATATACATGTAAATAAACAAGTTATAGGTTTATTTAGGTGAAAAAACTTACATGCCCTTGCTCTTACCTATAAAATTACCAAAATACCCTTCTAGTTAATGGATTTTTTGGATGGAGTTAGAGGCGGGGGAGCAAAATGACGATAAGTTAGAAAAATCAGGGAGGAAAATGACTATATTTAAACTATTGGGGCAAAACCGTTAAAATGACCAAATCACAGGGAGTGGAAGTTATAATTTAAAGTGGTATGGAAGTGGTTAGGTGACAAAGGCGGCTCCTTTACCGTGGCGTCTATGAAAAGATTGTTGTCCGAAGCGTCAAATCTAGCTGCCCCTTTCGTGATGGAATGGAATAGTTGGGTTCCGGTGAAGTCGAACATTCTGGTTTGGAAAGCTGAGCAAAACAGATTGCCTACTTTAACTACCTTGCAATCTAGGAACATTAACGTCGGTTCAGTCATGTGCAAATTGTGTGGAGAATACGAAGAAACGAGTGACCACATCATGACATCATGCTACTTTGCCACTATTGTCTGGCAAGCCATCTTGAATTGGTGTCGAATTGCTCCGATTTATGCATATTCAGTCCGTGATTTGCTTATGGTTCACAAGGATATCGATGAAGATAAAAGGATCAAGAAAGTCATTCAAGGTATCATAATTACGGCTTGTTGGTGTATTTGGAAAGCAAGAAACGAGGCGATCTTCAACGCAAAAACGTCGTCTATCCCCAATACGGTGGCATAGATTAAGTCTTTGAGCTACCTATGGATCAAGAATAGATCGTCGTTTAATAATGTAAACTGGCACAATTGGTATATTTTCATGTTGTAAGTTGGTTTTTGCCGTGTCTAGCTGCTTGCTAGTTTTATGAAATATTGCCGTTTCAAAAAAACTAATGAAGTGGTACTACTCATAATTTAATGAGTTAAATGCTTGGTTGATCCCTGTGGTTTGTGAAAATTGCAGACTTGGTCCCAGTGGTTCACTAATTACACGCGTGGTCCTTATAGTTGTAATTTTTGCACTCGGGTGGTCCTTGACACTAACCTAAGTTAAATATCTCAGTTAAGTGTGTGTGAAATGTCTGTTTTACCCTTCTTCTTCCCCACTTCACCTTTTAAAACCACCCACCACCACCAACTGAAGTCACCGGAGAAGAAAAAGATGGCCACACGCCCACATTCATCTTCCCCATCTCTCTCTCCTACCATAGCAACCACCATCCATCACCACATCCACCACCATCAATCTCCACCACCGCCACCATACATCTCCACCTCTGCCACCATCAAAATCTCCACCACCGCCGCTACTCAACGTCACACCCAAATCACCATCACCATTCACCCCTAACCGCCCTTCACCACCACCATGTAACCCACACTCACCACCTGCACCCTCACCCCGTAACTCCGACCACCGTGTCACCTGCAACTCCGAACTCAAATTCATAACCGAAACCCTATAATCAGCAATAAATCAGAGGGCCCACAAAACCCCTAAAACTCCTCTCTCTCTCTTTGCAATTTCCATTCCCTTTCATGTCTCTCTCATCGATCCTAGAAAACCCCAAATAAAATTCATCACAAAACCCTTCAAATTCCTTCAACAATGATGATGCTGGTAAAATCTGCTGATGAAACGAAACTCAATCATCGCTGGTGAAATCTGCAATTCAGGAGGATGGAATCAACAGACTAACGGAGAGAAAGAGCGTCATCACGGAGGCAGATGACGTCACGCGTGGAGCGAGGAACACATAGGATCGCGGCGGAGCTTTGTTCCTCGAGTGAAGCAGCGATCTCTTCTGACATCATCTGTAGCTTCGTCTCGAGATCTACAAAGTGTTTGTCTAGTGGATCCTGTGGGTGACGTGACTGGCACGCATTGTTTATCATTTCTTAGTGTTGAATCTCGTCGGAGAAAGAGACTAGATCTATCATCATCTTCTTCTCCGGTGACTTCAGTTGGTGGTGGTGGGTGGTTTTAAAAGGTGAAGTGGGGAAGAAGAAGGGTAAAACAGACATTTCACACACACTTAACTGAGATATTTAACTTAGGTTAGTGTCAAGGACCACCCGAGTGCAAAATTACAACTATAAGGACCACGCGTGTAATTAGTGAACCACTGGGACCAAGTCTGCAATTTTCGCAAACCACAGGGACCAACCAAGCATTTAACTCTAATTTAATTATCACAATAAAATCTATAAAAATTTATATAGAAATATGAAGAAATTTCAGACTCTTCTTAAAACGTTAACAAGCGAAAGTTATGACAGAGTCAAATTTGTAAAAAACTAAATGGGTAGAGAGAGGCATATCTATTATACAAGGTTAATACATACGCAATATGTGTCACGAAAAATATATGGTGTAAACCCTAAATATTTCCATTTTGTATGCGAATAATAATACATATATACACGAAAAATAATATGTATGTGAATAATAATACATAGGATTCTATACGCGAAAAATAATACATAAGCAATATGGTGTCACGTATTACATTAGACTAAGAGGCTGTTTGGCTATGCTTTTCAAAATGACTTATTTGCTTATTTGCTTTTCTGAAAAGCAAATAAGTCAATAAGCTGTTTTGAAAAGCTTTAAAATGGAGCTTTTCAAAATGACTTATTTGCTTATTTGCTTTTCAGAAAGCAAATAAGTTACTCCCTCCGTCCCATTTTAAATGTCCAAATTTCCACTTTTTGTTGTCCCAATTTAATTGTCATTTCCAAATAATTTCCAGTTTTGCCCTTACCATTACAAACTTCCATTTTTGGTTGTCCCAATTTAATTGTCATTTCTAAGGACATTATTGTCATTTTACAACCCAAAAAATAAAATACTCAAATATTTCTTAAATTGTGTGAATGTGGGTCCGATGACATCTAAATAGGGACGGAGGGAGTATTTTGAAAAGCTAAGCCAAACAGCCCCTAAGTCTTTATTGATCGAAAAAAGTCTAATACACGAGTAAAGTTAAAGGCTAAATAAGTGGTTTGTTTGACATAATATATATAACATACCTAAGAAAATAATTATTTCATTATTTTTTCTATATATTAGACCATAAGGCCAAAATTTACTACTGAATTGTTGTGAACTTGTGATGATGTGGCAGGTAGTAGAATTCAATTAAATGCATTTTTAATATTATGTAATACATTAATAGGGGTGGGCTCTATAAGAAGCCCCATCTTTTTTAAGAAACCTTGGAAACCCTAGATTCACCCTTGAATTGGTTTCACTTTAATAGATCAATGGCTCTCCTTTTTTGGTGTATATATTAGATTTAAATTAATGCATAAAGGGCATTTTGGGTAGTAAAAAAGACTTTTTGAGCATTGGAAATCAAAAACCCATCTGCCATGTTATATTGTCAAATCAAATAAGAGATTTCAAAATCATATCCCTCTTTCTCTCTCCCACTCTCTACTCACAATTATCACATCTCTTTCCTTCCCCACCCCACAAATGTGAAGAAGAACAAGAAGATGATGTTCTCATTTCAGAATTAAAATATCCACCTTCAAGATTTCAAGAAATACTAATCCCAGATTCAGTTGCAGAAGACGATGGTGGTTGCAGATCAAAGCATGATTCAGTTGCAGAAGACGATGGTGGTTGCAGATCTGGTGGTTGGTGGAAGGTGGTGACTGGTTCATTCTGGGGTGTTGGTGGTTGATAGCGGCGACAATGGGTGGTTGTAGAAGGTGGTGGAGGGTGGGTGGTTGGTTGGTGGCGCCGGAGTTCGGAACGTCGTCGGAGTCAAGATCTAGTAATGGTTAATGTTCTGTCTCTCTCTCCTCTCCTCTGTCTTCAATCAAGATCTAGTAATGGTTAATGTTCATGTATTTTAAATAAATCGAAAACTTTAGGATGAGATTTTGAACGAGATTTTTTGTTGGTTTGGTTGCTTGTTTGGGGATTTTGATCTTAACAATAATTGTTTTTTTTTGTTGGTTTGGTTGCTGGTTTGGGCTTTTAATTTGAACAGTAAGTGTTTTTTTTTTGTTGGGTTGTTTGATTTACAGAAACAGACCCATAACATGTGTTAAGCACCTGTTAGAATGATATATAACGTGTGTTGATTTACAGAAACAGATCCATAAAGATATTCAATTGACAAGCTGGATGGATGTAGGCGACGTTAATGCGGGGACATTGAATAAGTCAACTCTTTTAGGAAAGAAGTTTTCGTTCGTTTATAACATGTGTTAGTGGTTCATGCTGTAACAGATCCATAAAGAAGTTTTCATGCTGTAACAAGTTTTCGTTCGTTTCTAACATGTTTTGCACATTTTGGAATGTATAACATGTGTTAAGCCTCTGTTATAATCTTTTTGTAACCTGACATGTATTCATGTATAAGCTAGTGGTTTACAAAACACCATGATGTGTATATACTGATCTAACATGTGTTACAATGTGTCTGTTCGGAACATGTAATTGATTAACATGTGACAAGGGTGAAAACAGTCGACGGGGGCGATGAGTTTAATGGTGAGCTTAGTTAATATCGTAATCTTGTTGTAACCCCACTTGTATACATATGATAACATGTAAGCATCCATTATAACCCGACTTGTATTCATGTATATCAAAAGTGGTTTGCAAAACACCATGATGTGTATATACTGATTGTAACACGTGTACAAGTTAATATGGAACATACAAGTTAATATTGTAACACCGTATACCTGGGATAACATGTGTTAAGCCTCTGTTATAATCTTGGTTTAACCCAACATGGTTTCATGTATAAGCTAGTGGTTTCCAAAAGACTATTAACTTGTATAATCTTGGAACATACAAGTTAATATTGTAACACCGTAACCCGACTTGTATTCATGTATATGAAAGTCACATCCTTTGGGAAAGAAGTCTTCGTTTATTTATAACATGTGTTGGTGGTTCATGCTGTAACAGAACACCATGATGTAACCTGACATGTGTTCATGTATAACCTGTGTTAAGCCCCTGTTATAATGATATATAACGTGGGAAAGAACTCTTCGTTCGTTTATAACATGTGTTTGTTTTGCACATTTTGGAATGTATAACATGTGTTAAGCCTCTGTTATAATCTTTTTGTAACCTGACATATATTCATGTATAAGCTAGGGGTTTACAAAACACCATGATGTGTATATACTGATCTAACATGTGTTACAATTTGTCTATTCGGAACATGTAATTGCTTAACATGTGACAAGGGTGAAAACAGTCGACGGGGGCGATGAGTTTAATGGTGAGCTTAGTTAATATCGTAATCTTGTTGTAACCCCACTTGTATACATATGATAACATGTGAGCATCCATTATAACCCGACTTGTATTCATGTATATGAAAGTGGTTTGCAAGTTAATATGTGTACAAGTTAATATGGAACATACAAGTTAATATTGTAACACCGTATATGGAACACACAAGTTAATATTGTATAACCTGTGTTAAGCCTCTATTATAACGTGTGTTAAGACTTCCAGAATGGATGCATAAACTCCAATAGTAACTTAATAACATAGTATACCTGATATAACGTGTGTTAAGCCTCTTTTATAACGTGTGTTAAGACTTCCAGAATGTGTTAAGTCCATACCGTTTTAACATCATGTACTAGACAAAACAAAATAAGAGTCTCACATTACATATTACTAGTAAACGAAAATACATAGCCCTAAGAATGGATGCATAAACTCCAATGATTTGTATGCACACCCATTTTGTATATACATATATATAATTAAAAATTACATGTAAATATCTCAATCCGACTAATCCCGATTAATCGCTAGTCGGTACTCCACCGCCCGACCAGCGCCTATTTCAATAGTAACTGTAACAGCAGAGGTACAAATACGGGTGCCTCCAACAGAAAATGTGTTAAGTCTAGACCGTTTTAACATCGTGTACTAGAGAAAACAATAAGAGTCTCACATTACATATTACTAGTAAACGAAAATACATAGCACTAAGAATGGATGCATAAACTCCAATGATTTGTATGCACACCCATTTTGTATATACATACTGTAACATGTGTTACGCGCCTGACATGTATAACGTGTGTTAAGCCTCTATTATAACGTGTGTTAAGACTTCCAGAATGGATGCATAAACTCCAATAGTAACTTAATAACAACATAGTATACCTGATATAACGTGTGTTAAGCCTCTTTTATAACGTGTGTTAAGACTTCCAGAATGTGTTAAGTCCATACCGTTTTAACATCATGTACTAGATAAAACAATAAGAGTCTCACATTACATATTACTAGTAAACGAAAATACATAGCACTAAGAAAATGGTGGAGCTTCCTTTGACAGTCTACCTTAGCTTTTCAGCGGCTACCTTTGTTGCCTTAGCTTTTCAGCGGCTACCCTTGCTTTATTGTTTGGGCCGGTCTTGAAACGGTTTGTAAACATGTGGGTGTGCGTATGCCAGGGAAGTTAAAAAAATGTGTTTTCATGTTACACGTAACACGTGTTACGTTGTACATGGGTTTCATGTCACATGTAACACATGCATGTCCGAGAAGTTCAAACTATAACACGTGTTAGTTGTGTTGTGCTGTAACATAAACATGGTCATGATCCTTGAGCATCTGATCCACGTTTAAAGAAACCAACGGTCCTGAGAATTGGATCTTATTTCCCTTGTATCCATCACCGTCTAATAACAAAAAGATAAGATAACTGTTAAGTCGTTAACCAGACATAAATATTAACACATTCATAGCCCCAAACAACATCACAAAAACAGTTACTATTCATATCAAAAGCCCCAAACAAAGCAACCAAACCAACAAAAAACAATTACTATTCAGATCAAAAGCCCAAGCAAGCAACCAAACCAAGCATAACTTTTTAACACAAAAATAAAAACCTGCAAATTACATAAACATTTACCCCTTTTAAGAACCATTTTAACAAAAAAAAATCATGTTTCATCTCTAAAACAACCATTACACAAAAACCTATTAACAACCAGGTTTTATGAATATTTTTTAATATTTCAAGTGTAAAAAATGGAACCAGACGTTGAATATCATCTTATAAAGTCCATACTCCATACCTATATCATTTTTAAATTCAATATTTTATTGGTTCAAATATTTAAGTGAAAAATAATAGAACCGTAAATTATAATCATCTTTCAAAAGTTCATACCTACATGCTCAAGTTATCAACTAACATAAACTCCACAAAATCAGAAAAATCCATACAAAAAACCCAGAATCAAACATATGTTGCATAAAACTAAAAGAGTGTAAAACTCACAAATATCGAGATCTGAAACAACATATACAAATCATATTTTATATAAACTAAAAAAGTGTAAAAAACTCACAAATATCCAGATCTGTAACAACATTATGAAACATGTGGACAAACGAGATCTAAACGGAAATGGAACAAGATCTGGAAGGGGTTTTCACGTGGATCTGACTTTCATATATTAACATCTTCATCACAAAACCACGTTCTTCATCAGGGATTGATCGATCTGATTTTTGTTCTTCATTTCGGTCTAAATTTGATTGGTAAAATGTTGGATTTCTTCATCAGGAAAAATGATACAAAAAACATGGATAAGAAAGTGAAATAAGAAAGAGAGAGTTTGATTTTTTTGATGCTCTACAAATGACAAATAGAGAGTTGGTGATCTGACAAGAGGAGACAGGTGAAAATATAAAAAGACCAATGTGCCCTCAAAAGCAAAAAAGAAATAAAGATGGCTGGGACACGTGGATAAATGTGGACCATGCATTGGGTTTGCAAGGTTTTCTAAAATTAAAGGGTTTTTCATATAACATTACCCTACATTAATATATACAAAGGTGTAATTACAATTTAATACTGTATAATACATTAATATATACAAAGGTGTAATTACAATTTACACCATGGTTAAAAAAATTAAGTTATTTGTAGCTAGATGTAAATTCACGGTTAACCGACCCACAACTGACCCGCTGTAACCTTCAAAACCGATTTGCAAAAACCACTATAACCAGTCGGTTATGGTTATGGTTTTTGGCTAAAACCAATCCATGCACACACCTAATACCCATCAGTGTTGAGAAGATGATGAATGGAAGATATGACCCTGATGTGTAAATTGTTTATATTTTGAAAACACCAAATTAAAAAGATCTCGCTAAATCAATTACACACAATCAGTAAGTGCACCGGTCGTTATATAGTCAAGTCGGTAAGACCGAGATCAATCCAAGGACACAATGTAGCGACTCTTGATACTAAACCTCTATCGAGTTCTAGCCTAATGATGTTTAGTAGGTGAATGTCAATTTACTAACTAATTTAAAACGCAAATCACGCAAACAAGCAATCAAACAGCGATTATCAGTGAAATCAGATAATGAGAAAGCAGCTACCTATGCAAGAATCATGTTAGCTAGCTCACAGCTCTCGGGATTGGATAATTGGGATTTGGCAACTGTGATCTTAAAATACACTACCTAGACCTGAACTGGATGTCGAATCACTTTCCAAACATGACACAATCTAGTATCCAGGGAAGTGTGTAAACTTATTAATCTTGGGCTTAGATCACCTATCGGTCTCTCTAACAAATGCTAAGGTATCCTAAATCTGGATATCCTCTCGGTTCCACCGGAAACAATACACCCGGATGTGTAAGGGATGCAAGGGGTAGTGATTTTAACAGGTTTCTAACACAGGATGATAACTATCGAGACACTCTTGGGGTGACTCACTCCCGTGCAGACCACAGTCCCAAATATCTAAAAACTAGACAACCCAACATCTAATCTCTTTTTGTACATAAAGATGGAAGAATGTTAAATTACCGAATAAGTTAATTACTTGTTCCTAGGGTTTACTACGTCTAGCAACCGCAAGATATATATCGAAAACGCAAATTCTACGAAAATCACCAAACCCTAGATCGTCAACACGCAATCAATCAACTAGAATTAAGTGAAACATGGAATAACATCGGATATTAAGCACACATATACAAAAGAAACCTGATTAGAAACACTTTTACCAAAGCATTAGTCGATTATCCAAATCGAAAACCGTTTGCAAGTCAATAATCATCATAAGCCTAGGTAGCTATAAGCAACTTAGCTACTCATGTTCAAAACAAATGCATAAGCAAGTTCAAAGAAAAATTAATTCAGTAAACTTGTTCACAAGTTCAAGTTCAAAGTCAAATCAAAAGTATGAAAACATAGACAAACCGAAAGCACTTGAATTAAACCAACCCGCTTTTTACTCGATATCGCGCTGCGATGGGAAGCCTGGTCATGGCTCGCGACCCCCGATCTCAACAAATTGCCAATTTGGTCGCGTGGTGGCAGATTTGTAAATATGTTGAACTTTTATCCAAGCTAGGTGTGTCGCGATGGGCTCTGTCCCATTCTATCACAACGCGCCAACATCCGTCTTGGTCAGAATATTGTTTTCTTCTTCCTGATTCACCCGTGTGCTCGTTTCTTCTCCATTTTAGCTCGTTTAAGCTCCATTTGCACACGTTCACTTACAAAATTCAACATAATCTAAGTACAAGCTAATAAAGACCAAAAATGACTCAAAAACTATTTAAAACCTATGCAAAATACATGGATAAAGGGATGTGTTTTTTCAACACGTCAGACCCGAAACCAAAGACTAATGCTTTTAGTTTTGGCTTTCCACCACCAGTTAGACAAAATGGCTAGATTGGTATTTTTCAAACCGAGTCCATGCCACTCGCTTCCTTAAGGGCAGTCACCCTTTTCTAGGTGACCAAATTTTTTTATTTTTTTCATGGGTTATTGCATATGTATAGTATGAAATAACTCACTAAATTGCCTTTTATGGATAATCGGGGCAAAATCATTATGTAAAAATTTAATTTGGTTTTTAAGGAAAAATCCTCTATATGTTCATTTATGTTTGCTAATGTTTTGTTGTGTATGCTTTTTCGATAAAGCACACAAAGAAAATTAGAAAATAAAAAGGAGTGGATTGAACGGGAGTTGGTAGTTTTATAAATTACTGTAACTAATTTTATTGTGTTTTGGGCCGGATTTGATCATTACTTCAACAACCTCATAATAGGAAAAAAAAAAAAAAAAAAAAAGGAAAAAGGATATAAAGACTAAAGTCTAAATGGATCGCTTGATTAAATGTTTGGGTAAATATGTGTCACATAACACATAACTAATATCCATTGCATATAATAAGTTAAATTTAAATTATCTATTAAATACATAAGTATCGAATATATGAAGACTACTTCACTTATTTTCAGGTCTTTCTTATAAGAAAAAGATTTGATATAACAACCATCTTATTATTATTAATATTTTTTTCAAAAAAATCTTAACTTTCTGTCCCATTTATATACTATAAATAAGTAACTTTTCTATGCATATAGTGTTGTACTACATGCTTTGGATGCTTTTAAAAAAAAGGCCAATTGGATTTTAACACCTTTAACTTTGAAGAATTGGCCGATAACACCCGCAACTAACACTTTGATCTGTGACACCCCAAACTTTTAATTTTGTTTGTCATTTCACCACTCAGTTAAAAAATGACTAACTGAGTTAGTCTTCCATCCTAGCTGACATCCTACGTGGACTATTTTTGCCGATGTGGCACATTCATGGGTATAAAACCCATGTTCTTCTTCGATTATAACCCTGCATCATCTAATCTGAACCTGTCTTGAACAAAGCTGAGCCACCACATTCCTCCGCAACAGTCGCCGTCGGACCACCTCCATGTCGCCGCTGTCGCCGTTAATCATCATCATCTTCAACTGTCAGAACCCATCGGATAAAGTCCATGTCGCCGTTAATCATCATCATCTTCAACTGACAAAGACCGCCGGGCCGAGTCTCCGACTGCCGGACTGAGTCTCGGACCGCCGCTGCCACTGTTGCCGGTGTCGGAGAAGACGACCGGAGCTTCTCTCTCTTATGTTTTCTCCTCTCTCTTCTGTTTCCTCCTCTCTCTCTCTCTCTCTCCTGATCTATTCGTCACTCACCACCACCCGACAGTGGTGGTGGTGCTCTGTTTTGATGAAGCTAAAAATTGGGGGCGTGTTCCACCGGGAAACATCTCGATCGACAACAGGAACGACGGTCGGCACCTCCTGGACTCGTCGCCGGAACCTCCGGTCACCGGAGATGAGGGCGAAACAGAGGCAGGGTGTAGGTGTGCAGGTGGTTGTCGGCTAAAACGTGATTTTGGGGGTGCTGTGGGGGGTGTTTGGCGGAGAGGGTGAGACGCCGGAGCGCCGGTGATACGGCTCCGGTCATCGGAGCTCGTGAGGATGAGAGAGAGGCAGAGAAATGTTGTTGGCTGCAAGTGGTTGCAAGTTTATGATTTAGTGTTTTCTCCAAATGTTGCAAATGAAGTGAGGTTTATACCCATGAATGTGCCACATCGGCAAAAATAGTCCACGTAGGATGCCAGCTAGGATGGAAGACTAACTCAGTTAGTCATTTTTTAACTGAGTGGTGAAATGACAAACAAAATTAAAAGTTTGGGGTGTCACAGAACAAAGTGTCAGTTGCGAGTGTTATCGGCCAATTCTTCAAAGTTAAAGGTGTTAAAATCCAATTGGCAAAAAAAAAGGTTGAAATTTTAGTTTTAACCTAAATCTTTAAATCTTATACAATTTTAACTTTACAAAATTGTAACATTTTACTTTAAAGTCAAAATTTTCTTATTTTACAATTTAACTTTACAACTTTTTTACATTCAACTTTGTTCTACAAAAAAAGGTTGAAATTTTAGTTTTAACCTAAGTCTTTAAATCTTTTACAATTTTAACTTTACAAAATTGTAACATTTTACTTTAAAGTCAAAATTTTCTTATTTTACAATTGAGTAAATTGCCATTTTAGTCCCTGAGTTTTGTCCAAATTTGTCATTTTAGTCCAAATAGTTTTTTTTTCGCCTGTGGGTCCCTGACTTTTTCATTTTGTTGCCATTTTGATCATTTTGTCTAACTCCATCCAAAAACCCAGTTTGTAACAGGGGTATTTTGGGGATTTCCTTAAAAAATGTTTTCAGTTGCCATTTTGATCCAATTCCAAAAAATCAAAAAAATTCCAAAAAATCAAAAAAATTCCAAAAAAATCTAAAAATAAAAAAAAATTCTAAAAAATCATAAAAATTCTAAAAAATTCTAAAAAATCTAAAAATCAAAAAAATTCTAAAAAATCATAAAAATTCTAAAAAATCCAAAAATCATTAAATGTTTCGGCACGAACCGTTTCGACCCGTACCGTTTCGAACCGAACCGTTTCGACCCGTACCGTATCGAACCGAACCGTTTCGACGCGAACCGTTTCGAGCCGAACCGTTTCGACGCGAACCGTTTCGAGCCGAACCGTTTCGACGCGAACCGTTTCGAGCCGAACCGTTTCGACGCGAACCGTTTCGACCCGTACCGTTTCGAACCCGAACCGTTTCGACGCGAACCGTTTCGACCCGTAACGTTTCGACCCGTACCGTTTCGACCGGTACCGTTTCGACCCGTACCGTTTCGACGCGAACCGTTTCGAGCCGAACCGTTTCGACGCGAACCGTTTCGACCTGTACCGTTTCGAACCCGAACCGTTTCGAGCAGAACCATTTCGACGTGAAGCGTTTCGACCCGTACCGTTTCGACCCGTACCGTTTCGAAGCGAAGCGTTTCGATCCGTACCGTTTTGACGCGAACCGTTTCGAACCGAACCGTTTCGACCCGTACCGTATCGAACCGAACCGTTTCGACGCGAACCGTTTCGAACCCGTACCGTATCGAACCGTACCGTTTCGACCCGTACCGTATCGAACCGAACCGTTTCGACCCGTACCGTTTCGAACCGTACCGTTTCGACGCGAACCTTTTCGAACCGAACCGTTTCGACGCGAACCGTTTCGAACCGAACCGTTTTGACGCGAACCGTTTCGAACCGAACCGTTTTTTTGATTTTTAGATTTTTTTGAATTTTTTAGATTTTTTATGATTTTTTAGAATTTTTTTGATTTTTAGATTTTTTGGAATTTTTTTGATTTTTTGGAATTGGATCAAAATGGCAACTGAAAACATTAGTGATTATGTACAAACTGGGTTTTTGGATGGAGTTAGAGAAAATGATCAAAATGGCAACAAAATGGAAAAGTCAGGGACCCACAGGCGAAAAAAAAACTATTTGGACTAAAATGACAAATTTGGACAAAACTCAGGGACTAAAATGGCAATTTACTCTTTACAATTTAACTTTACAACTTTTTTACATTCAACTTTGTTCTCTTATACTTTTCATCTTTCGCAAATTTTCGTTTTAAGTTTCGTACTAAATTTTGTGAGTTACCACAAAGCAACGTGTGTGTGGTTCAACGTTTTTACGTTTCGTTCATAATTTTGGAACATCCATGTGTAGTTCAAGGTTTTACATCTATTGTTTTTCATTTCATAGGTTTGTCGCAACGCGTGAGTCATTGATCGACTTTGTTATTTTTTATATGTCCTGTCTTTCGGTTTCTTGCAATTTTAACCTCACAAAAATATTTTTTTACCTTTTTAACCCAAAACTGTTTATCTTTTGGAATTGAACCTCATAACGTTTTTACTTTCAACTTTGGTCTACTATACTTTTCATCCATCCCAAATTTTCGTTTACGTTTCGTACTAAATTATGCGAGTTAACACGGCGCAACATGAGTGTGTGATTCAACCTTTATACGTTTTGTTCATAATTTTGCGAGTTAACACGACGCAACGCCCATGTGTTGTTCAATGTTTTTAGGTCTATTTTTCTCATTTGACAGGTTCGTCACAACACATGGATCCTAGATTGACTTAGTTATTTTTTTAAATGTTCTACATTTCGATCCATCGCTTCGTTTTAACATGCCACAACTTCAGCGTTGATGGTTGCTGACGGTTATGTGGCATTGGTGCTATTTCACATATACTTTTACGCCCCCGCAGCAATGCGCGGGTACTTAATTCTAGTTTCTAATAATAAATAATAAAAACATGTGAAAATAGTTAATTTAACTTTTTAAAAAGAGTAAATTACAAAGTTCGTCTTTTATGTATGTCATTTATTACAAAGTATGTCATTTATCTTTAATAAGCTCAGAAAACATGCTTAATGTTTGCAAATCCTTACATGTTACGTCCTTTAGTCCTAATCCAGTTACTTTTCATGGTTAAATTTGACTAAGTCAGCCCCACATAAGGGTATTTTGGTCATTTTATCATAAATATTAAAATAAATAATAAAAAAATTATATATATATATATACATACAACTCTCTCTCTCTCTCACATCACACATCAGCTCTCTCTCTCACACATAAACACCTCTCTCTCTCTCTCTCTCTCAACACACACCAGCTCTCTCTCTCTCTCTAATCGCCGGACCACCACCACCGGACCGACAACCACCGCCATACACCTCACCAGACCGACCACCACCGCCATACACCTCACCGGACCACCACCACCTCCACACCCCCACCGTTGGACTCCAAAACGATTATACTTCAACGAAACGGTTACTTTGAGTCGGTTAGTTATCGGAGACACTCAAACGGCCACTTTGTTCCTCGCCGCCGCCTCTCCGCCGTACGCCGCCGCACATTAAGGATGCCATCATCGCAGTTAAGGATGTCATCATCGCAGTTAATCGCCACCGTATGCGGTCTTCGTTCTACTGCCCTCTTTTCTCTCTCTCTAATCGGATCGAATAGGTGGTGGTTGTGGGGAGATTTGTAGTTTGAATCCGGATTTGGGGTTTGTTTGGGGTTAGTAGCTTAAATGTAGATTAGGGTTTGAATTTTGTGGTGGTGTTCAGATCTGTACATATTCAGATCTGAATATACAGGTTGGGGTTGGGCGGTGGTGGAGGTTTGTGCAGCGGTGGTGATGATGGAGCTATGGCGGTTGACGGTGGTGATGGTGTTGGTGATAGTGGTGCGCGTGTGTGAGAGAGAGAGAGGGGAGGGGGGAGAGATCTGGTTTGGAACAGAGCTTTTGAGTGAGATGAGTAAGCTCCTCAATAAGCTTGATGATTTGATTGCCGGAAAACTGGTTTGAAACTTGCCGGAAAACTGGTTTGGAGCAGATTAAAGTTGCAGGTGAAGTGGTGGTGGTGGCGGTGGCAGCTGGGTTGTGGTGGTGGGGTTAGGATAGTTAGAGAGAGAAGGAGAAACATTTAGTCTGTATATATTTATTGTTTTTGATGATTATTTATTTTAATATTTATGATAAAATGACCAAAATACCCTTATGTGGGGCTGACTTGGTCAAATTTAACCATGAAAAGTAACTGGATTAGGACTAAAGGACGTAACATGTAAGGATTTGCAAACATTAAGTATGTTTTGTGAGCTTATTAAAGATAAAGGACATACTTTGTAATAAATGACATACATAAAGGACGAACTTTGTAATTTACTCTTTTAAAAATCAAACTAACTATTGATCAACAAACTTATCTAATTATTCAAAAATCAAACTAACAACCAAATAATAATAATAAACCAATAATATGAAAACGGATAATCCTATTATATCTCCTAAAATACCTCTAACAGCATGTAACCCTCAAAGGATTTATATAAATAATGTCATCCCTCATTACTTTTGTATCTCTTCGGTACATGATCAAAGAAATTTGTGCATGGTATGAATATGTGATGAGTTTTAACTGTCATTTGTTTGCTTTTATGGTGTTCTCTATTGAGATTTAACCATTTTTGCTGCTTGTGATTCACCAAATAAACATGTTAAACTGTTTCATTGTATGCTTTAATATCTGTAAGTCGTATCATAAATAATTAAATATAATGTGACATTAGCAGTAGATTTAACTGAGCGTATATAGTCATGATATACGTAAATCTTTGGTCGCGTATTTGCTTTCACTCTAGTAAATATTTTCATTGTATAGGCAATATAAGACATAGGCGAATATATACAAGGTATCATCATATCAATATCAGTCATTATTGATAAGAAAAAGTCTGATACGCGAGTAAAAGTATTTGCTAAATGAGTTATTAGTCTATGATATGGTTATTATTCTTTTCATATTTTTCTCTATACATTATATCAATAGGTTTAAATTTCTTGAAATATTTTGATCATGTGACAAAAATGCAAACTGATGACAGTTAAAGTTAAAACTCACCATATAGTTACAATGTTCAGCATATGCAAATTTCTTGAACTACAATAGCTCCGTCAACGACAATAAATATCCTGATGAATGAACACCGGAATTTGCTTAATCTCCGTTCAAAGCTCTCGTTCGATTGTATACCTGAGATGGATACAATAATGATAAAAATGCCCTTTCAAACAATAAAGTCTAAAGAATCAGTATGCATACAAATTGGAGCGGTCTTCATATGCTATAAGCTCAACCCGATTCACATAATTGCGGAAAATAGTTTATTGGTTGATTTGAAGCAGAAAACAAATGGATCAAACTTCAAGTTCATTATATGGCAATCTGAGGTGGTAATATGTATCTGTTTTACTTATGAATGGGTCAATGTGTTACGTTTTATCTCTATCAAGTCAAATCTAAAGATTAAACTAAAAAATAACTAATATCCTTCGGGATTACAAACAAGTTAATTTACTTTTTGATACAATCTCATTATGTCGTCTTTTAAGCATAGTAACCATGACTTGAATATTCCAGTGTTTTACAGGTTTTTTGCAAACTTGTAATGTTTGAAGAACCGGTTCTCAAGTTGGAACGTGGAACGAATCTTGTTCCAACTTGAGAACCGGTTCTTCAAACATCACAAGTTTGCAAAGAACCTGTAAAACACTAGAATATTCAAGTCATGGTTACTACGCTTAAAAGACGACATAATGAGCTTGTATCAACCAGTACATTTACTTGTTGATACTACCGGAAGAATATTAGTTCTCTATTTGTTTAATTTTTTCCATTTGACTTGATATAGATAAAACATAGCCCAGTTGACCCGTTCATATGTAAAACATATACATATTGCCACCTCGGATTACCATGTTATGAATTTGAAATTTGATCCATTTGTTTCACTGCTTCAAATCGACAAATAAATTATTCTGCATTTATGTGAACTCAGTTGAGGTTCTAGCATATGAAGACCGCTTCAATTTGTATGCATATTGTTTTTTTAGACTTTATTGTTTCAAACTGCATTTTTGTCATTATTGTATACATCTCGGTTATGCGATTAGAAGAAAGTTTGGAATAGAGATTAAGCAATTTCCTACGTTCATTTGTGATAATCGATCGTCTTTTTGACCTGGAATCCAGTGAGAAAGAAATGGAACTATGCAGTTAATGCGGTAGAATATCAAATATCCGTCAAGGACCGATATTTGAGATATAGGTTATCTCAATGAGATATCGGTAATTTTAATATCAGCAGAATTTATATATATAGCAATTTAACACTTAACAATTCAGTGACGTATCAGTCAAATATGGGTTATATGTAGGTTATATTGGTCAAATATCGGTCAATAATGCCGATAATAGCAAAGCAATATGGGATTATTTCACTTCCAAGTCCAACCGACTGTATTGACCAAAGAAAAGGGCGACTTCGACAAACAACATACAAGTCAAAATAGTCAAGATACTGTCTTTATCCGCGACACAAATTAAGCAGCAAACTGAACTGAACAATCTCTATCACAAACAAGTACAACAAACTGCCAAAGTTAAAGACTGAATTTAATTTATAGGTCGGGTTCTATTAATACGATACTTTTGAAGAAAGTTTGATATCGGATATAAATTTCTGAATGCAAATGCTCGAATCTGATGCACGTTCATGAAGAAATCATGTTGAACTGGAATCTGGAGAGCTGTTGAGGAATAGTTGAAATTACTGGTCCATATCTCTGCACATAAAAAGATTGACCATATGTTAAGCACAATGATGTTTGTTACCCATGTTTTTTTAAAATTTTAGACTTTCTATGTGAATTAATTTATTTTTATCTGATATATATTTTGTACATTTATTTCTTTTAATGTCTCGAGTCTCGATTCCGTTCTTTTAAACTTTGATGATTATTAAACACAGGTCTAAAATACCATTCCAAACTGACAAAATAAGAAACCGTGCGGTCCTAAATGAATAGCAAAAACTTATGGAAAGAGCAAACAAGCCTTTTTAACTTGAAATACTTCAAAAACAAGTATTTACCTGAACATTATCGTAAAGCTCAAAGAGTGGTACAGCAAGAAGTTTCAGATTTTTGGGCACTGCAAAGTACTCTCTTTCCGATAAGTGAACGACATAAAGCTTCTTGCATTCCTGAATTGAATAAAAATGTAGTGAAGGAGCAAAATGACGATAAGTTAGAAAAATCAGGGAGGAAAATGACTATATTTAAACTATTGGGGCAAACCGTTAAAATGACCAAATCACATAGAGTGGAAGTTATAATTTAAAGTGGTACTACTCATAATTTAATTATCACAATAAAATCTATAAAAATTTATATAGAAATATGAAGAAATTTCAGACTCTTCTTAAAACGTTAACAAGCGAAAGTTATGACAGAAAGTCAAATTTGTAAAAAACTAAATGGGTAGAGAGAGGCATATCTATTATACATAGGGGTGTTCACGAACCGATCCGATCCGAGCGAGGGTCTGCTCGAGATCGGTTCGAATTACAACCGATCGGATCGGTTCGGTTCGAATTTATAAAACCGAGCATAAAAGTGGTGCTCGAGATCGGTTCGAATTTAAATCAATCGGATCGATTCGATCGGTTTCGCTCGGTTTATCTCAACACCTAAATTAACAAATGTGCATCAACAACAAAAACTGAATCAAAAGCAATACATAATTGAAATAGATAAGTAAAACATGTCCAACCTTTCTAGGCTGCATTAAACTAAATCAAAAGCAATACATAATTGAAATCAAGATCCTAAAAATGTTCTTAACAATATCGAATCCAAAGCATAAAATATAGTGCGAAACACAAATTGAAATCTAGCTCAAAAGCCATGAACATCTTAAAGCTTGGTCATCTCCATCAACATCTTCTTAAAGCTTGGTCATCTCCATCCACAAAATGTGGATGCACATCCGAATAATTTTTTCTCTTTTTTGAACCAGCACCTCCGGTCGCTGTATCATCCATATCGGCAACACCCGATTCATCATTTATTGGGTCGTCCTCTCCATCAGTCAAGTCAACATGAGCAGCCGGATTCTCGTTTGATTCTTTACAAGAAGACATCCTACCAAAACAGAAACGAAACAATATAAAGATTCTAACACTAATGCATATATTAGTCATATGACTGGATCCATAAACCACATTCAGTTGCCTTAAGAGTAAACAACATCAACATGGCAATGAAGCAATATGGTTTCAGACACAAATTATGCATATGTACAAGAAAATGGCAGCTGCAAGAAATTTGTGATCTGTACAAATAACACCTAAAGATTAAAAAAAATGTCATTCACAAAAAAGTTGAAAAACAAAAACAGCTGAAAAAATTCTGAAGAGTTGAAGCATCTTTGAGGCTTTCGGGTATGGTACCCATTATGTTAGCATTAACAGCTGAAAAATTCTGAAGAGTTGAAGCATCTTTGAGGCTTTCGGGTATGACCCATTTAGCAAACATGTTGTTATCAAGTTCTAAAGAATCATAAACTACATCTACAGATCATAAATCATAACCATCAATCGAATGGTAAAAACTTTCAATGTTAACTTCCTGCAACAATCAATCAAATAAACGAATAACAATCGTACATACCTAATACAAAATTACTCAAGCGTACTATCTTAAAATCACAAGGCTTCAATAATCAATAACATATGAACAATAAACGAATAACAATCGTACATACCTAATACAAAATAAACGAATAACAATCGTACATACCCAATCTGGTTGTCGGAGTCGTCGGAGTCGTCGCCATCATCACCTTTATCGCTTAAACAGAAACAGAAACAGAAACAGATCATCATTAAACAGCTTATAAACAGAAACAAAAACAGATTATCGCTTAAACAGGTTGAAACATTCAACAAGCTTGAAACATACCGATTGTATGTGATTGTCCGCTGCGTGTGAGTGTGAGAGTGGACCGGACGGTGACTGGATTGTATGTGATTGTCCGCTGCGTGTGAGTTGAGAGCGGCGAGTAATGTTTAGGACTTTAGGGTTAGATAACTGATAAGATTTGTATATTGAGTAGTATAGATTTAGGTTATTTCATAAGATGGGCTAACTATTTGGGCTTTTATATTTGGTTGGGCTATTATATTTTTTTTTTGGGTTTTAATCTATAATATATATATTTATATATGTGTATATATATATTAATTATTAATAAAAATAATTCGAGCGAAACCGAGCGATCGTCGAGCGAGCGGAGCCTTGCTCGTGCTCGGATTGAATTTGAATCGAACCGATCCGATCGGCTCATTTACAAACTGAGCGGGAATCGAACGAGCATTTTTCGATCATTTTTCGAGCGATCGTCGAGCGATCTTCGATCGTCGAGCAGTTTGGACAGCCCTAATTATACAAGGTTAATACATACGCAATATGTGTCACGAAAAATATATGGCGTAAACCCTAAATATTTCCATTTTGTATGCGAATAATAATACATATATACACGAAAAATAATATGTACGTGAATAATAATACATAGGATTCTATACGCGAAAAATAATACATACGCAATATGGTGTCACGTATTACATTAGACTAAGTCTTTATTGATCGAAAAAAGTCTAATACACGAGTAAAGTTAAAGGCTAAATAAGTGGTTTGTTTGACATAATATATATAACACACCTAAGAAAATAGTTATTTCATTGTTTTTTCTATATATTAGACCATAAGGCCAAAATTTACTACTGAATTGTTGTGAACTTGTGATGATGTGGCAGGTAGTAGAATTCAATTATATGCATTTTTAATACTATGTAATACATTAATATATACAAAGGTGTAATTACAATTTACACCATGGTTAAAAAAAATTAAGTTATTTGTAGCTAGACGTAAATTCACGGTTAACCGACCCACAACTGACCCGCTGTAACCTTCAAAACCGATTTGCAATAACCACTATAACCAGTCAGTTATGGTTATAGTTTTTGGCTAAAACCAACCCATGCACACTCCTAATACCCATCAGTGTTGAGACGATGATGAATGGAAGATATGACCCTGATGTGTAAATTGTTTATATTTTGAAAACACCAAATTCAAAAGATCTCGCTTACTCAATTACAAACAATCAGTAAGTGCACCGGTCGTTATATAGTCAAGTCGGTAAGACCGAGATCAATCCAAGGACACAATGTAGCGACTCTTGATACTAAACCTCTATCGAGTTCTAGCCTAATGATGTTTAGTAGGTGAATGTCAATTTACTAACTACTAAAACTAATTTAAAATGCAAATCACGCAAACAAGCAATCAAACAACGATTATCAGTGAAATCAGATAATGAGAAAGTAGCTACCTATGCAAGAATCATGTTAGCTAGCTCACAGCTCTCGTGATTGGATAATTGGGATTTGGCAACCGTGATCTTAAAATACACTACCTAGGCCTGAACTGGTTGTCGAATCACTTTCCAAACATGACACAATCTAGTATCCAGGGAAGTGTGTAAACTTATTAATCTTGGGTTTAGATCACCTATCGGTCTCTCTAACAAATGCTAAGGTATCCTAAATCTGGATATCCTCTCGGTTCCACCGGAAACAATACACCCGGATGTGTAAGGGATGCAAGGGGTAGTGATTTTAACAGGTTTCTAACACAGGATGCAAACTATCGAGACACACTAGGGGTGACTCACTCCCGTGCAGACCACAGGCCCAAATATCTAAAAAACTAGACAACCCAACATCTAATATCTTTTTGTACATAAAGATAAAAGAATGTTAAATTACCGAATAACTTAATTACTTGTTCCTAGGGTTTACTACGTCTAGCAACCGCAAGATATATATCGAAAAAGTCTATAAAAATCACCAAACCCTAGATCGTCAACACGCAATCAATCAACTAGAGTTAAGTGGAACATGTAATAACATCAGATATTAAGCACACATATACAAAAGAAACCTCATTAGAAACACTTTTACCAAAGCATTAGCTAAATCATCAATTATCCAAATCGAAAACCGTTTGCAAGTCAATAATCATTATAAGCCTAGGTAGCTATAAGAAACTTAGCTACTCATGTTCAAAACAAACGCATAGCAAGTTCAAAGCAAATAATTCAGTAAACTTGTTCACAAGTTCAAGTTCAAAGTCAAATCAAAAGTATGAAAACATAGACAAACCGAAAGCACTTGAATTAAACCAACACGCTTTTTACTCGACGTCGCGTTGCGATGGGAAGCGTGGTCATGGCTCGCGACACCCGATCTCAACAAATTGCCTATTTAGTCATGTGGTGGCGGCTTTGTAAATATGTTGAACTTTTATCCAAGCTAGGTGTGTCGCGATGGGCTCTCTCCCATTCTATCGCAACGCGCCAACATCCGTTTTGGTCAGAATATTGTTTTCTTCTTCCTGATTCACCCGTGTGCTCGTTTCTTCTCCATTTTAGCTCGTATAAGCTCCATTTGCACACGTTCACCTATAAAATTCAACATAATCTAAGTACAAGCTAATAAAAACCAAAAACAACTCAAAAACTATTTAAAACCTATGCAAAATACATGGATAAGTGGATGTATTTTTTCAACACATCTGACCCGAAACCAAAGACTAGTGCTTTTAGATTTGGGTCAACGTATGTCAGCGGTGGAGTACCGGTCAATCCTTAAGTACCGTTTGATGATCCCCATCTTCCCGAATGATGAAACTTGCCCAGTCTGCCGTAAAGCATGCCTGGATAAATACGGGGAGCATGCGTTACACTGTAGAGAGTTGCTGGGGTTTAAGTATCGCCATGACTTTGTTCGAGACGCGTTAATGGATATTCTCAGACGAGCAGGGATCTCGACAAAGAAAGAGGCACCGGTTAATTTTCTTACAGATCCGTCGGAGGGGAGATCCACCCTACACCCGACTAACGTGCTAGTTTTTGGTTGTGGGAAAATGGGTTTGTGGCGGGGCAAGTGGTATTGAAAGCAGAATCGAAGAAGGTGGAAAAGCACGCGAAAGCTTGTGAGGATAATCAGCATGCCTTTGTCCCCCTGGCGTTTGACACGTTCGGCTCCTTGGCGCCGGAGGCAGTTCGGTTCTTGTTTAGAGTTCAGCGTGTGGTCCACAGCAACTTTTCGACCCCTCAGGGGCGAGTCTTTGTTTTTAGTAGATTAGGGTTTTCTATTCAGAAAGGGATGGCGGCGCAGTTTGTTGCTCGTCTACCTGCTATCCTTATGTAATTTGCCCTGATGATTGAAATGAAATATTGGTTCTAAAGTCAAAAAAAAAAAAATTTAAATTAAATTTGGCTTTCCACCACCAGTTAGATAAAATGGCTAGATTGGTATTTTTTAAAGAACCGAGTCCATGCCACTCGCTTCCTTAAGGGTGAAGGGAGTGGTTAAACAGGTGAAAGTGACAAACTTTAAAATGGACCAATCAGAGAGTGCCACGTCAGAGAGGAGAAAAAGTTTAAACTTTGCTGAAAAGTGTTGGCAATGGTTTAGACAGTTGAAAGTGGCAAACTTTTTTTTTTGTTTTTAAAAATTATCTGTTAAATAAAAACAATAAAGCATCAAATTAATTAAAAAAAAAATAATTACATTAAAATGAAACTAATAAAAAAAATTCATAGAAATAACCTCACTAAAACAACGCAACGACTAAAAAAATTAAAAATCGCACGGCCATCCATACTTTGCGGCTATCTCGCGTTTTCGTGCGAGCGTGATCTCCAACATTGCTGGGCGAACATTGTCGTGAGGCCGGTTGTACGTCTCCAAGTCCTTGTCGAATTTAGCCTGGCGCATATTTTCTTCTTGTTTCTCGGCCAACGCCAAATATCTTTCCTCTCGCACCCTTTTGATATCCATCAACTATTTTTTCATCGCCCTATATTCTTCAAATTTAGTGGTTATGTCTCTTGGATCGTCGCTTGAAGAAGGGGCGGCTTTGGTTTTTTTATCCCTCCTCTTTTGTCTTCGTGGAGAGGGATCCACGTTCATGTCGGGGATAGTTTGATGGCCACTCGTGAACTCGGCATTCGGTGTATCCGGATGGTAATTACCCGAGTCCGACGACTTTCTTTTTGAACTCGAGCCCGAGCTTTCGTCTTCACCCAACAACGGAACTTGGCTATATTTTTCTTGACTTCGGACGACCTCCCACGCCGCCATATGAGCAAACTCATGATGTTCTTTTTCCTTGTAATCCTTAAACGCTTGCTTCAAGACCCAAGAATCGTCGGATCCGCTTGGACGTAAACGGTCCTAAAATAATAAATTACAGAAAAAAATAAGTATTTTTTTTGGGTAAAAATTAAACGTATGAATATTAAATAGTTTACCGCTTGCTGATAAAACCCGTTGAATGTTTTCAACTTTCCGTGCATGGTAATCATCTTGGAGCGGACCTGATGATGGGTTCGGCTGCTTCCTCCGATCGTGTTGTTGAAGTGCTTAAGAACTTTGCCCCAAAAACTATTCTTCTTTTGTTGGTTGCCTTTTCTTTTGTCTAAGGTGCAATGAACCCAAGCCTTGGCCAATGCCTCCTCTTGTATAGGAGTCCAATTTTCCCGTTTCGCTTTACCACTCTTCCCTCTCGGCTCGTTTGCGGGTTCTTCTTGATGGTGGCGTTCGTCTTCGTCATCATATTGCTCTTGAGTTTCCGCCACAAATTCTTCGTCGTCTTCATCTTCCACATCTTCATCCCTCGGCAGTTGTGAGGATGGGGTTTGAAAACCAAACGGGTCAAAAGTGTTTTGGTCGTCTAGGGAATCATAAATATTTGGAGCAACCGTGGTCGGACCCTGTGGAAAATAGTTATGCGGCGAAAAATTTGGATGGGGTTGGGTGTTGAACCCGTAAGTCGGTTACATGCCTTGGCTATAAAAAAATGGAGGTTGGCTATGTGTGGCGAAGCCTAGTTGCGGATGATACGGCGGAGTTGAACCACTCGAGCCGCCCCGTTGAGTTGGCACACTCGTCCTCGAGCCAACCCGTTTAGTTGCCTTGCCATCGCGTTTGCTTGAGCCTTCCATTTGCAAATATTGGGTCAAAAAACTTGGGTGAAAGTTTGGAAAAGAGAAGATGTGGTTGAGAAAGTTTGGAGAAAATTGGGTGTAAAAATTTTGATTTATAATAAAAAGTCTAATTTTTTTTTATTAAAAACGGCAATAATGCCGTTACACACACACACCCCAATGTTTAATGTTTGTCCTCTTCTCCTTTGTCGATCGGTGAGTACATACCGATTGTTTTGTTTGGCGCGCGGTAAACAAGGGAGGGCGGCGGTGTTACCGCTCGACTTTCTCCTTTGCCGAGTGGTTTCCCGCACCACTCCCTTCACCCTAAGGGCAGTCACCCTTTTCTAGGTGACCAAATTATTTTTTTTTTCATGGGTTATTGCATATGTATAGTATGAAACAATTCACTAAATTGCCTTATGGATAATCGGGGCAAAATCATTATGTAAAAATTTAATTTGGTATTTGAGGAAAAATCCTCTATATATTCATTTATGTTTGCTAATGTTTTGTTGTGTATGCTTTTTCGATAAAGCACACAAAGAAAATAAAAAGGAGTGGATTGAACGGGAGTTGGTAGTTTTATAAATTACTGTAACTAATTTTATTGTGTTTTGGGCCGGGTTTGATCATTACTTCAACAACCTCATAATAGGAAAAAAGGATATAAAGACTAAATGGATTGCTTGATTAAATGTTTGGGTAAATATGTGTCACGTAACACACAACTAACATCCATTGCATATAATAAGTTCAATTTTTATACAAGAGTTAAATGCTATTTTTGTCTATGTGGTTTGGGCCATTTTGTCAGTTTAGTCCAAATGTTTTATTTTTCGCTTGTGGGTCCAAAAAGTTTTCACCGTTGCCATTTTACACTGGGTTAACTTCATTCATTTTTTTTGTTATCGATAAGGGCAATTCGGTCATTTTATATGGCCAAATTGTCCTAGTTAACAGAGTTACATATAAAATGACCAAATTGCCCTTCTTGTTAATAGAAAAAATTGATGAAGTTAAACCAGTGGACTAAAATGGCAACGGTGAAACATTTTTGGACCCACAAACGAAAAATGAAACATTTGAACTAAACTGACAAAATAGCCCAAACCACATGGACTAAAATAACATTTAGTTCTTTATATAATCTATTAAGTATGTAAGTATCAAATATATGAAGACTACTTCACTTGTATTCAGGTGAAAAAGATTTTGATATAACAACCTTCCTTCAAAAAATGCGTATTCTAATTTAAAATAACAAAGGCGTGTGAAAATAGTTAAACAATGGAGGTAATTGATATTGTGCTATTAAAGTGGTGATTAATCCGATTACATGGTCCTTACATTTTAAAAATCAAACTAACTATTGATAACAAACTTATCTAATTACTTTACCCAAAACAAACTTATCTAATTATTCAAAAATCAAACTAACAACCAAATAATAATAAACCAATAATAATCGCGGATGTGAAGGCGCTTAGTTTTCTTTGGTTCAATAGTCGTTGTAAGGGTTATGACGTTAAATGGGAGGGTTGGCGCTCTTTCCTTTTTGATGTTATGTAAGTGATTGTTTGTGTGGCTATCTCTGCCTTGGAGATTGGCCGGTGTTTTTTTTTTTATTGAAAGTTGCCTTCCAAAAAAAAATAAACCAATAATATGAAAACAGATAATCCTATTATATCTCCTAAAATACCTCTAACAGCATGTAACCCTCAAAGGATTTATATAAATCATGTCATCCCTCATAAATCACTTACTTTTGTATCTCTTCGGTACATGATCAAAGAAATTTGTGCATCCTGAATATGTGATGAGTTTTCACTTTTAACTGTCATTTGTTTGCTTTTATGGTGTTCTCTATTTAGATTTAACCATTTTTGCTGCTTGTGATTCACCGAATAAACGTGTTAAATTGTTTCATTGTATGCTTTAATATCTATAAGTCGTATCATAAACAGGGGCGGACCTACCCTATAGGGTGGGTGGGCGGCCGCACCCCTTGAAAAAAATAATTTTAGTGGTATTTTCTACGAAAAATCCTGACCGCACCCCTTGGAAATTTTCGCCCGCACCCCTTGGAAATTTTTGTCCACACCCATTGGAAAATTCCCATCGCACCCCTTGGAAATTTTCATCCGCACCCCTTAGAAAAAATGTTAGGAATTTATATAAAAAAATTATGAACACGGATTGAAACCCGACCCAATTATGTAAACAAGTTAGCCCACTAAGTCTTTTAATAAAACTTGAACTCATTCCATCAAGCCTAATAAGTTAATAAAATTCAAACCCAACCCAAATATATCTTTAATTAAACAAAATCCCAGTTTACAAAAAAACCCAATCAACTGCGAGCTTTGTGCGACTCCCAGCCTTCCTCTGCCTCACCTCACTGCCAGCGGCCTGCGGCACCCCGACCCCAGACGACGACTGCAAAATTCCGTCCACAAACAGTGTAATTCCAACCACGAACAAGTAATCTTTCAATTAATCACATAAACGGCTACACTTGATTAACAAGTGGCTCATTTGTGAATATAAAACCATAAAAGGTTATTTAGAAACTTATTTTAGTTATGATAATACTTCCAGTCCTTTCAAAATCAAAGTTTTTGATTTTTCGAAAAATTAATCCCTTAAATTCCACATTGGACTTTATAAGGGTTTATTACACGTGTCAATACATCATTGGACGTGATTTTACGAGGTGTTACAGTTATGATTTGACGAGGTCGGTGACGGAGATGCGGTTTCTGATGAAGGTGTTACATTGGGGGGTTTTTGATATTTTTGGTTTTGGGGATTTTTGGGGGTTTTTGATTTGGTATTTAGGTTTTTTATTTTTGGGGGTTTTTGATGCAAGTAGCACTGAGCAGAGGAGGTGGAGGTGGAGGTGGAGGGTGGTGGCGGTGGCGGTGGCGGTGGCGGTGGCGGTGGAGGGTGCTGGTGGTGGTGATGGGTGGTGGTGATGGAGGTTATATATATATAGTTAAAATAATAATAATAATTTTAATTATTTTGTTTTATTTTTTAAATACTATTAAATAAATGAGGTAAAAAGACTAAAATGCCCTCATGTGCCTTGCACATGATCAGTTTTAACCAAAAAATCTAATTGGGTTTGGCCTAAAGGACATAACGTGCAAGATTTGCAAACATTAAGGACAAAACTCATCAATTTTAAAGACAAAGGACAGCGCCTGCAATTTGGGACAAACATAAAAGACAAAACTTGTAATTTACTCTAAAAATAATAATAATAATAATAAAAGATCACCATAATATAATACTTGGCAAATGCTATCTCATATTATTCACTAAAATCGTTCAACTTTCATGAATAAAAATAAGAAAACTTGCATATTTATCCAATTAAACATGGTGAGACAAAATAAAGGGGCTTTAAGGGCGTGTTTGGGATTCCTTTTCCACCTCTCCTTCTTTAAAAGTCCTTTTCAAAACAATAAGCTAGAGATTCTTACTTCTCCATTTTGACTTATTGAAGGCATAATTGGAGCTAAAAGGACTTCTCAGTGCATGTTTGGGATTCCTTTTCTATTCAAAAGGACTTCTCAATACATGTTTGGGATTCCTTCTCCTTATCAAAAGGACTTTTGGGGCTAAAAAGACTTTTGAAATGGAATCTCAAACACCCACGCTAAGATACAAACACTAACAATTAAAAGCATCCTTCTTTTGAAAAAGAGTGAACTGTATACATCATAGAACTTAAAATAATTGCCCACTATGCAAAAGCATCCTTCTTTACTAAAAGCCAAACAATTAAAAGCAATTAGTGTCGGCAACTTAATATAAAGTGATACACGTTCATATGAATAATAATAATCTATTACTCCATTATGAAAAGGAATATTAATGATAATTGGTTAAAATAATGCTCTTTCTTATCTCCACTCATATCTTTGTATCTAACCAGATCACTCCCATCTTCTCTCCACTCATCTTATTTACCTACATACATTCACATACCATACAAACCAAAAACTGCTCTCATTCCAATTTCCATTTTACCTCTTAAACACTGTCTGTTAACAATGGCTGAAGCCGCTGCTGCTGCCCTCGTCAAAGTCATTTTTGAGAAGCTAGCCGATGAAGCCTTCAAGAAATATGCTCGCTCTCAGAAAATTGATTCTGAGCTCAATGAACTGCAGAACACACTGTCCCATATCCAAGATCTGCTTAGTGATGCTTCTGACAGGGAAATAACTGAAAAATCTGTTAAACAATGGCTCAACAGTCTCCAACATCTGGCTTACGATATCGATGACGTACTTGACGAGGTGGCTACTGAAGCTATGCATCGTGAGCTGACCCCGGAATCAGAAGCAAGCACCAGCATGGTAAGAAAGCTCATCCCAACTTGCTGCACAAAGTTTTCGCTAAGTCATAGGCTGAGTCCCAAGTTAGACAGAATTACCACCCGGTTACAACATCTAGAAAAACAAAATCCTGGTTTGATTGTGAAAGGTGAAAAGCCAAAAATTAATACTAATAGAAGAAACGAAACCTCTTTGCTAGAATCTGATGTTGTTGGGAGAGAAGATGAGAAAAAGAGATTGCTCAACCAGCTGTTAGTAGGTGAATCATCTAAGGAAAACTTTAGCATCTTACCCATAGTTGGTTTGGGTGGAGTGGGAAAGACCACTCTGGCTAGAATATTGTATAACGATACGCGGGTGAAGGATCACTTTGAACTCATGGCTTGGGTTTGTGTTTCAGATGAGTTTGATGTATTCAAAATAAGTGAAACCATCTTTGAATGTGTGGCTACAGAAAACAAACAGTTTAAAGATGTAAATCAGCTTCAAATTGCTCTTAGAGAGCAATTTAAGGACAAACGATTTCTACTAGTACTTGATGATGTGTGGAATCAAAACTATGATGATTGGGAAATGCTAGTGCGTCCATTTCATTCTGGGGCTGCTGGAAGTAGGGTAATTATGACAACTCGCCAGCAGGATCTGCTAAAAAAGATAGGTTTTAATCATGTAGACAATCTCGAGAGTTTGTCGCATGAAGATGCTTTGTCTTTATTAGCTCTACATGCATTAGATGTAGATAACTTTGATTCGCACGAAACACTTAAACCACAAGCTGAAGGTATTGTGAAAAAGTGTGGTGGTTTGCCTTTAGCTTTAAAGGCAATTGGAAGGTTACTCAGAACAAAAACCCAGGGCGAAGAATGGGATGACGTGTTGAAAAGTAAGATATGGGATTTAGAAAATGCTGATGCAATTGTTCCAGCCCTAAGGCTAAGTTACCATGATCTTTCTGCTGATTTGAAGCGCTTGTTTGCATACTGCTCTTTGTTCCCAAAGGACTTTATGTTTGACAAGGAGGAGTTGATATTATTATGGATAGCTGAAGGGTATCTGAACGAGTCAACTGCAGACAAATCACCAGAACGGTTGGGCCATGAATATTTTGAGAAATTGCTATCAAGGTCCTTTTTTCAACCCGCACCTAATAGTGAATCGTTTTTTGTGATGCATGATCTCATGAACGATTTGGCCGCATTTGTTGCTGGAGAATATTTTTTAAGGTTTGAAAATCAGACGGAGATGGCAGAGGAAGCTTTAGCCAAGTACCGACATATGTCATTTATGCGTGAGGACTATGTAGGTTTCCAGAAGTTTGAGGCATTTCCAAGAGCAAGAAGTTTGAGAACCCTGTTAGCTGTATATGTTGGGGTAGAACAAAGCTGGAACAAGTTTTACATATCCAATAAAATTTTGGTTGACTTACTTCCTCAGCTAACACTGTTACGGGTTCTTTCTTTGAGCCGTTTTGACATAAGTGAGGTACCGGATTCCATTTGTAGTTTGGACCACTTGAGGTATCTTAATTTGTCTCGAACAAATATCTCAAAGTTACCTGAGAATGTTGGTAATCTTTACAATTTACAAACATTGATCGTTTTTGGTTGTGAGAGCTTGAGTACATTGCCTAAAAGCTTCCTAAAGCTCAAAAAATTGAGGCATTTTGACATCAGGGATACTCCGCATTTGAAGAAGCTGCCCTTGGGAATTGGTGAGTTAAAAAACTTACAAACTCTCCCCAAGGTCATCGTTGGAGGAGACGGTGACTTTGCAATAACCAAGCTTAAGGGATTAGAGAATTTACGTGGGGAACTTTCCATTGAAGGATTGCACAAAGTGCAAATCCCAATGCATGCAAGGGAGGCGAACCTATCTCAAAAAAGGCTTACTAAGTTAAAGCTGAAGTGGGGTGATGGTTCTCAGGGAGGAACACTTGAGAAGGAGGTTCTCACTGAGCTCAAGCCACACACTGATACGTTGAAACATTTTGGAGTTGAGTATTACGGGGGAGTAGAGTTTCCAGGTTGGGTCGGGGATCCCACTTTTCATCAATTGGTTCATGTGTCACTACGGGGTTGTAGAAAATGTACATCTCTACCGCCGCTTGGGCAGTTACCTTCACTTAAGGAGTTGTTGATTCAAGGAATGGATGATGTTAAAGTCATCAGTTTGGAGTTAAGTAGGAGTACTAATGTTACCTTCCCTTCACTTGAAATTCTAAGGTTTGAAGATATGTCTAGTTGGAAGGTATGGTCAACCAGTAGCGAGGTAATGTTTCCATGCCTTCGAGAGCTTCAAATAATCAAATGTCCCAATTTGATTGATGTCTCACTTGAAGCATTACCTTTGCTAAGAGTTTTAATAATAGCTGGATGTTGCGAAAGTGTGCTGAGAAGTCTGGCACAATCAGCTTCATCAAACACTAAATTGGAAATTAGATCGATTTTAGGGCTTACGGATGAGGTATGGAGAGGTGTCATAGTGAATTTTGGGGCGGTTGAAGAGCTATGCATACAAAATTGTAATGATATAAGATACCTATGGGAATCAGATGCAGAGGGAAGTAAAGTTCTTGTAAGTTTAAAGGAATTGGAGGTATTCGGATGTAAAAATTTGGTGAGTTTAGGAGAGAAAGAGGAGGATGAGGATAACATTGAGAGCAACTTCCTATCATCTCTTAGGATGTTGGATATACAATCATGTGAAAGTATGGAGCGTTTGTGTTGTCCAAATAGCATTGAGAGTTTACGTATCTATGGTTGTAGTTCAGTTAGACATGTCTCCTTCCCAAGAGCAACAACAACAGGTGGAGGAGGGCAGAATCTCAAGTCACTTACTATAGATATACATGGCTGTGAAAATCTAAAATCAATAAATCAATTGACTCACTCCACTCACCTCACCTCTTTGTCAATAACTTATTGTCGAAACATGGAGTTATTTTCTGATATTCATCAGCTGCCAAATCTCACCACGTTGACAATAAAACATTGTGAAAGCATAGAGTCATTTCCTAACCTCCAGCTTCCAAATCTTACAGATCTGGAGATAGTCAGTTGCAAAAACATGAAGGCATTTGGTGACCTGCAGCTACCAAATCTAATCAGTTGGAGGTTAATAGATTGTGAAAATCTGGAGTCATTTCCTGACCTTCAGCTATCCAATCTCACCATGTTAAAAGTTATGACTATCAGAAAGTGTCCAATGATTGATGCTTCCTTTCCTTGTGGGCTTTGGCCTCCCAATTTGTGTTCCCTTGGAATAGGGGGGTTGAAAAAGCCCATCTCAGAATGGGGCAATCAGAATTTCCCACCTTCCCTTGTTCACCTAAGCTTATGGGATGAACTAGATGTGAGGAATTTTAGTCAATTGTCCCACCTTTTCCCTTCTTCTCTTACATCTCTGGGAATAGTCCAATTTGATAATCTGGAATCACTTTCAATGGGACTCCAACACCTCACATCCCTTCAACATCTCAATATTATGTATTGCCCAAAGGTGAACGATCTACCAGAGACGCTGTTACCTTCACTTTTGAGTTTGAGAATAGATGGTTGCCCAAAATTGAAAGAAAGATGTGAAGGAAGAGGCTCCCATTACTGGCCCCTCATCTCTCATATCCCCTGCATCAAAATTGAAGACTAATTGAAAGAAAGGTACATGTTAATTAAATATAAGTTAATTATTGCTAGACGTTGTTTTAAATAAATAACCCTTACCTTCTTCTTCTTTCTCTGTAGTCACTGAAAACAGATTTCCTGTCATCAATACCCAAAATTGAAAGCAAGGTGTGCAGGAAGAGGCTCCCACTACTGGTCCCTCATCTCTCATATCCCCAAAATCCAAATAGACTTCAGGTACTTTTGTATTGAAGACCCTCTAATTTCCATATGATAAACTGGAAGACAATAATTTATATGTTGAAATCAGTAATCACTTTTCATGAGTTTAAACTAACATATTGCTGATAACTTGAAAGGATGGAAGTCGATTTTGACACAACCAAAATAATCGGAAAGAGGTCTGGTTTTGAAAAATGGTTACCTTTTTAGTAGGGTTGAAATGGGTCGGGTCAGGTTGGATTGTTTGACTGAGAAGAAAACACTTTAATTTTCTTTAAACCTTATATCTAGTTAATGTTTTAACTATGATTACAAAAAACAAACCATTTTTAATAATAGTCTAACTTTCTTTTAATAGTGTTTAGAATGTGATGATTATAATTTTGTTATTTTTAATTTGAAAGCAATGGGTTTGCCTACTAATGTCAAATTGTGTTGTTTGACCCTTGACTGCAGTTGAAGAAAGAAGACATTCTATCAAGGTTTCTGCATAGCAACAACACACATCCAAAGTCACAGATGTTGAAGAATTTGCAAATAGTGTGAGTGAAGAAAGCCTAGAAAAGATACAGTATCTTAATGCAGATTTTAACGAAACTCTCAAGACTCTTTCATGCAGTTCCCATGGTATGCAATCTCAAATCTTTATCATTTTTTCATACTTTGACTTAACTGGCCGGGTCTTTGACTAATCAACATGGTTACTAGTATTTATTGGAGTAAGAGGTTCAAAATGGATCTCATTGGGTCAACCCAAAGCTCTTCACAGATATGGATGATGCATGATGTATCTGATGGTTATGTTGTGAAGAAGGAGAATACTGCAGCTTTATCAGAAAAATGGTTTCATCAAATTGTTGTTTCTCTGAAAGCTTCTTTAAGTTTAAGGCTTTTAAGGTCAGTACGATACAACCCATATCGACCATTTCCTTTTCATTTGGATCATGTAACTAACTGAACTCTTGATTTCTAAAAAAATTTGTGGTCTAGTTTAAAAGTCAACCTTCATGTTATGTCATTTGACCAAAGCAAAAGTATCTAAATTATCATAAAACGTATATTGTTTGGACAGGGAATTTGCGTATTGCTAGATGAAGATCTTTGCTTCCATTTTGCTAAGTTACTTCATTTTCAAGCTGAACAATGAAAACCAAACTGCAAAGTACAGAATGATGTTTAATCTTCATGTTGATGGTGCTATAGTGTTGATTATGGTTTTGTGGATTCGTATTTGGAACAAATAGACATGGGAAGCCTAACTTTCATTACGTTTTGAGTTGTAAAGGGCATAAGTAATGGACATAAACGTATCAACGAGCCACACGCTTGAACAAATGCTATAGGCGGGTTTTCCCCGACTCTGAGAGTCAGGACCCAATTTCGTCATCTAGAGCTCCGATTTTGAACTCCGGGTTTTCCTCAGTTTTAGCAGTTTCAATTAATTTCGTTTGTTTGTGAAAACGGCTGGATTTATTTTTTAATTAAATATTTTCTAGTTTTTTGGGCTGTTATTGTCATTCTAGACTGTCAATTTTGAATTTCATTATCTGACAATACCTACCAAAATTAGAAGTCCCTTATTAAAGCAAGCTTGATGAATTTGACTTCTCATTCAATAACATATCATGTTTCCTATCAGTAGAATTCTCTTAGATTACTGTTTCCGCTTTGCCATTATCAAGAGTGAACTTGTCTATAACAAGATCCGAAACAGGCATAGGCGAAGTATTCTCTAAATTAAAGAGAAAAATGCCCGATAGTCCCTGTGGTTTGTGGCATTTTCACCTATAGTCCCCACACTTCTAACAAGATCGGAAACACCCCAAAACCTAAACACCCACCCCCACCCCACCACCACCCAAAAACCTACCCCCCCCCCCCCCCCCTAAATATGCAAAAAGCGCACTCGTGTTCGTCTCGTTATATTCATGATTTTGATACCAGGTTTATATCGATTTAAATATGTATTGATTTATTTTATATAAGCACATGAAAAATAAACTAGCCTTACTACCAACAACCAACTTAAACTTGATTAGTGTGGGATCATCTAAACCATCACCATTTTCTTGCATAAGCATACTTTCAACATTCTGCTACCCATATAAACTAATATTGTCCGTTTTGCCTACGAAAAGCTCACAACCAATACACTACACCTAAAACACACTAGTAACATTCAAGACAAGGCATCCTTTATGACCAAAGATCTCTTCAATAGAAGAGAACAGAGCAACTATGCACTTAATGCGGTAAAATATCAAATATCAGACAAGGACCGATATTTGAGATATTGGTTATCTCAGTGAGATATCGGTAATTTTAATATCATGCAGAATTTATATATATAGCAATTTAACACTAACAATTCAATGATATATCCGTCAAATATCGGTGATATGTCAGTTATATTGGTCTATCTGTCAATATGCCGATAATCGCAAAGCAATGTGGGATTATTTCACTTCCAAGTCCAACCGACTGTATTGACCAAAGAAAAGGGCGACTTCGATGAACAACATACAAGTCAAAATAGTCAATATATCGTCTTAAGCAGCAAACTGAAGTGAACAATCTCTATCACAAACAAGTACAACAAACTGCCAAAGTTAAAGACTGAATTTAATCTATAGGTCGGGTTCTATTAATACGATACTTTTGAAGAAAGTTTGATATCAGATATAAATTTCTGAAAGCAAATGCTCGAATCTGATGCACGTTCATGAAGAAATCATATTGAACTGGAATCTGGAGAGCTGTTGAGGAATAGTTGAAATTACTAGTCCATATCTCTGCACATAAAAAGATTGTCCTTATGTTAAGCATAATGATGTTACCCATGTACAAAATCCTATGAAAACTGTAATAATTATTGGTTTTCGGTAAAGTATCGAGTTTAAATCATTCATTTGCATGTTACATTGCAACAAATTAATGGCACTCAATTGGGTTTAGAATGTTTCTTAAACTCATCCTTTTGAAGAAGTTCATTACACTAAGGCTGGAGGGTGTGGTAGGGGCTTTATCACGCCACATCAGCGTCACGTCACACAGAGGGCTTTAAAGCCCCTTCCTTTAACTTGTAGGGTGTGGTATAAAGCCCCCCTTTTAAACAAAATTAAAAAAAAAAAAAAAAAAAGATTTCATTGGTTGAAAAGAGGTGGGCCCCACTTGCACCCCCCTTTTCTTCCGTTAACACAATAGCGAGCATAGGATGGCGCCCCCTTCATTGCCGCGGTGTGGCTGATGGCGCCCCCGGGGCGCTATGGACGATGAGGTGGCGGGGTGGCGTTAAGCCACACCCACCGGCCTAAAGTGGATTGGGCTCAATTTTACTTTGAAAGTCAAAAAGTCAACACACATGTTCAGCATAAACCCTTTACAATTACATTTGTGAGTATCAAAATTGTAATTTATTTTAATTCCAGGTTGATAATTGAGCTAAACATGTCATCCAGCCCACAAAAGACTTGGTATTTGACTTTTGAGTGCATAATTGAGTAGCTTTTTTTTTTTAAACGGCAAAACCACTTTTTATATATATATATATATATATAAAGGCCAGCAAGAAGCTGAGAACACAAAAAAAACACAAAAACAAGAGAGCCATTACAGTAAATCAAGAATATTAAAAACTATCCAATCTTCCCACTTCGGCGCTTTCAGCTTTGAACGGTTGCAGACCCAATTGAGTAGCTTTTAATCGTTAGAATTGATGGGTATGGTTTCGAACTTTCGATTTGAGACAAAAAGAATTGATAAATAAAATTATTTTTAAACAAATGTATTGGCTCCGTCTAAAGCAATTTGCAACATTTGAGCAATCTTTTTATAAAAAGTTATGTTTTTTTAAAAAAAAAAAATCTGTTTTCTGTTTTTTATAAAATATACTGTTTCTGTTTTTTTAAAAAATAAACTGTTTTCTGTTTTATTAAAAAAACTGTTTTTTTTTTAAAAAATAAACTGTTTTCTGTTTTATTTAAAAAACTGTTTCTGTTTTATTAAAAAAAACAGTTTCTTAAAAAAAAAATAAACTGTTTTCTGTTTTATTTAAAAAACTGTTTCTTTTTTTTTAAATAAACTGTTTCTGTTTTATTAAAAAAACTGTTTCTTTTAAAAAAAAAAACTGTTTTCTGTTTTTTTTAAATAAACTGTTTCTGTTTTTTTTTAAAAATAAACTGTTTTCTGTTTTATTAAAAAACAGTTTTATGTATTTTTAAAAAAAAAACTGTTTCTGTTTAAAAGAAAAAACAGTTTTCTGTATTAAAAAAAAACTGTTTTTTTTTTATAATAGTTTAAAAAAAAGATTTAAACTTTATAAAAAAACATACCTTTTGAATGAAACAACCGTTGAACTTACTAATTTTCCCGTTCAAATCCGTCCATTTCGACGTCATTTGGTCCATGTTTGGTTTCTTTGCACCGGGAAGTCGGCTAAAATGATTAATGACCCGTCTCCAAAACGTATCCTTTCTTTGCTCGTTGGCATGTTTCTTGTTCTCGGAGATGTGCAAGTACGCCTTCACCAAGGCCACCTCCTCCTCGCTCGTCCAATGTTGTCGGACGGTTGGAACAATTTTTTGAACGTCATCTTCTTCTTCCTCTTCCTCTTTTTCTTCTTCTTGTTGTTCTTGAACGTAATCATCATCTTCATCGTCGTCAAGACTTTGTTGTGGTTCACGATACGCGTTTGCAAATTGACGGATGAGGGTGTTGTCTTCTAGTAGTGGGTCGAGTGTGTGGGGTTGGGTTTGAAAGTTTGGAAACGATTGGGGTTGAAATTGGTGAGGTTGAAACGGTGGAACGAACGGTTGGTTTTGATACGTTTGCGATTGAAAGGGTGGATATTGTTGGGTTTGAAAGGGTGGATATTGTTGGGTTTGAAAGGGTGGGACTTGCTCGGGTTCGTCTTGCAACCTAAAGTATGTCGGCTCGCCAAGATTCGCTCGAACCTTGGGTCTTACGGGATTTTTCTTCGTACCCGAACCTCTTTTTTTCGAACCCCCACCTCTCTTGCTTGAACCTTCCATGTTTCTTGTAAAATTATTTTTGAAATCAAATGAAGAATTGTATGATTTTTTGAAGTGAGTTGGATAATTTTTTATATGAAATGGATTGGATTTGATAGATTTTATATAAAACATTCAAAAAAGAAAACCCAACGTTCAAAACACCCCCAACGGTCACAATCTAACGTTCCTTTTTTTGATTTTCAACGCGTAATGGTTTCAACGCGTTATGCTTTCAACGCGTGATAGAATGAGTGGCGGCGGTGTGCATTATTTTTCCACGCGTGATGGGAGGTCCATCACGGACCGCCCCGCCTCCTCTAATAAAAGATCACCATAATATAATAATTAGCAAATGTTATCTCATATTATTCATTCGTATAAGATCTTTTTTTTGTTTTTCTTTTAACGCTTTTGCAAAACTGATGATTTGTTTACAATAGAAAGACAATCAAGATGACTAAAAGTTAATCACTCAAAAAGAAATTCATACTCAGTCGACTAATCAACAGGGGCGGACCCAAGTTATGGGATGGGTGGGCGGCCGCACCCCATGAAAAAAAAAATTTAGTGGTATTTTTCGCGAAAAATCCAGACCGCACCCCTTGGAAATTTTCGTCCGCACCCCTTGAAAAATTCCGACCGCACCCCTTTGGAAATTTTCGTCCGCACCCCTTAGAAAAAAAATGTTAGGAATTTATGTAAAAAAATTGTGAACATGGATTGAAACCAGATCAAATTATGTAAACAAGTTAGCCTACTAACCCCTTTAATAAAACTTAAATTCAATCCATCATGCCCAATAACTTAATACCCATTCAAGCCCAAACCAACTACTAGTTTTGTTAAACAAACCAGTCCACATAATAAAAAAAAACCCAAATCGCTACCACTTGCCAGCGAACTCCAGCCCAGCGACAACATAATTCCGGCCGGCGACTGCAAAATTTCGGCTGCAAACTGGTTAATTCATGTCGCCCCTGATAGGTACATGTTTTTTACTAGGGCTTATAATAATTACTAGGGCTTGAAATTCAAAATTTTGGTTGGCAAACATGTTTGTTGATTATATGATTGTTGGTTGGCAAATAATAATTACTAGGGCTTGAAATTCAAAATTTTAAATTGAAAATTAAGAAAATGGGCTATGGTTGAACACTTGAAGATCTTTATTTATTTTGTATGTGATAGGATTAGGAATGAACAATGAGTAGGGAAGTTATGCCGCGATTTCTCAAGAGGAAAGAGGTTGAACCACTTTTTTTTGCCGGATTATTCTAATTAAAGACCAATGTATGTTATAGATAAGTTTTTTTGTTCTTTTATTGAATGATTAAGAGAAATAAAAGTAGGGATGGTTTGAACTTTGATGTTTTTTTGTTTGTTAATGTGAAAGAAAGTTAGGAACTAAGGTTTGATTGTTTGATAATTGAAATGGACCCGACCCGATCTGATTCAACCCGCTATGAAACTTTCTTTGTTTGTTTTTACTTGTTTTACATGACCCGACCCGATCCGACCCGCTATGAACTGATTTTTTATATAGCTAGAGGTCTAAAATCTTTAAAAAATTTCCGCACCGCAGGAAAAAAATCCTGGGTCCGCCACTGCTAATCAAACCATTTATCCCATACCAAACAGAGGAATGATAAACTCACCGATCCAAGAATGCATCAAAACACACAAATATAACTAAAATCGTTCAACTTTCATAAATAAAAATAAGAAAACTTGCATATTTATCCAATCTCTACTATAATAAAGCAAAACTTATCATTGTCACTTGTCACCTCCATAAGCCCCTTTTCCTTTCATCTGATGTGTCATTTTGTGATAATTTTGTTTTATTTTTATAAATCCTAAAGTCAAATCTCCATATCACGTGTTTGGGCGGCCAGATATTGGATTCAAATTTGAATTCCCGCTCCACAGCCCCGTTTCATAACCTGCTCCAAAAAGTTAATAAGGAACCATATAAACACTTCATCTTCTTTTTCACGAAGCCTTAATCCTACTACGCAGTTCTCCCACACGCATACCTAAATCTATTCCATCATTCAACAATTTTTTTGTTTTGTTACACCCTAAATCATAACTGACTAAAGTCGCAGCGGAAAAATCGTACCATAAAAATTTCTTTCGTTACAAACACCTTGACGCACTTAAATTCGTTTATAAGATTAATTCTTTCACAATAAATACATTTATTATACTCACTTTCAAAAAGAAACCATAACCTAACTTCACTCAATTACGTACTCAGCACTCCCGTACAATCTATCTTGTGACTCGATCCTCGATCTCCAATCCGTGAATATCCTCATGACTGGTATTACCTGTGCCGACCACATAATTACACAACATTAGTACGCATTATAAACATACAAGGTTTGTTCACGTTTATTTCTCGTTTCGTTAAATCTTTACATCCCAGCTTTCCCATCCTGTCATACCATCCGTGGTGAGACTTCTTTGCTATTCCTGCATTACACTCATAACTCCAGGTACACGAATAAACAACGTAAACACTTAATCGTACCGAAAGACTTACATACATACCTAAACTTCATACACATTATCTCCATACATACATATGTACACACATAAATGCCAACCTACATGCATACTTACATATAAATACATCTCAACCATTCTATACGTATCTACATATACACATACCTACATCATTACGTACGGTCATGACATCCCACATATATACATACTTACATCCCTGCTTGCAGTATACCAAACTCATACACGCCTATTCTCCTTCATAACCTCTTACATCCACGTACCTACTTACATGCCTTCACGCAACCCTACATGCGTGCATACGCTCATATCTACCCACTTGCATACCTACACACATACATTCAATCATACACACCACTTATATTCATACCTACATACATACATACCTTCATATGTATCTATATTTCCTAAAACAAGGAATAAATTAGTCATTCTTAGCTTATACGCGTTTAAAAACGATTCAGACGGGTTCGCATAGCATAAACTGATAAAAAACGAATTTTTGCGAAACTGACACATGCTCGCGTAGCGCCACTGCTAGTAGCGCTACGCGAGCCCCTCATTTTAACAGAAAGTTGCAGCTGGCAGTGGCGCTACGCTGCAGATTCCCAGCGCGATCCGGTTTTACGGAAACGAGCATAACTCTCTCGTTTTTTATCCGTTTTACCCGATTCTTTTTCCTACACGTCTGTAATTTAATTCTCCATCTAATGGAGTTAAAATCCAACATCCAACATAATAAAATTTCAGACTTCTAACTCTTTGGCTTATTACCCTTTTACCAAATTTTACCCGTTCATGCATTCATCAACATAACTTGATTGTTTGATCTATATTCCTCATGAACCCTATAACTTCAACATTCGTTTATCATAAAAGATTAAGTTCTCGGATGTCTTGCATCCTTTTGACCCATTTTCGCTCAAGAGCTTATTTTGACCCGTTAAGGGTATTTGCGCATATTAAGGTCCTTAGCTTACGAAAATCATTCTTCTTGCTTTCTTACTTTTTCAAAACATTACACTAATCGAATAGCTTATTTCTAAACTACTTTTAAGACCGTTTGCCCAATATACCCATCAAGGGCATTTTAGTCAACTTTAATCTCATCATCTACAACGAAAGACTTCAACACATATTTGACCTCAAACATCATGTTTAATTAATTAAAACACTTTATTACTTAATCGAACTAAGAAGTGATTACGGAAATCACTTACCTTATGCTCCCGTGCTCGTATCCGATTCCTTGCCTCTTCTTGACCCGTTAACACCTCATGCTTGAGCCCGTCTCGACGTGATTCCTATACTTTCATTTCATCGAAATCACGCTATTATTAGCATACTCATTTATACATGTTAACAATCATATCAATCGCATATTTCCCACTTAACTTTCCTTAGTCATTCCTAACAAGCATAAAAACATATAATCAACTTCATATCCATTCCAACACATGTAATTCATCATGTAATCAACATTAACGCATATTAACATAACATGTATCAAACGACTTCCTATAATCCTGCTTTTATAACAACGAGTCAAATCGTGTTTCTTATACTTAGTTGACTTTCAAGAGTCAACTATTAACCATATTTAACTATCGACTTATCATCATATACTCGTAACATCATAATCGACTATACGAACGACCCTATCTACATTTCATCATACACTTGATGTGCGTACTACCTTTTAAGCATAACGTACAACTAATTCATGCATAAATCTTCTAAACTCATATATAACTCATCACAACCTACTTCAAATCAACATATATCATTCACACATAAGCATCAACATATCATCACCACATTTCTTTCAATTTAACTAACAGGAATCCATCACGCCCACAATAATACATCAATCTTTCAATAAGACTTGGACATAGGTGGTGATTCTAGTTATCATGTTCACCATATCTAACGGGTTTCATCTCTAATCATCGAATTAACACAAATCATACATAACCCATGTTCTATACGAGGTTTCTAACCCTCGTACATGATCAATTTCATATTAACTCACGGATCAGAACATAACCCACTTCACCCATGATCACAAATCTTAGATTTAAGACATACCTTATGATCCCCTCGTGATGGTGATCATTTATCCATGCTCGGTTATGATTTTAAGCGTCATCTTGCCTTTCAATTTGAGCATATAGATGAAGTTAGGGTTTGAGGCTCCATGGGAGCCTCCTGCTCCTTCTCGAACACACGTATGTGTGTGTTTGTGTGTGGTTAAGTTATTTAATAACTTAACTTTCATTAGTTCCACTTTAGCCCCTTGGGTTTTGCCTTTAAAACATAACTGACACTACCTTCATCATTTGATACTTTTGACCGTACCCTTAACTAGGTTAAATAACCTAGTTATTTATTTCATGACGTGTCATATAGGAACACACGACAAATATTAACATTTAGATTTTGGGGCGTTACAAGTCTACCACCCTTAAATGAGGTTTCGTCCCCGAAACCTTTCTTACCTTTATTTAACACTAATTATTCCTTCTCTACGCCCCCTCGACACGACCACGAGCCCATCACAATGTCTATCCTCCATTTTCAAGAACCCGTCGCAGAGTTCTTATTATGTTTCTTTCACTAGATAATACTTGCTACTAACGCACTTTGTAGCTAGCGGTTCTTTCCTCATTTTGTTCGCTTGAAACATTTGCAACTTTCCATCACTAACATTCCTTTATGTTTATTTCATTATTCATACCATTTTCATCGACTAGACGATCTTACTTTGAAATTTATACATACTCGTCTATAGCTAACTTTGATAGATCAATCATAATAATAGGTAACTATCCATTCATGATTCATAAATTATTCATATAATTGACTTCTTCCTAACAAATCCATACTTTCTTTATATTACATACATTCGTACGATCCGTTCTCAACGAATCTAATATCTCCATCTCATCTACTCAAAATTACATTCTTTACACATACTGTATAACATTTAACTTTTGTTTTGTTACCACCACAAAACTACTATTACATAATCACACCTACGTGCTTAACTCTAACATTAACCTTACTCTACGTTTTCTACAGTTACTTGTACCTTGCATATCACATAGCGTATAGTTTCACATAGAATATAAAAGTTTCAATTAGTTTCACATTTTAAATCATTTCGTTCATTTCACATTACTATTGCTTTCACTTCATGCATTACTTAGTTTACATATATACATGTGTCATACTAGTTCATATCTATCCAACATGAGTAGGGATGGCAATCAAACCCGAACCCACGGGGTAAACCCGAAACCCGACACATTTGGGACGGGTTTGGGGTCGGTTAATCGGGTTTGGGACGGGTTTGGGAATAGTTTTTATTTTTTTCGCGGGTTTGGGACGGGTTTGGGATTTAGTGATATACCCGTTACCCGACCCAATTACCCGATAAAGTGTACCCGTTTACCCGATTGTATACCCGATATAATTTCTTTTATATTATTAAATATGTATATATATGATACATCCATTTTTTACACATATAGGTATTCTATTTTGTATACATTATAGTTATTTGATATATATTTTTATAATGATAATACCAAATGTAACCGATTAGTAGTTACACGATAGATACCCAATGGGTTTTGAGATGAGTATACCCAACGAGTAATCTTTTTAAATTAACGGGTTTACCTGAAACCCGCGGGTATACCCGATACCCGATGGGTATTTACCCGTTAGAAACCCGACGGGTTTTGGGACGGGTTTGGGACAAGCGTATCTAACCGGGTTTGGGTTTGGGATTACCTAAACCCGTCCCAAACCCGACCCATTGCCATCCCTAAACATGAGTTAAACATTTTACTAACCTCTTTTCATTTCACATACCAACGATCCGTAACCCAGATCGATCGTCTTCTCCTCGAGTACTAGCCGTAACAGGCCAAGTTTCATTCATCCACGTAATGAGCTTCCGCTCGTGCACATCCTTTCACCAATACGATTGGTTTCATAACATCAAGTGTTCTAACATTATCATCAACAACATCGGCGGTTAGCACATTTCATTCAAACATTCATTATACTACGTGATTACCCACTTATAACTCTTCTACAATTTCCTGCGTACATGCTATAACATACCACACATTCTATTTCTTACATGCAATCCTTTCATTCTATTAATCATTTCGCCAACTGAAGTACACGCTTGTACTTCCTTCTATTCATGCTTACTTACAAAGACCTTATTACATCGTTTCAATATTTCTTACCAAACTTACCATTCCCGCCCCTACTTAAGTTATTGTTCGGGTCACAGCCCGTCATCATTTTAACTTCTAAGAGTCGATTACTAACACATCTAACACGTAACTTATACAGAACTTCATCTATTATACTATCACCTTTTACTTTATACTTATTTCTATGACCCGTTCGACTCAATCATGGTCAAACTGTCGACATCTTCTTATACGGATTAATTTCATCTTTTTATATTTTTAAATCTGTCTCACGGATTCAGATGCATCATTCATGCTTTTCATCCTTGAACCCGTCTCACGGATTCAAATATATCATCCATGCCTTTCATCCTTGAATCCGTCTCACGGATTCAAACATATCATCCATGCCTTTCATCCTTGAATCCGTCGCACGGATTCAAACATATCATCCATGCCTTTCATCCTTGAATCCGTCTCACGGATTCAAACATATCATCCATGCCTTTCATCCTTGAATCCGTCTCACGGATTCAAACATATCATCCATGCCTTTCATCCTTGAATCCGTCGCACGGATTCAAACATTGCATTCATACCTTTCATTTCCTGAATCCGTCTCACGAATTCAAACATATCATTCATATCTTGTTGATCCGCACTTAATCACGGATTCAACATTCTTCATTCTTATCAGGCATGTTTTTCATTCTTACATAGTACTCTCAATTTCCCGAGAGTCTTACTTCCCATTTCACCCACACGACCGCCCGCTACCCAATTCTACCGGACATACCTGTAACAATTATCATGATCTCACGAACGTCATACGTTTCTCGTGTACTGGCCAGGTACACAATCCACATAGTAGTTTCGTGCATTCATGTAATTGTCACCTTATGTCCGTAGACTTAGGTTTCGGCGCGTGTATCACTTTCAGTACTCCATTACTATACTATCATTAGCCTACATGTAATAGACAATTATTTATATAATTTTTATTCATCCTTCTAATTCTTGTATTGTTTTATGAAAATATGTCTTCTCCTTACAGTACAAAGTAAAATATTTATATATATATATATATATATATATATATATATATATATAATTTTACTAAATAAATATGATGACTTTATCTTATATACATTAACTAGTTATTATCATGGTTGGATATTGGTTAGTGCTGCCTTGTTTAAGCATAGGTGGCCAGTCCATGCCTAACTAAGGCTAGGCTATCTAATACCTGCCCTTGATAATAACCCTAATATTTTAAAATAATACTAACACTATTACTATTAATATTTTATTACTAATAATAAAACTGTTATTAGTAATAAATATCTAAACATACACTTAAAATGAGAGTATAACAAATTTTTATATATATATATATATAAATATAAATTCTTCACCTCAATGGTTTAATAAGAATATAGTAATACTATTTTGTAAATTAGGTAATCACTTATGTAAGTTTCCATATATAATTAATTTTATATAACGTTTTTCGATTGAAGATTGTTAAAGCAATAATTATCATGAAAGGCTCGATTGATGTTGTAAGAATCTTTAAGAGATACACTGAAATATAACAAGAATTTGTGTATCATTATCTTAGCACATGATTTGTGTTAAGATGGCTTTTATTAACAAAGCAATTTTAATATATAATTAAATAAATAATTAATCCGTATATGATATATATAAACGAGATTAGTGCAAGCTTTAAATTTTGTGAAAACGTCAGTACAAGGTGATCGTGATCAAAGAAATGATTCAATAGAGTCGAAGACTAAACAAGCCTATTATGGTTCAAAACAAATGAAGTACTTGTTAGGACTATTTTGAATATGATAGCTTTCATCCATCATATGGAATCTTGAAATGAATATGTAAAGGTGAGCAAGTCAAATAATTTGAACTTGATTTAAACAAAACAAGTTTTAATAAGAAAGTTCAGACATGATCACTATATAAACTATGTATGCCAAAGAAAATTAAGTTTTTCAAGAAATTTTATTGACTCGATATCAAGGAGTTATTGTTTTGCAATAATGCGGTTCACAGTACAAAAAGCGGAATGATATTTGAGTTTGGATAAAATAACAAATCAGAATGAAGCCTTCCAGTGGTCTTTATAAATCAAATGAACCAAATGCATATCAAACAATGCATGTGTAACGTGTAGATTTACCAAGAAATGAAATAGATCAATATTCGCTATTATGAAAGAAATCCTCATGGTATGATGACTATTAGGGGAAGTAGAAATACGAAAGTTAATTTATTATATGCAAAAGTCAGAATTTCAATGAAAGAAATTTAAAAACTTTATCTGGAATTTCTTGTGATAACCGTTGTTAAGTGACATTATCAAGAAATGTCGAATAAAAATTAAATAGGAAAATTTGTAAAAGTATGTGACTCCTTTTTGCAGTGATAATAATTATGACTCTGATTAGACTATGCAACGATGGTTGTGAAATCTTTTTACAACTTACCTCAGCGAGATTCAAGTTGTTTGTAGAATCGCGTGGTAAAGTGCTTCCTTTTATTAGTAGTTCTTCTTACTGACAGAATTAACATTGGTGTCATCGTGCCCAATTTATATTTTCCAAAGGTCTTGCCTCGAAAATTGTGTGTGATATACTTCATCTTCTGTGGACTTATAATTAAATTTTTTTTTTCATATGTTTTCTTGTACATTATCACAACTTTACATGTTTCTTACTTGCGTTAATAGTTTAAGGTAACGTGTTAGAAATTCTTTTGATGACGTTTTAACTTAAAGGGTTTCCATTGTTTATTTTATCACACGAGCTACGAAACAAATGATCAAACGAAATAATGTTTGATAATGGAAAAGAAATTCCTGATAAAGAAATCTAGACACAGATGCTTGTGCTTTATTCCTATTTGGCTTTTGGAATTCCTTATAGATATACATATCTATATAATCACATATTTCACAGGCTGAAATAAACATACCATCTATTAGGTCAATGTATTTAACAGATTCATATTTCCAAAAACCAGTCAGATATCTGATCATGATACTATTTAGGGAAATCTTGTCACTCATTTGACATATTATATACCCTGTCTTATCCGGTTCGCGCCGGAGAGGTAATCTCAGTATATCCGGACAACTGGAGAGTCTGCTACACCATACCCAGTCTTGCCGGAGAAAATTTTCTATTTCCCATAAATAGTATTTTTAAAAGTGCCTCTTTCATTAGGGCTTTTATCCGGAATTAAGGAAATTTGTATTTCCATAACATATCTTTATTTTAGCCCAAGTAATATCAATAAGCAATAATTAATAGCAATTAAATGTTATTGCTTATTTATCGTATCTTGCAATATTCTAATTACCATTCTTATGGCATACAAAAAAAAAAAAAAAAAAAAAAAAAAAAAACTATCATAATTTATTCACATAAGTACTTTAGCTTATCTTAAAGTTTATAGTAAGGCATCTTTTCTTAACTTCAAGTCTAAATGCTATCATGTGTGCTACCAGTTAATAGCAATCTCCTAACTCTTTTATATAAATTTAGATATTATTATCACAACACCTAAAGGCTTTAAGCAGTGGCTCTGATACCACCTTCTGTCACGGCCCCCAACCCACCCTGGACGGAATCGGGAGTCGTGAACAACCAAGTGGTACCGGTGATTATTTTGAAAACGTTGCAGCGGAAATTTCATCAGGACCGTGAGTTAGGAAAAATATCAGAGTTTAGAAAACACCGGATTTTATTTATTAAATAGATGGGATAAACCCATGTTTTACAATGGTAGCTTTAATAAAGATAAATTTAATTACATAAAACAATATTTCTTAATTTGATTTAATTTAATAAATAAGCCACTTCTTGAAGCCTTTCAGTGCCGTATCCATCTCTTACTCCAATCTACTGTAATTACCTGAAACGCGTTTTAAAAAGGTTTTGTCAGCGGGAAATACTGAGTGAATCATTCTATTTGATAAAACATATTTGTTATATTTTACAGCATTAAGAGTTTTTACATTTGCTTCTTAAAGATTGGCAAAGACTTAATCACTGCAAAGTATAACTAGAAAACATTGTTATAAATTACAGTATTAAGAGAGATTACAATGTTTATTTCAACCAACTACCCACAGTATTTGTCACCGACTCGTTTCGGTGACTGTGGTCATATTACTATTGAGTCCGTTCACCCAATAGTAACGAGTATCATTAATTAGGTTCGCCCACCTAAAGTGATAAAAACAGTAGTAATGTGCACAATACCCCACATACCGGCTGTAATTTGGTGACTACATATACTTAATCACTGTAATTATAACTCTAAAAATGTTTAAGAATTTATAAAACACTTTAATAAAAAGAGAATGACTCACTTTATAATCATGCAGATTCATACGGGCAAAGTTTAATATACAGATAAGCCTTGATAGATTGCAGATTTATACAGGCAGAGCTTAGCCTATTAATTTAGCCTTGTAACCTAGTGCACACGAACTAGGTAGGTAACTTAATACAGCAATTACGATAACTCACGAGATTAAAACCCTCACAACGAATGACAAAGTGCAATCACTTAAACATCCATCGGATTCACAACGAATGACAGAGTATTCCCCGAGTTCGGGTGGTACTCAAACATCCTGCCGGAATCACAACAAATGACAAAGGATAGTACTAAAACATCCATCGGATAGTTTCTATCGATCGGACATTGAATCGTAGCAGCGATCGAGTTAATACCCGGCATCGTAGTAGCACCCCGCTAAACTAATTAGTGATTTTGTGACTGTTTCTATTATAACTCATCGCACAAATCGAATTTGAACGTCATAATGAAACCAGAAATCAAGTGCCAACGTCCTCTATTTATACCCGAATTTTTGACAAGCTTGCGCACCGCAAGACTAATCCCCTTACGGTGCGCAAGGGACACAAATCAGTCATAGGGTTGCCACGTTTGGGACTAGGCCTGCTGAGTCGACGAAACGTTTAAATTCGATTTTTATAATAATTTATAAGGATAATCGTTGAGTAGGGAATGCCCCCCCCCCCCTGAGTTTTAGGGCCCTGATCCTAATTCTGATTGTTCTGAAATTTTTAGGGTTTATGCAGAATCACTTGGGTGTCTCAATTAGGGTTTTCTATTGGATAAAATAATAAAATAAACAGGACTTTTAATGAGGGTTGTTACACCTAGATCATCAATACGCAATCAATCAACTAGAATTAAGTGGAACATATAATAACATTGGATATTAATCACGCATATACAAAAGAAACCTGATTAGAAACACTTTTTTACCAAAGCGTTAGCTAAATCATCAATTATCCAAAACCGAAAACCGTTTACAAGTCAACAATCATAAGCTTAGGTAGCTATTAGAAACTTAGCAACCCATGTTCGAAACAAAAGTATAAGCAAGTTCAAAGCAAAATAATTCAGTAAACATGCTCACAAGTTCAAGTTCAAAGTCAGAGCGAAAGTATGAAAACATAGACAAACCGAAAGCATTTGAATTAAATCAACCCGCTTGATCTCTAAGCTTTCTCCTTGCTAAAAACACCCAAAATCGCCCTAAGATAGCTATGGAATTCGTGAATGGCGAAGTATGGCCGCCTAGGGTTAAGACAAGGTTACATACAACTAAAATACGTTTTTGCCGACTTTTTACTCGATATTGTGTCGTGATAGGAAGTCTGGTCATGGCTCGCCGCACGCGATCTCCACAAAATACCAATTTAGTCGCACGGTGACAGAATTGTAAATATGTTGAACTTTTATCCAATCCAGGTGTGTCGTGATGGGCTCTCTCCCCTTCTATCGCGGCGTGCCAACATCCGTTTTGGTCAGAATATTGTTTTCTTCTTCCAATTCACCCATGTGTGCCATTCTTCTCCCTTTTAGCTCATTTAAACTCCATTTGCACACGTTCACCGACAAAATTCAGCATAATCAAAGTACAAGCTAATAATGACTCAAAAACTATCTAAGGCCTTTTCAAAATACATGGACAAATAGATGTGTTTTGCAACACATCAGACCCAAACTAGTGCTTTTAGTTTTGGCTTTCCACCACCACGTAGACAAAATGGCTAGATTGGTATTTTTCAAAGAACCGAGTACAGGCCACCCACTTCCTGAGGGGCAGTCACCCTTTTCCAAGTGACCAATTTTTTTTTTTTTGTCTTCATTGTTTCCACCCCACGAAAAGTTGTGTCTAATTGCTTCTAGCTGCTTTAATACTTTGTTTGGTGCTTTGTACAAAGAGAATTCGTGGGTAGGGAAACTATCATGGACTGACTTAATCAGGGTTACTCTACCACCCATTGAAAGAGTGGACGATTTCCATAGAAGAAGGTGAGACTCGAAAGTATCAAGAACCGGTTTCCACACATTTATCCTATTCATGTTACCTCCAACTTGCAAACCAAGGCATTTAAAAAGGAACATACCAGATTTGTAGTTTAGTCAGCTTGACATGACTTCCAACTCCCCCCCCCCCCCGGCCGCGCTCACACAGGTGCTTTTTTTGAACGGTCAACGAATACTATACAGGCCCGGACACCTGGTAAATCCACTGGCGAAAAGCCACACACGCTCTGTGAACACAGACAACGTTGATGACCAAGCCAACCCACCATCCAGGGGAAACCCATCGTCCAAAGTCCCACTGTGGTAAAACCGTTGGCCCACCTGGAAAATATTGCAACAAGTGAAGAATCCAACTCATGACCTCCATACTGGAAGACCATGGGGTGGCTCCTCCCAAACCAATTGATCAGGGAGTTATTGGCCACACAGGTGCTAAATAAGCATAATTTCTTGTAGTTAACTTTTAGGCCAGATGTAAGATGAAAACAGTGAAACAATCTGAGAGTATTTAACAAGTTGGACTTAGACCATTGCCCCCGCTAAAATGGGGTCATTCGCGTAGAGAACATGAGATTTACATGGGCCACCATAAGCAATTGAATGTCATGCAGGAAGCCAAGGGAGACAACTTTATTAATCATAGCGGATATGACCTCCATAGCGATTACAAACATAAATGTTGACAAAGGGTTGGCTTGTCTAATTCCTTTCATACGATTGATTTCCCATGTTGGAGTGCCTTTCATGAGAACCGATGCCCTAGTCGAAGAGAGAATACCATACACCCATTTTCTCAACAAAGGAGGGAAGTTCATTTGTAGGGGAACTGAGTAAATGAAGACCCAATTTAGATTTCCGAAAGCTTTCTCAATATCGACTTCAAAAGGAAAGCTTGAGCTTTTTGACGCCTTAATCACCCATAACTTCATGAACAATCAAAGGGCCTTCAACTATGTTACGACCGACAAAAAATGTAGTTTGCATCTCTGACACCACCGAGCCAATTACAACTTTTAACCGGCTAGCCATAACCATATATATCACCTTATTGATGCAACCAATGAGACTGATAGGGTGATACTTGTTCAATGAGAATGGGTTATTGCATATGTATAGTATGAAATAACTCACTAAATTGTCTTTTTGAATAATCGGGGAAAAATCATTATATAAATATTTAATTTGGTTTCTGAGGAAAAATCATCTATATATTCATGGTTTATAATCAAATATAAAGGCTCCTGAAAAGAAGAAGTCGTACGATTGACCTCATTCAAGCGGCATTTGAACTGTCTCGTTGAACTCTACAATGTGAGATTTTAGGTTTTCACTTTTGGATTTACAGGTTGTAGATTTTAGAATGTTTGTTTATTATCATTGTGTTTTTTATTTATCATTGTGTCTTTCTATATTTGCGTCATTGTATCTTTTTTCGACTCATTGTGTCTTTTTCCTTGACATCAGGGCCGGCCCGTAGGGGGTAAAGGGTGGGCAACGGCACAACGCCCAAACCATCCGAGGGCCCAAATCTTTCAATTTTGTATAGAATTTACGTTGTACAAGATATAATATATATGCACTGAATCCAAAAATAACATAAATGAACACTTGTACTAGTGGTTACTCCCTTGCTTAAACAACAAGGAGACCTGGGTTCTAATCTAGGCATCTCCAAATTCTTTATTTTAGTTTTTTTTGTTAATAGCATTTAATACTTAATTTTGTCAACTAGATTTTTCCTTTTAATTAATAAATTACTTCCTAAACTTAGCTAAAAATAATTATTTAATTCACATCCACATAAATTTTAGTGATTGATGAGTTTATATTAAATTGTGATTTTCGAATAGGACCTAAATTTTTTATCTCGCACAGGGCCAAAATTTTGTTTGTGATTTTCGGAGACGGCTCTGCTTGACATGGTGTTATATTTTTCAGCATTGTGTTATATTTTGCTCGACATTATGTTATCATCTTGTGCAATCCATTGTGTTTTTGTACACTTTTTATTTTTAAGAGTATTTGTAAAATAACTTAACCTTATATTCATTTAAGTTTTGCTAATGTTTTGTTGTGTATGCTTTTCGATAAAGCACACAAAGAAAACAAAAAGGAGTGGATTGAACGGGAGTTGGTAGTTTTATAAATTAATGTATCTAATTTTATTGTGTTTTGGGCCGGGTTCGATCATTACTTCAACAACCTCATGATAGAAAAAAAAAAGGGAAAAAAGGATATAAAGACTAAATGGATCGCTTGATTAAACGTTTGGGTAAATAACCAAATATGTGTCACATAACACATAACTAATATCCATTGCATATAATAAGTTCAATTTAAATTAGAGTTAAATGCCTGGTTGGTCCATGTGGTTTACGAAAATTGCAGACTTAGTCCTAAGGGTTCACTAATTACACACTTGGTCCCAGTGGTTGCATTTTTTGCACTCGGATGGTCCTTATCACTAACCTTTGTTAAATTTTCAAGTTAAATGTGTGTGAAATGTCTGTTTTACCCCTAAGATTAAAAAAACAAATAAAAATAAGTGGGCCCCACCCATCCCACCTTCATTTCTTCCCCAATCCAGCCTCCTAAAATTATACATATATTCCACTAAAAAACAACTCATATATCAATATATTTCCACTAAAAACAAATACTTTTTCTCTCTCATTTTCAATTAAATAATATTTTTATACCTTTATCATTACATTTTTCTCTCTCCTTCACTCACAACCACTTTCAATATATATTAAAATATTATAGTGGGTGAACAGTGTCCCCCCAAATATACAGATGAACAGTAACATTTTCTCTCTCGTCCACTCACAACCATTTTTTATACTCTTTATATTTTAAAAACCCCACACTCACAATTTAGTTCTTTGGATGTGAATGCTCTTAACACATCTTCAACTTTCAAATTTATGAGGTCCACCCCAAATCTTCTTCCTCCATTCACCACTCACCACCATCATCTCCACCTTCAACCCACCACCACCTCCATTATCACCTTCAACCCACCGCCTCCATCTCTATCGTAAGCCAACCACCACCACCGTCACATTTAAGAAAAAACAAAACAAAAAATAATTATCTACCCTGCCTTTTAATTGCGCCCCACTCCTCTTCTTCCCTTATCAGCAGACTTTTATTAATTACAGTTTTATAAATATAAATTTAAGAGTCCACATAAAATGGAATTTGGATATTATGAAGCAAAGTAAACATCAAGTATATTTAAGAATCGACCACCACCTCGTCTCTGTTTCACAGTTGCCTGATGGTGATTGGTTGGACCTGAAGTTGCAGATCTGAAATAGGTGAACAAGGGTGGGTCGGTATATTTAAGAGTGAGGCTGGAGACGAGGGATGGTGGTTACTGACGACGATGTGATTGCCGGTGGTCGGAGGTGAGGTGACCGTGATTTGCAGATGATGAATGGTGGTGAGATAATGTAGGTAGGTAATGGTGGAGGTTGGGGTATAGAAGAAAAAGAGATGAGGGGGAGAAAGAGGGGCGACGGTGACAGGCCCTAGACCTGTCGGATGATGATGGTTACACTGTGTTCCTAAGTTAAGTTAAGGAGGGAAAAGAAAGGATTCTCTCCTTTTCTTTTCTTTCTCTCAATTTCTTTCCAAATTGGAAAGATTAATTTTAGGGAAAAAATCTCTTCTTTTCTCTCCTTTAATAAAACTCTGGAACACAACTAAAAATTATTTCTTTCCATATCTTTTCTTTTCTCTCATTTAATGAAACTCGGGAACACAGTAGGGTGAGACTGGGGGTGGATTGGTGATGAAGATGTTGATGGTGATGAAGATGAAGGTTGTGTTTAATTTTTAGTATTAGGGTGGGGGTATGGTTAATCACTCTAGGGTTAGGGTGATTGAGTGATTCTCTACCTAATAATATTATTCATGTCAACTTCACATTCTACTCCTCATTTTGCACTCAATCATTAGGTATGGTTAATCACTCTAGGGTGTTTGAGTAGGTTAAAAAATAAAAAATTTTGATTGGTTCTTCTCTTCTCTCTCTCTCTTTCTCTCCTCCATCACTCCTTCTCCACCTTCGGTGAATAGTCACCGATTTCTTTCCCTCTCTCCTACTCAAACACCCTAACTCAAACACTAGGTGTGGTCACCGATAGGTGACTCCCCATCCCGATGAAGTCCCGCAAACCACACCGCTCACCCTTAGGTTTTTAATTGTTCAAGGGTAATATAGTCATTTCACATATAGTTAACTGAGAAATTTAACAGAGGGTTAGGTCAGGGGACCAACCGAGTTCAATTTTGACAACTTTTGAAACCACGCGTGTAATCATTAAACCATTAGGACCAAGTATGAATTTTTTGTAAACCAGAGGGACCAACCAAGCATTTCACTCTTTAAATTATCTATTAAATACAAAAGTATCGAATATATGAAGACTACTTCACTTATTTTCAGATCTTTCTTATAAGAAAAAGATTTGATATAACAACCATCTTATTATTATTATTTTTTTTTTCAAAAAATTCTTAACTTTCTATCCCATCCATATCTTCTATACTATATAATAAAGAGTTAAATGCTTGGTTGGTCCCTGTGGTTTGCAAAAATTTCACACTTGGTCCCAGTGGTTTACTAATTACACTCGTGGTCCCAAAACTTGTCAAAAGTGCACTCTCTTGGTCCCCAGCCCTAACTTCAATTAAATTTCTCAATTAAATATGTGTGAAATGACTATATTACCCTTGAACAATTAAAAACCTAAGCTTAATCATCATCATCATCTTCATCACCATCATCATCTTCATCATCTTCATCATCTGTTCCGATCCATTAAAAAACCCACTGCGAAATTCAATAAACAAATTCAATACCCACATAACAATCCCACTAATTAATTTCAAAAATTCAAGAACACATCATCATAAAGGTTTTTCATAACCATAGAAAAAAATAATGATCTTTCATACCTGGATTCACCTGAACTGAAATCAGTGAAATTATGCAACTTTGTTCGTTAATCAGCGCGGAATGACAGTTGATCAGAGGTCAACGAAGGTTAATCGTAGGCCGATCGGTGGTTGGTCGATAATGGAGTCACCACCGCCTGTACCTCCACCGTCACCGCCGTGAGCGACGGCGCTACCGTCGTTCCACCATCTTCTCCGATCTCTTCTCTCTCTTGTCGTCTCTCTCCTCGCTTCTGATCTCCGATCTCTTCTGATCTCCGATCTCTTCTCTCTCTTGTCGTCTCTCTCCTCTCTCTTCGCTTCTGATCTCCGATCTCTTATTATCTCCGATCTTCTGATCTCCGATATCTTATCTCTCTTGAAGATGATGATGGTGATGAAAATGATGATGGTAAAGTCAAAATGTGTGGTTAGTTAGGGTTATGGTGAAGAAGAAAGGGGGTAATCAGTTGAGGATGAGCAAGTGTTTAGGGATAAAGTTCTGGGTTTTTGTTGAAGATGATAAAGTTCTGGATATAAAGGGGGTGTTTGCAAATGTGTATATGTTGAAGATGATAAAGTTCTGAGCAAGTTAAGGGTATTTTGGTCATTTAACATGGACTTAACTGAGAAATTTAACTGAAGTTAGGGCTGGGGACCAACCGAGTGCATTTTTTACAAGTTTTGGGACCACGAGTGTAATTACTAAACCACTGGGACCAAGTGTGAAATTTTTGCAAACCACAGGGACCAACCAAGCATTTAACTCTATAATAAAAGAAACCAATTTTATTTAATTTAAATTATTAAATATTAATTAAATTAATAAAAATCTTATCAACTTTAAATTATTGGCATAAACTTAACTTCAAATCGTAAAGTCTTAAAAAGCATTGTTTCACTTAACAGTAGATAAACATACATATTATTTATTGTTAATGTTATTATTGTTAACTATGAGAAATTATATTAAACAACTTATTAACCAAACCAAAATTTTAAAATAGTATTAACCTAATTTAAAAAATAATAAAAAAATCCATTTTGATTTAGTAAACAACTTATTAATCAAACCAAAATTTTAAAATAGTATTAACCTAATTTAAAAAATAATAAAAAAATCCATTTTGATTTAGAAAAAAAAATTAACAATAGATAAACCCGTGTAATACAAAGAGCTTTTAAAAGATATAACATTTTTTATTATTTGCTATATAAAATTAGATTTATTCAACATGTACAATACACAATTTTTTTTTAAAATATAACTTTTTTTTATTATTTAGTATATAAAATTACATTTCTTTCATCCGTGAATACACAGGGTTTTTTTTAAATATAACTTTTTTATTGTTTTGTATATAAAATTACATTTATTCAACCCGCATATTAAACGAGTTTCTTAAAGATATAATTTTAAAGATTTTTTTAACAATAGATAAACCCGTGTAATACACATGGTTTTTAAAAATATAACATTTTTTTATTATTTGCTATATAAAATTAGATTTATTTAACCCATACAATACACATAGTTTTTTCTAAATATAAATTTTTTATTATTTAGTATATAAAATTATATTTCTTCCACCCGTGAATACACACGGTTTATTTAAAATATAACTTTTTTATTGTTTGGTATATAAGATTACATTTATTCAACCCGCACAATAAACGAGGTTCTTAAAGATATAATTTTTTTATTATTTAATATATAAAATTATATTTACTCAACACGTCCAATAAATGAGGTTTTTAAAAATATATTGTTTTTTATTTAGTATATAAAATTATATTTATTCAACCCGTGTAATACACAGGGTTCTAACCTAGTTTCTAATAATAAATATAATTTTATATACTAAGTAATAAAATAGTTACATCTTTTAAAAACTCGTGTATTACACGATTTGAATAAATAAATGTCTACACGAATAATGTAATCTATTAACACATTTAGTCATCAAGATGTGTTTTTAACAAAATGAACTTTGAGGTACTATTTACTTATCGTAACATCTCACTTTATTTTTTATTAGGTCAGAGAGTTGTGTATTACATGGTTTATAACATTGTACTTTGTTTTTTTTATTTATTATTAGGTTAGAAACTTACGTATTACCTAATGTTGGATAATCAGCAGGAAAAAAAGAAGATAAATATTTTAGTAAAAAATATTAACTATACAAGAGATAAGCTGGATATTATGAGTTAATATTATTATTTCATTGGAGTGTAAAACAGGATAATGATATCCTTTATTAGAAGTAGTATTCTAAATATATCACATGCATAAAAAATATATATGTTCTACATGTATTGAATAAATCCTTTTAACGAAACAGTTGATTAAAATAAATATTTTTATTTTAATATGTGATTATCAGTTATCCTTGTCCTTATCATCAAAATATAAAAACAATTAAAACTACCAATTAAATAATATCTTTATCTTTATAAATATTTAAAACACAAATATTTTAGACTTTAATAATTAATATATGATGGGAAAGGATCAAATAGGAAGTTTATTTTGGCTAGGAAGTGTAGGAAGCAATAGGATTAGGACATGTGGCAACATTTAAAATAAAGAAAAATTGTATTTTAGTCAATCCAACCCTTTCTTCTTTCTTTTCAAAACCCAGTAACTTCCAAACCCACCATTTTCAAAACCCACCATCTTCAACCGTTTCTTCACTTTCTATCTCAATAATCACTACATTATAGTGCGATTTTCAACACCAATCAATGATTCAAACACCCGATCAACGTGTTCTTCAGCTTTTTTGAAGAAAACACAGTTTAATTTCATAGAAAATCTCGTTTTTTCGGGTGATTTTGATGATAATTACTCGATCTGTTCGATTCGAGCGCTGATAAGTGTTTCAATCATTCAAAATTTATCAATTGTTGAAGAAATCACTTCGATCCATGTAAGAAATTCTTTAATTTCATTTTTACGATATGGGTTTTTGATTTAGTCATTGCGTTTTACGATCTTGGCGGGGGTCCGGGGGCAGCGCCCCTGGTAGCGGGGTCCTAGGGGCGGCAGCCCCTGGCGGGGTCCAAGGGGCAGAACCCCTGGCTGGGGTTGAGCTGCCAGGTCAGCTCGGAAATGCATCAGAAAAATTAATTTTCTGTAATTTGCCTTTGGAAACTGCATTCGTAAACTGCATTGGTTCAGACAGTTCACAGCACAGACAATTCACAGCACAAGCAAAACTATTGTCATGGTTCAATGCGTTTTAGAGAGAACACTTTCTTTGGTGTTTTTAGGCAATTGCGTTTTAGAACTAAAACATTTTTATGTGTTTTCTGGCCATTGTGTTTTAGAAAAACACATTCTTGAAGGGTTTTTGGTGCATTGCGTTTTAGGTAAAACACTTTTTTAGGTGTTTTCAGTCCATTACGTTTTACAGAGAACACTTTCTTTTGTTTTTTAGGCAATTGCGTTTTAGAATGAGTCATTTTTAAGTGTTTTATGGCCATTGCGTTTTACAAATAAGACATTTCTTTGTGTTTTTTGTGCATTGCTTTTTAGGTAAAACACTTTTTTATGTGTTTTTAGTCCATTGCGTTTTAGAAAACAGACATTTTAAGTGTTTTCTGGCCATTGCGTTTTAGAAATAAGACATTTGTTTGTGTTTTTGGTTCATTGCGTTTTAGGTAAAACACATTTTTATGTGTTTTTAGTCCATTGCGTTTTAGAAAGTACATTTTCTTTTGAGTTTTTAGGCTATTGCGTTTTAGAAATAAGACATTTCTTTGTGTTTTCTGGCCATTGCGTTTTACAAATAAGACATTTCTTTGTGTTTTTGGTGCATTGCGTTTTAGAAAAATGTCATTTTTTAGGTTTTTTTTTTCATTGCGTTTTACGTAACTGGGGGGTTTTTCTATTGCGTTTTACGCAACTGGGTTTTAATTTTTTTTTTTTTTGAAAATATAGCAATAGTATACTCGTTTTAAAGATAAAAAACGCTCGTTTTTTTGGTGCAATTTTTATAAAAAAATAATGTCGTATGAAAGAGTTATTAACGTTTAAAAAATGGGGGGGAATTGGAGGAGAGAGAAACTATTGCCTTGGATTGACTAGAATGCCCCTAAACAAACTCACGCGCCTCTTTTCTTCCCTTCAATTTTCATCATTTAATCTTAGCCCTTGATTAACTAAATGGATGGTCAAGATCACTTCCTAGCCTTCTTAGCCAAATAAATTTCCTATTGTATTTCCACCCAATATATGATTATAATAATTAATATATTATTATCAGTTATCTTTGTCTTTATCATTAAAATCTCTTCTACAAATTTTAAATTTTACATGTAATATTATCAATAATTGACTTCCACAATAAATATTTAGAAAAATAACTTAGGTGGTGTTTGTTTCTGGCCACTTATGTCTGTGCCGCGCAGAGCTTTGGAGTCCGCAACTTGTTTTTTTTCTCGCAGACCTTTCATTAAAAAAGGTCTGCGAGACCTCTTCACCACATAGACATTCACCCATGTCTTCTTGGCACAGACACAAACCTCTTATTGGCACAGACCTCTTCTTCCACACCTCCACCCCCACATCCCTGCCACCACCTCCACCACCACATCCCTGCCACCACCGCCACCTGATACATCACCACCACCCCAGTAGGTCTCAAACTGCTAACAACCGAAACAGTAGTCAAACTCTTAGGTTTCACCTCCACCGGCATCTCAAAACCACCGGCCGGCAACGACGACGCAACCTTACCGTAACTGCCGACCGGAATCACCGACTCGCCGGAGAATCGCTGCAGCGGCGATAATAAACGAGTAGGTTCGAATCCGTCTGGAACGGTTATTAGATCGGAGGTGTGACATGGCGGAGGAATCATGACTGGAGAGAGTGAGGTGCTGGAGGGAGAGAGGTCGGATAACGGAGTAGATGAGGTGGACGGTGGTAAGGGGACGGATTGGGAGCAGTCCGGCGGGGTGAAGAAGCCGACGTGGCGGACTTTGGGGTCGATGACGGTGCGCGGTGCACGGCGGTGGTCCATTGGTGGTCGTGGTGGGGCTAGGGTTTAGGGTGGAGAAGAAGTTGGGGGAGGGAGGTGGAGTGAGTGGTCGGCAGATTGGAGAGAGAGAGAGTAGAGAGAGAGAGTTGAGGTAGAGAGAAGTGTGTGTTGTGTGTGTGAAAAGTGGTTTTGTAGAAGAAAAAAAAAACAAACCCTCTTCTTCTTGCAGACTGCAGACATTTGGTCCACCTCTTCTCCTGCAGATGCCTGCAGATGTGGTCCGCAAACTGCAGACATTTTCCCACAGAAAAAACAAACAGCACCTAAGACTGCCTCATAGAACACAGACTGCCTCATAGAACGCCATGTGTCTCTAACGTGGTTTCTTTTATTATATAGTATAGATAAAAACAGGTGAAAACAGTTAATTTAACTTTTTAAAAATCAAACTAACTATTGATCAACAAACTTATCTAATTATTCAAAAATCAAACTAACAACCAAATAATAATAATTAACCAATAATATGAAAACAGATAATCCTATTATATCTCCTAAAATACCTCTAACAGCATGTAACCCTCAAAGGATTTTTATAAATAATGTCATCCCTCATTACTTTTGTATCTCTTCGGTACATGATCAAAGAAATTTGTGCATCCTGAATGAATATGTGATGAGTTTTCACTTTTAACTGCCATTTATTTGCTTTTATACCATTTTTGCTGCTTGTGATTCACCAAATAAACGTGTTACACTGTTTCATTGTATGCTTTAATATCTATAAGTCGTATCATAAATAATTAAATATAATGTGACATTCGCAGTAGATTTAACTGAGCGTATATAGTCATGATATACGTGAATCTTTGGTCGCGTATTTGCTTTCACTCTAGTAAATATTTTCATTGCATAGGCGATATAAGACATAGGCGAATATATACAAGGTATCCTATCAATATCAGTCATTACTGATAAGAAAAAGTCTGATACGCGAGTAAAAGTAATTGCTAAATGAGTTATTAGTCTCTGATATGGTTAATATTCTTTTCATATTTTTCTCTATACATTATATACCAATAGGTTAAAATTTCTTGAAATATTTTGATCATGTGACAAAAATGCAAACTGATGACAGTTAAAGTTAAAACTCACCATATAGTTACCATGTTCAGCATATGCAAATTTCTTGAACTAAAATAGCTCCGTCAACGACAATAAATATCCTGATGAATGAACACCGGAATTTGCTTAATCTCTGTTCAAAGCTCTCGTTCGATTGTATACCTGAGATGGATACAATAATGATAAAAATGCCCTTTCAAACAATAAAGTCTAAAGAATCAGTATGCATACAAATTGGAGCGGTCTTCATATGCTATAAGCTCAGCCCGATTCACATAATTGCGGAAAATAATTTATTGGTTGATCTGAAGTAGTAAAACAAATGGATCAAACTTCAAGTTCATTATATGGCAATCTGAGGTGGTAATATGTATCAGTTTTACTTATGAATGGGTCAATGTGTTACGTTTTATCTCTATCAAGTCAAATCTAAAGATTAAACTAAAAAATATCTAAAATCCTTCGGGATTACAAACAAGTTAATTTACTTTTTGATACAATCTCATTATGTAGTCTTTTAAGCGTAGTAACCATGACTTGAATATTCTAGTGTTTTACAGGTTCTTTGCAAACTTGTAATGTTTGAAGAACCGGTTCTCAAGTTGGAACGTGGAACGAATCTTGTTCCAACTGGAGAACCGGTTCTTCAAACATCAAAAGTTTGCAAAGAACCTGTAAAACAGTTGAATTGTCAAGTCATGGTTACTACCTTAAAAGATGCATAACGAGCTTGTATCAACCGGTACATTTACTTGTTGATACTACCGGAAGAATATTAGTTCTCTATTTGTTTAATTTTTTCCATTTGACCTGATATAGATAAAACATAGCCCAGTTGACCCGTTCATATGTAAAACATATACATATTGCCACCTCGGATTACCATGTTATGAATTTGAAGTTTGATCCATTTGTTTCACTGCTTCAAATCGACAAATAAATTATTCTGCGTTTATGTGAACTGGGTTGAGGTTCTAGCATATGAAGACCGCTTCAATTTGTATGCATATTGTTTTTTTGGACTTTATTGTTTCAAACGGCATTTTTGTCATTATTGTATACATCTCGGTTATGTGATTAGAAGAAAGTTTGGAATAGAGATTAAGCAATTTCCTACGTTCATTTGTGATAATCGATCGTCTTTTAGACTTGGAATCCAGTGAGAAAGAAGTGGATGTATGTGACACATTTGTATTTGGGGACCATCCAACAAACTTATAAAACCAACAGTAATTACCTATATTATTTTAGAGTTTTATTGTGTGACGAAAAAAAAAGTTAATATTGGTAATAATTCGGATACGATCGATTGCCACATTGTTAAAAAAATATGATGTAACGTCTTTGTTGATCTGGCAAAGCAAGTTACTGCAAAGATTGTCCATCATGTTGATCATAGAACGGAGAAAGATATGAAGAAGGTAATTAATGGAACGAGAAATATGTGAAGCAGAAATAGTGTGTAGTTAGACCATGTGTAGTGGGGCGTTTTTTTTTTTTTTTTTTTAATTTCAAAAAAAAGGCCCAAAAACGCCTCCCCTCCCATTACATAGGGCGTTATTTTGCAACTTTTTTGAAAAAATTGGTAACCAGCGTTTTATTTAAAACGCTCAAACAAACAATTGCATGAGTATGACATGTTTGACTGGCCAATGGGAGTGGTCCAAGTGTAAGTTTTTTTTTATCCTTTTTAATGATTGGAAGGGACATTATTTGGGCATTATTCCCACTACGCCACTTTCGCAATAACGCCCCATGCTGACTGGACTGCCACGTGTCGAATAATGCCCCATGTGGGGGCATTATTTTGTTTAACCACTACACATGGTTTTACAAAGAAAAACTCTTTTAAGAGAGGCCGGGGCGGTGCCGTTATTGTATAACGGAATGATGTATAACGAGTGATGGGCCACCGCCGGCATATTGTTCAACGCGTTATATTATAACGAAAACATGATTTCGTGATATTTTCAACGCGTTATTCTTTTGTTTTGTGAGTGTAATTGTTGGTTGGAGGAAATTGTTGGGTGTGGTGGTGAGTGATGACCACCCCGACTAAAAAAGGTTGTGAGTGATGGAAAAATGGTCGATGACATGGCGGAACTTGATTGGTGCTTGTGAGTGATAGAATTCTATCACTAGTGAACCACCCCCCTCCCCTGAGACTTAATAATCAAACGGTCGGGTTTGGATTGAAGAGTTTCAGCCCGCCAGCCCGCCAACAAGAAACCCATCAACATCCATCAATCTCCACCAATCTGACACGATTTTAAAAAAAAATTACCCCTACCAATTTGTTATTTATACAACTTTTGACCACTAGGCGGTCCAAAATGTGGTTATGACAACACAAGGAATGTTGTGACTAATCCCACTCGTAAATACCTCATACGCCTAGCATGTCACCTGAGTGTAAAACGCAAAAAAGCGCACTCGTGTGCGCCTCGTTATATTCATGATTTTGATACAAGTTTTATATAAACCGATTTAAATATGTATTGATTTATTTTATATAAGCACGTGAAAAATAAACTTATGTTGCCGAATGTGTTGCCGATTTGCAGAAGAAGAATGTGGGGATGATTATGCTCTTGCACCTGCAAGTTCATGAAACATTTAAAAAAAAAGTTAAATACATAAAGAAAACAAAACAAAGATTGATGGTTTCACTTGTACAAGTTCCTTAACCTAGTGAAAATGGAAAATAAAAATAATAATAAAAGATCACCATAATATAATAATTAGCAAATGTTATCTCATATTATTCATTCTTATAAGATGTTTTTTTTTTCTTTTTCTTTTAACGCTTTTGCAAAACTGATGATTTGTTTGCGATAGAAAGACAATCAAGATGACTAAAAGTTAATCACTCAAAAAGAAATTCATACTCAGTCGACTAATCAAACCATTTATCCCATACCAAACAGAGGAATGATAAACTCACCGATCCAAGAATGCATCAAAACACACAAATATAACTAAAATCGTTCAACTTTCATGAATAAAAATAAGAAAACTTGCATATTTATCCAATTAAACATGGTGAGACAAAATAAAGGGGCTTTAAGATACAAACACTAACAATTAAAAGCATCCTTCTTTTGAAAAAGAGTGATTGTACATCATAGAACTTAAAATAATTGCCCACTATGCAAAAGCATCCTTCTTTTCTAAAAGCAAAACAATTAAAAGCAATTAGTGTCGGCAACTTAATATAAAATGATACACGTTCATATGAATAATAATAATCTATTACTCCATTATGAAAAGGAATATTAACATAATTGGTTAAAATAATGCTCTTTCTTATCTCCACTCATATCTTTGTATCTAACCAGATCACTCCCATCTTCTCTCCACTCATCTTATTTACCTACATACATTCATACCATACAAACCAAAAACTACTCTCATTCCAATTTCCAGTTTACCTCTTAAACACTGTCTGTTAACAATGGCTGAAGCCGCTGCTGCTGCCCTCGTCAAAGTCATTTTTGAGAAGCTAGCCGATGAAGCCTTCAAGAAATATGCTCGCTCTCAGAAAATTGATTCTGAGCTCAATGAACTGCAGAACACACTGTCCCATATCCAAGATCTGCTTAGTGATGCTTCTGACAGGGAAATAACTGAAAAATCTGTTAAACAATGGCTCAACAGTCTCCAACATCTGGCTTACGATATCGATGACCTACTTGACGAGGTGGCTACTGAAGCTATGCATCGTGAGCTGACCCTGGAATCAGAAGCAAGCACCAGCATGGTAAGAAAGCTCATCCCAACTTGCTGCACAAAGTTTTCGCTAAGTCATAGGCTGAGTCCCAAGTTAGACAGAATTACCACCCGGTTACAACATCTAGAAAAACAAAATCCTGGTTTGATTGTGAAAGGTGAAAAGCCAAAAATTAATACTAATAGAAGAAACGAAACCTCTTTGCTAGAATCTGATATTGTTGGGAGAGAAGCTGAGAAAAAGAGATTGCTCAACCAGCTGTTAGTAGGTGAATCATCTAAGGAAAACTTTAGCATCTTACCCATAGTTGGTTTGGGTGGAGTGGGAAAGACCACTCTGGCTAGAATATTGTATAACGATACGCGGGTGAAGGATCACTTTGAACTCATGGCTTGGGTTTGTGTTTCAGATGAGTTTGATGTATTCAAAATAAGTGAAACCATCTTTGAATGTGTGGCTACAGAAAACAAACAGTTTAAAGATGTAAATCAGCTTCAAATTGCTCTTAGAGAGCAATTTAAGGACAAACGATTTCTACTAGTACTTGATGATGTGTGGCATCAAAACTATGATGATTGGGAAATACTAGTGCGTCCATTTCATTCTGGGGCTGCTGGAAGTAGGGTAATTATGACAACGCGCCAGCAGGATCTGCTAAAAAAGATAGGTTTTAATCATGTAGACAATCTCGAGAGTTTGTCGCATGAAGATGCTTTGTCTTTATTAGCTCTACATGCATTAGATGTAGATAACTTTGATTCGCATGAAACACTTAAACCACAAGCTAAAGGTATTGTGAAAAAGTGTGGTGGTTTGCCTTTAGCTTTAAAGGCAATTGGAAGGTTACTCAGAACAAAAACCCAGGGCGAAGAATGGGATGACGTGTTGAAAAGTAAGATATGGGATTTAGAAAATGCTGATGCAATTGTTCCAGCCCTAAGGCTAAGTTACCATGATCTTTCTGCTGATTTGAAGCGCTTGTTTGCATACTGCTCTTTGTTCCCAAAGGACTTTATGTTTGACAAGGAGGAGTTGATATTATTATGGATAGCTGAAGGGTATCTGAACGAGTCAACTGCAGACAAATCACCAGAACGGTTGGGCCATGAATATTTTGAGAAATTGCTATCAAGGTCCTTTTTTCAACCAGCACCTAATAGTGAATCGTTTTTTGTGATGCATGATCTCATGAACGATTTGGCCGCATTTGTTGCTGGAGAATATTTTTTAAGGTTTGAAAATCAGACGGAGATGGCAGAGGAAGCTTTAGCCAAGTACCGACATATGTCATTTATGCGTGAGCACTATGTAGGTTTCCAGAAGTTTGAGGCATTTCAAAGAGCAAGAAGTTTGAGAACCCTGTTGGCTGTATATGTTGGGGTAGAACAAAGCTGGAACAACTTTTACATATCCAATAAAATTTTGGTTGACTTACTTCCTCAGCTAACACTGTTACGGGTTCTTTCTTTGAGCCGTTTTGGCATAAGTGAGGTACCGGATTCCATTTGTAGTTTGGACCACTTGAGGTATCTTAATTTGTCTCGAACAAATATCTCAAAGTTACCAGAGAATGTTGGTAATCTTTACAATTTACGAACATTGATTGTTTTTGGTTGTAAGAGCTTGAGTACATTGCCTAAAAGCTTCCTAAAGCTCAAAAAGTTGAGGCATTTTGACATTAGGGATACTCCGTATTTGAAGAAGCTGCCCTTGGGAATTGGTGAGTTAAAAAACTTACAAACTCTCCCCAAGGTCATCGTTGGAGGAGACGGTGACTTTGCAATAACCAAACTTAAGGGATTAGAGAATTTACGTGGGGAACTTTCCATTGAAGGATTGCACAAAGTGCAAATCCCAATGCATGCAAGGGAGGCAAACCTATCTCAAAAAAGGCTTACTAAGTTAAAGCTGAAGTGGGGTGATGGTTCTCAGAGAGGAACACTTGAGAAGGAGGTTCTCACTGAGCTCAAGCCACACACTGATACGTTGAAACATTTTGGAGTTGAGTATTACGGGGGAGTAGAGTTTCCAGGTTGGGTCGGGGATCCCACTTTCCATCAATTGGTTCATGTGTCGCTACGGGGTTGTAGAAAATGTACATCTCTACCGCCGCTTGGGCAGTTACCTTCACTTAAGGAGTTGTTGATTCAAGGAATGGATGATGTTAAAGTCATCAGTTTGGAGTTAAGTAGGACTACTGATGTTACCTTCCCTTCACTTGAAATTCTAAGGTTTGAAGATATGTCTAGTTGGAAGGTATGGTCAACCAATAGCGAGGTAATGTTTCCATGCCTTCGAGAGCTTCAAATAATCGAATGTCCCAATTTGATTGATGTCTCACTTGAAGCATTACCTTCGCTAAGAGATTTAATAATAGATGGATGTTGCGAAAGTGTGCTGAGAAGTCTGGTTCAAGCAGCTTCATCAACCACAAAGATAGAAATCGGATCTATTTTAGGGCTTACGGATGAGGTATGGAGAGGTGTCATAGTGAATTTTGGGGCGGTTGAAGAACTACGCATAGATCATTGTAACGATCTATGTTTAAAGGAATTGGGGGTATCTGGATGTAAAAATTTGGTGAGTTTAGGAGAGAAAGAGGAGGATGAGGATAACACTGGGAGCGACCTCCTATCATCTCTTAGGAAGTTGAATATATATTATTGTGAAAGTATGGAGCGTTTGTGTTGTCCAAATAGCATTGAGAGATTAGATATACATGGCTGTGAAAATCTAAAATCAATAAATCAATTGAGTCACTCCACTCACCTCACCTCTTTGTCAATAACTTATTGTCGAAACATGGAGTTATTTTCTGATATTCATCAGCTGCCAAATCTCACCAGGTTGAGAATAGAAGATTGTGAAAGCATAGAGTCATTTCCTAACCTCCATCTGCCAAATCTCACAGATCTAGACATAGCACGCTGCAAAAACATGAAGGCATTTGGTGACCTGCAGCTACCAAATCTAATCAGTTGGAGGATAGAAGGTTGTGAAAATCTGGAGTCATTTCCTGACCTTCAGCTATCCAATCTCACCATGTTAAAAGATATGACTATCATGAAGTGTCCAATGATTGATGTTTCCTTTCCTCGTGGGCTTTGGCCTCCCAATTTGTGTTTCCTTGAAACAGGGGGGTTGAAAAAGCCCATCTCAGAATGGGGCAATCAGAATTTCCCAGCTTCCCTTGTTGGGCTATATTTATACGGTGATCCCTATGTGAGGAACTTTAGTCAATTGTCCCACCTTTTCCCTTCTTCTCTTACATATTTGACAATATCTGAATTTGATAATCTGGAATCACTTTCAATGGGACTCCAACACCTCACCTCCCTTCAATATCTCGGAATTAAGTTTTGCCGAAAGGTGAACGATTTACCAGAGACGCTGTTACCTTCACTTTTGAGTTTGAAAATCAGAGTATGCCCAAAATTGAAAGAAAGGTGTGAAGGAAGAGGCTCCCATTACTGGCCCCTCATCTCTCATATCCCCTGCATCAACATATTCCCTCATCTCTAATTGAAAGAAAGGTACATACATGTTAATAAAATATCAGTTAATTATTGCCAGACGTTGTTTTAAATAAATAACCCTTACCTTCTTCTTCTTTCTTTTGTAGTCACTGGAAACAGATTTCCTGTCGTCAATGCCCACAATTGAAAGAAAGGTGTGCAGGAAGAGGCTCCCACTACTGGTCCCTCATATCTCATATCCCCAAGATCCAAATAGACTTCAGGTACTTTTGTATTGAAGACCCACTAATTTCCATATGATAAACTGGAAGACAATAATTTATATGTTGAAATCAGTAATCACTTTTCATGAGTTTAAACTAACATATTGCTGATAAGTTGAAAGGATGGAAGTCGATTTTGACACAACCAATCTTAATAATCGGAAAGAGGTCTGGTTTTGAAAAATGGTTACCTTTTTAGTAGGGTTGAAATGGGTCGGGTCAGGTTGGATTGTTTGACTGAGATGAAAACACTTTAATTTTCTTTAAACCTTATATCTAGTTAATGTTTTAACTATGATTACAAAAAACAAACCATTTTTAATAATAGTCTAACTTTCTTTTAATAGTGTTTAGAATGTGATGATTATAATCTTGTTATTTTTCATTTGAAAGCAATGGGTTTGCCTACTAATGTCAAATTGTGTTGTTTGACCCTTGACTGCAGTTGAAGAAAGAAGACATTCTATCAAGGTTTCTGCATAGCAACAACACACATCCAAAGTCACAGATGTTGAAGAATTTGCAAACAGTGTGAGTGAAAAAAGCCTAGAAAAGATCCAATATCTTAATGCAGATTTTAACGAAACTCTCAAGACTCTTTCATGCAGTTCCCATGGTATGCAATCTCAAATCTTTATCAGTTTTTCATACTTTGACTTAACTGGCCGGGTCTTTGACTAATCAACATGGTTACTAGTATTTATTGGAGTAAGAGGTTCAAAATGGATCTCGTTGGGTCAACCCAAAGCTCTTCACAGATATGGATGATGCATGATGTATCTGATGGTTATGTTGTGAAGAAGGAGGATACTGCAGCTTTATCAGAAAAATGGTTTCGTCAAAATGTTGTTTCTCTGAAAGCTTCTTTAAGTTTAAGGCTTTTAAGGTCAGTACAATACAACCCGTATCGACCATTTCCTTTTCATTTGGATCATGTAACTGAACTCTTGATTTCTAAAAATTTTTGTGGTCTAGTTTAAAAGTCAACCTTCATGTTATGTCATTTGACCAAAGCAAAAGTATCTAAATTATCATAAAACGTATATTGTTTGGACAGGGAATGACGTTTAATCTTCATGTTGATGGTGCTATAGTGTTGATTATGGTTTTGTGGATTCGTATTTGGAACAAATAGACATGGGAAGCCTAACTTTCATTACGTTTTGAGTTGTAAAGGGCATAAGTAATGGACATAAACGTATCAACGAGCCACACGCTTGAACAAATGATATAGGCGGGTTTTCCCCGACTCTGAGAGTCGGGACCCAATTTCGTCATCTAGAGCTCCGATTTTGAACTACGGGTTTTCCTCAGTTTTAGCAGTTTTAAGTAATTTCGTTTGTTTGTGAAAACGGCTGGATTTATTTTTTAATTAAATATTTTCTAGTTTTTTGGGCTGTTATTTTCATTCTAGACTGTCAATTTTGAATTTCATTATCTGACAATACCTACCAAATTTAGAAGTCCCTTATTAAAGCAAGCTTGATGAATTTGACTTCTCATTCAATAACATATCATGTTTCCTATCAGTAGAATTCTCTTAGATTACTGTTTCCGCTTTGCCATTATCAAGAGTGAACTTGTCTATAACAAGATCCGAAACAGACATAGGCGAAGTATTCTCTAAATTAAAGAGAAAAACGCCCGATAGTCCCTGTGGTTTGTGGCAATTTCACCTATAGTCCCCACACTTCTAACAAGATCAGAAACACCCCAAAACCTAAACACCCACCCCAACCACCACCCAAAAACCTAACCCCCCCCCCCCCCCCCCCCCCCCTAAATATGCAAAAAAGTGCACTCGTGTTCGCCTCGTTATATTCATGATTTTGATACCAGGTTTATATCGATTTAAATATGTATTGATTTATTTTATATAAGCGCATTAAAAATAAACTAGCCTTACCACCAACAACCAACTTAAACTTGATTAGTGTGGGATCATCTAAACCATCACCATTTTCTTGCATAAGCATACTTTCAACATTCTGCTACCCATATAAACTAATATTGTCCGTTTTGCCTACGAAAAGCTCACAACCAATACACTACACCTAAAACCACTAGTAACATTCAAGACAAGGCATCCTTTATGACCAAAGATCTCTTCAATAGAAGAGAACAGAGCAACTATGCACTTAATGCAGTAAAATATCAAATATCAGACAAGGACCGATATTTGAGATATTGGTTATCTCAGTGAGATATCGGTAATTTTAATATCATGCAGAATTTATATATATAGCAATTTAACACTAACAATTCAGTGATATATCCGTCAAATATCGGTGATATGTCAGTTATATTGGTCTATCGGTCAATAATGCCGATAATCGCAAAGCAATGTGGGATTATTTCACTTCCAAGTCCAACCGACTGTATTGACCAAAGAAAAGGGCGACTTCGATGAACAACATACAAGTCAAAATAGTCAATATATCGTCTTAAGCAGCAAACTGAAGTGAACAATCTCTATCACAAACAAGTACAACAAACTGCCAAAGTTAAAGACTGAATTTAATCTATAGGTCGGGTTCTATTAATACGATACTTTTGAAGAAAGTTTGATATCGGATCTAAATTTCTGAAAGCAAATGCTCGAATCTGATGCACGTTCATGAAGAAATCATATTGAACTGGAATCTGGAGAGCTGTTGAGGAATAGTTGAAATTACTGGTCCATATCTCTGCACATAAAAAGATTGTCCATATGTTAAGCACAATGATGTTTGTTACCCATGTACAAAATCCTATGAAAACTGTAATAATATTGGTTTTCGGTAAAGTATCGAGTTTAAATCATTCATTTGCATGTTACATTGCAACAAATTAATGGCACTCCATTGGGTTTAGAATGTTTCTTAAACTCATCCTGTTGAAGAGGTTCATTACACTAAAGTGGATTGGGATCAGTTTTACTTTGAAAGTCAAAAAGTCAACACACATGTTCAGCATAAACCCTTTACAATTACATTTGTGAGTATCAAAATTGTAATTTATTTTAATCCCAGGTTGATAATTGAGCTAAACATGTCATCCAGCCCACAAAAAACTTGGTATTTGACTTTTGAGTGCAAAAATGAGTAGCTTTTAATCGTTAGAATGATGGGTATGGTTTCGAACTTTCGATTTGAAACAAAAAGAATTGATAAATAAATTATTTTTAAACAAATGTACTGGATCCGTCTAAAGCAATTTGCAACATTTGAGCACACGTGGTTTATCAGAATTGTATGATTATCATGGTTTAAAAAAACGGTAGACGCGCACCTCGAGGCGAGGTAGTAAGACAACGTGTATGAGGCGCGCCACATCGTGTTATGTTTGTGCGTACGCCTCGAAGGGCCGATGCGGTAAGAAAAGGGGCGCCTCATGGGGTTATGTGTGAATTTCAGAGTTATTAAAAGCACTAGGCGCACTCAAGACGCATAGGCCTCGGGGCCTAGGCGCAAAGCGCAAAAAAAAGCGAGGGCCTGAGAAAAATAAAGCGCATAATGAAAAAAAAATTAAAAATATATTATGTATTAGAAAAAAAAATACTATTCTTCAAATAAAATAAACAATGTCTATTATGTAACACTTTATATCATCTAATTAGTACCAAATATTAGTGTATTAGTGTAGAAAAGTAGTTTTCCTTGATTAAAAGTAGAAATTTGGCTAGAATCTTGTCGGAATTTAGCCGGAAACTCTCCGGAATCTAGGAATCATGCCGGGATGTGCGCCTGAACCATCATCTGGAGAGGTAAAGCGCAATTTCCTCGACTTAAAGCGCAACTGCCTCGCCTCGCCTGAAAAATGGGCCTAGGCGCAAGAGGCGATAGCTTTTAACACCTATGGTGAATTCGATGTTTTAGACTTTCTGTGTTAATTATTCTATTTTTGATGTGTTTTTTTTAATTTTAGACTTTCTGTGTCAATTAATTTATTTTTTATCTGATATATAATTTTTAGATTTTTTTCTTTTAACGCCTTGAGTCTCGATTCCGTTCTTTTAAACTTTGATGATTATTAAACACAGGTCTAAAATACCATTCCAAACTTACAAAATAAGAAACCGTGTGGTCCTAAATGAATAGCAAAAACTTATGGAAATTGCAAACAAGCCGTTTTAACTTGAAATACTTCAAAAACAAGTATTTACCTGAACATTATCGTAAAGCTCAAAGAGTGGTACAGCGAGAAGTTTCAGATTTTTGGGCACTGCAAAGTACTCTCTTTCCGATAAGTGAACAACATAAAGCTTCTTGCATTCCTGAATTGAATAGAAATGTAGTGAAGTTAGCCCGTTTCATATAATAAGATCTAAACCCTATGTTTATTAAAAAGATATGTACATATTTTAACAAAAACAAAGTAATAAAAACCAAAATAATTATGGATCTGAAAACCCAACGATCATTTACCTTGGGTTTTGTGATGTGCGGAGGGCAATATGGGTACATAATAGTTTCAAAGTTTGGCCTCCACCATACAGCCACACACTCACCAATCTGCAAAATCACAAGCCGATGTTAAATGAGCGCATAATCAACGAAAATCAAAATTCTAATATACCAGAATCAATGCTACAGATATTTTGTAATTGTTACCGACATGCAAATAATTAATTTCGAAAGTTAATAAAAGAAAATGTTGAATTATTTTGGGGCATCCCAAAAAGAAACAAATCATAAAAAAGACAATGTTAACATAGCCTCATTTTACAACATTTCGATTAAGATAAAAGTTTCTAAATCTTAGGCTTCTGCCTGCAAAATTATAAATATACGTTTATGATGGATCAAAAGAACAGAGAAATCAATGAATTTCATTTGGTAGTCGTGATAATTAAGGGTGCAAATGAGCCGAGCGGCTCGCGAACTGCTCGAGATCGGCTAGAAAAAAAGCTCGAAACAAGCCGAGCAATATCGAGCCCTAGCTGAGCTTGAGCCTAAAATATAGCTCGTTTATTTATCAAGCCCAAGCTCGTGCTTGGCATGTGAAGCTCGTCAGCCTCGTCAAGCCTTATCGGATCTTAGAGTAATACTACTTATTTCTTAGTGTTCTTCAAGATTATCATTATGTATCTTCCTTTAACCACTAAGAAAAGATGTAAAATGGAGTGTATGATGTTCTTACCACTAGCTCAAGGCTAGGGATGATCAAGGGAAGAAAAGAGATGGATAATAGCAAATGAAGAAGGTCCTTGAACTTCTACAAGCTCCTAGCTCTTTTGTGCACCTTCTATCACACTTGTATATGCTTAGATGGATGAAACTTGATTGAAAAATGGTGATGATGGTGGTGTTTGGTTCGGCCAAGAGCAAGCAAGAGGGAGGGAAGAAGTGTGTGTGTTTTGTGAGAATGATAAAATGAGAGCTTATGTCTTCTAAGGTTTACTTAGACTGTCTTCATCGCAAGATCCGTATTAACGTCCGAGATGATGTGGAAAAAATCCAAGTTTGCAGGCGTATTGGAGCAGATCCGAAGTGGAGAGATCCGATATCCGACTGCAAGGACACCCAATTTGCTTCGGTTCTTGTGCCAAACTAAAAAAAACTTTTATTTTATGTAGTGAGTAGGTATCGTTTGATTATTACCGGAAAAAAAAAAAGATGGATTTGAGGCGGTGTAGTTGTTGGTGGTGCTATATGTTGACGATGGTTGTTGGCCGGTGGTTCCGTCACTCCGTCAGCCGCTTGTTGTTAGAGAAAGAGACCTGTATTTCACCATTTTGTGTTTGATGGCCATTAAAGTAATAATATATTATATCTCAAATAACGTGAGTTATTTTATGGAGATAAATCACTTAAAAATTAATTATATCATTTAATAAATATTATATCATATAGATCATGTTTGAGTACTTATAATTAGTTAAATAATTAAATAGTTACATTAAACACATTTTAACAATTTAAGTAATTAAATTAAAAGTAAATAATAGGTAATGATTTGGAAAATATAAGGATTTGTAAGGATATTTGTAGGGTTGGAGGTGAAATTGAGGTTTTTAAGGATTTTTAAGGATTTGAAAGGATATGACGTGACAACTGACTGAGCAATTAAGGGCTCTTAAGGGCGCCCTTAGGATTGGAGATAGTCTTATGATCCATTTCAAGAGTTCTTCCATTGTGTAATATGTCTAGTAAAGCATAAACAAGATCAAATAAAATATTTAAACAAATCTTGAGGTGGGGGGGGGGGGGGGGTAGTAGGCTTATAACTATATGATTAGTTATTAGTTGAAATGTAAGTATGTAGTTAGGTTTTTACTTAGTTGATATTTATATAGTGTGTTACGATGTTCGGGGACCATAACTAGCTTGGTAATATTAAAACAGTGCTTCTAGTGAAAATTTGGTGTTTCGGGTAGTGTCCGGTTATTCGGTTGGTTGCCGATTCGTTAAGGTGCTAAACTTTGCAGTTTAGTGTGCTTTATGCTATCTTTTGTGACAGTTTTGATTCCCGACACTTAGGAAAGCATTCAGGACCATTTAACCATATTTCTGCATAATATAAGAGTGTTTAAATGCTGAATTTGCTGATTTTCTGCAGGATTCTGCAGTTTATGTGAGTTTAAATGCTGAATTTGTTGATTTTCTCTAGGAAGGCAGTTTTGTGATCCTTACTTTCCTACACACTATACTAGTGTCATACTTGTTTTCTGGCTCATTCTGTGTCTCAACACATTGTCTGTCTATGTACTGAACTCCGTTAGCATTTTCCTGATTTGTCTGATAGCTGTGCTAACTGTGTTTCGTGCATCATTTGAGTCAATAAAGCTCTCATGCAATAATGATATGTCATTTGCAATATGTGATGCTCATGTATGTATAATGCAATGATCAGAAAACAGTTAATTTGTAATTCAGCACAGTCATTAAGCACTAATCATGGTTTAATAGTTGTACGGATACCTGGAATTTTGACAGTTGTCACACAAGATCCCACAAATCCTCCAAACTTTCAAGTGTTGGCAGATTGCACCTTTGCTTAAAACAATGAGTTTTGAGCACTTTCTTCTACTTTTTCTTCTACTTTTTCTTCATGTTTTCTTGTACCAATCTACTAATTGGATGACCTTCAAGGATGTTATCCAAGATTCACCAAGGTGTAATCATGTGGCACATCATTTGCATAAGGCTCCAAAGTCAGATTTACATTCTGATTTATAAAAACTTTTGCAAACTCATCTCCTTTCATTGTTCATCTTGTGGAATCTTGTGCCAAACTTGTCCTCAATCAAACTCATGGTTGTAGGGCTTGTGTAGGGGTGATTCTTATGAGTTTAGAGGTGCAAACACCCTCTAAACTTTATGTTTTTAATAAGTTCATACATGTTCCAAGTGTTAAAACCATCCAAGATTCACCATCTTCCATATGGATGAACTTGTGTTTTGGTAGAAGGGATGATTCGTATGTAGAGTAAAATTGTAAGTATGATTTGGGATTATATGTATGAAGGCATTTTAAATGCTATTAACCATTTTACCATGAAAATGGAAATGAAAGTGCAGGCGTGTTAAGAGCGGGTTCTGGAAGGTTGAATTTTATAGTTCAAAGATCGGATCCGAGAATGTATACGAATGGATCTACACTGGTAAAGGGATCAGACGTCGCCGTTTGATTTCATTAGAATTTAATTATATATGGTTTATGTAATGTATGATGTCACTTACTTTTCTAATGATATGGGTTATGGTGACCGTAGTTTATACAGGTCTTCCATGTGAGGTGCAGAACGGTCAAGGATTGAGTCACAGCGTGGATTATACAGGAGTGAGTAACATAGTATTATAAGCATGTGTCATTTTATATATAACGAGCAAAAAGTGAAGAATGTAATGCTCATAATTAAGTCTTTTAAACGGTTTCCAAGTATCATAGAACGCTTAGTAAATGAAAAAATTTATGGTTCGTATTTCTGTTGCGTGTTTTTCTGTTAAAACAGTTTAGGACATTACATGTTATGTAAAAAAAAAGTATTTTCATTTTACATTTAAATCCGAAAAATCCAACCCGAACTAATCCGAACCCGAATAACCCAAATCCGACAAACCCAAACTTTAAATCAGTCGGTTATTGAGTCACTTTTTCCCAGCAAAAAATCTGAACAACTCAACCTGCTAAAACCCAAAAAAAACCCGAAGAACACCCCTATCCAGATGCGTGATTAGCTTCAAAATTTTGTGGGTGTCGAGTATGATTTTAGGTAATACTCAATCCAATTACCCGAAACACATATATCAGATGTAATATCATAATCTACTACATATTATTTTTTAGCTTTTATTTTTCACCAGTTTTCTTGTATACTAAGAATACGTAAAAGATAATGTAGTAAGAAACGTAATCAAGAATCGGAATGGTTAACTGTTGTAACAACTCTCACCAAAAGTCCTATTTCTTATCTTAATTTGTCCAATAGGAAACCCTAATTGAGACCCCCAAGTAATCCTGCATGACCCCTAAAATTTTCAGAACAATCGGAATCAGGATCAGGACCCCTAAAACTCAGGGGGGGTATTCCCTAATCGTTATTATCTACACAGTCTCTTGTCAAAAGCGAAATTCGTCAAACGACTGACTCAACTAGGCTAGGAATACACGGGGCTACCCTATGCTACTGGGGTACCCCTCGCGCCACGCGACAGCCACTCGCGCCACGCGAGGGTGCCGTTTTTCCAGTATATATAGAGGGGTGTGGCACTTGCATTTCGGCGTTGGTTTGACGTAGAAATTCATTTCGTACGCTGAGATATCGTCTAAACAGTTCAAAACACACACATAACACGAAACGCTGCCGCGACAACAGGGAAATAACTCGATCACTGCTATGATTTAATGTCCGATCGATAGAAACCAATCCAATGGATGTTTAAGTGCTGCTCAAACTTGGGTTATACTTTGTCATTCATCGTGAATTCGATGGATGTTTAAGTATCGCACTTTGTCATTCATTGTGAAGGTTTTGATCTCGTGGGTTGTCGTAAAAGTTGGATTAAAGTTACTAACCTAGTTTTCGTGTGCATTGTTATTTGAATTAGGTTAACAGGCTTATCGGTAGGCTAGACTCTGCCCGTTTAAATCTGTAATGTGAGTTATTCTCTTTTTATCAAATTGCTTTACAAAACCCTAATTGTTTTCAAGGTTATAAGTACAGGGATTAAGTCTTTGTAATCTTCAATTACTGCCGGTATGTGGGGTTTTGTATACATTACTTGTTTCCTGTCACCATTGGACAACGAGTTAGCCAATGGGTGATCTGACCATAGTCACAGATACAGCCAAGTGACAAATACCGATTTGGGGTAATTGGTTGATAAAAACAATGTAATCACCCTTAATACTGTATATTATAATAAGGTGTCGTTTTGTGCAACTTGAATGACTCGCCAGTATTTCCCTGCTGATAAAACCTTTTTAAAACATGTTTCAGGTGATCGGCTGTGATCCAGGAAAAAGTGTCATGTAGCACTACACGCTTGAAGAAGTGGCTTGATTAAATAAAGAAACATGTTTTTGTAAAATAGGGGATTTCCTTGAGAAATCACCTTTATTGTAAATTATGGGGTTTATCCCTAATTATGAAATAAAACAATCAGGCATTTTCAAGTTTTAACGATCCTGTTAATAATTCCGCTGCCAAATTAAATAAATACCACGAGATTTTTGTCCTGCGGCTCCTGGACCGGGTCAAACCGGGCCGGGGGCCATGACAGAAAAAGGTGATATCAGAGCCACTGATTTAAGCCAATTAAGTATTTAGAAATACTTAATTTTCTGATTGCCATTCTGTGATTATGTGAAAATTTATTTTACAAAATTTTAACCTAGAATTTTGTGTGTTTCTTCATGTCTGCTAAACAGCATGAATGAGTTATCTGAAGCTCTTCAGAATCTCAATCTCTATTCTGTTAACATAGAAGTTTCCAAAGACTTTTCCGGTTATTGTGCCGACACTGATGAACCTATGGAATTCCAAGCCCAACCTCCGGAGAAACCAAAGCCGAAGAAGAAAAGAAGATTCATGGGCTGGAGGCGTGTGCGCATGAAGAAACCAGTGACACAGAAAGTTAATGTAAAGACTGAGAATCCAATGGATAAAGGGAAAGGAATAGAGATTGGGGAAAGCTCCAAGCGAGCCGAGGAAATGCCATTGTGGGAAGAGTTGGATCGCAAACTGGCAGAGTGTGATATCCTTAAGCCTGTCAATGAAAACCTCTTTACTTATCCTGCTGAAACCCAACTCTCAGTAAATTTGGAACCAGCCATCCCAGATCCCCTTGTCAACACCCGACCTCTAGGAGAGATGGAAGAATGGTGGACCAATGACTGGCAGTTCCAGAATCTCCTAAATAACCCTTATACTTTTTTCCCTCAGTTTGACCTAGAGCCTGCACCAAACCCACCGATGAGCAATGAGAACTAGGCTGAACTCCGCCATTTTGGCGAGGAACTGGTAGATGCAGGGAATCGAATCCGGGAGGTGGGAGAACAGATCTCCTGGAAGTACGATGAGAGGGAACGTCGTTTCTGAGGTGCCAGCAGAGGGTGATGGTTTGGTTGTGGTTGTATAATAACAAAATAATAATAATAATAATAGTGGTAACCATATAATCCTGTAAAATAACCTAAAAATAAAACTTTTGTAAGATAACGGGTGTGTACGGAAGCATACTATAATATATAAAAACGGAAGTCAAAAAATCGACAATTTTGGGCTATATGTGATGTGGTTTTTGGTGCGATTGTTTTACATTTAGTTGTTATTTATTTTATGCTAATAACTTATATATATTAATCACCAGATGGAACACGCTGGTAATGAACCCGTTAACGAGATTAACAAATCTGAACAAAACCACGAAAATCAATTTCTGAATAGGCAAGATATCGAGAACATCATTGCTCAGGGAATAGCCAATGCTATTCCAGCAATCCTTGCTGCTGCCCGAAATCCAGTTGAACCTCAACAAATTGTTCCTAGCAAACGCACTCACGGCGACAATTTCAGTAATAGCATAAATGGAGGTGGCAACATTAATAATAACGATAACGATGATGTGATGCTGGCACCAATTCCTAAGAAAATGAAAGCAACGCTTGGTTGCACTTACAAAGAATTCCTTGCCTATAAACCGGCTGAATTTGCAGGCAATGAAGGGGCGACTGTGGCACTGCGTTGGTTAGAGAAAACCGAGGCAGTAATTAAAATAAGTAAATGTGCTGAGGAGGATAAAGTCATGTATGCTTCTCACATTTTCAAGGAAGAAGCATTAGAATGGTGGAATACGGTGTTACAAGCTAAGGGAAGTGACATGGCCTATGCCATGAGTTGGGAAGAATTTAAGCGGTTAATGGAAAGAAAATTATGTCCCGAATATGAGAAAGAGCAGATGGCAAACAAATTCCTGAGCCACCAAATGGTGAATTTTGATTGCCGAGGGTATACTTCAAAATTTTTCGAATGTGCTCGAATTGTGCCTACTCTGGATTCGCCAGAACCGGTACTTATTTCTCGTTACATCTGGGGATTGATTGGCGAAATCCGTGATATTGTTAAAGCTGCGAGACCTCACACTATTGACGATGTTGTGGAATTAGCCAACACCCTAACTGACGGGCTGGTACGCACAAGAGAAGAAAACCGGAAGAAGGAGTTGGCTCAGAAAATTACCCAAGGATTTCGTGTAGGTAATAATAGTAATTTCAAGAGAAGAGGAACTGGGCAATCTTCCACTCCGCCATTCTGCAGAAACTGTAAAAAGAAACATTTTGGCAAATGTAATGAACCTTGCAACTTCTGCAAAGCGATAGGACATCGTGAAGAAGATTGCAGAAAGAAAACAAAGATCTGCTTCAACTGTGGAGAAGCTGGGTATTTTAGACCAGAGTACCCTAAATTGGTCAGACCAGCAGATAACAAGGCTAAACCTGCTGAAGGAACCAATAAGAAGAACGCAAGAGCTTTCCAGTTGACTACTCAGGAAGCAGAGCTAATTCCTGACGTAATAGCTGGTACGTTTCTGGTACACAATGTCTATGCGAAAGTATTATTTGAGTCTGGTGCAAACCAAAGTTTTATCAATACTTCATTCTGGCAAGCTCTTAAGCTACCCTTAACAAAAATTAGGCAAGTTTTTACGGTAGAAACGGCAGACGGTAATTCTGTTAATATAGATACGGTTTTGCAAAAAGAAACTAAAGAACTTTCAGGTCATAGATTTTCTGCAAACCTATTACCTATGAATTTAGCTGGATTCGATGTTGTGTTAGGAATGGATTGGTTAGTAGCCAACCATGCTCGAATCCTTTGTGATAAGAATTCCATAGAAATTCGTGCACCCACGGGAGAATTAATTATAATTACAGGAAATAAGACGCGAAAACCCATGAAGTTCATTTCAGTAATGAAAGTTGCTAGTTATGAACGAAAGCAAGGAATAGTGTATATGATTTCAGTAATCATTAGCACTAAGGGTAAGGAAATTAACGAAATTCCTATAGTATCAGAATACTCGAATGTATTTCCAGAAGAACTACCAGGATTACCACCAGATATGGAGGTAGAATTTAGAATTCATTTGATTCCTGGAACTACACCGGTAGCTAAAGCACCTTACCGATTAGCACCCACCGAAATGTTAGAACTGAAAAAGCTATTAGATGAAATGCTCAGTAAAAGATTTATACAACCTAGTTCATCCCCTTGGGGAGCTCCAGTGTTGTTTGTAAAGAAGAAATATGGTTCAATGCGAATGTGTATCGATTATAGGGAATTGAATAAGGTTACAATTAAGAATCGATACCCATTACCTAGGATTGATGATCTTTTCAATCAACTCCAAGGAGCTAGATATTTTTCTAAGATAGATTTACGCTCCGGATACCATCAGTTGAAGGTACAAGAAGAAGACATACCTAAAACTGCTTTCAGAACTAGGTATGGTCACTATGAGTTTACAGTCATGCCTTTTGGGTTAACAAATGCTCCTGCAGCATTTATGGACATGTTGAATAGAATCTGTAAACCGTACTTGGATAAATTCGTAATTGTCTTCATCGACGATATACTTATTTATTCCAAAAGTCAGGACGAGCATTGTAAGCATTTACATGCACTCTTAACTTTGCTAAGAAAGGAGAAGCTTTATGCCAAATTCTCGAAGTGTGAATTTTGGCTACAGGAGGTGCAATTTTTAGGTCACGTGGTCAACCATGAAGGTATTCACGTAGATCCTGCTAAGATAGAAGCGATCACCAAATGGAAGGTCCCGCAATCAGCTACGGAGATTAGAAGTTTTCTAGGATTAGCTGGATACTATAGGCGCTTTATTAAGGATTTTTCTAAGATAGTTGTACCATTAACTAAGCTAACCTATAAAACAGTTAAGTTTGAATGGGGACCTAAGCAAGAAGCGGCTTTTAGGATTTTAAAGAAAAAGTTAACAAATACCCCAATTCTAGCTTTACCCGAAGGAACAGAAGATTTTTAAGTATACTGTGATGCTTCAAAGTTAAGATTAGGATGTGTGTTAATGCAACGCAAAAAGGTAATTGCGTACGCTTCAAGGCAATTGAAAAAGCACAAAGAAAATTATACGACACATGACTTAGAATTAGGATCGATAATTTTTGTCCTTAAGATTTGGAGACACTATCTGTATGGAAGTAAGTTTACAGTCTATACAGATCATAACAGCTTAAAGTATATATTTGGGCAAAAAGAATTGAATATGAGGCAAAGAAGATGGATGGAAATTCTAAGTGACTACGACTGTGATATCCAATATCACGAAGGAAAGGCAAATGTAGTTGCAGATGCTTTAAGTCGTAAGTATCATGAAAAGCAAAAGCGAGTTCGTGCTCTAAGATTAAGTCTACAACTAGACTTAATGGAATAATTAAAGAATGTTCAAGAAACAGCAATCAAGGATGATGCTGAAGGAATGAAAGAACGAATAAAGGAATTAGAGCAAGGAAGTGATGGAATTTGAAGATTCCACAAAAGAAGAATTTGGGTACCTAAACAAGGAAATTTAAGAAATAAAATTTTAGAGGAAGCCCATAAATCTAGGTATACCATGCACCCTGGAAATAATAAGATGTACCAAGATTTAAGAAATAATTTCTGGTGGATAGGAATGAAAAAGGACATAGCTAGATATGTGTCTAGGTGCTTGACTTGTTCACAAGTTAAGGCAGAACACTAGAAACCTTCAGGGTTACTCCAAAAATTAGAAATGCCTGTATGGAAATGAGAACTTATAACCATGGACTTTGTTAGTAAGTTACCCAAAACCAGAAAAGGTAATGACGCAATTTGGGTAATTGTGGATCGATTAACCAAATCAGCTCATTTCCTACCCATGAAAGAAACCTTTAGCATGGAAAGGTTGGCAAAGTTGTATGTAGATGAAGTCGTATCCTTACATGGAGTTCCACTCTCCATTGTATCGGATAGGGATAGTCGTTTCACTTCCCATTTCTGGACAAGTTTCCAGGAAGCAATGGGAACCCGACTAAATTTAAGCACTACATACCATCCTCAGACAGACGGACAAAGTGAAAGGGCGATCCAAACCCTGGAAGACATGCTTAGGGCATGTGTGATTGATTTTGGTGGAAATTGGGATGACCACCCACCCTTAATTGAATTCTCATATAATAATAGTTATCATGCAAGCATTGAAGCTGCCCCATTCGAAGCACTATATGGACGAAAATACAGAACTCCAGTTTGCTGGCAGAAATAGGAGAAAGTCAGTTATCAGGTCCCGAAATCGTACAAGAAACCACTGACAATATAACTCAAATCACGTAACAACCCTCAGTAAAACCGACACTCTCAAATATTTTTCCGACACCCTAGTATATTTTAAAATGTCCCAATATGTCTTTCAATACAACCCGTATGTGAAAACCGAGGCCGAAATACAATATAGCATTAAAAATAAAATAAAAAATCTGATTTTTAAGTTGAGGCGGGCCGCGTAGGACCCACCCCAACCTTACGCGGGCGGTATCAAGGCTAAGACCTGATTTCTGTAAACTTTAAGTCTAGACGGGCCGTGTAAGACCCCGTTTAAGTTAACGCGGGCCGCGTGAGATCGAAATGGTGGCGCAGCCGGATGATGACACGTGTCATCATCGTGGCGGGTCTAGGCGATGATCCGGATAAGCTACCCTGTTGACCAGGGTTGACGCGGGCCGCGTAAGCCCAGCCCATGTATTACGCGGTGTAACATTCCTATTTTTATATAAAAATTATAGGTTTGGTTAAATTTATTAACCAATAGTAACTAGTTTATTTTAATATAAATATTCAACCCAAATAGTTTTAAACACTATTTTATATAGTTGGTTGAAATATTATTCTAATTAATGGGCCTGGATATGGGTGACCTTTCTAAATAAAATAAAAGTATATAAAAGCTTATATTATTAGACGGGTAGATTACGGGTAAGTTGACTGTAAGAAATATAAAGTACCTAGACGGGCCTAAGAACCGTATAATAATTAAATTATAAAACTACATTGTATTTTGATCCTACTCTATTTTTAATGTAACTTAGACCCAAATGTAGACAAAAATATTCTCGTTCTAATGATATATTCATTATTTTCTAGAACGTCATATTTTAAAAGTTATAAGCGCCAAATAAGTGAAGCAGTTAAATTAATTATAATATATAAATAATAAAATAAAAATAAAATAATCATCTAAACATTTATGTCGACACCATAATTAAATCGAAGATAGGTTATAGCTTATTGTTTTAAGCTTTTATATTAATATTTATTCTATTTTATTTTAATTGAATATAAGTTTAATCAGATTTTATGGTTGTAAAGCAATTTGAGTCAACAAATTTTGTAATCATTTACCTTTAGGCTAATTGAAGGTAGTTTGTTCCAGAGGCAAGACACAATTTACAATGTTTAGTTAATTTAAAGGAAATATAACCAAAACGTTGTAGAGTACATGAGGTGTTTATCCTCAAAACATTATACGTGGCTTTCAAATCATCATCATCATCATCATCATCATCATCATACTTCGTAAATCCCACCAATAGCAAAGCAAAGGTAGGGTTTGAGGAGGGTAAGATGTAGACAGCCTTACCTCTACCCCGTAGGAATAGAGAGGCTGCTTCCAGTGAGACCCCCGGCTCGATAGTAGTTTTGCATCAAGCCTTGGACATAAGGCACATAACACTCAGCAATCAGGACAAAGACCGATTAGTGCATGTACCCTTTTGTCTTTCAGCTATCAACGCCACCACATGATGCCTGATTAACCGTCCTCAACTTTTAACGTTACTTTCACGAAAGTAGTAAAATAACTTTAAAATTAGTGCACTTTCACTTTTGCCCCCCGATGGCCCACATATATATACATTATATGCGCATACCGCAAGCGGGGCGTTTATACGTGGCTTTCAAAGAATAAAATAATATTAAAAACAATTAAACTAAATTATCTTTCAAATGTAGCATACGTGTATGCATGTAAATCAACTAAAGAGGATGTGTCCTATAAAAGAATAAATAAACAGAATTTGAAAATCAATTCTGTGTACATAGAATGAAAGGGAATATAAGCATTTAATGCCCTATGGCTACGTGTGTTTTTTTAAGCTTCCACTCCAAGTATTTTTCAGTATATATATGAACAGATAGAGGATATCTCAATTGCTTCTTTCTCTTGGTCCTCCATATCTCGATTCTTCACAAATCCCTTTATATTTTTCTTTTCTTTAAAAATAATAATAATAATAATAAAGCTCTGCCCAGTTTTAAGTGTTTTAACTCCCGATCACCGCTACCCTTTTCGATTGATTTGAGCCCATAGCGCATGTCAGGGCTCTGCCCGACTAAGTTCGTTGGGGTTCTGTCTCGGGACATCGGGATAAGGTTGAATTAGGGGTACTATACTTAACACAATTACAAATATATATTTTTATTACTACCAAACACACACTAGCTCGAATTCTGCTACAATACATGGTATTAACTCGATCGCTGCTACGATTCAATGTCCGATCGATGGAAACTATCCGATGGATGTTTAAGCGCTATCCTTTGTCATTAGTCGTGATTCCGACAGGATGTTTGAGTACCCCCTACTCGGGGAATACTCTGTCATTCGTTGTGAATCTGATGGATGTTTAAGTGATTGCACTTTGTCATTCGTTGTGAGGGTTTTAATCTTGTGAGTTATGGTAAAAGCTGTATTAGTTAATTACCTAGTTCGTGTGCACTAGGTTACAAGGCTAAATCAATAAGCTAAGCCCTGCCTGTATAAATCTGCAATATATCAAGGCTTATCTGTAGACTAAACTTTGGCCGTATGAATCTGCATGATTATAATGTGAGTCATTCTCTTTTTATCAAATTACTTTCAAAATCATGTTTATTTTCAAAGATTATAATTACAGTGATTAAGTTTATGTAATCACCAAGTTACAGCCGGTATGTGGGGTTTTGTATACATTACTTGATAATCGTCACCATTGGGGCAGCCAATGGGGGATATGACCATAGTCACAGATCCGGTCGAGTGACAAATACCGTGGGTAGTTGGTTTGATATCAGAAACATTGTAATCGCTCTTAATACTGTAAATTATAACAAATGAGTCATTTTAGTAAAATGAATGAACTCACTCAGTATTTCCCGCTGACAAAACCTTTTTCAAACATGTTTCAGGTAATTACAGTAGATTGGAATAAGAGAAGTATACGGCACTGAAAGACTTCAAGAAGTGGCTTATTTTATTAATTAAATTAAATTAAGAAATATTGTTTTATGTAATCAAATTTATCTTTATTAAAGCTACCATTGTAAAACATGGGTTTATCCCATCTATTTAATAAATAAAATCCGGTGTTTTCTAAACTCTGATATTTTTCCTAACTCACGGTCCTGATTAAATTTCCGCTGCAACATTTTTCAAAATAATCACCGGTACCACTGGGCTGTTTGTAACAACTGTGCTTGTAATCACTATGAACAGTTCTATTATCAATAAAACAATGTTATTTGATCACAATGTTTGTTTGGTTGTGTTTTACATTTTTCATGTTTTGACTTTTATGTAATTTCAAACTCTATATCACTTTCTGGAGAGTTATACGCAAACTAGTGCGTAAACGTACTCAGTTTAATGCGAGAAATACTCCGGAACATCAACATATACTCAACATACCTTAAATAACCCTTACATAACTTAGAAATAAGTTTTGAAGGTTTTGGTATGGCAAAAACAAGTTAATTCGCTTACAGGGTCTAAACTTGACAAACTGCGAAAATATGCCAATCTGAACTGTAACGAACATTCCGGAACATAACCATAAGTTAAACACACCTTAAATATCCTTTACATAGCTTAGAAATAGGCTTTGAGGGGTTTGGTGTGCTAAAATAAACTTGTGAGTCATTCAGGGACTAAAAGTGTCAAAAAGTGCACAAGTTTGCATTTTCGCGCATAACTTACGTTCTGAATACATCCGGACATCCAAAATTTTATGAAAGCATGACTACATTATATTTTAGTGTTCGCCTTAAGAAAAATCCATTCGTCGCGTCATTTGGATCGTTTTTCGCGCTTGTGCGCATTCCGTCGTAATTAAGCGAACATCGCGTTCGTACGACCAAACGAACTGACATCAGACATATTTTTGAGCATGTTTCATGTTCACAATGTTTAGGCAACATTTTAGGGCCTTAAAGTTGGCTTTACGGGCCTTAGAAGTGTCGGGAATGGCCTCAAACACGTGCAGGGGCTGAAACTGTCATTTCTGAAACATATATGCAGATCAGAAGCTTCAGGCGGCCCGCATTGGCCTTACCTGATCCTGAAGCAGGCCGCTTCAGCCCTTCAGATCACCCAAAGGTCAAGTTTCAGCTGATTTAATCGTTTTTACCCCTTCCAAAGGTCAAATGACACTTGTTAAACTCCTATGGTGGCCAAAAATCAGTACCACAACATTGTGACAAGTGTACGCACGAGATTCGATCACGTTATTCAAGAAACGATCCTAACGGTTACCCGAATACTATAAATACCCATGCCATCCAACTTCTAAACCCACTAAAATCTGGATTTGAGAGCTCTAAGTTGAAACCATTGTTTCATACCTGAGTTCTTGGATCGAGATTAGCATTCGGGGACCCTTCGTAAGTATTCTTTCGTTCTTTTATTGCTTTTCGAGTCCGAAAGTCAAACTTTGTTTGGCTTTCAGCGTTGGCCAGCTTATGGTCAATGAGAAGTTCGTTTGAACTTCGCAACGTGATTGTAATCACGATGGTTATAGTCCTTTGGGACTATGCCTACTGATTACCACGTTGTCTAGGGTCGTAAGGTAAGCGATCCGATAAATCGCTTATACCTTCGAACCCGACCCAGTTTGGTCGATCATTAGGATCCGACCAAATACATTAGGTGACCATAGTGTAGGGAATAACCTTCCGAGGTTATACCTTATGGTCACATCGTTTGAGTAGTTGTATGATAGGTAGTTTATATGCCTTAGGTAAATTACCAGAATACCCTTTTCATACATAATTGGTAATTTAGCATATGTAACCTAAATTTTTGCCACATAACTGATTATGTAACATGTTTAGGCATATAACACTTGTCATAGGACTAGTTAGGTGGTCCGAACGCGTTTCACGCGCACGATGCGTTAAAGTAGCATAAGCTACCTAAACGGATCTTAATGGGTCAATAAGACTTAGGTTAAGTTTCATTTAGTATGTAGGCTTTGTTAAACCATATCACGTGAGTTCCTACACTCATTTGGTTTACAAACCCTAATGCTACCCAGTCTTCCGATATAGGTCCAGTTTATTAACATAGTTACCTATATTAGGTGTCGTTTGATTCCGAGATCTCTAACATTACTTGGTGGTTATCTTTAGACATCTGAGCAATCTCAAGTGAGTACATAGAACCCCTCTTTTACTGTTTTCCAAACTGTTTTGGGGTGGAACACATGTGCCTACTTGTTACTTTCATGCTTTCCTGTTTTCACATCATATACCTGCTATGTTCGTTAGTACATTATAGTACATGATTTCATTACATTTCATGCTAGGTGTGCCCATTGTGTGCATTACTTAGTACATCGTTTTACATGACATTTCACGCTATGTATGTTCATTTGATTACATACTTAGTGCATTGTTTTCACATGCTTACATTTTGGTATGACATTTGGTTTGTTTACATGGGACAATACATTCATTAACAATGATCACGCCGTTCGTTAGTAGGTAGTGGTACCATAGGAATTGACAACTCCCGTTCCGGACATCCCAGGGAAAGGGGATGAAAGGAATGACCGAATTCGATGATATAATACAGATAGACCTTTAATTTGTTTAAAGGGTTTATCACCACAGTCACAAGGCTTGGATGTATGCATTTTCACAATACCGCATAGATGTTTGTATCAGTATAGCATGCATTTGTTACACAAAGCATAACGTTGATTTAAACCATGTTTTACTTCAATACTTTGTTTTTGTGCATATGGTTTAGTTGAGACATTTCACTTGCCATACATGACATTTTGACATAGACATTTTACACAAAGACATTTGACATGGATATTTGACATAGACATTTTGACATGATTTACATTTGACACATAACACGTTTGACAATTGTTTCACACTGCATGATTTACATCTTGACATGAACACTTGACATATTATTCAATACATTTGACAATTGGTTTAAACATAGACTCCTTACATTGGTTGGTTTGGTTTGATTAAGTGATTAAGTAACAATGCGTGTATAATATGATACAAGCATGGTGGATACGCCGCTGGTACTTCCTATATATAAGTGTTTGTATGGTATTACATGTCGTAACGTTATTTGAATCATTTCAATATTGAGACATATAACATTTTATACAAATAACATACTTTTCACAAGACATTGTTAACAAACAACTTACTTCATACAAACTCATTTTACATGGTTATTCATTTAACCTTACATTTATTTATATATATCAACTAATCTTATTGTTTTTCAAATGATTTACAAGACAAAGCAAATTACAAGGTTCATGACTAAACATTTTCTTACACACAAGTCATGAATCCTATTTTCACAAACCTATGTATCTCACAGGCATTTTTATGCTGACGTACCTATTTTCACATGTGTTTTCAGGTGCTTTTCCATAGGATGTTGATCATGACACTAGGGCGGACCTGTGCCTTAGAGACATAAAATGGAGCTAGACTATGTTTAATTAAGTTATAAACTCTGTATTTCCTGTTTGTGACAATGTAACTCTTATGTTGATAAATAAATACAACTTTGTATGCCATGGTTATGAAACAATTAATTCTGTTACAACACTCCCTGACGTTTTCCGCCACGTCTTGTATGTTATACGTGGTCGGGGTGTGACAGAAGAGTTGGTATCAGAGCCAATGGTTATAGGGAATTAGGTTATTAGTAATTCTTTGACCTAGACTATAACTTTTCTAGGACCCTAACACAAGTTATCTTGTGTTTAGATCTTAAAACATGTACATTACCTATCCTTAGGTGATTATCAAAACAAGGAACCAAAATTTTTCCGAAACGATTTTTGAAAAACAATCTTCTGTTTTTGAATGATTTATTACAAGGTTTTGAACCCTCTATTTTAAGGTTTTGAACCCTTTTCAGTTTAGTTTTTGGCCTTGTGCCTTCAAATTTTCAAAATCTCGTCAAAGTTTTGGGTTTTAAATAATGTGAACACGTGCAAACTGGAAGGGTGAATGCCTGTATTCTGGGTTTTCTATCTAGGCAAGCACTTCGTATACATCTCATCAGACGCGAGACCAGTTGTGCTTACCTGGGAATTCTTGGAGTGAGTGTTCACTTATAGGCGAGCGTGTCTTCGCTATACATTATTTTTGACCCATTTACTTTGATTAGTCACTGTGTGTCGTTTGTTTGCTTTGTGATACGGACGAATGACCACCATCTTTGCTCTTGTTGATTTGTTTCATCTCATTCTCTTCATCCAATCATCTCACTCGTTTCCTTTCATGTTTTCCTCTTTTAGAATGCCTCCTCGATGCGACAATCTGATTGCGACTGCCGAACTGGCAGAAATTATTGCGGAGCAGATGGCTGCTCAGTTCCCAAATCTCTTTGCTCAATGGCAACAAGCCAACAACAACAACAATGCTCCATGCAAATACAAGGATTTTAACCAGGCTAAACCACTCAAGTTTAGTGGTTCTGAAGGAGCGACTGGGCTTCTTCAGTGGTTCGAGAGCATAGAGAATACTTTTCGCCATGTGCAGTGTCCGGATAATCGCAAGGTCGAGTTCTCCTCGAGCGTATTTCAGAAGAGGGCTTTGACATGGTGGAACGGGGTTATGAGAGACCGAGGTGCAGAAGTTGCTCTCGCACAGACATGGGCTGAACTTAGAGCCCTTATGATGAGGGAATTATGTCCTCGTCATGAGCAACGAGCGTTGGAGAAGGAGTTTGATGATTTGAAGCAAGATAGTGGTGAGCATAGGGCTTATACTGATCGGTTTGAAGAATTGAGTCTGCTTTGCCCGACGATGGTTACCCCACTCGACAAGGCTATCGAAAGATACATCGATGGTCTACCTGACTCGGTACAAGACATCCTTACTGGTAGTAACCCTGCCACACTTCGTCAGGCAATCGAGTTATCTGCGACATTGACTGAGTCGCAGATTCGGAAGAACAAGTTACACAGGAAGGGTGACAAGGGCAAGAAACAGTCGGCTGACAAAGTGGATAGCAAGAAAGGTCAAAACGAGAATGGAAAGGTTTCTGGTTCATCAAAGAGGGCAAAGAAGCATAAGGCTTCCCAAAACTATGCTGTCACTGCCCAAGCTAACCAGGCAGCTCCCAACCAACCCGCACAGCCTCCAGCGAAGAAACCCTATTCAGGGAATGCACCTTTGTGCAATAGATGCAACAGTCACCACCAGCCGCAACTTCCATGCCGTTTCTGTACTAGCTGTGGGAAGTCAGGTCATCTTGCCGATGTTTGTCGGTTTGCACAGAATCACGCAGTTCAGAACCCGGCTCAACAAGTTGCTCAGCCTCCTGCTCAGCAACAGGGTCAAGCTGCACGACCATATTACCCACCGGGTGCTTGTTATAATTGTGGGGATCTGACCCACTACAGGAACCGGTGCCCAAGACTAGCCAACCAGAATCAGAACCAGAATCAGGCTCCGGCTCGAGGCCGAGCCTTTAACATGAATGCCCAAGAGGCGCAGGCGGACGATAATGTGGTGAACGGTACGTTCTTTATTAATAATCAGCCTGCATCTGTTCTTTTCGATTCTGGTGCCGATAAGAGTTTCGTATCATTGTCTTTTGAGCCAATGCTTCGCGTGTCTAGAACGAAACTAGGAAAACCTTTGAGAGTAGAAGTTGCTAGTGGTGAACCCATTGTTCTTGATTCTGTTCTACGTAACTGCCAGTTGAACCTTAACGACCATCTTTTTCCTATCGACCTCACGCCTATGCAACTTGGAAGCTTTGACGTCATTGTGGGAATGGATTGGTTATCCAAGCATCACGCAGAGATAGTTTGTTCTGAGAAGATTGTTCGTGTACCGCTTTCGACAGGCGAGATACTACAGGTTCGTGGTGAGAAGCTTGCCGGTGGTCTCAAGCTTATGTCTTGTTTTAAAGCTCGAAAGTATCTGCGAAAGAACTATGTTGCCTTCTTAGCACATGTTACAGCAGATAAAGGCAAGGGTAAGTCTATTTCAGATATTCCTGTCGTTCGGGATTATTCCGAAGTATTCCCTGAAGACTTACCTGGTCTACCTCCAGCACGCCAAGTCGAGTTCCGCATTGATCTCGTACCTGGTGCAAATCCCATTGCCAGAGCTCCATATCGTCTTGCACCATCCGAGATGCAAGAGTTGTCCAAACAGCTTCAGGAGCTCTCTGACAAAGGTTTTATCCGTCCAAGCTTTTCACCTTGGGGTGCTCCCGTTCTTTTTGTCAAGAAGAAGGATGGATCCTTTAGGATGTGTATCGATTATCGTGAGCTTAACAAGCTTACCATCAAAAATCGATATCCCCTACCTCGCATCGATGATCTCTTTCATCATTTACAAGGCGCTTCTTATTTTTCGAAGATTGATCTGCGTTCCGGGTATCATCAACTTCGTGTGCATGAAGAAGACATTCCGAAGACAGCGTTCCGCACTCGTTATGGGCATTACGAGTTCACAGTCATGCCATTCGGTTTGACTAATGCTCCGGCTGTTTTCATGGACTTGATGAATAGGGTCTGCAAACCTTATTTGGATCAGTTCGTCATTGTTTTTATTGACGACATCTTGATTTATTCTAAGACGCGAGCTGATCACGAGCAACATCTTCGTCTTACTCTGGAACTCCTAAAGAAAGAACAACTTTTCGCCAAATTCTCCAAGTGCGAATTTTGGCTTAAAGAAGTTCAATTTTTGGGGCACATTATCAACGAACGAGGTATTCATGTAGATCCCTCCAAGATCAGTGCGATTAAGGATTGGGATACACCTACTACTCCTACTGAAGTTCGTTCTTTTCTTGGTCTAGCGGGTTATTACCGCCGCTTCATTGAGAACTTCTCTAAGATTGCAGTTCCTCTAACTGCTCTAACTCAGAAGAAAATGCCATTTTATTGGGGATACAAACAAGAGGAAGCTTTTCAACACTTGAAGCAGAAGCTTTGTGATGCGCCTGTTCTATCATTGCCTGAGGGTGATGATGATTTTGTCGTGTATTGTGATGCATCGAAATTGGGTCTTGGCTGTGTTCTGATGCAAAGGAACAAAGTCATAGCCTATGCATCAAGATAATTGAAGATACATGAGAAAAACTACACCACTCATGATCTTGAGTTGGGTGCAGTTATTTTCGCTCTCAAGATCTGGAGACACTATTTATACGGTACAAAATGTGTGGTTTTCACGGACCACAAAAGTCTTCAGCATATCTTCAATCAGAAAGAACTCAACATGAGGCAACGACGTTGGGTTGAGCTTTTAAACGACTATGACTGCGAAATTCGCTACCATCCTGGTAAGGCGAATGTCGTAGCTGATGCATTGAGTCGCAAGGAACGTACTAAGCTTCATTGTGTACGTGTTCAATCTGTTATTCAAGCTCGATCCGATATCCAAACACGCATTTCTCAAGCTCAACAATCTTGTGTTGCACAAGGTTTAATGGATAAGGAATTTCCCTATCACATAACACCTGCTCTGGAACTGAAGGACAATGGATCATATTACTTCATGGACCATTTGTGGGTCCCAAGCCAGGATGATCTTCGTACCTTGCTTATGGATGAAGCCCATAAGTCTCGTTATTCTATTCATCCGGGCTCAGATAAAATGTATAAGGATCTTCGTATTCACTATTGGTGGCCTGGTATGAAGAAAGACATTGCCTTATACGTATCAAAATGCCTTACTTGTCTTAAGGTTAAGGCTGAACATCAACGTCCTTCGGGTTTATTGGTGCAACCAGAGATCCCAGTTTGGAAATGGGAAAACATTACTATGGATCTGGTTACCAAACTTCCATGCACAAAGAAAGGTCATGATGCCATCTGGGTAGTCGTTGATCGTCTTACTAAGTCAGCACATTTCTTGCCAATCCGTGAGGATTTTTCTGCTGACAGACTTGCTCAAATCTATGTTGATGAAATTGTAGCACGACATGGTGTTCCTTTGAGCATCATTTCGGACAGAGATGCTCGTTTCACTTCTCATTTTTGGAGAACCATGCAATCTGCTATGGGGACCCAACTTAATCTGAGCACAGCTTATCATCCGCAAACGGATGGTCAATCTGAAAGAACAATCCAGACTTTGGAGGATATGCTTAGAGCGTGTGTGATCGATTTTGGTGGGAGTTGGGATTCACATCTCAATTTGATTGAATTCTCCTACAACAACAGTTATCACACCAGCATCAAAATGGCTCCTTTCGAAGCTCTCTATGGTCGAAAATGTCGTTCACCAGTCTGCTGGAATGAGATCGGCGAGGCTCAACTTACTGGACCTGCCCTCATTTTAGAGACAACAGATAAGGTTAAGAAAGTTCGCGATAACCTTCAGGCAGCTCAGAGCCGTCAGAAGAGTTACGCGGATCCAAAACGCAAAGCCTTGGAATTTCAAGTCGGTGATCGAGTATTACTTAAGGTCTCACCTTGGAAAGGTGTGATCAGATTTGGAAAGAAAGGAAAACTTGCACCTAGATACGTTGGACCATTCAAAATCGTCGAAAGAATCGGAAAGGTAGCCTACAGACTTGAGTTACCTCCGGAACTTGGAAATGTTCATCCAACTTTTCACGTATCCAATCTCAAGAGGTGTTTAACTGATGAGAACCTCCACATACCGCTTGACGAAATTCGTGTTGGCAAAACACTGAAATTTGTCGAGAAGCCAGTGGAAATCATGGAACGTGAAGTCAAGTGGCTTAAACGCAAGCGCATTCCTTTGGTCAAAGTTTGCTGGGAAGCTAAACGTGGGCCCGAGTTTACTTGGGAACGCGAAGACCAAATGAAGGCAAAATATCCACATCTTTTTCCACGAGTTTCCTCTAAATAAATTTCGGGACGAAATTTCCACAAGTAGGGGAGACTGTAACAACTGTGCTTGTAATCACTATGAACAGTTATATTATCAATAAAACAATGTTATTTGATCACAATGTTTGTTTGGTTGTGTTTTACATTTTTCATGTTTTGACTTTTATGTAATTTCAAACTCTATATCACTTTCTGGAGAGTTATACGCAAACTAGTGCGTAAACGTACTCAGTTTAATGCGAGAAATACTCCGGAACATCAACATATACTCAACATACCTTAAATAACCCTTACATAACTTAGAAATAAGTTTTGAAGGTTTTGGTATGGCAAAAACAAGTTAATTCGCTTACAGGGTCTAAACTTGACAAACTGCGAAAATATGCCAATCTGAACTGTAACGAACATTCTGGAACATGACCATAAGTTAAACACACCTTAAATATCCTTTACATAGCTTAGAAATAGGCTTTGAGGGGTTTGGTGTGCTAAAATAAACTTGTGAGTCATTCAGGGACTAAAAGTGTCAAAAAGTGCACAAGTTTGCATTTTCGCGCATAACTTACGTTCTGAATACATCCGGACATCCAAAATTTTATGAAAGCATGACTACATTATATTTTAGTGTTCGCCTTAAGAAAAATCCATTCGTCGCGTCATTTGGATCGTTTTTCGCGCTTGTGCGCATTCCGTCGTAATTAAGCGAACATCGCGTTCGTACGACCAAACGAACTGACATCAGACATATTTTTGAGCATGTTTCATGTTCACAATGTTTAGGCAACATTTTAGGGCCTTAAAGTTGGCTTTACGGGCCTTAGAAGTGTCGGGAATGGCCTCAAACACGTGCAGGGGCTGAAACTGTCATTTCTGAAACATATATGCAGATCAGAAGCTTCAGGCGGCCCGCATTGGCCTTACCTGATCCTGAAGCGGGCCGCTTCAGCCCTTCAGATCACCCAAAGGTCAAGTTTCAGCTGATTTAATCGTTTTTACCCCTTCCAAAGGTCAAATGACACTTGTTAAACTCCTATGGTGGCCAAAAATCAGTACCACAACATTGTGACAAGTGTACGCACGAGATTCGATCACGTTATTCAAGAAACGATCCTAACGGTTACCCGAATACTATAAATACCCATGCCATCCAACTTCTAAACCCACTAAAATCTGGATTTGAGAGCTCTAAGTTGAAACCATTGTTTCATACCTGAGTTCTTGGATCGAGATTAGCATTCGGGGACCCTTCGTAAGTATTCTTTCGTTCTTTTGTTGCTTTTCGAGTCCGAAAGTCAAACTTTGTTTGGCTTTCAGCGTTGGCCAGCTTATGGTCAATGAGAAGTTCGTTTGAACTTCGCAACGTGATTGTAATCACGATGGTTATAGTCCTTTGGGACTATGCCTACTGATTACCACGTTGTCTAGGGTCGTAAGGTAAGCGATCCAATAAATCGCTTATACCTTCGAACCCGACCCAGTTTGGTCGATCATTAGGATCCGACCAAATACATTAGGTGACCATAGTGTAGGGAATAACCTTCCGAGGTTATACCTTATGGTCACATCGTTTGAGTAGTTGTATGATAGGTAGTTTATATGCCTTAGGTAAATTACCAGAATACCCTTTTCATACATAATTGGTAATTTAGCATATGTAACCTAAATTTTTGCCACATAACTGATTATATAACATGTTTAGGCATATAACACTTGTCATAGGACTAGTTAGGTAGTCCGAACGCGTTTCACGCGCACGATGCGTTAAAGTAGCATAAGCTACCTAAACGGATCTTAATGGGTCAATAAGACTTAGGTTAAGTTTCATTTAGTATGTAGGCTTTGTTAAACCATATCACGTGAGTTCCTACACTCATTTGGTTTACAAACCCTAATGCTACCCAGTCTTCCGATATAGGTCCGGTTTATTAACATAGTTACCTATATTAGGTGCCGTTTGATTCCGAGATCTCTAACATTACTTGGTGGTTATCTTTAGACATCTGAGCAATCTCAAGTGAGTACATAGAACCCCTCTTTTACTGTTTTCCAAACTGTTTTGGGGTGGAACACATGTGCCTACTTGTTACTTTCATGCTTTCCTGTTTTCACATCATATACCTGCTATGTTCGTTAGTACATTATAGTACATGATTTCATTACATTTCATGCTAGGTGTGCCCATTGTGTGCATTACTTAGTACATCGTTTTACATGACATTTCACGCTATGTATGTTCATTTGATTACATACTTAGTGCATTGTTTTCACATGCTTACATTTTGGTATGACATTTGGTTTGTTTACATGGGACAATACATTCATTAACAATGATCACGCCGTTCGTTAGTAGGTAGTGGTACCATAGGAATTGACAACTCCCGTTCCGGACATCCCAGGGAAAGGGGATGAAAGGAATGACCGAATTCGATGATATAATACAGATAGACCTTTAATTTGTTTAAAGGGTTTATCACCACAGTCACAAGGCTTGGATGTATGCATTTTCACAATACCGCATAGATGTTTGTATCAGTATAGCATGCATTTGTTACACAAAGCATAACGTTGATTTAAACCATGTTTTACTTCAATACTTTGTTTTTGTGCATATGGTTTAGTTGAGACATTTCACTTGCCATACATGACATTTTGACATAGACATTTTACACAAAGACATTTGACATGGATATTTGACATAGACATTTTGACATGATTTACATTTGACACATAACACGTTTGACAATTGTTTCACACTGCATGATTTACATCTTGACATGAACACTTTGACATATTATTCAATACATTTGACAATTGGTTTAAACATAGACTCCTTACATTGGTTGGTTTGGTTTGATTAAGTGATTAAGTAACGATGCGTGTATAATATGATACAAGCATGGTGGATACGCCGCTGGTACTTCCTATATTTAAGTGTTTGTATGGTATTACATGTCGTAACGTTATTTGAATCATTTCAATATTGAGACATATAACATTTTATACAAATAACATACTTTTCACAAGACATTGTTAACAAACAACTTACTTCATACAAACTCATTTTACATGGTTATTCATTTAACCTTACATTTATTTATACATATCAACTAATCTTATTGTTTTTCAAATGATTTACAAGACAAAGCAAATTACAAGGTTCATGACTAAACATTTTCTTACACACAAGTCATGAATCCTATTTTCACAAACCTATGTATCTCACAGGCATTTTTATGCTGACGTACCTATTTTCACATGTGTTTTCAGGTGCTTTTCCATAGGATGTTGATCATGACACTAGGGCGGACCTGTGCCTTAGAGACATAAAATGGAGCTAGACTATGTTTAATTAAGTTATAAACTCTGTATTTCCTGTTTGTGACAATGTAACTCTTATGTTGATAAATAAATACAACTTTGTATGCCATGGTTATGAAACAATTAATTCTGTTACAACACTCCCTGACGTTTTCCGCCACGTCTTGTATGTTATACGTGGTCGGGGTGTGACACTGTTCGCGACTCCCGATTCCGTCCAGGGTGGGTTGGGGGCCGTGACAGAAGGTGGTATCAGAGCCACTGCTTAAAGCCAATAGGTGTTGTGATAATAATACCTAAATAAAAGAGTTAGGAGATTGCTGTTAACTGGTAGCACACATGATAGCATTTAGACTTAAACTTAAGAAAAGATGTCTTAGTATAAGCTTCGAGATAAAGCTAAGTACTTGTGTAAATAAAGTATGATGGGTTCTGGTATACCATAAGAATGGTAATTAGAATATTGCAAGATATGATAAATAAGCAAGAATTAATAGTAATTATTGTTTATTGATATTACTTGGTCTAGAATAAAATATGTTACGGGAATACAGATTTCCCTATTTCTGGATAAAAGCCTAATAAAGGAGGCACTTTTAAAAATACTATTTATGGGAAATAGAAAATTTTCTCCGGCAAGACTGGGTATGGTGTAGCAGACTCTCCAGTTTGTCCGGATATACTGAGGTTACCGCTCTGGCCCGAACCGGATAAGACGGGGTATATAATATGTCAAACAAATGACAAGATTTCCCTAAATAATATCATGACCAGATATCTGACTAGTTTTTGGAAATATGAATCTGTTAAATACATTGACCTGATAAATGGTATGTTTATTTCAGCATGTGAAATATATGATTATATAGATATATATATATATATATATCTATAAGGAATTCCAAAAGCCAAATAGGAATAAAGCACAAGCATATGTGTCTAGATTTCTTTATTAGGAATCTCTTTTCCGATATCAAACATTATTTCATTTGATTATCTGCCTAGTAACTCGAGCGATAATAATAACAATGGAAACCCTTTAAGTTAAAACGCCATTAAAAGAATTTCTAAAGCATTACCATAAACTATTAACGCAAGTAAGAAGCATGTAAAGTTGTGATAATGTACAAGAAAACACATGAAAATTTAATTATAAGTCCACAGAAGTTGAAGTATATCACACAACTTTCGAGGTAAGACCTTTGGGAAAATATAAATTGGGCACGATAACACCAATGTTAAATCCGTCAGTAGAAGAACTACTAATCTAAAAGAAGCACTTTGCCACATGATCCTACAAAATGAATATCGCTGAGGTACGTTGTAACAATATTTCACAACCATCTGTACACAGTCTAATCAGATTCATAATTATTATCACTGCAAAATAAGTCACATACCTTTGTAAAATTCCCTATTTCATTTTATTCGACATTTCTTGGTAATGTCACTTAACAACGGTTATTACACGAAATTCCAGATAAAATTCTTATATTTCTTTTTCTGACTTCTACATATCATAAGTAGACTTTCGTGTTTTTACTTCCCCTAATGGTCATCATACCATGAGGATTTCTTTCATAGTAACGAATATTGATCTATTTCATTTCTTGGTAAATCCACACATTACACATGCATTGTTTGTTACGCATGTGGTTCGTTTGATTTATAAAGACCACTGGAGGACTTCATTCCGATTTATTATTTTATCCAAACTCAAAAATCATTCCGTTTTTCTTTGCACTATAAACCACATTATTACAAAACGATAACTCTTTGATATCGAGTCAATAAATTTCGTTAAACCATTGAGGTAAAGAATTTATATATAGGTATAAAATTTTGTTTGAGGTATACTCTCATTTAAATTTATGTTTAAGTTATTTATTATTGATAATTAATATTATTAGTAATAATATTAGTATTATTTTTAAAACTAGGGTTATTGTCAAGGGCAGGTATTGAATAGCCTAGCCTTAGTTAGGTATGGACTGATCACCTATGCTTAAACAAGGCAGCACTAACCAATATCCAACCATGATAATGACTAGTTAATATATATATAAATTAAGTCATCATATTTATTTAGTAAATTTTAATTATATATAAAAATATTTTACTTTGTACTGTAAGGAGAAGACATATTTTCATAAAACAATACAAGAATTAGAGGGACGAATAAAATTATATAAATAATTGTCTATCACATGTTTTGTGGTAACTATGTACCGTAACGCTCTGGCAAAAAAAAATGACCATATAAGAATAATATGGTAGTCATCAACTACGTTGGGTTAAGGGAACAATGTAATATATAAGAATAGTACTCGTTTTCACTTATTTACAACATTTGTAAATACCCATTAAGTGTTATATATTTACAAAATATTTTACAAATACTTTTATACAATAAATATTTTTACTCCTTTATTTACAATTTTCATTAACGTTATAAATAAAAGTAATTTCTTTTACAAAATAATAATACTAAATTATTTTGTAATGTAGGTGTTTTGTAATATATATTACATAGTAAATATAAGTTATTTTACATAATATGGTAAAATACTAAAATTTATTTAAAAATGGTGACCATTTACATATAGTAAAAATGCGTAACAAATAATATATATTACATTTGCTTTACAAATAAAATATAAAGGTTGGTCATGCCAAAACAACTTGTTCTTATTTCAATCTCTAGGATATAGTATGAAAAATATGGTTACTACTAATAGTATACTATCACATTGTTTCACAATTAAAACAACTTACAATGTACCCTTTTGTCTTTCAGCTATCAACGCCACCACATGATGACTGATTAACCGTCCTCAACTTTTAACGTTACTTTCACGAAAGTAGTAAAATAACTTTAAAATTAGTGCACTTTCACTTTTGCCCCCCGATGGCCCACACATATATACATTATATGCGCATACCGCAAGCGGGGCGTTTATACGTGGCTTTCAAAGAATAAAATAATATTAAAAACAATTAAACTAAATTATCTTTCAAATGTAGCATACGTGTATGCATATAAATCAACTAAAGAGGATGTGTCCTATAAAAGAATAAATAAATAGAATTTGAAAATCAATTCTGTGTACATAGAATGAAAGGGAATATAAGCATTTAATGCCCTATGGCTACGTGTGTTTTTTTAAGCTTCCACTCCAAGTATTTTTCAGTATATATATGAACAGATAGAGGATATCTCAATTGCTTCTTTCTCTTGGTCCTCCATATCTCGATTCTTCACAAATCCCTTTATATTTTTCTTTTCTTTAAAAATAATAATAATAAAGCTCTGCCCAGTTTTAAGTGTTTAACTCCCGATCACCGCTACCCTTTTCGATTGATCTAAGCCCATAGCGCATGTCAGGGCTCTGCCCGACTAAGTTCGTTGGGGTTCTGTCTCGGGACATCGGGATAAGGTTGAATTAGGGGTAATATACTTAACACAATTACAAATATATATTTTTATTACTACCAAACACACACTAGCTCGAATTCTGCTACGATACCGGGTATTAACTCGATCGCTGCTACGATTCAATGTCCGATCGATGGAAACTATCCGATGGATGTTTAAGCGCTATCCTTTGTCATTAGTCGTGATTCCGACAGGATGTTTGAGTACCCCCTACTCGGGGAATACTCTGTCATTCGTTGTGAATCTGATGGATGTTTAAGTGATTGCACTTTGTCATTCGTTGTGAGGGTTTTAATCTCGTGAGTTATCGTAAAAGCTGTATTAGTTAATTACCTAGTTCGTGTGCACTAGGTTACAAGGCTAAATCAATAAGCTAAGCCCTGCCTGTATAAATCTGCAATATATCAAGGCTTATCTGTAGACTAAACTTTGGCCGTATGAATCTGCATGATTATAATGTGAGTCATTATCTTTTTATCAAATTACTTTCAAAATCATGTTTATTTTCAAAGATTATAATTACAGTGATTAAGTTTATGTAATCACCAAGTTACAGCCGGTATGTGGGGTTTTGTATACATTACTTGATAATCGTCACCATTGGGGCAGCCAATGGGGGATATGACCATAGTCACAGATCCGGTCGAGTGACAAATACCGTGGGTAGTTGGTTTGATATCAGAAACATTGTAATCGCTCTTAATACTGTAAATTATAACAAATGAGTCGTTTTAGTAAAATGAATGAACTCACTCAGTATTTCCCGCTGACAAAACCTTTTTCAAACATGTTTCAGGTAATTACAGTAGATTGGAATAAGAGAAGTATACGGCACTGAAAGACTTCAAGAAGTGGCTTATTTTATTAATTAAATTAAATTAAGAAATATTGTTTTATGTAATCAAATTTATCTTTATTAAAGCTACCATTGTAAAACATGGGTTTATCCCATCTATTTAATAAATAAAATCCGGTGTTTTCTAAACTCTGATATTTTTCCTAACTCACGGTCCTGATGAAATTTCTGCTGCAACATTTTTCAAAATAATCACCGGTACCACTGGGCTGTTCGCGACTCCCGATTCCGTCCAGGGTGGGTTGGGGGCAGTGACACGCGGGCCGCGTGAGGACCAGTTTCAGCACCTATATAAGAAAGCAATGGATTTTCGTTTTCCGTCGCTCATTTCTTTCATTCTCAATCTCACTTTCTGAATATTAGACATAATACGCGGGTATTATACCACCCTAATTAGCGAGGTTCTGCTTCGTTGTAAGTATTATAACCCCAGTTTCGTAATAGATACGCTGCCCGATTGATTTAGGATTCCGTAATAACTGTCGTGGTTCTGCCCGACGTAGTTGTTGGAATACCGTCTCGGGGAGGGTATCATTAATATTTTCAAAGGGTTATGATACTAACCTATGTACATTTGTACAAATTATAGATTATTCCCAGGAAACCCTTACGCGAAGTCTAAGATAGCAATGTGAGTTTATCCAATTTTTGTTAACCTTTTTGTAATATTTTACAAAACCTTAAATGTTTTACAATGTGATTAAGCGGTGATTGAGTCTTTGTAGTTCTTCAATTACTGCCGGTATGTTGGGGTTTTGTATACAAAATATACTACTGCGTGTAGTAAGTCGGGGATGACAGTACGTTACCATTGGACAACGAGTTAGCCAATGTGTAATATGACCCACAAGTCAGGATTGACAGTACTGAATGAGTAACTGTGTAGAAATAAACAATGTGATCGCTCTCAATACTGTTTTAATTGATAAAATGTTTCTTGATTAAACTGGGATTCACTCACCAGTATTTCCCACTGACAAATGTTTTTAAAACGTGTTTCAGGTAACACAATGTGACAGCCAGTTAGTAAAAAGCCAGCTGGAGAGCACTGAAGGCTTGGGAAAAATGTGGCTATAAAGGTTACCTAATAAACGATGTTTTAAATTCAATAAAATAGGGTTTATTCCTATAAATGTAATGTAATATGAAACTTGGGTTTTACCCATGTGATTATTAATATTAAATATGGTGGTTTTACTCTGATAAACATTTTCTAACTACGGTCCTGATGTAATTTCCGCTGCCAAATTAATAAACTGATACCACCGAAACTCTGAGTTCGCGTCCGCCCGTTCCCGGGACAGATAAGGGAACGGGGGTTGCGACAGAAGGTGGTATCAGAGCCTAGCCACTGGTCTAAGCCAAAGAAGTGTTCTGCTAACACTTAAATTCTAAATTTTGTGTTAGGAAATAAATTATGGAAATACGTGCATAACTGTAATTATTTGTTATGTGTTATTTGACTATTTGTTAGTTTACAGTATGAGTGATCAAGGACCCTCAGTTATGAGTCGTCAGTTGTCTGATTCACCTAGGAGTGAAAGTACCTCTTCACAGCCTGCCATTTCTGGATATTCTGCTGATCAGGAAGAAGGGATGTTTGCTTTTAAAGCTCAGTCAGAAGAGCCATTCCCTCATAAGAAACGAGGATGGTTCAGTAAGGAGGCTTTTGCGCGTAGGAAAAGAATGCGAAAGTTGTAACAGCAAAGAGTTCTAGCAGCCGCTAAGCGAAAGACAGATGCCCATACACAGGATATGCTTAATAGAAGCCTAGCCAATTTCCATATCCTAGCTACAACTGCTGCTGACCCAAGTCTGGAACAACTAGTAGCCCCACAACCACAAAACCCAGACCAACACATGGAGATAGAAAACCCTGAAAACCAAGTGGAGATGCATGACTTTAACCCAGAGGAAATCCCTAGGGTACCTGCACCAAACCCCCTAGACCTAAATTACGACCCCTGGTGGGACGATAATAGGGACTTTGTGCAACGTTACCCGATACATGAAGACACACCCATACAGAACATAGGAGCCTATCCAGGTATGGACCCTTTAGATCCCTATTACCACGATGAATATATTAGGGAAATCTTAGAAGATCCTTACCGATTTTAGGCACTTTCACCCCCATATCAGGAACCCGCACCCCAGATTCCGAACCCAGTCCTAGAACCTGCACCCTCAATGAGTGCAGAAAACGTACAAGAACTTAGGACTTTTGGGGAGGAAATTTTAGAAAGCAGTGAGAGAATGCGTCAGGTGGGAGAGCGTCTCGTATGGAAATACGATGAGCGCAATATGGATTTTTGGATAAATCCATATCCGTGATGTGATAGAGGAGACGGTAATAATAATATAATATAATAAAATAAAATAAAATATGTGTGTACGGATGCCTATTACTATTAGTGTGATTCTATTTCTGTTGGTATTGTAATTTTTATTTCAGTACTAGTGTGTAATAGATGCATAATAGTATATGGAAATATAGTACAAGTCGCAATGATCGACGTTTTTGGCTAGATTGCGTGTCATGTGATTATCTATATTAATATTATCTTGTGATATTAATATGGGATGAATGTTTAAAATTCAGATGGACGATGAAGGAAATCAAGGAAATCTGAATAATGATAACCAGAGTAACATTAACGTGGTTAATGAGAATTCAAGCATCAATAACAATGGAAACCAAATGGATAATAGTGTTGTTCAACATATAGTAGCACAAGGAATCATAGATGCCATGCCATTTATTATTCAAACGATTCAAGAAGCGAATAATAAAAGTAAGCATAGCAGTAAGCGACCCATCGAACCCGAAAACAGCGTGAACAATGGACCCGTACTTCAAATGTCCATTCCCAAAAGGAGAAGAACCGTGTCTTACGGTTGTTCTTATAAAGAATTCTGGTCTTGTAAACCAATGGAATTCTCGGGCAACGAATTGGCCATTGCAACCTTACGCTGGATAGAGAAAACTGAGGCAGTCTTAAGAATAAGCAAGTGTGCTGAAGAAGATAAGATATTGTTTGCCTCAAATCTGTTTAAGAATTCAGCATTAGAATGGTGGAACATTATCCTCCAATCAAGAGGAAGTGATAGGACCTACAATATGGAATGGGAAGAATTTAAGAACAAGGTAGAAAGGAAATTCTGCCCACCCAATGAGAAAGAACAGATAGCAAACAAATTCTTAAATCTTAGGATGACTGGTGTTGATAGTAAGGGATACACTAAAATATTCTTCGAATATGCTAGAATAGTGCCAACTCTTGCTTCACCAGAACCAGTATTAATCTCCCGTTATATCTGGGGATTAATTGGGGAGATAAGACACGTAGTCAAGGCAGCTAGACCACAAACCATAGAAGAAGCTGTAGAACTAGCAAATACCTTGACAGATGAATTATTCTGTACCCGAGAGGAGGATCAAAGGAGGAACCTAACCCAAAAGCTCACACAAGAATTTCGTTCTGGAAATTTTAATCATGGGAAAAATATAGGTTCTACCTCTACACCTTACTGTAAGAATTGCAAAAGAAAGCATTCAGGAAAATGCTCCATATACTGTAACTTTTGCAAAATATCGGGACACAAGGAAGAAAATTGCAGGAAGAAAGCTAATAACAGGATATGTTACAACTGTGGAGAACAAGGTCATATCAAGCTTAATTGTCCGAAATTAGCTCCAGCTACAAACAACAAGAATACTCAAAATGCTAGAGCATTTGTTTAGACTGCAGATGAAGCCAAAATGATTCCAGATGTCATAGCTGGTACGTTTTTAGTTAATGATATTTTTGCTAAAGTATTATTTGACTCTGGTGCAAACCAAAGTTTTATTAATACATCCTTTTGCAAATTTCTAAATCAGTCATTAACTAAACTACCACTAGAATGCTTAGTAGAGACAGCTAATGGAGAAACCGTTAGGATTTCTGAAATCTTGCAGGGAGCAAGAATAGAAATTTTAAATCAGAAATTTATTGCAAACCTTTATCCCATGAATCTGGCGGGATTCGATGTTGTTTTAGGAATGGATTGGTTAATAGCCAATAAAGCCAGTATTAAATGTGATCAAAAGTCAATCCAAGTAAATTCACCAAAAGGTAAAACGATCACAATTAAAGGAGATAAACCATCTAGAACTACAAAATTTATCTCTGTGATGAAAACTGCAAGTTATATAAGAAAAGGTTCTATAGTGTATTTGATTTCCATAATCACTAACACTAAAGAAAAAGAGCTAAAGGATATTCCAGTAGTATCTCAGTTTTCAGATATATTTCCAGAAGAATTGCCAGGGCAACCTCCAGATAGGGAAGTTGAATTCAGAATCCATTTAATACCAGGAACAGCACCGATTACCAAAGCACCTTACCGTTTGGCACCCGCAGAAATACAAGAATTAAAGAAACAATTAGACGAATTGTTAGAGAAAGGATTTATACAACCTAGTTCGTCGCCATGGGGAGCACCGATTGTTAGACGAATTGTTGGATAAATTCATAATCGTTTTCATAGATGATATTCTCATTTACTCTAAGAATAAAGAGGATCATGCAAAGCATTTGCACCCACTTTTAACTTTATTAAGAAAAGAAAAGTTGTATGCTAAATTTTCCAAGTGCGAATTTTTGTAAGATCGTTGTACGACCTGAATGAGTCGATCAGAAGAGTTGTTTATCCGAATCAAAGGCGGAATCAATGACACGGACGCTCGATACAATTTAAATGTCTCTTGTATTGAATTAATAGTATTACAGCACCTGGAGACAATTTGGCAGCACTTCGTTACCAAATACAAAACTCTAATTCCGTTTTAAATGAAACGGCAAGTGCTCCTATATATAGTGGTTGTGATTCCGCTTGAAATGGTCAAGACACTTTCAAGCGGAATTAGCATTAAACCCACTAAAATCAGTTTCTAGCAACCCGAGCACTGGTTTATCCTATCCTATCCTATTACATAACTCGATACAAGACGAAGTCAATAGACATAATGCACTAACAATTTTGGTTAGAGCATGTACAATTTCTTGGACATTTAGTCAATCATGAAGGAATTCATGTGGATCCCACAAAGATCGAGGCGATTACTAAATGGAAAACCCCTGAGTCACCAACCGAGGTTAGAAGTTTCTTAGGATTGGCCGGTTATTATAGAAGATTTATTCAAGATTTTTCTAGAATAGCCATTCCCTTAATAACCTGTAAATCTGTTAAGTTTGAATGGGGATTAAAACAAGAAGAAGCCTTTAGAATCCTTAAGCATAAATTAACCCATACACCCATACTAGCATTACCAGAAGGAGCTGAAGACTTTATAGTCTATTGTGACGCTTCTAAATTAGGTTATGGATGTGTACTGATGCAACGTCAAAAGGTTATAGCTTACGCATCTAGACAACTTAAGAATCATGAAGAGAATTATTCAACACATGATTTAGAGTTAGGAGCTATAATTTTTGCTCTTAAGATTTGGAGACATTACCTTTATGGTAGTAAGTTTACCATATTCACTGAGCATAAGAGTTTAAATAATATTTTTAAGCAAAAGGAGTTGAATATGAGACAAAAACGCTGGATGGAGATGCTTAGTGACTATGATTGTGATATCCAGTATCATGAAGGAAAAGCAAATGTAGTGGCAGATGTTTTAAGCCGAAAGTATCATGAAAAGCCAAAAAGGATACGTTCTCTTAAATTAAATCTACAAGTAGATTTAAATGATCAAATAAGAGAAGCACAAGAATCAGTAATCAAGGAAGATACTGAAAAATTAAAAGGTATGCAAAAAAGAATTAGAACAAGGAACAGATGGAATTTGGAGATTTCATAAAAAGAGAATGTGGCTACCTAAATTAGGAAACCTACGTCATCATATATTAGAAGAAGCCCATAAATCTAAGTATACGATGCATCCAGGAAATGATAAAATGTACCAGGATTTAAGGAAAAATTTTTGGTGGATAGGAATGAAAAAGGACATAGCAGCCTATGTTTCTAAATGTTTAACATGTTCACAAGTCAAAGCTGAACACCAGAAACCCTCAGGATTTCTACAACAATTAGAAATGCCGGTGTGGAAATGCGAATTAATAACAATGGATTTTGTTACTAAATTACCCAAAACAAAGAAAGGAAATGATACAATCTGGGTGATTGTAGATAGGCTAACCAAGTCAGCTCATTTTCTACCAATGAAAGAAACTTTCAGTATGGAACAGCTAGCTAAATTATATGTAAATGAAATTGTTTCTTTACATGGAATTCCTTTATCAATTATTTCTGATAGGGATAGCCGATTTACCTCTCATTTTTGGTCAAGTTTCCAAAAGGCAATGGGAACCAAATTAAATCTAAGCATGGCTTATCACCCTCAAACGGATGGACAAAGCGAAAGGATAATTCAAACAATGGAGGACATGCTTAGAGCTTGTGTAACTGATTTCGGAGGTAATTGGGACGATCACTTACCTTTAATAGAATTTTCTTATAATATCAGTTATCACACAAGTATCAATGCTGCACCATTCGAAGCACTTTATGGACGAAAGTGTCGAACCCTGGTCTGTTGGGCAGAAATTGGGGAAAAGCAACTATCTGGACCTGAGATAGTGCAAGAAACAACCGACAAGATCATTCAAGTCAAGGAACAACTGAAAACAGCACGTGATCGACAAAAGAGCTATGCCGATAACTAACGCAAGCCATTGGAATTTCAAGTAGGAGATAAAGTATTGTTAAAAGTCTCTCCTTGGAAAGGAGTAGTAAGATTCATCAAACGGGGAAAACTAAGTCCCAAGTATATTGGACCTTTTAAGATCATTAGAAGAATAGGACCTGTAGCCTATCAGCTACAACTGCCAGAGGAAATGGCAGGAATACATGATGTATTTCATGTATCTAATCTCAAAAAGTATTTAGCTGATGAATCACTAATAGTACCTCTTAAGGATATAGAGGTAAATGAACAACTCAAGTTTGTAGAAAGACCTCTACAGATTGAAGACAGGAAAGTCAAGAATCTCAAGCACAAAAGACTAATTCTGGTCAAAGTAAAGTGGGACTCCAAAAGAGGACCTGAGTATACATGGGAGCTTGAATCAGAAATGCAAATAAAATATACGCAATTGTTCCAGTAGATCTCGAGGACGAGCTCTAAAACAAGGTGGGGAGAATGTAACAACCCTCAGTAAAACCGACACTCTCAAATATTTTCCGACACCCTAGTATATTTTAAAATGTCCCAATATGTCTTTAAATACAACCCGTATGTGAAAACCGAGCCCGAAATAAAATATAGCATTAAAAATAAAATATAAAATCTGATTTTTAAGTTGAGGCGGGCCGCGTAGGACCCACCCCAACCTTACGCGGGCGGTATCAAGGCTAAGACCTGATTTCTGTAAACTTTAAGTCTAGACGGGCCGCGTAAGACCCCGTTTAAGTTAACGCGGGCCGCGTGAGATCGAAATGGTGGCGCAGCCCGGTGATGACACGTGTCATCATCGTGGCGGGTCTAGGCGATGATCCGGATAAGCTACCCTGTTGACCAGGTGTAGGATCGTTTTCAGACCCGAACGAGTCGATCAGAAGAGTTTTTGCTCAATACGAAAGGCGGAAACAGATGTATCAAGTTCAATTCAGCTAGAAATACACTTTAACTGTCTTCTTAATTGATTTGACAAAGTTTTACAGCGAGACGACACTTCGGCAACACTTCGACTCAGTGACCGGAAAGTTACAAATGAAATCAAGATACTACTATATATAGGCTGCTAATTCCGCTTGAACCAGCCTCAAACAGAATCACATTCAAACGAGATTACTAATTTCGCTTGAACTTGACTTGATCATTTCAAGCGGAATTACATCATGTAATTTCGTTTGAACTTGCCATTTAACCTATTTTCTCGTTTTGCGTGCTCTGATTTATCTAATACAATACAAGACTCGATACAAGATGAAGTCGACAGACGCATGCACTAACACCAGGGTTGACGCGGGCCGCGTAAGCCCAGCCCATGTATTACGCGGGCCGCGTGAGGACCAGTTTCAGCACCTATATAAGAAAGCAACGGGTTTTCGTTTTCCGTCGCTCATTTCTTTCATTCTCAATCTCACTTTCTGAATATCAGACATAATACGCGGGTATTATACCACCCTAATTAGCGAGGTTCTGCTTCGTTGCAAGTATTATAACCCCAGTTTCGTAATAGATACGTTGCCCGATTGATTTAGGATTCCGTAATAACTGTCGTGGTTATGCCCGACGTAGTTGTTGGAATACCGTCTCGGGGAGGGTATCATTAATATTTTCAAAGGGTTATGATACTAACCTATGTACATTTGTATAAATTATAGATTATTCCTAGGAAACCCTTACGCGAAGTCTAAGATAGCAATGTGAGTTTATCCAATTTTTGTTAACCTTTTTGTAATATTTTACAAAACCTTAAATGTTTTACAATGTGATTAAGCGGTGATTGAGTCTTTGTAATCATCACGTACACACAATAAAAAAAACCAAGGACAAACAAAAGGTGGCGCTTGAAGGGATCCAACCCCTGCTACTCAGATCTTGGTGCTTAACAAGATAACTAGAATATGGTTTCTTATCTAAGAATAAAAAAAAACATATGTATCGGTTTATAACTGAAATAACCAAAATCGAACCTTAACTGCCGATTAACCACCTATCGTTTATTGTTACGATTAACACTTTTCAATTAACCGAACTCTCGGTTAACCGATTTTGCACACGTACCCCTAGTTAAAACTGTAATATTTAAGGTGACACTTTTTTCACTCTTCCTTATTTACATGTTTTTCACTTTTCCTTATTTACATGTGATTTTTTTTATCACAAGCAACTTTTTATTATAGGTAAATTGGAAATAAATAATCAAACCTAACTCAATTTGGCTGATAATAATCCCAAGTCAGTTATTAGCCGATAATAATCCGAACTGGGTAATTTTTTTTTAAAATACTCCGCCGTTAAAATAGTTTAACGGAGTTAAGTTTTTTTCCGAATTACAAACCGATATTTTAGGGCTTTTGATCAGAACGATGATATGAGTCGATTGATGTAAAACTTACCTCGAAATACTGCCTCAACCCACGAAAACGGTGCTTCAATTTAGGTGTTTAAACTTCCAATTAACAAAAATCAAGCAATTTTGAGCACAATTTCGAGGTAAGTTTTATATCAATCGACTCGTATCCTCGTTCTGATCAAAAGCCCTAAAACATCGGTTTGTAATTGGGAAAAAACTTAACTCCATTAAGCTATTTTAAAGGCGGACTATTTTACCAAAAAAAAAATTTGACCAGTTCGATCGGATTATTATTTGCCATTAATTACTTAGGATTATTATCGGCCAAATTGAGTTTGGTGAGATTATTTATTTCCAATTCGCTTTTATTATATAACATTTTAAACGAGTCATGTATATTTCAAGACTTTTTTTACAATATGTAGACATATATTGATTACACATTTTTTCCATATATTGATCAAAAATGTTAGTGTATATTTTGTATAACACTTTAATTTCTCCAACTTTCTTGGTGTTTATCTCATTGATGACTTAAAAGATAACCACTTGCAGACCAAGCTAAATTCGTGCAAGCTTCAAGGCGCAAGCTTTTTGAAGAGTCGTACTCTTAACATGTGACATTGTACGGTTTAAAACGTCAAACCGTCCAGACAGTTTTTCACAACTATCATCATAACCATTAAATCATTTATCGAATGCAATATTTCCATAAATATTATAGCTTTCTGGAAGGGTTTTAACTTTTTGTGTATATTTGGTATTTGAATCATAGGACGCAAGTCAATGAAGTCATGCAAAGTTACAAACAAATATACTTTCAAAGAAGGACCCACAAAAGACTTTAATGTGGTCAAACAGTCAAACGATCATTATTGCCTGTCTATGAAGTATGAACAGTGAACACCATGACCCTATAGATATTTGTTAACATGTTTTCTTGCCTTCCACACGCCCTTGGTCTATTTAAACACCCCAAAGCGCCGTGCTTAGGCTAAAGTTGGGCTTTTTGGTGTAAAGTCAACAGACAAGGACTGAACCGGTCAGACTTTGTCTGTTGCTTTACATCAAAGCGCCCCGCTATGGCCAAAGAGGGGCGCTTTGAGGGTTTTTTTTTTTTATTACATTTTGGGCGTATTTAATTTAATAGATGAAGTCTGATCTATGTTTTGACTGGTGACTGGTCTACGTTTAAGTTCAAATTTTACATTTTTGATCCAAATTTTACAATATTTAATTTGTTTGTGCACATATATCTAAAGGTGAAGTTCCATCTCAATATTTAACTGGTGGTTGCGGTTGTGTTCGTCGACGGTGGGCATTTCATACATGTCGAGCTTGGAGGATGTTATCCAATGCCTCCCCCAAACCTACTTTGGACAGCGAACAGAACAGAGCGCGTAGCAGCCTGGCATACATTATTGGATCGTCTCGGTGACATTCGGTTTTTAACGTGATGTAACGCATATATTCAATACGCACTCTAGTTGTAATTATTTTAAAGTTGGTTTAGAAAAAAAGGTAAAAAGTTGATTGAAATTGCTTGACTTGTGGGTAAAAGTAAAAAAAGTTTGACTTTTGGGTGTATTTAACGTGATGAAAGTGCGGTCGGTTTGAAAGAAGGATATGAGTGAGCAACTTTCTCAAAAAAAAAAAGATAAAAAAAAGGTATATAAAAGAAGATGATGACTATTTCAAGTGACCAAGTTCTAGATTAATAGGGACCTCGTTGTAAATAAATTGTAAAGCACACTGTATACTGAAAAGGTGATAGACAGCACAGAGGAGTTGTTGACTTGTTTCTTGAGTTATGTAAATATGATTTTGAAACTTGATACTTTATTCTGTTGTAATACGATTTTGAAACTTTATTATGTAAAAATAAGTCCATAAATCTCTTTAAATCCATATTTGATTATTTTCAAAGATCAAATGGCGTGCAACGGCAAGAAATCGATTCCAACGGTAACATAATCAAGACTTTAATACACCGGTTCTGAAATGGTTACGGAGGAATCGGTTTCGGGTTGGAACCGATTTTATTTATAAAATGTGGAACCGGATAGGAACCGACAGGTTTTTTTCAGTGTTATGACAATATACATCATAATATTACAATTAATGAAAAAAATACGTCATGTACATGTACGGTAGGCGGCTGATACACATAACACTACTCATAGGAGTACTTGTGCTTTCAAACCAAAATGATACGATATAATGGAATACGACATCACACGTAACCGATTTGATCCGGAACTTGCAGTATAGTCCATATATATTAAAAAATGATGTATAATGGAAAAAGCGTAAAATTTAGACTATTATCGACGCGTTTGTGAATTAAAAACAATATTAAAAAATTTAAAAAAGGCCCTAAGCGCTGCGCTTTGACCTAAGAGGGGCGTTTTGCCTGAAAATTAAAAAAAAAAAAACCTCAAAGCGCCCCTCTTTGGCCATAGCGGGGCGCTTTGATGTAAAGCAACAGACAAGGTCTGACCGGTTCAGTCCTTATCTGTTGACTTTACACCAAAGCGCCCCTTTTTGGCCATAGCGGGGCGCTTTGGGGTGTGAAAATAATGAGGACCGTGTGTAAATAGCATGACCCTAGAAAAATCATTAATAGAGAACTTTGCTCCCTGTGCTTTTGTTCATTTTAACGATTTTGCTTTAATAGTTTAAAAATAATCATTTTTCTCCTTGATCTTTCGAGTTTGTCGTCAGTTTGCTCCCTAGCTCTACCTCAGTTAAACGTTCAATTAAAAGTAGGGGTATTTCGGTAGTTTACTCCCTGGCTCTAACTCAATTAAAACGTTTAGTTAAAAGTCACGGTAGTCGTGGTCGGCAGGTGGTAGTTGCAGGTGGTGGTGGATGGTTATGGATGGTAGATAGAGTGGTTGGAAAGATGGGGGATCAGAAAATAATTACTTATATACATGTAAATAACCAAGTTATAGGTTTAGTTAGGTGAAAAGATTTACATGTCCTTGCACTTATCTATAAAATTACCAAAATACCCTTCTAGTTAGTGGATTTTTTGGAGAGATGAATGACGATAAGTTAGAAAAATCAGGAAGGAAAATGACTATTTTTAAACTTTGGGGATAAAACCGTTAAAATGACCAAATCAAAGGGAGCAAAATGGAAGTTATAATTTAAAGTGGTACTAATAAAGTGGTACTAATGATAATTTAAAGAATTATCAATATAAAATCTATAAAAATTTATATAGAAATATGAAGAAATTTCAGATTCTTCTTAAAACGTTAACAAGCGAAAATTATGACAGAAAAATCAAATTTGTAAAAAACTAAATGGATAGACGCATATCTATTAATCGACGTTAATACATACGCAATATGTGTCACGAAAAATATATGGTGTAAACCCTAAATATTTCCATTTTGTATGCGAATAATAATACATATATACACGAAAAATAATATGTACGTGAATAATAATACATAGGATTCTATACGCGAAAAATAATACATACGCAATATAGTGTCACGTATTACATTAGCCTAAGTCTTTATTGATCGAAATAGTCTAATACACTAGTAACGTTAAAGGCTAAATGAGTGGTTTGTTTGACATAATATATGTAATATACGTAAGAAAATAGTTACTTCATTATTTTTTCTATATATTATACCGTAAGGCCAAAATTTACTACTGAATTGTTGTGATGATGTGGCAGGTAGTTGAATTCAACTGAAGGCCGAAACTGACCCAGAAGAATCGATAACGAATTAAGTTCAATCGCCTCATCTAGTCCATTTGGGTCATGCACCGAATTAACCGACTCATAAAAGAATTAACTGACAAAACCAAACCAAAAGTAGCGGGTTGGTTATGGTTACCAATATTTCCATACCCACTATAACCAAACCAAACCAAACCAAAAGTAGCGGTTTGTTATGGTTATCATATCGTTTTGGTTGATGTTTGCATGAATTTATTATTGTTTATATCATATTGTTTTGTTTGAATATTCAGTTTTAATATTATAGATTATCTGCAACTTTTAATACTATGAAATACATTAATATATACAAAGGTGTATTTACAATTTACCCCATGGTTAAAAAAATTAAGTTATTTTTAGCTAGACGTAAATTCACGGTTAACCGACTCACAACTGACCTGGTGTAACCTTCAAAACCGATTTGCAAAAACCACTATAACCAGTCGGTTATGGTTATGGTTTTTTGCTAAAGCAACCCATGCACACTCCTAATACCCATCAGTGTTGAGACGATGATGAATGGAAGATATGACCCTGATGTGTAAATTGTTTATATTTTGAAAACACCAAATTAAAAAGATCTCGCAAACTCAATTACACACAATCAGTAAGTGCACCGGTCGTTATATGGTCAAGTCGGTAAGACTGAGATCAATCAAAGGACACAATGTAGCGACTCTTGATACTAAACCTCTATCGAGTCCTAGCCTAACGATGTTTAGTAGGTGAATGTCAATTTACTAACTACTAAAACTAATTTAAAACGAAAATCACGCAAACAAGCAATCAACAACGATTATCAGTGAAATCAGATAATGAGAAAGCAGCTACCTATGCAAGAATCATGTTAACTAGCTCACAGCTCTCGGGATTGGATAATTGCGCTTTGGCAACCGGGATCTTAAAATACACTACCTAGACCAGAACTGGATGTCGAAAATCACTTTCCAAACATGACACAATCTAGTATCCAGGGAAGTGTGTAAACTTATTAATCTTGGGTTTAGATCACCTTTCAGTCTCTCTAACAAATGCTAAGGTATCCTAAATCTGGATATCCTCTCGGTTCCATCAGAAACAATACACCCAGATGTGTAAGGGATGCAAAGGGTAGTGATTTTAACAGATTTCTAACACATGATGCTAACTATCAAGACACTCTAGGGGTGACTCACTCCCGTGCAGACCACAGTCCCAATTATCTAAAAAAACTAGACAACCCAACATCTAATCTCTTTTTGTACATAAATATGGAAGAATGTTAAATTACCGAATAACTTAATTACTTGTTCCTAGGGTTTACTACGTGTAGCAACCGCAAGATATATATCGAAAATGCAAAGTCTACGAAACTCACCAAACCCTAGATCGTCAACACGCAATCAATCAACTAGAGTTAAGTGGAACATGTAATAACATCAGATATTAAGCACACCATATACAAAAGAAACAACATTAGAAACACTTTTACCAAAGCATTAGCTAAATTATCAATTATCCAAATCGAAAACCGTTTGCAAGTCAATAATCATCATAAGCCTAGGTAGCTATAAGAAACTTAGCTACTCGTGTTCAAAACAAATACATAAGCAAGTTCAAAGCAAAATAATTCAGTAAACTTGTTCACAAGTTCAAGTCAAAGTCAAATCAAAAGTATGAAAACATAGACAAACCGAAAGCACTTGAATTAAACCAACCCGCTTTTTACTCCGTATCGTGCTGTGATGGGAAGCCTGGTCATGGCTCGCGACACGCGATCTCAACAAATTGCCAATTTAGTCGCGTGGTGGCAGATTTGTAAATATGTTGAACTTATATCCAAGCTAGGTGTGGGGGCTCTCACATTCTATCGCAACGCGCCAACATCCGTTTTGGTCAGACTATTGTTTTCTTCTTCCCGATTCACCCGTTTGCTCGTTTCTTTTCCATTTTAGCTCGTTTAAGCTCCATTTGCACACGTTCACCTACAAAATTCAACATAATATAAGTACAAGCTAATAAAGACCAAAAACGACTCAAAAACTATCTAAACCCTATGCAAAATACATGGATAAAATGGATGTGTTTTTTCAACACATCAGACCCAAAACCAAAGACTAGTGCTTTTAGTTTTGGCTTTCCACCACCAGTTAGACAAAATGGCTAGATTGTCTTCATTGTTTCCACCCTACAAAAAAGTTGCATCTAATTGCTTCCAGCTACTTTAATACTTTGTTTCATGCTTTGTCCAAAGAGATTTAGTTTTTTTTTTTTTTTTGAAAGGTAAACTTCATTAAAACAGCCCGGCCTGACAAAAAAAGCGCAGGACCGCACCACAACCAATTACAAAATATACAACGGGAACTTACACCACTCTCTCCATTCAAGGCTACAAAAATTCGACCTACTTTTTAACCAAAAGAAACTAAGCGCCTTAACCTCCCCAAAGATCTTTGTGCTAAGACCTCAACCATTAGAAAATATCTTCCCATTCCTGGCTTTCCATATGCACCAACAAGCCACCAAACCAAGCCCACGAACAACATCCTTAGCCTTCGAATTCCCTCCAAAACTTTTGTGAATCTCAAGCAAATCCAAGAAAGAAAAAGCATATATAGGAGGGAGTTTAGCCCACTCACTTAAACAGTTCCAAACCCGAATAGATGTAGAGCATGCCGTGAACATGGACTCACTTAATTAGGGTTACTCTACCACCCATTGAAAGAGTGGATGATTTCCATAGAACAAGGCGAAACTCAAAAGTATAAAGAACCGGTTGCCACCCATTTATCCTATTCATGTTACCTCCAACTGTGGTAAAATCCCTAGCCCACTTGGAAAATATTACACCATGTGAGACTCCAATACATGACCTTCACATTAGAAGACCATAGGGTGCCTCCTCCCAAACCAGTTGATCTAGGAGTCAACTCTGACATCACCGGGCCAATTACAACTTTTAACCAGTTAGCCATAACCATAGATATTACCTTATTGATGCAACCAATGAGACTGATAGGGTGATACTTGTTCAATGAGAATGGGTTATTGCATATGTATAGTATGAAATAACTCACTAAGTTGCCTTATGAATAATCGGGGCAAAATCATTATGTAAAAAATTAATTTGGTTTTTGAGGAAAAATCCTCTATATATTCATTTATGTTTGCTAATGTTTTGTTGTGTATGCTTTTTCGATAAAGCACACAAAGAAAATTAAAAGGAGTGGATTTAACGGGAGTTGGTAGTTTTATAAATTAGGAGTTAGTTTCGGTACAAACCATATTTATCATACAAACTGTAAGAACAAATTCTAGCACTTAAAAAAGTTAAATTAGCACATGCTAAAACAATACATACATAAAAGTAGCACTTTTAATTATATTTGCACATGAAAATTAATTAAAATAAATGATTTTAGCACATATGTGAATGAAATCAGCATTTTTCTTTATGAAGAATTATATCGGCACATTCACATTGAAAACAAAAGGAAGATTCAAATAAAAAATTAATTGCTTCTTAGCATAATTAGACCATGCGTTGTGGTTTCATCAATAATGCCCCCACCATGGGGCGTTTTCTGTCATGTGGCAGTCCAGTCAGCATGGGGGCATTATTGGGCATTTTTGCAAAAGTTGCGTAGTGGAATAATGCCCAATAACGCCTCATCCAATCATTACACAATTATTTATTTTTTTAAATTAAAAACTTAAAAAAATACAATACTAAAAAATTACATTGCAAAATTTGAAGTTTTATAAAAGATCCAAATAAGACATGTAATAAACAAAACTTTAGGGACTGATATATCATTTTTGAAACTTGAAATATTAAAGATATTGAAGTTTAAAACTACAGGGGCCTAATGTGTCAAAAGCAAAGTTTTAAAACAAACCACAGACTTCATCCCTTCTTCTTCGTGACCTGCAACTTCCTTCTTCTTCTCCGGCAGAAATTCCGGCAAACCTCAAACCCCACATTCCATCTCTCGCTCTAAACCCACATGCCCTCATCTGATTGGCCAAACGTTTTCCATCGCAGCGTGTTTCAAAGAACGCCAAAACCAAATTTGCCGAAGATAACACCGAAACACGCTGGGGTGTAGCGGCTAGTCGGCGTTTTCGGGCGTTTTTTTCGATTTTTTTTTTATAAATCACGCCCCATTACGGGCGGTCTTATAGAGAATTCAATATAACTGATATTATTTATGTTATTATTTTACCATTTCTCTATAATTGGTTGAATGCCACATGACACTTTTTAAATAATTCTTACACTTTGTATATAAAATGTGATTTGTATTTGATCCTACTCCTTATAAATTAATGTAACTAATTTTATTGTGTTTTGGGCCGGGTTTGATCATTACTTCAACCTCATAATAGGAGAAAACAAAAAGGAAAAATGATATGAAGACTAAATGGATTGCTTGATTAAATGTTTGGGTAAATATGTGTCACGTAACACACAACTAACATCCATTGCATTATAATAAGTTCATTTTTTTTTTAAATCTATTAAATATGTAAGTATCAAATATATGAAGACTACTTCACTTGTATTTAGAGGTGTAAAAAAAAAAACCGGTTTTAGAACCGTAATTGGAAAAAAAAAAAAAAAAAAAAACTGAAACCGTTTTTTAACCAGTTTTAGAACCGAACCGAACCGGCGGTTTGTGACCGGTTACTATTCTTGATCTGAAAAATCGGTTAATAACCGAAACCGGTTTAAAAAAAAAGTGGTTAAAAGCGTTTTTTTTTTTTTTTTTTTTTTTTTTTTTTTTTTTTTTTTGCAAAAATCGGTTAAAAACCGATCCCAACCGGTTACACCGGTTACTGTTTTGGACTTGAAAAACCGGTTAGTAACCGAAACCGGTTATTAAAAAACTGGTTTTTGTTTTGGATAAAAAAACCGATTCGGTTAAAATCGGACCGGTTTTTCAAAAATAAAAAAACGATTTGTACACCTCCACTTGCACTCAGGTGAAAAAGAGTTGACATAACAACCATATTATTGTTGTTGTTGTTGTTTTCAAAAAATGCTTAAATTTCTATCCCATTTCTAATTTAAAATAACAAAGACGTGTGAAAATAGTTAAACAATGGAGGTAATTGATATTGTGCTATTAAAGTGGTGATAAATACATTTTAAAAATCAAACTAACAAACTTATCTAATTATTAAAAAATCAAACTAACAACCAAATAGTAATAAACCAATAATATGAAAACAGATAATCCTATTGTATCTCCTAAAATACCTCTAACAACATGTAACCATTTATATAAATAACTAGGTTATAACCCGGAAACTTTCCGGGTAGTAAAATTTAATTTACAATAAATAAAAATATATAAATAACATTTTTAACCTCTAAAGCATTCTCTTTCCCTTATCTCCACCATAAATTATTAATGATTAATCATATTCTTTAAAAGATTACCATGTGTTGATCACATTACCATGTGTTCTTAATGATTATTCATCTTCTTTAAAAGATATTAAATGTGATTTTTTATAATTACTTATACTGTAACATTTTCCTTCTCAAAATCATCGTGAGGGCACCGTAAATAACATGAAAGTCTGCCTAGAAGAAAATGAATATGTGAGGTTGATGCAACCTAAAAACAGCTATAAACGCCTCATATCCCTAATTAAATTAACCATTGTTTAAAAATATAAATAAATGTTAAAAATTTGAAAGCTAAAATGCCAGCAAATCACAATAATGATGCCAGCAAACAAATTCCCCATTTGGTGCAGTTTGTTGACTATTGTTTACGTATCTTTTAGTGTCTAAGGTCATTGCTTTTCATTCTCTTAATGTATTAACCTGAAAATTTGAATAAAAATGCAAGTGTGAGCAAATTATAATCAAATGATCATTGGATTTTAGGCTTAACTTCTGGTTTAAGTTCATACCACCTAAAGTCTTCAAAGCCCTTTTTACTAACTTTTTATCTCCCAGTGATCCTACCAGAAGAGATGTGGTCATCACAGCTTCATCTTGTGTCAAAAACCGCATCAGATCACTAAGATAGATGAGTCTGTAAACAAACTTCCCATCCTATAATCTCAATCATGTGACATGATCTTTAAATCACGAGTAAATGTGTTTTTAAAGGGATATAAGAACATACTTGGAGCCAGCCTGGGCCACATCTAAGAAAATCTTGTGTGCAGCCTGTTTGGCTTTAACTTTGCTTTTGTTTTGTGTCGTTACTCATCGTCTTGTGACTCATGTCATGCGACTACTCATCTAATGTACTCAACGTCTCCATATGAATAAACCTTGCACTCCCGATCACCCTCCCACTCTTTGCCACCTTATACTCCAACTGAAACCAAACGAAAACATATCAAAACCAACACTAAGACCTTCTATTACCAAATGTGAAGCCCCTAACTACGTTTTGCTTCCAATTATTGATCAAAAGTGTGCAAATCAAGGCAGACAAAATTGAAATAAGACTGATCCATTGAATTAGTGCACCAGAAGTAGAATGTAAAGCACAATAGCAACTTTATAAGAATACAAAATGTTTAAGCAAACCAAACCATTTACATCTGTACCAAGAACACACAGTTGTACTTTTTGAATTAAGTATCAGTCCATAACCAACCCGAACCGGCCTGCAACCAAACCCGTGAGGTTGTAAACTACTCTATCAATACTTAGCGGGTCGGTATAGGTTTTGCGGTCATAAGCGGGTCGGTTCTCACCAGCATAACAGATCATGTGAATTGTGGGGCCGCAATTGAATTTTAACGCCAAATGTGGTTCAATTTTAGGAAAAAAAAAAGACAACATAGAAATGTCAGTCAAATTCAAACGGGAAATCCATTTTATGTTTTCTATTTAAAAGTGTGATAAAAAAAATTACCTTTCTATGTTGTGTTTGTCTAAATTATTGCAGATGTCAGTTCAGTTTTAGGCAAAAAATAAAAATAAAAACCCCATAATAAATATTTGAATTTAAACGAAGTGAATGCATGCCCGATCAATCAAATTAAAACCACATCATTCAGCTTTGAGTGATTGCAAAAGAAAACTTCAACAAATCTCAATCCTTTTGGTTTCCTTTTGAATGCTAATCGAGCAAAGGCGTTCGGTCTTACCTAGGAAAATTGGTTGGGTTTTAATGTAAGAGGGCTGGATGTATAACATAGTTTTGGTGACCTTCTTTGTACCTGTATATATAACTAAAAAAACAAATCTCAACCCTAGTAGCAAACTGAGCATATTGAAAATAAAATTAATCGAAGTAGATACACATGTGGTTTAGGTTAATGAGATTACAGTAAGCAGTTAACCGCCTTTTGGATTAGGTGAATAAGTGTAGTTTTTGCAGGCACCACCACCAAATACCCCATATACACCTCTGACATAACTTCAAGCGAGTAAAAAGGGCGTCTAATAATAATGCAATGACTCAATGAATCGCTCCATAAAAACTGGTCCGTTTTGATTCGTTTGTTGCTCCACCACTGTCAATATAACCTACAGAGAAAATTTTGTTACCTAAAAAGGGGTTGTACTTATACAACAGAGATCAAAATGAAAAGTGATAAACATGCCACGTCATTTAAAATAAAGTACCTAAAATACCATAAGGTTTGTGTTAACTGATTATTGCTTCATTCGTCGAACCAATATCCATATGTAAACATGCCACGTCATTTAAAATAAAGTACCTAAAATACCATAAGGTTTGTGTTAACTGATTCTTGCTTCGTTCGTCGAACCAATATCCATATGTAAATAGTCAGTATCATTCAAACTAAAATACCTAAATCAGTCAATCATTTTATTCAATAAATTATACTGCTATTGAAATAGTATGTTCGACACACTAATTTTCATTAGCATTATTTGACTAATAGTGATTCTAATGCATTAAAATAGACCTTAGGACCTTCAACCCATTGGATTAAAATACACAGTCATTCAGAGGTGCAACCAAACAGCACTTTACTGGTTCAGCACTTACTGGTTCAGAGCCGCTTACACCCATTCAGACCTCTTATTAGCACTTATTGGTTCAGATGTTGCTAAACAACCCCTAAATAAATAATAAAAGAAATTTTAGTCCAAAAGCGGGAAATTGTATTAATTTAAAAATTGATAAAGTTGTACGAAATTACCAGATATTTTGCCATTTGTCACAGCGTCTATCAGTTAACACGGGCAAAATCAGTTGCTCTGATGGGCCACACGACCCACACCTCATTCGTACACATCTAGCAGATTGGAAGAGACCATCATGGTACAACGATTGTCAGGATGTGTGGAATCCAACATAACTAACAACATTAGATGAACATCAGCAGTAGAGACCAACAACAATATCTTTTCTTATAACAATTTTGAAGGATACGATCACTTTACTGAAACAAAAGATTTAAAATTCAATTCCATGAACAACATTAACCACCAATTGATCCTATAACCGATTTAAATCTATCACAAATTGTTATAGAAGAAGAGAACTAACCTGATCGGCAGAACTAACCTGCAAACAGAACAAACGAAGTAGCAGAATCAATAAACCGATTCAAACAAACAACAAATAAAACATATATCAGTACGGATAGACTTACAGATGCATGTATCGTATCAAATTAAATGTTATCTTCAATCATCTGATCTCAATCAATCAAAACACAACAAATCAACTCAGATTCACACCTAATAATCAAACTAAAAACCAGAAAACGTCACTTACGTCCTCCGATGAACAAATTAGGGTATCAGTAGTAAAAAATCGCAAATAAAACAGTTCTCGATGATCAAACAGCCTGAAAATGGAACAAACGAAGTAGCAGAATCAATTAATCGAATCGGATTGACAATGGATGAGAGAGGGACTGGCGCAGGGAGAGGGGGGAAGCAGGATCGGCTAGGGTTTAGAGAGGTGTGATACCATGAAAGAGTATAATCGGCTGCCCTTTCTCAATCATTATCACAGTAGTTGATGAAGTTTTCTAAACCAACAAAATCGAGCAGTTGATGAAGTTGTGAATCTAGGGTTTCAAAGCTTGGAGAGGCGAATGAAGAAATCATTTGATTAAGGTATAATCGGAGTGAAGAAGAATCATTTGATTAGTGTTTATCCGCCGCCGTAAAATCCGCTTCAAGCATCCTCCACTTCAGACATGGCTGCGCTAGGATTTTGAGAGGGAAGTTAGAGAGAAAGTTCTGTAGTGTTCTTGAATGAAAAGAAAATTTTAGAAACAATATATACCCGGGTCAAAATCCGGATCCCGTGTATACCCATATGAAGAAAAAAAAGACCCGAAATTTTGGAGCCAAAACCAATTTCTAGAATGCCTAAGGTGATGCCACATCATTTTCCAAGCCCTCATATCATGACACATAAGCCCTTATTTATCATGTTTATATATATATATATGAGTGAATTGCAAGTTTTGTCCTTTATCTTTAGGCCATTTTGCAAGTTTTGTCCTTTATGTTTAAAGTTGACGAGTTTTGTCCTTTATGTTTGAAAATCAAGCACGTTTTACCCTTTAGGGCAAAACGTGCTTGATTTTTAAGGACAAAACGTGCTTGATTTTTTAAACATAAAGGACAAAACGTGCTTGATTTTTAAACATAAAGGACAAAACGTGCTTGATTTTTAAGGCCCAAAGGGTAAAACGTGCTTGATTTTCAAACATAAAGGACAAAACTCGTCAACTTTAAACATAAAGGACAAAACTTGCAAAATGGCCTAAAGATAAAGGGCAAAACTTGCAATTCACTCTATATATATAGATGTCATCCCTCATAAATTACTTACTTTTGTATCTCTTCGGTACATGATCAAAGAAATTTGTGCATCCTGAATATCTGATGAGTTTTCACTTTTAACTGTCATTTGTTTGCTTTTATGGTGTTCTCTATTTAGATTTAACCATTTTTGCTGCTTGTGATTCACCAAATAAACGTGTTAAACTGTTTCATTGTATGCTTTAATATCTATAAGTCGCATCATAAATAATTAAATATAATGTGACATTAGCAGTAGATTTAACTGAGCGTATATAGTCATGATATACGTGAATCTTTGGTCGCGTATTTGCTTTCACTCTAGTAAATATTTTCATTGCATAGGCGATATAAGACATAGGCGAATATATACAAGGTATCGTATCAATATCAGTCATTACTGATAAGAAAAAGTCTCATACGCGAGTAAAAGTAATTGCTAAATGAGTTATTCGTCTCTGATATGGTTATTATTCTTTTCATATTTTTCTCTATACATACCAATAGGTTAGAATTTACTGATATATTTTGATGATAGTGGTTCAATGTTCTAAATGCAAACTGATGACAGTTAAAGTTAAAACTCACCATATAGTTACCATGTTCAGCATATGCAAATTTCTTAACTACAATAGCCCGTCAACGACAATAAATATCCTGATGAATGAACACCGGAATTTGCTTAATCTCTGTTCAAAGCTCTCGTTCGATTGTATACCTGAGATGGATACAATAATGACAAAAACGCCCTTTTAAACAATAAAGTCTAAAGAATCAGTATGCATACAAATTGGAGCGGTCTTCATATGCTATAAGCTCAACCCGATTCACATAATTGCGGAAAATAATTTATTGGTTGATCTGAAGCAGTAAAACAAATGGATCAAACTTCAAGTTCATTATATGGCAATCTGAGGTGGTAATATGTATCTGTTTTACTTATGAATGGGTCAACGTGTTACGTTTTATCTCTATCAAGTCAAATCTAAAGATTAAACTAAAAAATAACTAATATCCTTCGGGATTACAAACAAGTTAATTTACATTTTGATACAATCTCATTATGTCGTCTTTTAAGCGTAGTAACCATGACTTGAATATTCTAGTGTTTTACAGGTTCTTTGCAAACTCGTAATGTTTGAAGAACCGGTTCTCAAGTTGGAACGTGGAACGAATCTTGTTCCAACTTGAGAACCAGTTCTTCAAACATCACAGGTTTGCAAAGAACCTGTAAAACACTTGAATTTTCAAGTCATGGTTACTACGCTTAAAAGACGACATAATGAGCTTGTATCAACCAGTACATTTACTTGTTGATACTACTAGAAGAATATCAGTTCTCTATTTGTTTAATTTTTTCCATTTAACCTGATATAGATAAAACATAGCCCAGTTGACCCGTTCATATGTAAAACATGTACATATTGCCACCTCGGATTACCATGTTATGAATTTGAAGTTTGATCCATTTGTTTCACTGCTTCAAACCGACAAATAAATTATTCTGCATTTATGTGAACTGGGTTGAGGTTCTAGCATATGAAGACCGCTTCAATTTGTATGCATGTTGTTTTTTTAGACTTTATTGTTTCAAACGGCATTTTTGTCGTTATTGTATACATCTCGGTTATGCGATTAGAAGAAAGTTTGGAATAAAGATTAAGCAATTTCCTACGTTCATTTGTGATAATCGATCGTCTTTTAGACTTGGAATCCAGTGAGAAAGAAGTGGATGTATGTGACACATTTGTATTTGGGGACCATCCAACAAACTTATAAAACCAACAGTAATTACCTATATTATTTTAGAGTTTTATTGTGTGACGAAAAAAAAGTTAATATTGGTAATAATTCGGATACGATCGATTGCCACATTGTTAAAAAAATATGATGTAACGTCTTTGTTGATCTGGCAAAGCAAGTTACTGCAAAGATTGTCCATCATGTTGATCATAGAACGGAGAAAGATATGAAGAAGGTAATTAATGGAACGAGAAATATGTGAAGCAGAAATAGTGTGTAGTAGTTAGACCATGTGTAGTGGGCCGTTTTTTTTTTTTTTAATTTCAAAAAAAAGGCCCAAAAACGCCTCCCCTCTCATTACATAGGGCGTTATTTTGCAACTTTTTTGAAAAAATTGGTAACCAGCGTTTTATTTAAAACGCTCAAACAAACAATTGCATGAGTATGACATGTTTGACTGGCCAATGGGAGTGGTCCAAGTGTAAGTGTTTTTTTTTATCCTTTTTAATGATTGGAAAGGGCATTATTTGGGCATTATTCCCACTACGCCACTTTCGTAATAACGCCCCATGCTGACTGGACTGTCACGTGTCGAATAATGCCCCATGGTGGGGGCATTATTTTGTTTAACCACTACACATGGTTTTACAAAGAAAAACTCTTTTAAGAGAGGCCGGGGCGGTGCCGTTATTGTATAACGGAATGATGTATAACGAGTGATGGGCCACCGCCGGCATATTGTTCAACGCGTTATATTATAACGAAAACATGATTTCGTGATATTTTCAACGCGTTATTCTTTTGTTTTGTGAGTGTAATTGTTGGTTGGGGGGAAATTGTTGGGTGTGGTGGTGAGTGATGACCACCCCGACTAAAAAAGGTTGTGAGTGGTGGAAAAATAGTCGATGACATGGCGGAACTTGATTGGTGCTTGTGAGTGATAGAATTCTATCACTAGTGAACCACCCCCCTCCCCTAAGACTTAATAATCGAACGGTCGGGTTTGGATTGAAGAGTTTCAGCCCGCCAACAAGAAACCCATCAACATCCATCAATCTCCACCAATCTGACACGATTTAAAAAAAAAATTACCCCTACCAAATTGTTATTTATACAACTTTTGACCACTAGGCGGTCCAAAATGTGGTTATGACAACACAAGGAAATGTTGTGACTAATCCCACTCGTAAAAACCTCATACGCCTAGCATGTCACCTGAGTGTAAAACGCAAAAAAAGCGCACTAGTGTGCGCCTCGTTATATTCATGATTTTGATACCAGTTTTATATAAACCGATTTAAATATGTATTGCCGATTTGCAGAAGAAGAATGTGGGGATGATTATGCTCTTGCACCTGCAAGTTCATGAAACATTTAAAAAAAAAGTTAAATACATAAAGAAAACAAAACAAAGATTGATGGTTTCACTTGTACAAGTTCCTTAACCTAGTGAAAATGGAAAATAAAAATAAGAGTGAATTGCAAGTTTTGTCCTTTATCTTTAGCCATTTTCCAAGTTTTGTCCTTTATGTTTAAAGTTGACGAGTTTTGTCCTTTATGTTTGAAAATCAAGCACGTTTTGTCCTTTGGGGCAAAACGTGCCTGATTTTTAAGGACAAAACGTGCTTGATTCTTTAAACATAAAGGACAAAACGTGCTTGATTTTTAAACATAAAGGACAAAACGTGCTTGATTTTTAAGGCCCAAAGGGTAAAACGTGCTTGATTTCAAACATAAAGGACAAAACTCGTCAACTTTAAACATAAAGGACAAAACTTGCAATTCACTCTAAAAATAATAATAAAAGAATAGAAGATCACCATAATATAATACTTAGTGTCGAATACCCAAATCCCGGCTGACGTTAAATGGATCTTCATTGACGTCAAGATGTCCCGTTCCTTGAAGCTACAAAAGAATAAACCGTTAGCCTCGTCACGGAGGGCCCCGGGAGGGGGATCCGTGACCAAGCTCCGGCGTGAGAATAAGTAAACTTGCCGGGGGGTGAGAGGAGCTTCTTTCGGTGAGTATGATCACCGGAATATTTCCTCTTTGGTGTGAATCTAGTAAATACGTGTGTGTGTGTGTGTGTGTATTGAATGTATAGGAATGTTGGTCGGAATTAATGAGAGAAATATTAAATGTGATACCTCCGATCTGCCTTATGAGCATCCTCTTTAGCTCTTATATAACCCCTGGCCCTTATTCCTCATGTGAGATATTTTATCAACGTGATCCAACGGTTTCTGCAAGCTTTCGAGGGGTTCAGACACGTGTCTGACCCCTAACGGTATGATAGCAACCTTATTTAATGCCCTGGCCGGAGAAGTACGATTGCCAGCCAAGATCCTCTGCTTATCAAACATTAAATGAGGCCTGCCACTTCTGATTATGGTTTCCCGTTTATTCTCAACGAAGGGATCCTTAATGGGCAAGGCAACTTGTCATTTAGACTTATACCTTGTTGGGCCTTTTATGAAATCAGCCCAAAGCGAGTAAAATGGGGCTTCCCATTGGCCCGTCGTCACTTAGCAAATGTTATCTCATATTATTCATTCTTATAAGATTTTTTTTTTCTTTTTCTTTTAACGCTTTTGCAAAACTGATGATTTGTTTGCAATAGAAAGACAATCAAGATGACTAAAAGTTAATCACTCAAAAAGAAATTCATACTCAGTCGACTAATCAAACCATTTATCCCATACCAAACAGAGGAATGATAAACTCACAGATCCAAGAATGCATCAACACACACAAATATAACTAAAATCGTTCAACTTTCATGAATAAAAATAAGAAAACTTGCATATTTATCCAATTAAACATGGTGAGACAAAATAAAGGGGCTTTAAGATACAAACACTAACAATTAAAAGCATCCTTCTTTTGAAAAAGAGTGAACTGTACATCATAGAACTTAAAATAATTGCCCACTATGCAAAAGCATCCTTCTTTACTAAAAGCAAAACAATTAGTGTCGGCAACTTAATATAAAGTGATACACGTTCATATGAATAATAATAATAAATCATTACTCCATTATGAAAAGGAAGGAATATTAACATAATTGGTTGAATGACTAAAAAGAATGCTCTTTCTTATCTCCACTCATATCTTTGTATCTAACCAGATCACTCCCATCTTCTCTCCACTCATCTTATTATTTACCTACATACATTCATACCATACAAACCAAAAACTACTCTCATTCCAATTTCCAGTTTACCTCTTAAACACTGTCTGTTAACAATGGCTGAAGCCGCTGCTGCTGCCCTCGTCAAAGTCATTTTTCAGAAGCTAGCCGATGAAGCCTTCAAGAGATATGCTCGTTCCCAGAATATCCACTCGGAGCTCAAGCAATTGGGGAACACGTTGTCCCAGATCCAAGCTCTGCTTAATGATGCCTCTGACAAGGAAATAACTGATGAATCTGTCAGACTATGGCTCAATAGTCTCCAACATCTGGCTTACGATATCGATGACGTGCTCGATGAGGTGGCTACTGAAGCTATGCATCGTGAGCTGACCCCGGAATCAGAAGCAAGCACCAGCATGGTAAGAAAGCTCATCCCAACTTGCTGCACAAATTTCTCATTAAGTCATAGGTTGACTTCCAAGTTAGATAGTATTACCACCCAGTTGCAACAACTATATAAGGCAAAAGCTGAGCTAGGTTTGATTGTGAAAGATGAAAAGCCAAAAAATAACAATAGAGGAAAAGAAACCTCCTTGCTAGAATCTGATGTCATTGGACGAGAAAAGGAGAAAGAAAAATTGCTCAACAAGTTGTTGCAGGATGAGCCATGTAAGGAAAACTTCAGTGTCTTACCCATAGTCGGTATGGGTGGGGTTGGTAAGACCACTCTAGCTAAATTTTTGTACAATGATACACAAGTGAAGGGTCGATTTGAACTCCATGCATGGGTTTGTGTCTCTGATGATTTTGATATCTCTAAGATAACCAAAACCATCTTTCAAGCTGTGTCCAACGAAAACAAGGAATTTGCTGATCTAAATCAGCTTCAAGTGGCTCTTAAAGAGAAACTTAAGGATAAACGATTTCTACTAGTACTAGATGATGTGTGGAGTGAAAACTTCAACGATTGGGAAAACCTAGTGCTCCCATTTCATTCAGGGGCTCATGGAAGTAAGGTAATCATGACATCTCGCAAGGAGCAATTGCTTAAGATGCTAGGTTTTGATAATCTAGACCATCTTGAGACTTTGTCATCTGAAGATGCTTTGTCTTTATTTGCTTTACATGCATTGGGTGTAGACAACTTTGATTCACACCCAACACTCGGACCAAAGGGTGAGCGTATTGTGGAAAAGTGTGGTCGTTTGCCTTTGGCTTTAAAGGCTATTGGAAGGCTGTTAAGAACTCAAACAGATGAAGAAAAATGGGATGAGGTGTTGAATAGTAAGATATGGGATTCAAAAAGTGTTGGTGATCTTTCTGCAGATTGGAAGGTGATTTTTCCTGCCCTTATGTTAAGCTACCATGAACTTTCTGCAAATTTGAAGCGCTTGTTTGCATATTGCTCCTTGTTTCCTAAGGACTTTTTGTTTGACAAAAGAGAGTTAGTCCTGTTGTGGCTGGCCGAAGGGTTTTTGTACAAATCAAATGCAGCCAACTCACCAGAACGCCTTGGTTATGAATATTTTGAAGAGTTGTTATCAAGGTCATTTTTTCAACAATCACCAAATGAGGAACCCTTATTTGTGATGCATGACCTGATGAATGATTTGGCCACATTTGTTGCCGGAGAGTTCTTTTCAAGGGATGACAATCGGATGGTGACAGAAGATTTAGCAAGGTACCGCCACATGTCATTTATTCGTGATGAATATGTAGCTTACAACAAGTTTGAGGCCTTCAATAGAGCTAAAGGTTTAAGAACATTGTTACCGGTATATGTTGGGGTGGATCAATGGTGGGACTGGGACAACTTTTACTTATCCAGCAAGTTTTTGGTTGACTTACTTCCAGAGTTAACGTTATTAAGGGTTCTTAGTTTGAGTCGTTTTAGTATAAGCGAGGTACCAAATTCCATTGGTACTTTGAAGCACTTGCGGTATCTTAATCTATCTAAAACTGATATCAAAGAGTTGCCGGACAATGTTGGTAATCTTTATAATTTAGAAACATTGATAGTTTTTGGATGTAAGAGTTTGACCAAGTTGCCTAAAAGCTTTTTAAAGCTGAAAAAGCTGAGGCATTTTGACATGAGAGTTACTCCATGTTTGAAAATGTTGCCCTTGGGGATTGGTGAGTTGAAAAGCCTACAGACTCTCACTAGGATCATCATTGCTGAAAACAATGGCTTTGCAATTACTGAGCTTAAGGGATTAAAGGATCTCCATGGAGAAATTTCCATAGAGGGGTTGAACAAAGTACAAAGCTCAATGCATGCACGAGAGGCGAACTTATCTTTAAAAGGGATTAATAAGTTAGAGTTGGAATGGGATGATGTTTCAGGAAGGGCAACACTTGAGAAGGAGATTCTTAATGAGTTAAAGCCCCATAGTGATAAGTTGAAAATGCTTGACGTTAAGTATTATAAGGGAATAGAGTTTCCAAATTGGGTTGGGGATCCGTCTTTTCATCAATTAGTTCAGGTGTCGCTACGGGGTTGTAGAAAATGTACAACTCTACCACCACTTGGGCAGCTACCTTCACTTAAGGAGCTGTTGATTCAAGGCATGGATGATGTTAAAGTCATCAGTTTGGAGTTAAGTAGGACTACTGATGTTACCTTCCCTTCACTTGAAATTCTAAGGTTTGAAGATATGTCTAGTTGGAAGGTATGGTCAACCAATAGCGAGGTAATGTTTCCACGCCTGCGAGAGCTACAAATAAAAAGATGTCCCAATTTGATTGATGTCTCACTTGAAGCATTACCTTCACTAAGAGTTTTGAGGATAGCTGAATGTTGCGAAAGTGTGCTGAGAAGTCTGGCACAATCAGCTTCATCAACCACTGAATTGAAAATTAGATCGATTTTAGGGCTTACGGATGAGGTATGGAGAGGTGTCATAGTGAATTTTGGGGCGGTTGAAGAACTACGCATAGATCATTGTAACGAGATGAGATACCTATGGGAATCAGATGCAGAGGCAAGTAAAGTTCTTGTAAGTTTAAAGGAATTGGAGGTATCTGGATGTAAAAATTTGGTGAGTTTAGGAGAGAAAGAGGAGGATGAGGATAACACTGGGAGCGACCTCCTATCATCTCTTAGGAAGTTGGATATACAGTTATGTGAGAGTATGGAGCGTTTGTGTTGTCCAAATAGCATTGAGAGATTAGTTATCAGATGGTGTAGTTCAGTTAGACATGTGTCCTTACCAAGAGCAACAACAACAGGTGGAGGAGGGCAGAATCTCAAGTCACTTACTATAGATATAAGACATTGTGGAAATCTAAAATCAATATATCAATTGAGTCACTCCACTCACCTCACCTCTTTGTCAATAACTTATTGTCGAAACATGGAGTTAATTTCTGATATTCATCAGCTGCCAAATCTCACCAGGTTGACAATAGAAGATTGTGAAAGCATAGAGTCATTTCCTAACCTCCATATGCCAAATCTTAAACATCTAGACATAGCACGCTGCAAAAACATGAAGGCATTTGGTGACCTGCAGCTACCAAATCTAATCAGGTGGAGGATATTTAATTGTGAAAATCTGGAGTCATTTCCTGACCTTCAGCTATCCAATCTCACCATGTTAAAACATATGTGTATCACACATTGTCCAATGATGGATGCTTCCATTCCTCGTGGGCTTTGGCCTCCCAATTTGTGTTATCTTTATATAGGGGGGTTGAAAAAGCCCATCTCAGAATGGGGCAATCAGAATTTCCCAGCTTCCCTTGTTGAGCTATGGTTATGCAATGAACCTGATGTGAGGAACTTTAGTCGATTGTCCCACCTTTTCCCTTCTTCTCTTACATCTCTGGAGATATACAATTTTGATAATCTGGAATCACTTTCAACGGGATTCCAACAGCTCACATCCCTTCAACATCTCCGTATTAGCATTTGCCCAAAGGTGAACGATTTACCAGAGACGCTGTTACCTTCACTTTTGAGTTTGACAATCGGAGGATGCCCAAAATTGGAAGAAAGGTGTAAAGGAAGAGTCTCCCATTACTGGCCCCTCATCTTTCATATCCCCTGCATCGACATATAACCTCATCTCTAATTGAAAGAAAGGTACATACATGTTAATTAAATATCAGTTAATTATTGCCAGACGTTGTTTTAAATAAATAACCCTTACCTTCTTCTTCTTTCTTTTGTAGTCACTAAAAACAGATTTCCTGTCGTCAATACCCAAAATTGAAAGAAAGGTGTGCAGGAAGAGGCTCCCACTACTGGTCCCTCATCTCTCATATCCCCAAAATCCAAATAGACTTCAGGTACTTTTGTATTGAAGACCCTCTAATTTCCATATGATAAACTGGAAGACAATAATTTATATGTTGAAATCAGTAATCACTTTTCATGAGTTTAAACTAACATATTGCTGATAAGTTGAAAGGATGGAAGTCGATTTTGACACGACCAATCTTAATAATCGGAAAGAGGTCTGGTTTCGAAAAATGGTTACCTTTTTAGTAGGGTTGAAATGGGTCGGGTCAGGTTGGATTGTTTTACTGAGATGAAAACACTTTGATTTTCTTTAAACCTTATATCTAGTTAATGTTTTAACTATGATTACAAAAAACAAACCATTTTTAATAATAGTCTAACTTTCTTTTAATAGTGTTTAGAATGTGATGATTATAATCTTGTTATTTTTAATTTGAAAGCGATGGGTTTGCCTACTAATGTCAAATTGTGTTGTTTGATCCTTGACTGCAGTTGAAGAAAGAAGACATTCTATCAAGGTTTCTGCATAGCAACAACACACATCCAAAGTCACAGATGTTGAAGAATTTGCAAACAGTGTGAGTGAAGAAAGCCTAGAAAAGATCCAATATCTTAATGCCGATTTTAACGAAACTCTCAAGACTCTTTCATGCAGTTCCCATGGTATGCAATCTCAAATCTTTATCATTTTTTCATACTTTGACTTAACTGGCCGGGTCTTTGACTAATCAACATGGTTACTAGTATTTATTGGAGTAAGAGGTTCAAAATGGATCTCGTTGGGTCAACCCAAAGCTCTTCACAGATATGGATGATGCATGATGTATCTGATGGTTATGTTGTGAAGAAGGAGGATACTGCTGCTTTATCAGAAAAATGGTTTCGTCAAATTGTTGTTTCTCTGAAAGCTTCTTTAAGTTTAAGGCTTTTAAGGTCAGTACAATACAACCCATATCGACCATTTCCTTTTCATTTGGATCATGTAACTGAACTCTTGATTTGTAAAAGTCAACCTTAATGTTATGCATTTGACCAAAGCAAAAATATCTAAATTAACATAAAACGTATGTTGTTTGGATAGGGAATTTGCGTATTGCTAGATGAAGATCTTTGCTTCCATTTTGCTAAGTTACTTCATTTTCAAGCTGAACAATGAAAACCAAACTGCAAAGTACAGAATGATGTTTAATCTTCATGTTGATGGTGCTATAGTGTTGATTATGGTTTTGTGGATTCGTATTTGGAACAAATAGACATGGGAAGCCTAACTTTCATTACGTTTGGAGTTGTAAAGGGCATAAGTAATGGACATAAACGTATCAACGAGCCACACGCTTGAACAAATGCTATAGGCGGGTTTTCCCCGGAGAGTCGGGACCCAATTTCGTCATCTAGAGCTCCGATTTTGAACTCCGGGTTTTCCTCAGTTTTAGCAGTTTTAATTAATTTCGTTTGTTTGTGAAAACGGCTGGATTTATTTTTTAATTAAATATTTTCTAGTTTTTTTGGGCTGTTATTTTCATTATAGACTGTCAATTTTGAATTTCATTATCTGACAATACCTACCAAATTTAGAAGTCCCTTATTATAACAAGCTTGATGAATTTGACTTCTCATTCAATAACATATCATGTTTCCTATCAGTAGAATTCTCTTAGATTACTGTTTCCGCTTTGCCATTATCAAGAGTGAACTTGTCTATAACAAGATCGGAAACACCCCAAAACCTAAACACCCACCCCATCACCAACCAACCCCCCCCCCCCCCCCCGCGCGCGCGCGCGCAAAATGAGTGGGTGATGGGGGTTGGGGTGTAGGTTTTTGGGTGGTGGTGGTGGGTGTTTAAGTTTTTTTTTTTTTTTTTTTTTTTTGTAGTGGGTTTTTTTAGAAGCCTTTGTACACTTCTTACAATTAGAAGCCTTTGTATTTGATCCTAATCCATCAAGTCAAATCTAAAGATTAAACTAAAAAAATAACTAATATCCTTCGGGATTACAAACAAGTGAATTTACTTTTTGATACAATCTCATTATGTCGTCTTTTAAGCATAGTAACCATGACTTTAATATTCTAGTGTTTTACAGGTTCTTTGCAAACTTGTAATGTTTGAAGAACCGGTTCTCAAGTTGGAACGTGCCGGTTCTTCAAACATCACAAGTTTGCAAAGAACCTATAAAACACTTGAATTTTCAAGTCATGGTTACTACCTTAAAAGATGACATAATGAGCTTGTATCAACCAGTACATTTACTTGTTGATACTACTAGAAGAATATCAGTTCTCTATTTGTTTAATTTTTTCCATTTGACCTGATATAGATAAAACATAGCCCAGTTGACCCGTTCATATGTAAAACATATACATATTGCCACCTCGGATTACCATGTTATGAATTTGAAGTTTGATCCATTTGTTTCACTGCTTCAAATCGACAAATAAATTATTCTGCATTTATGTGAACTCGGTTGAGGTTCTAGCATATGAAGACGGCTTCAATTTGTATGCATATTGTTTTTTTAGACTTTATTGTTTCAGACGGCATTTTTGTCATTATTGTATACATCTCGGTTATGCGATTAGAAGAAAGTTTGGAATAGAGATTAAGCAATTTCCTACGTTCATTTGTGATAATCGATTCTCTTTTTGACCTCGAATCCAGTGAGAAAGAAATGGAACTATGCAGTTAATGTGGTAGAATATCAAATATCAGGCAAGGATTGATATTTGAGATATAGATTATCACAATAAGATATCTGTAATTTTAATATCAGCAGAATTTATATATATAGCAATTTAACACTTAACAATTCAGTGACGTATCAGTCAAATATCGGTGATATGTAGGCTATATTGGTCAGATATCAGTCAATAATGCCGATAATAGCAAAGCAATGTGGGATTATTTCACTTCCAAGTCCAACCGACTGTATTGACCAAAGAAAAGGACGACTTCGATGAACAACATACAAGTCAAAATAGTCAATATATCGTCTTTATCCGCGACACAAATTAAGCAGCAAACTGAACTGAACAATCTCTATCATAAACAAGTACAACAAACTGCCAAAGTTAAAGACTGAATTTAATCTATAGGTCGGGTTCTATTAATACGATACTTTTGAAGAAAGTTTGATATCGGATCTAAATTTCTGAATGCAAATGCTCGAATCTGATGCACGTTCATGAAGAAATCATGTTGAACTGGAATCTGGAGAGCTGTTGAGGAATAGTTGAAATTACTGGTCCATATCTCTGCACATAAAAAGATTGACCATATGTTAAGCACAATGATGTTTGTTACCCATGTACAAAATCCTATGAAAACTGTAATAATATTGGTTTTCGGTAAAGTATCGAGTTTAAATCATTCATTTGCATGTTAGGGGCGTTTGGTTCGCGGAATGTGTAGGAATTGGAATTGGAATCCCTATGGGAATTGGAATTTGATGGATTCCTTTGAAATCCATAGATGTGTTTTTTTTTTTTTTTGAACAGCAAATCCATAGATGTGTTTGGTTGATAAATGTATTAATAGAATTGGAATTTAAAAATACCTAAAAAGACAAAATTACCCCTAGTTATAAACAATTGGCAAAAGTTTTAAAAACAAATATCTTAGATAAAAACTCTTTAAACAACCGACAACCCCCCCAACCCCCGCAAAAAAAAAAAAAAAAAAAAAAAACTGAATTTCGTAACTTAAAATTTCTACACATTCCGCGAACCAAACGCCCTCTTAATCTCTCCTTCCACCTTGCAGGATCAGGTGATTTTGCTTGCATGTCTCTTGAGGTACATTTTGCTTATATGATATGAGCCGGCAATCAAATGCAGAGGATGGAGAGAGGGGGAGGGGGAGGGAGAGGGGGGGGGGGGGGGGAGAGGGAGGGAGGGAGGGAGGGAGGGAGAGAGAGAGAGAGAGAGCAATATAAAAGGATTTGAGCAGAGGATATCATAATAGAATGTACTGTTGTTAACTAGGAAATAAGCCTAAAAAACAGGCATTAGTTCACAACAAGGCTTCTAATTTTAAACACAGCTAATGCCCCCTCGTCTGCAACATTTTACAAAATACACAATCCCATAGATTCAATCAACAAACGAAACAGTAAACATGAATAAACTTTCACAATCAAGTAGTTACTTCTTTCAAAAAGAAAAATCATAAACACAACTGATGGACAAAACCAATCATTCAATCAACTGTTTGTGAAGCAGTGCAAGTTTTTAACCGTCTATGTATTATCTTAAAAACTTATAACTGTAGCTTTCGTCCTTAGCTATGAGAAACTAGTAGTATACCCGTCCGGTGGACGGGTCTTTTAGTGTCGTAATAACAAAAAAAAATTGTTTAGATTTACATGTACAATATAAACTCACCAAATGAGTTCACATTCACATATATAATATGGCTAAAAACAAAAATGCAAGGTTGGAGACAATTTCAATAACTCAGATTGCATTATGTATTTAAGTTGAACATTGACTACTAAAGCATAAAAACATAGATAGTGAGCTGAAATAAAACACTAAGTAACAATGTACATTAAACAAAAGCGTAAATGTATGAAACATGCAGGCTCTCTTTGCATTATATTGTTATGGCTTCCGTCTTAATCTCTTCCGGCTTCGAGAAGCAAGCACCTGAACAAAAAAAATTGTAGGTGGGTGTTATGCATTATGATTAATAATGATTTGATAATATATAAGAGATGAAAATGACAAAGGAGCTTACTCTTGTGTCACTCTCAAGTGCAGCCGTTGCTGAACTCATGAACCCAACATGCATATGTTATATATAATACATGTAAAAAACTAATCAAACCGGTTTGGTTTCTGTACAAGCCAGACATCCATTGACAAAAGGCTTCAAGGTTTCCTCCCATTTTAGAGATTTAACTCATTCATACATGACAAGTCAGCAAGCAAATATGCACAAAAGTCAGAGTAAACCAAAGAAATGCTATCTTTTGCATATCAGATAATTTATACCAATGAAAATCTAAATTTATTAATTAGCATATCATGGCCATATAACTAAAAATACTTTTAGATGGGTTGAAATAGTACCATCCCATGAGTGGAAATAAGCCAACTCCATTGTTGTAGAAGCAAATCGTTCAATAACTACCCTTATTTACATTTATAATGAGACAAGTTTTAGAAATCATACTTATACGTTTAAAAAACAAAAAGATGTATTTAAAGTTTAAAAAAAATAATTTTAACATTTCATCTCATAACTAATCTGATTCGTCAGCTATGAAACATGAAACGATTAGTAAAAAAAAAAAGAAAAGAAAATAATATAAAACAATTCCCAATATATACATCAGTAAAGTGCAATTGCCCACTACATTAGCAAATATGGGTAGAGTGTGACACAAGTTCAAGAGACTCATAAGCCCAAAAATCGTAAAATGATTTGAGATTTGACCCAAAAAATGGTTCTCCATTAGAAATATGCATAAGCCCAAAAAATAAAACTTAAAAGTAGCGACAGATGAACACCATTTTTAAAATGATTTGAGATTTGGCCAAAGTTTTAGCAAATCGGCAACTTAATGCAGAAAATCGTAAACATAACACAGAGAACATTGTTTGTTCCTTTTTTAATTGAGAGCTTTCAAAACCTAGGTTGCTCACCCTTTGCCCAAACAATATAGCACTTACAGTTTTTGGACAATGTCGTGGAGATGGGCTAACAGTTACAATTAATGACGTACTTGCAGTACCTGCAGACGTCGAAATGTTATCATTTCGACCATAAGATGCTCGAATAAAAGTTAAGCATTCAAAAATAAGTGAAAAAATGCCAATATCCTAAAGAACTGACCTCAAATTAATCTTTAAAAAGCCTGGTTAGCTTAGGATCTTTGACAGGTACATGAGGGCTAATATGTGGAAGAGACTTTATGTACTTAATGAAAGATATTTAGATTTGGCTTCCTCTGATGTGTGTCCCTCACTTCCTGAAAAAGTAGTACAAATCCCCATGTAAGAAATTGTAAATATAAAACATCTAAGGCCAACTAATCACAAAATCTTATTACCTCCCGAGTAAAATCACAAAGGGCGTCCAATCAAAGGGCTCTTGTAGCCTTGATCTTGAATTCTTGTCATAATAGCTTCAATCAAAACAGATCAAACATGTGCCATAAGTACAATATAAAGAAAAGGGGGAGGGGCCATAGACATCTATACATGGTTTGTGTGTTGCGTAATGTATATATAGACGTCAGTAAACATTTGGTCAATATACATTTAAACTTTTCGTACATCTTTCTTAAATATTTATATATGCATCTATTTTATTTTTTATAGTCTATTTTCAATGTTTATCATACTGATCTTACATGTAGCCTATGTATGCTTAACACGTTATTTTATGAGAAAACGTAGAGTGATTATATGACTGATTTAGTAGGAAAAGATGACACGTTCACTAAAACCACTAGGGGAGAGGGTATGTTTTAACCCCCTGTTGTGGTCTGACACCCAAGGCGTTATCATGCCACATCAGGCAATTTAACGTCAAACACCAAAATGAGCGAGTTAAACAAGGGTGCTAACGTGCGAGGGGCCAAGCCATTAACACCCTTGTGGAACAAATTAGGTGAGGTCCACCCAAACCAACCAATCACACTTTTTCTTTATTTTTTAATTAATTTTTCGTTAAAGAACATTGTAATAGTTAAAGATTAGGTTAGTTAAAGTCAATTGGCTACATGGCAATCATGTGGCAATAATGTTGCGAGCCTTATGTTAAACCACAACGCATGGTCTTAGAACAATATTATCAAACACACTTAAAGCATAATACTATCCTCCAAGTTTGAACACTTTTTTCACGGTAAACGGTGGTTTGGGTTTCTTGAGTTCTTGAATATGTGGTCTCGTTTGGGATTTCGTAGAAGGTTTCGTTCTTGATTATGTATATGCGTTGTGTATCTTAATAGGGTGTAGGTTCATATGGTTTACATAATTTAGTTCAGTGTATGTGCATCATGGTTGTAAAACAAGGTTTCCAAGTCCGAGTACTCTCCGAGTAATCGCTCCAAGGTAGGCTGCCGATGCGACTTTCTTCAACTCCGATTGATTACTCGGAATCGATCAAAACGCGTTTAACCTTGGCCAGAATAGGAACTTGTAGGTCAACTCAGGCCGAATTTGACTTTAAAACAAATAAAATATAATTTATATGCCTATTATTTTAAAGAATGAATATCTTTTCCACGTATTTTGTTATAATTATTAGTAAACTTATGTTATTTAACATATATTTAATTTCCGAAAACTAATTTCTTTATAATTTACCATGACCGAGTACTCCCCGAGTACTCATGGCCTAGGTCGAGTACTCTCAACTCCCCGATCGACCGACTAGGGAACGCCTAGCGACTTTTGCAACCATGATGTGCATATTGACGCGAGGAGAGTGAAGGTGTGCGGGTGTGTTAAATTAAGTGTTGATACAAAGACTTTTATCATCTAAATGAATGATTGAAAGAGTACCGTTAGACTCGTCACAAGGGAAGAATTACACATGAGTGGACCTTCACTTGATAATTAATATGTGTTTTGGATAGATTAATATTTGTGAGTATTAAATGTGATGTATTCAATGTTTTGTGTTTTAAAAAAGCTAGAGCATTTATAGTATGGGTCCTTTTGTTCCGTCATTAATGACTCATCATCGTCATACTCAGTAAATCACATCAATAGCACAACTAAGGGAGGGTCTCTTGGTGATGGAAGCTCTCTCCTGCACGATTGATAAAGCTAAAAGTTTGGGTGTCATCTCGGGTATTTAGCTGCCCAACAACGGCCCTTTTGTTTCTCACCTCCTCTATGCTGACGATGCCATCATCCTTGGGGAGTGGAGTAAGTCAAACATCGAGAAAGTTGTCTGTATTCTTTGGGTTTTTCACATTGTTTCTGGCCTTAAAATTAATATTGCGAAATCAAATCTTTTCGCAATCGGTGTTGGTTCGGTGGAGTTCATCGATACGGCTGAGGTTATTGGCTGTCAAACGGGTCTCTTCCCCTTCAAATACCTTGGTCTAACAGTGGGAGCAAATATGAACCGGCCCGTAAATTGGAAACCGGTTTATGACATCTTTGATGCTAGACTTGCCAAATAGAAAGCCAATCTGTTATCCATCGGTGGAAGAATTACCCTCATCAAATCGATCTTGGAGAGTTTACCCAATTACTATTTCTCTCTTTATAAAGCGCCGATTCAAGTGCTTAAGGATTTAGAAAAGAAAATTAGAAACTTTCTTTGGGGAAGAGATGGATCTGTCAAAAAGCTCCATTGGGTCGCTTGGGAACGAGTGACGCTCCCTAAAAACTGTGGTGGGCTCGCGTTAAGTAAACTGAAAAATGTTAACATCTCCTTGTTGGCAAAATGGGGTTGGAGATTCTTGACGGACAAGAACTTTCTTTGGTCGAGAGCTATCGCTGCTATTCACCATTCGAGGTCTGGCTGGGAATTTTTACCGGTAAAAAAGTCTCTCAGTGGAGTGTGGTGTAACTTAGTTCAAGTCAAATCCAAAACCACTGTTGATGGAACACCCTTACGGAATTTTTTCAAAGCTGATGTTGGAAGCGGAGAAGACAGCGCGTTTTGGCTTGACCCTTGGATAAGCAATGCTCTGTTAAAAGACAGGTACCCGAACTTATTTAGGCTTGAAGCGGAGAAAACTTGTTAGGTGTGTGACCGGCTTGCAGACCAATCTAGCACAGGATACTTCAGCTGGATGTGGAAAAGACCAATTGCATCAGAATTGGAAGTCAACGATCTTGTTTCTTTGTGCGACCTTCTGTTGCCTTGTAGCCTGAACCAAAACAGAGACTCCTGGACCTGGATCGACGCCAAAGACAAAGATTTCAGCGTGAGTGGAGTAAAGGCTCTTCTTGATAAAAACAGAACTCAAACCGGTAACTACGTCTCCCAGTGGTGCAAATGGTTACCTATCAAGTGAAATGTATTTATATGGAGGGCTGATATGTGTAAAATTGCTACGACGGCGGCACTGAAAAAAGGGAATATCAGAGTGGACGACGCTAGCTATGGCTTGTGTGGCAATAATGATGAAACGGCTGAACACCTGTTCACGTCTTGCTACTACGCCACTATATATGATTTGGTCTTACATGAGTAGTTGGTGTAAAACTCAAAATTTGCTTGTCTTCTCCTTCAGAGATTTACTCAGCATCCATGATCATTTGGGGTTGGAAGGTAGAAAAGCAGATGTTTTATGGGTCTTATTCGTATAGGTTGTTGGAGCATTTGGAGGGCTAGGAACGAGGCCAAGTTCAACGGTAAACCGGCAAAGCTGGATGGTATCATTAGCGAAATCAAGTCGATAGGTTTTCTATGGTTTTCGGCTAGGTTTAAAGGGTCATCTATCAATTGGGAAGATTGGTGTAAGTTTGTAAAATTGTAATGTTTGGTTCGGTCGTCTCGGTTTGAGTCGGCTTGTGTTTTTTAATGAAGTTAACCTTTCAAAAAAAAAAAAAACTACGGTAGTGTTTGAGGAGGGTAATATGTAGACAACCTTACCTCTACCCCATGGGAACAGAGAGGCTGCTTCTAATGAGATCACGGCTCGATAATTAATAGGTGCTTTGGATAGATTAATATTTGTGAGTATTAAATGTGAAGTATTCAATGTTTTGTCTTTTAAAAAAGCTAGAGCATTTATAGTATGGGTCCTTTTTCTTCCGTCATTAATGACTATGGAACATAAATTTGTGTGGATATCACCGGATACGACGTTGTAACCTAATGGTTTAAGTTATTATTCGTTGGTTATTTTGTTAGGATGGTGCCATAATGTAACATCTTTAATGATATGGCAAAACATCATAATGTAATTAACAATAATTGTTTACTAGAACATAACATTCTTGGTTAGGGGTATTTGGTTTAAAAGAATATGTGAAATAGTTTAGTTATAGACTTTAACGTACAAGTCCAAACATTTGTTGGATCAAATGTCACCATATTCGGCAAGGGTTAACCCTCTTTGCTCCCCTTGGTTCATCATGAAGTGCATCGAACTCGACATCTTGTTGGACTTAAAAGTCTCATGTCTATGATTGTCATCATAGTTTAGGTCAGTTCGTCTCGCAGCTGACTACTGTATGTCACATGCCGTATAATTTTTGCATTCTTTGTCGAAAGTGGAATTTTGAAGAGACATGGTGAGTGCAGTCGTTCACGACAGATTTCGTATAATCATGCATGGTTAAGATTTTTATTCATACATGATTTATGGTTTTGATCATGCGTGATTATGGTTTTGAGTTTTATAACATTCGTATTTTATATCGTACCATGGCACGTTAAGAAATATTGTATGTTAACATTCCCCATTTATTTAAATGCTTCAAAATTACCATTAATAAAATATTTAAAAAATATCAGTTTATCACTTTATTGTATATTAGATATTTTTAATATATGTTCGTTTGCCGTTCATGTTTTTCATAAACGTCTGGTTATGTATTACATACTACATAAAACACACTCAAAACGGGTGGTTTAGGTTTTTGGGCGGTGGTGGGGGGAGGGGGTGGGGGGTTTAGGTTTTTGGGTGGTGGTGGGGTGGGGTGGGGGTGGAGGTGGGTGTTTAGGTTTTGAGTGGTGATGTAGTGGGTTTAATTTTAGGTTATTGGACACTTGTCACTCTATAAATTCTTCTTACACTTCTTACAATTGGGAGCCTTTGTATAATAACTTGACCCTGAATATATAATATATATAAAGGGTGGGAGTTGGCTACAAAGTTCATTTTTCCTACAAAGTGTAAAAAGTCATAAAACACCATACTGCCAACCATAAAACACACTCAAAACCCACAAATAACAAAGTATAGATTTCTAAAACGCTATATTTGTGGGTTTTGTGTTGTATTTTGAATGATAAGGTTTTGATTATCGAATGACTAACATTAGTGTGTTGTATGTTGATTATCATGTTGTGTTTTATATTCATAGTTTCTACGATGGAGTGTTTGAAGTTTTTATGGACCGTTAGGGTTTGGATATTGTGTTTTTGTGATCTTCACTTTGTTATTTGTGGGTTTTGAGTGTGTTTTATGGCTGAAATTGTGATGTTTTATGACTTTGTACACTTTGTAGGAAAACTAGACTTTGTAGCTGAACCCCACCCATATACATAAATACCCTTTAGTGAAATTTAAAAACCATTAGTCAAAGTAAGAAGTGGATTTTATTGAATATATAATATATGTTTTTACTATGTTAAGTTTTTTACTATTTTATTTTTCATTCAATAACTTTCGTTCGTTAATTCCTTTTGTTTACCCCTATTGTTTCTTTACTTTATAAAGACTAATTTTTAACGTGCATATTTTTATGTATGTGTTGGTATAAATTCGAGTTAGTCTATTTTGAACGCAAACTTTTTTCTAGAAACAAGTCAGGTTAAATATAATATATTTTCATTAAAAATAAAGCATTTTTACTGCATATTTTTATGTACGTGTCGGTATAAGTTCTAATTGGTCTGCGTTCGTAAACGTTTTTGGAAACAAGTCAAGTCAAATATATTACTTTTTCATGCTTATTTTATGTATGTTTCCTAAATTTTGTTCTATGCCGAATGAAGTCAAATTGTGGTTTCTTTTTTTTAAGCTCTAATTAATCTCATTTGATTACACGTGTCAATTTTTCTTTTAATAAGTTATGGTTTTGCGGTATAAATTACATTACGTTTTTTTTTTTTTTTTTTTTTTTTTTGGTAAAGGGTTACCCCGGTGAATCTATCATAAACAACCGCAAATAAGTACAAGTAGTGAGGATGAGTTCCACACTATTTCATATACACGACATGCCCCATATATATAAGCCAACAAACATAAAAGTACCTATAACATCACATCAACCTAGCATATTATACATCATGAAAAGATATCTAGTAGACAAAACAAAACAATACAATACATATCGTTAGGTTACTTCGAGTTCAATTGGTCAGGTCGAAACGCGTGTTTTCATATGATTAACGCATCACATAATGCTTGGACTAATCCATTCGATGTTTGTGATGTACCCGCGCCGCAAGGCACGCGAGACTTATTACTAGTTGGTATTAATATTATAGACTATATGTATTTTTTAATACTATGTAATATACTAATATATACAAATATGCAATAACAATTCATTCCATGTTAAAAAAAATTAAGCTATTCTTAGCTAAGCTAAATACACGGTTAACCACCCATAACCGACCCGCTATAACCATCAAAACCGAATAATCATAACCACCATAACCGATTGATTATGGTTATCCAATAACCGACATCGCGGTTATGGTTATGGTTTTTGGTCAAATACGACCCAAATCGACCCATGCACACCCCTAGTATGTATGCATGGAATTGCTGGCACGTATGTAGAGTAGAATTGTATGTAAGTATGATTTGGGATTATATGTACGAAGGCATTTTAAATGCTATTAACCATTTTACCAAGACATTTTAATTGCTATTAACCATTTTACCAAGAAAATGGAAATGAAAGTGCAGGCGTGTTAAGAGCGGGTTCTGGAAGGTTGAATTTTTAGTTCAAAGATCGGATCCGAGAATGTATACGAATGGATCTACACTAGTAAAGGGAATTAGACGTTGCCGTTTGATTTCATTAGAATTTAATTATATGTGGTTTATGTAATGTATGATGTCACTTACTTTTCTAATGATATGGGTGTATGGTGATCGTAGTTTATACAGGCCTTCCATGTGAGGTGCAGATTGGTCAAGGATCGAGCCACAACGTGGATTGTACGGGAGTGAGTAACGTAGTATTATAAGCATGTGTCATTTTATATATAATGAGCAAAAAGGAAGAATTTAATGCTCATAATTAAGTTTTTAAACGGTTTCCAAGTACCATAGAACGCTTAGTAGGCGAAAAAATTTATGGTTCATGTTTCGGTTGCGTGTTTTTCAGTTAAAACAATTTAGGACATTACCTGTTTTGTAAAAAAAAGTATTTCATTTTACATTTAAATCTGAAAAATCCAACCCGAACTAATCCGAACCCGAATAATCTAAACCCGAACTTTAAATCAGTCGGTTATTGAGTCATTTTTTCCTAGCAAAAAATCCAAATAACTCGACCTGAAACCCAAAAAAACCCCCGAAGAACACCCCTATCCAGATGCGTGATTAGCTTCAAAATTTCTTTGGTATCGACGAGTATTGTAACAACCCTCGGTAAAACCAACACCCTTATAATATTTTCAGACACCCCATTACATCTTAAAATACCCTTATATGTCTTATATTATGCCCCGTATGTGAAAACCGAGCCCTAAATAGATTATAACATATAAAATAAAATAAAAACAAGAAATAGTAAGCTGAGGCGGGCCGCATAAGACCTCACCTCAAGCTCACGCGGGCCGTATGAGAGTGTTGACCGGACTCCGCTGAAACCTTTAGTTCAAGCGGGCCGCGTAAAAGTTCTCAATAGTTGAAGCGGGCCGCGCGGACTCATAACACGCGATCGCACCAGAAACCGACACGTGTCGTAATCGTGTCAAGCCTAGTGGCGACTCAGCTAAGCTATAGTGTTGACTGGTGTTGACGCGGGCCGCGTCAGGTTACCTTGTCTTTCACGCGGGCCGCGTCAGGATGCAATATCACAACTATAAATAGCAGGCATCAGTTTTCGATTTCCGTCGCTCACATTTCAATCTCAATCTCGAAATTCTGTAGTAGAGTTATAATATTCCGGGTATTATACCCCTAATTAGCGAGGTTCTGCTCCGTTGTAAGTATTATAACCCCAGTTTCATAATAGTTACGCTGCCCGATTGATTTAGGGTTCCGTAACAACTGTCGTGGTTCTGCCCGACGTAGTTGTTGGAATGCCGTCTCGGGGAGGGTATTATTAATAATTTCAAAGGGTTATGATACTAACCAATGTACATTTGTATAAATTATAGATTATATCCAGGAAACCCTTACGAAAAGCCTAAGACAGCCAAATGAGTAATCCTTCTTTTTGTGTAAACCTTTTCGTGAGTTTATCCTCTTTTTGTTAATGTTTTTGGAATATTTTACAAAACCTTAATTATTTTACAATGTGATTAAGCGGTGATTGAGTCTTTGTAGTTCTTCAATTACTGCCGATATTATGGGGTTTTGTATACAAAATTTATTACTACTTGCGAGTAGTAAGTCGGGAACGACAGTACATTACCATTGGACAACGAGTTAGCCAATGGGTAATTTGACCATAGCCATAGATCCGGTCGAGTGACAAATACTGAATGAGTAATTGTGTAGAAATAAACAATGTGATCGCTCTCAATACTGTTTTAATTGATAAAATGTTTCTTGATTAAACTGGGATTCACTCACCAGTATTTCCGACTGACAAATGTTTTTAAAACATGTTACAGGTAACACAATGTGAACAGCTAATTAATTGAAAAAGCCAGCTGGAGAGCACTGAAGGCTTGGGAAAAATGTGGCTATAAAAGTTACCTAATAAACGATGTTTTAAATTCAATAAAATAGGGTTTGCCCCTATAAATGTATTGTAATAAGAAACTTGGGTTTTTATCCATGTGATTATTAATATAAAATATGGTGGTTTTACTCTGATAAACATTTCCTAACTACGGTCCTGATGTAAATTCCGCTACGAGATTTAATAACCTAATACCACCAAACTCTGAGATCACGTCCGCCTGTTCCCGGGGATCAGGGATCGGGGGTTGTGACAAGTATGGTTTTAGGTGATACCCAATCCGATCACCCGGAACACATATACCGTATTACCTGAGTCATACCCGTAATATCATAATCTACTACATATTGTTTTTTAGCTTTTATTTTTAACCAGGTTTCTTGTGTACTAAGATTATGTAAAAGAAAATGTAGTAAGAAACGTAATTAAGAATCGCAACTATTAACTGTTAACAAATCAATATGTATTTTGATATCTGATGATAACTACCTGACATATCTAAGGTAAGAGGTAAGGTTGTCTACATCTTACCCTCCTCAGACCCTACCTTAGCTTCGTTATTGGTGGGATTTACTGAGTATGATGATCTAATATGTATTGTATTTCGAATATAAGACACAAGATTTGAAGGGGTAAGGTCCCAAAAACCTTGTTTCAAGTACTTGGGACCATATCATAACCTCGTCTTTCTAACCCTCTTTAGACCTTGCACGGCCGCGCACTGGTCCTACAAAGAGAACTTAGAAAGAAAACAATATCCTACATCCGCGCGCCAAAAGGAAACTAGCAAATCCTTGCGCCAATCTCCATAACAGATAAGGATAGAAGTCCTAATAAACACTTCTGCATAATCAATATCCAGACTTGGATAAAAATAGCTTCTCTGATACCATACGGTAAGGAAGCCACACAGGATTACAAGCCATATTCTTCTAGAAGGCTCCATCGTGCAACACCAGTTGGTTATAACCAAATGGCCACGTGGCATCATCCCAGGCTCCCGTGAAGTCACGATGATGGCACGGAATTGAAGAGAGATCTTCACTTGCCCACTTTCCACGTGGCAATACCCTAACCGTTGACCAGGATCACGATCCGTGTGCTCTCACACTCGTTAGCGATTAACGGAAAGGAAAAATAACCGCTTACGGAAAGGCATCTTCCGTCAAGTTTTCACCAACAGGCTTTCCCGCCCAAACTTTGGCTATAAATAGAAGGATAATTCAGGTATAATGCTCAAGTCACATTCACTTCAATTTCACTTCTTTTTCTTTCAAAACCCTGTACTTATTCTCACGCCGGAGGGTGGTCACGGAGAGAACCCCCATTCTCCCCGTGGCGAGTCTAACGGTGGTTGTTTTGCAGTTATTATGAGAAGAAGAAAGAGCACTCACCCACGAATCGGACGAGGAGATTTCACTCTTTTATGCAGATTCAAACCCCCTGCTTCAGTTGATTCCGGTCAATTAAACCAGTGTTTCTTCAAGTTTAAAATCAAATGTATGACTTACATTAACAATTCTCAACCTAAACCCATCCAACCTCCATGTCCATGTCAAGGTCCATGCTCATAATAGTAAATTGAGGCAAATATCTTCTTGAAGATGGCAATTTAGATTACTACTCATCATGAATTATTTCAATGGGCTGTGTGTAGGGACCCTGGCATGTTACCCTAAATTCATCGCTATTGATGACAAGTGCAATAGTTTATTTTAAAGTTATATTCAAGTACATATGTAATACAATTTTCTGTTATATAAATTCATACTTTCTAAAACAAAGTTTTATACATTTAACGTTAAGATTTCATGTTAAGACACTTGTTACAGGACCAAACAAATGAAATTATATCCTATAGTTATAAATGTCAAGGAGCTCGTCAGTGGCGGATCCAGCCAGTTTTTTCACTGGGTTCCTTTTTCCAAATCATACAAGGTTTACACTAAAAAAAACGTTTTTTTCCAAATCATACAAGGTTTACTCTAAAAAAAACGTTTTTTTTCCAAATCGACTGGGTTCCTGGGAACCCGTAAAACCAGGCTAAATCCGCCCCTGGCTAGTAAGTTCATCCACTCGATAAATGAGAAACTTTTATAATACAAAATAAAAAAGAGACACTAGTATTAGCGTTCTGTGCAATTAAAAGATAAAGTCGTGTTTTGCCTGAAAGAATATTTATACGAGTTGTGTATAATATTATAAAAATGAGTATCGAATTAGTCATTCTATTGACCTGTTGAAGATAGTAGAACTCTCATTTTTTTAAGTGTTGATAATAAATAATAATGATAAAAGTAGTAATAAGTAATAATAATATTATTAAAGCCTAAACTATAAAATAAAGACTATGAAAACTAATAATGATAATATTAAAGTAATAATAATAAGAATATAAAAGAAATAAAAAAACGATAAAAGTAAGTAGTGGTAATAATAATACTAGTAATTAGGGTTGCAAACGAACCAAACGTTTGGCGAACAGTTCGTGAACCGTTCGGCGGGAAGTTCGTTTGTGTTCGTTCGTTTATTAAACAAACGAACACGAACAAGAAATTTCGTTCGTTTAGTTAAATAAACAAACATGAACAGAGGTCGTGTTCGTTCGTGAACGTTCGGTAACGGGTTCCTTTGTGTTCGATACTTCATTAGTGTTTTTAGTTTTTATATTTATTTAAATACTTTAAAATTCCAACAAATTAAATATTAATAAGTGTCGGTGTATTATATATTCTGTTCATGAACGATTGTTTGTGTTCGTTTGTTTCCATTGTGTTCATGAACATTAGTTTGTGCTCATTTGTGTTCGTTAACGTTCGTTGCCTAAAACTAACAAACACAAACGAACACGAACAAGTCATTTCCTTAACAAACGAACACGGACATAAAAGCTTGTTCGATAAGTGTTCGTGAACGGTTCGCGAACACATATATTTCTTAACAAAAGAACACGGACAAGGTCTTGTTCGTGTTTGTTCGGTTCGTTTGCAGCCCTACTAGTAATAATATTATTATTATCATCACGTACACACAATAAAAAAAACCAAGGACAAATAAAAGGTGGCGCTTGAAGGGATCCAACCCCTGCAACTCAGATCTTGGTGCTTAACAAGATAACTAGAATACAACCATGTTCTTATCTAAGAATTAAAAAAAAACATATGTATCGGTTTATAACCGAAATAACCAAAATCGAACCTTAACCGCCGATTAACCACCGATTAACCACCTATCGTTTATGGTTACGATTAACACTTTTCAATTAACCGAACTCTCAGTTAACTGACTTTGCACACCCTTGGTTAAAATTGTAATATTTAAGGTGACAGTTTTTTCACTCTCTTCCTTATTTACATGTTTTTCACTTTTCCTTATTTACAAGTGAATTTTTTATCACAAGCAACTTTTTATTATGTAACATTTTAAACGAGTCATGTATATTTCAAGACTTTTTTTACAATATGTAGACATATATTGATTACACATTTTTATCCACATATTTCAAGAGTGTTAATGTATGCTTTGTATAATACTTTAATTTCTCCAACTTTCTTGGTGTTTATCTCATTGATGACTTTTGCTTGGTTAAAAGTTTCAACTCTTATCACGTTTTTTCAAGAAAATAATGGGCAAGTAGTTGAGTACTGAGAGTATGAAATTATAAAAAAAGTAAGGAGACTACATCAAGGGCTGACAATATATATTTGTATAAGAGACGATTAGACATGTTTACTGAAAAGTACATAATATAGTTTTTTTACTTTTTAAAAATAAATAAAATTATGAGGTTAGGATACATCATTTCTTTTTCTTGGTACATAAAACATAAAACTGTGTTATAGACATGAGATATTAAGTAGTTAAACGAGTTGTATTCATATTTAATACTTATGTTATATGTGTCGTCAGAGACCTGTTAAACCCGATAAAACACGATTTGCCAGCCCTAATGAATGTTACTAGCAAGAATCCATTGTTTCGGGTGAGGTTTTTGTAGTTTGTTACTCTTTGGTACATGAGAGAAAGAGGTTTTATGGTTACTTAATATTACTTGGGTTTTATTGTAACTATCTTTACTGTGCGACTGTATGATAGATTAAGTTTTCTTTATAATTATGAATATTGAATTTTAATAATCTTTACTATACGCCGTTGGTCACAAAAAGTGTCAACTTAAAAAATAACCATTAGCAGTTCAAGCTAAATCTGAGTGAGCTTCAAGCCGCAAGCTTTTTGAACAGTCGTACTCTTAACTTTAACATGTGACACTAGCAGGAACATGTGACACTGTCCGGTTGAAAACGTCAAACCGTCCAGACAGTTTTTCACAACTATCATCATAACCATTAAATCATTATCGAATGTAATATTTCCATAAATATTATAGACTTCTGGAAGGGTTTTTAACTTTTTGTGTATATTTGGTATTTGAATCATTGGACGCAAGTCAATGAAGTCATACAAAGTTACAAACAATTATACTTTCAACGAAGGACCCACAAAAGACTTTAATGTGGTCAAAGAGTCAAAACGATCATTAATGCCTGTCTATAAACACTGAACACCATGACCCTATAGATATTTGTTGACATGTTTTCTTGCCTCCCAATTTTTATGATAGAAAAATTATTAATAGAGTTAACTTTTATTTGCTTTAGTTATTTTAACGGTTTTGCTCTAATAATTTAAAAATAGTCATTTTCTTCTCTGATCTTTCGAGTTTGTCGTCAGTTTGCTCCCTGGCTCTAGCTCAGTTAAACGTTCAATTAAAAGTAGGGGTATTTCAGTAGTTTACTGCCTGACTCTAACTCAATTAAAACGTTTAGTTAAAAGTCGCGGTAGTCGTGATCGGCAGGTGGTGGTGGATGGTTGTGGATGGTGGTGGCTGGTAGAAAGAGTGGTTGAAAAGATGGGGATCAAAAAAGAATTACTTATATACATGTAAATAAACAAGTTATAGGTTTATTTAGGTGAAAAGACTTACATGCCCTTGCTCTTATCTATAAAATTACCAAAATACCCTTCTAGTTAATGGATTTTTTGGATGGAGTTAGAGGCGGGGAGCAAAATGACGATAAGCTGGAAAAATCAGGGAGGAAAATGACTATATTTAAACTATTGGGGCAAAACCGTTAAAATGACCAAATCACAGGGATTGGAAGTTATAATTTAAAGTGGTACTACTCATAATTTAATTATCACAATAAAATCTATAAAAATTTATATAGAAATATGAAGAAATTTCAGACTCTTCTTAAAACGTTAACAAGCGAAAGTTATGACAGAGTCAAATTTGTAAAAAACTAAACGGGTAGAGAGAGGCATATCTATTATACAAGGTTAATGCATACGCAACATGTGTCACGAAAAATATATGGTGTAAACCCTAAATATTTCCATTTTGTATGCAAATAATAATACATATATACACGAAAAATAATATGTACGTGAATAATAATACATAGGATTCTATACGCGAAAAATAATACATACGCAATATGGTGTCACGTATTATATTAGACTAAGTCTTTATTGATCGAAAAAAGTCTAATACACGAGTAAAGTTAAAGGCTAAATAAGTGGTTTGTTTGACATATTATATATAACATACCTAAGAAAATAATTATTTCATTATTTTTTCTATATATTAGACCATAAGGCCAAAATTTACTACTGAATTGTTGTGAACTTGTGATGATGTGGCTGGTAGTAGAATTCAATTATATGCATTTTTAATATTATGTAATACATTAATATATACAAAGGTGTAATTACAATTTAATACTATATAATATATAATACATTAATATAGGTAGAGGATCCTGTAAAAAATGCTCAAAGTGTGAGAAGTGTGAGAAGTGTATTATGACACTATATATAATACTATATAACACCATATAAACACCGTATAACAATATGTAATACCATATAATACCATATAACACTTTGTAACACTATATATCATTATATAACAAATATAACACTATAGGTTGTCTGATAGCATGTCTATGATAGATGTATAGTGTTATATTTGTTATATAATGATATATAGTGTTACATAGTGTTATATGATATTATATGGTGTTACATATTGTTATACGGTGTTTATATGGTGTTATATATTATTATATATAGTGTTATAATACACTTCTCACACTTTATGCCCTTTTTACACTATCCTTATACAAAGGTGTAATTACAATTTACACCATGGTTAAAAAAAAATTAAGTTATTTGTAGCTAGATGTAAATTCACAGTTAACCGACCCACAACTGACCCGCTGTAACCTTCAAAACCGATTTGCAAAAACCACTATAACCAGTCGGTTATGGTTATGGTTTTTGGCTAAAACCAATCCATGCACACACCTAATACCCATCAGTGTTGAGAAGATGATGAATGGAAGATATGACCCTGATGTGTAAATTGTTTATATTTTGAAAACACCAAATTAAAAAGATCTCGCTAAATCAATTACACACAATCAATAAGTGCACCGGTCGTTATATAGTCAAGTCGGTAAGACCGAGATCAATCCAAGGACACAATGTAGCGACTCTTGATACTAAACCTCTATCGTGTTCTAGCCTAATGATGTTTAGTAGGTGAATGTCAATTTACTAACTACTAAAACTAATTTAAAACGCAAATCACGTAAACAAGCAATCAAACAACGATTATCAGTGAAATCAGATAATGAGAAAGCAGCTACCTATGCAAGAATCATGTTAGCTAGCTCACAGCTCTCGGGATTGGATAATTGGGATTTGGCAACCGTGATCTTAAAATACGCTACCTAGACCTGAACTGGATGTCGAATCACTTTCCAAACATGACACAATCTAGTATCCAGGGAAGTGTGTAAACTTATTAATCTTGGGCTTAGATCACCTATCGGTCTCTCTAACAAATGCTAAGGTATCCTAAATCTGGATGTCCTCTCGGTTCCACCGGAAACAATACACCCGGATGTGTAACGGATGCAAGGGGTAGTGATTTTAACAGGTTTCTAACACAGGATGATAACTATCGAGACACTCTTGGGGTGACTCACTCCCGTGCAGACCACAGTCCCAAATATCTAAAAAACTAGACAACCCAACATCTAATCTCTTTTTGTACATAAAGATGGAAGAATGTTAAATTACCGAATAAGTTAATTACTTGTTCCTAGGGTTTACTACGTCTAGCAACCGCAAGATATATATCGAAAACGCAAATTCTACGAAAATCACCAAACCCTAGATCGTCAACACGCAATCAATCAACTAGAATTAAGTGAAACATGGAATAACATCGGATATTAAGCACACATATACAAAAGAAACCTGATTAGAAACACTTTTACCAAAGCATTAGTCAATTATCCAAATCGAAAACAGTTTGCAAGTCAATAATCATCATAAGCAACTTAGCTACTCATGTTCAAAACAAATGCATAAGCAAGTTCAAAGAAAAATTAATTCAGTAAACTTGTTCACAAGTTCAAGTTCAAAGTCAAATCAAAAGTATGAAAACATAGACAAACCGAAAGCACTTGAATTAAACCAACCCGCTTTTTTACTCGATATCGCGCTGCGATGGGAAGCCTGGTCATGGCTCGCGACCCCCGATCTCAACAAATTGCCAATTTAGTCGCGTGGTGGCAGATTTGTAAATATGTTGAACTTTTATCCAAGCTAGGTGTGTCGCGATGGGCTCTGTCCCATTCTATCACAACGTGCCAACATCCGTCTTGGTCGGAATATTGTTTTCTTCTTCCTGATTCACCCGTGTGCTCGTTTCTTCTCCATTTTAGCTCGTTTAAGCTCCATTTGCACACGTTCACTTACAAAATTCAACATAATCTAAGTACAAGCTAATAAAGACCAAAAATGACTCAAAAACTATTTAAAACCTGTGCAAAATACATGGATAAAGGGATGTGTTTTTTCAACACGTCAGACCCGAAACCAAAGACTAATGCTTTTAGTTTTGGCTTTCCACCACCAGTTAAACAAAATCGCTAGATTGGTATTTTTCAAACCGAGTCCATGCCACTCGCTTCCTTAAGGGCAGTCACCCTTTTCTAGGGGACCAAATTTTTTTATTTTTTTCATGGGTTATTGCATATGTATAGTATGAAATAACTCACTAAATTGCCTTATGGATAATCGGGGCAAAATCATTATGTAACAATTTAATTTGTTTTTTAAGGAAAAATCCTCTATATATTCATTTATGTTTGCTAATGTTTTGTTGTGTATGCTTTTTCGATAAAGCACACAAAGAAAATAAAAAGGAGTGGATTGAACGGGAGTTGGTAGTTTTATAAATTACTGTAACTAATTTTATTGTGTTTTGGGCCGGGTTTGATCATTACTTCAACAACCTCATAATAGGAAAAAAAAAAAAAAAAAAAAAAGGAAAAAGGATATAAAGACTAAAGTCTAAATGGATCGCTTGATTAAATGTTTGGGTAAATATGTGTCACATAACACATAACTAATATCCATTGCATATAATAAGTTAAATTTAAATTATCTATTAAATACATAAGTATCGAATATATGAAGACTACTTCACTTATTTTCAGGTCTTTCTTATAAGAAAAAGATTTGATATAAGGCTAAAGGGTGTGGGGAGCATGAGTGGGTCATTAATTGCCATGTAGGACCATTAATAAATTGCTACACCATCCCCTTGCTTCATCCACCATGGTTTGCATGGATTAAACCATGGCAACCATGAGCCTCCTTTCCTTTTTTAATATTTCTTTTTCCTTTTTTACAAATAAATTAAAATAAAAGAATAGTGCTTTGGGTCATGACCATACCCATAGGGTAGTGGTTTTGAATGATGAATTAAAAGCAAGTGACATGGCGCTGATGTGGAGGGTCATGGAGTCCATAATAATCATGACCACACCCTATAGCCTAACAACCATCTTATTATTATTAATATTTTTTCAAAAAAATCTTAACTTTCTGTCCCATTTCTAATAATAAATAATAAAAACATGTGAAAATAGTTAATTTAACTTTTTAAAAATCAAACTAACAACCAAATAATAATAATTAACCAATAATATGAAAACAGATTATCCTATTATATCTCCTAAATACCTCTAACAGCATGTAACCCTCAAAGGATTTATATAAATAATGTCATCCCTCATTACTTTTGTATCTCTTCGGTGCATGATCAAAGAAATTTGTGCATGGTATGAATATGTGATGAGTTTTAACTGTCATTTGTTTGCTTTTATGGTGTTCTCTATTTAGATTTAACCATTTTTTGCTGCTTGTGATTCACCAAATAAACATGTTAAACTGTAATACTATATGCTTTAATATCTATAAGTCGTATCATAAATAATTAAATATAATGTGACATTAACAGTAGATTTAACTGAGCGTATATAGTCATGATATACGTGAATCTTTGGTCGCGTATTTGCTTTCACTCTAGTAAATATTTTCATTGTATAGGCGATATAAGACAATTATGATAAAAATGAGACGGAATTTGCTTAATCTCTGTTCAAAGCTCTCGTTCGATTGTATACCTGAGATGGATACAATAATGACAAAAATGCCCTTTCAAACAATAAAGTCTAAAGAATCAGTATGCATACAAATTGGAGCAGTCTTCATATGCTATAAGCTCAACCCGATTCACATAATTGCGGAAAATAATTTATTGGTTGATTTGAAGCAGTAAAACAAATGGATCAAACTTCAAGTTCATTATATGGCAATCTGAGGTGGTAATATGTATCTGTTTTACTTATGAATGGGTCAATGTGTTACGTTTTTATCTCTATCAAGTCAAATCTAAAGATTAAACTAAAAATAACTAATATCCTTCGGGATTACAAACAAGTTAATTTACTTTTTGATACAATCTCATTGTGTCGTCTTTTAAGCGTGGTAACCATGACTTGAATATTCTAGTGTTTTACAGGTTCTTTGCAAACTTGTAATGTTTGAAGAACCGGTTCTCAAGTTGGAACGTGCCGGTTCTTCAAACATCACAAGTTTGCAAAGAACCTATAAAACACTTGAATTTTCAAGTCATGGTTACTACCTTAAAAGATGACATAATGTGCTTGTATCAACCTGTACATTTACTTGTTGATACTACCGGAAGAATATTAGTTCTCTATTTGTTTTTTTTTTTTTCCATTTGACCTGATATAGATAAAACATAGCCCAGTTGACCCGTTCATATGTAAAACATATACATATTGCCACCTCGGATTACCATGTTATGAATTTGAAGTTTGATCCATTTGTTTCACTGCTTCAAATCGACAAATAAATTATTCTGCATTTATGTGAACTGGGTTGAGGTTCTAGCATATGAAGACCGCTTCAATTTGTATGCATATTGTTTTTTTAGACTTTATTGTTTCAAACGGCATTTTTGTCATTATTGTATACATCTCGGTTATGCGATTAGAAGAAAGTTTGGAATAGAGATTACGCAATTTCCTACGTTCATTTGTGATAATCGATCGTCTTTTAGACTTGGAATCCAGTGAGAAAGAAGTGGATGTATGTGACACATTTGTATTTGGGGACCATCCAACAAACTTATAAAACCAACAGTAATTACCTATATTATTTTAGAGTTTTATTGTGTGACGAAAAAAAAGTTAATATTGGTAATAATTCGGATACGACCGATTGCCACATTGTTAAACAATATGATGTAACGTCTTTGTTGATCTGGCAAAGCAAGTTACTGCAAAGATTGTCCATCATGTTGATCATAGAACGGAGAAAGATATGAAGAAGGTAATTAATGGAACGAGAAATATGTGAAGCAGAAATAGTGTGTAGTAGTTAGACCATGTGTAGTGGGGCGTTTTTTTTTTTTTTTTTTTAAATTTCAAAAAAAAGGCCCAAAAACGCCTCCCCTCCCATTACATAGGGCGTTATTTTGCAACTTTTTTGAAAAAATTGGTAACCAGCGTTTTATTTAAAACGCTCAAACAAACAATTGCATGAATATGACATGTTTGACTGGCCAATGGGAGTGGTCCAAGTGTAAGTTTTTTCTTTTTTTATCCTTTTTAATGATTGGAAGGGGCATTATTTGGGCATTATTCTCACTACGCCACTTTCGCAATAACGCCCCATGCTGACTGGACTGCCACGTGTCGAATAATGCCCCATGGTGGGGGCATTATTTTGTTTAACCACTACACATGGTTTTACAAAGAAAAACTCTTTTAAGAGAGGCCGGGGCGGTGCCGTTATTGTATAACGGAATGATGTATAACGAGTGATGGGCCACCGCCGGCATATTGTTCAACGCGTTATATTATAACGAAAACATGATTTCGTGATATTTTCAACGCGTTATTCTTTTGTTTTGTGAGTGTAATTGTTGGTTGGGGGGAAATTGTTGGGTGTGGTGGTGAGTGATGACCACCCCGACTAAAAAAGGTTGTGAGTGATGGAAAAATGGTTGATGACATGGCGAAACTTGATTGGTGCTTGTGAGTGATAGAATTCTATCACTAGTGAACCACCCCCTCCCCTAAGACTTAATAATCAAACGGTCGGGTTTGGATTGATGAGTTTCAGCCCGCCAACAAGAAACCCATCAACATCCATCAATCTTAGGGGTGTAAACAAGCCCAGAGGCTCGAGAGCTACTCGTGATCGGCTCGGTTAAAATCTCGAACGAGCCGAGCCTTAACGAGCCCGAGCCCGAGCTCGAGCCTGAAATAGAGCTCGTTTTGTTATCGAGCCCGAGCTCGAGCCTGAAATACAAAGCTTGTTTAGGCTCGCGAGCCTAAACGAGCCCATACAAAATTTTAATTTTTTTATATATAATATATTAATAATGATGATAACATTGATGAGCCGAGCTCGAGCCGAGCTTTGCCTTGTTTAAGCGATGTTGAAGTGAGCTCGAGTCGAGCTTTTAGCTCATTTAAGGCTGTTCTCAAAATAGTTCGAGCTGATTCGAGCCGAGCTCGAGCTTTGGGTTTTACTAGCGAGCCGAGCGCGAGCTCAAAGAAGTAGGCTCGAACCGAGCCGAGCTCGAGCTCGAGCTTCATAAAAACCTAACGAGCCGAGCTCGAGCCTGGTCGAGCTCGGGTTCGGCTCGGCTCGTTTACACCCCTAATCAATCTCCACCAATCTGACACGATTTTAAAAAAAAATTACCCCTACCAAATTGTTATTTATACAACTTTTGACCACTAGGCGGTCCAAAATGTGGTTATGACAACACAAGGAATGTTGTGACTAATCCCACTCGTAAATACCTCATACGCCTAGCATGTCACCTGAGTGTAAAACGCAAAAAAGCGCACTCGTGTGCGCCTCGTTATATTCATGATTTTGATACCAGTTTTATATAAACCGATTTAAATATGTATTGATTTATTTTATATAAGCACGTGAAAAATAAACTTATGTTGCCGAATGTGTTGCCGATTTGCAGAAGAAGAATGTGGGATGATTATGCTCTTGCACCTGCAAGTTCATGAAACATTTAAAAAAAAGTAAATACATAAAGAAAAGAGTTAAATGTTTGGTTGGTCCCTGTGGTTTTCAAAAATTGCAGACTTGGTCCCAATGGTTTACTAATTACACGCGTGGTCCCTGTGGTTTTCAAAAATGCACTCGGTTGGTCCCCAGCCCTAACATCAGTTAAATTTCTCAGTTAACTATGTGTGAAATGACTATATTACCCTTAGAACAATTAAAAACCTAAAACTATATTACCCTCTGCAGCATCATCTTCATCACCATCATCATACCCATTTCCCTCCCTCTGCTCTCTCTCGATCTCATCACCATCATCTTCTCCGATCTCCCTCGTCTCCGTTCTCCGGTAGCACCACACCTACCTCCGACAAACCCCCAACAACCACCTGCTATCTCCCCTTGTTTCACACAAACCCTAACCTAAATTACACAAATCCTAACCTGAATCATCGCACAGTGTGGCCGGCAACGGTGGGTCTCGACCGAGTGGTGATGATGATTACTCGGACGGTGAGATACACGACAGAACAAACTCATGTCTGACCGGATTTGTTGTTTTCTGACATAATGGAAGGCGGATGGTATCGGGTGGGTTTAATTGGTGGTGACAGTGGTCGTAATGTCGTTTGGGGCTGTGAATGGTTGCGAGCAACAGATTTGGAAGCGTTGAATGACGGTGCAGGTGGGCCTCGAGGGCTGTGGTGGTTTGCGGCTGTGTCAACAGCTGTGCATCCACAAAGAACATCTTTCACCATTAAAGTTGTTTGCTGAACTTAGTCACGAATAGCCTTCGATTCAGCTTGAATATCATGTGCAGATGCCAGAACTATAGAAGACACCTCAGAGTTCAATTCCGAACCGGCGGTGGTTGTTGATTTGTCGCCGGAGAAGCTCCGATCAGAACAGTGCTCGGTGGTGTGTGGTGATTATTGCAGGGGTTACAGTTGTTAGCGATGATTGAAGGTGGATGATGACAAGGATTACGGGTGCTGATTTGTGTATCGCAAACAGAGAGGAGAATTTGGGGGAATGTGTTACGTGCCAAACACCCACACAACCTATGCATTACCATGTTTCATGAATCAAGTCTAATTTGTTTACTGCCCACGTTATTTCTTGCATATTATTTTCATGTTTAGTGTTTTCCTTAACTATAGTTAGTGGATATTAGTGGGTCTAGTGGGTTAGTGTTTCCTAATTTGTTGCAGTTAGTTTGGATCTCATTTTGTAGGTTATATAATAGCCTATATTGATTTGTTATGTTATGAATGAAAATTATAGAGAGTTATCTCAAAATCTATTTCTTGCTATTTTCTTTTGAGGTTAATCCACTCAACGGATTATTTATCCCAAATCCGATTGGTACATATCAGAATGAAATTGGGGTTTTGGGATTGTTGGATGCTGTGTATCGAAGAAGAGAAAGACAAATGAAGATTGTGTTTTGAAACCAAAAAATGTCTGATAATGTTCTAGTGTGTTTATAAATGTTTGAAACCAAAAAATGTCTGAAATGGGGATGAAGATGATGATGGTGATGAAGATAATGCAGGTTGTGGTGGGTTTATAAATAAAGTTAATAAGCGAGGGTGTTTTGGTCATTTAACATGGACTTAACTGAGAAATTTAACTGATGTTAGGGCTGGGGACCAACCGAGTGCATTTTTGAAAACCACAGGGACCACGCGTGTAATTAGTAAACCATTGGGACCAAGTCTGCAATTTTTGAAAACCACAAGGACCAACCAAGCATTTAACTCTAAAGAAAACAAAACAAAGATTGATGGTTTCACTTGTACAAGTTCCTTAACCTAGTGAAAATGGAAAATAAAAATAATAATAAAAGAATAAAAGATCACCATAATATAATACTTAGCAAATGTTATCTCATAATATTCATTCTTATAAGATGTTTTTTTTTTCTTTTTCTTTTAACGCTTTTGCAAAACTGATGATTCACTATCAATTAAAAGCATCCTTCTTTTGAAAAAGAGTGAACTGTACATCATAGAATAATTAAAATAATTGCCCACTATGCAAAAGCATCCTTCTTTTCTAAAAGCAAAACAATTAAAAGCAATTAGTGTCGGCAACTTAATATAAAGTGATCCACGTTCATATGAATAATAATAATAATCTATTACTCCATTATGAAAAGGAAGGAATATTAACATGATTGGTTAAAATAATGCTCTTTCTTATCTCCACTCATATCTTTGTATCTAACCAGATCACTCCCATCTTCTCTCCACTCATCTTATTTACCTACATACATTCATACCATACAAACCAAAAACTACTCTCATTCCAATTTCCAGTTTACCTCTTCACTGTCTGTTAACAATGGCTGAAGCCGCTGCTGCTGCCCTCGTCAAAGTCATTTTTGAGAAGCTAGCCGATGAAGCCTTCAAGAGATATGCTCGTTCCCAGAATATCCACTCGGAGCTCAAGCAATTGGGGAACACGTTGTCCCAGATCCAAGCTCTGCTTAATGATGCCTCTGACAAGGAAATAACCGATGAATCTGTCAGACTATGGCTCAATAGTCTCCAACATTTGGCTTACGATATCGATGACGTGCTCGATGATGTGGCTACTGAAGCTATGCATCGTGAGCTGACCCCGGAATCAGAAGCAAGCACCAGCATGGTAAGAAAGCTCATCCCAACTTGCTGCACAAAGTTCTCACTAAGTCATAGGCTGAGTCCCAAGTTAGACAGAATTACCACCCGGTTACAACATCTAGAAAAACAAAATCCTGGTTTGATTGTGAAAGGTGAAAAGCCAAAAATTAATACTAATAGAAGAAACGAAACCTCTTTGCTAGAATCTGATGTTGTTGGGAGAGAAGCTGAGAAAAAGAGATTGCTCAACCAGCTGTTAGTAGGTGAATCATCTAAGGAAAACTTTAGCATCTTACCCATAGTTGGTTTGGGTGGAGTGGGAAAGACCACTCTGGCTAGAATATTGTATAACGATACGCTGGTGAAGGATCACTTTGAACTCATGGCTTGGGTTTGTGTTTCGGATGAGTTTGATGTATTCAAAATAAGTGAAACCATCTTTGAATGTGTGGCTACAGAAAACAAACAGTTTAAAGATGTAAATCAGCTTCAAATTGCTCTTAGAGAGCAATTTAAGGACAAACGATTTCTACTAGTACTTGATGATGTGTGGAATCAAAACTATGATGACTGGGAAATGCTAGTGCGTCCATTTCATTCTGGGGCTGCTGGAAGTAGGGTAATTATGACAACGCGCCAGCAGGATCTGCTAAAAAAGATAGGTTTTAATCATGTAGACAATCTCGAGAGTTTGTCGCATGAAGATGCTTTGTCTTTATTAGCTCTACATGCATTAGATGTAGATAACTTTGATTCGCACGAAACACTTAAACCACAAGCTGAAGGTATTGTGAAAAAGTGTGGTGGTTTGCCTTTAGCTTTAAAGGCAATTGGAAGGTTACTCAGAACAAAAACCCAGGGCGAAGAATGGGATGACGTGTTGAAAAGTAAGATATGGGATTTAGAAAATGCTGATGCAATTGTTCCAGCCCTAAGGCTAAGTTACCATGATCTTTCTGCTGATTTGAAGCGCTTGTTTGCATACTGCTCTTTGTTCCCAAAGGACTTTACGTTTGACAAGGAGGAGTTGATATTATTATGGATAGCTGAAGGGTATCTGAACGAGTCAACTGCAGACAAATCACCAGAACGCTTGGGCCATGAATATTTTGAGAAATTGCTATCAAGGTCCTTTTTTCAACACGCACCTAATAGTGAATCGTTTTTTGTGATGCATGATCTCATGAACGATTTGGCCGCATTTGTTGCTGGAGAATATTTTTTAAGGTTTGAAAATCAGACGGAGATGGCAGAGGAAGCTTTAGCCAAGTACCGACATATGTCATTTATGCGTGAGGACTATGTAGGTTTCCAGAAGTTTGAGGCATTTCCAAGAGCAAGAAGTTTGAGAACCCTGTTAGCTGTATATGTTGGGGTAGAACAAAGCTGGAACAAGTTTTACATATCCAATAAAATTTTGTTTGACTTACTTCCTCAGCTAACACTGTTACGGGTTCTTTCTTTGAGCCGTTTTGACATAAGTGAGGTACCGGATTCCATTTGTAGTTTGGACCACATGAGGTATCTTAATTTGTCTCGAACAAATATCTCAAAGTTACCAGAGAATGTTGGTAATCTTTACAATTTACGAACATTGATCGTTTTTGGTTGTAAGAGGTTGTGTACATTGCCTAAAAGCTTCCTAAAGCTCAAAAAGTTGAGGCATTTTGACATTAGGGATACTCCGTATTTGAAGAAGCTGCCCTTGGGAATTGGTGAGTTAAAAAACCTACAAACTCTCCCCAAGGTCATCGTTGGAGGAGACGGTGACTTTGCAATAACCAAGCTTAAGGGATTAGAGAATTTACATGGGGAAATTTCCATTGAAGGATTGCACAAAGTGCAAATCCCAATGCATGCAAGGGAGGCGAACCTATCTCAAAAAAGGCTTACTAAGTTAAAGCTGAAGTGGGGTGATGGTTCTCAGAGAGGAACACTTGAGAAGGAGGTTCTCACTGAGCTTAAGCCACACACTGATACGTTGAAACATTTTGGAGTTGAGTATTACGGGGGAGTAGAGTTTCCAGTTTGGGTCGGGGATCCCACTTTTCATCAATTGGTTCATGTGTCGCTACGGGGTTGTAGAAAATGTACAACTCTACCACCACTTGGGCAGCTACCTTCACTTAAGGAGCTGTTGATTCAAGGAATGGATGATGTTAAAGTCATAAGTTTGGAGTTAAGTAGGACTACTGATGTTACCTTCCCTTCACTTGAAATTCTAAGGTTTGAAGATATGTCTAGTTGGAAGGTATGGTCAACCAATAGCGAGGTAATGTTTCCATGCCTTCGAGAGCTTCAAATAATCGAATGTCCCAATTTGATTGATGTCTCACTTGAAGCATTACCTTTGCTAAGAGTTTTAATAATAGCTGGATGTTGCGAAAGTGTGCTGAGAAGTCTGGCACAATCAGCTTCATCAACCACTACATTGAAAATTAGATCGATTTTAGGGCTTACGGATGAGGTATGGAGAGGTGTCATGGTGAATTTTGGGGCGGTTGAAGAGCTATGCATACAAAATTGTAATGATATAAGATACCTATGGGAATCAGATGCAGAGGGAAGTAAAGTTCTTGTAAGTTTAAAGGAATTGGAGGTATCTGGATGTAACAATTTGGTGAGGTTAGGAGAGAAAGAGGAGGATGAGGATAACATTGGGAGCAACCTCCTATCATCTCTTAGGATGCTGGATATATATTATTGTGAAAGTATGGAGCGTTTGTGTTGTCCAAATAGCATTGAGAGTTTAGTTATCATTGATTGTGATTCAGTTAGAGATGTCTCCTTCCCAAGAGCAACAACAACAGGTGGAGGAGGGCAGAATCTCAAGTCACTTACTATAGATATACGTGGCTGTGAAAATCTAAAATCAATAAATCAATTGAGTAACTCCACTCACCTCACCTCTTTGTCAATAACTTTTTGTCGAAACATGGAGTTATTTTCTGATATTCATCAGCTGCCAAATCTCACCAGGTTGACAATAGAAGATTGTGAAAGCATAGAGTCATTTCCTAACCTCCATCTGCCAAATCTCACACATCTAGACATAGCACGCTGCAAAAACATGAAGGCATTTGGTGACCTGCAGCTACCAAATCTAATCAGTTGGAGCATATGGAATTGTGATCATCTGGAGACATTTCCTGACCGTCAGCTATCCAATCTCACCATGTTAAAAGAGATGGATATCAAATATTGTCCAATGGTTGATGCTTCCTTTCCTCGTGGGCTTTGGCCTCCCAATTTGTGTTACCTTGATATAGGGGGGTTGAAAAAGCCCATCTCAGAATGGGGCAATCAGAATTTCCCAGCTTCCCTTGTTGACCTAACATTATTTGATGAACCGAATGTGAGGAACTTCAGTCAATTGTCCCACCTTTTCCCTTCTTCTCTTACATATCTGCACATAGAAAGATTTGATAATCTGGAATCACTTTCAATGGGACTCCAACACCTCACATCCCTTCAACATCTCAGTATTAAGTTGTGCCCAAAGGTGAACGATTTACCAGAGACGCTGTTATCTTCACTTTTGAGTTTGAGAATACATGTATGCCCAAAATTGAAAGAAAGGTGTGAAGGAAGAGGCTCCCATTACTGGCCCCTCATCTTTCATATCCCCTACATCGACATATAACCTCATCTCTAATTGAAAGAAAGGTACATACATGTTAATTAAATATAAGTTAATTATTGCTAGACGTTGTTTTAAATAAATAACCCTTACCTTCTTCTTGTTGTTTCTCTGTAGTCACTAAAAACAGATTTCCTGTCGTCAATACCCAAAATTGAAAGAAAGGTGTGCAGGAAGAGGCTCCCACTACTGGTCCCTCATCTCTCATATCCCCAAAATCCAAATAGACTTCAGGTACTTTTGTACTGAAGACCCTCTAATTTCCATATGATAAACTGGAAGACAATAATTTATATGTTGAAATCAGTAATCACTTTTCATGAGTTTAAACTAATATATTGCTGATAAGTTGAAAGGATGGAATGGAAGTCGATTTTGACACAACCAATCTTAATAATCGGAAAGAGGTCTGGTTTCGAAAAATGGTTACCTTTTTAGTAGGGTTGAAATGGGTCGAGTCAGGTTGGATTGTTTGACTGAGATGAAAACACTTTAATTTTCTTTAAACCTTATATCTAGTTAATGTTTTAACTATGATTACAAAAAACAAACCATTTTTAATAATAGTCTAACTTTCTTTTAATAGTGTTTAGGATGTGATGATTATAATCTTGTTATTTTTCATTTGAAAGCAATGGGTTTGCCTACTAATGTCAAATTGTATTGTTTGACCCTTGACTGCAGTTGAAGAAAGAAGACATTCTGTCAAGGTTTCTGCATAGCAACAACACACATCCAAAGTCACAGATGTTGAAGAATTTGCAAACAGTGTGAGTGAAGAAAGCCTAGAAAAGATACAATATCTTAATGCCGATTTTAACGAAACTCTCAAGACTCTTTCATGCAGTTCCCATGGTATGCAATCTCAAATCTTTATCAATTTTTCATACTTTGACTTAACTGGCCTGGTCTTTGACTAATCAACATGGTTACTAGTATTTATTGGAGTAAGAGGTTCAAAATGGATCTCGTTGGGTCAACCCAAAGCTCTTCACAGATATGGATGATGCATGATGTATCTGATGGTTATGTTGTGAAGAAGGAGGATACTGCAGCTTTATCAGAAAAATGGTTTCGTCAAATTGTTGTTTCTCTAAAAGCTTCTTTAAGTTTAAGGCTTTTAAGGTCAGGACAATACAACCCATATCGACCATTTCCTTTTCATTTGGATCATGTAACTGAACTCTTGATTTCTAAAAATTTTTGTCGTCTGGTTTAAAAGTCAATCTTCATGTTATGTCATTTGACCAAAGCAAAAGTATCTAGATTATCATAAAACGTATATTGTTTGGACAGGGAATTTGCGTATTGCTAGATGAAGATCTTTGCTTCCATTTTGCTAAATTACTTCATTTTCAAGCTGAACAATGAAAACCAAACTGCAAAGTACAGAATGACGTTTAATCTTCATGTTGATGGTTTTGTGGATTTGTATTTGGAACAAATAGACATGGGAAGCCTAACTTTCATTACGTTTGGAGTTGTAAAGGGCATAAGTAATGGACATAAACGTATCAACGAGCCACACGCTTGAACAAATGCTATAGGCGGGTTTTCCCGACTCTGAGAGTCGGGACCCAATTTCGTCATCTAGAGCTCCGATTTTGAACTCCGGGTTTTTCTCAGTTTTAGCAGTTTTAATTAATTTCGTTTGTTTGTGAAAACGGCTGGATTTGTTTTTTGATTAAATATTTTCTAGTTTTTTAGGCTGTTATTTTCATTCTAGACTGTCAATTTTGAATTTCATTACCTGACAATACCTACCAAATTTAGAAGTCTCTTATTAGACCGTGGGGTTCGGGGCGGGGGTTTGGGCGTGGGTTGGGGGAAAACGTCCAAGCCACCACCCCGGGTGGGCTTGGGTTGGGGCGTGGCCCTTGGGGCTTGAGTTTCAAGCCGGGCGTGGGGCGGTCTTGACATCCTAGCTGGCGGACTCCCATTTGCTCACCCCGCCATGTCATAGCGGTCCATATGAAAAGTTTGAATTTTAAATTCAAACCGTTGGCTTGGCCAAGCGGTCACCCCAACCGGTCACCCCAACCCCAACATCCCCTATAAATAACCCCAAACCCCAACCGTGTGGTCCATCCCAAACCCCGCTACCCTACCGGTCACCCCAACCCCAACATCCCACGAACCCGCTATGGCATCCTGGACCCACGAGGAAGAACTTGCCCTCGTCACAAGCGTCGTTGACGCTATCAAGGGGCGGCCACCTGGCCAAACAAAATATTGGCCGGAAGCTTTCGCAGCCTACCGACATAACGTCGGTAACGACCGCCACAACCTCAAAGCGTGCCAACATAAATGGCGCGAGCTACGGCCCAAGCTCGAGCGTTTCAAGGCTTACTACGAAGACGTTCCCGGGGGCGAGTTAAGCCACGAGGACCGGGTGGCGGTGGCGAACATAGAGTTTCGAGGCAAGGAAAAAAAGGCGTTCGACAAGATCGACCTTTTTTAAATTTATTTAACGCTCTAGGTTTGTTATTTTGTAATTTTTAGGATTATGTAATTTTAAAAATTTTAATGAAGTTGTAGGTTTTTTTTATAAATGTTGTGTGATTTTTATAAATTTTTTGTAACTTTTTTTTAATATTCTGCCACGCGGTACACCCAACCCAAGCCCAACCCATGCCCCGCTATACCCCGCGGACACGTAACCAGGCGGTGGGGGGGCTCCCATTCCACGTGTCAGCAAATGCCCCAACCCAAGCCCCACCATATCCCACGGTCTTAAAGCAAGCTTGATGAATTTGACTTCTCATTCAATAACATATCATGTTTCCTATCAGAAGAATTCTCTTAGATTACTGTTTCCGCTTTGCCATTATCAAGGGTGAACTTGTCTATAACAAGATCCGAAACAGGCATAGGCGAAGTATTCTCTAAATTAAAGAGAAAAATGCCCGATAGTCCCTGTGGTTTGTGGCAATTTCACCTATAGTCCCCACACTTCTAACAAGATCGGAAACACCCCAAAACCTAAACCCCCACCACCACCCAAAAACCTAACCCCCCCCCCCCCCCCCCCTAAATATGCAAAAAAGTGCACTCGTGTTCGCCTCGTTATATTCATGATTTTGATACCAGTTTTATATAAACCGGTTTAAATATGCATTGATTTATTTTATATAAGCTCATGAAAAATAAACTAGCCTTACTACCAAACAACCAACTTAAACTTGATTAGCGTGGGATCATCTAAACCATCACCATTTTCTTGCATAAGCATACTTTCAACATTCTGCTACCCATATAAACTAATATTGTCCGTTTTGCCTACGAAAAGCTCACAAATTTGTTTCTGGTTGTGTGAGTGAAAACTTCGAGAAGGCCATCTACCAAGAATTGATGTTACTCGAAACACATGGAGTTCTCCCATTCACAACCAAGAATTGATGACCAAAGATCTCTTCAATAGAAGAGAACAGAGCAACTATGCAGTTAATGCGGTAGAATATCAAATATTGGTCAAGGACCGATATTTGAGATATAGGTTATCTCGGTGAGATATCGGCAATTTTAATATCATGCAGAATTTATATATACAGCAATTTAACACTAACAATTCAGTGATATATCAGTCAAATATCGGTGATATGTCAGTTATATTGGTCAAATATCAGTCAATAATGTCGACTGTATTGACCAAAGAAAAGGGCGACTTCGATGAACAACATACAAGTCAAAATAGTCAATATATCGTCTTTATCCGCGACACAAATTAAGCAGCAAACTGAAGTGAACAATCTCTATCACAAACAAGTACAACAAACTGCCAAAGTTAAAGACTGAATTTAATCTATAGGTCGGGTTCTATTAATACGATACTTTTGAAGAAAGTTTAATATCGGATCTAAATTTCTGAATGCAAATGCTCGAATCTGATGCACGTTCATGAAGAAATCATGTTGAACTGGAATCTGGAGAGCTGTTGAGGAATAGTTGAAATTACTGGTCCATATCTCTGCACATAAAAAGATTAACCATAATGATGTTACCCATGTACAAAATCCTATGAAAACTGTAATTATATTGGTTTTCGGTAAAGTATCAAGTTTAAATCATGAGTTAACTGCCATTTTCGTCCATGTGGTTTGTTCACTTTTGCCATTTCAGACCAATTTTCAAAAATTCCTCCCTGATATACTGGAAACGTGTCACTTCAGTCCAAAAATTAAAACTCAGTTAAGTCAGGCAGGTTAAATGAATGGTATTATTGTCAATTCATATATCTTTTATTTTCACCTTATTTTATAAATTGACAATAATACCCTTCATTTAACCTGTCTGACTTAACTGGGTTTTAATTTTTGGACTGAAGTAGCACATTTCCAGTTTGTCAATGAGGAAACTGGTGCATTTTTTTAAAATTGGCCTGAAATGGCAAAAGTGTACAAACCACAAGGACGAAAATGACAGTTAACTCTTAAATCATTCATTTGCATGTTACATTGCAACAAATTAATGGCACTCAATTGGGTTTAGAAAGTTTCTTAAACTCATCCTGTTGAAGAGGTTCATTACACTAAAGTGGATTGGGGTCAGTTTTACTTTGAAAGTCAAAAAGTCAACACACATGTTCAGCATAAACCCTTTACAATTACATTTGTGAGTATCAAAATTGTAATTTATTTTAATTCCAGGTTGATAATTGAGCTAAACATGTCATCCAGCCCACAAAAGACTTGGTATTTGACTTTTGAGTGCAAAAATGAGTAGCTTTTAATCGTTAGAATTGACGGGTATGGTTTCGAACTTTCGATTTGAAACAAAAAGAATTGATAAATAAATTATTTTTAAACAAATGTATTGGATCCGTCTAAAGCAATTTGCAACATTTGAGCACATATGTGGCTTATCAGAATTGTATAATTAGCATGGTTTAAAAAAAACCAGTAGACGCGCGCCTCGAGGCGAGGCGGTAAGAAAACGTGTATGAGGCGCACCTCATCGGGTTATGTTTGTACGTACGCCTCGAAGGGCCAAGGCGGTAAGAAAAGGGGCGCCTCATGGGGTTATGTGTGAATTTGATGTTTAGACTTTCTGTGTTAATTATTCTATTTTGATGTGTTATTTAAATTTTAGACTTTCTGTGTCAATTAATTTATTTTTTATCTGATATATATTTTTTATATTTATTTCTTGAGTAAACTGCCAAAATGGTCCCTGAGGTTTGGTCACTTTTGCCACTTTAGTCCAAAACTCAAACCTTTTGAATCTGGGTCCTTGTGGTTTCAATTTTCATCCAAAATCAAAATACGGTCAGATTTTTCAGTTAACATCCAACTTTTTTTTTGTCTTTTTCCTCTCTTTTAATGAAGTGCAAATGGTCTTTTAACGTTTTATTTATTATAACAAATTAAAAAATCTGACCATTTTGCCCTTCATTAAAAGAGAAGAAAAAGACAAAAAAACTGGATGTTAACTGAAAATCTGACTAGATTTTTCTTTTGGATGAAAATGAAAACAAAATTGAAACCACAGGGACCTAGATTCAAAAGATTTGAGTTTTGGACTAAAGTGACAAAAGTGACCAAACCTTAGGGATCATTTTAGCAGTTTACTCTTAATTCTTTTAACGCCTCGAGTCTCGATTCCATTCTTTTAAACTTTTAAACACAGGTCTAAAATACCATTCCAAACTGACAAAATAAGAAACCGTGTGGTCCTAAATGAATAGCAAAAACTTATGGAAAGAGCAAACAAGCCTTTCTAACTTGAAATACTTCAAAAACAAGTATTTACCTGAACATTATCGTAAAGCTCAAAGAGTGGTACAGCGAGAAGTTTCAGATTTTTGGGCACTGCAAAGTACTCTCTTTCCGATAAGTGAACAACATAAAGCTTCTTGCATTCCTGAATTGAATAAAAATATGTAGTGAAGTGAGCCCGTTTCATATAATAAGATCTAAACCCTATGTTTATTAAAAAAAAATATGTACATATTTTAACAAAAACAAAGTAATAAAAACCAAAATAATTATGGATCTGAAGACCCAACGATCATTTACCTTGGGTTTTGTGATGTGCGGAGGGCAATACGGGTACATAATAGTTTCAAAGTTTGGCCTCCACCATACAGCCACACACTCACCAATCTGCAAAATCACAAGCCGATGTTAAATGAGCGCATAATCAAAGAAAATCAAAATTCTAATATACCAGAATCAATGCTACAGATATTTTGTAATTGTTACCGACATGCAAATAATTAATTTCAGAAGTTAATAAAAGAAAATGTTGAATTATTTTGGGACATCCCAAAAAGAAACAAATTGCATTTACTGACAAAGGGTATACAAAAGTAAAAAACTTGGAAAAAGATAGAAATGGTAGTATATCAACAGCTTAAGGCAAGACGTGAAGCTCGTCAGCCTATCGAGCCTTAGTGTAATACTAGTTTTTATTAAAATTTAATATCATTTACTCCTTATTTAAAGTTGTGTAGTAAACGAGCCGAACTTATTTAAACTTTTTTACGAGCCGAGCCTGTACCTAAAAATAAGCTTGTTTAGTAAACGAGCCCGAGCCCAAGCTTCACTTATCGAGCTCACGAGCCTAAACGAGTTTATTATTTTTATTTAATATATTAATTAATAGATAATAAATGAGCTGAGCCCGATACAAGCTTGAGATACTACCAACGAGCCAAGCTCGAGCATGGTCAGACTTGGGCTCGGTGCGGCTCGTTTGCACCCCTAATTGATAAGAAGTAAATTAACGAACCTGCCAATTAGGTTGCATATTAGGGGAATTAGCAGCAAGTTTGCTTGACAATTTTCTTTTCAAGCCTTCAACTTCTGCAAGATAGCAACAAGAAACAAATATACATAGTCAGTTTCAAATGAAAGAATTTATGTACGGCGGTCGATGATAATTGGGTGAAACAGAATACCGTTTTCTCCAGGCTTCAGTCGACCACCAGGAAGTTTACAGAATGTGTTGCCGATTTGCAGAAGAAGAATGTGGGGATGATTATGCTCTTGCACCTGCAAGTTCATGAAACATTTTAAAACAAAAGTTAAATACATAAAGAAAACAAAACAAAGATTGATGGTTTCACTCTGTACAAGTTCCTTAACCTAGTGAAAATGGAAAATAAAAATAATAATAAAAGATCACCATAATATAATACTTATTACTTAGCAAATGTTATCTCATATTATTCATTCTTATAAGATGTTTTTTTTTTCTTTTTCTTTTAACCCTTTTGCATAACTGATGATTTGTTTGCAATAGAAAAACAATCAAGATGACTAAAAGTTAATCACTCAAAAAGAAATTCATACTCAGTCGACTAATCAAACCATTTATCCCTTACCAAACAGAGGAATGATAAACTCACCGATCCAAGAATGCATCAAAACACACAAACATAACTAAAATCGTTCAATTTTCATAAATAAAAATAAGAAAACTTGCATATTTATCCAATTAAACATGGTGAGACAAACTAAAGGGGCTTTAAGATACAAACACTAACAAATCAACTGTAAGATTGTAAAACCTACGGGTAAACGACAATTAATCATAAAAACTGGTAACTTAGCAAAAGAGTTAAAAACTAACCAGTAAGATTGCTTCGACACTGGTCCTCATACCTTCCTTCATATAGCTGCAAAACCAAATTGTTTATTCACTTCATTAACTTTACATAACAGAAATATTAAAAAAGAGATCACAAAGTGCTAGCTGACAATCAGTTTCTTGAACGAAAACTTTCACTTTAATCTCATTCTCCACATCAGGCACATCTCGATTAATCCCAACAGGATTATAAGAACTCTAACTCAATTTATTCTTCCTCCTTTTTTTCTTAAACGAAAACTTTCACTTTTAGTATTTTGCTAACCCGAGAGCTAAAGAAAACTAAATATCAACGTTCAAACTCCAAACCTTGACTATTTGTTTGCAAGAGTCGGCTATGTTGTCAAAGGAGCAAGGCACACTCAAAGCGCGTATAAGCGATGTGTATAGCATAAAAGTACATGTTTAGCGGTTTGACATGTTTTAGATCGGTTTAGAAATAGTTTAAGCTGCTTTTGGTTGATTCCAGTCTTGTTTAATATTGGTGATATATCGGTTAGATCGGTCATATCGGTCCCTTAGTAAAATATCGGTGTCAAACATTGGTACCGATATTATCGGCGATATTGACTGCTATTTGACCGATATATCACCGATATTTGACCGATATAACCGATGATATATCACCGATATTTGACTGATATAACCGGTATATCACCGATAGGGCTTCTTCCTACCGATATATCACTGAATTATTGGTGTTAAATTGCTATATATATATAAATTCTGCATTATATTAAAATTACCGATATCCCACTGATATCTCACCGAGATAACCTATATTTCAAATATCGGTCCTTGACCGATATCCGATAGTTTATCGCATTAACTGCATAGCTATTCAGGCACACACCTTGTGCCCTTTTGACAACACAAAAAATTGAAGCATGTTTGGTTGTATATCTCAAACAATTACTGCTACATCAAGTCCTTAACTAAATTATATATATAAAAAAACCCTAAAACAAGAAAATCAGATTCTAGGGTTTCATTCCAAAACCAAAAGAGAACAGAAAAACATGAAACACCCATGAAAGAAACATAATAAAGATAAAGAAAAAGACATACTTGAGTTTCATACGAGCAAGACGGTCAGCAACAGAGGTATCTTTCTCCATTTTGGGTTCTTTTGTGCCGAAAGAGTAGCTCGATAAAGGGTATGTGTTAACGACTGATGAACTCACCATCTTTCTCGATCTATCAAGTGGGGATCGAAAGTTTTGTAATCGAAGTTGAGAGTAACGAAGATCGAAGGGGAATTTTGTTGGGACTTTTTGATTTGGGGGTGGAGGATGGGAGGGTTTCTTGTAAATTCCAAAAGTTTAAAATGACCAAAAGTTGTTTAAATTATTATAGGCCCAATTGCGATTTCAAGCGATTATAAATAAAGCTGGCTCGACTTGGATTTAAAACCGAACTGAAAATGGAAGCTTGGTTTGGCTTGGTTTTAAACCGAGTTGGTTCAGCTTAGTTTGATTTGACTCGAATTTAAAAAGAAAAAATTAATACATAGCTCTCAAAATCCTGTAGTTGACAATTCTGATACGAACACGATAACACGACACGAACCTACACGAAGTTAACAGGTTTCGTGTTTAACCTTAACAGGTTTCGTGTCTATAACATGTCAACACGATAAGACCTATTTAATTCCATGTTGTGTTCATGTCTTAACAGGTCATGTCAGACACGATATGACATGTTAAGACTTAAGAACATTATTAAATACATATTAAGACATGTTAATGACTAAATATCAAACTTGTAGTAACAGGTTGTGTTCATGTCTTAACATGTCGTGTTCGTGTCTTAATAGGTTGTATAATACGTTGGTAAATTTTTCGTGTCTTAACAGGTCGTTTCGTGTAACATGTTTATTATTAGTAGGGCTGCAAACGAACCAAACGTTCAACGAACAGTTTGTGAACCATTCGGCGGGAAGTTTGTTTGTGTCCGTTCGTTTATTAAACAAACGAACACAAACAAGAAATTTCGTTCGTTTAGTTAAATGAACAAACATAAACAGAAGGTGTGTTTGTTTGTTTATGTTTGTGAATATTCGGTAACGTGTTCGTTTTTTGTCGATAGTTCATTAGTGTTTTTAGCTTTTATATTTTATTTAAATACTTCAAAATTCCGAAAAATAAAATATTTAATAAGTGTCAATGTATTATATATGTTGTTTATGAACGTTTGTTTGTGTTCGTTTGTTACCATTTGTCTTCATTAACATTAGTTTGTGCTCATTTGTGTTCATCATCGTTCCTTTTCATTCGTTGCCTAAAATTAACAAACAAACACAAACGAACACGAACAAGTTCATTTCCTTAACAAACAAACACGAACACAAAATCTCGTTCGGTAAGCGTTCATGAACAGTTCGTGAACACACATATTTCTTAACAAACGAACACGAACAAATACTTGTTCGTGTTCGTTCGGTTCGTTTGCAGCCCTAATTATTAGGTTCGTGTTTGAAAAATTTGACACGATAAGATTTTGTGTCGTGTTCGTGTTTATCTGTTCCGGGTCCGTGTCGTATTGTGTCCAGGTCTTAACAAGTCGGGTTGACATGATATGTCAGCCCTAGTTCAACCTAATATATTACAAGCCAAAAGTAAGTTCAACAACACATGATAGGTTTTGAATTTCAACAAAATACAATATTAGTTAATTAGATGGTAATTAACCTTCAAATATGCCATGGATATCAAATGACACTCCAAAATACATGTAAATAATAATAAGTGTTTTGTAATATATTATAATGTATATAAAAATAAAATATATTATAAGTAAAATAATCTGAGTTAAGCTGAGTCGAGCTACCAAGCGTGCCAATCCGGCACGTTATGAGCCAAGCTGTCGCAACCCCCGACCCCTATCTCCTGGAAATGGGCGGCCGCGAGCCAGTTTCGATGGTATCGTTTGTTTATCAGTTTGGCAGCGGAAATTTACATCAGGACCGTAGTTAGGAAATATATTTTATCAGAGTAAACCACCATATTTTATAATACTAAACACATGGGAAAAATCTCAAGTTTTCATTACAATTGATTTATAGGGATAAATCCTATTTTATTCAAATAAAACATCTTCTTTTATTTATGTAACTTTTATAGCAACTTTTCCAAGCCTTTAGTGCTGTCCAGCTGGCTTCTATTTGGCTTTCACATTTTGTTACCTGAAACACGTTTTAAAACATTTGTTAGTGGGAAATACTGGTGAGTGAATCCCAATTTAATCAAGACAGGTTTTATCATCTTACAGCATTGAGGGCAAACCAGCAATTACATTTGTTTCCAATTCTTACTTTAATTACCACCCACGATACTGTCGACCCGACTTGTGGTCATGTTACTACTCACAGTGTAGTAACAATTTTTTGTATACAAAACCCCAACATACCGACGATAATTGTAGAATTACAAATTACTCAATCACTGCTGAATATAATTTAAAAAATTGAGGTTTTGTAAAACAGTTTGTAAAAAGATTTACAAAAAGAAGGATAAACTCACATTGCTAATTTAGGTATTTTCCTTGTGACTTCTTGGTTATAATCTATAAATTAAACAATGCACACGCGTTAGTATAATAACCCATTTTATATTAGTTATACCCTCCCCGAGACAGAAACTCCAACGACTACGTCGGGCAGAGCCACAACAGCCGTTACGGAGCACTAGATCAATCGGGCAGCGTATCTAATACGTAATCGGGGGTTAAAATACTTACAACGAGGCAGAGCTTCGCTAATTTAGGGGGTATTATGCCCGGTATAATTTAACTCTACAGAATTTGAGAGAGAATTGTGAATTGTGAGCGTCGAAAAATGAAGGCCGATGCCTTCTATTTATAGGTGTGGAATTCGAGTTCGTCGCGCCCCGCGTAAGCCGAAGACAAAGTCTTCGCGGCCCGCGAGCTCCCTTAGTTTCTTGTTTTTATTTAATTTTTATAAAAATAAAGGTATTTTGGGCCATTTCTCGTATACGGGGTGTCTTTTAGGACGTATAGGGGTGTTATAAATATTTTTAGGAGGGTTGTTATATCCTCCCCACCTTGTTTTAGAACTCGTCCTCGAGGTCTACTGGAACAGGTGTGGATATTTCCTCTGCATCTCTGATTCAAGCTTCCAAGTGTATTCTGGTCCTCTTTTGGAATCCCATTTCACTTTGACTAGAACTAGTCTCTTGTATTTGAGATTCTTGACTTTCCTGTCTTCAATTTGTAGAGGCTTCTCTATAAACTTAAGTTTTTCATTTACCTCTATATCCTTAAGAGATACCACAAATCATATATCATTTCAATTACAATTTACAATTGATCTGCCATTATATATTAAAAGAAAACCCTTAAAGGTATAACCTAGCCCATATGTCATTTTTAGACATGGCCATGATGGTAAAACCTTTTTAAAAATTCAAATCCTTGTTAACACCTAAGAACGTGTTAGCACTCTTGACAAACGTGATTCGAGAAAATCACACTAGTCTTCCTTGTATTGGATTATTTCAATTCCCTATTTAGCCAAATGATCTAGAAATCATGACTTATATCATCAATACGATGATCACACTATAAACATCCATTAGTGATGAAGTGCCTACGGGCCATATTTATTGTCCAATAAAACAAATAACAGTTGTAGTCTATGACTCCCTGTTAAGAAAAGGTGATGAACTATGTTCGAGCCTTAATGCCTTGATCCTATAAGATCATGATTTATAAAACTGTCCTTGTGACTAGGCCTTTTGTGCCACCAAAATATCCTTAATAATTTATAACTGAGATTAATTATAATGGAAATTTAAAAAAAAATCAAAGATTATCAAATTAACCATTATGGTCTATGTACCATGGTTAATGAATTATCAAAAAAAAAATGATAATTCCATAATATACCTCTGAACAAACTATTGTCAATTGTTTATAGCAATCAAGCTCTAGCATGGCTGAATCAGAAGAGGTTAATAGTCATCCCAGGGAAAGAAATGATAACACCAGAGTAAACGTAACTGCTATGGATCTGCAAGCAATGATAGATAATGCTGTCACTAGAGCCATTGACAGGCAATTCAAAGAACCAAGTAATACCCGCACAAAGACTCAATCTGTGGCTCATAGCAAGCCCCTTTCAAAAACACATGAGTCAAACAAAGACGATTCTCGTCATTCGTCGAATCAGAAAAGCCGACCATCCAAACAGATTGTATATGATCAGGAACCACGTCTTAAAACTTGTTCAGTATTTTGTCTCATGCAAACCCAGAAACTTCACTGGTGAAAAAGGTGCTATCGACTGTATGGAATGGTTAAAAGAAATGGAGACTGTGGTTGACACCAGCAGGTGTGCTGAACGGGACATTGTAAAGTTCATTTCCCAATCTTTCAAAGGTGAAGCGTTAGTTTGGTGGAAGGCACTGCTACAGGCCTCAGGAAAAATCTCACTCTACAGTATGTCTTGGGATAGGTTTGTTGATCTGATAAGAGATACTTTTTGCCCACAACATGAAATAGAGAAAGTCGAGGCTGATTTTCTAACTCTGATTATGAAAAATTTAGATTGTCCATCTTATGTCACCAGCTTCAACTCTATGTCCCGAATGGTACCTTATTTGGTTATGCCAGAGCTAAAGCGTATTGCTCGCTTTATTGGTGGATTGGCTCCAGAAGTGAAAGGTCATGTGAAAGCTTCAAGGCCTGCAACATACCGGTCAGCTGTAGATTTGTCTCTGTCTATAACTTTGGATATCATTAGGAGTAGGGCTGCAAGAAATACTGATGATGGGAAAAGAAAGAGAGAAGACGATAATTCGAGGCGTTTTGACTAGAAAAAGAAAGGTGATTTTGGGTCTAAAAAGAGTTCTGAGTATAAGAAAAACCCAAGTCAATCGGGTGACAGACCCGTGTGCAAGAATTGCAGAAAACGCCATTCAGGAAAATGCACGATCGATCCGCATGCTAAACTTTGCGGGATTTGTAAAACCAAGGGCCATAAAACCTTATAGTGCAAAGAATTGAAGAATGCAACTTGTTACAATTGTAACGAGAAAGGGCATATCAAGACCAACTGCCCGAAGTTCGCAAAGAAGCCTGATGAGGCTAAAAAGACTAATGCACGAGTTTTCCAGATGAATGCCAAGGAGGCAGTACAGAATGACAATGTTATAACAGGTACATTCCTCATCAATGATGTTTATCCTAGAGTTCTGTTTGATTCTGGTGCAGATAAATCTTTCATAGACAACAAATTTTGTAAATTGTTAAATCTGCCTGTTAAAACTCTAAGCATAAAATATGAGGTAGAATTGGCCGATGGTACCTTAGAGACTGCTTCAAATATTTTAGATGGATGCTTTATATCTATTAGGGATCATTTTTTTCCATTATCTTTGTTACCAATGAAATTGGCAGGATTCGATATAGTTATAGGCATGAATTAGTTATCTCATAACCAAGCCCAAATTGCATGTGATAAAAAGCAGGTGATTATTAAGACCCCTTATGGTGAATCACTTACAATTCAAGGAGATACGCAGTATGGATTGCCTAAGCAAGTGTCTATGCTTAAGGCATCAAAGTGTTTGAAGAAAGACAATGTCATTTACATGGCACAGGTGACTATAGATGAGCCAAAACCCAAGATCGAAGACATCCCTGTTATTTCAGAATACTCAGACGTATTCCCTGAAGAACTACCTGGTTTACCTCCAGACAGACAAGTGGAATTCAGGATTGATATCATTCCAGGAGCAGCACCAGTCGCACGAGCTCCTTATCGATTGGCACCGACTGAGATGAAAGAATTAAGACACAGTTGGATGATTTATTGGAGAAGGGTTTTATTCAACCTAGTTCGTCTCCTTGGGGAGCACCTATTCTATTCGTGAAGAAAAAGGATGGATCAATGCGTCTATGCATCGATTATCGTGAGCTGAATAAAGTTACAATCAAGAATCGATATCCATTACCCAGGATCGACGATCTGTTCGATCAGCTTCAAGGGGCAAGTTACTTCTCAAAGATTGACCTAAGGTCAGGGTATCATCAGTTGAAGGTCAGAACCGAAGATGTACACAAGACTGCATTCATGGTCACTACGAGTTCTTAGTGATGCCTTTTGGACTCACTAATGCACCTGCAGCATTCATGGATCTCATGAATCGCGTTGCAAGCCGTATCTAGACAAGTTTGTCATTGTCTTTATTGATGACATACTTATTTACTCAAAGAATCAAGCTGATCATGAAACACATCTCCGATGTATTCTTAAACTCCTGCAACAAGAGAAGCTCTACGCAAAGTTCTCTAAATGTGAATTCTGACTTCGAGAAGTCCAATTTCTTGGACATGTAGTTAGTGAACATGGAATCCAGGTGGATCCCGCCAAAATTGAAGCAATTATGAATTGGCAAGCACCTAAGACGCCCACAGAAATTCGCAGCTTCTTAGGTCTGGCAGGTTACTATAGACGTTTCATTGAAAACTTTTCAAGAATTGCTGCACCCTTAACTTCGTTAACTCGCAAGAATGTGAAGTTTGATTGGGGTCCTAAACAACAAGAATCTTTCGAGATTTTGAAGCATAAATTAAGCAATGCTCATGTGTTGACATTGTCGGAAGTAATTGAAGAGTTTGTTGTTTATTGCGACGCATCACACACATGTATGGGTTGTGTGCTTATGCAGAGAGGCAAGGTTATTGCCTATGCTTCACGTCAGTTGAAAGTGCATGAAAAGAACTACACCACCCATGATTTGGAATTGGGTGCCATTGTATTTGCACTCAAGCTTTGGAGGCATTACCTATATGGAACCAAGTGTGTGATCTATTCAGATCACAAGAGCCTTCAACATCTGTTTAACCAGAAAGAACTCAATATGAGACAGTGTCATTGGATGGAAACATTGAACGACTATGATTGTGAAATCCGTTATCACCCGGGCAAAGCAAATGTTGTTGCTGACGCACTAAGCAGGAAGGAAATGATCAAACCTATTAGGATCAATGCCAAAAGCATTGAACTAAAGAACAACTTGAACGAAAGGTTGTTAGCCGCTCAGAAGGAAGCTATATTGGAAGCTAACTATCCAAATGAGAAGTTAGGAATAACTGCTGATCAATTATCTTATGGAAAGGATGCAATCCTTAGATTAAATGGCCGAATCTGGGTTCCAATCCATGGAGGACTTAGAGATGTGATCCTTCAAGAAGCTCATAGTTCAAAATATTCAGTCCATCCAGGCAGTGATAAGATGTACCAAGATTTAAAGGCAAATTATTGGTGGATAGGTTTAAAGAAATCTATAGCCACCTATGTGGTGAAATGTCTGACATGCGCACAGGTCAAAGCCGAACATCAAAAGCCGTCAGGTTTGCTGCAACAACCTGAACTTCCCACTTGGAAATGGGAAATGGTAACTATGGATTTCATTACCAAGTTACCAAAGACGAAACGCGGAAATGATACGATATGGGTTATAGTCGACAGGCTGACCAAGTCAGCTCACTTCTTGCCTATTAAAGAAACGCACAGCTCCGATGAGCTAGCTCAGCTATACGTGGATGAGATAGTATCTCTCCACGGAGTGCCAGTATCTATTATCTCTGATAGGGATACTAGATACACATCTCACTTTTGGAAAAGCTTTCAGCAATCTTTAGGCACTCGTTTAAATTTCAGCACTGCTTATCATCCACAGACGGATGGGCAAAGCGAGCGCATAATTTAAACACTCGAAGATATGCTCAGGGCTTGTGTTATTGACTTAGGTGGAAGTTGGGATGACCATCTTCCTTTGATTGAATTTTCATTTAATAATAGCTATCATTCGAGTATCCAAGCCGCGCCTTTTGAGGCCTTGTATGGAAGGAAGTGCAGAACGCCAGTATGTTGGGCGGAAGTTGGAGAAACCCAACTGTCAGGACCTGATATAGTCCTGGAAACGACAGATAAGATTGTTCAAATAAGTGATCGTCTCAAGGCTGCCAGGGATAGGCAGAAAAGCTACGCGGATAAAAGGCGTAAACCTCTGAAATTCGAGGTAGGTGATAAAGTACTACTCAAAGTATCACCATGGAAAGGGGTGATGCGTTTTGGCAAAAAGGGCAAGCTGAGCCCAAGGTACATAGGACCATTCAAGATCATCGAATGTGTCAGAACTGTAGCTTACAAGCTGAATCTACCCGAAGAACTTAGTGGCATACATAATGTATTCCACATCTGCAATTTAAAGAAATGTCTAGCCAATGAGTCACTAGCAATGTCACATAAAGACGTGCAGATTGACGAAAGCTTGAAGTTCATTGAAAAACCTTTGTCGATCGAGGATGTAGAACATTTCCCTGAATGCTTTTTCTTCTTGCAGGCCTTACAGTAAGGTGCAGAAGTAGAACCTACACTTTTCCCATGATTGAAATTTCCAGAACGAAATTCTTGGGTAAGTCTTTGAGCTAGGTTCTTCCTCTGGTTTTCTTCTTGCGTACGTACTAGTTCATCAGTCAAGGTATTGGCTAGTTCTACAGCTTCTTCTATGGTTTGTGGTCTAGCTGCCTTGACTACATGTCTAATCTCGTTTATTAATTCCCAGATGTAACGGCAGATTAATACTGGTTCTGGTGAAGCTAGGGTTGGCACTATTCTAGCATATTCGAAGAATAAAGTAGTGTAACCCTTGCTATCTATTCCAGTCATTCTAAGGTTTAAGAATTTATTAGCAATCTGTTCCTTTTTATTGGGAGGACAGAATTTCCTTTCAACCGTATTCTTAAACTCAGTCCACTCCATACTATAGACTTGGTCACTTCCCCTAGACCGGAGAATAGTGTTCCACCATTCTAGAGCTGCATTCTTAAATAGATTGGAAGCAAACATGATTTTGTCTTCCTATGCACACTTGCTTATTTTTAAGACATCCTCTGTCTTTTCTATCCAACGTAAAGCTGCAATGGCTCCTTCATTGCCAGAGAATTCTATTGGTTTGCAAGACCAGAATTCTTTGTAAGAACAACCATAAGACATGGTTCTTCTTCTTTTTGGAATGGGCACTTGAAGTAGCGGTCCATTGTTTATACTGTGACTTGGTTCAGTGTGTTGTCGTTTACTTCCATTTGCAGATTTATTTTCTGCTTCTTTAACAGTTTTGAGAATATATGGCATAACATCTATAATCCCTTGTGCTACTATGTGTTGGATGACACTGTTATCTAATTGGTTTCCATTATTCTCATTATTCTGGTTTTTCTGATTCACTTGGTTGTCCATCTGGATTATAAACATTTACCAAGTATTAATATCACAGAATAAAGTTTAATGTAAACAATCACACAAACAATCATATTGGTCAAAATCGTCGTGCATTGCGACATTTACTCTATTTTACCTATATCTATTACAACTTGCAACTAATATTAAAATTTACAATACTAGTATGCATTCGTAGGTATTTAGTTATCTAGTTTTTTTTTTCAAACTACTCACATTTATTATTATTATTATTATTATTATTATTATTATTATTATTATTATTATTACTACTACTAATTGGGGTTCATGTGGTACTGCATATTACGCTCGTCGTATGTCCATACGAGCTTCTCCCCTATTTGCCTTATCTTTTCACTTTCATCTAACAACTCCTCACCAAAAGTGCGGAATTCCTGCACGTTTTCGGTACTCATGGGTGGTGCGGGTGCTGGTATCGGGTCACGGTACTGTGGCATCGGTTCTTCGTATGGGTACGGGTTCTCTAGGATTTCCCGAATAAACTGGTCATTATCCCAGTATGGATCTAGAGGGTCAAGATTGGGATATGGGTTTAACATCGGTTCGTCCTGAGGATATAGTGCGGAATATGACCTATTGTCGTCAAACCAGGGGTCATAGTCTGGAGGATGGGGTGCTGGGATTCTAGGGATTTCACCTGGTTCTATTTCCATCGGTTGAGTTGGGAACAGTGGTAGTGGTGTTATGACTTGGTCTAGATTTGGGTCTGCGGCTATGGTAGCTAGTATGTGAAAATTAGCCAATTGCCTATTGAGTATCTCTTGACTCTGAGCATTCATTTCTCTATTTGGTGCTGCTAAAGCTCTATGCTGTTGTAACATCCTCATTCTTTTCCTACGCTCGTGTGCTGCCCGACTGAACCATCCTCTCTTTTTGGTAGGGAATGGTTCTTCGGATTGCGCTTTGAATACAAAAATCCCCTCTTCTGTGTCAGCTTAATACCCCGAAGGAGTAGGCTGGGAAGAAGTTCCTTCGTCTATAGGAGAACTAGACAATTGACGATAGGCGTCCGATGGTCCTTGATCACTCATACTGTAAACTAACAAATTGTCAAATAACAGATAACAATAATATACAGATATGCATGTAATCACATAGGTTATTTCCTAACACAATTGATAAAATTTTGGTGTCAGCAGAACACTTCTGTGGCTGAAATCAGTGGCTGTAGCTCTGATACCACATCCTGTCGCAACCCCCGACCCCTATCTCCCGGAAACGGGCGGCCGCGAGCCAGTTTCGGTGGTATCGTTTGTTTATCAGTTTGCAGCGGAAATTTACATCAGGACCGTAGTTAGGAAATATACTTTATCAGAGTAAACCACCATATTTTATAATACTAAACACATGGGAAAAATCCCAAGTTTTCATTACAATCCATTTATAGGGATAAACCCTATTTTATTCAAATAAAACATCTTCTTTTATTAAGTTAACTTTTATAGCCACTTTTCCAAGCCTTTAGTGCTGTCCAGCTGGCTTCTATTTGGCTTTCACATTTTGTTACCTGAAACACGTTTTAAAACATTTGTTAGTGGGAAATACTGGTGAGTGAATCCCAATTTAATCAAGATAGGTTTTATCATCTTACAGCATTGAGGGCAAACCAGCAATTACATTTGTTTCCAATTCTTACTTTAATTACCACCTACGATACTGTCGACCCGACTTGTGGTCATGTTACTACTCACAGTGTAGTAACAAATTTTTGTATACAAAACCCCAACATACCGACGATAATTGTAGAATTACAAATTACTCAATCACTGCTGAATATAATTTAAACAATTGAGGTTTTGTAAAACAGTTTGTAAAAAGATTTACAAAAAGAAGGATAAACTCACATTGCTAATTTAGGTATTTTCCTTTTGACTTTCTGGTTATAATCTATAAATTAAACAATGCACACGCGTTAGTATAATAACCCATTTTACATTAGTTATACCCTCCCCGAGACAGAAACTCCAACGACTACGTCGGGCAGAGCCACAACAACCGTTACGGAGCACTAGATCAATCGGGCAGCGTATCTAAAACGTAACCGGGGGTTAAAATACTTACAACGAGGCAGAGCTTCGCTAATTTAGGGGGTATTATGCCATGTATAATTTTAACACTATAGAATTTGAGAGAGAATTGTGAATTGTGAGCGTCGAAAAATGAAGGCCGATGCCTTCTATTTACAGGTCTGGAATTCGAGTTCTTCGCGCCCCGCATAAGCCGAAGACAAAGTCTTCGCGGCCCGCGAGCGCCATTAATTTCTTGTTTTTATTTAATTTTTATAAAAATAAAGGTATTTTGGGCCATTTCTCGTATACGGGGTGTCTTTTAGGACGTATAGGGGTGTTATAAATATTTTTAGGAGGGTTGTTATACAAGCCATGCTAGGCTCACTTTCTAAGTTTCAAACCGAGTCATATCGAACGACCTTTTACCGAGCTAATCCGAGCGAACTCCAAGCCACGAGCTTTTTGAACAACCGTGCAAGAAAGTAATATTAGCATGTGGGGCTGCACACTTGGTATAAGCATATGTCATGTGCGGTAGAGGTGTACAAAAAAACCTGTACCTGGAAGGAACTAGGCCCAAGAAAAAAACGGAATCGATTATTCTTTTACCCGAGTATTTTATATCCGTAACCAAACCTGACCCTACGCATGTGGTACAAATATGGTATATATTTTTTTTTATCTATACTTCATTATAAGACCATGTGTACTCGTGCAACATATGGGCGTTTTGATGCCCAACCACGCCCGGAGCACGCCCGGAATCGGCCCCCATGGGCGTTTGTTTTGAGTTTTTTGTGTTTGGCGTGGAATATACAACGCCTAATGGGGCATTCTTTGTCCAATCACCAATTTTCAAGCTTTATTTGTCCAATAACAATTTTTTATGGTTTTTCTTTTATTTAATTCTATTACACCACAATGCCCACATCCCCACTACACCCATTTTAGAAAAACGCCCAATTGCTGACTGGGCTGCAACATGGCACACAATGCCCAAGGGTGGGGCATTATTCACCCCAACGACTACGCATGGTCTAATGCATTGGGTTATTGGATTTTAATAATTCTAAGTTTCACCTATTGGCCGATAATAATCAAAACTTAAAAAATTCCCTCCAATAATCCTAACTTGTAAAAGTTTGGTCGCTATTGATCCTTTTCTAACATAGGTGCACTTAAATCAATTAAGGAGTCTCTAAGTGTAATTGAATCTATTGAGGAGACCAAATTCTTATAACTTTGAAAAGGATCAATAGCGACCAAACTTTTTCAAGTTAGAATTATTGAAGGGAATTTTTAAAGTTGGGATTATTATCGGCAAAATGGTGAAACTTAGGATTATTAAAATCCAATAACCCTAATGCATTTGAGAAAAAATACCATCAAAATTTAAGTAATTACAATATTTTATGTTTATGGTACAACAACTTAATAAAGTTAATACGAGGGTAAAATAGTTTTTTTACATGAATATTATGTATAAAAAATGATTGGGTGAAGACAAGTTACCTTTACGCGTTTTTTTTCTTGTTTTTAACCAAAATCGTTGACTTCACCCAACCAATGTTGACTCACCTTTGACCGCTATTGTGACTTTGGTTATCATATGTCGTATTAGTTATAGTGGGCCGTTGTACTCTCAATATAGCAAGATTATACTCATTGGGTCATATTAAGTTATAGTATGTTGGATTTGATGAACTATGTACACGAGTGATAAATTTTCACTTTGATTGCCCATAGTAATTTATTTGACCAATTATGACTTTAAACCAATATGGATTTTATTTACCTAAGTTTGACTCTTGTTTTACCAAAATTGACTTTGAATAATAAAGATATGTCTTAATGGATTATAATAGGTCAAACATGTCTTAATGAGTCGAAGAAACATCAAGTCTAGATCGATGGATTTAGGCTTGTAGGAATAGTCTCGTCAAGAAGGTTATTCCTTTATCTTTCCTCGATCAGGGGGCGGGAGTGTAATCCGCAAAACAATAACACCATGAAGCTTGTTACAAGGAAGAGGGCTGGTGCGCCTTGGGCTGGACTTCGCCAACAAGGAACATCCGGTTTGTTTCTTCAACCGTTAATGGTTGCAGAGGGTTGAGACGTTGGCGCACGGCGATTGGTGCCACGTGGCTTATCAATTGTCCTTGCTGTCGAGAATGTCACTAGCTGTGAGTGGATATTATGGAATAGTGAATGGTGAACGCTGATTGGTTACATGTCACTATCCTTTTGTACTTTTTGTCTCCTGCACGATTGATCATCGTGAGAACTGTGTGGGCAGAGCCTGGCACACACTAATTGGTTGCAGCTCCTACCGTCTGTTCTATTTATACTTGTATTACTGTTACTGCATCACATGCACATACGAGGGCTTGCGCATTGGCTCCTGTGATAGTTGAGTGTTGTGTTGCTAAGTTTGGGTACGGTCTTCTGTGGGCATGGTTTGTAAGGCTTTGCGTGGGATCTAGAACCATACCGTATCATGAGCTATATAAGCTTTTAAGAGTTATGGCATCTGTTAATATGCCATTATTAACCTTATTGTATCGTATTAAGCTTTATTGTGTAATATTTTATTAAGTTATTTTTAACTACTTCTAAATTTGTTTTTTTTTTCATTTTGTTATGAATATTATTATTATTTAAGTAATTATTTTATTTATCTTTCTACCACTTTTGATATGAAATTTATTAACTTATTAAATAAAAGATTTTTTTTCATAAGGTTGCTACGGATTTTAGTATGATATTTACTAGTTTAAAACCCCGTGTATTACACGGGTCGGATAAATATAATTTGTATAATAAATAATAAAAAGATATGTTTTTAAAAAAATTCGTATATTACATGTGTTGAATAAAATATAATGTCATATGTTAATACAAACAGTCATCAAGATTTATCTTTTAAAAATGAACATTGATATACTATTTACTTATTATATAATTTTACTTTGATTTTTTATTTTGCATAAATGTAATTTTATATAATAAATAATAAAAAAGATATATCTTTAAAAAAAACTTGTATATTGAACGTGTTTAATAAAATATAATGTCATATTTAACACATACAGTCGTCAAGATTTATCTTTTATAAATAAACTTTAATGTACTATTTACTTATTATTATAACATTTTACTTTGTTAAATATGTATTCTTAACTAATTTTTTGTTTAAAATTATTGTTATTATTATTATTATTATTATTATTTAATATGATCATAATAAAAATAAACGTTTATATTCTTATCTAATTTTTTGTTTAAAATTATTATTATTTAATATGATCACGAAAAAAACAAATGTTTATCCTTATCTAAATATTTATTCTTATATGATATTTTTGTTTAAAATAATAATAATTATTATTTAATATAAGAGATAAATAGGAAAATAAGGTTGCACCAGGAAGTGACATGTGTCCAAAAAAGATTTTTATTTATTAGTATAGGAAAATTAAGTGATTTAATATATTTTCTTGATTTTGCTACGAAATTTGCTACATATTTTATTCACTTATTTCTAATTATTTTTTAATATTTATTGTTAGAATTTTGATACGGACATTGCTATGAACTTTATTAAGTTGTTTATTAAATATTTATTTTCTTAATTATGCAAAGACCTTTGCTACGGATGTTCTTCGCAACAGAATAGACGTAGCTAAACCGTAGCAAATATATTTGTAGCATTTTTTGCTAAGGATTATGCTACCAATTTTATTAAGTTGCTTATTTAAAAAATATATTTTTAATTTTGCAACCGACTTTTGCTACGTATGGTTTTTGCAATGGAATATCGTAGCTAAATCATAGCAAAAATTTGCTATGGATATTTTTTGCATTGGAAAATTCGTAGCTAAATCGTAGCTAAATATATTCGTAGCGAATCCATAGCTAATCTGTAGCAAAGTTGCGACGGATTTTTTTCCGTAGCAAAACTCCGTAGCTAAAGCCTGTTTGTGTCGTAGTATAGCAACCGAAATATTTCAAGAGGATATTGACAAGTGTTTTTATATCAATAAAAAACCACTAAAACGAATACCAGTACCTATATCATTGTTATTTGATCATAATCGATTTTGTTCATCACCACACCGGTAGGAACGATGAGAAAACCATAAAAAACGAATACTACTACTGACGTTGTTTCGACGGTGTCGGCTTATTTCGTCACAGTAAAGAACTAACAAAATTAAAGTTTATTTAACTTGTTAGCTTTTAAATAAAACTTTTATTGAAAGATAGATAAAACTAGAATTACGACCCGCCGCAATACGGCGGGGATTCTTTAGTTATAATTAAGTCGATTTAGGACCCGCACGTTATGTTAAACCTGTCAAACGAGAAAATAATAGACGATGTAAAAACGTTCACCCACACACGTACGTTGCGTCGTGTTAACTCGCAAAATTTAGAATGAAACGTAAAAACGTTAAACCAAAGACGCACGTTGCGATGTGTTAAGTCACAAAATTTAGAACGAAACATAAAGCGAAAAATTTGCAGAAAATGAAAACTATAAAAGACCAAAGTTGAAAGTAAGAAAAGTTGTGAGGATAGATTGCAAAAGATAAAAAGTTTTGGGTTAAAAGTAAAAAACAAATAGTTTTGTGTTAAAAATAATTTATGAAATACTTTTGGGTGAAAAGTAAAAAAATCAATTTTTTTTTGAAAAACCCCAAAGCCAAGCCAAGGTTACAACAACCATATGCATAACCATTTTTTTTAAAACTCCCAAAGCCAATAATACAGTAGTTGCTTATTTATAAGGTTTTAATTAAACATGTTGCAAGGGTTTAGTCATAAATCTATAAAAAAATTATGACGAGGTATGGTACTGGACCCGACCCAAGTGGTCGGACTTTCCTGCTATTTATCACTTTTATAGTAATTATATATTATTATTGTGTACTAACCCGCGAAGCCCAGCGCGTTGTAGTTTATACTACACTAGGCTGTGGGCTTGTAGAGACAACCCCTAACTGGGCATGGCCCATTGAGGTTAGGGTTTTCCCATATCTCCTATATAAGGAGGTCCCCACCTCCTTATTAGGGCATGAGAGATAGGGCAAAACACTTTTGTAGCTGGAAATAGGGGATTCTTCCTCTACCGACCGTCTCTTCATTGCCCACGTTTCTCTTTTCTTATTTACAGGTCTAGGACGAGATGGAGAAGGCAAGGTGTGGCCATGTTCGTATCCATCACCATAGAAGTACCGACCCGCACAGGTCCATGCTTCTTCATTGGCGCCATCCGTGGGACCCATGGATCACAACTCGTTTGCTTCTCTACTTCATCTTTTAGATCTGTTTTCATGAGTTTTACAAACGGTTCTCGATCAAAAACTTCAGGTTTGAGTTTTCTTGTAAGTGTTACGTTAATTTTCTTATACACTTGATATGTGCTCATCCAAAGCTTTAAACAAGAACTTTAATAGAAATCCTCCAGATTTTCTCACATTAAAATTCTTTTTTCATGAAGATTCCTAGATCTGATACTTCTACAGGTTAAGAACCACATTTTATGGTTCTTCTCTTCCCAAAGTTCTAGATCTGTGTTCTTGAGAAATCCGCACTCGAAATTTGTTTCAGATATGAAACTTTTAATTTGTAGCAAAAAAAGAAAAGAGGGTAAAATTTGGATCTGAAACTCGAAGTTTCCGTTTTGCGATAAAACTCGGATCCCATGGGATGATGTTTGTTTTCTTGTTTATCATAAAACTTGAGATCTATGTCCATCCTATCATGTTAATGTTAAATCATATTTTACATTATCTCTCTCATATGGTAAAAGTGAGTGTACAGGTGGTAATGCATGAAGTATAGGTAGGTGTTGCATAACCCCTCTTTTTATTACTTGCCTCTGACCACTAAATTGTGCATGATATCAAATTACAATTATACACGGTACAATTCATGATGCATGGTGTACCCATAAGATAAATGCGAAGTGTATGTGATTAATGTCGCTGGCTCAAAACCAAGAAACCAAGATCCACCGTTTGTTCAATTTTTGCTGGTTTGAACACGCCGGAGCGCGGCTTACCCGTGGACAACTCACACGCAATGGCTCACTGTACCAGAGGAAAAATTATATGCGGAGATAGACATGAACTATGCGCAAGTTTCTTCATTGACGTATAACCATCCATCATGTGCCACCACGCGCATCATCATGAGCCACTTTTGGCGGACAACCGCCTAATGGCTGCAAGTAAGCTTCAAACAAGGTACAACATTTGCTTTCATCTCTATTATGTCTTAAACAAAGTACAACCTCCACTGCGCGAGCGCGAGCAAGTTCGGCATGCGCGGACACAATGCACCTCGCCTGCCGGACATAACCCGCCACCGCGCAAGTGCACCAATATATATATATATATATATATATATATATATATATGTGTGTGTGTGCAACAACTAGAACCTGTTTCATAAACAACCCATAAGTTTTAAAATACATACGTTTCACGACTCTATGCCAATGCCTGAATCATTAAATTTTGTCGACAATGGAACAACTTCTTCACTAAGGCTGTGCCCATGTTCGAGCCAAGCGCGCTCTACATACTTGTTATACCAGGTTGTATTTATATAATGTCATAATAGGTCGTACTTATTGAATCACTGTCACACCCCGATATTTCCACGTATTATCGGCGGGCCTGGTGGGGAGTATCGTGACGTAGTTGATATCATCTTAGTCAAATAATCACAGTTCAATGCACAGCGGAAGTCTAAAGTAAAGATAATACAAACCGATTCGAAAGTATAATAGAATATTACACAACGGTTGTATAAGGATCCACAGGCGGATCTTTTAAACAGAAAAATAAACACTGTTCAACAGACTTTAGACGTTTAGAACTTGCAAGATTCCTTATTAACGCCCTGAGCTCCCAGTCAATTACGTACAGTACCTGTCACTTAACCTTTTTGGAAAATACGTCAGTTTACACTGGTAAATACAATTAACTGACTCTTTTGAAAACATTTATGAAAATTGATTTAAATGCACAAGGCACAGATATCCTTTTTTAACTTGGGACAATTATATAAAAATAATATTGTATACAGATTTACATGTTCGTTATACATTCTGGGCCCGATGTAGAAATCGAGTCAAGATTAACAGACACACCACAAGTATAGGCCCACAAGAGAGTGATATACCGTTTTCCTTACGCAACTGTCAGGTGTATGCCTACACCCCGTGCTTAAGACGTGGCCGTTTCTTAATAATGATGCCATGGATATCCGGGACATGGTCATTAACTCCCAAAGGCTTTTATTTCAAACAAGACAGATTAAAACGGGTTACCTCAATAATTTAACCACTAATCGATTAAACATTCAATACCCGACCAAGCGGTATTATTATAATACCGTATCCCAAGCCCGTATAGGGAAAATAAGTTAAAAGTATTTACCTGAGCTAAATTGTAATTTTATTCTCAGCCGTATATTCAATCAGCAAGCACAAGTACCTCTACTGGGGCTCTCAATCTGGAACGAAGGTTTTTATTAACCTATTAGATTCCTAACGGGTCTTATTTAAGTTGTAACTTAGACCGGTTAGTTTTAAGGAAAGGTTTACGGTTCGAAATGCTAGATTAAGCGAAGACCAGATTAGAATGTGATTTAGACCCGAGAAGTATGGATACTTGTATAATATGGGTAAACTAAACACATTCTAAATTTTGAAGTGAAAATGATAAGGTTTGACCCGTTTCGGTTAATTTATGCAAACTAGTTACATAAACCGTACCGCACGCGAAAAATGCATAACGGGTAACCAAATGAGTCATGAACATGTTCCACAAGTTAATATGCCTTAAATATGTTGTGATATCAGTAGGATATCTTCCATTATGCCCAAAACGAATTTAAAATCAATTTAAGCCCCGAAGGGGTATTTTGGTCATTTTAAAGATTATAAAAGAGGTTAATTAGTAACCTGAGGTTTTGATAAAAAAATGATCAGTAAAAATATTTATTTTTACAAGTTATATCAGTAAGATATTGCATATATGTGAAATTTATCATTTAGGGCCAAACTATGCACCGTAGGGGCATTTTGGTCATTTCACATAAGCTTTAAGGGTCAAATTTGGAAATCTGAGTTCAAAACTTTTACTTACTGTTAAAGTATAAAAATTTATTCATAACATCAGTAGGTAACAAGCTTTAGGTTCCAAATATGGTTTTAAACCATACTATGCGCCTAAATCGCATAAAAGTCGGTATTTGACGGTATTCGGGTTAAATAAGTAAATCTGAGATTTTGAACAGCCTTTACTGTTTAATATAATTTATTTAATATATAAAATCAGTAGAAAAAGGTTTGATATGTAAAGGATGTGTAAAACTCATTTTATTAGCAAAAGGGCATAACCGTTAATTACCGAGTCAATGCAAGAACCCTATGTTATGATCAGTTTAAAATTAAAAAAAAATCTTCAAAAATCCCTAAATATTATATTACATCAGTGGGTAAAAGTTTTGGTATAAAAATTTGGGTTTAAATAGGTTTTATGCCGAAAATGCCGTTTAATTAATAAAAAGCTTTCATTTTACGCTATCGCGTATAACTCCTATTTTAGACCACGCACTGATGTTAAATTTTAAGGACATGTTTATAAATCAACAATAAAGGTTTTTGTCCTCTCACATTTTCAAAAATCTCATTTTAATATCAAAAGGGCATAATGGTCAACTTTTAAGCATTTAACGGAAACATGCAATGAACTTGGATTTCTATGGAACCATGTTGTATAACCTTAGAGGGTTATACTAACCTATAATATGGTCCTAAAGGAATCCTAAGGCATAAGTAAACTAAGCTAAATCGGGTCAGAACTGAAAGTCAAAGCAAAAGTCAACTTTTGCGACTTTCGGTTGCGAACCGATCCTAAACTTAGAATTGTCGAGTTGAACATGCCTAGACATGTTCAATTAATATTTACCAAGTTATTAAAGTGACAAAACTGATTTTATAGCTTCTATATTATTAGTTATTAATTTTATTTAAAACTGACCCGTTTGACTTTTATTTAAATTAATTTGACCCGGCAATTAACTAAGTAAACGTGGTAATTAGGAGGTTCCCTTTTGAGGGTTTATCACCTACCTAATTACGATCACGTAACCATGTTCGTTGCGAACCATGGCTTGACCGTACAAGGTCTAACTAAAAGTCAAAGCATTTAACGTAAACGCTTGACTTTTTGGCTTTAAGAGCCAAACAAAATAACTAAGCAAGGAAAGACACTTACAAAAGATCCAAGGGTCAGAGGATAACTCAAAAGGAGGTTCCCTAAGGTCAGGATCCTCAGATTTGAGTGATAGAGAGCAAAACTCAAGAAATGTGTGAAATGAAATGAAGGATTTCACCTCTATTTATAGTGTTTGGAGGGTGACGTGTGCGCGTATATACATATTATTATAATGAAATTACACACGATTCGGTTTTAAATTTATAAAAGTGATAAATACTTCAACATCAAAACACACACGAAAGAGGCAAGTGTACCCCGTCATATATGTAGTAAAGCATCGATAAGAACCAAGTATTGATCCAAGGAAATGGGCGGAGGAATAATACTACACCTTTGTCATTAAATTAACAGAAGAAAGATAAGTTGTTTGATTTTATAAAAACTACAATAAGCATAAACAAACATTTAATAAAACATAATAGACTCCAAATATGAAAAATAGATAAATAGCCTTGCTTTATACACAACCAAAGCATGTTAACTATGTCGGTTTTGTCACTAGAAACATTTGGTCAATTCTTCATTTTTCAAGACAATTAGTATCCCTTTTGGGAATCCTAACATGACAATCATTCGGAAAGCTAAAACGATAAACACACTTTAACCACCTAAAATTGTTCTTTAACGTGCAATTGATAAATGTCTATGAAAATCTCTTAAAAATAAGTTAGTCATCCGTTAGGAGTTTTCTAACCTCACTTAAACAAGGAAAGTGACATCGATAAATACAATGTAACCACCGAGACAAGCATAAACTAGATTAAATCACAACCGAGTTCATTTTACAAATCTTGCACATAAATTCACCAAGATAGCAATTTTGGCCTAAACTACTAACTAAGCTAACGATTCATGGCAAGAATTCATAACAACACAATTTAACCCGTTAAGGTCCTTACGTGACGGAAAGCTTTCTTGATTAACAATAATTACATTTTATTAAACCACTAACCATTTCTAGTATCATGGTGCACACATTTTAAACAAGTTAAACAAGTTAAGCATGTTCAAAGTTTACCAATACAAGATTAATTAAGCTTCATCTTTCAACTATCTCAACTAACCAAATACTAATCATCCAACATAATTACTTATAATCAAGACATCAACAACAATAACAAGGTTGCAAACTAATCATCAAAGATTAACATAGAAAATACTTCCAAGTGTCATTACAAACAAAATTAACATACTAATGGTTATAATTAAGTAAGGGATTGTAGTGTTTTTGCCCAAAGGCTACAATAATACATAAACATTAATCTAAATGCTTGAAACATTAACAAAATTATGGAAAGATTAGAGAACCAAACCATAAACAAGCACTAGATTAAGAATCCAGAAGATAACGGAGCTAAACGGCACAATGTGGCTTGAATCCGGGTGAAAGCTAATGCCTCCGGAGCCTGAAAATCGCCTGAAGAGCTCCCAAAATATACAGAGTTACGAGCAGAATGTTTCTGCATGTTTTTTATAACATTTTGCAATCGCACGGTCGTGCCAATAAAGTGCACGACCGTTCACTTTTTGAATTATTGGAGTTACTGTTCACCATACCGCATGACATCATCAGATCTTGACCAGTCTTCGATCTCGCACGACCGTTCCGTGGGTGGCACGATCGTGCATCTCCGGGTTAAGGTTGCACGTGCAGCTGCACTGGTGGTGCAGTTCCGGGCTGGCTTGGTCATTGGGGTTGCACGGTAGTGCCTCCATCCGCACGATCGTTCCTATCCGAGAAAGGCTTGCACTCCGGATCGCACTGGCGTGCACTGCCAGTCTAGGCTATGTTGTCGGATACGCACAGTCGTTCCACTCAATGCACGATCGTTCCACACGCCCAGGTCAGAATTTCCACAGATTGTTCGCAGCTTTGTCGTTTTGTCCGGAAAGTCCTCGTTTTCACTATCATCTTATTTGGCATGTTGTTTTAGGTCTGTAAACAAAAGTATACCAGATTAAGTATCCGATTAACGATTTTACGGCCGAAAACGCATAAAATAGGGGACTAAAATATGTGTAAATTGGTGAATATCAAATCTCCCCACCCTTGAACCTTGCTTGTCCTCAAGCAAGCTAAACTAAAATGCAATAAAAGCTAGAATCTAAAAAGAACGAGAATTTACAAACTATCTACTAAAACAACTACAAACGGTTAGCCGGTTTTTCGAAAGACAACATCAATTTAATCAAACCAAACAAGCATATGCAAATATATGTAGATAACCAAAAATCCGTGACTTCACTTCCAATTGACTTAACATGCTAATCTTCACACATCTCACAATGTTCACATACACTCGGCTTTATTTGTGAAACATACATAAAATGTGTATGTGCAAACACTCAATGCCATGTCAATGAAACGTGTAATATCATAAGCTTGTCATAAGATCTCGTCTCCACCAACTAACATGCGAAAAAGTGCAAATCAAGAGGTCTTTACGGGTTTTAACGTTAGGCTTGGGTGAAGGGTATGGAAAGGGATATTTAAAGTGGCGAAACAGTTAAAACCCGGTTTTAGCGTTTAACTAGCGTAAATCAATACAACTATACATACAAACGCCTTAAAAATGCGACTTTTGCGATAACGAGCTCATCAACAAGATTTCATCATTTTATCAATCAAAATTGCTCAATTTTTGTCTATTTCACCCTATTTTAGGGTGTTTTATTTTCTGTATTTTTTTTTGCAAACTAAAGGATTTGTACAATAAACAATAAACTATAACAAGCGCTAGTTAAACGATGGTTTTGACCGAGTTTCAACACTAAAAGGTTTAAAAAAAAATAAAAATGCTAAATTTGGCTAAGTGGGCGATATTGTTGGGTAAACAAAGGGAAGAACGGGGAAGGCTCAACACGGTTAATCCTAAAGGTAATGCAAGGTTTACGGGAAACACAACACAAAGAACAAGGATAACACAAAGGGTTTTCTAAGTGCCTCTATCACTTCTACATAATTTTGCAAGTTCATGGTCTTAACAAGTATGCTAGTGACAAGTTCTAAATTACACATGACATCCGGCTCACTCCTACTCCGAAATGAATAATCATATAACAATTTTACAGCTCAAATATGCTCACATAATCGGAAGGAATGGGTAAAAGTGTGAAAATTCTCATGCAAGTCCTTCTTTGTTTGTCACGCTTTCCGGTTTTCTTTTTCGCATTTATTTTGCTTGTCGAGTTTTTATGATGTCCGAAGCTTTCTAAAACACAACCAACCGGTTTATTTACTAAAAATAAATACAAATTACTGATATTTTTGAATGATTTTTTCTGATTTTTTTATAACAAACAAAGTCAACAAGTTAAACCCCTCCCCACACTTGAACTTCGCATTGTCCCCAATGCGAAACCCGAAATATAGAGATAAAGGAGAGTAATACTCCCCTGAAGATGATTTTGATGCAACGAGACTTCAAAGCTGTATATGTGATGTGCTCCGGTCCAAGACTTTATAGCCAAAATCTGTAAGTATGTCACAAGGCAAAGCAAAGCAAAACAGAATATAGCACGCGGAACAAATCAGTTGCAACTCAAACCATACACTAAATAATAATAGAAAAATTAAAAATATCCAAACATAATACCGAAAGAAATAAACGATAATATCCGGGGGTGTTTGAAATAACAACCAAAATAAACACCCGAAAATAAACTACTAGAATATGACTACCACAACCTGCTACTCATCATCACCGTCAGCACCACCACCTGTGCCGGATGGGCCTGCTCCATCATAAGCACCAGTGTTCCCGAATGGGAACTATGGGGGATCGCTAAAGTAACTGGGGTAGGCGTTCTGAAGCCCCCAAAAATGTATGAAAATCCAGCATGCATCTCTTGACACATAAAATCCTGATTTGTCCGCATCTGATCCTGATTGACTCGCAGCTGGTCCTGGTTCAACTGCATTTGTTGAAACTGCTGGTAGAGATCAGGATAAGACGGGATGCCCTCTGGTCAATCCTGGTGCTGGTGGTATCCTTGATGCTGTGGTGAATGTGGTGGTGTATGTGGCTCATGCTGCTCGTGCTGCTCTTCCATCTCCTCATCCTCATCCTCCGCTGGTAGTGGAGGCAACGGGTCCCATACCTCGTTGTTCAAACCCCTCAATCGATCCCTGTGATCCGTCTCAGCAATAAGCCTCATGGCTTTCAACGAACGAATGTCAACATATAAGCCCTCGGTCTCTAGAGTAAGTCCCTGAAGCACCTCATCAGTCATTATTCCCATGTTGTAGGCGATCTCGGTCACATACTGACCGCCATGAATTTGACTGCTCTTTGTCCTTCCAGAACTATTCACAAAATACTCCGCCATCCTCGCAGCGAGGTTGATGTGTACCCCCTCCGCTAGCGCATATAGAAAGATAAGATCTGGTGTTGGACAGTTACCTAAACTGTCCATGCGCCCGCATACGGTATGTGTTGGTGCATGCGTCTGTCGACTTCGTCTTGTATCGAGTCTTGTATGTTTGTAGATAAATTAGGGCACGTTATACGAGAAAAATGTCAAATATAGGGTGAGAGGCAATTTCAAACGGAATTAGAAGTTGTAATTCCGCTTGAAATCATCAAGTCAGTTTCAAACGAAATCACTGATTCCGCTTGAAATGTGATTTCGCTTGAGGCAGTTTCAAGCGGAATCACATGCCTATAAATACCCTTGTCCTGATTTCATTTGAAGTAGTCTTTTCAATTCCGGTTTGAGAGCCGAAGTGCTGCCGAAGTGTCTACTCACTGTAAAACTTTGTCAGATCAATCTAAAGACAGTTTAAAGTGATATTCTAGCTGAATTGAACTTGATACGTCTGTTTCCGCCATTCATATTGAGAAAAACTCTTCTGATCGACTCGTTTGGGTCAGAAAACGATCCTACAAGTGGTATCAGAGCTCAGGAGGAAGAGTTCTTACCAATTCAGCTGCAATTTCTGATTTCTACACCTTCTTTTTCAAAATTAACAACTTTTCACGGTTAAAATCGGCTAATTTTCTCACATAGTGTGCGTAACAATGTTTTAATGAATCCTTGAGAGTATTGGACCTTAATTCGATCTAAAATTGGAAATATTTTTAATTCCGCTTGAAAAACAGCTCGAGTATGATGACATCAGCAGGATTTCGCTTGAATTAGATCTTAATTCCGCTTGAAACTGGTATTTCGTTTGAGTGATTCCGCGTGAAATAGCCTGATTCCGCTTCAAAAGTGTAATTCCGTTTGAGTGGTTTCATACGGAATTAGATAATTTCACTTCAAATTGCTATTCCGTTTGAAAGGGTGTTAGTTCACACGGAATTAGGTATTTCGTTTGAAAAGGTATTCCGCTTGAGAGGGTTATTTCGTGTGAAAAGGGATTCCGTTTGAAGTGGTGATTTCGTTTAAGATTTGATTTCGCTTGAAAGTTTCAGGATTTTGTGAAATTTGTTACCGAAATATGGAAGAGGAATTCTACAACGCCTTTGCTACTCCGATTACTATTGCACAACACACAATGCTAGAAAATGAAACGGGAACTATGCAGAAACCGCCTAAGCTCATGAACATCGAGGAATATAAAGGATGGGAAGAACGGTTTGAAAATTGGGTGCAAGCAAATTATTTGGATGCTTGGGAATGTATTGAAACGAAATATATTAGACCGACAAATGATGATGAAGAGGAGATTGCTATCAAAGATCTTAGTGTAGATGAGAAAAAGAAATACAAGAATGAGAAAATGATGATCAGTTTACTGCAACAAGCTGTTAAAGAGGACATTTTGGTCCTATTGCAACACAGTGAGAATGCATATTCGATTTGGAAAGCATTAAGATCTAAGTTTGTTGGAAGTCAAGAAATGATTAAGAACAAAAAATCGCTTCTGAAAAAAGAATTTTATCTATTTCGTGGTTTGAAAAATGAAAGCACAAAGCAGATAATTGAAAGATACTGCAATTTGTTAGTACAAATTAAGAGGGTGAGTATCACAAAGGATAATGAATAATTGATTGAGAAACTGGCTGATGCATTGCCACATGAAACTTGGGGTACGTACTTGATGATGTTAAGAAATAAGAAAGGGTTTAACAATCTAACTTTGAGCAAGTTCATTGAGAAATTGGAAGCTCAAGAGATGGAACAAAGAAAGATCTCTAGATTGAAGGATTTTGATGGTGAACAAGATATCAGTCTTTATTATAAAGCAGGGTTGAATGAAAAAACCAATATGTCACCAAAGATTCAGACTACATTCAATGTTAAAGGTTCATCTGAAGGATCTTCTAAAGGGTCAAACAGCAAAACTGAATTTTCTTCATATCCATCATATGATCCTAATTTTTCAACAACAAAGAATGGAAAGAAGCTACAGTGCAACGTTGTTTTAGATCTTGAAAATGGTTAAAATTACACTGAAGAAGTTGCAAAAAGTCATATGTCTCTGTTGGTGACAGTGCTAGAATCATATGAGAGTTTAGTGGCAGGTCGGATCGGGAATCCAATGTTGACAAAAGAGGATTACGATCAGATAGATGCTGAAGAGATGGAATTAATGGACATAAAGTGGTGTTTAGCGAGTGTATTGAGACGAGCTGAAAAATTCAAACAGATCACAGGAAGAGATGACTTCTGTGATGCTAATGTTTCTACTTTAGGTTTTGATAAATCTAAAGTTACTTGTTTTCGTTGCAGGGAAAAAGGACACTTCAAGAGGGAGTGCACAAATCGCGAAGCAAGTGGAGCTCAAAATCCATTTAACAACAATGATTACTATCGAAAATCAATTTATCATCAAGTTGCTCAACAATCACATCAACAAGAGCCACAAACTGCACATGCCAGGAAGGCAATTGAGGAATCATCAAAAAGAGCATGCATGGTGAATCAAAATGATAAAAAGTTTACAAGTGGTTTCAGTTGGGATAAATATGTTTCAGCTGAAAGTAAAGCATGTCTGATAAACCAAGATGATGAAAAATTACCAGAGGAGTTTAGCTGGGAGAATTTTAGTTGGGATAATTACTGTCCAGATAAAGAGATGTTAAAAGCAAAAGCATTTGTTGCTCGAATTGAAGAAGATAGTGATAATGATGATGATTATTATGCGAAACGAATGAGGGAGCACTTGAAAATGCTTGAAGAAAGTGACAGTGATGAAGAAAAAGCTAAAAAGAAAAAGAAAAAAGTTAAACAACTGGTCAGTAGTGATGATGAAGAAGTCCAGGTGGTTAAGAGAAAGGTAAAGAAAGTTCCAGAATTCAAAGTTGATGAAGAAGCTGATGCACGGAAGATTTCTGTGAATTGTGAAAGCTGTGAGATTATGAAGAAGAAAAACAGTGAATTGATTAATAACATGAACAGGCTGAAAGAATCTTATGATGTTCTGAATAAAGCCATGAATCAGTATAATGAATCGAGCAGTGAACAAGCAACAGCTATGAAGACACATCAGGGAGCTTTCATGACAAAGAAGAAGATTGTGAATAATTACATCGAGAAGTGTGCTGTTCTTGAACAAAAACTTGAAACTCAAAGAATTGAGACTGAGAGAGTTAATAAGTTGTTAAAAAGTTACTCATGTTATTCTTATGTTATTGACAGGATTTATCCAACTGTTGAAGGCATGAAGGCATTTGAAGAAGATGAAGTAACTAAAGAAAAGAATATTGAAAAGAAAAAGAAAAAGAAGGACACTGAAGTGAAGACATCTGGGAAGAAACAAAGTGCCAGTTACAACAAGTGTCCACCCCCGCTTGAAAATGGATATTCTCCTAGAAATCCAAATTCAGAAAGAGTCGAAAAAGCAACAAACTTACAGTGGGAGTCAGAGTCTGCAGAAAATTTGCCAGAAAATATTGATGTTACCTTTACATCGTCCGATACAGATCATGAGTCCGAGTTAATAAAGAAAGTGGTCGATCAGGTGTTGGATAACGATGAAACCGAGGAGTTAAAACAGGAGTCAAAATCAGAGTCAAAGTCGGAGTCCGACACGTCAAGTTCAAAAGTCAAACAGGGCAAAAGAGTTTATAATAATGAATTCTGGTTATCAAAATCTAATTTGAATGATGAAATGTTCAAAGTTGCATATACTTTGAATGATTCTGACAAATTATATTTTGATGAAGAATTTCCAATAAGAGGTGTTAAACCTGAAATAATCAAAAAGGTTTTCAAACTAACAGAAATTAATATTTCTGAAATAAAAGATGTAAATCTTAATGAAAAATCTAAAAAATACACCTCAAGAGTTCAACAAAGAGAAAACAAGAAAAAGGGTTACAGTTCTGGTTCAGGTTATCGAAAGAAACCAAACCATAACGGTAATTTCAAAAAGAAAGGATTAGGATTTATTCCACCAGAAAATCATAAAAATGAAAAATATGTTCGAGATTTTAAATCAAAAATGGTTTTTGTTTCAGGGACAAGTGCCGAGGAAGAACAAAAGAGCACATTCTGGAAACAATCAAACAAAGAGTTTCTTGCGAAGAAGCAAGAAGAAATGAAGAAATGTGTTGATCAAAAGAAGAAGGAGACTCGAACCTGTTTTAACTGTGGAAGAATTGGACACATTGCAATAAATTGTTCACAGGAAAACCAAACAAAACAGGGAGTTTCTAAACTGAAAGAAAAAATGGTTGAGTTTAAACCACCAATTGAAAGATCTAAAATTTTCAAAAATTCAAAATTTTAGATTGGTGAATGTTCAAAGAGATTTTATAAGAGAAAAGCAAAGCTTGACAACCAAAAGTGGGTTGTTAAGAAATCTGATGATAGTTTTAGCGATGATTCTGATATGTTAAAATCAGAGGAGCTATCTTCTGGCGATGAATCTGATTCCACAAAGTCAGAGGAGCCACAAGTTGAGATAAAATTGAAAACATCAGTACCTCCAATGGATGATGTCAATTTTCCACCATTGAGAGCTGATCATGTGCTGTTGAAGAAAAGATTCTCTAAAGGGGACACACCAAAAGACGAGCCATCATCTCTCTGCTGAACGGAAGTTCTGACCTGAGCTCTCACGGCCTCGCATTTAACCCTTTACAGATATCATCTGTGGTATACTCACCTGTAAGACTGAATATTGGGATCTAGATACAGGAGTATATTCTGAGGTGGGACACATGAATAAGTTTAAGTGCTTAAAACACTAATATCGTACCTCGAAGCAGTTGAACTTTGTGTGAAAATTTAAGTGGATCAGTATACTGACAATCTAAGTGAATCGTTTAGAACTTAAAATGTTTAAAGCTTAACGGTGTTGGTGATTTGTCTCAGAAACTGATATGATCCTCTTACGCAAACTCACAAAAATATTGTCTGTATATATTTCTTTATTGCATTTATGTTATATCAAAAAATCCAAAAAGATTTTTAATGTGTTTTAGAATAAATTTTGAAAAATTTAAAAAGATTTTCGACAACTGATGTTGGAAAGCTGATTTTCAAAATTCCGAGTGCTAAACATGATGAGCATTTTGTGAGGGAGAGTCTGTGTTTAAATAAGAAAAGATTTTGAATGATTGCTTACAAGGGATCATCAGTAGTTTTAAAATGTTAATCATTTCATTCATACAAGTAGTTCATCAGAAATTAACATTGTAAAATCATTTGATGTTGTTTTTGTTTTTACAAGTGGTAAGCAGAGAATAAATTTGTAAAATGTTAAATTTGTGAAATTTATTTCTGGGTTAAGAATGTGCAGGTTAGCCAGGTTTGATACTGGACCTAATGTTCATGCAAGCTGATGATGCTGATGAACTTAAGGAATCAAGAGACCTGATCAAGTGAAGTATGAAGCCAGGTTGTGACTCTGGGAGAAAGATCAAGAGAGGTTAGAGCCAGATCGAAATTCTGGAGATAAAGAGAAGAAAGAGATTGAGGATGTTTTACATTGTTAGATACTTCGAGAAAGAGTTCGAGAAGACTGATAAAGACTGAAGATGTTTAAGACTCGACACTGAAGACTCGTCAACATTCGAGGGGGAGTCTGTTGGTACATGCGTCTGTCGACTTCGTCTTGTATCGAGTCTTGTATGTTTGTAGATAAATTAGGGCATGTTATACGAGAAAAATGTCAAATATAGGGTGAGAGGCAATTTCAAACGGAATTAGAAGTTGTAATTCCGCTTGAAATCATCAAGTCAGTTTCAAACGAAATCACTGATTCCGCTTGAAATGTGATTTCGCTTGAGGCAGTTTCAAGCGGAATCACATGCCTATAAATACCCTTGTCCTGATTTCGTTTGAAGTAGTCTTGCCAATTCCGGTTTGAGAGCCGAAGTGCTGCCGAAGTGTCTACTCACTGTAAAACTTTGTCAGATCAATCTAAAGACAATTTAAAGTGATATTCTAGCTGAATTGAACTTGACACGTCTGTTTCCGCCATTCGTATTGAGAAAAACTCTTCTGATCGACTCGTTTGGGTCAGAAAACGATCCTACAGTATGACTGAAGATATGATGCATGACTCTAAGCAGAGGGTCTCGTAGCCTTGAAGCCTTTGACATCCTAGGATCGTATGGGTCTCCAACTGCGATTTGAGCCCAAAACTCACCCCGAGCTTGTTCACTTGGAAAGACGAACTGATCTGTGAAGAACTCTGAATCCATATCTTTATTTGTGTAGATTCCAAGTCTCTGACCCAATCTTCCCACTGTTCAACTATGCCAACGTCCGCCCAATCTGAAATTTATCCTATTTTTGTAGCGGAAGTTGGGCACCTTGGGCGCTTTTGGTTTGTTATATGAATAGGTGGCGAAGAATTCAATCGTCAGCTCACGATAGATCGGGCGATCGATGGCTACCAAACGCGAAAGCGGAAGTGTTAACATGTTCTCTAGTCGATCCCGCTGATTTAATTCAGCCATGACATCCCAGTCTAGCCTTCGAGGGATGCCAAACTGCCCTCGCCTATTCCACAATGAGTGAAGTTTTGGGATGCATAGACTTTCTGGTTCATTGTTTTCGTTGAATTGAAGGAACGGGCGATTCATCTGCATGAGGGAAGACAGTTAAAATAGGAGAAACAGAAGAAATTTTATTCGGAACAGCCGAACAGCCTGTTATGAAGCTACTGTCTCGCTGTTCTGGGCTTTTGGCAAGTGCGTGCGACGGACCGCACGGTAGTGCGTCATCGAGTGACATCAAAGGTGGTCGGCAGTTGTCGTGACCGCACGACGTGCAGTCAATGGCACAACCGTGCGTCACCGAGCCAACAGCAAATCATCGCGAATAGCCGGAATCGCACGGACCGTGCCACTAGGGAACGACCGTGCGACTTGATTTTTTTTTGCAGATTTAAACCCCGACTCTGAATAGCCAGATTTTTCAAAAATCAACAAGTTTTTGTGCAAACAGGGGTCAGAAAATCAACCGGATGTTCACGAGACATATGATTCTTGCAAGGGTTAGGGTTTCGCTTGTATTTATAAAGGGAACCCTAAAAACCTTGAAGAAATCGACCGAATCTACCCTAGACAAAGATGAAACAGGAAATCGGCAAGAAAGAACATACCGTGCGAAAGGATCTGTGAAACCATGCGAAGAATCGTGCGATTTGGGGCAAAAATCGGTCTGGAATGGCTGGTGCGGTTAGGTTTCGTGATTTGTGAGGAATGGCAGCAGATGAGGGTTTTTATACTGCACAAATGACAGAAATGCCCCTAGCCTCACGCACGGTCGTTCGACCACTCGCACGGTCGTGCGTCACCGATGAAACTTGACCCTGGCACGCTGATCTCGGAACTGCACCGGGGGTGCGACTCGAGGTGTCGGCCAACCCGCAACCGCACGGGCGTGCGGCCCATGGCACGGTCGTGCCAGATCTGCAGACTTGTCTGTTTTCTGCAGAATGCAGATTCAGCAGCCGATTTCGCCTTTTTTCACCATTTTAACCATCCGCAAACTGTTCTAACATTTTTCCAACCTAGAACCTACGCTCGGTATATTTAAAAACTGTACAAACATACGAAAACTACCAAACAAGCCTAAATTACGCTAAAACGACAAAAACACAAAAAAGGACGATTTTACCCCAAATGCGCTTAAGTCGCTCTTGCTACATTTTTAGTCCACGAGTCAGTAGCGTAGACTCTCCTCCCCACACTTATGATGTGTGCGGGGCGTGGAGTTAGATAACCTCCACCGCCGACTCGATCGGCCCGACAACGTAAAGCTTCAAGCGGTGCCCATTTACCTTGAAAATAACGCCGTCCGCGTTCTCTATTGCAACAGTCCCATATGGAAATACCTATTTTACCGTGTATGGTCCTGTCCAACGTAACGCTTCAGCCATCCGATGGTCGCTCGTCCTCCGGCATGATTGCGTCTCCTTCGTCCCTAGAGCCCTCGGCTTCAGCGGGTACCATTGGTTCCGGCTCACCAGCTGCGAGCAGCAGCCCAACCACATGAGATCTCTCATGAAGACGTCTCCTCAGATCACGTTCAGGTTCGTCTGACGGCTCAACAACATCGGGAGCGGGGGTTGAGGACATCAACCGTGCAAACGAGAAATAGACATAATGAATAAATTATTATTGTAATAATGCTGTATATGTTGGTGCATACGTCTGTCGACTTCGTCTTGTATCGAGTCTTGTTTCAAATTAGATAGATCAGGGCACGTAGTACGAGAAAATTATCAAATATGTGTTTGGAGGGTATTTCGCACGAAATGACATGTGTGTCATTTCGCACGAAATCAACAAGCTATTTCGCACGAAATAGTGATTTCGTGTGAAAATGATTTCGCATGGGTTATTTCATACGAAACCACCTTGCCTATAAATACTAGGTGTGCCTTGTCATTTGTAACTTTCCGGTTTCAGTGCCGAACTACTGCCGAAGTGTCTACTCGCTGTAAAACATTGTTATATCAATCAAAAGACAGTTTAAAGTGAATCTCAAGCTGAATCAACTTGATACGTCTGTTTCCGCCTTTCGTATTGAGCAAAAACTCTTCTGAACGACTCGTTTGGTCGGTAAAACGATCCTACAAGTGGTGTTTAGAGAGTGTTTTAAGAAGAGCTATGTTGACAAAAGAAGATTACGATCAGATAGATGCAGAGGAAATGGTGTTGATGGATATCAAGTGGTGTTTAGAGAGTGTTTTAAGAAGAGCTGAAAAATTCAAAATGATTACAGGAAGAGATGATTTCCTGGATGCAAATGTTTCTACTTTGGGTTTTGATAAATCTAAAGTTACTTGTTTTCGATGCAGGGAGAAAGGACATTTCAAGAGGGAATGTACCAATCGAGAAGCAAGTGGAGCAAAGAATACATTTGGTAATAATGATTATTATCGGAAAGGTATATATCAACAAGTTGCTCAACAACCATATAAACAAAAAGAACCACAAACTGCACATGCTAAAATGATCGAAGAGGCAAATAAGAAAGCTTATTTTGGCATAATTGATCAAGATGATGAAAAAGTGGCAGAAGGTTTTAGTTGGGACAAATATATTCCACCTGATTCAAAGACAGTGGCGTTAATTGCTCAGATAGTTCAAGAACCAGATTTGATGAAGGAATGGATGAAAGTGTTTGCTGATAATGAGAAGAATCAAGATGATGAATCTATTTCTTCAGATGATAGTTCAGAACAGACACAAGTGTTTGATCAATCATCAACTGATAACAGTGATGATGAGGAAGAAATGCATATTAATATTGCAAAAACTCATTTATCTCCTGAAAGTTTTGAATTTTATTTTGCAGATAGATTGAAGAAGCTAAAGGAGAAACAAGCAGCAAAAGAAATGAAAAAGGCGAAATGTGAAAGTGTTGCTCAGGAAAAGAATTTTGATCAAAGTGAAGAAGTTTCTATTGAGAAGGTAGTTGAAACTAAAAAGGTAGTTGAAGTTGAAAAAGTTATCGAAGTTGAAAAGATTGTTGAAGTTATAAAGCCGTGTTTAAAGTGTTTAGAATCTTGCAAACTATGTGAAGAAAAGGATGAGAAGTTGAGAGAGCAAGATAAGATGATAGAAACTTTATTGTTCAATCTCAATTATGTGAAATAATCGTATGATGTGTTGAATAGAACAGTAACTGGTCTACAAAAGACAAATTCTGAAAGAGAAGATGCTTTAACCATGATGAATGCAGTGATGATGACAAAGCAGAAGGCCATTAATCATTATATTGAAGAATGTGCAAAGTTGAAGCAAGAGTTGGAGACTGAAAAGATAGAGAATGAAATAATTAGACGTTTACTGCAAAGTTATTCTAGTTCTGATTATTTGATTGACAGAATTTATCCAACTGTTGCAGGTTTTGAAGCATTTCAAGATGAGAAACCAGAAGAGAAGAATACTGGTAAGAAACAAAGTGCAAATTATAACAAGTGTCCGCCTCCGATCTGGGAAGGTTATTCTCCCAGAAAACCAAATGAGGAGCAAGTCAAAAAGGCAGTCAATATAAAGTTAAAGTCCGAAACAACTGATGATTTACAAGAAAACATTGACGTCACATTTACTTCGTCTGACACTGATCATGAGTCTGAGTTAATAAAGAAAGTGGTCGATCAGGTGTTGGATAAGGATGAGGAGTCAGAGTCAAAGTCCGAGTCTGGAAGTTCGAGTTCATCAGTCAACAGTTCAAAATCATCGGTTAAAAGAGTTTACAATAAAGAATTCTTGTTATCAAAATCTAATTTGAATGACGAATCAGTCAAAGTGGCATATACTTTGAATGATTCAGACAAATTATATTCTGATGAAGAATTTCCAATAAGAAGTGTTCAAATTGAAAATATCAAAAAGGTTTTCAAATTAACAGAAATTAATATTTCTAAAAAGTACACTTCAAGAGTTCAACAAAGATTGAACAAGAAAAAATGTTACAGTTCTGGTTCTGGTTTTCAAAAGAAACCAAACCATAACGGTAATTTCAAAAGAAAAGGATTGGGTTTTAATACAGAAAAACATAAAAATATGAAATTTTTTAAATCAAAAACAGTATTTGTTTCAGGGACAAGTGCTGAAGAAGAAGAAAAGAGCTCATTCTGGAAGCAATCAAACAAAGAATTCCTTGCTAAGAAGCAAGAGAGAATGAAGAATGGAGCTTATCATAGAAAGGAAACAAGAACCTGTTACAGATGTCAAGAAGTTGGACACATTGCCTGGAACTGTCCTAAGGCAACCAACATTAAACAGGAAGTTGTTTCTAAACTGAAAGAAAAGATTGTTGAAAAAAACGAACCACTAAATGAAAAATTTAAAGTGTTTAAGAACTCAACATATGAAGTTGGTGAATGTTCAAAAAGGTTTTACAAAAGAAGCGTGAATCTTAACAATCAAACATGGGTTGTTAAGAAATCTGATGTGAGATCTGGCGATGAATCTGATTCCACAAAGTCAGAGGAGCCACAAGTTGTTCAAACTGAAGAAAATTCAGTTCCGCTAATGGATGATGTAAACTTTCCACCATTGCGGACTGAGAATTTTAAATCAAAAGTTGGGAAAGTGGAGATCTCGAATCAATTTTATTCTGAGAAGAAAGAATTTGATGTCGAAAAAGCTTTTAATGGAAAAGTTAAAAAGATTTTTGGAAAAATGGTCGAGGGTAAGGTGAAAGGGGTTAAAGATTTTTATGCAACAAAGAAAGCAACTTACAACCCGAGTGAAACTGAAGAGGTCACATCCAAGTTTGGTCAGGCTTGGATGTCTGTTTTTCATATGTGAAAAAGTATGACTTGCCGGAGCTTCCAGGTTGGTAAGTGTGGAGCAGGTATCGGCATCTTTCTTGAGAAATTCACATTTGTGATATTTCGACCTACAAGATTAATCAGGGATATTAAGTTGTACTTGATTTATCTTTCTTACTAGTGGTGTTGTTAATTGAATTTAAAATTGTTATATAGTCAAGTGGATGAGAAAACAATATGATGAGTTTATCCCCATTCCTACAAGTGGTAAATTCAACAAAACTAATTTTCTGGAAAAACCATTTGATTAAAACAAATTTAAGTGTTTTGAAATCATAATGGGAAAATTGTTTGTTGTAAGGGGGAGTTCTGATTGTTTATGCCAAGTGGATGGCGATTTGAAGCAATTCACAACAGTTGTCACTTTACTTGTATAGTTTGTTTTCAAATTTTGTTTAAAATGGTTTTGAATTTTAGGGGGAGTAAGAATTTCAGAAAATCCAAAAACATTAGAAAATTTGAAAAAGTAAAAAACATGATAAAATTTAAAATGAGTTTTGTTGAGAAAAGAGGAAATGATAGTACATCAATGAACATTCACAGCATGCTAAAGAATTGGAAAGTCAAAATGTGATAAACGGTCTCACTGATGATGTGCCAGTAGGTTTTTACACATTTAGTAGATTGTGTTCAAGATATAAACCTAAATTTCAAACTTACTTATATCGTGGGGAACATCTCTCGGATATATGGGTAACCCCCGAAATCTTGTTTGAAAGGTCCATCTTTCTGAGATACTAGGTCTTTATACTTAGTGATATCTGGGGTATTATCCCGGGACTTCTGATTTTGCGGAAGCAATGGCCTAGTCCCCATATAATACTTTCTGCTTGCTTGAAATATAGCACCCCCCTCAGCATAAAAAATGATGAAACATTGCAAAATGCTAATCATGTGCTGCTGAAGAAAATATTCTCTAAAGGGAACACACCTAAAGTCGAAGCCATCATCTCTCTGATTTTGCGGAAGCAATAGCCTGAGCTCTCATGGCCCTCGCATTTAACCCTTTACAGATATCATCTAGGTATACTCACCTGTAAGACTGAATATTGGGATCTGGATACGGGAGTATATTCTGAGGTGGGACACGCGAATAAGTTTAAGTCTCTAAAACATTAATCTCGTATCTCGAAATAGTTGAACTTTGTGTGAAAATTTAAGTGGATCAGTATACTGACAATCTAATGAATCGTTTAGAACTTAAAATGTTTATAGCTTAACGGTGTTGGTGATTTGTCTCATTAACTGATATGATCCTCTTACACAAACTCACAAAATTATTATCTGTACATATTTCTTTACTGTATTTCTTTAAATTTCAATAGTCCAAAATGATTTTAAGTGTGTTTTAGCATAAATTTTGAAAAATTCAAAAAGATTTTAGACAACTGATGTTGAAAAGCTGATTTTCAAAATTCCGAGTGCTAAACATGATGACAAAAGGTTTGGGAGAGTTTGTTTGAGATGTTTGAAATGAAAAATTGATTGAAAAGAAAAATGATATTACTACAAGTGGTTCCTCAGAGATTATCATTGTAAAATCATTCTTTAATACATTTAAGTGGTATATAAATTTGTCAAATTTTAAATTTGTGAAATTTATTTGGAGGTAGAGGTTTGTGCAGGTTACAACTTTGATAAGAGTCAGGTTTCGATCTTAGAACCTGTGAAAGTTAGACTGCAATCCCAGCAAAATTCGAGGGGGAGTCTGAAGATAGTAGAACCAGATCCAGATTCTGATGTTCACGCAAGCTGTTGATGCTGATGAACTTAAGGAATCAAGATATCTGATCAAGGGAATTAGAGTGAGTTAAAAGCCAGGTCAAGATCCTGGAGATGAAAAGAAGACAGAGATTAAGGATGCTTTACATTGTTAGATACTTCGGGAAGAGTTTGAGAAGACTGATAAAGACTGAAGATTGAAGACTCGACACTGAAGACTTCGTCAACATCCGAGGGGGAGTCTGTTGGTGCATACGTCTGTCGACTTCGTCTTGTATCGAGTCTTGTTTCAAATTAGATAGATCAGGGCACGTAGTACGAGAAAATTGTCAAATATGTGTTTGGAGGGTATTTCGCACGAAATGACATGTGTGTCATTTCGCACGAAATCAACCAGCTATTTCGCACGAAATAGTGATTTCATGTGAAAATGATTTCGCATGGGCTATTTCGTACGAAATCACCTTGCCTATAAATACTAGGTGTGCCTTGTCATTTGCAACTTTCCGGTTTCAGTGGCGAACTGCTGCCGAAGTGTCTACTCGCTGTAAAACGTTGTTATATCAATCAAAAGACAGTTTAAAGTGAATCTCAAGTTGAATCAACTTGATACGTCTATTTCCGCCTTTTGTATTGAGCAAAAACTCTTCTGAACGACTCGTTTGGTCGGTAAAACAATCCTACAGTATATATATATATATATATATATATATATATATATATGTATAGGGGAAGGTTCAAATGAAAACCACTAGTTATTGTGAAAACTCGAAAACTAATTAAAAATGCCAAAAAACATACAATTTTTTTTTGCATAATAATTTTCGCTACTTTTAGTATATAAAAAAAATTTCAAAAAAAAAAAAAAAATATTTTTTGTAGTACACATGTGTAATATACTACACATGTGTAGTACACATACACATATGTATTATTACACATGGATTTTTTATATACGAAAATCTGCGATTTTTTATAAAAAAATTGAAAAAAAATTTTTGGTGTGTTTTTTAGGCTTTTTTTAGTTAGTTTTCGAGTTTTCACAATAAAAGTGCTTTTCATTTGAAACATCCCCTATATATATATATATATATATATCTTTTTAGCTGAAATGAAACAGAATATTATTTTAAATAGGCTGAAAATTTTTTAAAATTCCGAAAATGGGCCCGAAATTTAAAAAAAAAAATTAATGCAATAAAAATAATCGAAACGGCTAATGTAAAAATTGATTTTTCAAGGCCGAAAACTCAAAGAATAAATGAATAAATAAATCCGAATTCGAACAAATAAATGTAATAAAAATTTACAAGTGTACAAAAATAATCTTGAAACGAATAAATTGAATAAAAAGCAAGAAATATTAACAAATAAATAAACGAATAAATAATCAAGAAAATATTCACAAATATTAACAAGTATATACACCGATAAAACAATGACTCGGGTCGTTCCTAAAGCTCGCCATGTCCCCGGCAACGGCGCCAAAAACTTGACGTGTGCGCGTATATACATATTTTTATAATGAAATTACACACGATTCGGTTTTAAATTTATAAAAGTGATAAATACTTCAACATCAAAACACACACGAAAGAGGCAAGTGTACCCCGTCATATATGTAGTAAAGCATCGGTAAGAACCAAGTATCGATCCAAGGAAATGGGCGGAGGAATAATACTAGACCTTTGTCATTAAATTAACGGAAGAAAGATAAGTTGTTTGATTTTATAAAAACTACAATAAGCATAAACAAACATTTAATAAAACATAATAGACTCCAAATATGAAAATAGATAAATAGCCTTGCTTTATACACAACCAAAGCATGTTAACTATGTCGGTTTTGTCACTAGAAACATTTGGTCAATTCTTCATTTTTCAAGACAATTAGTATCCCTTTCGGGAATCCTAACATGACAATCATTCGGAAAGCTAAAACGATAAACACACTTTAACCACCTAAAATTGTTCTTTAACATGCAATTGATAAATGTCTATGAAAATCTCTTAAAAATAAGTTAGTCATCCGTTAGGAGTTTTCTAACCTCACTTAAACAAGGAAATTGACATCGATAAATACAATGTAACCACCAAGACAAGCATAAACTAGATTAAATCACAACCGAGTTCATTTTACAAATCTTGCACATAAATTCACCAAGATAGCAATTTTGGCCTAAACTACTAACTAAGCTAACGATTCATGGCAAGAATTCATAACAATACCATTTAACCCGTTAAGGTCCTTACGTGACGGAAAGCTTTCTTGATTAACAATAATTACATTTTATTAAACCACTAACCATTTCTAGTATCATGGTGCACACATTTTAAACAAGTTAAGCATGTTCAAAGTTTACTAATACAAGATTAATTAAGCTTCATCGTTCAACTATCTCAACTAACCAAATACTAATCATCCAACATAGTTACTTATAATCAAGAAATCAACAACAATAACAAGGTTGCAAACTAATCATCAAAGATTAACATAGAAAATACTTCCAAGTGTCATTACAAACAAAATTAACATACTAATGGATATAATTAAACAAGGGATTGTAGTGTTTTTGCCCAAAGGCTACAATAATACATAAACATTAATCTAAATGCTTGAAACATTAACAAAATTATGGAAAGATTAGAGAACCAAACCATAAACAAGCACTAGATTAAGAATCCGGAAGATAACGGAGCTAAACGGCACAATGTGGCTTGAATTCGGGTGAAAGCTAATGCCTCCGGAGCCTGAAAATCACCTGAAGAGCTCCCAAAATATCCAGAGTTACGAGCAGAATGTTTCTGCATGTTTTTTATAACATTTTGCAATCGCACGGTCGTGCCAATAAAGTGCACGACCGTTCACTTTTTGAATTATTGGAGTTACTGTTCACCATACCGCATGACATCATCAGATCTTGACCAGTCTTCGATCTCGCACGACCGTTCCGTCGGTGGAACGATCGTGCATGTCCTGGTTAAGGTTGCACGTGCAGTTGCACTGGTGGTGCAGTTCCGGGCTGGCTTGGTCATTGGGGTTGCACGGTAGTGCCTCCATCCGCACGATCGTTCGTATCCGAGAAAGGCTTGCACTCCGGATGGCACTGGCGTGCACTGCCGGTCTAGGCTATGTTGTCGGATACGCACGGTCGTTCCACTCAATGCATGACCGTTCCACACGCCCAGGTCAGAATTTCCACAGAATGTTCACAGCTTTGTCTTTTCGTTCGGAAAGTCCTCGTTTTCACTATCATCTTGTTTGGCATGCTGTTTTAGGCCTGTAAACAAAAGTATACCTGATTAAGTATCCGATTAACGGTTTTACGGCCGAAAACGCATAAAATGTGGATAAAATGGGGGACTAAAATATGTGTAAATTGGTGAATATCAGAGGGTCTTTAGATGATCAACAAGTGTTATGAGAAGTTACAAGATGATTACAGGTGTAATACCATCTTTCCAAACCATCAAATGATCCCTAGAATCAATTATGTGAGACAAGGAGGCAAACCAAAGCTGGTTTTTGAATATTCTGATACTGGGCATGGTATACAGACCATAAGGGTCCAGGTATATGGTCCGTAAGGACCAGACCATCTCACACAAAGTTTCATCTGTTGACAAGTTTGGCCCCTGCACTTCCAAACTCTCACGTATCGATGTTTTTAGCACACAAGGCCTTATATTTCCAATATTAGGCACATCCAAGAGTATAACCAAGCATCATAAACTCCTCGATACGTTAGAAGAGTCAGTCAAAGACCTAGTTTGACGTATTGACGCTTTTAACCATTCAATTTGCGAACTTACGCGAATTATCGCGAAATGGCGCAAAAACCTAACAAAGTTAATAACAAGCATTAACAAGCATTCCCAAGAGTATAATGGAGTATTACGACACTCCAGTTCACACCAGTTCGCTTAAATGACCGCTCAAAGGTGTAGTTTTAAATATTGACGCTTTTGGTCTTTTTAACGCGCAAACTTGCGCGTATTATCGCTTTATTGCGTCAAAGCCCTATGTTATCCATATTGGGCATTCCCAAGAGTATTATCAAACATTACGATGCTTCGGGTTTGTTAAAAGGTCACTCAGAGGTAAGAATTAACATGTTGACACCTTCAACCCTTTTTAACGCACAATCTTGTGCGTATTGTTATTTACCAACATTAAAGCCCTAAATGGCCAATGTTTTGCATTCTCAAGAATATGATTAGATATAAAAATGTTTCGGGTTCATTAAAAGGTCATTCAGAGGTATTATTAAACATGTTGACGCTTCTAACCCTTTACCGTGCAAATCTTTCTATTTATTATGCAAACGGTTTTGATAATCCAACAAGTGGCTTAATTTTGAGAATACGAATATCGTGAGAGATTATTCAAAGTCTTATTTTAAGCATGTAAACACTTCCAGTCCTTCCATAATCAAAGTTTTTTTTATCTTTCACAAAATTAGTCCCTCATAGTCAATGTTTGACTTTATTGGGGTTTAATACACGTGTCAACACATCATTGGACATGATTTTACGAGGTGTTACATCCTCACCCCTTAAAAGAAATATCGATCTCGAGATTTGCTCAAAAGATGGAAGTACTTCCTGTTATATAATGGACTAAATCCTCCACAGCATATTAGGGCTTCTAAGGTACCCAAGTTGACCTTTATGATAGGTACATGTATTCTTTTGGAGCTTCTTAACTCATCGATCTTTATTCGACACTGGTTTCTTAACAAACCATCAGTTTTCATCAATCTACACATCAATGTGACAATGCTATCGACTTATTGTCTAGCCATATCTTGAAATCACCAGTGTGATTCACATTGTGAATATCATCAAGCTCTTTTAAATAAGTTTCAGCTTATAAGCTACTGATCTTGTCGTATTCGATTTCCCGAATGATCCTATATATCTAGAGCTTAACTAGCCTGATATATTAAAATTCCAGCACACCTTTCAAGGGTGATACTTTCTGTTGAATCCTATTCCTTAACAAGGGCTTAAGAGGTTTGCGAATCTTATCAATCATTGATTTTCTGTCGATTATTGGCAACCTTCAGACGATTACGAATTCGTATGATCTTGTCTGTTGTTTCCAAGGTAGTTTCAGGCTCTGCTAATTTGGACGTACCAAACTTTTGTCCAACAACGGATGTCTAACAATCCATCAATACAAGGTCTCCAAAGGAGCAGCCTTGATGCTTATATATCTACTATTAGTTATAAGAAAGCTTAATTAAGGTGAGATGGTTATTCCAACTACTGCTTAATCCAATCCTAAGGAATAGCAAATCCTTACGGTTAGTCGAACAAATCGACGATCCTTGGCAGCTGATGGCGATTCTTAATTGTTGCCTAAATAGGGTTGCGGTAATCAATGCATAAGCAAAATGAACCGTCTTTCTTAATTAATAATACCGTAACTCTCAGAAATTGAATTAGGCTTTAAGAACCTTTATCTTAAAATTCATCTAATTAGGGTTTCGATTCTTCCAATAATGATGGCACTAATCGTCATGGGGATTTCACAATAATGCAGCCCTCTGCGGGATGTAAATCTTAACTCTGCTTGTCTTTCTGGAGATAAACAGAGTACTTCTTTGGAGAAGATAGTCAAGGTGCAAGGAGATTACAGAGATTTCCCAAATCTCAAGCTCTGGTTCATTTATCATTGCCTGTGTCAGATAAGTGACACATTTGCTTTACAGATCCATGGATACCTTATTCAGTGACACTTATTTGGACATTTCCCTTCTGGATATCTTCTTTGAATACCATTAGCTGACTTTAGTACAATATGATTATTGGGATATCTCAGTGGTTCCATACATTAAACCTCCATACTGATCAGGCATGGAAGCAATCTATGGGACATATTAAGATACACCAATCCTCATATGACACTTTCATCATACAGTCTGGTATTCGCAATTGATAGAAATCAAAGAGATATCAAACTACATATACTGACGTACTTCATCTGGAGAGAGGGTACTCTAGAACTTTATGACTGAAGATTTCTGACAGGTACAGAAGAGATGGTTCCTATGATTTTCATCTGTAAGTTTTACCTTACACTTAATTTCTGAGGTTCTTATGAAAGATTTTAAAAGTTTTGCTATACTTACAATTTATGAAGGATTTATTGGTACTCGAATCAAAACAGAACTCTTAGCATTTATATTACTGATAAATGATAAGGAATGTACCTGATGACATTATTGATGTGAACTACCTTTGGCATCCATCAGGAGAGTTTAAACGCTTTCATTCTTAGGCTTTATATCCTTAGCCTCACTTCCCTTGACATATTTAGGGCATGTAGTCTTGATGTGGCCTTTCTCGTTACAGCCGAAGCAGACTGCATCCTTTATGTCCTTGCATTCCAACGTCTTATGCTCACTTGATTAGCAGATCCCACAAGCCCTAGGCTTCGATTGGGATTTTGATTCGAACCTGCACTTCCCTAGATGGCGCTTCTTGCAGGTCTTGCATACAGGTTTCTTGTTGGACTTTTGTTTGTTCTCCTTAAGCTCAAGCTTACCCTTTTTCTTAGAAGTATGTGAGTTATCTTTCCCCCTTTTCCTTTTTAGTTCATCCTTTGTATCCGAGGCATGAACAAGATCCTTCACGTGAGTAAGGAAGTGTGGCTTTAAATGGGATTTGGAGCAAGTAGCATTGGGTTCCTTAAACTTTTTCACGACCTTTCTCACAGCCTTTCCAACAGCTGCGTCAATCATAGTTTGGAGAACATCTTTGTTAATTTTGAGGTTCACAATTGTAGCATCATTAGCATGTGTCGCATCATCAATGACGCGATCGACGGTTGTCTTATCCGAGTTTGTCATACTCGAGACTTGGTTCCTAACACCAAATGAAACAATTACTTAGTTGCAATCCAACAACCGCTATTCATCATCCTGATGACCTAACATATACTAATCAGGGTATCATTAAACCATACAGGCTAATATAGTACGAACATTCTTAATGGATGTTATTTAAATATATATCAATTATATTTAGCCTAGGCCATATAAAGACCATCAATGGCATTTAAGGTTTGGACCTAGTCCATCACCTTTTTACAGAGGATCAAAATGTCACATCTGTCTTGATCATATTGATGATTTTGGATAGTTTGAAAGCTTGCCATAAGGATATTGGAAAAGAGTGATTCCTAATAGATATAAGGCATCCATCTAAAATTGTTGAAGCAGTCTCTAAAGTATCATCGGCCAATTCTTCCTTGCGTTATATGTCTAGAGTCCTAACAGGCGGATACAACAGTTTACAATATTTATTGTCCACAATAGACTTATCTGCGCCAGAACCACACAAATTCCCGCATAAAAATCATTGATAAGGAAAGGTACCTGTTATGATGTTATCTTTCTGTGCTGCCTCCTGGGTGTTCATCTGGAAGACTCACGCGTTTGTTTTCTTGGCCTCTTCAGGCTTCTTCTGATTCTTAGGGCAATTGGTCTTAATGTGCCCCTTTTCGTTGCAACCGTAACATGTTGCGTCCTTCAACTTCTTGCATTCCAAGGTTTTATGCTCCTTGGACTTGCAGATTCCACAAGGTAGAGGCTGAGATTCAAATCTACATTTCCCGAGGTGGTATTTCCTACAGGTTTTGTACCTGGTCTTTTCACCCGACTGCTGGTTGTCCTTCTTAAATCCGGAACTCTTCTTATCCTCAGAGTTCCCCTTATGTTTCTTATCAGAACGGCGTGAGTTCTCATCCTCATGTTTCCTTTTCCCCTCTTCAGAATTCTTGAGCGATCTCTGCTTAACCGCATCAAGGGTAAGAGATAGTGACAGATCAGCCGCTGACCTAAAGGTGGTAGGTCTTGATGCCTTCACACTTGCCTTAATTTCCCGAGCTAAACCTCCAATAAATCGAGCTATACGTTTCGGTTCCGGTGTAACCAAGTATGGAACCAGTCGAGACATGGTATTGAAACTGGTAAGGTATGCCTGACAGTCTAAGTTCTTCATGACCAAGGTCAAGAAGTCAGTCTCAATTTTCTCAACTTCATGTTGAGGACATAAATTTTCTTTGATGAGAGCAACAAACTGATCCCACGTCAGATTATACAACGGGATCTTCCCTGTAGCTTGGATTAGGGACCTCCACCAAGCTAATGCTTCACCTTTAAACGATTGTGACACAAATTTCACAATGTTCTGTTCTGCACAACCACTAATATCAACCACTGCATCCATCTCATCGAGCCAAGTCATGCAATCGATGGCTCCTTTCTCCCCTGTGAAGTCTCTGGGCTTGCAGGAGACAAAATATTTATACGAACATGTTTTAACCCGAGGCTCCTGATTGAGCACAACCTTCCTAGACGGAACACTCCTCTGATTCGAAGAATGATGAGATTCGGTCTTGCGAGCTGTTTGAGTCTTGGAGGGTGGTTTGGTATTTTGTACAGATAGGGTCCTGCTACGGGTACCACTTGATTCATTATCTCGTCTGTCCAGAGCTCGAGTAACGACATTGTCTATCAATGCCTGCAGTTCCACACCAGCTATATTAACTCTGGTAGTATCATTATTCTCCCTCGGTGGCTGTTAACCTCATCAGATCCAGCCATGTAGCTTGATTGCTACATAAATTATTGACAAAGATTTATTCAGGAGTCTATTATGGAATTGTCTTTTATGGCAATTCATTAACCATGGTAACTTAAGCCATATTGGTTAATTTGATTTATTTAAATTTTTATTATATTTTATCCCAGTTATAAACTATTAAGGATAACAGGGTGGCATACAAAAGGCCTAGTCACAAGGACAATTTTAATTCATAAGCCATGATTTTATAGAATCAAGGCACTAAGGTTTGAACATAGTTCATTACCTTCTCTCGACAGAGAGTCGTAGACTACAACTGTCTTTTTGTCTCAGAGGATAATAAACATGGCCCGTAGGCACTTCATCACTAATGGATGTTTAAATAATAAATAAAGGAAAAGAATTGGAAGAATCCAATATAAGGATGACTTGTGTGATTTTATCGAATCACATTTGCCAGGAGTGCTAACATGTTTTCAGATGTTAACAAAGATTTTAATCTTTTAAATAGGTTTTACCATCATGGCTATGTCTAAAATGACATATAGGCTAGGTCATACCTTTAAGATTCTATTTAATATATAATGGCAGATCAATTACAAAAAGGAATGATATTTTGATTTATTTCATATATTATATTCATATATAATGATAAAAATGAAATTTAAATAAAACATTTCAATAAATTTTTAAAAGGAGTACATAATTGCCCTAAACGGGACTTGAAAGAAATAACATTGTCCACGAAGGGACTAAAAGATAAATATGTCCTTATAAGGACTACTAAGGAAACAAAATTCAACAAAAGGAGTTTCTTCTTCACTTTATTTCTGAATGTTTTCTCCTTGGTTGCACGTTTATCCCAGCCGAGGTACGAAGCTCGGCATTTCTAGGCTTCGGATGTGGGGAATTTCCATTACGGCTTCTTTGCTTGGCGACATATTCAAAATACATAAAATCGAAAACAATATTTTACTGAATAGGGATGAGAGTATTCCTATGTTAAGTCTAGACTCAGAAGGTCAAGGAATGTGCTATTGTGTCATTGAGATTAAACACAAAAGGCTAGTGTTTAATTCACTCAATGTTGGCTCTGATACCAACCTGTCACACCCCGATATTTCCACGTATTACCGGTGGGCCCGGTGGGGAGTATCATGACGTAGTTGATATCATCATAGTCAAATAATCACAGTTTAATGCACAGTGGAAGTCTAAAGTAAAGATAATACAAACCGATTCGAAAGTATAATAGAATATTACACAACGGGTGTATACGGATCCACAGGCGGATCTTTTAAACAGAAAAATAAACACTGTTCAACAGACTTTAGACGTTTAGAACTTGCAAGATTCCTTATTAACGCCCTGAGCTCCCAGCCAATTACGTACAGTACCTGTCACTTAACCTTTTTGGAAAATACGTCAGTTTACACTGGTAAATACAATTAACTGACTCTTTTGAAAACATTTATGAAAATTGATTTAAATGCACAAGGCACAAATATCCTTTTTTAACTTGGGACAATTATATAAAAATAATCTTGTATACAGATTTACATGTTCGTTATACATTCAGGGTCCGATGTAGAAACCGAGTCAAGATTAACGGACACACCACAAGTATAGGCCCACAAGAGAGTGAGATACCGTTTTCCTTACGCAACTGTCAGGTGTATGCCTACACCCCGTGCTTAAGACGTGGCCATTTCTTAATAATGATGCCAAGGATATCCGAGACATGGTCATTAACCCCCAAAGGCTTTTATTTCAAACAAGACAGATTAAAACGGGTTACCTCAATAATTTAACCACTAATCGATTAAACATTCAATTCCCAACCAAGCGGTATTATTATAATACCGTATCCCAAGCCCGTATAGGGAAAATAAGTTAAAAGTATTTACCTGAGCTAAATTGTAATTTTATTCTCAGCCTTATATTCAATCAGCAAGCACAAGTACCTCTACTGGGGCTCTCAATCTGGAATGAAGGTTTTTATTAACCAATTAGATTCCTAACGGGTCTTATTTAAGTTGTAACTTAGACCGGTTAGTTTTAAGGAAAGGTTTACGGTTCGAAACGCTAAATTAAGCGAAGACCGGATTAGAATGTGATTTAGACCTGACAAGTATGGAGACTTGTATAATATGGGTAAACTAAACACATTCTGAATTTTGAAGTGAAAATGATAAGGTTTGACCCGTTTCGGTTAATTTATGCAAACTAGTTACATAAACCGTACCGCACATGAAAAATGCATAACAGGTAACCAAATGAGTCATGAACATGTTCCACAAGTTAATATGCCTTAAATATGTTGTGACATCAGTAGGATATCATCCATTATGCCTAAAACGAATTTAAAATCAATTTAAGCCCCGAAGGGGTATTTTGGTCATTTTAAAGATTATAAAAGAGGATAATTAGTAACCTGAGGTTTTGATAAAAAATGATCAGTAAAAATATTTATTTTTACAAGTTATATCAGTAAGATATTGCATATATGTGAAATTTATCATTTAGGGCCAAACTATGCACCGTAGGGGCATTTTGGTCATTTCACATAAGCTTTAAGGGTCAAATTTGGAAATCTGAGTTCAAAACTTTTACTTACTGTTAAAGTATAAAAATTTATTCATAACATCAGTAGTGTAAAACCCGTGTGGATCTTTCAACGATATCAAACAATAACTTGTGTAGGTGCGGAAATCAAACACAAGTGGATTCAAGTAATATAAAATAATCGAAACTGATAATTAACAAACAAACCAGTGTATCTTGCATTCAAAGCTTGAACTATGGCTGATACAAGACAACTTGATGTGTTTCGAATGGCCTCCTGTTCACAGCAACTGATCAACCTTAACCCCTAGGTTAAAGTTTGCTTAAATACAAAACAATATGGATAATCACTCTAGGCCCATTCGAAACCAACTAGTCTAACCCAACCCATACATGTCAACCCAAACATAAAGTAAACATATACAAAATCAACCCTTTAACTATGTAATCCTCTATGTATAAACCTTCAGGTTCCAACAATCTCCCCCTAGGTTTATGCATGGAGGTTCTTCTAACTTCGACTGTCACGATCACCACTCACACTATCTTTGTAACCACCAAAACCCTTTCGATTGATGTGCAAAACAGAAGCAACAACGGAAGTCCAACCCTTTGCTATTTCTTCATATTTTTCAGTAGCTCTAATCTGGTTACGAGCTAATACTTCCAAGTCTTCGTAAGCAAGATTCAACAAATCAATTTGATCCACCAAGCGAAAACTCACATCATCATCACAAACTATCACTGCCTGCCCCAGACGCTCATCATAAGCCCAAAAATGTAAGGTATTCAGAGCACCTTTTGGAATCTTTTTCACCAAAGGAATCGTCTTTTCTTTGTCAGTTGCTGGCCAGTGTACAATCTTCATTCTCTTATTAGTATATGGATCCCTAACGCCTTTAGCTAGTTTAACAATGGACTCTGCAGTGTGCATCGAAGGAAAATTACGAAGAACTTCCCTCTGCAATCTCTCAAAAAACAAATATCCACGACCTCCAGGTTTATCATCCACATAAGGTGACTTAGACAAGTTTATCAAATCAACCTTTGTGAAAGTCTGAAACTGAGCTGGATTTTTATACCACTCTACAGGTCCAACTTTCCTCTTTATCCACCATCTTCGGCGATCATGATCAAATCCCCAGCTAACCACACCAGATCTATTTCCAACTTTATCATAGAGAGTTTCACCAACATCCATTAAATGATGAGTAGCTTGAGCATCATCATCATCTGGATTTAGATTCTTATTCTTCAGAATTACAAACTCCCTTTTCTTTTTGATTCTTTCAGCCTTTTCTTTGTCTGCCACTGGATCAATAACCCTTTCGAAGTATTGTTCCATAGCAGCGCTTCTCTCAGCATCATCCTTATCAAAGGCTTTCCTTCTGTTTTCAACGTCAGTCGGATCAGAAAACTCTTGTCCAAACTTCTTCTCCAGCTTTCCATGTAAATCATAAACCATATTAAATAGCAAACTAACATCTCCTTGAAGCTGTTCAATTTGTTGATTCTTATGCACTATAGTTTCTTCAAGTTGGATAATCTTGGCGTCTTTATGAATTGAATCTTGCTCAATCACAATTAGTCGTTTCTTCATTTCTCTCATGCTTATGAACTCATCATCATCACTTGAGTCATCATCAAATGGCATCCTCAACGGCTCTTCAGGTCTCTTACCACTTGAACTGCCAGGCACGTCATGAATGACTCCAGAAGGACCTGCAGATTCAGAGATACCAAGCGGTATTGACCCACTTGCAGACTCAGAAACAACATTCGAAGCTTGAACATCAGCAGTGGTGGTCTCTAAAACATCTCTTTGAGTATCAACATTAAAATAAAAAACAACTTCAGTAGTGGTGGTGGTTTCAGTGACACTTTTCTCAAAATCAAAGTCATATAAGCCATCATCATCTTCAGCAGCATCCATGGATTGATCTTTGTTTTGTTCAACATACATTCCGAGTCGAGGATCCCTCCTTTTCCGCTTCAAAGGCAATGAATCAGGATCCTTTGGGTTCTCACTAAGCTCTTCATTAGACGCTGCAAGATTGGAAGGAGGATTTCCTATCTTATCAGTCACAGACTTTAATAACAAAGCCAAACTCTCAGCAGTAATCATAGGTGGAACAGTAGAAACAACAACATCAGCTTCAGATTCAGAAGGAAGCTCTTCATCATCTCCTGAATCACACATAATCTCTATACCTTCATCGTCAGAGTTGATCATTAAAATCTCTGTCTCAGGCTCATCTTCTGTATTTCCTTGAACATCATGCTCTTCAGCAACCATAGCATTTACTAGAACAGGTTGCACTATCACTGGATCAGCATCTACATCTTCCGTCTCTGCAAACTGACCAAATTTCTCCAAAGGAATTAAACCTTCAATTCTCTTTTCAGTACCCTTCTTAGAAGTGAGAGCACCAAAACAAGAAGGACCCATAGGTTTTAGCTCCAAGGTATTTCCAGATCTCTCTAACTCTGGATAACGAGCATTAAGAGTCATTTGCACAAACCTTGGATACATAAGAAACTTGTCCTTTCTAACTCCAAACACATTTCTCTTCATGGCTTCAAAAACATATTTTGAATAATTGAAGGGTTCATTTGTTATCACACAAGCAAGAGCAGCAGACTGAGTAATGTTCAATTGATCTGTGCCTCCTCTGTTTTCTGTCATGCACAGAATAAACATGTGCACCAAAAGACGCCAATAAGGATGCACAAACTTCTTTACCAAAGGCGGATACTTCCCTTCATAACTCAATCGAGGTAATATTTCTTCCACAGTTCCAGCTGGAAGCTCAATGGAGTCTGTTTCTTGGTCATTGAACTGTAATACTTCTCGAATCATCTGCTCAGTCACAGTGATAGCCTTCTTTTGAATATCAGCAACAATAACTCCTTTTCCTTCAATAACATCAATCCTTGCACTTTTCCAAAACTCTTGAATAAGGTTTTCGTAAACTACAGGATTTTCTCGTAATGCGTGAACAATTCGACAACTGTTGAGACCCTTGATCAATGAAGTGTACATCTTCTTGTGTTTCTCCGGAGGTGGTGCCAAGTACCCTGCTTGATTGTGTGTAGAAATGAATTTCAAATCCATATTCTGCATAAAGCAAACATACATTGTAAACATGAACAGTTACATATTTAAATCAAACATGAAACTTTCAAATTACAAATACAACAAACAGAAAAGGACAAAACCACTTTAACTCGGATTATAAAATTCTGACTCGAGACTGTGAGTCGAGACCGCGAGTCGAGACCAGGAGTCGAGACCATGAGTCGAGACCACGAGTCGAGACCACGAGATCTCGAGTCGAGACCATGGGGTCTCGAGTCGAGACCATGGGGTCTCGAGTCAAGACTATTAGATTGCGACTCGCAACCACCAGTCTCGAGTCCTTATGTGTTATCTGAGTCGAGACCACACAAACAACTTCATCTTGGCAGCTTTTTGGATCAAAATCCCAAAAACAATTTTAATTTCTTTGAAGACCAAAATATGTTCAAGACTAGGGTTCATATTTATCTCCAAATCTTCAAATTCATCATCAGATCTTCAAATCACCTGCAGAACTTCAACAAAAATCAACAAATACCTTCAAATCTTGGTGTGTCGAGACCAGAAAAACGCGTTGGAAACAATAGACGTCGTCGGAACAGTGATAACTTGCCGGAATTTGAGAGAGAAAATGAGAGGAATCACAGTCGGTCTCGAGTGAGAAATGAGGTCTCGACTCGAGACCTGTCTTATATACCCCATCCCTTTACATGGACTGTGCCTTGACTTTGGGCTGAGACCAGAATTTTGGGCTAAATCCATCTCATATTTAATTAAAAGGATTTCTTTGATTCTAATTTAATTTTAATTAAAACAAATTCTTTAGAAAATCAGTTATTATTTTAATAACCCAATTAACTTTCTGAGCACGTTTTACGAATGTAAAAACCTAAAACAAAAATAAATAATATAAACTATTATTTAAAAAAAATAGGAAATAACAAAATTGCTTAGGGATCAAATCACGAGGTTTTGGGCTTGACCACACTTACCAACACTGATCTACTACTGAATGATCTACACGATTGCCAGTATATTTGTCCTTCTAAACTCATCTCCCTAGACCTTTTCCATTTAACTGCCTGTAACAAATTTTATCATGTTTTGATTTCTTAACAATGAACACCCAAATAAATACTAATCAAATCCTGGAAATATAAACAGCACACTCTATCATGCAAGTAGCTTCCCTACCATATATTTCACAAGTCCAATCTAAATCTCTGAAATCTTAACTGGGAATAGATTGAGAAGAGAACAGAATAGATCTTAAGCAGAGATGGTATAATATACAGATCAAATGAGTTTTCCTCAGTTTGATATAGGTTTCTTGGGTTTCTTTTGGGCACTTGAGGGCCTCTTTCGGGTGTTTAATTGATCTACAGAGCGACAACGTACAGCTAGGTCAACATGTATCTGGATGCAGCAGAAGCTGTCGTTGCCTAGCACCTCTGGGTCAACATATATCTGGATGTAGCAGAGGAGATACACGACTTTTTCAGAGAATATTTCAGAATCAGACCAAAATTGTGTGTATCGGGACAACATACAGACATTCAAATAGAAATGAGCTAATTCCAAGTGATTTTCTTTGCTGAGGTCATGTACTATTTTTGTTCTGAACAGAAACAGCCAATGTTTCCAGTCTTAAGGATAGAGCCTACCAACACATCATACTAGAGTCAAACTATTTCGATACTGGTCTTACATGAGTCAGCCCTCGACCATAATGTGAAAATTCATTTCATTTCCCTGTCATGCAATGCCTCTTTTTGTATTTTTCAATTTTTTAATTTTTTTTATTTTTCATAATTTTCTCCCCCTAAATTTGAGCATAAATAAAAACTACCTAAGAATAGAAAACTTTATGAACAAATTTACCTACGGAATAAAACAAAAACATGCTCAGTCAGTAAAGCGGATCATTTTCAGAAAATCCACAAGCACTTGAAATTTCGAACTGCTGACAGGTTTTGTGAACAAATCGGCAGCATTTGCATCTGTGTCGATTTGCTCCAGTTTGATAAGACCTCTATCAAAGCAGTCTCGTATAAAATGAACTTTAATATCAATGTGCTTGGTTTTTGAGTGGAAGATAGGATTTTTCACAATTTGTATTGCAGCATCATTATCACAGTATATTGTAGTTTTAAGATAAGTCAAACTGTAGTCCTGCAATTGATGTTGCATCCACACCACTTGTGAGCAAGACGCCGAAGCTGCGACATATTCTGCTTCAGCTGTAGAAATAGCTACCGTTTGTTGCTTCTTGCATTGCCAAGAAATGAGTCTGTCACCCAAAAATTGACATCCAGCAGAGGTGGATTTCCTGTCCTTGTCAGTGCCTCCAAAATTACTGTCAGAAAACACAAACAAGTCAAAATTCGAATCCCTCGGATACCACAGACCAAACCGTGGTTGGCCTTTAAGGTACCGAAAGATTCGTTTAACAGCAGAAAGATGAGAAGTTTTAGGATTAGCATGGTATCGCGCCCAATTACAAACAGCAAACATGATGTCTGGACGACTTGCTGTCAGATACATTAACGATCCGATCATAGACCTATAAAGGCGTTGATCAACAGAGGATCCTTCTGCATCTTCAGTTAACAATGGTCTTTCTGCCATTGGTGTTTCGGCCGGCTTAGCGTCTGTGAATTTAATTTTCTTTAGCACATCATCCACATATTTCCCCTGATGAATTAGAATGCCCCGGGAATCTTGTTTAACTTGTAAACCCAAAAACAATGTCATTTCACCGAGCGCACTCATTTCGAACTTCTTTTTCATAACTTCCTCAAATTCCTTGCAAAGCGCCTCACTTGTTGATCCGAAAATAATCATCAACAAAGATTTGAACCAATATCAGATCCTTGCCCACTCTTTTGATAAACAGAGTCTGATCTATTGTGCCTCGTGTGTACCCATGAGCCAGAAGATGTTATGTCAGAGTTGCATACCAAGCCCTAGGTGCTTGATGCAACCCATATAATGCCTTGTCAAGCTTGTAGGCATATTCTGGATGGTCTGGATGAATAAAACCCGGCGGTTGCTCGACAAAAATTTCTTCCTTCACTTCTCCGTACAAAAATGCCGTTTTGACATCCATCTGGTAAACAGTGAACCCCATGAAGGATGCGTATGCTAAAAAAATCCGGATTGCTTCAAGTCGAGCAACAGGGTCGTAGACTTCATCATAATCCAGTCCTTCTATCTGTCTGAATCCTTGGACCACTAATCGTGTTTTATTTCGAACAATAACTCCTTCAGAATCTTGCTTGTTTCTGAAAACCCAGCGAGTTCCAAGCTTGCGTTTTCCTTTTGGCAACTCCACAAGTTTCCATACTCCTAGCTTCTCGAACTGGTTTAGCTCTTCGTGCATAGCATCAACCCAGCCTGGTTCCTGCAACGCTACATCAATGGTTTTAGGTTCAATTTGAGAAATGTAGCTAGAATATAAGCACAAATTAATGGTTCCTGATTGGCTTCTGGTCTGAACTCCTGCATTCATAGGACCTATCACATTCTCAATAGGATGATTTCTTTGAACACTTGTTGGAATGGCAAATTCAGGTATCGTCTCGTCTAGAGATGTGTGTATGTTGCTTGACTCCCCCTCATTAGGTGCTAGCGGATTGTGACTCACAGGAGTGGTAACAGTACACTCTTCAGGAATAGGATTAGTAAACAGTTCTGATCCAGTTGCATTCGTTGAAATTTCACTAGATTGTGCACCTTCAGAAGATCGATGGGACATTTGTTGAGGCAAAGGATGCTGTGTAAAAACCATTCCTGGCAGGTCAATGGTATGATGTCTGAAGCTCCCTTCTGCCTGTTTTTCTTCTTCAGTATCACCAAAGACAGTGGCTGTTTTGGCGTAGACACACCTGCATCTGAAGAAACACTTGACAAAATGTTTAATGATTTAAACAATTCAGCATAATCATATAACCAATCTGGTCCAACTCTAGCATCCGTAGCATTTTCTTCGAGCCATTCAATGTTGCACGACTCGACGACCTTTTTAGTTACTTTGTTGTATACTCTATAGGCAGAGCCTTTTGCATATCCAACAAATAAACATTCGTCCCCTTTTACTTCAAACTTTCCATTAGAGTCCATAAGTAATAATACACATGGACATCCAAAGATACGAAAGTGTGAAACCGAAGGTTTATGTCCTTCTTGAATCTCATAAGGAGTTTTCATATGACGTTTGTTTACTAAAGCATGATTCTGGACGTAACAAGCCATGCTAACTGCCTCAGCCTAAAAGAAACTAGGAAGTTTCGAGTTAGCCAGCATAGTTCGAGCAGCTTCAATAAGAGTACGATTTCTTCTTTTAGCTACTCCATTCTGTTGAGGAGTTCGTGGTGCACTATACTGACGATCAATTCCCTTTTTAGTGCAGAATGTATCCAAAGTCACGTTCTTGAATTCTGTCCCATTGTCAGATCGAATAACCTTCACTTTTGTACTAGCTTGATTTTCTACCTGAGTAACGAATTGTTTCACTAAGACTGCAGTTTCGTTCTTGTGGCTGAGAAAATACACCCAGGTGTAACGCGAATAATCATCAACTATTATGAGACAATAAGTTTTCTTGCCAATGCTCAACACATTCACTTGACCAAAAAGATCCATGTGAAGTAATTCGAGCACAGCTTTCGTTGAGGGTGCATGTTTCGACTTATGAGGTTTTCGATGCGCTTTTCCTTTTGCACAAGCAACACATTTTTCCACCAACATGAAATCTTTAATTGGAAGATCACGGACTAGTTGACCTTTAGCAAGTCGATTCAGATTCTTCATGTTCACATGCTCAAGGCGACGATGCCACAGTAGACCATCATGTTCTGAAATCTTCGAGAATAGGCAAGTAACTTCTTCACACGGTTTCTTGTTCATATCAATGACATAAGTGTTTCCTCGTCTCTCTGCTGACATTAAAAACCAATCTTCAGGAATGACAATCCCTGGTTTAAGCACATAACATCCTTTCTTTGTAAAGTGAACTGAATTTCCTCGATCACAGATCTGAGAGATGCTCAACAGATTGTGTTTCAGTTCAGGAACATAGTTAACATTCTCGAAGCTTAAAATGACGTTTCTTACTGTTCCTTTCAATGTGATCCTTCCTGATTCTCCTCCCGCAAATGAGACATATCCACAATTAAATTCTATCACATTTATCAGTTGGGATAAGTCTCCCGTCATGTGCCTGGAACAGCCACTATCCATGTACCAAAGTCGCACGGTAGTCCTCCACAGCTGTTCCTACACGATAAGCAGGATTAGTTAGACCTAGGAACCCAGCCCATGGTGGATCTGGGTTTTCCTTGTGCATCAATGTATGTCACTTTTTTCCAAATTAAGTTATCTTTGATCAAAAATCTTGAAGGATTTTTCATGAGAGACCCTTGACGAGATGTATTAGATTGTGCAGCACCAGTTTTGGGTTTCCAAAATGTGTTTGACCATTTAGAATTATAGTTACCAAAACCATTATGTTGATTTCTTTGAGAACTGTTCTTTTGATTTTGATTTTTACATTTTGCTGCATTCCAATCTTGATCAGAAGGTTTAGTCTTGCGATAGTTGTGCTTCATTGTCTTAGACCTTTCAGCCGTCACTGACTCTGAACAACGATATCGGTTAGACTTGACCTTCTGATTCTGAACAATCTTCTTCTTAGACTGTACGCTTGGGAGTTGAACACAGTTTCTGGCAATGTGTCCAACAATGCCACAATTGAAACATGTTTGTCGTTTCACTGTGTAAGTATTTAGAAAATTTTGATACGTTGTTAAAGAAGCTTTGCTTGGTTTTGAATGATGGGAAGTTTTGGTTTTCTTAGTATGTTTTGCCTGTGTCTGTTCTGAGCATTTTGGTGTCTGCTGATTAGAATCGACACAATCAAGTGATGTTGATGAACAATTTGATACCCCCTTTTTAATGTGATCATCGTTTGTTTGAAAAACTGATGTTCCAGTTTCTGTTGTATGTTCAAAAACATTTACTGATGACTGTTTATTTATATCAAACCCCTTTTCATCTTTATTAAATCAGTTTCAGTTTCAGTTTTAAGACACGTGAAAGACTCATCAACATGTGTTTCATCAACATATGTATCATGTAAATCTGATTCAGGTTTGTTTTCAACTACAGTTTCCAATGGGGTCCCACTAGATTCAACATTAGGGACTCCCACTGAGACAGATTCAGAAGAAGAATCATGATAATCTTGATTTTCTTGTGAAGAAGTTTCAGTGGTTTCACTGAATGTGTCCTGAGGGACCTCGCCTGTAACACTGTCATCAACCAAGGGGTTAGTAACATCACATTCACAATCATTAACTGAAGAAAATTCATCACCAGACTTATTGTTCAAAGTTTCAACACAAACATCATCAGTTTTGCCCAAAACATCAGGCTCACTAGACGAAACATAAGCACAAAACGACGCAAACAAAGACCTACTAAAAGCAATATCAGATTCAGTTTGTTCAAAATAATTTTCAGAAATATTAGAATGAACAACTGGTTCACTCCCAAGAACATCTCCACACTTTACTTCAGATACTTTATCTGCACATGAAGACGAAGTGTTAGGATCAATTGAGCCTTTAGAAACAAAATTTATTTGAGTAGATTTCTGCTTCTCAACTGGTTTGCCATTAAATGATGACTTATTATTTTTGGGACCATAAGTCATTTTAATTTCATTCATCATCTCCTCCTCAGTCATAGGTAAATAAGTATAATTGTCATTATAAGGAGGAGGAGCCTGATTGAAACCCAATCCACGCCCCTTTTTTTCTTTGTATGCAAGCTGTTGATCACACAAGTTTTTGACTAATTTGCTGGAAGAATCAAATTTCTTAATGTTTAGCTCATTTATTTGATATCTATCTCTGATATCTTCCAGTTCTTTAGTCACATTGCACAATTTTTCCTGAACATATAAGAGTTGAGTTGTTTTTACACTTACATCATCCTTGAGTTTGATGATGTCTTTTCGCTGAGCTTCAATCTTTTATTTATAAAGTTTTTCGTTTTTCGATAAAGTAAAGTTTTTATTTTTTATATCTTGATAATCTTGAATTAGCTCAGCGTTGTGTATTCTATAAGCTTCAACTCTTTCTCTACACTCAGGAGTACAGAAAACAGAAAGTACCTCTTCTTTGGTGAGACCTTTTACTGGAGCTGAAAGAATCTGGGTCATGAGAGCAAAGTTTTCAGCTGAAGTCTCCTCCTCTGGTACAGAAACTTGATCATTTGAGGTCATGAAAGCAATGTTGTTTGAAGCAGCTTGATCTTCTGGAGTTGAGATGTTCAGTCGCTCAATTTCCGAATTCCAATCAAAGTTTATATCAGGCTGAACCACCAAGGCTTGAGCCAATCCCAGAGCTTGAGGACTTCCACCAGCAGCAGCATCAGCAGTTATACTCGATGTGGTCACAAGAGCTCTCTCTGGATTAGGTGTAGCAGGTTTGACTGGAGTCTGTTCTCTACTAATCGGTGGCTTGGTGTAGTTTCGTGCATAATGTCCTTCCTCATGACAGTTGTAGCAGTGCAGATTAAATGGCACTTTAGAAGCTTCATTAAACGAAGCACCCCATCTGTTTTTACCAGTTCTTTTCATGAACCTCCTTGCTCTGAAAGCCGCCATAGCCATCTGCCGTGTAATGTCCATTTCTTCAACATCATCAGGATGAATTTGCTGTAAGTCGTCTCCAGACCATTTAGGAGGATCAATTTTTCTTGCAACAAATGCATTCAAACAATTTATAACAGAGGCTGCGATATCCAGATTTTCTTTAGACTGTTGTGTAAAGAAAGCAATCATCTCATTTTTCACAGCAGAAGTAGGAACAACATTAGACGAATTGGATGATGCAGCAGCAACAGTAGTGCGTGTAGACGCAGGAGACCCAGAGTAATAAGCATTTGCCGGTGTAGGAGCAGCTTTAGCAGATGCCACATTGCTAAACATTTGAAATCCTCCTTGAGACAAGAGAGCTGCATTGTTATTGTTTGATGGAGCGGAAGCAACAGAGAATCCGGCAGCTAGCATGCTGTTCTTATAGTTAGTTTCCCTTTGTTTATCATCCAGTTCACAGGACTTGATATGAGAAATCATCTCAGATAGGCTGCACCTAGAAAGATCTTTGGTTTTCTTGATCATAGCAACATGATGGTCCCAACTTTTTGGCAACGCATTCAGGAGCTGTCTATTTGTTGAAGCATTTGATGTATGTATTTCTTCCATCTGCATTTGAGTGACCAACTTGACAAACCTCTGAAGTTGATTGTCAACAGTTTCTCCATAAATATGATTGAAGTTATTAAAATTTTGTCTTAGCAAATTTCTTCGACTTTCCTTCATATCCTCATTACCTTCATAAACATCGATCAGAGATTCCCACAGTTCTTTGGCTGATTTGCAAGTACGAAAACCAATAGCAATGTCTGGACCCAAACCCATGGTCAAATAGGAGAGTGCCTTTTCATCTTCTTCAACTATTGTGAAATCATCTTCAGTATATTGGCTAAGGGGTTTCTTTATTTTCACTCCAGGTTCAGTAGGACTATCCGTCATGATCTCCCTTGGACCCCTCAGAATACTTCGCCAAATTTTAGAATCCTTGACCTTCACATGTTGCTCAAAACGCCACTTCCACTCAGGAAAGTCATTAGCATCAGTCAACCTTGGAATGCGTGTAGTGGTTCCAACTTTTGAATCCAGTTCTTCCTGTTTGTTAAGGGCAGACAGGTCAACATTATTTGTAGACATGATTAATTAATAGTTGATTAATTAATTAATTTTAAGTCCAAAAGTCAAAGTTCAAAGTTCAAGGTCCAAATCACGTTGCAGGTTGTCGATGCGAGTCGAGACAGCAGTTGCGAGTCGAGACAGTGGTTGCGAGTCGAGACAGCAGTTGCGAGTCGAGACTATAGTGAAAATGACTCGAGACCACAGATGGTTGCGAGTCGAGACCGTGATGATGACAACTCGAGACCTCAGTTGGTTGCGAGTCGAGACCGAATGTGGACTACTCGAGACCTCAGTTGGTTGCTAGTCGAGATCAGCAACAAGACAAGTCGAGACTGCTAGTTGCGAGTCAAGACCCTGCAAAACAAACAATGTGATAAAGACGGCAGAAATCCCTGATTATCAGCAGCTTCCAAAATTCAAAGATTTTTGAAATCTTTGAATTTTAATCCTCAACAAACTTCCGAGAAATCAGCAAACAATTCACTGAAAATACACGAACCAAATCAGCAAGATTTATCAATAATTTCTATGAACAGTTTGAAGACTGTATGATCCGTAGACAGAAAACACAATCAAAACTGTTATCACTGCAAAAACAAACACTAACGAAACAGGATCAGTAAAATAAGACTTTCTTGAATCCGAATGATATCAAAACCGAACCAAGAATTGGTTTCTTGGCTCTGATACCAATTGTAAAACCCGTGTGGATCTTTCAACGATATCAAACAATAACTTGTGTAGGTGCGGAAATCAAACACAAGTGGATTCAAGTAATATAAAATAATCGAAACTGATAATTAACAAACAAACCAGTGTATCTTGCATTCAAAGCTTGAACTATGACTGATACAAGACAACTTGATGTGTTTCGAATGGCCTCCTGTTCACAGCAACTGATCAACCTTAACCCCTAGGTTAAAGTTTGCTTAAATACAAAACAATATGGATAATCACTCTAGGCCCATTCGAAACCAACTAGTCTAACCCAACCCATACATGTCGACCCAAACATAAAGTAAACATATACAAAATCAACCCTTTAACTATGTAATCCTCTATGTATAAACCTTCAGGTTCCAACAAGTAGGTAACAAGCTTTAGGTGCCAAATATGGTTTTAAACCATACTATGCGCCTAAATCGCATAAAAGTCGGTATTTGACGGTATTCGGGTTAAATAAGTAAATCTGAGATTTTGAACAGCCTTTACTGTTTAATATAATTTATTTAATATATAAAATCAATAGAAAAAGTTTTGATATGTAAAGGATGTGTAAAACTCATTTTATTAGCAAAAAGGCATAACCGTCAATTACCGAGTCAATGCAAGAACCCTATGTTATGATCAGTTTAAAATTCAACAAAAATCTTCAAAAATCCCTAAATATTATATTACATCAGCGGGTAAAAGGTTTGGTATAAAATTTGGGTTTAAATAGGTTTTATGCCGAAAATGCCGTTTAATTAATAAAAAGCTTTCATTTTACGCTATCGCGTATAACTCCTATTTTAGACCACGAACTGATGTCAAATTTTAAGGACATGTTTATAAATCAGTAATAAAGGTTTTTGTCCTCTCACATTTTAAAAAATCTCGTCTTAATATCAAAAGGGTATAATGGTCAACTTTTAAGCATTTAACGGAAACATGCAATGAACTAGGATTTCTATGGAACCTTGTTGTATAACCTTAGAGGGTTATACTAACCTATAATATGGTCCTAAAGGAATCCTACGGCATAACTAAGCTAAGCTAAATCGGGTCAGAACTAAAAGTCAAAGCAAAAGTCAACTTTTGCGACTTTCGGTTGCGAACCGATCCTAAACTTAGAATTGTCGGGTTGAACATGCCTAGACATGTTCAATTAATATTTACCAAGTTATTAAAGTGACAAAACTGATTTTATAGCTTCTATATTATTAGTTATGAATTTTATTTAAAACTGATCCGTTTTGACTTTTATTTAAATTACTTTGACCCGACAATTAACTAAGTAAACGTGGTAATTAGGAGGTGCCCTTTTGAGGGTTTATCACCTACCTAATTACGATCACGTAGCCATGTTCGTTGCGAACCATGGCTTGACCGTACAAGGTCTAACTAAAAGTCAAATAGTTTATCGTAAACCCTTGACTTTTCGGCTTTAAGAGCCAAACAAAATAACTAAGCAAGGAAGGACACTTACAAAAGGTCCAAGGGACAGAGGATAACTTAAAAGGAGATTCCCTAAGGTCAGGATCCTTAGATTTGAGTGATAGAGAGCAAAACTCAAGAAATATGTGAAATGAAATGAAGGATTTCACCTCTATTTATAGTGTTTGGAGGGTCTTTAGATGATCAACAAGTGTTATGAGAAGTTACAAGATGACTAGAGGTGTAATACCATCTTTCCAAACCATCAAATGATCCCTAGAATCAATTATGTGAGACAAGGAGGCAAACCAAAGCTGGTTTTTGAATATTCTGGTACTGGGCATGGTATACGGACCGTAAGGGTCCAGGTATACGGTCCGTAAGGACCAGACCAGCTCACACAAAGTTTCATCTGTTGACAAGTTTGGCCCTTGCACTTCCAAACTCTCACGTATCGATGTTTTTAGCACACAAGGCCTTATATTTCTAATATTAGGCACATCCAAGAGTATAACCAAGCATCATAAACTCCTTGATACGTTAGAAGAGTCAGTCAAAGAACTAGTTTGATGTATTGACGCTTTTAACCCTTCAATTTGCGAACTTACGCGAATTATCGCGAAATGGCGCAAAAACCTAACAAAGTTAATAACAAGCATTAACAAGCATTCCCAAGAGTATAATGGAGTATTACGACACTCCAGTTCACACCAGTTCGCTTAAATGATCGCTCAAAGGTGTAGTTTTAAATATTGACGCTTTTGGTCCTTTTAACGCGCAAACTTGCGCGTATTATCGCTTTATTGCGTCAAAGCCCTATGTTATCCATATTGGGCATTCCCAAGAGTATTATCAAACATTACGATGCTTCGGGTTTGTTAAAAGGTCACTTAGAGGTAAGAATTAACATGTTGACACTTTCAACCCTTTTTAACGCACAATCTTGTGCGTATTGTTATTTACCAACATTAAAGCCCTAAATGGCAAATGTTTTGCATTCTCAAGAATATGATTAGATATAAAAATGTTTCGGGTTCATTAAAAGGTCATTCAGAGGTATTATTAAACATGTTGACGCTTCTAACCCTTTACAGTGCAAATCTTTCGATTTATTATGCAAACGGTTTTGATAATCCAACAAGTGGCTTAATTTTGAGAATACGAATATCGCGAGAGATTATTTAAAGTCTTATTTTAAGCATGTAAACACTTCCAGTCCATCCATAATCAAAGTTTTTGATCTTTCACAAAATTAGTCCCTCATAGTCAATGTTTGACTTTATTGGGGTTTAATACACGTGTCAACACATCATTGGACGTGATTTTACGAGGTGTTACAATCACCTTTCTTTAGAATAAGTAGCCCTGTTGGATCAGCACCATCAAGATCATCCGCTTCTTTTTGAAACAGAATTCTCTTTCAAACTCCACTAACCTTAATTATCCTGTGAACCTTGCCCACCGGACACAACCCGCCGTCGCGTGAGTGCACTCCCGCTTGTCGAACACACTCCGCCGCCGCACAGATACATTCCGCTTGTTGGACACACTCCGCCACCCACGCACTTCAAACTAGTCTGCTACTACACGTAACGGGGCAAACTCTACCCGCGCATTCACCGAAAAAGCTATGAGCAAGAGTAAACTCGGCTTGCGCCAGTCAGACTCCTCTACACGGTGATGCTTCATCCACCATTATTTATTTATTTATTCTTTATAAATGCAATATTATGTCTCGATAAATAGGTTGGCTAATATGTTTTCGGACTATTAACATAAGTTACTAGTCATGAGCTGAGGCTTTAATCTCACTTTGCACATCAGTGAAGTAAATCTCGTGTTCAACTATAAATGACAATTAAAACTAATGGGTTTGACAATACTAACATGTTCATCACCTTTGCCTGACATGTTCTTGGCCCATGTGTGTAAAAAAAAAAATAATAATAATAAACAAATACATAAATCCAATGGGTACGTTGATTAAAAAGTTACTTGCAAGCATGCATAATGTAACATGGATGTATATATTTATATAAACGAGCATACACTCGTCGCTTATCTACATGGCACTTGAAACGCCTTACTATATGGCACGCTGCAGCGCGATTCGTTGTTTAACCAACGCACTCTTAGACGCCGTACCGGTTGGGTTGCGTGGTCGTTCTTGCCCGCGCCGGTAACGGCGGAAGCTTTTATTCAACTCGCTAGCCCTGTCGGAAGCTTTTATTCACCCCGGAACGTTTCCAACGGTCGTTTTTATCCACATGCGTCGTTTCTGAACGATTACTTATCCACTCCGCCTATGGCGGATGCATCGGTTCACCACATTGCCCCTGGCGAACATTTTTATTCACTCCGCCACCTTTGGCGGATACTCCCGGTCCACCCATGTCACCTTGGCGAAGGTTTTTATCCACCCCTCAACTCGGGCGGTCTCTTTTTACCAACCCACGCCTCTGGCAGGTGTTTCCATTCTACCCGCCACTCCGGCAGACTTTTTCGTTCACTCCCACCATCTCCGACGGATATCCTCCTTGCTCGCGCCATCTCTGGTGAGCACGTCCTAGGTCACGCCTTTGATCACGCCGCTGGTCACGCTTATGAATTTATTTTACTATACAACAAAACACGAGAGTATCTGTTGGAAATTCTCAGCTGTCATGCAGAAAGATATACTTTCCAACCTTCTTGCCTATTATAAATGGGGTTGTGGCGCATTTAGTCATGCCACCGCTGTAGCGCCTACGTCGCCACTCATCCACCCGTGTATGTCGCACATACACCGGCGTGTTGCTTTAACTCATGTTACTAGAGATTTTAACGGAACTAGGTCACTTATAATGGTTCAATACTTTCCTCTTTACACTACACCACATTTTACACCTGCCGATGCTTTATAGCACGAGATCGTACAACTGTTGTTGCATTACCTTTAAACATACATGAGCATGTATTCATTTAACTAAGACTAGGAGGTGTCAGGTAACCCCCCCCCCCCAACATCCACATCATGGACATGCATTTATATTAACTCAAATGAGATCTTTTACATCCGTAAAAGCCGGAAATTGAAATTTGGTGGCATAGATCATCTCCACCATCAACAAGGGGATGCGTAAATCATTTTCTTCAAAATGATCGAAACTACGCACTATTGTTGCAGTATAATACCGCCGTGGGCAAGATATGTTAAAAAAAACAACTAAGCTCGATCATCTCGACTTGTACACAAAATAGTCCTTGTCTAATGAGGACGCGTTTTGGCAAACCTTATGTATACATGTCGATGCTATACACATAATGCAATTTTCTACCTTGTTATTGCAATGCTACTAATGTTTATTTAAGCAGCAATAGACCGGGATACAAGCACGATGGGCTAACCACTCACGCCCCAACTACAATTAAGTCGAGAAAGCTAACACTTAGTAAAACCGAGCGGCACATCGGTAGGAATTGACATCCTCAAGCTAGATAACTTTCCTGATAGCGTTCTGGGCATCTCCAACATGACACATCGAGCACATGATTCTCCTGCTAACATTATTTCGCAACATTGAAATAAGGGACAAACACTACAGAGCGTAGTCACCAAAACCAAAGGGTTGTTCTTGTCACCGCTTACGCCTTCACCAAGCTATACTTTGGTAAGGATAAACCTAAGCTGAAGTTCACTAAGCTAAGCTATATATTTCGGAACACAATTCCAGGTACAATCCTATTTTATTGCTTTATTTAGTAGCGCGACACGCTTTTATTTGTTCGGGTGCGTTTGGCATCTCATTGCACGCCCTTGGTCCACTTGACTATATACATATCTATACAATGGTCTGTATATCACTTGACATGACGATACTATCTCAAAAATACAAAATTCTAAACACATAATGAAATATTTCATTGCCCACACATGCATGGGGCCACGATCGATTGGCCATCTGACGTGTCATATGCGCCTAAATCATTATTTTTGATACTTATGTCCTAACATGCTTAGCATCATCGAACTGTGTAATCTGCTTGGAACAACACGACTATGGCCGGACATGGTCATAATATTTACACAGGCTAAACTATACATCGAAAAATCCTTATTCAAGCACGCGGACCTAGCCAGGCAATTTCTCACCATGTCGCCTCAATTGATGAACTATCATATCCGATAGACAATCTTGAACTAGGCGCAACAGTTATGTCAGGCATCTACGCACAAGGCTCACGGGTGACGGGTTCTTAATCTTACCCTTAAATACGGTGCTCTCACATAACTTGATAACTTAATGGAATACGCCATAAGTTATATATTTGCTTTTCAAGATGACCTAACAATTCTTTCACATATTAAAAGAGTACCTATTAGAATTGCACACTAAACAAAAAGTGTCGATATTTACTTGCCGATTTCTTTTTAGTACCTATCAAGTTCAAACCTACTAACATACTTTAGCAGCATTGAACTGGGGGACTAGCAGGGTATAGCGCCATTACGCCTTAAAAGTGATCATCTTCTCTCAGGCTGCCCATTAAGGTGATATCCACTGCACATTATACCGCATCGGATCTTATATAATGTAGATGTTTCGATACGCCAGACGATATTTATACTTCTCACATCATTTGGCTTATGACTATACCACTTGACACAACATGTGCAGTTTGGTAGTCAAGACAAATGCACGACAAAACTAATATACTTATAAGTATTCCACACGCTATGCAATAGGAAAAATACTTATTCGGGTATGTATTCTCCACGCCAATAGGCGACATGAATAAACTAAAACCCACACGCCATAGGCGACAGGGATTATTCACACGAGGCAATCTAAACAAACGTGCTACCTACTATAAGTGTTCCACACGCCAATGCGCGTCCAGGAAAAACACATAATAGTGTACATAAAGTGCTCATTCACGCCTAGCACGTATAAAGCATTTTATTATCTCAATAAGTGTTCACTCACGCCAAGCGCATAGAAAGCACTTTGTTATTCAAGTGTTCATTAACGCCATGCACATTATAAAGCACTTTCTGATATCTACAAGTGTTCATATAAACATTTGTAAACACAACATACCATCGCATCGCATCTGAACTGCACAATACGGTAGAGCGTAAAACTAAGTATAACGTAGTACAAATACCTACACATACAAAATAGTATTGCTCACAACATACAGCGTGCTAAGAGTGGGCATCTTGGTAATAGATGTATTCAACCACTACTACTCCAGTGGGTATCTTGGTAATAGATGCACAACCACTGATGAAAAACCAAGTACTTGTCCCACAATTATAAAAAGATTGTGGGGAACATAAATAACGCTCTAAGCACCCTTCTGAGGTCACTGAGCATAGCAAGCACTTCTGCAGGGGTGCATTGTATATCATTCTTTCTGACGGCAACAATAACTGCTATAACCGGATCATCAATAACAACGATTGGGACAACCACCAGCGGTTTCACATTCGCCTAAGGTGGCATAGCATCCGTATATGCGTATATGACCACCAATGGCTCCACATTACGATAATGGATGTCCCGGCGACACAGATGCGTGGTAGGGATCGTCGTCACATCAACATCAACTCTTTGAATGAGTTGAACGCCGTTAGCGCACCATATGTTAACCAACAAGAGTCACACCACAGGGTGAATATTCTACAGTAGCCCACACGACTGTGTGCGCACTGCTAAGGCAGGGCCACGCCTGCAAAAGTCATCCAAGGGCGAGACACTTAACTACCAAAACTTAGCCTGTTCCAAGGCTCATGCATGAGACCTAACCGTATACGCGCAACCTTGACGAGCTCTTGACAATGCGCCAGTACAAATGGCAATTGCCTGCAATCAATCAGCTTGTGCCAGGTTTGCCCAACCAGTTTTCACGATCGTGTGATATTCACTGCTCCATTATCTCCACTCACAGCTAACGACAACCACAACAAACGTGGCCAACAACTTTCCCGCACTCGGACGACATGTAAGCCTAAAATTAGTGATCTTCACTCACGAGCACCTAATAAGTCTAAGTGCTCCTCCCACGCTTGCACGCGGGAGCAACACTAGACTTGGGGACATGACGAGGTATGGTACTGGACCCGACCCGAGCGGTCGGACTTTCCTGCTATTTATCACTTTTATAGTAATTATATATTATTATTATTGCGTACTAACCTACGAAGCCCAGCGCATTGTAGATTATACTACACTAGGCTGTGGGCTTGTAGAGACAACCCCTAACTGGGCCTGGCCCATTGAGGTTAGGGTTTTCCCATGATAAGGAGGTCCCCACCTCCTTATTAGGGCATGAGAGATAGGGCAAAACACTTTTGTAGCTGGAAATAGGGGATTCTTCCTCTACCGGCCGTCTCTACATTGCCCACGTTTCTCTTTTCTTATTTATAGGTCTAGGACGAGATGGAGAAGGCGAGGTGTGGCCATGGTCGTATCCGTTACCGTAGAACAACCGACCCGCACAGGTCCATGCTTCTTCACATTATATTATTAAAATAAGGGTTATTGGATTTTATTACCCCCAACTATTGGTTATTGGCTGCTGTCACCCTCAACAATCACTTTGACGCCAGTCACCCCCAACTTAACACTTAGAGTGTTCTGTTACCACGTCGTTAACTAATCACTAACTTTTGATTTTGTTACTATACTTTTGGGGTGTCCTAAGATCCCTAAAACCTTCCTAAGATCCCTATGACACCCCTAAAAGTATAGTACTAAGATCAAAAGTTAGTGATCGGTTAACGACGTGGTGACAGAACATACTAAGTGTTAAGTTGGGGGTGACGGGGGTCAAAGTGATAGTTGGGGGTGACAACGGCAAATAGCCAATAGTTAGAGGTGATAAAATCCAATAACCCTTAAAATAATGAAAATGGTATAAATCATTATTTTATATATTAAAAAAGTATAAAACATAAGACAACTTGAATCATTAGTATTCACAACTAAGTTTTCAGCACAACTTGAAAGATAGGAAAAATGACGTTTCATCATAAACAACAAAAAATGTTTATTGTTCTAGTTCTTAAAAACATTATCAAGTAAAACAAAAACTAATGACTAATAAGAGGTTAAAAAATTATCAAGTAAAACAAGACAACATTAATAAATAATATATAAAATTTGTAACCAGATTTAACCATTTATAAGTTGCCACGACACTGTTCTAGAGTTTTATTATTGTTATAACTAGGGTCGTAGTTACCCGTACGTTACGTAGGAACACATTTGTAATTCGTCGTAACGTATAGCACATCAAGACAACCGATAAAAAAATCGTAAAATTAAATAAAATGATATCTAAATGTGTTATGTTATTTGCATTGTAACTCGGCTGGCTAAGACCTCTAATTTTAATTGGTCAGACATTTGCCTCTGAATGATTAAATATTATACTGACTCTTAATGGTTCAGACCTCTTATTGGTTTAGCACTTAACCATTCAGAAGTTGCCAAACAGCCCTTAATGTGATTGAGACTATTATTTTGTTCCTACTGAACAAACAGATTTATTGAAACTAAATTAATTATATACTAAATCACAATATAATTAAATTTTTGCCAACATATATTCGAATCATGTTGCCGTATAAAATAGAATATAAGATTTGTGAATCGTATTTTAAACTTATCTATTCTAACACACGTTTTTCTCTGTTTGGATGATCCTAACAAACAGCAGTTGTTAAATTGACATAGTAAAGCTTTACCTAGTTTCATCCAAACCTTAAGAACTTTAACCATTTGAGCACATGCAAGACAAAAAAACTCATTACTATATAATTGGGTCCATCTAATACAAAATCTTCACATCAAATATCATCAACATACGAATGATCATAAAAATGAAACAAACATCGTCAACTATCTTCCTTGTTCTCTTTTCTTTGCTTCTAATCTTGTTCGTATCGTGCATTGATGCTCAATCTTGCAACCCGAGTGGAAAGTTGAGAGGTAAAAAACCACCTCATGGGCAATGTGTACATGATCCAGATTGTTGTCAATCAGGCAAGTTATACGACACATACACATGCTCCCCTCCTGTTACTAAACATACAAAGGCAATAATGACCATAAACAACTTTGAGAAGGGCGGGGACGGGGGCGGGCCATCTGAATGTGACAACAAGTACCACTCAAACGAGACGCCAATTGTTGCATTGTCTACTGGGTGGTACAATAAAGGGAAAAGGTGCTTCAAGTATGTTAATATACACTACAAGGGTAAGAGTGTCAAAGCTAAGGTGGTTGATGAGTGTGACACGACCAAGGGATGTGATGATGTGCATGGTTACCAGCCACCGTGTCGCAATAATATTGTGGACGGGTCTAAAGCTGTCTGGGAGGCCCTAGGGGTGCCTAAGAGTGATTGGGGTGAAGCGGATATTACTTGGTCAGATGCATAGTCATGCTTGCAATTTGAAACCATTTCAATAAATGAAGTAGTTCGAGAGGGTCACTACGATGAATAAAAGTAACCCTTGCAACAATAAGAAAATAACGAACTACTGTGTACTAGTATTTCCTTCATCGAAGGGAATTCCATTCTACAGTTCAAACTACTTGTATTTTTTTCTATTTTATTTCGAGTTAAATTCAATCTTATAATCCTTAACAAGATAAAGATGTATGGAAACTAAAGTATTAACCGGATTAACCAAATAACCTACTCAAATTAAGTAAACTAAAGCAAACTGACTTAACCCATCATATGTCATATTTAGGGGGTGGTGGTGGTGATCACTCATCACTCACTCATCACTCATAACATCCAATCAAGTTCTGTCATATCATCAACCATTATTCCATCACTCACAACCTTTTTTAGTGGAAATGATCATCACTCACCACACCCAAGAATTTTCCCTCACAACCCAACAATTTCCCTCAAACAATCAAAACCATCACGCCATGAAAAATACCATGCGTTGAAAAGTTTACGCGTGAAAAATGGTGGTGGCGGTGGTGTTTTGTTATCTTCCACGCGTAAAGAAATTCCATCACGGAGGAATTCTCCTCCACCCCGCCTGCCCTTAAGTTTAAAGAAATTTTGATTTCTGTTTGTGTTTTCGTAGAAAATCAAACTGACTTAACCCATCATAGTCTTAAGATTCTGTAAAAAAAACATTTTCGTGAGAAGTGTGAGAAGGAATAAGAATTAATATGATATTTATGTATTTAACAAAAAAATAAAAAAAAGATACAAGTTTTAATAGAGAGAATGCATAGTTATTAACTTTGAAACAACCTATATGTAAATTTTCCCGAATGATCTACGTAAAGATTATCATTTTCTATTAAATTATTACATGTAACATCACAGTGATCTTAGTTTTACCAAAGATTCAACAATGTTTTCTTGAGGAAGTAGCCTTATTCCCCTCCACAACTCACAAGAACCACGCAAACAAAACAAATTTATTATTATTATTATTATATTTTATTCTTTTGGTTACGTTCAGCTGATTTCCATACAAATGACAAATCAATTGTATAATAGACGACAAATACTTTCAATTTTTATTAAACTATTCACATTAAAAACAAAAGAAAAACCCACCATTTTGTTTATAACGCTCAAAGTAAACATTTCACATATTCGTAACCCATCTTACCCAAGCATACTTAATTTAAATGTTCTTCTATCATCTATAATCAACGCGTTCAATATAACGTTGGTTGGGATAATAGCACTAGTGTATACCTATTGACTATTGTTACACTTTTTATATATATCTTTAGTGTAATGCGTAATGGGAAAATCACCAAAACAACCCATTTAACCAAGAAATTTATGAAGACTTTTTTGAATTACCAAAATAGCCTTGACTTTTAGTCTCATGCGCCATACGGTGCAACACATCACTTTCCTGCGTCATCTTTAATATACAATTATGCTCTTGCACCAGCCCTTCATCTCCTGCACCATAGTTACATCTCCTGTGCCGTCTCTTCGTTTCATTTCAAAACTCAAATATAAATCACCTCTTGTGTTGTCTCTCATGTGCCATCACCTCATGCGCCTCCTGTGCCGTTTTTCATCCTCCTGCACAAAAAGACACATGTGGATCTCTAGTTAAGCGGCAATTCAACACATTTCATGGCTATTTTGATAATTCCTTTAGTCAACATGGTTTTGTAGTGATTTTCCCATGTGTAATACTATTATATGTTCTCTTGCATATCCATAGGACCAATAGTCTTAAAAAAAGTAGAACATGTATCAACTCAAAAGTTTGTAAGGGTTTTTTTTTTTACATAAATGATAAATAAGACCAAATTAGATAGCTAAGATCCCGAAGCAAACCTTTACATTTCTCTTTTGACACATATCCACAATCAGATTGAGACTTTTTGATCGTACCATAAAAACAAATCTATTGAAACAAATATATCTTATTCAGTAAAATTACAAAATAGAATTCTTGCCAACATAGATTTGTGAATCATGTTGCCGTATGAAATAGAATATAAGATTCGAGAATCAAAATTTAAACTTATATATGTTAACAGACATTCTTCTGATTGTGATTATGTTAATTTTAATGATACAAACAAATGGCAATTATTAGTTTGACATAGTAATTTTAGCCTGGTTTCATCCAAACCCTAAGAATTTTAACCATTCTAGCACATGCAAGACAAAAACCTCATCACTATATAGCTAGTCCAAAGTCTTTACAACAAATACCATCCACATATATAGGGGAAATGGACTGTATCACCCTAAACTATGCAAAATTGGCCGTTGCCACGCCCAACTTTCAAGTTGGCTCCCACCACCCCCAACTGGACAATTAGGTTGCTGTGTCACCCCGTCGTTAAAAAACACTAACTGAGTTAGTTTTGTTTTGCTGACTTGGCCAATTTTTGCTGACCTGGCCAATTTTTGCTGACATGGCATGGTTATGTGGACTCACCCTACCATCATCCCTGTAACTTAAAAAATTGATGGTTTTCAGAGATCTTCAAAGCCTCTTCACTCATCCCCTTCTTCTCATAACACTCCTCCACCAGATCCACCATGGCTGCCTCCACTCCTCCACTACCACCACCGACCTTCATCTTAATCTCTGCCCTCTAACACAACGCATCACTCCTCTCACCGTCACTCAACGACTTCGCCGCCAACTGCGACAGCGTCGCCTCTAACGCCTCGAGCGCTGACGTGGTAAATCCTTGCAGATCGAGCGGCGGATTTAGCGAGAATATGCACTGCGGCGTCGTTTGGGTTGATGGCGATGGATTTATTGGCGTGCTCGGCGGCGGATTTAGCGAGATTCCGATCGCCGGTGGATCTGGATCGGGATAAGAGATCGGTGAAGATGAAGATCAAGGTGAAGATGAAGAGTACCTGCATTATTAAATCGGATGCCATGACCGATATCGTCATTTTCGCAGGTGAATTGATTGGATCCGGGAAAGTTGAGTTGTAGATTTTGGGGTGGGATTTATTGGTCAGGATTAACAGGTTTTATTCAACAAAGGAGGCTTCATGGTGATCTAGAACAACTGATTTGGGGTTTTTGTTGAAATGCAACTGATTTGGGGGTTTTTATCAAGTATCAGGGGTGAGTTTGTTTTGAAATTAGGGTTAAATTGATGTTAAAGAGATGATATAACAGGTCTCTGTCCACGTATGCTTCCAAGTCATCATCTGCATGCCACATAGGCTTAAAAAACTAACTCAGTTAGTGTTTTTTAACAACGGGGTGACACAACAACCTAAGTGTCCAGTTGGGGGTGGTGGGAGCCAACTTGAAAGTTGGGCGTGGCAACGGCCAATTTTGCATAGTTTAGGGTGATACAGTCCATTTCCCCACATATATATATACAAAGATATAATGAAACAAACAACAACCATCTTCCTTGTTTTCTTTTCCTTGCTTATAATCTTGTTCATATCATGTGGTGATGCTCAATCTTGCAAACCGAGTGGAAAGTTGAGAGGTAAAAAACCACCCCACGGAGCGTGTGTGAACGATCCAGATTGTTGCAAAGTAGGCAAGTTATATGATGTAGGAACCGTTCGCGTAATTTAAATAAAATAAACAAATTTTATTCAACCGATTACAATACAGAAATAAGAAAGCTAAAACCCTAGTACAAATTACAACTGAAATAAACCAAAATACAAGAAGGAGTAGAAACAGAATGGCTGAGGCACGTGTTCAACACGCTTCCCTTAAAACAAATTCCGAGTCTCCCAAGAGTACTCGTTTTGTTTCCCAGGGTACAACAGCCTGAGCAGCGTACTGCCGGAGATGGCCTACAACCCGAAGGCTACCTTGAGAAGAGCAAGAAAAAGATCAGAAGATTGTTGAGAATACTTTGCATAGGCTGTGTAGTTGCTGGTTATTTCTTCTGCTGGGTATGGAGCTGTATTTATACAGCTCCTAAGTCTAAACAGTCAAAACGAATTAAAGAGAGGTTTAAATTGCATTAAACGTCTTCAATGCAATTTAATACGTCATTTAATTCTCAGTCAAAGCCAGTTAACTCGTCAGTTACAAAGCTGGACTGAAACTGCTCTGTTCTTCAATGCTGGAAGCTTTCTGCGCGCGCGCGCGCGCCCATGCGCGGTGCGGCCTCTTGGCTCACAGCCGTGCGCCGCGCGCCCATGCGCGGTGCGGCCTCTTGGCTCACAGCCGTGCGTGCATGCGCCACGTCACCGCGCGGTGCGTCCTCTTGGCTCAAGTCCATGCGCGCGTGCGCCACGTCACCTGTGAGCCTATACGAGCGCGCCACACAGTCGCGTCGTATTGGCTCACTCTGGTGCGCCGCGCACGACACAGCAGGACCCAAGCACCATGCGTGCACCCGCGCGCGCATGCGTATGACTGCCACGTCATGCGCCGCATCACCTACCTCCACTTGGTCCTTGCAACCCATGTGCTCCACCACGCGCACGTGGTCAAAAATACAAAGGCGGCTCTCAAGCGGCTCGCGGCGATGCGAGCGTGCGAAGTGCAGCGTGCGCCATCAAAGCGCCACATTGCGCCTCATCGCCCACGCCACGCGCGCGCGAGAGGGCGAGTGCGAGTTAGGGTGCGACCCTTCGCGAGGACACTAGTGTGTGCTTCCATGAAACAATAAGGATGGAGAGTTCCACCTTAAATACCCATTTAAGTTCCATCTCTCATCCTTTGTGGGACAAGGTGCTACTTTCCCTTTTGTTTCAGCATTGAATGTTCCAAACACCCAACTTTGAGCATCGATATCTCATTCATCTTAGCTCGGTTTTGGACGTGGTTTAGTTCGTTGCGAAGGTCTTCCAACATAGAACACAAACCCACAAATAAATATATAAAACCCGCTCATTTTATTATATTTATTTCTAGTCCAAAATAGGAAAAAATCATTTTCCTATATTTGTGAAAAATGCTATTTTCACATATTTTTCCAACAATCCCCCACATGAAAAATGCTATTTTCATCAAATTTCCAACAATTATCCCCCACATGTATGGAAATGGATCTTTTCCTTACACTTTTCAACGATAAACTTCGACAGTTGAGTATTGCAAGATAGGTAGGTTGAAGCCTTTGAACCTTCTTTTGTGAAGCGCACTTAGCTTACTAGCGGTGTGTAGACGCGATGTCCTTGAACATACCCCCATTTGTGTAAACGACAATACACTTCACACAATACTCTCCCTGGTTTGGCCAACTCCTCATTGTCGTGTCCTATTATGGTCCTGGAACACTAGCCTGGTTCTGCGAGAGCTTTAGGATTTGCGCACCCCACAAATCCATTTGAAGCGACCCTACTTCTCTCTAACATAGGTGATTCCCCGAATCATTAAAAGCATCATGGTTATTTGATTTCCCGAAATCGTTAACCTTAATATGCTTAGCCTCACATCAATGTCACTGATTGGAATGGACTAGGAAGTATAAATAACTCCCTTTTTATTTAGTTTGGGGTACTCCCCCACAGTGACTCCGCTTTGGTAATATGATTAAGTTTGCCTATTGAACTTAGTTCTTGGGATCTCCAGTCAGCTAAGTTAGGTTTCCCTCATATTCCCAATTACCACGGGCTTTAGTCCCATTCCTCTTGACGACGTTTCTACTAACTCTCTGCTTAAGCCTTTTGTAAACGGGTCCGCAATGTTATCCGCTGATCTCACATAATCAATTGTGATAACACCCGTTGAGAGTAGTTGTCGTATCGTGTTATGTCTACGTCGCATATGCCTTGATCTGCCATTGTACATCAAGCTTTGAGCTCTACCAATCGCTGATTGGCTATCACAATGTACACATATGGCTGGTAAAGGCTTTGGCCATCTTGGAATATCTTCCACAAATTGACGTAGCCATTCCGCCTCCTCGCCTGACTTATCCAAGGCGATAAATTCAGATTCCATTGTGGATCTTGCTATGACCGTTTGCTTAGAAGACTTCCAAGCAATAGCAGCTCCTCCAAGTGTAAACACGTAACCACTTGTTGATTTGGAATCTTTATTATCTGATATCCAGTTTGCATCAGTGTATCCTTCGATCACTGCTGGTTGTCGGGTATAATGCAATCCATAATCTCTTGTGTATCTTATGTATTTAAGCACCCTCGTGATAGCTTTCCAATGATCCGCGCACGGATTGCTGGTGTATCTACTTAGCCTACTCACCGCGTAAGCCAAGTCGGGTCTAGTACATGTCATTAGATACATTAGACTGCCAATAATTCTTGAATACTCTAACTGAGCAACTCCCTCTCCTTTATTCTTCTTGAGATGTTGAGAGGTATCAACTGGAGTTCGAGCTACACTCGTATCTCCCGAGTTGAATTTTTCAAGAATCTTATCCACATAGTGAGATTGACTTAAGACAAGACCATGTTGGGTTCTTATGATCTTTACTCCAAGAATCACATCCGCTAAACCCATGTCTTTCATATCAAATCTCGCTTTCAACATGTTTTTAGTAGCCTTGATAATTTTATCATTACTCCCAATGATAAGCATATCGTCTACGTAAAGACATAAGATTACATAACCTTCATTTGTGTCTTTGAAATAAACACATTTGTCGCACTCATTTATTTTGAAACCATTGTCAAGCATGACATGATCAAACTTTTGGTGCCATTGTTTTGGTGCTTGCTTCAAGCCATACAAAGACTTGACGAGTTTACACACTTTACCCTCTTGACCTGGGGTGGAGAAACCTTCAGGTTGCTCCATGTAAATCTCTTCTTCTAAATCGCCATTTAGAAATGCGGTTTTAACATCCATTTGGTGAACTTCCAAATTTCTTAAAGCCGCTATAGCAAGAACCAATCTAATCGAGGTTATGCGCGTCACAGGCGAGTAGGTATCAAAGTAATCTAGACCTTCCTTTTGTCTAAATCCTTTAATCACCAACCTAGCCTTGTATTTATCAATACTTCCATCAGTTTTCATCTTCCTTTTGAATATCCAACGATATCCAAGTGGTTTGCAACCAGGTGGAAGATCTACTAACTCCCAAGTATGATTTTGCAATATAGAATCAATCTCGTTCTTTATTGCTTCTTTCCATTGAGGTCCTTCCGAAGAAGTAACTGCTTCGCGATATGTATTGGGCTCGCCCTCAACCATATAGCTAACGAAGTCAGGACCGAAGGATTTTTCAACCCTTGGCCTTTTGCTTCGCCTACGATCACCCTCGTCAACCTCAGGTTGATCGTGTGTTTCATCTATCCGCGTAGATGAACTTGGACCCGCTTCATCTAACCATGTAGATGAAGTTGGACCCGGTTCATCAAGTGCTGTTGATGAAGTTATATGTGTTTGTCTTCTCAAAGGAAACACATTTTCAAAATACGAAACAACGTTAGGATTCACCTCCATGATAGTGTCTTTGTGTACATCAGGGTTCTTGGACTCATGTACAAGAAAGCGATGTGCACTACTTTGATGCGCATACCCAATGAATATGCAATCAACAGTTTTGGGTCCTATCCTAAGAGCCTTAGGAGGTGGCACAGTCACCTTTGCTAGGCACCCCCACACTTTCAAGTATTTGTAGGAAGGTTTTTTCCTTTTCCATAACTCATATGGAGTTTCGTCTCTCTTTTTGAGTGGTATCTTATTCAAAAGATAGTTAGCCGAGAGAATGGCTTCCCCCCACATGTCATGGCTCACCCCAGAACTTATCAACATGGCGTTCATCATTTCTTTCAATGTGCGGTTCTTTCGTTCCGCCACGCCATTTGATTGTGGAGAATAAGGAGGTGTACACTCATGTACTATGCCACTTTTTTCGCATAACTCGGCAAAAGGTGCAACATATTCGCCTCCTCGATCGCTTCGCAAAGCTTTTATCTTCTTTTGAAGTTGATTCTCAACTTCATTTTTATACAAGATAAATTTACTTATTGCTTCATCTTTACTTTTTAGTAAATATACATAGCAATATTTAGTACTATCGTCAATAAACGTGATGAAGTACTTATTTCCACCTCTTGTGGGTACCGCTTTTAAATCACAAATATCAGTGTGAATTAAATCAAGGGGTTCGGTTATTCGTTCAACCGATTTGGATGATGTTCTTGTAAGTTTGGATTCAACGCATGTTTCACATTTATAGTGTGAATCAATATGGAATGTTGGTATACAATTTAAATTGATTAAACGGCGTATAGAATTAAAATTAACGTGACCTAATCTACCATGCCATTTATTTGAATCAGAAAACTCAAGCATATAAGTAGAAGTAGTAGCAATTTTATTCATCTTTTTGACAGCCATTACATTCAATTTAAACATGCCGTTTTGGGCGTAGCCCTTACCAACATACATTCCTCGTTTAGTAAGTACAAATTGATCGCTCTCAAATACTAAACGAAATCCAAACTTGTTAAGCAACCATCCCGAGACTAGATTCTTCCGCAAGTCCGGGACATACAACACGTTGCTTAGAGTGAGCTCCTTTCCTGAGGTCCACTTCAAGATCACCGTTCCTTCACCCATGATGTCGGCGGTGGCTGCATTGCCCATATACAGCTTCTCATCTCCTTCAAGCGCCTTGAAGGTGGTAAAGAGGGTTTTGTCTGCACAAACATGACGGGTCGCTCCCGTATCAACCCACCAACCTTTTGGAGTATTGGTCACCGTATTGACCTCATCCATCATTGCACTTTTGTCGGAAATCATTGCCACCAAAGGCATTCCGTCTTCATCCACCATGTGCGCACGCTCACGCTTTGGTTTCTTGCATTGGTTAGCCCGATGCCCCGGCTCGTCACAGTTGTAACAAGTCCCTTAGAACGTTGGAGGTTTCTTTTTCACAACCCCTTTCTTCGGTCCAAGTTTGCTAGCCTTTGCTTTCCCTTTGTCCTTTTTCCCCTTGCCCTTGTTACCTTTAGAGGATTGCCCATGCTCAACCACGTTTGCACTAGCACTAGGCTGCACAAGGCTGCTTTTTAGGGCGATCCTATTCTCCTCTTCTATACGAAGACGAAGAACAAGGTCCTCCACCGACATTTCCTTCCGCTTGTGTTTAAGATAATTCTTAAAATCCAACCAAGCAGGAGGTAATTTCTCAATCATGGCTGCCACTTGAAATGTCTCGCTAAGTACCATTCCCTCGGCATGGATGTCATTTAGTATAATTTGCAACTCTTGGAGTTGGTTCATAACAGACTTGTTATCAACCATTTTGAAGTCCAAGAAACGGGCGACAACAAATTTCTTTGTTCCCGCATCCTCCGTTTTGTACTTTTTCTCCAAGGACTCCCACAACTCTTTGGAAGTCTTGATATTATAGTACACATTATACAGGGCATCCGAGAGACCGTTGAGTACATAGCCTCGACATATGAAATCCGAGTGCTTCCAAGCCTCTACCGCGCTCAGAGCCTGAGCGCTGGTCTCCCCTTCCGCAGGTTGGGGAGCGGTTTCACTTAAGAACCTCGCAAGGTTCATGGTGGTCAAGTAGAAGAACATCTTCTGTTGCCACCTTTTGAAGTGGAGACCCGAGAACTTCTCGGGTCGTTCAGCGTGATTGGCCACTGTGGACGCTCCCACAGTGGTGGCGTTAAGGGGGGTTCCCGTCACAACATTTGTGGTGTTGTTAACGTTGACGTTTTCGTTCGACATGCTGAAAAAAAAAATTAAAATTTTTAGTCAAAAATTCTGATTTACGCACAAACCAGAAGGAAACTACTAAATTTTAATTTTACCACAATTTACTGTTTCGGCTTCTAAGTCCAACTTTGAAGACCAAAAACAGAAAATTTATAATTTTTAGAACTTACTAATTGGCTTCTAAGTCCAACTTTGAAGACCAAATCAGAAAGTTTTAGCAATATTAGGACAAAAAACTGAAAGTAACCAGAACGGTTTTCAACCAAAGTCGCCCCTTTGAAGATGAAAACCAAAAAAAAATCTGTTTTTAAACACAAACTGAGTGAAAACAAAACTGGTTTGAATCACTTAACAGAATGGTTTTGATTACACGAACGGTGTTTAAAAATTTGTTTTAAGATTGTAGGAACCGTTCGCGTAATTTAAATAAAATAAACAAATTTTATTCAACCGATTACAATACAGAAATAAGAAAGCTAAAACCCTAGTACAAATTACAACTGAAATAAACCAAAATACAAGAAGGAGTAGAAACAGAATGGCTGAGGCACGTGTTCAACACGCTTCCCTTAAAACAAATTCCGAGTCTCCCAAGAGTACTCGTTTTGTTTCCCAGGGTACAACAGCCTGAGCAGCGTACTGCCGGAGATGGCCTACAACCCGAAGGCTACCTTGAGAAGAGCAAGAAAAAGATCAGAAGATTGTTGAGAATACTTTGCATAGGCTGTGTAGTTGCTGGTTATTTCTTCTGCTGGGTATGGAGCTGTATTTATACAGCTCCTAAGTCTAAACAGTCAAAACGAATTAAAGAGAGGTTTAAATTGCATTAAACGTCTTCAATGCAATTTAATACGTCATTTAATTCTCAGTCAAAGCCAGTTAACTCGTCAGTTACAAAGCTGGACTGAAACTGCTCTGTTCTTCAATGCTGGAAGCTTTCTGCGCGCGCGCGCGCGCCCATGCGCGGTGCGGCCTCTTGGCTCACAGCCGTGCGCCGCGCGCCCATGCGCGGTGCGGCCTCTTGGCTCACAGCCGTGCGTGCATGCGCCACGTCACCGCGCGGTGCGTCCTCTTGGCTCAAGTCCATGCGCGCGTGCGCCACGTCACCTGTGAGCCTATACGAGCGCGCCACACAGTCGCGTCGTATTGGCTCACTCTGGTGCGCCGCGCACGACACAGCAGGACCCAAGCACCATGCGTGCACCCGCGCGCGCATGCGTATGACTGCCACGTCATGCGCCGCATCACCTACCTCCACTTGGTCCTTGCAACCCATGTGCTCCACCACGCGCACGTGGTCAAAAATACAAAGGCGGCTCTCAAGCGGCTCGCGGCGATGCGAGCGTGCGAAGTGCAGCGTGCGCCATCAAAGCGCCACATTGCGCCTCATCGCCCACGCCACGCGCGCGCGAGAGGGCGAGTGCGAGTTAGGGTGCGACCCTTCGCGAGGACACTAGTGTGTGCTTCCATGAAACAATAAGGATGGAGAGTTCCACCTTAAATACCCATTTAAGTTCCATCTCTCATCCGATGTGGGACAAGGTGCTACTTTCCCTTTTGTTTCAGCATTGAATGTTCCAAACACCCAACTTTGAGCATCGATATCTCATTCATCTTAGTTCGGTTTTGGACGTGGTTTAGTTCGTTGCGAAGGTCTTCCAACATAGAACACAAACCCACAAATAAATATATAAAACCCGCTCATTTTATTATATTTATTTCTAGTCCAAAATAGGAAAAAATCATTTTCCTATATTTGTGAAAAATGCTATTTTCACCTATTTTTCCAACAATCCCCCACATGAAAAATGCTATTTTCATCAAATTTCCAACAATTATCCCCCACATGTATGGAAATGGATCTTTTCCTTACACTTTTCAACGATAAACTTCGACAGTTGAGTATTGCAAGATAGGTAGGTTGAAGCCTTTGAACCTTCTTTTGTGAAGCGCACTTAGCTTACTAGCGGTGTGTAGACGCGATGTCCTTGAACATACCCCCATTTGTGTAAACGACAATACACTTCACACAATACTCTCCCTGGTTTGGCCAACTCCTCATTGTCGTGTCCTATTATGGTCCTGGAACACTAGCCTGGTTCTGCGAGAGCTTTAGGATTTGCGCACCCCACAAATCCATTTGAAGCGACCCTACTTCTCTCTAACATAGGTGATTCCCCGAATCATTAAAAGCATCATGGTTATTTGATTTCCCGAAATCGTTAACCTTAATATGCTTAGCCTCACATCAATGTCACTGATTGGAATGGACTAGGAAGTATAAATAACTCCCTTTTTATTTAGTTTGGGGTACTCCCCCACAGTGACTCCGCTTTGGTAATATGATTAAGTTTGCCTATTGAACTTAGTTCTTGGGATCTCCAGTCAGCTAAGTTAGGTTTCCCTCATATTCCCAATTACCACGGGCTTTAGTCCCATTCCTCTTGACGACGTTTCTACTAACTCTCTGCTTAAGCCTTTTGTAAACGGGTCCGCAATGTTATCCGCTGATCTCACATAATCAATTGTGATAACACCCGTTGAGAGTAGTTGTCGTATCGTGTTATGTCTACGTCGCATATGCCTTGATCTGCCATTGTACATCAAGCTTTGAGCTCTACCAATCGCTGATTGGCTATCACAATGTACACATATGGCTGGCAAAGGCTTTGGCCATCTTGGAATATCTTCCACGAATTGACGTAGCCATTCCGCCTCCTCGCCTGACTTATCCAAGGCGATAAATTCAGATTCCATTGTGGATCTTGCTATGACCGTTTGCTTAGAAGACTTCCAAGCAATAGCAGCTCCTCCAAGTGTAAACACGTAACCACTTGTTGATTTGGAATCTTTATTATCCGATATCCAGTTTGCATCAGTGTATCCTTCGATCACTGCTGGTTTTCGGGTATAATGCAATCCATAATCTCTTGTGTATCTTATGTATTTAAGCACCCTCGTGATAGCTTTCCAATGATCCGCGCACGGATTGCTGGTGTATCTACTTAGCCTACTCACCGCGTAAGCCAAGTCGGGTCTAGTACATGTCATTAGATACATTAGACTGCCAATAATTCTTGAATACTCTAACTGAGCATCTCCCTCTCCTTTATTCTTCTTGAGATGTTGAGAGGTATCAACTGGAGTTCGAGCTACACTCGTATCTCCCGAGTTGAATTTTTCAAGAATCTTATCCACATAGTGAGATTGACTTAAGACAAGACCATGTTGGGTTCTTATGATCTTTACTCCAAGAATCACATCCGCTAAACCCATGTCTTTCATATCAAATCTCGCTTTCAACATGTTTTTAGTAGCCTTGATAATTTTATCATTACTCCCAATGATAAGCATATCGTCTACGTAAAGACATAAGATTACATAACCTTCATTTGTGTCTTTGAAATAAACACATTTGTCGCACTCATTTATTTTGAAACCATTGTCAAGCATGACATGATCAAACTTTTGGTGCCATTGTTTTGGTGCTTGCTTCAAGCCATACAAAGACTTGACGAGTTTACACACTTTACCCTCTTGACCTGGGGCGGAGAAACCTTCAGGTTGCTCCATGTAAATCTCTTCTTCTAAATCGCCATTTAGAAATGCGGTTTTAACATCCATTTGGTGAACTTCCAAATTTCTTAAAGCCGCTATAGCAAGAACCAATCTAATCGAGGTTATGCGCGTCACAGGCGAGTAGGTATCAAAGTAATCTAGACCTTCCTTTTGTCTAAATCCTTTAATCACCAACCTAGCCTTGTATTTATCAATACTTCCATCAGTTTTCATCTTCCTTTTGAATATCCAACGATATCCAAGTGGTTTGCAACCAGGTGGAAGATCTACTAACTCCCAAGTATGATTTTGCAATATAGAATCAATCTCGTTCTTTATTGCTTCTTTCCATTGAGGTCCTTCCGAAGAAGTAACTGCTTCGCGATATGTATTGGGCTCGCCCTCAACCATATAGCTAACGAAGTCAGGACCGAAGGATTTTTCAACCCTTGGCCTTTTGCTTCGCCTACGATCACCCTCGTCAACCTCAGGTTGATCGTGTGTTTCATCTATCCGCGTAGATGAACTTGGACCCGCTTCATCTAACCATGTAGATGAAGTTGGACCCGGTTCATCAAGTGCTGTTGATGAAGTTATATGTGTTTGTCTTCTCAAAGGAAACACATTTTCAAAATACGAAACAACGTTAGGATTCACCTCCATGATAGTGTCTTTGTGTACATCAGGGTTCTTGGACTCATGTACAAGAAAGCGATGTGCACTACTTTGATGCGCATACCCAATGAATATGCAATCAACAGTTTTGGGTCCTATCCTAAGAGCCTTAGGAGGTGGCACAGTCACCTTTGCTAGGCACCCCCACACTTTCAAGTATTTGTAGGAAGGTTTTTTCCTTTTCCATAACTCATATGGAGTTTCGTCTCTCTTTTTGAGTGGTATCTTATTCAAAAGATAGTTAGCCGAGAGAATGGCTTCCCCCCACATGTCATGGCTCACCCCAGAACTTATCAACATGGCGTTCATCATTTCTTTCAATGTGCGGTTCTTTCGTTCCGCCACGCCATTTGATTGTGGAGAATAAGGAGGTGTACACTCATGTACTATGCCACTTTTTTCGCATAACTCGGCAAAAGGTGCAACATATTCGCCTCCTCGATCGCTTCGCAAAGCTTTTATCTTCTTTTGAAGTTGATTCTCAACTTCATTTTTATACAAGATAAATTTACTTATTGCTTCATCTTTACTTTTTAGTAAATATACATAGCAATATTTAGTACTATCGTCAATAAACGTGATGAAGTACTTATTTCCACCTCTTGTGGGTACCGCTTTTAAATCACAAATATCAGTGTGAATTAAATCAAGGGGTTCGGTTATTCGTTCAACCGATTTGGATGATGTTCTTGTAAGTTTGGATTCAACGCATGTTTCACATTTATAGTGTGAATCAATATGGAATGTTGGTATACAATTTAAATTGATTAAACGGCGTATAGAATTAAAATTAACGTGACCTAATCTACCATGCCATTTATTTGAATCAGAAAACTCAAGCATATAAGTAGAAGTAGTAGCAATTTTATTCATCTTTTTGACAGCCATTACATTCAATTTAAACATGCCGTTTTGGGCGTAGCCCTTACCAACATACATTCCTCGTTTAGTAAGTACAAATTGATCGCTCTCAAATACTAAACGAAATCCAAACTTGTTAAGCAACCATCCCGAGACTAGATTCTTCCGCAAGTCCGGGACATACAACACGTTGCTTAGAGTGAGCTCCTTTCCTGAGGTCCACTTCAAGATCACCGTTCCTTCACCCATGATGTCGGCGGTGGCTGCATTGCCCATATACAGCTTCTCATCTCCTTCAAGCGCCTTGAAGGTGGTAAAGAGGGTTTTGTCTACACAAACATGACGGGTCGCTCCCGTATCAACCCACCAACCTTTTGGAGTATTGGTCACCGTATTGACCTCATCCATCATTGCACTTTTGTCGGAAATCATTGCCACCAAAGGCATTCCGTCTTCATCCACCATGTGCGCACGCTCACGCTTTGGTTTCTTGCATTGGTTAGCCCGATGCCCCGGCTCGTCACAGTTGTAACAAGTCCCTTGGAACGTTGGAGGTTTCTTTTTCACAACCCCTTTCTTCGGTCCAAGTTTGCTAGCCTTTGCTTTCCCTTTGTCCTTTTTCCCCTTGCCCTTGTTACCTTTAGAGGATTGCCCATGCTCAACCACGTTTGCACTAGCACTAGGCTGCACAAGGCTGCTTTTTAGGGCGATCCTATTCTCCTCTTCTATACGAAGACGAAGAACAAGGTCCTCCACCGACATTTCCTTCCGCTTGTGTTTAAGATAATTCTTAAAATCCAACCAAGCAGGAGGTAATTTCTCAATCATGGCTGCCACTTGAAATGTCTCGCTAAGTACCATTCCCTCGGCATGGATGTCATTTAGTATAATTTGCAACTCTTGGAGTTGGTTCATAACAGACTTGTTATCAACCATTTTGAAGTCCAAGAAACGGGCGACAACAAATTTCTTTGTTCCCGCATCCTCCGTTTTGTACTTTTTCTCCAAGGACTCCCACAACTCTTTGGAAGTCTTGATATTATAGTACACATTATACAGGGCATCCGAGAGACCGTTGAGTACATAGCCTCGACATATGAAATCCGAGTGCTTCCAAGCCTCTACCGCGCTCAGAGCCTGAGCGCTGGTCTCCCCTTCCGCAGGTTGGGGAGCGGTTTCACTTAAGAACCTCGCAAGGTTCATGGTGGTCAAGTAGAAGAACATCTTCTGTTGCCACCTTTTGAAGTGGAGACCCGAGAACTTCTCGGGTCGTTCAGCGTGATTGGCCACTGTGGACGCTCCCACAGTGGTGGCGTTAAGGGGGGTTCCCGTCACAACATTTGTGGTGTTGTTAACGTTGACGTTTTCGTTCGACATGCTGAAAAAAAAAATTTAAAATTTTTAGTCAAAAATTCTGATTTACGCACAAACCAGAAGGAAACTACTAAATTTTAATTTTACCACAATTTACTGTTTCGGCTTCTAAGTCCAACTTTGAAGACCAAAAACAGAAAATTTATAATTTTTAGAACTTACTAATTGGCTTCTAAGTCCAACTTTGAAGACCAAATCAGAAAGTTTTAGCAATATTAGGACAAAAAACTGAAAGTAACCAGAACGGTTTTCAACCAAAGTCGCCCCTTTGAAGATGAAAACCAAAAAAAAATCTGTTTTTAAACACAAACTGAGTGAAAACAAAACTGGTTTGAATCACTTAACAGAATGGTTTTGATTACACAAACGGTGTTTAAAAATTTGTTTTAAGATTGTAGGAACCGTTCGCGTAATTTAAATAAAATAAACAAATTTTATTCAACCGATTACAATACAGAAATAAGAAAGCTAAAACCCTAGTACAAATTACAACTGAAATAAACCAAAATACAAGAAGGAGTAGAAACAGAATGGCTGAGGCACGTGTTCAACACGCTTCCCTTAAAACAAATTCCGAGTCTCCCAAGAGTACTCGTTTTGTTTCCCAGGGTACAACAGCCTGAGCAGCGTACTGCCGGAGATGGCCTACAACCCGAAGGCTACCTTGAGAAGAGCAAGAAAAAGATCAGAAGATTGTTGAGAATACTTTGCATAGGCTGTGTAGTTGCTGGTTATTTCTTCTGCTGGGTATGGAGCTGTATTTATACAGCTCCTAAGTCTAAACAGTCAAAACGAATTAAAGAGAGGTTTAAATTGCATTAAACGTCTTCAATGCAATTTAATACGTCATTTAATTCTCAGTCAAAGCCAGTTAACTCGTCAGTTACAAAGCTGGACTGAAACTGCTCTGTTCTTCAATGCTGGAAACTTTCTGCGCGCGCGCGCGCGCCCATGCGCGGTGCGGCCTCTTGGCTCACAGCCGTACGCCGCGCGCCCATGCGCGGTACGGCCTCTTGGCTCACAGCCGTGCGTGCATGCGCCACGTCACCGCGCGGTGCGTCCTCTTGGCTCAAGTCCATGCGCGCGTGCGCCACGTCACCTGTGAGCCTATACGAGCGCGCCACACAGTCGCGTCGTATTGGCTCACTCTGGTGCGCCGCGCACGACACAGCAGGACCCAAGCACCATGCGTGCACCCGCGCGCGCATGCGTATGACTGCCACGTCATGCGCCGCATCACCTACCTCCACTTGGTCCTTGCAACCCATGTGCTCCACCACGCGCACGTGGTCAAAAATACAAAGGCGGCTCTCAAGCGGCTCGCGGCGATGCGAGCGTGCGAAGTGCAGCGTGCGCCATCAAAGCGCCACATTGCGCCTCATCGCCCACGCCACGCGCGCGCGAGAGGGCGAGTGCGAGTTAGGGTGCGACCCTTCGCGAGGACACTAGTGTGTGCTTCCATGAAACAATAAGGATGGAGAGTTCCACCTTAAATACCCATTTAAGTTCCATCTCTCATCCGATGTGGGACAAGGTGCTACTTTCCCTTTTGTTTCAGCATTGAATGTTCCAAACACCCAACTTTGAGCATCGATATCTCATTCATCTTAGCTCGGTTTTGGACGTGGTTTAGTTCGTTGCGAAGGTCTTCCAACATAGAACACAAACCCACAAATAAATATATAAAACCCGCTCATTTTATTATATTTATTTCTAGTCCAAAATAGGAAAAAATCATTTTCCTATATTTGTGAAAAATGCTATTTTCACCTATTTTTCCAACAATCCCCCACATGAAAAATGCTATTTTCATCAAATTTCCAACAATTATCCCCCACATGTATGGAAATGGATCTTTTCCTTACACTTTTCAACGATAAACTTCGACAGTTGAGTATTGCAAGATAGGTAGGTTGAAGCCTTTGAACCTTCTTTTGTGAAGCGCACTTAGCTTACTAGCGGTGTGTAGACGCGATGTCCTTGAACATACCCCCATTTGTGTAAACGACAATACACTTCACACAATACTCTCCCTGGTTTGGCCAACTCCTCATTGTCGTGTCCTATTATGGTCCTGGAACACTAGCCTGGTTCTGCGAGAGCTTTAGGATTTGCGCACCCCACAAATCCATTTGAAGCGACCCTACTTCTCTCTAACATAGGTGATTCCCTGAATCATTAAAAGCATCATGGTTATTTGATTTCCCGAAATCGTTAACCTTAATATGCTTAGCCTCACATCAATGTCACTGATTGGAATGGACTAGGAAGTATAAATAACTCCCTTTTTATTTAGTTTGGGGTACTCCCCCACAGTGACTCCGCTTTGGTAATATGATTAAGTTTGCCTATTGAACTTAGTTCTTGGGATCTCCAGTCAGCTAAGTTAGGTTTCCCTCATATTCCCAATTACCACGGGCTTTAGTCCCATTCCTCTTGACGACGTTTCTACTAACTCTCTGCTTAAGCCTTTTGTAAACGGGTCCGCAATGTTATCCGCTGATCTCACATAATCAATTGTGATAACACCCGTTGAGAGTAGTTGTCGTATCGTGTTATGTCTACGTCGCATATGCCTTGATCTGCCATTGTACATCAAGCTTTGAGCTCTACCAATCGCTGATTGGCTATCACAATGTACACATATGGCTGGCAAAGGCTTTGGCCATCTTGGAATATCTTCCACGAATTGACGTAGCCATTCCGCCTCCTCGCCTGACTTATCCAAGGCGATAAATTCAGATTCCATTGTGGATCTTGCTATGACCGTTTGCTTAGAAGACTTCCAAGCAATAGCAGCTCCTCCAAGTGTAAACACGTAACCACTTGTTGATTTGGAATCTTTATTATCCGATATCCAGTTTGCATCAGTGTATCCTTCGATCACTGCTGGTTTTCGGGTATAATGCAATCCATAATCTCTTGTGTATCTTATGTATTTAAGCACCCTCGTGATAGCTTTCCAATGATCCGCGCACGGATTGCTGGTGTATCTACTTAGCCTACTCACCGCGTAAGCCAAGTCGGGTCTAGTACATGTCATTAGATACATTAGACTGCCAATAATTCTTGAATACTCTAACTGAGCAACTCCCTCTCCTTTATTCTTCTTGAGATGTTGAGAGGTATCAACTGGAGTTCGAGCTACACTCGTATCTCCCGAGTTGAATTTTTCAAGAATCTTATCCACATAGTGAGATTGACTTAAGACAAGACCATGTTGGGTTCTTATGATCTTTACTCCAAGAATCACATCCGCTAAACCCATGTCTTTCATATCAAATCTCGCTTTCAACATGTTTTTAGTAGCCTTGATAATTTTATCATTACTCCCAATGATAAGCATATCGTCTACGTAAAGACATAAGATTACAAAACCTTCATTTGTGTCTTTGAAATAAACACATTTGTCGCACTCATTTATTTTGAAACCATTGTCAAGCATGAGATGATCAAACTTTTGGTGCCATTGTTTTGGTGCTTGCTTCAAGCCATACAAAGACTTGACGAGTTTACACACTTTACCCTCTTGACCTGGGGCGGAGAAACCTTCAGGTTGCTCCATGTAAATCTCTTCTTCTAAATCGCCATTTAGAAATGCGGTTTTAACATCCATTTGGTGAACTTCCAAATTTCTTAAAGCCGCTATAGCAAGAACCAATCTAATCGAGGTTATGCACGTCACAGGCGAGTAGGTATCAAAGTAATCTAGACCTTCCTTTTGTCTAAATCCTTTAATCACCAACCTAGCCTTGTATTTATCAATACTTCCATCAGTTTTCATCTTCCTTTTGAATATCCAACGATATCCAAGTGGTTTGCAACCAGGTGGAAGATCTACTAACTCCCAAGTATGATTTTGCAATATAGAATCAATCTCGTTCTTTATTGCTTCTTTCCATTGAGGTCCTTCCGAAGAAGTAACTGCTTCGCGATATGTATTGGGCTCGCCCTCAACCATATAGCTAACGAAGTCAGGACCGAAGGATTTTTCAACCCTTGGCCTTTTGCTTCGCCTACGATCACCCTCGTCAACCTCAGGTTGATCGTGTGTTTCATCTATCCGCGTAGATGAACTTGGACCTGCTTCATCTAACCATGTAGATGAAGTTGGACCCGGTTCATCAAGTGCTGTTGATGAAGTTATATGTGTTTGTCTTCTCAAAGGAAACACATTTTCAAAATACGAAACAACGTTAGGATTCACCTCCATGATAGTGTCTTTGTGTACATCAGGGTTCTTGGACTCATGTACAAGAAAGCGATGTGCACTACTTTGATGCGCATACCCAATGAATATGCAATCAACAGTTTTGGGTCCTATCCTAAGAGCCTTAGGAGGTGGCACAGTCACCTTTGCTAGGCACCCCCACACTTTCAAGTATTTGTAGGAAGGTTTTTTCCTTTTCCATAACTCATATGGAGTTTCGTCTCTCTTTTTGAGTGGTATCTTATTCAAAAGATAGTTAGCCGAGAGAATGGCTTCCCCCCACATGTCATGGCTCACCCCAGAACTTATCAACATGGCGTTCATCATTTCTTTCAATGTGCGGTTCTTTCGTTCCGCCACGCCATTTGATTGTGGAGAATAAGGAGGTGTACACTCATGTACTATGCCACTTTTTTCGCATAACTCGGCAAAAGGTGCAACATATTCGCCTCCTCGATCGCTTCGCAAAACTTTTATCTTCTTTTGAAGTTGATTCTCAACTTCATTTTTATACAAGATAAATTTACTTATTGCTTCATCTTTACTTTTTAGTAAATATACATAGCAATATTTAGTACTATCGTCAATAAACGTGATGAAGTACTTATTTCCACCTCTTGTGGGTACCGCTTTTAAATCACAAATATCAGTGTGAATTAAATCAAGGGGTTCGGTTATTCGTTCAACCGATTTGGATGATGTTCTTGTAAGTTTGGATTCAACGCATGTTTCACATTTATAGTGTGAATCAATATGGAATGTTGGTATACAATTTAAATTGATTAAACGGCGTATAGAATTAAAATTAACGTGACCTAATCTACCATGCCATTTATTTGAATCAGAAAACTCAAGCATATAAGTAGAAGTAGTAGCAATTTTATTCATCTTTTTGACAACCATTACATTCAATTTAAACATGCCGTTTTGGGCGTAGCCCTTACCAACATACATTCCTCGTTTAGTAAGTACAAATTGATCGCTCTCAAATACTAAACGAAATCCAAACTTGTTAAGCAACCATCCCGAGACTAGATTCTTCCGCAAGTCCGGGACATACAACACGTTGCTTAGAGTGAGCTCCTTTCCTGAGGTCCACTTCAAGATCACCGTTCCTTCACCCATGATGTCGGCGGTGGCTGCATTGCCCATATACAGCTTCTCATCTCCTTCAAGCGCCTTGAAGGTGGTAAAGAGGGTTTTGTCTGCACAAACATGACGGGTCGCTCCCGTATCAACCCACCAACCTTTTGGAGTATTGGTCACCGTATTGACCTCATCCATCATTGCACTTTTGTCGGAAATCATTGCCACCTCATCCACCTTTAAGATTGTAGGAACCGTTCGCGTAATTTAAATAAAATAAACAAATTTTATTCAACCGATTACAATACAGAAATAAGAAAGCTAAAACCCTAGTACAAATTACAACTGAAATAAACCAAAATACAAGAAGGAGTAGAAACAGAATGGCTGAGGCACGTGTTCAACACGCTTCCCTTAAAACGAATTCCGAGTCTCCCAAGAGTACTCGTTTTGTTTCCCAGGGTACAACAGCCTGAGCAGCGTACTGCCGGAGATGGCCTACAACCCGAAGGCTACCTTGAGAAGAGCAAGAAAAAGATCAGAAGATTGTTGAGAATACTTTGCATAGGCTGTGTAGTTGCTGGTTATTTCTTCTGCTGGGTATGGAGCTGTATTTATACAGCTCCTAAGTCTAAACAGTCAAAACGAATTAAAGAGAGGTTTAAATTGCATTAAACGTCTTCAATGCAATTTAATACGTCATTTAATTCTCAGTCAAAGCCAGTTAACTCGTCAGTTACAAAGCTGGACTGAAACTGCTCTGTTCTTCAATGCTGGAAGCTTTCTGCGCGCGCGCGCGCGCCCATGCGCGGTGCGGCCTCTTGGCTCACAGCCGTGCGCCGCGCGCCCATGCGCGGTGCGGCCTCTTGGCTCACAGCCGTGCGTGCATGCGCCACGTCACCGCGCGGTGCGTCCTCTTGGCTCAAGTCCATGCGCGCGTGCGCCACGTCACCTGTGAGCCTATACGAGCGCGCCACACAGTCGCGTCGTATTGGCTCACTCTGGTGCGCCGCGCACGACACAGCAGGACCCAAGCACCATGCGTGCACCCGCGCGCGCATGCGTATGACTGCCACGTCATGCGCCGCATCACCTACCTCCACTTGGTCCTTGCAACCCATGTGCTCCACCACGCGCACGTGGTCAAAAATACAAAGGCGGCTCTCAAGCGGCTCGCGGCGATGCGAGCGTGCGAAGTGCAGCGTGCGCCATCAAAGCGCCACATTGCGCCTCATCGCCCACGCCACGCGCGCGCGAGAGGGCGAGTGCGAGTTAGGGTGCGACCCTTCGCGAGGACACTAGTGTGTGCTTCCATGAAACAATAAGGATGGAGAGTTCCACCTTAAATACCCATTTAAGTTCCATCTCTCATCCGATGTGGGACAATGTGCTACTTTCCCTTTTGTTTCAGCATTGAATATTCCAAACACCCAACTTTGAGCATCGATATCTCATTCATCTTAGCTCGGTTTTGGACGTGGTTTAGTTCGTTGCGAATGTCTTCCAACATATAACACAAACCCACAAATAAATATATAAAACCCGCTCATTTTATTATATTTATTTCTAGTCCAAAATAGGAAAAAATCATTTTCCTATATTTGTGAAAAATGCTATTTTCACCTATTTTTCCAACATATGATACATACACATGCTCCCCTCCTGTAACTAAACAAACAAAGGCACAAATGACTATAAACAACTTTGAGAAGGGAGGGGACGGTGGTGCGCCATCTGAGTGCGACAGCAAGTACCACTCAAATGACGCGCCTATTGTGGCATTGTCCACTGGGTGGTATAATAAAGGGAAAAGGTGTTTGAAGTTTATTAACATACACTACAAGGGTAAGAGTGTCAAAGCTAAGGTGGTGGATGAATGTGACTCGACCCAGGGATGTGATGCGGACCATGGTTTCCAGCCACCATGTCCTAATAACGTTGTGGATGGATCTAAAGCGGTCTGGGAGGCCCTTGGGGTGCCTAAGAGTGATTGGGGTGGAGCGGAAGTTACTTGGTCAGACGCATAATCATGCTTAAAAGTCGAAACAAAAGCAATAATTGAAGTAGTTTGCATTTTAAGGATAAGTAAGTGAATGAAGTGACCCTACAAAATAAAGAAAACCAAGCTACGGCCAACTAGTTTTTTTCCCTACTATTTTCAAGATCAATTGAAACTTATTCTCCCTATAAGAAAATGGTGTTTAGAAACTGAAGATTAACCGGTTTAACTGAATCAATATAATTGAACTAAAGCCAAAGCAGACAGTTTGAGTTTTGGTTTTATGATAAAAACAAATTTTGGGCTCGGTTTGTGTTTGTAAAAATAACAAATCGAATTAATTATAAACCACATAATATATATAAAATAAAGGTTTATCTACAATGGTTTCGTTTCATTCATCACGGTACCGGAACAATAGTGTTACTTGGTATAGCCTACAATACCAGAAAAATGCTCTAATTCGTATACAACTGCATTTCAATATTTTTTATACCGGAATGTCGAAAAAAAGAAAACTATGCATAACGACGTGTTCGTTTTTTTAAAGTTAATGAATGAGGGTTATCAGAGAAAAATCAAATTGGTAGAATATTAAATTTGTTATATATTTATGTATATATATAAATAAAGGTTAAAATATAAAAGGTTGGTTGTGTGCGAAGTGTATGAAAGAATAATATGGGTAGCTTAATTATTGACATAAAATGCATAATATTTTTTTTTTATAAATTGTGTAATTATGGTGCCACTAGTAAAAATAAAAATATCTTAAAACTGTATATAGAGTATAGAACTGATAATTCATCTAAAAAACACAACACAACAACTAAAACCATCTTCCGTGAAATAAAAAAAAATAACAACAAAAGAAGACGATTTGTTATAATAGTATGTCTGTTGCATCTGACAAAGATTTGGTTTCAAATCCTATTTGACACAATAACAAGAGAAACTTTAATTTATAACATTTCTAACGTCAAGTTGTTTTACTTATGTTAATTTAATTTTATTATTATATATTTGGTTTTCTAATTCTAGTCTACTTACGTTTCTCATCAAGGTTTATTTAGTATATATAGGAGTTATAGTTTAGAGTTTATATACCTTCAATTTTAATCATAGTTTTTCGTTGTTAAATTCATTGTTTTGATTATATTGAAGAATACCCAATTTCATTTAAACACTTAAGTCGTGTACTCCATACACAAAATTGTTGTGCTAAGAATAGACGTGAATGCAATGCAATTCCTACAATTCTCTAAAACATGTTGGTACGATTCATCCTAGCTTGATCATTTAGTATATACTGGTTACCTAAACTTCCATATAAAATTGATTTATATAGTTTATAACCAATTTCATAAATTATGAAAAAAAACCAAGTTCATACTCATCAATGAACTAGATACTTACTTTTAACCTTCCATTAATTTAATTAAGATTCTCACTCATTGATAAAAACAAATATAAACAAACATGCATTGTTGGGTTGACATTGTAATTTTAACCTCCAGTTAATTTTCCCTAAGAAATATAACCACACTCAAGCACAAGACAAAAATCACAGTTGCTATATATTCAATACCCTACAAACCAATTTCTATTCATCAAGCATCAACAACTTAAAGAAATCTGAAAGACAAGATGAAGCACTCCACGGTTATCTTTATCCTTCTCATTTCCCTCTTTTCTACCTTACTTATATCCTCCATTCATGCTCGATCGAGTCATAATAAGGCAATTATGACCATCAACGGCTTTGGAAAGAACGAGGATGGAGGAGGGCCATCAGAGTGTGATGGCAAATATCATTCAGATAACAAACTCGTCGTAGCATTATCCACTCCATGGTTCAATCGTGGAAAAAGGTGTTCTAAATTTATCAAAATACATTACAAAAACAGAAGTGTAAAAGCAATGGTCGTTGATGAATGCGATTCATCTAGGGGGTGTAAAAATAACATTGTGGATGCATCTAAAGCCGTATGGAAGGCCCTGCGAGTGCCTAAAAGTCAATGGGGTGAAGCCAAAGTTACTTGGTCGGATGCATAATCAATGCTAGAATTCTATGACGCATATGATTTAGGTTTTTTGAGTTTCACTGCATAATCATATTCAAAATAAGGTGGCACACCGCATAAAAGAGATACCATATCAAAAACTATTGACTTTTAAAAATTTCATTCTTGAAAGCGAGTTTTTGGTTCTTGCCCGTTTACCAACTATCTCGATGTAAATTCAAATAAAAAAAATGCCCACATCAAAATTGTATGGCTGCCTTTTCTAGTGTGATATTATTATGAATGAACAGGCTAAATCTCCACTGCTGAATAAAATTAGCAACTAAATCACAGTGCTGAAATATTAGAGATTCTAAAACATGTATCGGGAATCTATAGAGATTTTCTTTAAAACATGTATCGGGAATCTATAGAGATTTTCATTTTCCTTTTGTTGTTTTCTAGTTTATTTCTATAGGCAAGTATATCCAAATTTCCATAAATATACACACATAAAATGTTAAATTTGGGTACATGATCAGAGGGATGAATTCACATGGGCTTCACAAATTCTTTCTACTATTTTTGTGTGAATTAATAAAACTACAAGACTCAATGAATTTAAATACTAGAAATAATCTAATGAGTAAACTTCTATTTCGCTCCCTGTGGTTTGGTGGTTTTAACGCTTTTGCCCCAAACCTTTAAAAATGGACATTTTACTCCCTGATCTATACAAGCTATCTCTATTATACTCCCTGCCTCAAACGCCGTTCATTTCAACTGTTAAAGGACTGTCACGTGCCCCTCATGTGAGGGGCAAATATGTCATTTCCAAATACTGGATTGTACCAAAAACTTTATATCCTGAGAAGTATCATCGTGTGACTGAGAGACTCCGGCGAAACCCCCACTACACCACCCATCTTAACCGCCGCCCTCCTCCTCCTCCTCTCCGCCTCCATCCTCTACATCCGCCTCACCTCCCACCTCCCACCAACCACCACACCCCCACACCACCACTCCGACCTCACCTTTAAAGGACTGTCCAACGACGACCGCATCGACATCCTAGACGACACCGTTCAAGACGATGATCCATTCTCTAGGGTTTCAGACGAAGAAGAAGAAGACGACATCTTCAACCATTATTCCGACGATGACGTCACCGATCAACCTAGGGTTTCCAAATATTATTATGATCACGTGCAGGGAGTGATTCGGCGTGCGTTTGATAAGCGATCGATTGATCAGTGGGAGGATTATGTTAATTTTGATTTGAATAGTACTGGTTCAGGTTTTGGTTTAGGTTCTGGTTTTGTTGATTTAGGGTTTGGTTCAGACGACGTCGTTTTGGGGGAATCAAGACTATAATACTGAACTTAGGGATTTTAAATTGTTTATAAATTTCAGGGTTTGGAAATGACAGATTTGCCCCTCACATGATGTCACGGCCCCTGACCCGGTTTGACCCGTTTCAGGAGCCGCGGGACAGAAAATCTCGTGGTATTTATTTAATTGAGTTAACAGCGGAAGATTTCTTCAGGATCTTTTTAAAACTGCAATTTCCCGATTATTTTATTTCACAATTCGGAATAAACCCCGGTAGTTTACAACATCTGATTTCACGAAGAAATCTTTATTTTTCAAAACATGTTTCTTTATTTTATATTGAACCACTTCCTTAAGCTTTGTAGTGCTTCACGGCACTTTTTCTGGATCACAACAGATCACCTGAAACATGTTTGAAAAAGGTTTTGTCAGCGGGAAATATTGGTGAATCATTCTTTTTTACTAAAATGACGCGTTTGTTATAATTTACAGTATTAAGAGCGATTACAATGTTTCTATATATCAACCAACTACCCACAGTATTTGTCACTCGACCATCCATCGGTAACCTCAGAGTCCAATGGTGTCTGTGACTATGGTCATATCACCCCTTGGCTACCCCGTTGTCCAATGGTGACGGTTATCAAGTAATGTATACAAAACCACACATACCGGCTGTAATTTGGTGATTACAAAGACTTAATCCCTGTAATTATAACTTTGAAATAAATAGGGTTTTGGAAATAATTTGATAAAAAGAGAATGACTCACATTGCAGATTTATATGAGCAGAGCTTAGCCTACTGATTAGCCTTTTTAACCTAAATTTAATAACATGCACACGAACTCGGTTAGTAACTAATACAGCATTTACGATAACTCACGAGATTAAACCTTCACAACGAATGACAAAGTGCGATACTTAAACATCCATCGAATTAACGACGAATGACAAAGCATAAACCCTAATGTGGGCAGCACTTAAATATCCATTGGATAGTTTAATCGATCGGACATTGAATCGTAGCAGCGATCGAGTTAATACCCGGTATCGGAGCAGCGCCTCGCTAATTTTGAAAGTAATTTCGACTTCAGAGTAACAAGAATTCGTTTTTGAACTTTGTTTTCGACACCAACAGACTGTGCATGCAACAAGCTATTTGATGTGCTCGAAACGGGTTAACTAAATTAACTAAATTTACCCTAATTCTAGACTCTCTAAGCTTTAAATTTATAAAACTAAGACTCTCTAAACCCTAAACCACACAATCGGCAAGTGTACCGATCAATGTAGTAAAGCTAAAGTAAGTCCGAGTATCGAACCCACGAGACTCTACTGATTACGCTACCGACTCTATCTAGACTAAAACTGACATGACTTAACCATTTGTTTATTGAGGGGGGGGGGGGGGTTTCTAAAAATCCTAAGAATGCAAATAATAAATACTAGCTAGACTAGACGAACTAGACACGAACTCTCACGAAGACTGAACTCAAGGATGATGAAAGAACTACCTAGACAGGAATCCTGATTGCTTTTAGTTATGATTATAATTGGAAGTTGTCTGCTATGGAACCGGGATCTTGAAATTCTCACCTATCGGGAAATCTAAGGACCTTTTCAAGAGCACACTAAGATCCTCTAAAGGTTGTTAAACTACCGGTTTTAGACTCTCTTACAAGACATCTAATGGTGTTTATAAAAGTATCCTACAAGGCTCACTCCCTTACGAGACCTAAACCTAGGATAGGTTTGTTTTCTCAGCTAGACTTGCTAGACAGCAGCAAATAGGTTAACTTTCTAAGAAGGACCCACCTTGCGGTTTAATCACTTAGACCTAGCAATAATCTCGCACCTTACAACTATTGATGATTAGTAGAACACTTGATTTTATTAAATTACCAAATATTACTTCTAAGGTTACTTACATGATTTTCACCCTAAAGGATCAAAGGTTTATTATGTGATATAGACACTCACCAAAACCTAAAACCCTAGCCCTACTCTATTCCGTGATAAAGACCGTCACCAAGATTCAAGCGAAGCAATAATCAATAATAAAATAACATCAAGCACGCAAACACATCTAACTGATAGAACAAACCGTTTACAATTTATAAACTATCCATAGCTTCCATAAATCCAAAAATAATCAAACTTAAACAATCAGTCATCCATGTCTAGGTAGTAACAGAAATTTAGCCAATAATCATGTCTAAAAACATAGAAATCAATATCAAAACAGAATTCATCATCGAATAATCAAAAACAAACGAAAAACGAATGAACAAGATTGTAAAACCCGTTTTCTTCGATCCCGAGTGCTCCTGAATGATCCCCGATGATTCCACGCGTCCCGAGCACTTCAACAGCCCTTAATCAGCCTCTAATGGTCGCCCAAGATGTCTAAAATTCGTAAAGTTGTTGTTGTTTTCCGCTGATTATGATAATGATCATTAAATAACAAGAAAACCCTAAAATCGCTGCTGATTCACGACTGTTGCCGACATAACCAACCCTCGCGGCCCGCTTAAGAGTTCAGGTCAAGTTCACGCGGGCCGCACGCCTTTCAAACTCCGGAAACCTTAATTTAAGTTAATGCGGCCCGCTTGATAGTAATGTTAAGTTAATGCGGGCCGCCTGAAACCTTCAGAACTGCATTTCTCGCTCCTTTTCGCTCACGAGCTTCCGATTCTTGACCCGACACTTTCCCTTGTCACATTTTACTCGTTTATTGCACGATTCAGCTCCAAGTACTTGAAAACACAAATAAATCAAAAGCAAATACAATCTAAACTAAAACGACACTAAAACTAACTAAAACCGAACAAACCTAGACGCGAATAAAGATGTATTTTACAATACATCAAATATCCCCACACTTACTCTTTTTTCGTCCTCGAAAAAGAATTATGCAAACAAAATCATAGTCGGAATAATTGAGCGGGCCAAAGAATAAGTTATTTTATTAAAATCGAAACTCGTGTTAGCCGCGATTGCAAGTATATCGATCCACTTAAACCCAACCCGGTTCCAAGCCCTTATCATGCAATTTAATTCAAGTTCGGTCAATCTACCTAGGGTCTCACACTAAGAATCGCAAGTCCACCTAATCCCCCCTCAAGCTTATAGGACAAAAGGAACAACCACTGGGTTATTTCCTAACCGTTTTATATCAAGATAAAGAGAGTTTAAAATCAAATCTATTTTTCCATTTTTTTTTCTTTTTCTTTGCTTGCTTTTTTTTTTTCATTCGTGAGACTAGACGATGCTTTCCCTAACCAAGCGGTAATCCGACTGTAGAGTCGCTATCCCCAATCACAGACTACATAGGTTTCGGTACTTTTATTCGGCAAGTCGATTTCACACATCCCAGAGGCATTCCGGCTGTAGAGTCGCTATCCCCAACCACAGATTACATAGGCCTGTGCTACTTTCATTTAGTTTCTAGCTCACTTTTTATTCTATTTTTTTTTCTTTTTCAACGAGATAATGACTAAAAACTCTAACGATCTTAGCTTATAACGGCATCCCTTATACTATTTTTGGCGGTTTCAATTTCCTCACTCTCCCTAGATGAGAACCCACTAGTAGACCGACAATTAGGTATATTAAGATCAAAGAAACCCAGAACCAAACCGAGCCTACCCGCGCATCCCAAACTAAACACAAGCTCAATTATATTATCTCATATTATTATTATTTGAACCCGAACAAAAACCCGACTTTTCTATCATTTTCCGTTTTTATTTTGCAAACTTCTTGTTTCAAAAGACATTTTCTAATTTTTTTAATTTTTTTGGATTTTTCAATTTTTCAATTTTTTTGTATTTTTCGATTTTTTTATGACTCAAAAGACACTAACTAAACGATAGTTCCCATCCCCACACTTAAACTTTACATTGCCCTCAATGTAGGATGGAAACCGACTCAAAAAAACAAAAAATAAATAAGAAATAAAAAGACAAGGGGAAATCGGAAAGGACTTAGCTGGTAATATGACGCATAAGCTCCAAAACTCTCGTCCAATCCAGCTCGATCGTATAGCATTTCGTTCGCGATCGGCTTTGACACTGACTGACATGCTTGATAAATGCCTGGAATTTGAATAAACAGCTCCAAAATCACCCGAATGGAGATTGAGTACGGGTGGTACATATTCGAACCCGCATCAACAAAAACAAGCAAAATACCAAAGCAATACCGACTCGAAACACAAAAAGACTCAAAAACTACTAACTTAGACGCATGGTACAAAATAAAAAAAACATAATACAAGCACAACCCCGTATACGACAACCCGAATCAGCAACCCTAGTGATGATATGGAACTAGGGTTGTAAACGAACTGAACGAACACGAACAAGACATTGTTCGTGTTCGTTCGTTAAGGAAATAAATGTGTTCACGAACGGTTCATGAACACTTACCGAACGAGATTTTATGTTCGTGTTCGTTCATTAAGGAAATGAGCTTGTTTACGAACGGTTCACGAACACAAACGAACAAAAATATATTTGGCGAACTCGATGAAGGATAAAGATAGATGGCCCAGAGAGTAGCACTCAAACTTGAATCCCTTATTGTAGAACGGATGTCGATCGTATTCGTGGATGTAAATAATGAGAAATGAAAGGGAAATGATGCATAAACAAGATGAAAGTGGATTTCCTAGTTTAATTGTTAGGGAAATAAAATAAATAAAAATCTAATAATATAAAAAGTACAAATAAAATATAAGAAAGTACAAAGAACTTCAATTAAAACACAAATATACGAACATAAACGAACGCAAATCAACGAATGTTCACGAACACCTTACCGAACGTTCACGAACACAATCGAACGAACGAGACCTTTGTTCATGTTCGTTCATTTAACTAATCGAACGAAATTTCTTGTTCATGTTCGTTCGTTTATTAAACGAACGAACATAAACGAACTTCCATCCGAACGGTTCACGAACTGTTTGCTGAACGTTCGGTTCGTTTACAGCCCTATATGGAACAATGATGGTGATGAAAATGATGGTTTAATGGTTAATGGATGGTAAATGGTAATTTTTTAAAACAAATTTGGGCTTAAAACTGCTGTTACCGAAAAACATGACCCACGCGGCCCGCCTGAGAAGTAAGGGTAAGTCAATGCGGGCCGCGAGTGTCCAACAAGTCGATAGTTTCTTTAAGCTCATGCGGCCCGCGTAAGTGTATATATTATGTTAATGCGGGCCGCCTGGATAACAAACAACAGCAACATAATTGACAGCAACAGCAGATTGCTGTTTACAACTTTTTATTAATTCCCACATTGCCCCCAGCCCCGTTTTTCGTCGTTTTGAACAGTAAACTTACCTGGGCAGTACTCGGTTGCTGTGTTCGACCTTCGTGAAGGAGCATGTACCTGCAAAACACTTTTACGACACACAAACATGAAACGACGCAAACTACACTAACAACCTAACTAACGACACGAAACCAAGTACGACTCAATATACAAACTCTACAAGTAATCACAACTGTTCACTAAATTACGGAGGATCGTATATGCGGAGCTCACCTCCACACCAACTCGTACGGGCCGTAGCACTACAATTCGCAAAATCGCCCGAATCTCTCCTAACTTTCTCATACTCTCGCCACTCTTCATCAAACGGGGTGAACCTAAATGTATCATCTTTATACCTATCCCCACACTGAGCCTTGCTCAGTTTCTCTATCTTAGCTTCTAAACTCGTCACTCTCTCTTCCAACTCCTCAATCCTTCTATCCGGCGGGTCCCCACACTTGGGTTTTAACATCTCCTCTAGAGTCGGCTCACTCAACACCTCTTTCACCTCTTTCTCATTCTTCTCACTCTCCTCTAGTGATGTTACCGCCTCGACTCTCGCACTCGCCCCTCCCGCATCATTCACCTCAAACACTACCGACTCGTCACCCGCTCTAAGTGTAATCGTGCCTAAGAAGACATCTATCAACGCTTTAGCCGTGTTCAAGAACGGGCGCCCTAAAATCAACGGAACTCTATCATCGGCCTCCATATCTAACACTACAAAATCAGCCGGAAACACAAACCTATCAACTTTCACTAACAGATTCTCAACTATACATCTAGGGTACTTAACTGACTTATCGGCTAATGAGAGGGTCATACGAGTTGGCTTCAAATCACCAAGGCCTAGTTTTTCATAAAATGAATATGGCATCAAATTAATACTAGCACCTAGGTCCGCTAATGCGTGGTTTTTAACATCACCACCAAACAAGCAAGGAATCATGAAAATGCCAGGATCGGTAAGTTTCTCAGGAAGTTTATTTAGGATCACTGCTGAACACTCTCCACTCACTGACTTACTTGAACACTCTCCTACCCCATCCTTACGCTTGAGAAAATCCTTAAGGAATTTGACGTATTTGGGCATGGATCTCAAGGCCTCTATAAACGGAAGATTCACCTTCAGCTGGGTGAACATGTCAAGGAATTTGTCATACTCCCTAGCATATATCTGCTGCCTAGCTCGAGCGGGAAACGGAAGACGAGAAATATCAATCACTCGCGGTGGTGGCCGAACCTTCTTCGGCTGCTTCTCCTCTTTCTTCTCTACAGGCGACTTCTCGGCGTGTGCGGTACTTGCTGGGTCTAGCCTATGTTGCACCTTGCCTGGAGCCTCCAACTCAATCACCTCATCTACATAATCATCTTCTTCTTCCTCAACTCTCTCTCTCATGACCTCTCCTAGACTCAACCCACTACGAGTAGTAATTGCTTTCACAGAATGGTGGACTGGGTGGGTGGTACCTGAATACTGACCAGAAGGGGATTCTTTCAACTGCCTAGCTATATCCCCTACTGTTCTCTTAAGATCTAGAAGAGTGGACTCTTGATTTTTAAGCTGAAGATCGTGACTCTTATTAATTTGATTCTGAGTCTGAATAAATTCATCTAAGGATTTCTGCGTCACCTGATGTTGTGTCATCATCGCCTGACTGTGTGTCATCATCTGAGCTAACATCTCCTCCATCCTACTCATACTACCCTCTGGAGCCTTGCCACTACCTTGACTCTCTTGATTCGACCCTCCACTCGCAAACTGACCTCCTGAACCACTATACTGACCACTCTGACCCGAACCACTACTCGTGTAAAGACCCGGCCCCCTATTTTGATACTGACCAGATGAGAAACCAGGGGGATTGCCAGAAGGGCGAAAACTACTACCACTACCCTGCCAGTTGGAATTGTAATTGGAATTGAAAGGATTCGTGGGACCCCTAGACTGACCGGCTATGTACTCTACCTACTCTAACGTAAGTGTGGGACACTCAAGCGTGTCGTGACCTCCCCTACAAAGTTCACACCTATCAACTTTCTTCTTTAACTCATCAATCTCTCGCTTCAAAATCTCGACTTCAGCAACTACCGACGAATCCGAGCTAACTTGGTTTACCCCTCGACCGGCCGAGGAGGTACGAACAGGAATGGAAGTCCTGCTGGTAGAGCTGTAGTCCATATCAGAATGTGCAAAACTCTCAAACAAATCATTGCACTCAACCACCGTCTTCTTTCCCATAAGCTGTCCTCCTGCTGAAGTATCGAATCGCGCTCTAATCTCAGGAGTAAGTCCGTTATAGAACTTTTCAACTAATGCCCAGTCGGACAAACCATGCTGTGAGCAACGAGAGAGAAACGTCTGGAAACGCTCCCAAGCTAAATGATATGGCTCATCAGGCTCCATACGGAAGGAGTGGATCTGATCACGAAGGCGAGATGCCTTGGCTGGCGGAAAATACTTGGCTAAGAATGCATCGCGAAGACCAGCCCAAGTAGTGAAAGTGCCTGCTGGCTGAGAATCGAACCAGACGGCTGCGCGTCCAGCGAGTGAAAACGGGAAGACCTGTAAGTACCTAGCATCTAGATTGACACCCTCTATGGAGTAGGTGCCACAGAGACGAGTGATGCGATTTATGTGGGCGGGAGCATCCTCGTCATCACGACCATGGAACTGGAAAGAATTGGTGATGGCTGTCATGATGTAAGAAGGAATCTGCCAAGACCTATCATTCGCTATGTCGGGAAGGGTGATGGGTGAAGTGGCACCGGTGAAACCGGTGGTAGCCTGCTGGTAAACGGTACGGTTCGCCATGACGGGTGGAGGACTAGGCGAACGAGAACGGGAGGGTGGTGGGGAAACGTGAGGTGAAACGTGTGGTGATGGCTTTGGTGTAAAATCGAAGGCGGGGGTGGAATGTGGAACTGAAGAAGACGAAGAAGACGACTCATAAGACTTGACTGTAAACAAAGGTGGCGGCGGTCCCTGCGAGCGCGTATGGGGCATCCACCAACTACGAACAACGAAAAGACTCTAACAACGACTCACTAACCTAGAAAAGACACTAAAGCAAATATTTTTTTTGATTTTTAAAATTTTTAGACTCCTACGACTCAACGAACACAAATAGCACGTAATATGTCAAACAAGTCCAAACAAAGCAATCAACGCAATTACCTAAGAGTCCCCGGCAACGGCGCCAAAAACTTGATGTGCTCGAAACGGGTTAACTAAATTAACTAAATTTACCCTAATTCTAGACTCTCTAAGCTTTAAATTTATAAACTAAGACTCTCTAAACCCTAAACCACACAATCGGCAAGTGTACCGATCAATGTAGTAAAGCTAAAGTAAGTCCGAGTATCGAACCCACGAGACTCTACTGATTACGCTACTGACTCTATCTAGACTAAAACTGACACGACTTAACCATTTGTTTATTGAGGGGGGGGGGGGGGTTTCTAAAAATCCTAAGAATGCAAATAATAAATACTAGCTAGACTAGACGAACTAGACACGAACTCTCACGAAGACTGAACTCAAGGATGATGAAAGAACTACCTAGACAGGAATCCTGATTGCTTTTAGTTATGATTATAATTGGAAGTTGTCGGCTATGGAACCGGGATCTTGAAATTCTCACCTATCGGGAAATCTAAGGACCTTTTCAAGAGCACGCTAAGATCCCCTAAAGGTTGTTAAACTACCGGTTTTAGACTCTCTTACAAGACATCTAATGGTGTTTATAAAAGTATCCTACAAGGCTCACTCCCTTACGAGACCTAAACCTAGGATAGGTTTGTTTTCTCAGCTAGACTTGCTAGACAGTAGCAAATAGGTTAACTTTCTAAGAAGGACCCACCTTGCGGTTTAATCACTTAGACCTAGCAATAATCTCGCACCTTACAACTATTGATGATTAGTAGAACACTTGATTTTATTAAATTACCAAATATTACTTCTAAGGTTACTTACATGATTTTCACCCTAAAGGATCAAAGGTTTATTATGTGATATAGACACTCACCAAAACCTAAAACCCTAGCCCGACTCTATTCCGTGATAAAGACCGTCACCAAGATTCAAGCGGAGCAATAATCAATAATAAAATAACATCAAGCACGCAAACACATCTAACTGATAGAACAAACCGTTTACAATTTATAAACTATCCATAGCTTCCATAAATCCAAAAATAATCAAACTTAAACAATCAGTCATCCATGTCTAGGTAGTAACAGAAATTTAGCCAATAATCATGTCTAAAAACATAGAAATCAATATCAAAATAGAATTCATCATCGAATAATAAAAAAACAAACGAAAAACGAATGAACAAGATTGTAAAACCCGTTTTCTTCGATCCCGAGTGCTCCTGAATGATCCCCGATGATTCCACGCGTCCCGAGCACTTCAACAGCCCTTAATCAGCCTCTAATGGTCGCCCAAGATGTCTAAAATTCGTAAAGTTGTTGTTGTTTTCCGCTGATTATGATAATGATCATTAAATAACAAGAAAACCCTAAAATCGCTGCTGATTCACGACTGTTGCCGACATAACCAACCCTCGCGGCCCGCTTAAGAGTTCAGGTCAAGTTCACACGGGCCGCGCGCCTTTCAAACTCCGGAAACCTTAATTTAAGTTAATGCGGCCCGCTTGATAGTAATGTTAAGTTAATGCGGGCCGCCTGAAACCTTCAGAACTGCATTTCTCGCTCCTTTTCGCTCACGAGCTTCTGATTCTTGACCCGACACTTTCCCTTGTCACATTTTACTCGTTTATTGCACGATTCAACTCCAAGTACCTGAAAACACAAATAAATCAAAAGCAAATACAATCTAAACTAAAACGACACTAAAACTAACTAAAACCGAACAAACCTAGACGCGAATAAAGATGTATTTTACAATACATCACTATTTATAGGTGAAATTAGGGCTTCACGCGGCCCGCGTAAACCCAGGGTTAACACTTACGCGGCCCGCAAGGCCGCCTAGTCTACGTATAGGCTGCATGGGTCACGAGTAGGCTTGCCATCTGGTCACCACGTGGATTCGGAATACTTATCCGGTCAAACATGTATTGACGCGGCCCGCGTAAGACATGTCTTGTCTTTTACGCGGCCCGCCTGAGACTCAGAATTTTGTTTTTCTTATTTTTAATATGGTTTAGGGTTTCAAGGGTCCGAGTTTATATTTACGGGTATTTTTAGTATAATTTTGAGAGTCCTTACATTCTCCCCACCTTATTAAAATCTCGTCCTCGAGATTCATTGGAATAGGTGAGGATACTTTTGTCACACCCCCAAAATCCACCTGCGGAATACCACCGCTTGGAGGCGTGACTGACCAGGATCCAGCCACCAATCATGATGAACACGCGAGTTAATAATTATAAAGGTTTAACCAATACCATTGGTGTCCAAACAAAATGTAGTTTAAGTTGCAAAGCGGAAGCATAACGTTCAAAACCAAAACATAAGTTTAAACATTTCAAAGTTTAACATGGCACACCGCTGTCCATGTCCCACAACGACTCTCCTCCATGCAAGCTCCAGCTAAGTACCTATTGACCTGCAAAGCATGTAGTAACGAGTCAACAACAAGTTGAGTGAGTTCACAGTTGGGTGTTCGTTTTAAGTTGTTCCAAAAACAGTTTCCTTTAGCTGGCATCCTGCCGTGGGGGTTACCCCATAGTTGAAAACGTGATTTGTTTACCCATTTACTCTGGCAATACCGCCGTGGGGGCTACCCCATGTTAGTTATCTGGCATTTCGGCCGTGGGGGCTACCCCATGTATACACTAGACTCGTTACCATATCGACTGCTGACTGTAGTCATGTTTATGTGCCCTGAACTGTCAATGTCTATCATCATTGACGTGCCCAGATCCATTAGTTCACGCCCGTCCTCTACGGCACGGTGTGAGGCTTGTCAGACCTAAATAGCGCTATCTCACTAATGACCCGCTCGCCATTGGCCCGGCGATTAAGTCGATATAAAAAGGAGGGACTTCGTGATAGAGTTTTGGTCTAGTACGAGTTATCTGTCCATGAGGACGAGGAATTTTTTATTCCTGAACCGATGCTGTCCTACCCAAGAAAGGACGAGGAACCCGTGTTCCTTAACCCCATTCCCAACCCCTGGGAATCCCATGCTTTGTAGAGAGTGTGAACTCACCTTGGTTTGCTCGGCAGATTCACAGAAAAGTCAAGTCTAGATGCTAGTGGCAACCACGTCCTAACATGGTTATCATACATGTCAGGTTCAAACCAAGAAATGCATGTATGTTTTCTACACGTACTAGCACGTTGCATACAAGTATTATTCATGGCAGTCCAATCAACGGTGCACAACATACACAATTAACAATACACGTAAAGTCCATATATTCGGCCCAATTACATAGGCCTGTAACCGTGCAAGCCCAATCAGATTATACAATCAGGTGGTCTCGAGTTGAGACTAGCGATCTCGAGTCGAGACAGTGTTGTCTCGGTTTAGTCTTCATCACTCGAGACCTGGTATTCTCGAGTCAGGTCTCGAGTCGCAACAAGGTCCGCAACCTGGTTTTGAGTCATGTTGTTTATGCGCTGGTAATGTGTGGTCTCGAGTCGAGAGTAGGGGTTCTCGACTCGCAACCTGTGTCGCACCCGTGATCTCGAGCTGTCACATACATGGTCTCGAGTCGAGACAGAGGGTCTCGACTGGCACACCTGCTAATTGCCAGCACATGTACTAACCAATGGGATTCCGATTTCATGCAACAGTGTGTACTATCCATACAAACATGTTTTCTTGTCTAGTTTCCAAACAAATTGGATTAAACATGGCATCTTTTAAATGTTCATAAGGTATTCAAATATTCATACTCACATTCAAACTTGTTCATCACATTAGGGTTTTTAGTATCAATCTCTATGAACTCTAACATAATCATAACATGAACAACAATCAAAACACTTAAACATACCCATCTAAGGGTTTCAAATCATCACATAACACCTCATAATCGACTCTACAACTAATCCGATTTCCACATACATGCAGCCGATTAACAAGCATTCGATTCTTAGCACAAGAGTATACAATCCGATTAACATGAACATTATCTAATACACATATGCAAGCCGATTTCATGAACATCAACAATTAATGGTTTAAATCACATTCAATCACAAGATATCATTAACTCATCATGCAATCAATCCGTAATCAAGACATGATAGCCGATTAACATCATCATACACATTCGGTTCACAAGAACATCATCATTCGTACAAGCTATTCTAGTTAAATCATGCCATCCATAATATCATCTAACAACAAGCATCATAAAACACTAACCGGTTGATGAGGAGTGTGTGAAGGAGAGTAGGTTTGTTGTCCGATAGTCTCCGGGTGAAGAACACAAGCAAATCCGAGAGCTTGGCTTGCTACCCTTGATCCGACACAAGAGAAGAGGGTGGTGTTGCTAGGGTTTTAGTGAGAGAGAATGTAGGAGTGTGTGTGTAGGAGAGTGTGTGTGGGTTGCCCAAAAATGGCAAGGTTGGCTATCCACCAAGGTTATATACTCGCTCCAAGTTAGTGCACCCTAATGGGCTTTCGGGTGGACTAAAGGGGGGGTGCATGGCCCAACCGGCCCACTGTTACACTGTTCACTCGAGACCGCATGGTCTCGAGTCGGGTCCTTGTGTCTCGAGTCACATAAATACACGTATACATATAAGCACCGTACGTAACCACATAATATTCACTTATATCATTAATTAAACAAACATGTCAACTAGTTACATATCGTTCAAATGTGTTGCATCGAGATACAAGAAAAGGTTCTAAATTACGAGTTGTCACATTATCCCCAAGTTGAAAGAAATTTCGTCCCGAAATTTGGTAAGTACTCACTGAGGAAGCTAGTTAAGTTGTATGGTTTTCACTGGTTTTCCTGGGGTGTCACATCCTCCCCCCGTTGATCTGGAATTTCATCCCGAAATTCCGTAGCTTCAGCCTCAGTAGTGGTTGTACCATTTGCAAATAGTTGGGGATACTTTTGTTTCATCTGATCTTCGCGTTCCCAGGTGAACTCTGGGCCACGACGTGAGTTCCAACGAACTCGAACGAGAGGTATTCTAGTGTTCTTGAGGACCTTAACATCCCGGTCCGTGATTTCAACTGGTTCCTCGACGAATCGTAACTGCTCGTCGATGGTGAGCTCCTTCAAAGGAACTACGAGGGTCTCATCTGACAGACACTTCTTCAGATTCGACACATGGAAAACGTTGTGAACTGCGCTGAGTTCCGCTGGTAAGTTCAGTCTGTAGGCCACCTTGCCTATTTTCTCGATGATTTCAAAAGGTCCAACGTATCGTGGGTTAAGTTTGCCTCGTTTACCAAAACGAACCACACCCTTCCAGGGTGAAACTTTGAGTAGCACACGTTCCCCAACCTGGAGCTCAAGTGGTTTCCTGTCCTTATCGGCATAGCTTTTCTGACGGTCACGAGCTGCCGCCATGCGTTGTCGTATTTGCGCAATTCGTTCGGTTGTGTCTACCACAAGTTCTGGACCAGTGATCTGACTATCCCCCACCTCTGCCCAACAAAGAGGTGACCGGCATTTACGCCCGTACAATGCCTCAAACGGTGCAGCTTTAATGCTAGTGTGGTAGCTGTTATTGTACGAGAATTCCACAAGTGGCAGATGCTTTTCCCAGCTGTTGCCAAAGTCGATTACACATGCACGAAGCATGTCTTCTAAAGTTTGAATAGTGCGTTCAGACTGCCCGTCTGTCTGAGGGTGATACGCTGTGCTCATGTCTAAACGTGAGCCAAAGGATTTGTGCATTGCTTGCTACAGCTCTGATGTGAAACGTGCATCTCGATCCGAGATAATAGAGGTGGGCACCCCGTGCCTCGAGACAACTTCCTTAAGGTATACGTCTGCTAGAGTGGAGAACTTATCCGTTTCCTTGATAGCTAAGAAGTGTGCAGACTTTGTGAGTCGATCCACGATCACCCAAATAGTATCATTTCCGCGCTGAGATCTAGGCAGGCCGGTAACGAAATCCATGGAAATTTGCTCCCATTTCCATTGTGGTATCTCTGGTTGTTGGAGTAGGCCTGAGGGTTTCTGGTATTCCGTCTTGACTCTCGCACAAGTCAAACACTTGCTGACCTAAGTTGCTATGTGGGCCTTCATGCTAGGCCACCAATACGTAGTTTTGATATCGTGGTACATCTTATCCGAACCAGGGTGTACCGAGTAGCGAGACTTGTGTGCCTCATCCATCACGAGCTCTCGTAAGTTTCCAAAAAGTGGGACCCAAATGCGTCCCGTTACGTAGTAAGCACCGTCTTCCTTCTGTTCTAAGCGTTGCCTTGAGTCGCGTAGGGCTTCAGCCCTGACGTTCTCTGGTTTCAATGCTTCTACCTGAGCGTCTCATATTTGGGAAGGAAGACTAGAATGTATAGTGAGTTGTAATGCCCGCACGCGCTTAGGCGCAGTGTCCTTTCGACTAAGGGCATCAGCCACAACATTGGCTTTGCCAGGATGGTACTTGATTGCACATTCGTAATCGTTTAATAACTCGACTCATCGTCGTTGACGCATGTTTAGCTCCTTCTGTTTGAAGATGTGCTCGAGACTCCTGTGATCGGTGTAAATGGTGCACTTGGTACCGTACAGGTAATGTCTCCATATCTTAAGTGCAAAAACAACAGCTCCCAGCTCTAAATCGTGTGTAGTGTAGTTCTTCTCATGAACCTTGAGTTGTCGTGAGGCGTAGGCTATAACCTTTTCCCGTTGCATCAGTACACAACCAAGACCCTGAATTGGTGCGTCGCAGTAGACCACGAAGTCGTCTGTGCCCTCTGGCAGTGAAAGGATAGGTGCGCTGCAAAGTCTATCCTTTAAATGCTGAAATGCTAACTCCTGTGCATTTCCCCATCGATAAACAACGCCCTTCTGCGTTAGTGAGGTGAGAGGCTGTGAAATCTTGGAGAAATCCTTGATGAACCTCCTGTAGTAACCTGCCAAACCCAAGAATTGGCGAATTTCCGTTGGTGTACGAGGTGCAGGCCAGTTCTTAATCGAGTCTACCTTGGATGGATCAACGTGAATCCCATCCTTGTTTACTACGTGGCCTAGGAAATGAACTTCACGAAGCCAGAAGTCGCATTTCGAGAATTTTGCGTAAAGCTGTTCCGTTCGAAGGAGTTCCAAAATGAGTCGTAGATGTTGCTCGTGCTTCTCCTGACTCTTAGAATAGATCAGGATGTCGTCGATGAAGACTATAACGAACTTGTCCAGGTAAGGTTTGCACACTCGATTCATCAAGTCCATGAAAATCGCAGGTGCGTTTGTCAGCCCAAAAGGCATGACCAAAAACTCATAGTGTCCATAACGAGTTCTAAAGGCTGTTTTGGAGACATCATCCTCTCGAACTCTCAGCTGGTGATATCCCGATCTCAAATCAATCTTTGAATAGTAGCTCGACCCTTGCAGCTGGTCGAACAAGTCGTCAATACGTGGTAGAGGATAACGATTCTTCACCGTCACCTTGTTGAGTTCACGGTAGTCGATGCACATTCTGAAGGTACCGTCTTTCTTCTTCACAAATAGCAATGGAGCTCCCCAGGGCGATGAGCTAGGACGAATAAAACCCTTATCCAAGAGTTCTTGTAGTTGCGTAGAGAGTTCTTCCAACTCTGATGGAGCTAAACGATAAGGTGCACGAGCTATAGGCGCAGCTCCAGGAGCTAGTTCAATCTGAAACTCGACCTGGCGATGAGGCGGAAGGCCGGGTAATTCCTCAGGAAATACCTCAGGATAGTCGCGTACAATTGGAAAATCTTCTATCTTCTTCTCTTTCTCCGAGGTGTCAGTAACGAGAGCCAAAATGGCAGTGTGGCCCTTTCGCAAGCACTTCTGGGCCTTAAGGAGAGAGATGATGTTCTCAACAGCACTCCTCTTGTCGCCACGAATCACGAGAGGTTCATTACCGGAACCAGGAATACGAACAATCCTCTCGTTGCAAAGGATCTCTGCTCGGTGTTGGGATAACCAATCCATCCCAATGACAACGTCGAAACTACCCAAGACGATAGGAATGAGGTCGGTAGAGAAGGTCTGGTTAGCAAGAACAAGTTTACAACCCTAGACTACGTGAGTGGCCTCTAAACTCTTACCATTTGCTAGCTCTACAGTGTGCTTGTTGTTCAAAGGTGTCGGAATACGTTTAAGCATTTGACTAACTTCTAGTGACATGTAGCTAGTATCGGCACCCGAATCAAATAAAACTGTAACATAAAAGTCGTCGAGAAGGAACTTACCCGCCACAACATTGGGGTCATTCCTTGCTTCGCCTTGACCGATCACGAACGCCCGCCCCCTGGCACCATTGTTGTTGTTGTTCCCATTGTTACCATTCCCCTGATTGTTGTTATTGTTGTTGTTGTTGTTGTTCTGGTTCCTGTTCAGTTGGGGGCAATCCCTCTTGAAATGGCCTTCAGCTCCACACTGAAAGCACCCTTTGTTGTCACCTTGCTGCTGCTGCTGGCGTTGGTTCTGTTGAGCTTGCTGACGATTCTGAGTGGCGGGGTATAAGCTCCTGCAATCCTTTGCAGCGTGACCTGGCTTGTTGCACCGATGACAGTTACCCCTGGTGCATGGCCCGCTGTGGTGTAGGCTGCAGCGATTGCACTTGGGGTTATTCCCTTTGTACCCACCATGACTTTGACCACCAGATGATTGTTGACTAGGGCTCTTGTAGTCTTCAGTCTTTCTCTGCTGAGACTGAGACTGAACAGAAGTCGAACCCTTACTTGAAGTTCCATCCCATTTCCGTTTGTTGTCACTAAGAGCACCTGAAGTAGTTGCAGCACCTATGCGCTTTGGTAACCTGTTCTGCTCCACCGCCTGATCCGTGAGACGGTGAGCCAATTGAACAACTTGCTGGATGGTGGCGAGGTTAGCTGAAGTCACATGACTTTGGATTTCTGGTACTAAGCCCTTGAGAAAGAGTTCAATTCGCTTAATTGGAGGGTCCACCATAGTAGGACACAATAATGCAAGCTCATTCGATCTCTTAGTATACGCCTCAATTTCTGACCCCGTCATCTTGAGGTTGAAGAACTCGACTTCCAGCTTATGAATGTCATCCCGACTGCAGTATTCCTCCTTGATCATCTCTTTAAAATTTTCCCATGGGGTGGCGTTGGCAGGAACCAACCCCAGCATTTGGACCTGAGCGTTCCACCATGTGAGGGCTAAACCCTCGAGAGTACCGGTAGCATACTTCACCCTGCGCGCCTTAGGGCATTCACACATTTCGAAAACTGACTCGAGCTTCTCAAACCAATGGAGGAGACCTACGGCTCCTTCAGTGCTGCTAAAAGTAGTTGGTCGGCAGTCCATAAAAGTTTTAAAGGTGCACACAGGTGGCTGAGCATGTTGACCTATTGTGGGCGAAAGAAAAGACAGAGTTTAACACAAAGGTTGGTTCACGAGAGTAGGATCTAAAGAATCCTGGAATGAGTTTGGACTGAAGGATATACCTCCTGCGTGTGCAGCTGCCAGCGCTGCAGCAACTCGTTCATTAATCAGAGCCGTCAACTGGGCTTGTGTCATGTTAACGCGTCCAGACATGATCTTCATATCAAGAGGGACATGAGTGAGAGGGGTTCGCGAAAATGCGATGACAGAAGAGAGTAGGCACACACGTGTTCAAGCAACAGTAGTTATACTAACCAAGCATACTATGAGCAATGTACTATGTAACTAACAAGTAGGCAATATATACATAGATCATATCACCTAGAATGTCGAGCCTTGCATGTGGAGTGAATCGTCGTGTGGATCGTAGAGCACTGTACAGGTTATAGTCTGATTTTAACAAAACTTTTCCCTTTATTAAAACCAAGTTCACTATAACCAATGGCTCTGATACCAATATGTCACACCCCCAAAATCCACCTGCGGAATACCACCGCTTGGAGGCGTGACTGACCAGGATCCAGCCACCAATCATGATGAACACGCGAGTTAATAATTATAAAGGTTTAACCAATACCATTGGTGTCCAAACAAAATGTAGTTTAAGTTGCAAAGCGGAAGCATAACGTTCAAAACCAAAACATAAGTTTAAACGTTTCAAAGTTTAGCATGGCACACCGCTGTCCATGTCCCACAACGACTCTCCTCCATGCAAGCTCCAGCTAAGTACCTATTGACCTGCAAAGCATGTAGTAACGAGTCAACAACAAGTTGAGTGAGTTCACAATTGGGTGTTCGTTTTAAGTTGTTCCAAAAACAGTTTCCTTTAGCTGGCATCCTGCCGTGGGGGTTACCCCATAGTTGAAAACGTGATTTGTTTACCCATTTACTCTGGCAATACCGCCGTGGGGGCTACCCCATGTTAGTTATCTGGCATTTCGGCCGTGGGGGCTACCCCATGTATACACTAGACTCGTTACCATATCGACTGCTGACTGTAGTCATGTTTATGTGCCCTGAACTGTCAATGTCTATCATCATTGACGTGCCCAGATCCATTAGTTCACGCCCGTCCTCTACGGCACGGTGTGAGGCTTGTCAGACCTAAATAGCGCTATCTCACTAATGACCCGCTCGCCATTGGCCCGGCGATTAAGTCGATATAAAAAGGAGGGACTTCGTGATAGAGTTTTGGTCTAGTACGAGTTATCTGTCCATGAGGACGAGGAATTTTTTATTCCTGAACCGATGCTGTCCTACCCAAGAAAGGACGAGGAACCCGTGTTCCTTAACCCCATTCCCAACCCCTGGAATCCCATGCTTTGTAGAGAGTGTGAACTCACCTTGGTTTGCTCGGCAGATTCACAGAAAAGTCAAGTCTAGATGCTAGTGGCAACCACGTCCTAACATGGTTATCATACATGTCAGGTTCAAACCAAGAAATGCATGTATGTTTTTCTACACGTACTAGCACGTTGCATACAAGTATTATTCATGGCAGTCCAATCAACGGTGCACAACATACACAATTAACAATACACGTAAAGTCCATATATTCGGCCCAATTACATAGGCCTGTAACCGTGCAAGCCCAATCAGATTATACAATCAGGTGGTCTCGAGTTGAGACTAGCGATCTCGAGTCGAGACAGTGTTGTCTCGGTTTAGTCTTCATCACTCGAGACCTGGTATTCTCGAGTCAGGTCTCGAGTCGCAACAAGGTCCGCAACCTGGTTTTGAGTCATGTTGTTTATGCGCTGGTAATGTGTGGTCTCGAGTCGAGAGTAGGGGTTCTCGACTCGCAACCTGTGTCGCACCCGTGATCTCGAGCTGTCACATACATGGTCTCGAGTCGAGACAGAGGGTCTCGACTGGCACACCTGCTAATTGCCAGCACATGTACTAACCAATGGGATTCCGATTTCATGCAACAGTGTGTACTATCCATACAAACATGTTTTCTTGTCTAGTTTCCAAACAAATTGGATTAAACATGGCATCTTTTAAATGTTCATAAGGTATTCAAATATTCATACTCACATTCAAACTTGTTCATCACATTAGGGTTTTTAGTATCAATCTCTATGAACTCTAACATAATCATAACATGAACAACAATCAAAACACTTAAACATACCCATCTAAGGGTTTCAAATCATCACATAACACCTCATAATCGACTCTACAACTAATCCGATTTCCACATACATGCAGCCGATTAACAAGCATTCGATTCTTAGCACAAGAGTATACAATCCGATTAACATGAACATTATCTAATACACATATGCAAGCCGATTTCATGAACATCAACAATTAATGGTTTAAATCACATTCAATCACAAGATATCATTAACTCATCATGCAATCAATCCGTAATCAAGACATGATAGCCGATTAACATCATCATACACATTCGGTTCACAAGAACATCATCATTCGTACAAGCTATTCTAGTTAAATCATGCCATCCATAATATCATCTAACAACAAGCATCATAAAACACTAACCGGTTGATGAGGAGTGTGTGAAGGAGAGTAGGTTTGTTGTCCGATAGTCTCCGGGTGAAGAACACAAGCAAATCCGAGAGCTTGGCTTGCTACCCTTGATCCGACACAAGAGAAGAGGGTGGTGTTGCTAGGGTTTTAGTGAGAGAGAATGTAGGAGTGTGTGTGTAGGAGAGTGTGTGTGGGTTGCCCAAAAATGGCAAGGTTGGCTATCCACCAAGGTTATATACTCGCTCCAAGTTAGTGCACCCTAATGGGCTTTCGGGTGGACTAAAGGGGGGGTGCATGGCCCAACCGGCCCACTGTTACACTGTTCACTCGAGACCGCATGGTCTCGAGTCGGGTCCTTGTGTCTCGAGTCACATAAATACACGTATACATATAAGCACCGTACGTAACCACATAATATTCACTTATATCATTAATTAAACAAACATGTCAACTAGTTACATATCGTTCAAATGTGTTGCATCGAGATACAAGAAAAGGTTCTAAATTACGAGTTGTCACATTATCCCCAAGTTGAAAGAAATTTCGTCCCGAAATTTGGTAAGTACTCACTGAGGAAGCTAGTTAAGTTGTATGGTTTTCACTGGTTTTCCTGGGGTGTCACATCCTCCCCCCGTTGATCTGGAATTTCATCCCGAAATTCCGTAGCTTCAGCCTCAGTAGTGGTTGTACCATTTGCAAATAGTTGGGGATACTTTTGTTTCATCTGATCTTCGCGTTCCCAGGTGAACTCTGGGCCACGACGTGAGTTCCAACGAACTCGAACGAGAGGTATTCTAGTGTTCTTGAGGACCTTAACATCCCGGTCCGTGATTTCAACTGGTTCCTCGACGAATCGTAACTGCTCGTCGATGGTGAGCTCCTTCAAAGGAACTACGAGGGTCTCATCTGACAGACACTTCTTCAGATTCGACACATGGAAAACGTTGTGAACTGCGCTGAGTTCCGCTGGTAAGTTCAGTCTGTAGGCCACCTTGCCTATTTTCTCGATGATTTCAAAAGGTCCAACGTATCGTGGGTTAAGTTTGCCTCGTTTACCAAAACGAACCACACCCTTCCAGGGTGAAACTTTGAGTAGCACACGCTCCCCAACCTGGAGCTCAAGTGGTTTCCTGTCCTTATCGGCATAGCTTTTCTGACGGTCACGAGCTGCCGCCATGCGTTGTCGTATTTGCGCAATTCGTTCGGTTGTGTCTACCACAAGTTCTGGACCAGTGATCTGACTATCCCCCACCTCTGCCCAACAAAGAGGTGACCGGCATTTACGCCCGTACAATGCCTCAAACGGTGCAGCTTTAATGCTAGTGTGGTAGCTGTTATTGTACGAGAATTCCACAAGTGGCAGATGCTTTTCCCAGCTGTTGCCAAAGTCGATTACACATGCACGAAGCATGTCCACCAAGGTTATATACTCGCTCCAAGTTAGTGCACCCTAATGGGCTTTCGGGTGGACTAAAGGGGGTGCATGGCTCAACCGGCCCACTGTTACACTGTTCACTCGAGACCGCATGGTCTCGAGTCGGGTCCTTGTGTCTCGAGTCACATAAATACACGTATACATATAAGCACCGTACGTAACCACATAATATTCACTTATATCATTAATTAAACAAACATGTCAACTAGTTACATATCGTTCAAATGTGTTGCATCGAGATACAAGAAAAGGTTCTAAATTACGAGTTGTCACAACTTTCGCTTCATCTCTGATTCCAGCTCCCAAGTATATTCGGGTCCTCTCTTTGAATCCCACTTGACTTTGACAAGTACTAACCGTTTGTGTTTAAGAAATTTCACCTTTCTGTCTTCTATTTGAAGAGGTTTCTCAACAAATTTCAACTTTTCGTTTACCTCTATATCTTGGAGAGGTACTACCAAAGATTCGTCAGATAGACATTTCTTGAGGTTGGATACATGAAATACGTCATGTACTCCAGCTAACTTCTCTGGTAGTTGTAAACGATAAGCAACTGGTCCTATACGTTGGATCACTGAAAATGGTCCTACGTATCTCGAACTTAGCTTTCCTTTCTTACCGAATCGAACTACTCCTTTCCAAGGAGAAACTTTCAATAGTACTTTGTCTCCTACTTGGAATTCCAACGGCTTCCTTCTATTGTCTGCATAACTCTTCTGGCGATCTCGAGCCGTCTTCAGTCTTTCCTTGATTTGGTTAATCTTGTCGGTCGTCTCTTATACTATTTTAGGACCTGACAATTGACCTTCTCCTATTTCTGCCCAACAAACTGGAGTTCTGCACTTTCGTCCGTATAATGCTTCAAATGGGGCAGCTTCAATACTTGAATGATAACTATTGTTATAGGAGAATTCGATCAAAGGTAAGTGATCGTCCCAATTTCCACCAAAATCTATCACACATGACCTAAGCATATCTTCCAGAGTTTGGATTGTCCGTTCACTTTGTCCGTCTGTTTGAGGATGATATGCAGTGCTTAGATTTAGTCGAGTTCCCATTGCTTCTTGAAAACTAGTCAAGAAATGGGAAGTGAAACGACTATCCCTATCTGATACAATGGAGAGTGGAACTCCATGTAAGGATACTACTTCATCTACATACAACTTTGCCAACCTTTCCATGCTAAAGGTTTCTTTCATAGGTAGAAAGTGAGCTGATTTGGTTAATCGATCCACAATTACCCAAATCGCATCATTACCTTTTCTGGTTTTGGGTAACTTAGTAACAAAATCCATTGTTATGAGTTCCCATTTCCATACAGACATTTCTAATTGCTGTAGTAGACCTGAAGGTTTCTGGTGTTCTGCTTTAACTTGTGAACAAGTAAGACATTTAGAAACATATCGAGCTATGTCCTTTTTCATTCCTATCCACCAGAAGTTATTTCTTAAATCTTGGTACATTTTATTGTTTCCAGGGTGCATGGTATACCTAGATTTATGGGCTTCTTCTAAAATCTTATTTCTTAATTCTCCCTGCATAGGTACCCAAATTCTGCTTTTGTGGAATCTCCAAATTCCATCAGCTCCTTGCTCTAATTCTTTTATTCGTCCTTTCATTCCTTCAGCATCATCCTCTATTGCTGTTTCTTGAAACTGCTTTAGTTGTTGCATTAAATCTAACTGTAGATTTAATCTAAGAGCACGAACTCGTCGTTGTTTCTCATGGTACTTACGACTTAAGGCATCTGCAACTACATTTGCTTTTCCTTCGTGATACTGAATATCACAGTCGTAGTCACTTAGGATTTCCACCCATCTCCTTTGCCTCATGTTTAACTCTTTTTGCCTAAATATATATATCTTAAACTTTTGTGATCCGTATAGACAGTAAATTTACTTCCGTACAGATAATGTCTCTGTTGGAAATTTTGTGAAAATAGCATTTTCACAAATATAGGAAAATGATTTTTTCCTATTTTGGACTAGAAATAAATAAAATAAAATGAGCGGGTTTTATGTATTTATTTGTGGGTCTGTGTTCTATGTTGGAAGAGCTTCGCAACGAACTAAACCACGTCCAAAACGGAGCTAAGATGAATGAGATATCGATGCTCAAAGTTTGGTGTTTGAAACTTGAATGCTGAAATAAGTGGGAAAGTGGCACCTTGTCCCACATCGGATGAGAGTTGAAACTTAAAGGGGTATTTAAGTGGGAACTCTCCATTCTTATTGTTTCATGGAAGCACTCACTAGTGTACTCGCGAAGGGTGCGGAGCACCCTAACTCGCACTCGCACACGCGCGCGCGCGTGGCGTGGGCGATGAGGCGCAATGTGGCGCTTTGATGGCGCACTTTGCACTTCGCACGCTCGCATCGCCGCGAGCCGCTTGAGAGCCGCCTTTGTATTTTGACCGCGTGCGCGTGGTGGAACACAAGGGTTGCAAGGACCAAGTGGTTGGTGATGTGGCATGCATGCGCATGACCCTGGTGGGTCCGCGCGCGATGGCGCATGACGTGGCAATCATGCGCGCGGAGTACACAAGGCGCGTGGTGCGCGTATGGTGCATGGTCCTGCTGTGTCGTGCGCGGCGCACCAGAGTGAGCCAATACGGCGCGACTGTGTGGCGCGCTCGTATAGGCTCACAGGTGACGTGGCGCACGCGCGCATGGACTTGAGCCAAGAGGACGCACCGCGCATGGTGACGTGGCGTATGCGCGCATGGCAGTGAGCCAAGAGGACGCACCGCGCATGGCATGCAGACCTGGGCGCGCGCGCACCAGGGTGACTTGCGCGCGCGCGCAGAAGCTTCCAGCTGCAGTTATGTCAGTGCAGTTACATTCAGCATTCGAAACTGACGAAGTCAATGCTTTTGACTGCGATTTTAATGACGAATTAAAGTGCATTAAAGACGTTTAATGCAGTTTAATTCTCCCATTAATTCGTGTTTTCAGTTTCTTCTAGACCTGGTGTATAAATAGGAGACTCCTTTCACCAGTTTGAGACACCGAAAAATGTACAGCTCACTATCCTTCTCTCTGAATTTTCTTCTCTAATCTTCAAGCTTCAGGTATACCTTCGGGTTGGAGTCAAGACCGGCAGTGCAACTGCTTGCGGCTGTTGTATCCTGGAAACAAACGTGTTCTCCTGGGAGACACGAAATTTGTTTTAAGGGACCCGTGTCTAACACGATCCTCAGCCAAGAACAGTTTCGTCTGTTCGAGTTTTCTGTTCCTGTATTTCTATTTTTCAGTTGTAATTTGTACTGTAATTTATTTCATTCTGATTTGTTTCTGTAATTCAAGTTAATAAAGGAATTTTTATTTATTTTACACGAACGGATTCCTACAATCTTAAAACAAATTTTAAAACACCGTTCGTGTAGAATCACAAACTTCTCTGCTGTGATTTCAATTTTTTTTCTCACAGCACGTTGTGTTTTAAAAGGTTTTTCTCTGTTTTGATTCAAAGTAGCGACTTTGTCAAAACAGAACTCTGTTTCTACTCCTTCTTTGTCTTTGGGTTCTAAGATCTTCTCTTGTAGTCTTCAAAGTTGGACTTAGAAGCTACGAGGCTGATTTTATTACTCATCGATTTTGTTAGTAAAATAATAAATCAGCACATTTATTATTCTAACAAGTTTTATTAACTTGGTTTTGTGGAATTTTTCAGAATGTCGACTGAAAATACCAACGTCAACGTTGTTGTCGGTACCCCTGCCAACACTGTGGGAGCGACCACAGTAGCGAATCATGCTGAACGACCCGAGAAGTTCTCGGGTCTCCACTTCAAGAGGTGGAAACAGAAGATGTTCTTTTACTTGACCACCATGAACCTTGCGAGGTTCTTGACGGAGACCGTTCCCCAACCTGCGGAAGGGGAGACCGATGCTCAGGCTCTGAGCGCGGTAGAGGCGTGGAAGCACTCGGACTTTATATGTCGAGGCTACGTTCTCAACGGTCTCTCGGATGCGCTGTATAATGTGTACTATAATATCAAGACTTCCAAAGAATTATGGGAGTCTTTAGAGAAAAAGTACAAAACGGAGGATGCGGGAACAAAGAAATTTGTTGTCGCCCGTTTCTTGGACTTTAAAATGGTTGATAACAAGTCTGTTATGAACCAAGTCCAAGAGTTGCAAATTATACTAAATGACATCCATGCTAAGGGAATGGTACTCAGCGAAACATTTCAAGTGGCAGCCATGATCGAAAAATTACCTCCTGCTTGGTTGGATTTTAAGAATTATCTTAAACACAAGCGAAAGGAAATGTCGGTCGAGGACCTTGTTCTTCGTCTTCGTATAGAAGAAGAAAACAGGGTGGCCCAAAAAGGCACCATTTTGCAAGCTTCGGCTAAAGCAAATATGGTGGAAATTGGGGAATCCTCAAAGGCCAAGAAGGGCAAGGGTAAAACCAACAACAAAGGGAAAGCAAAGGTTAACAACCTTGGACCTAAAAAGGGGGTTGTGAAAAAGAAGCCTGCGCCTTTCCAAGGTACTTGTTACAATTGTAACGAGACGGGGCACCGTGCTAACCAATGCAATAAACCTAAGCGTGAGCGTGCGCACATGGTTGATGAGGATGGTATGCCTCTCATTGCAATGATAACCGAGGAAGCGGCTATGATTGAAGAAGTCAACGCGTTGGGTGAAAACCCAAAAGGATGGTTCGTTGACACGGGTGCAACCCACCATGTTTGTGGAGACAAGGCTCTTTTCTCTACATTCAAGGAAGCGTCGGGTGAAGAAAAGCTTTATATGGGGAATAAAGTTACCGCACGCATCAAGGGGGAAGGCACGGTCGTCTTGAAGATGACTTCGGGCAAGGAGCTTACCTTGACAAACGTGCTTTAGGTTCCAGAGATACGGAAGAATCTCGTGTCGGGATGGATGCTCAACAAGTTTGGATTTCGTCTAGTATTTGAATCGGACAATTTTGTCTTGTCTAGACGTGGAATGTTTGTTGGAAAGGGCTATGCCTTAAATGGAATGTTTAAAATGAATGCAATGGTTGTAAACCAAAACAAAAGTTTGAATGAAATTTCTACTTCTACTTACATGATTGAGTCTTCTAATGTTTGGCATGGTAGACTAGGGCATGTAAATTTTAATTCATTACGACGTTTAATTAAATTAAACTTGATACCAACATTCCATATCGAGTCCAATCACAAATGCGAGACATGTGTTGAATCCAAACTTACGAGATCATCGTTTAAATCGGTTGAACGAATAACCGAACCCCTTGATTTAATTCATACCGATGTGTGTGATTTAAAAGCGGTTCCCACGCGTGGAGGAAATAAGTATTTCATCACGTTTATTGATGATTGTACGAAATATTGCTACGTGTATTTACTAAAGAGTAAAAACGAAGCAATAGAGAAGTTTATCTTGTACAAAAACGAAGTTGAGAATCAACTTAAAAAAAAATAAAAGCTTTGAGAAGCGATCGAGGAGGTGAATATGTTGCACCTTTTGCGGATTTATGCGCAAAAAGTGGCATTGTACATGAGTGTACACCACCTTATTCTCCACAATCAAATGGTGTTGCGGAACGTAAGAACCGCACATTGAAAGAGATGATGAACGCCATGTTGATAAGCTCGGGAGTGAACCGAGAAATGTGGGGGGATGCCATTCTCTCAGCAAACTATCTTTTGAACAAGATACCTTTGAAAAATAGGGACGAAACTCCATATGAGTTATGGAGAAAAAGGAAGCCTTCGTACAAATACTTGAAAGTGTGGGGGTGCCTAGCTAAGGTGATTGTACCACCTCCTAAGGCTCTTAGGATAGGACCCAAAACTGTTGATTGCATTTTCATTGGATATGCACATCAAAGTAGTGCGCATCGTTTTCTTGTATATGAATCCAAGAATCCCGATGTACACAAACACACTATCATGGAGGCAAATCCTAATATCGTCTCATATTTTGAGAATGTGTTTCCTATGTTAGGACAAACACATGCGCCTTCATCAAGAGCGGTTGATGAAGCAGGTCCAAGTTCGTCTACATGGTTAGATGAAGCAGGACCAAGTTCGTCTACAAGGATAGATGAAAGACATGAACGACCTGAGGTCGAGGAGGGTGAGCTTAGACGAAGTAAACGACAAAGGGTTGAAAAATCCTTTGGTCCAGACTTCATGAGCTATATGGTTGAGGGTGAGCCCAATAACTACCGCGAAGCGGTTACCTCCGCAGAAGGACCTCAATGGCAAGAAGCAATTAAGAATGAAATTGATTCTATATTGCAAAATCATACTTGGGAGTTAGTAGATCTTCCACCTGGTTGTAAACCACTTGGATATCGTTGGATATTCAAAAGGAAGATGAAAGCTGATGGAAGTATTGATAAATACAAGGCAAGGTTAGTAATCAAAGGATTTATTCAAAAGGAGGGTCTAGACTACTTTGATACTTACTCGCCTGTAACGCGAATAACCTCTATACGATTGGTTCTTGCAATTGCGGCTCTAAGAAATTTGGAAGTTCACCAAATGGATGTAAAGACCGCATTTCTAAATGGCGATTTAGAAGAAGAAATTTACATGGAACAACCTGAGGGTTTTTCCGCCCCTGGAAACAAGGGTAAAGTATGTAAATTGGTCAAGTCTTTGTATGGCTTGAAGCAAGCCCCAAAACAATGGCATCAAAAGTTTGATCATGTCATGATTGACAATGGTTTCAAAAGAAATGAGTGCGACAAGTGTGTTTATTTTAAAGACACACCAAGAGGTTATGTGATTCTATGTCTTTATGTAGATGATATGCTTATCATTGGGAGTGATGATAAGATGATCAACTCAACGAAAGACATGTTGAAAGCGAGGTTTGACATGAAAGACATGGGTCTCGTGGATGTGATTCTTGGTGTAAAGATCACTAGAACCCAAAATGGTCTTGTGTTGAGTCAATCTCACTACGTGGACAAGATCCTTGGGAAATTCAATTCGGACGATACGAGTATAGCTCGATCTCCAATTGATAATACCCAACGCCTAAGGAAGAATAGAGGCGAGAGTGTTTCTCAGTTAGAATACTCAAGGATCATTGGTAGTCTCATGTATCTAATGACATGTACTAGACCCGACTTAGCGTACGCTGTGAGCAGGCTAAGTAGATACACCAGTAATCCGAGCGAGGATCATTGGAAAGCTATCACGAGGGTGCTTAGATACATAAGATACACGAGAGACTATGGATTGCATTATACCCGTGATCCAGCAGTGATCGAAGGATTCACTGATGCGAACTGGATATCGGATATAAAAGATCATAGATCGACAAGTGGATATGTGTTTACACTTGCTGGCGCAGCTATAGCTTGGAAGTCTTCCAAGCAAACGGTTATAGCTAGATCTACGATGGAATCCGAATTCGTCGCTTTAGATAAAAGCGGGGAAGAAGCGGAGTGGCTACGTCAATTTGTGGAAGATATTCCAAGATGGCCAAAGCCATTGACGGCAATCTGCATACATTGTGACAATCAGTCTGCTCTTGCTAGAGCACAAAACATGATGTACAATGGCAGATCAAGGCACATTCGACGTAGACACAACACGGTACGACAACTTATCTCAACGGGTGTTATCTCAGTTGACTATGTGAGGTCAAATGAGAACATTGTGGACCCGTTAACGAAAGGCTTAAGCACAGATAAGGTGTATAGGTTGTCAAGAGGAATGGGACTAAAGCCCATAGATGAAGGGAATATGAGGGAAACCTAACCTAGTTGACTGGAGATCCCAAGATCTAGGTTCAATAGGCAAACTTAATCATAAACCCAAAGGGAGTCACTGTGGGGGGGGGGGGGGTGCCCCAAAAGTCAATAAAGGGAGTTGTATACTTCCTAGTCCATTCCAATCAGTGACATGAAGGAAAGGTTAAGCATGTTGAGGTTAAGGATTTTGAGGAAATCCAAATTAACCATGATGCTTTTAATGATTCAGAGGAATCACCTATGTTAGAGAGAAGTGGGGTCGCTTCGAATGGATTTGTGGGGATGCGCAAATCCTAGAGCTCTCGCAGAACCAGGAACGTGTTCCATGACCATGAACGGACACAACCATGAGGTCTTAACTCGACTAGGGAGAGTATTGTGTGAATGTATATTGTCGCCTACATAAATGGGGGATTGTTCAAGGACACCGCGTCTACAAGACCCTAGGAGGCTAAGTATGCTTCACAAAAGGAGGTTCAAAGGTTACACCTACCTATCTGGCAATACTCAACTGTTGAACGTGTATCGTTGAAACTTGATAGATCGATTTCTATTCATGTGGGGGATTGTTGGAAATTTTGTGAAAATAGCATTTTCACAAATATAGGAAAATTATTTTTTTCCTATTTTGGACTAGAAATAAATAAAATAAAATGAGCGGGTTTTATGTATTTATTTGTGGGTCTGTGTTCTATGTTGGAAGAGCTTCGCAACGAACTAAACCACGTCCAAAACGGAGCTAAGATGAATGAGATATCGATGCTCAAAGTTTGGTGTTTGAAACTTGAATGCTGAAATAAGTGGGAAAGTGGCACCTTGTCCCACATCGGATGAGAGTTGAAACTTAAAGGGGTATTTAAGTGGGAACTCTCCATCCTTATTGTTTCATGGAAGCACTCACTAGTGTACTCGCGAAGGGTGCAGAGCACCCTAACTCGCACTCGCACTCGCACACGCGCGGGCGCGTGGCGTGGGCGATGAGGCGCAATGTGGCACTTTGATGGCGCACTTTGCACTTCGCACGCTCGCATCGCCGCGAGCCGCCTTTGTATTTTGACCGCGTGCGCGTGGTGGAACACAAGGGTTGCAAGGACCAAGTGGTTGGTGATGTGGCATGCATGCGCATGACCCTGGTGGGTCCGCGCGCGATGGCGCATGACGTGGCAATCATGCGCGCGGAGTACACAAGGCGCGTGGTGCGCGTATGGTGCATGGTCCTGCTGTGTCGTGCGCGGCGCACCAGAGTGAGCCAATACGGCGCGACTGTGTGGCGCGCTCGTATAGGCTCACAGGTGACGTGGCGCACGCGCGCATGGACTTGAGCCAAGAGGACGCACCGCGCATGGTGACGTGGCGCATGCGCGCATGGCAGTGAGCCAAGAGGACGCACCGCGCATGGCATGCAGACCTGGGTGCGCGCGCACCAGGGTGACTTGCGCGCGCGCGTAGAAGCTTCCAGCTGCAGTTATGTCAGTGCAGTTACATTCAGCATTCAAAACTGACGAAGTCAATGCTTTTGACTGCGATTTTAATGACGAATTAAAGTGCATTAAAGACGTTTAATGCAGTTTAATTCTCCCATTAATTCGTTTTTTCAGTTTCTTCTAGACCTGGTGTATAAATAGGAGACTCCTTTCACCAGTTTGAGACACCGAAAAATATACAGCTCACTATCCTTCTCTCTGAATTTTCTTCTCTAATCTTCAAGCTTCAGGTATACCTTCGGGTTGGAGTCAAGACCGGCAGTGCAACTGCTTGCGGCTGTTGTATCCTGGAAACAAACGTGTTCTCCTGGGAGACATGAAATTTGTTTTAAGGGACCCGTGTCTAACACGATCCTCAGCCAAGAACAGTTTCGTCTGTTCGAGTTTTCTGTTCCTGTATTTCTATTTTTCAGTTGTAATTTGTACTGTAATTTATTTCATTCTGATTTGTTTCTGTAATTCAAGTTAATAAAGGAATTTTTATTTATTTTACACGAACGGATTCCTACAGTCTCCAGATCTTAAGGGCAAAAATTATGGCTCCTAATTCTAAATCATGAGTCGTATAGTTTTCTTCGTGCTTTTTCAATTGTCTTGAAGCATACGCAATTACCTTCTTGCGTTGCATTAGCACACATCCTAATCCTAGTTTTGAAGCATCACAGTAAACTTCAAAATCTTCAGTCCCTTCTGGTAAAGCTAGGATTGGGGCATTTGTTAACTTTTGCTTTAAAATCCTAAAAGCTTCTTCTTGCTTAGGTCCCCATTCAAACTTAACTGCTTTACAGGTTAGCTTAGTTAATGGTACAACTATCTTGGAAAAATCCTTAATAAACCGTCTATAATATCCAGCTAAACCTATAAAACTTCTAATTTCTATTGCGGATTGCGGAACCTTCCATTTGGTAATTGCTTCTATTTTAGCAGGATCTACGTGAATACCTTCGTGATTCACCATGTGTCCTAGGAATTGCACTTCTTGTAGCCAAAATTCACACTTTGAGAATTTTGCGTAAAGCTTCTCCCTTCTTAACAAAGTTAAGAGTGCATGCAAGTGCTGACAATGCTCGTCCTGACTTTTGGATTAAATAAGTATATCGTCGATAAAAACAATTACAAATTTATCCAAGTACGGTTTACAGATTCTATTCATCATGTCCATGAATGCGGCAGGTGCATTTGTTAATCCGAAGGGCATGACTGTAAACTCGTAATGACCATACCTAGTTCTAAAAGCAGTTTTAGGTATGTCTTCTTCTTGTACTTTCAATTGATGGTATCCGGAGCGTAAATCGATCTTAGAAAAATATCTAGCTCCTTGAAGTTGATCGAAAAGATCATCAATCCTATGTAATGGGTATCGATTCTTAATTGTAACCTTATTCAATTCTCTATAATCAATACACATTCTCATCGAACCATCCTTTTTCTTTACAAACAACACTGGTGCTCCCCACGGGGATGAACTAGGTTGTATGAAACCTTTACTTAGTAATTCATCTAATTGCTTTTTCAGTTCTAACATTTCTGTGGGTGCTAACCGATAAGGTGCCTTGGCTATCGGTGTAGTTTCGGGAATTAGATGAATCCTAAATTCTACTTCCCTATCTGGCGGTAATCCTGGTAATTCTTCTGGGAATACATCTGGGTATTCAGAGACTACAGGAATCTCCTTAAGTTCTTTACCCTTAGTACTAATGATTACTGAAATCATATATACTATTCCTTGCTTTCATTCATAACTAGCAACTTTCATTACCGATATGAACTTCATGGGCTTACGTGGTTTATCTCCTGTAATCATGATTACTTCTCCGGTAGGTGCCCGAATTTCTATGGAATTCTTATCACAAAGGATTCGAGCATGGTTGGCTATCAACCAATCCATTCCTAACACAACATCGAACTCAGCTAATTTCATAGGTAACAGGTTTGCATGAAATTTATAACCTGAAAGTTCTATATGTTTTTTTTTGCAAAATCTTATCTATACTAACTGAATTCCCATCTGCCGTTTCGACTGTAAAAATTTGCCTAAGGTTGGTCAAAGGTAAATTAAGAGCTTGGCAGAATGAAGTATTGATAAAACTTTGGTTTGCACCAGAGTCAAATAATACTTTTGCATACACGTTGTGAACTAAGAACGTACCAGCTATCACATCTGGAATGAGTTATGCTTCTTGAGTGGTCAGCTGGAAGGCTCTGACATTCTTTTTAGTAGCTCCGTCGGCCGTCTGGGCTTTGTTGTCTGCTGGTTTGACCAATTTAGGACATTCTGTTTTGAAATGTCCTGCTTCGCCATAGTTAAAGCAGATTCTTGTTTTCTTTCTGCAGTCTTCTTCACGATGTCCTACGGCTTTGCAAAAGTTGCAGGTCACATTACATCTTCCATAATGTTTCTTTCTGCAATTCCTGCAGAACGGCGGAGTTGAAGATTGCCCTGTTCCTCTTCTCTTGAAGCTGCTATTATTACCCGTACGAAATCCTTGGGTAATTTTCCGAGCCAGTTCCTTTTTCCTATTTTCATCTCTTGTGCGTACCAGCTCATCAGTTAGAGTGTTAGCTAATTCTACCGCATCGTCAATAGTACGAGGTCTCACAGCTTTAACGATATTACGGATTTCGCTAATCAATCCCCAAATATAACGAGAAATGAGTACCGGTTCTGGCGAAGCCAGTGTTGGTACCACTCTAGCATATTCAAAGAATGTCGAAGTATACCCTCGACAATCTATACCTATCATTCGATGGTTTAGAAACTTATTTGCCATTTGATCTTTTTCATATTCGGGACAGAATTTTCTTTCTACAAGACTCTTAAATTCTTCCCAGTTCATGGCATAGGCCATACTTCTTCCTTTGGCTTGAAGTACTGTATTCCACCATTCTAGCGCCCCTTCTTTGAAAAGATTTGACGCGTACATGACCTTGTCGTCCTTGGCACATTTACTTATTGTAATCACTGCCTCGGTTTTCTCTAACCAACGCAGTGCCGCAGCCGCTCCTTCATTACCTGCAAATTCAGCGGGATTACAAGCAAGAAATTCTTTGTAAGTGCAACCAGGCGTTGCAGCTTTCATTTTCTTAGGGAGCGGAGCCTGCCGTGAATCATCATCTGGATGATTACCACCTCCGTTTATGCTATTACTGAAGTTATCTTCAGAGATAAGTTTGCTAGGAACGATTTGTTGAGATTCAATAGGTTTCTGGGCAGCAGCAAGTATTGCTGGAATAGCATTGGCTATTCCTTGAGCAACAATATTTTCTATATCTTGCCTAGTCATAAATTGATCTTCCGGATGTTGCTCAGATTGATTAACCTCGTTTACTGGTTCATTATTAGCGTTTTCCATCTGATAATATATATATAATTTATTAGTATCGAATAAATAACAATTATACACAAAATAATCATACAAATTTCTCAACACACGTATAGCCAAAAATTATCGATTTCTCGATTCCCATTTTTATATATTATAGTATGCATCAATATACACCATTTATCTTACAAAGTTTTATTTGTAGTTATTTTACAAGATTATATTTTTCTATTTATTATACAACCACAGTTTCACAAACCCTCTATCCCTTGTCAGTTAATACTTCAATAACGACGTTCCCTCTCGTCGTATTTCCAGGGGATCTGTTCTCCTACTTCCCTGATCCTATTTCCTGCATCCACCAGCTCCTCGCCAAAGTGGCGGAGTTCAGCTAAATTTTCATTACTCATTGGTGGGTTTGGTATAGGTTCTGGGTCAAACTGAGGGAGAAAGGAATAAGGACTGTTGAGAAGGTTTTGGAACTGCCAATCATTGGTCCACCACTCGTCCATTCCTAAAGGTTGGGTGTGGATTATAGGTTCTGGGATTGCTGGTTCCAAGTTTATTGGTAATTGGGTTTCAGCCGGATAAGGGTAGAGATTATTATTGATAGGCCTGACGACATCACAGCTTGCCAATGCACGATCCAATTCCTCCTGAAATGGTAACTCCTCAATTTGTCTAGAGCTTTCCCCAATTTCTATCTTGGTTTGCCTAGAACCTTCCCCAAATTCCATTTCCATTTGCCTAGAATCTTCCCCAAAATGCATTTCCATCTGCCTAGAACCTTCCCTGACTTCAATCCCCTTCCCTTTGTCTAAGGGATTTTCTATTTTAGGAATCTTCCTAGTTGCGGGTTTCCTCATGCGCACACGCCTCCATCCTACAAATATTCTCCTTTTCTTAGGCTTGGGTTTCTCTGGAGGTGGAGCGTTGAATTCCATAGGTTCTTCTATATCGGGTATATAACCAGTAAAATCTCTGGAAACCTCTATTTTCACCGGATAGAGATTAAGATTTTGAAGGGCTTCAGATAAGTCATTCATGCTGTTTAACATATATGCAAAATACAAAAATTGCTAAGTTAAAATTTTATAAAAAAATTTCATAGACAACCTTTAATTATTATTGCATACCGTGGGACTAATTAAATACAAAAACAACTGAAAATTAAAACACACTAGGGTTTACTGTAAACTTATTTATTTACTGGATAAGGTTTCTGGATTGTAGGTGATAAGAGTGCTAAAACTTGAGTCAGAGTATTTAAAGATTTGCATTTACTGCTACAGTGGCTAGCATATAGAGATCTGCCCATTTTTCATCTAACTTGTCTTCCCATGGTGGGTTACTGCCTAGTTCTTGGGTTTTCTGATTAACTCTCTTTTATTTTGGTTGTGATTTCTTTATTTTCTCCTGACTTTTCCTAATAATCAAACTTCTTTTATTAGGAGAAAGTGGTTCCTCATATTGTGGCTTTCGAACAAATATTCCTTCTTCAGGATTTGCATAGTGTTTTGAGGAATTTGTTTGGGATGAACTTCCCTTCTCGTTTGACGACCTATCTAATTTAAGATAGATGTTTGAAAGCTTTTGCTTACCCATACTGTACACAAATATTCAAATAATAAAACATATAATCACAAAATGGCAATCAGTAAAATTAAATATTTTCTAAATACTTAATTGGCTTAAATCAGTGGCTCTGATACCGCCTTTTTCTGTCACGGCCCCTGACCCGGTTTGACCCGTTTCAGGAGCCGCGGGACAGAAAATCCCGTGGTATTTATTTAATTGAGTTAACATCGGAAGATTTCTTCAGGATCTTTTTAAAACTGCAATTTCCCGATTATTTTATTTCACAATTCGGAATAAACCCCGGTAGTTTACAACATCTGATTTCACGGAGAAATCTTTATTTTTCAAAACATGTTTCTTTCTTTTATATTGAGCCACTTCCTTAAGCTTTGTAGTGCTTCACGTCACTTTTTCTGGATCACAACAGATCACCTGAAACATGTTTGAAAAAAGGTTTTGTCAGCGGGAAATACTGGTGAATCATTCTTTTTACTAAAATGACGCGTTTGTTATAATTTACAGTATTAAGAGCGATTACAATGTTTCTATATATCAACCAACTACCCACAGTATTTGTCACTCGACCATCCATCGGTAACCTCAGAGTCCAATTGTGTCTGTGACTATGGTCATATCACCCCTTGGCTACCCCGTTTTCCAATGGTGACGGTTATCAAGTAATGTATACAAAACCCCACATACCGGCTGTAATTTGGTGATTACAAAGACTTAATCCCTGTAATTATAACTTTGAAATAAATAGGGTTTTGGAAATAATTTGATAAAAAGAGAATGACTCACATTGCAGATTTATATGAGCAGAGCTTAGCCTACTGATTAGCCTTTTTAACCTAAATTTAATAACATGCACACGAACTCGGTTAGTAACTAATACAGCATTTACGATAACTCATGAGATTAAACCTTCACAACGAATGACAAAGTGCGATACTTAAACATCCATCGAATTAACGACGAATGACAAAGCATAAACCCTAATGTGGGCAGCACTTAAATATCCATTGGATAGTTTAATCGATCGGACATTGAATCGTAGCAGCGATCGAGTTAATACCCGGTATCGGAGCAGAGCCTCGCTAATTTTGAAAGTAATTTCGACTTCAGAGTATCAAGAATTCGTTTTTGAACTTTGTTTTCGACACCAACAGACTGTGTATGCAACAAGCTATTTATAGGTGAAATTAACGGCCCGCGTAAACCCAGGTTTAACACTTACGCGGCCCGCGAGGCCGCGTAGTCTACGTATAGGCTACATGGGTCACGAGTAGGCTTGCCATCTGGTCACCACGTGGATCCGGAACACTTATCCGGTCAAACATGTATTGACGCGGCCCGCGTAAGACATGTCTTGTCTTTTACGCGGCCCGCCTGAGACCCAGAATTTTATTTTTCTTATTTTTAATATGGTTTAGGGTTTCAGGGGTCCGAGTTTATATTTACGGGTATTTTTAGTATAATTTTGAGAGTCCTTACACATGAGGGGCATGTGACAATCCTTTAACAGTTGAAATGAACGGCGTTTGAGGCGGGGAGTATAATAGAGATAGCTTCTATAGATCATGGAGTAAAATGTCCATTTTTAAAGGTTTGGGGCAAAAGCGTTAAAACCACCAAACCACAGGGAGCAAAATAGAAGTTTACTCTAATCTAATTCTAGTAGAACTCATATTCTCACTTATACTTATCTCTAAACAATTAGAAACTAACTAAATCTAATATTAAGATAATTCAAGTAATAATTAAATATATTTAATTATTATTTACCTCGTTTAGTCATTTGACTTTAGATCTCTTCGAGACCGCCCTTTGAGATCATCCGCACCTTCCTATTTGATGTTGTAATTTCATCACTCCCTCTCAATATCATATTCCATAAGTCTCCCTCTCAATCTTGACTCATTCTGTCTTAATCTGCCGCACCATTTTCGATAAACACATGACCTCCATCTTTAGTAGACACACTACAATTATCGTCATTGGTTACCGGTATTAACATTATTTCTTTCGGTAGTCACAACTGCAGATCCTGAGCAACACACGTCTCCTTGCGCGAAAAATGTCTTTTCATCTGGATTCTATTGGTAGTCACGGACTATATGACCTTTTTGATAGGAATTCAAGAGGCCAACGAACGTCTTTCAAGTAGCACTCGAACTATCCTTCAAACCCACTTCAATCGAACCTTTAAACTTAACAAATAACAGAACTCGATCAACTGGAAGAAGGGATAACTTGTCAACTGCCTTCAACCGAATTGAATCAAAGGGTTCACCAAGATCTAATCGGGATCTTTTACCACTGCCTTTGAACGAGTCTTCTGCTTTTGTTCACCCTACTACTTGGCCTACTACTTGTAACTCTGCCATCGTTTCGGTTTCTTGACTGGTTCTTCACTGCGATCGAATTCTCAACTACTGCGATCGGAAACTTACGGCGATTGGTACCTAGATACCTTCGATCGGAAACACCTCTGAACCGAAAACAGATAGGTCACCTTCAACAGAAGAAATACGAGCCAAAATCGTCAGGCGAATTTGTTAGCTTTCAGCTGTTTCCTTTCTTCCGCGACACACTCTTTGTCTTTCTAGTACCAAAATCACTCGAAAAACCGGCGCTAAAGTGATCACCAGTCATCACCGTTATCCCAAACGGTACTTCCCCGTGACACTAGCCAACCCGAACCACCTTGTCTTAGCGGTCATACAACACCACCATGATCCACTAATGAACCATTGGTGTTCTTCATGTCTTCATTCCGTTGGAATTTTATTCTAGCCACCAAGCATCCCACTTTCTAGAATTAAACTTTTCTTTGACGTCTGTAACAGGTTGTTCATCCTGTACCGCGATTCTTTCAGTTTCTATTCAACAATGGCAGCTATAAAAAATAATAGAGGTGTGTGCTTGTATGCTTAACTTGCTTGCTGAAATGGCCGACCCTGATAATTCGTGTACTCTGTTCGAGCTCGAAAAAATGTGCCCTCTGGCCTTAACGAAATTGGGTATTTGGTTTACTAAAGGTCTAAACCTAATGCCAAAGGGGTTAATAACTAATTTAAACCATAAGAATAGTTTTATAAGGGGCCTTATGTTGGTGTTTGTATGGATGTACCCGATTAAAAAAATATTTTACATATACATATCGGGTTTTTTCCGTAAAAAATATGCCCCTCCAAATATCGGGCCCTGGCCGGTTAGAGATGTACAAATCGGTTTTTTTGAGAAACCGGTTGCGGTTTTTTAACCGAACCGGTTTTTTTGTCGCGAAGTGTAACCGGTTTTTTTATTAATCGTAACCGGTTTTAACCGGTTTTAGGAACCGAAAAAACGTAACTGGTATCAACCGGTTGTAACCGGTTTATAACCGGTTTGTATAATATCCGGTTTTGTAACTGATTTTATAAACTGATCAAATAACCGGTTTTCAGTAACTGGTTAAAAAACCCGGTAAAAAAACCGGTCTGCAGCAAATGTAAAAAAACAGCAGTTTTTGTTGCTGACTTCCTGTTTTTTGGGTTTTTTTTAAAAAAAAAACAGCAGTTAATTTTATAAATATTCACAGATTGCTTATTTACTGTTTTGTGGCCTTTTTTTAAAAAAAAACAGCAGTTTTTTTTTAAATATTCACAGAATGCAGTATTTGTTGCTTATTTACTGTTTTGTTTATAAAAAACAGCAGTTTTTTACTGTTTTTTTTTTAAATAGCAGTTTTTTTTATAAAAACATAACAAATGCAAGTGTAAAAAAAACATAACATAATATCATTAAGTCTTAAGAACAAACGGTTTACATAACATACGGAAATAATAATGCTACGAACGCTAAAGCGTAACAACGAAAATACATAAACTTCATTAATAAACTTCTAATATTAAGCCGCGTCTAATCTTCTTCGGCCGAACCCGAACTCGAACTATTGCGTAGTAATTCATCTAGTTCGGCTTCTTCTTCGGTCATTGGGGTTGTCATTTCGTTTCGAACCTCGTCTTCGTACACTTCGGCTTCGTAATCTAATTCACCCTCGAGTGAGCGTATGTGTTGACATCTCTCCGCTGCATCCAAGTAGTCTTTCAAGCAAATCGACATCTCAACCGCCTTTGATGTTAGTCGAGTCCTCCGTATCGAAATCACCCTACCACTTATAGAAAAAGCACTTTTCTAAGCTACCGTGGAAGCTTGGACCGTTAGTAAATCTCGGGCCATTGTGGCTAAGATCGGAAATTGTTCTTCCTTACTTTTCCACCAACCCAACAAATCAAAATTTTTAAAGTCTTGTGAAGTCATTGTTCGTAGAAAGTTCGACCCACCATATCGACCGAGTTCGCTACTACTAGTGTTACCACGTTGCATTTGACTCGATTCATCATACAAATAGTTGTAAACATACAAATCGTCATCTTCCATAGTTGATGAACCTTCGCCGAAAGCGGCATTTCTCATTGACTCGTGAATGTGTGACGAGATATGCCCATATTTTGTTACATAAACATCAAACATTTTTGAAAGTTGTTCATTAAAACGAGTTTTTGCGGCTTCGCCAAAGTTTGGTTCTTCTACGGTGTTTAAATTCAACTCGTTTGTAATTTTTTCAATCAAAGAACCGGTTCCAAAAATATTAAAGCAAGGGTTTAAAGCGGCGGCACAAGTGAAAACCGCGGGTAGCTCTTTAAAATATTTTCTTAGTTTTTCCTTCATCGTATCTACCATATCACAATATGGTCTACCTCTCCCCGACAACTCGTTTAATTTTCTACACATTTTAAACAAATTGTGAAGTACCAATGAACTAGTTGGATAGTAAACCCCCGATAAAGTCTTTGTTGATGTTTTGAAAACTTGAAGCACTTGTGTAACCGTTTCAATAAGCCCCCAATTCGATTGGTGGTAAGACGAAACCTTTCCACGACTCGACAAAAGGTTATGAAATTCTATTAAACTTTCTTTTTGCAGAATAGCTTTTTCAAACATGGTGCAAGTCGAGTTCCATCGATGAGCGACGTCCCAATTTGGTCCGTAGCATACTCGACCCGCTTCCTTACACATTTTAATATATTTTGAATGCCTTTGCGTATGACTATATATATGACGTAACATTTGTTTGAAAGATTCTTTTTGTCGTTCAATAACCTTTAAACCGTCTTGAACGGCCAAATTTATGATGTGTGCGACACATCGACTATGGAAAAAAATACCCTCACAAATCGGAGTGTACTTTAACCTTAAATGCGTGACCGAAAGCGTGTTGTTTGAGGCGTTATCAAAAGCTATCGAAAAAATCTTATTTTCCAATTTGTATGTTTTAATACATTTGTCGATAGCTTTATATATAGCTTCACCGGTGTGAGGGTAATCAAAGAGTTTAAACAAAATGGTGCGTTTCATCATTTGCCACGTCGCCGGTTCAATCCAATGGGCGGTGACACAAATATACGAGTCGGGTGAACCGTGCGGTGCGGACCAAACGTCGCTAGTCAAGTTAACACCGGTTTCTAATTTTTCAAAATAAGAAATTAATTCAAGTTTAGCCTTTTTCCACATTTTTAAACAATCCCTCCTAAGAGTAGCGCGACTTACATGAGTGTATCGCGGTTGGAGAGTTCTTTGAACCATTTTGGTGTAGCGTTGGTTGTCGAAATGGTTGAACGGCAAACTTTCTTGGATTACAAACTTCGCCATTTCCTCCCTTGCCATATCGAAATTGTAGGCGAACAAAGTAGCGTCGCTTGCCATGGAAGCTTGACCACTAGCGGTTTGTTGTTTCAACGCCCTACAAAACGGTTTTTCGATGTGTTGTTTCAAGGTGGTGTTTGCCCCAACGGCGTAAAAACCATTACAATGATGACAACGCGCTTTTTTCGGTCCGCTCGCCATCTCGCACAAATCGAAATGTGACCAAACTTCGGGGTTGCGCTTCGTTGGAAGAACACGAACAACCGTGTCGGTTGTAGACTCGCCAACATTGACCGAATCATGAGCACTAGAGCTTGCCATGTTTTTTTCACAATTATCGAATAAGAAAAGTGAGCGTTTTTTTAAGATTTAGGAGATTAGAGAATGGTGTGATTGAACCAAAACACCCAACACCCTTTTATAGTAATTGAAGATGAACTTTTGACCAAAAAAAAACAAAAAAACGGCTCAATTCAAGTCCCAACGGTCATATGACCGTTTTTCTGCAGACCTGCGCAAATAACCGGTTTTTATAACCGGTTTTTATTGTCCCGTTATCGGTTAACCGGGTTAACCGGTTCTATAACCAGTTTTTATAACCGGTTTTACCCTTAACCAGTTTTTAAACCGGTTTTTTATATAACCGGTTTTATAACCGATATCGAACTTAAACCTATGACCGATATATAACCGGTCAAACCGGTTTGTAACCGAACCGGTTACAAAAAAACCGGTTTTCACACCAACCGGTTTCGGTTAATTTTTCAGTTTCAGTTGCGTAATCAGTTTTTTTGTACATCTCTATGGCCGGTGGTCCTCCCAGCCCACCCCGAGGGCCGGCCATGCTGAAATATCAAAGCCAAAGCTTATGACTTGAAGTTGAATTTATTCCACCCACTTCAAAGATTATCACCATTAACTCCTTTTCTTTAAACCAATAGAATTGACTCATGAATCACAAAAGAAAACTCCAATACATGGTTTGTTTTCAACGGACTCTGGTTCGAACATAACAACCAATATGGACGAACTATTAACACATACAATATTTCACAGAATCTTTCACCGATTTACCATCCGATTTCTCTCGTCCTTTTTCCCCGTCGTTCACCACCGTCGTAGCCCCGGGAGGGGCTGCTCCCTTTCTCCGAAGCCGACTCTCAAAACCGTGGCTCTAATACCACTTGTTAAATTTGGCTGCAAAATAAGAGAGATGAATACACACGGAGTTCACAAATTCTTTCTATTATTTTTTGTTTGAATTAATAAAACTACAAGACTCAAATAAATACTAGAAAGAATTTAATTCTACTAGGCTCATATTCTTACTTTATACTTATCTCTAAATAATTAGAAACTAATTAAATCTAATATTATACATTATACATATTAAACCAAACTGTTCATGAACAGTGATCAAATGTTTTTATAATATTATTAATACTTTTAATTATTTTATTATTTAATTGTTTTTTATGATTTTTATGATATATAGTTAAATTATTATTTTTAAACTCACATATTAAACCAAACTGTTCATGAACAGTGATCAAATGTTTTTATAATATTACTAGTTTACAACCCCGTGTATTACACGGGTTAAATGACGAAAAAATATAAATTATAAACTTGTATATAATCCTTATTAATGAAATAACTTATTTAGATAAAATACTAAAACAAAAGAATAGTTAATTTTCGATATTCAAAATAATTTTCTAAGTTTTCACTTCTTTTTTGAGATACTACAATCCATTTTATTATGTCTTAAAAAGAAGTAACACTAAAAAATAAAAAAATAATGATCATAAACTTGTATGTATTTTTAAAAATAATTATAAGTTATGAGGTTATGGTAAATGAATTGTAATTAAATTCTACTATGTATATTAATGATATAATAAATACTTTGATATAAATACTATTTTTAGATATATGGATCATAAGACAAGATACAAATATTATCATTGTATAGAAAATATTACATATTAAAAAAAATCATACTAAAAATAAAGTATACGTTTAAAAAAATATGACTAAAGTTTTTAAACTATAAATTTGAGCGTCTAGAACAACTTTTTTAATTAGTAGTTGACATTTAAATATTCAAATTAAAATTTTTATAATATTATATAATGTCTTTATTTAGCATGATGATAATGTCTTTAGTTGCGTAATATGATTGAAATTAAGTTTAATATTTAAAACTCAATGTTATTAGGAAGTTGGACCATTTTTTAAGATGAAAACATATTGATAGTAACATAAATTTAGAATTGGAAGAAAATATTGAACACGTGTATTACACGGCTTAGATAAATATAATGTTATATACTTAATAGCAAAAAAAGTATGTCTTTTAAAAACCATTTAGTGTTCGCTTTAAAGATAATTTGGTACTTTATTTAGATAATCCGCTTGTAATTTTAGTCTTCTAAGTTATATACTATAAGTACTTGTACATGTGATTTGATACTTTATTAGTAATTATTGTTTATATCCAAATATATATGGTAAGGGTAAAATGAAAATTTCTACAAGTTATGAGAACTTAGAGAACTCGGCCTTCCAAAAGTTTTTTTGAATTTTTTATAGGGGGTGTGAATGAGCGGTTAAAGACTCGGGACGTTAATTTTTTTGATTTTGGATTTTAGTGGTTAAAACCACTAAAACATAGGGACTCAAAAAGTAATTTACTATTAATTAAATTTGAAATTATACGTTTGATCTCTAACTATATTAAATGATATTATACTTATTATATTATTTGATACATTTATATTTGTTATAGATAATTATTAATTAAATTTGAATTTATACGTTTATATCTCTAACTATATTAATTAATATTATATTATATTTTGTGTATAAAAATTAATATTTAATACTATTATTAAAAGGGAGGAGGCACCAGAGAGTGACACGTGTACAAAAAGATTTTTGTTTATTAGTATAGGAAGATTAATACTTTTAATTATTTTATTACTTAATTGATTTCTATGATTTTTATTATATATACTTAAATTATTATTTTTAAACTCTACAAAAATAATTAGATTTTGGAACTAAATATAATATGACTTAAAGCGTTAAGTTTATAGGGGTAAAGTGGTGGTGAGTCAACAACAGTGAATTAAGTAAACAGTGGTGGTGACGAAGAAACTTCATGTGCTGTGGAGACATAAACGGTGTAACGATATAACATTGGTACATGTACCGATATCCATTTTTAATAGTTTAATCAATATTTTTAAGTATTTGTTTTAATTTTTATAATAATATTTCATTTATCATATAATTTGATTTTTATTATATATTATTTGAGAGTTATCATAATTTAATATTTTTGAGTAGTTGTTTAGATTTTTTATAATAATATTTTACTCATCATATAATTTGATTTTTTTTCTAATAAGTTGTGTACATCAATTTGTTTTTAAAATTTACGTCAACGTGTTTATTTTTTTCCAACATTTATAAAATTTATTAAAAATAGATGTTGTGTCGTCATCGTACCAAAGCGAACCAAGACTGACCAAACAACATTGGTAATGGTACATGTATGTATTTTTATTGTTTTTCGATTTCAATAACTTTTTGTTTGTACAAATCAATCTACGAAGATAAATGAATATCGGTACCAATTCCGTGACAATCTTAACTGGTCGATATAGTTCAAACAATATCAATGCATGTACAATGATCGTTTTTATTATTTTCGATCGATATGAATACATGTTGATTTCTACACGAGTTAATTATCATACAGGTACTGTAACGAACCAAACCAATATTCGTTGAACGTCTATGGTAACGTACCGCCGCAACGCGCGGGAAAATTACCTAGTTAAGATAATTCAAGTAATAAGTAAATATATTTAATTATTATTTTACTTGTTTAGTCCTTTGACTTTAGATCTCTTCCAAACCGTCCCTTAAGATCATCCGCACCTTCCTAGTTGATGTTGTAATTTCATCATAAAACAAACCCAAAAAGCTCAACAGATTTGTAAAATCGTACGAATTATCAAAAAATAAGGAAATAAAATATTCAGATTTGAGTTTTTACAAAATAAAATGTTCATAACTCTTTTCTATTGTAATCATCCCGATTATGCTAGTGGTTCCATGATAAAGATTAGCGTATACTTGGAAGTTTATTTTTGCTAGAAAGTAATCTTGACCATCAATTGATTAGTCAAGAGCTTGGATTAAATGAGTATAATTGATAAAAAAGAAGAGGCGCGTGAGTTTGTGAAGGGCTATTCTAGTCAATCCAACACAATAGTTTCTCTCTCCTCTAATTCCCCTCTCCCATTTTTTAAACGTTAATAACTCTTTTATACGACATTATTATTTTTATAAAAATTGCACAAAAAACGAGGGTTTTTATCTTTAAAACGAGTATACTATTGCTATATTTTTGAATTTCTTTTCGAAAACCCAGATGCGTAAAACGCAATGTACAAAAAACATAAAAAATGACTTTTTTTTTCCTAAAACACAATTGGCAAAAAACACAAATAAATGTCTTGTCTCTAAAACGCAATGGCTGAAAAACACAAATATTTTTTTTTTTGTAAAACGCAATGGACTAAAAACACAAATAAATGTTTTTTTTCTAAAACGCAATGGCTTAAAAACACAAAAAAATGTCTTATTTCTAAAACGCAATGGACAGAAAACACAAATAAATGTCTTTTTTTTTTTTCTAAAACGTAATGGCCTAAAAACACAAAAAATGCCCCTTTTCTAAAACGCAATTGACTAAAAACACAAATAAATGTTTTTTTTCTAAAACGCAATGGACTAAAAAAAATCCTTTTTAAACGTAGTGGACTAAAAATACAAAAAAAAATTCTTTTTTCTAAAACGTAATGTAATAAAACACAAGAAATGTTTATTCTAAAACGCAATTGACTATAAACACAAAGAAATGTGTTTTTTCTAAAACAAAATATACTACAAACACCAAAGAATGTGTTTATTATAAAACGCAATTGACTAAAAACACAATAAAAATGTGTTTTATCTAAAACGCAATGGACAAAAAACACAAAGAAATGTCTTTTTCCTAAAACGCAATGAACTAAAAACATAATAAAATATTTTGTTTCTAAAACGCAATAGACTGAAAATACAAAAAAAAAAAGTTTTTTTTCATTCCTTTGTAAAACACAATAACTCAATTCACAAACCCAGATCGTAAAAATGCAATTCAAAATTTTCTTACATAGATCGAAGCCGGTTTCTTCAGATACGATTAACGAAATTTGAATGCTAGAAACACTTATCAGTGATCGAATCGAACGAATCAAGTGATTCGCTTCAAAATCACGAGAAAAAAAATGAGATATTGTATGAAATTAAACTGGGTTTCTTCAAAAAAAAATTGAAGAACACGTTGATTGGGTGTTTGAATCATTGATTGATGAAGAAAATCGCACTATAATGTAGTGATTATTGAGATAGAAAATGAAGAAAATGTTGAAGATTGTGGGTTTTGAAAATTGTGGGTTTCGAAGTTACAGGGAAAGAATAAAGGAGAAGATTAGATAAAATTGACTAAAATACCCTTCACCTTTATTTTTAAATTTTACCATATGTCATAACCTTATTGCTTGCCAAACTATACTTCCTAATTGATCCTCTCCCTCCATGATAAAATATATATAATTGAAGGGTTATTTTCCTACAGGTATTTTTTTCTACCAAACAATTATGTATTAAAATCATCGGAAATTTGATTTTCCAACGAAAAATGTTGTCGAAACTTGCCAAACTTTTAGTAGTGTTTTGTCGGAAAGTAAACAATATGTCATAGTGTAGGGGCTGAATGTATAAAATGGTGTTTATATATAAACACCTTTTTTCTGTAACCCTAGAGTTAACACAATATAATTTTCAATACAATTCAAACCTAAATCAGAGATTGCTCTCTATACCGAACAACATGGTATCAGAGCAGTGTTTCTGATTCTTGAACCTTTTCTCATCATCGGCAATCATCCCAGCCAATCCAATCTCAAACCAAAGAAACCCGAAAATCAAAATCAAATAAAAAAAAAACCCGAAACCTATCAGCTGGCTACCACGTATTCCGGCAAAACTCCAACAATTCCAGCGACAAACCAGTCCGATCAACTTTCTGTTTTAACAAACCACGTATTCCGGCAAAGCTCTAACGGTTTTGACACGGTTCCTGCAGATCAATTCAAACCCTAAAATCTTGTTCCCAAATCCGCTGTAACAGTTCAGCTCGCACGAATTGGACTCCAGTTCGCACGGATTGAACCCAGTTCGCACGAAGTGAATCCAGCTCGGACGGTGTGATTGAAATTGATCCAGATCGCTTGTAACTTTGAACCAGGTCGTGCGGGGTGAGTTATTAGCTACCAGGTCGTGTGAAATTGACCCAGTTCTTTTGAAACTCAGCTCGGTTGAAAGTCTGTTTTTTTGTGAACACTCGGTGTGTCAGTTCTCCTCCTTGATTCATAAAAAAAGGGTCTGGTCACCGTCGTGTCAGAAAATTGAATATGACAATCAATCACGAAAAGAACAGCGCTTGGATATTTGATTCTTGGTGCCACTGACACCATGATGTTTGAACCATTAGACATACGTTCAATGACTCAACTTCAAAAAACTCAAATCCATACAGCAAACAACGGAACGATGCAAGTGAAAGGAGGAGGAGTAATTGAAATTTCACCAACTATGAAATTATCAAATTGCCTCTATGTTCAGTCATTATCACACAAATTGCTCTCAATTAGCCATATTACCAAAGAATTAAATTGCACGGCACTAATGCACCCTACTTTCTGTCTCCTACAGGATATCAGGACGGGTGTGATTATTGGACGTGGTACTGAGCGCCACGGATTGTACTACGTGGATGAAGTGGCTCAACAGGGTACTGTGATGTTGGCTCATGGAACTGAAAACCGGGAAGCCTGGCTATGGCATAGACGTTTGGGACACCCATCCCATGGTTATTCGCACCTTTTGTTTCCAAAACTCTTCCCTTCAAATGGAAAAATAGATTGTGAAACCTGTCTTGGTGCTAAAAGCCATCGACAACCATTCAAACCTAGCAATACGAAAGTTGCTTCACCTTTTTCACTGATCCATTCTGATGTGTAGGGTCCTGCTCCTGTGATGGGGGGGGGCAGGGTCTTCGGTACTTTATACTATTCGTGGATGATTGCACTCGCATGACATGGGTATATTTTTTAAAAAACAAAGCCGGAGTTTACGAAAAATTTATCACGTTTTATGCTATGATTCAAACTCAAATCCAAATCCTTCGATCCGACAATGGGGGGGGGGGGAATTTGTCAATACATCCATGAAACAATTCTTTAAAACCAAAGGATTAATTCATCAAACCTCTTGTTCTCATACCCTCGAACAAAACGGTGTTTCCGAACGAAAAAACCGTATCATTCTTGAAATGACTCGAGCCCTTCTAATCGAATCTCAGGTTCCTAAATCGTTCTGGCCGGAGGCAGTTGCAACCTCCGTGTATCTCTTGAATCGGCTTCCCACAAAAGCTCTTAAATTTAAGACCCCCTTAGATTGTATGTCTAAGTCTGCCAATATTCCTCATCCTCTTACACTTGAACCTCGAATCTTCGGGTGTACCGCATTTGTTCACATACCCAAAATCAACCGGAACAAGCTCGGCCCATGTGCTGAGAAATGTGTATTTGTCGGCTATGGGAACGATCAAATAGGTTACCGGTGTTATAATCCAAAAACTCATCAAATGTTTACCACAATGAACGTTGACTTTCTTGAAACAAAATATTTTTATGACACCCAACTCAGTGGTCAGGGGGAGAATGAGTTTATAGACAATCTGAGTTGGCTAATCCAATTTCCCTCATCTGAAGAAGTAACAACAGAAAATCATCACAGTACTGCGAGTCCTTCAAACACAGCCACACAATCTGTGGAGCACAGTACCACTGAAGAAAGTCCACCCAACGTGATACCTGAGGTAAGAAATACTGGGGACCCTGAGTTTTATAATCATGGGACAACAGGGGAACACATAGAACAGACAACAACGGAACCTACTCCACATGTTGAACCTGATGTGGAACAGGTTGAACCAGATTTGGAAGAAGTCGAACCAATAGTTGAATATGTGGAACCAGTTGCAGCAGAGACAACCGAAAAATACCCTCTTCCTCCTAGAGCTAATAGAGGGGTCCCTCCAAAACGGTACTCGCCAGAGAGGGAAACCAGAAATTCAAGGTATCCTGTAGCTAATATGGTCAACGGGAACTTATCTAACAGTGCGAAAGCGTTTGTTACTTCACTATACTCTGAACAAATACCTAATTCCGTAAAGGAAGCTCAAGGTAAGAAGAACTGGGAAGAAGCATTGGATGTGGAGATGCGTGCTCTTATGAAAAACAATACATGGGAGAAGTGCATTCTTCCTAAAGGAAAGAAAACAGTTGGATGCCGGTGGGTGTATTCAATCAAATATAAACCAGATGGTTCCATTGGGCGATACAAAGCTCGTCTTGTAGCCAAGAGTTACACTCAGACGTATGGGATCGATTACTCTGAGACATTTTCTCCGATCGCAAAAATGGATACCATTAGAGTTCTCTTCTCTGTAGCAGCCAATAAGGAGTGGCTTCTTCACCAGTTTGATGTTACAAACACCTTTCTCCATGGAGACCTAACAGAAGAAGTCTACATGGAAGCACCTCCAGGCTTTTCAGGGGATTTTAAAGAAGGGGAAGTTTGTCGATTGAAAAAGTCCCTTTATGGGCTAAATCATTCTCCTCGGGCATGGTTTGGAAAGTTCACGTTGGCCATGAAAGAGTATGGGTATCACCAAAGTAACGCTGATCATACTCTGTTCCTCAAGAGAAGAAACGGCCTTGTAACTTGCTTGATCATATATGTAGACGACATGATTATTACCGGAGATGTTATAGAAGAAATAGCACGGCTGAAAAGGAATCTGTTTTCAAAGTTTGAAATGAAAGACCTTGGAAATCTCAAGTATTTCCTCGGGATTGAAGTTCTCAGGTCTAAACGGGGGATTTTCATCTGCCAAAAGAAGTATGTCCTTGATCTCCTAACAGAAACTGGGTTGATTGATTGTAAACCAGCAGATACTCCAATGGTGGTGAATCGCAATCTTCACATGGAACTCCATGGAGAACTTGCAGACAAAGAAAGGTATCAACGGCTTGTGGGCAAGTTAATTTATCTCTCTCACACTCGCCCTGATATAGCTTATGCTGTTGGAGTGGTGAGTCAGTTCATGCATCAACCTCAAGTTGCCCACATGGAAGCTGCTAAGAGAATTTTAAGATATCTCAAGGGAACTGCAGGCCATGGAGTGTTGTTCAAAACAAATGGACATTTAAATGTTGAGCTCTATACTGACGCAGATTGGGCAGGGGATAAGGGAAACCAAAGATCAACATCAGGATATTTTTCCTTGGTTGCTGGAAACCTCGTTACCTGGAGAAGTAAGAAATAGAAAGTAGTCGCTCTGTCAAGTGCAGAAGCGTAATTTAGAGGTACAGCTCGAGGGTTAAGCGAAGTTCTTTGGATTAGGAAGCTGCTAGAAGACATTGGTTTTTCCCAAAAGGCTCCCAGTAAAGTAAAGTTATGTGTGACAATACAGCTGCAATACAAATCTCAGAAAACCCAGTTCAACATGATCGAGCAAAACACGTGGAGGTAGATCGACATTTCATCAAAGAAAAGTTGGAAGAAAGAATCATAGAACTCCCTTATGTTTCGTCAAAAGATCAACTTGCAGATATACTCACAAAGGCCGTCAACGGAAACGCCTTTAGTAGCTGTTTGAGCAAGTTAAGTATTGGTGATCCCACTACTCAACTTGAGGGGGAGTGTCGGAAAGTAAACAATATGTCATAGTGTAGGGGATGAATGTATAAAATGGTGTTTATATACACTACGTCAAAAAAGGCCTACGGCCACACATACCTCAAAATCGCCCTGCCACACATTTGAAAAATAGTGTGACGAAAGGTCATTCATAACATTTTATAACACCTTTAGTCACACATTTTATTATTAATGTGACCATTTGATAATAGTTCAAAACCTTTAGCCACAACTTTCGAGAAAAATGTGACATTTACTAGCCAATCTTGCCACAACTTGAAAAGTGTGGCCAAACATGACCTACTGCCATGTTAATTTGATCGATTTTTTAATTCATGTGACGAAAACAATCATCTTCCAAACCTTTAGTCACATATTATCTAAAAAATGTGTCAAATACTAGCCATAATAGAAAAGTGTGGCAAAATATTGCTAATTGCCACAGTATAGTTTTAATGACGTAGCTAAAAGATAATACTTGTGGTCACTTACGAATGTAGGTGACAAAGAATAATGTTTATTAGCCAATAGCCACTTATAAGTTTTTGTGTGTGACTAAAAGTTATCAATGGCCATTACAAAACAAAAAAACATGACTGTAACTAGTCTATCGTCATACTTCAATTACTTTATGTAACCATTTTTTCACTCCCTGCTCATCCCTCCAGGTCCATCCTTTTCACTCTGCCTACTCATCCATCTGCTCCAGTGCCTTCGTCTGCAATCAGGTAACTCTCCCCTACAAAAGAATCATAATTTTGAAATTAAAAACCCTAGGCTTACAGAGGAAGACGGTGTAGAACTTTTGTATTTCTCCGAGACCAGCGATTCATGACACAATTTCACTTGCTAAGAATATGAAGATGGAGATGATGAATTATGTAGATCATGAATTCTATAAAGAGAACGACACTGCATTACCAGCCGCTCTTTTGAGGTACACCGTTATTGTACAGGTTAGTGAGATGTAATTAGGCATTCGTGTTTACATAATTTTGTTTAAATTTCTTTTAACGGTCAGGAATTCGTGTTGTATTCCTTTGTGTAATTTGTTTCTAGGGTGGGGTCTATATAGCAGGTCTACTGATACATCTTGCCTCATATCATATATTTGAGGAATCTGTCATAATTCAACAAATCTATGGGTGAGGTAGTAGTTAGAATATTGTAGATTACGTTGAGTTTTTGTTATAATGCCGTACAACGATTTGATCTGGTATATTCCAATTCAGTTTATGTTCGATTTGATTTTTTGCATCTGGATCATACCGAATTCGGATCCCAATCTGCTACAGGATTCGCAAATGTTTCAAGATGATGGATGGTGCTGAAATTGTTTGCAGTGAGGTGGTTTATAAGGTGGAGGAGGAGAACTGTGGTTCTAGTATGAATGCAGTTGGTGGTGTTGCTACTGTTGATTATAATGTCATTAGTAATAGTAATTGTAATGACAATGACGGTTTCGCCTGTGTATGTGAGAGTGAGTGTCGAGGTGAGTGCTGGTGAGTTTGGTGATGTAGGTGGTGTTAATTTTGATGGTGAATTAGAGCAGTTTAATGGTCATCTTGACGAGGTCTCGGGGGAACAGAAGACAGTGTTAAGAGCACCGAAGAAGTGGATGATACTGGTTCAGGGCTTACCGAGTCAACTCTGAACATTGTATAAAGCTCTCGTGTGACTAGTTCTGAGTTTGAGTATGCTATTAAGCCATCTGATGTGACAGTTACTACAAAACCCTATATGATTCTTGATGCAACTGCTTCAGAGAATCTTGAAGTTTTTTAGAACAGTGTAAATCGGGACTCTAAAGGGTACGAGTTAAATTATCTTGTTCACACAGAGGTAGGAATTTCGACTCATTTACTTGTAAATGAGTTGATTTGGTGAATGGGTGAAACCGGTTGGAAGTTGCCCAGAATCTATTACTAAACAACCTCATAAATCGTTCTATTTAAAATTGTTGCTACGTCCATACTGCATAGTTAAAAAGATGGACAAAAAGTGTGTGGATCAAACCAACCCGTTTCAACAGTAACCTGTTTTGATCCGTTACATGACCCATCCCTCTTGCCATCTTTATAATCACATTTACCAAATGTATAATCCTTCTAATATGCTGTATAATTCTATACAGGACATTGTATGATCAACTAAATCGTTTTGTGACACCATTTGGGAAGAGATTGCTTAAAGCATGGCTTGCTAGACCTTTATATGTCATAATCTCGATCACAGGACGCCAAGAAGCCGTAGCTGGTGTAAAGGTTCTCTGAATTCTTACATTACATCATCTTTTACTCAGTTTTTTTTTCATTTGATTGTTTCTAATATAGTTTATTCCAGCTAATCTGCCTCTTGCTCTTGAATTTCGTAAAGAGTTGTCATTATTAACACATATTTTAGTTATGTTATTATTATTCTAATATTCACTGATTCGAAATGAAACAGTGAAGCTAATGGTAGAAATTCAAGTAAAGTTAATCTCTATGAGGATGCAGCAAGGAAACAACTTCAAGAATTTATAATAGTTCTCAGTGGTGATATTGTTATACTGATGTTGCCGCTGTTAAACTGATGCAGGTTAGATTGATGTTGCTGTTGTTAAACTGATGCGGGTCATGGATGTGCTAAATCAGTAGCTGTGGCTGCTGTCTTTTGCTAACAAACGACGAGGGAGTAGCAGTAGACCACATTAAATCTATACAGAGCAGCAATTGAAATACATGGTTATGGACTTCCATCAAGATTTTTTTCAATACTTTATATTGCAAAATATAGATCATGTCTTAGTGGAATCAGAAAAGTAAATACAATTATTATTGCATTTTATAACTATTTCTCTGAAACTAGACTTCGGTTCACATGTTTTGTTGTTGTCATTATGTATATAGGAAATATTATTGATTATTATTATATATATTTAGTATATTAATAAAATAAAAATAAAACAATAGGCTCGTTTAAGCTCGCGAGCCGGCTCGAGCTCGATAAGTGAAGCTCGCTTATTAAACGAGATTGTTTTTTAGGCTCGGGCTTGAGCTTTTTTTTTCGAGCCGAGTTCGAGTAGCTCGACTCATTTGCACCCCTATCAGGAAGCAAGCTTAACATTAAATAAGACCACTTTTGACAACAAGTGTTTTGCTATGGGTCACGGATGTTAAACAGCAACATTATTTTGTTATAAAACCTTGTTAAAACAACTGCTGTGTTTAAATGGGTCACGAATGTTAAAACAACAGCAGTGTTTTGGTATAAAACAATGTTTTAACAGGTCACAGATGTTAGACTAAAGGGTATGGAGAGGATGGGCTTGGAGGGGATGAGCCGCCACGTAGGCGCCACGTAGGCGGCTCGTGGGGGATGAGCCTCCTTCACATTTGAGAGGGATGGAGGATGGGGCTACCCCACCTCATTATTTTATAATTTTCTAAGTGTTTAAATTGAAAATGGATGAGATAGAGGGTATTTAAATTGAAAAAGGATGAGAGAGGGTATTTAAATTGAAAAAGGAAATATAATATTCAAAGTGGGGCCCCGTCTTATCCGGCTGTGGGGAGCCGGTTGGGCCGAGCCGAGCCTCAGGGGGGGCGGTGTGGGGGACCGGCGCCGGTCCTAGCCGGGCCTAGCCGGCCCCCATACCCTTTAGTCTTAAAACAACTGTTGTGTTTTGCTATAACATGACAAGGCGAGGGGTGTAGAAACAGTAGCAGTAGCTGGCTGTTAAAACAGTTGATGGCTGCTGCTGTTTTAACACTTTACGCCACGTCATTTTATTACAAACATTTTGTTTTCATATGTGCTTTTAATTATGCTGCCAATGGCCCTATAAATCTTGACTCTAGATTTGGATCCAATGGTCATGGCTGCAAGAACAGTGACCCATCTGTGAACGATGGTGGCAAATCCGTCGGTCGCCGGCCGGCTAACCGATTGCTGCCAGCTCCATGAGGTTCAGGTTACAGGTATTAGATGGTAGTTAAGGAGAAGTTAGAACTCCTGATGTATTCTTGTTGGGATGGCCATATCCCTGATCTGCATATTTTGCACTTTCTTGAAATGATGTTATCATGTGTTTTGTACGCTGACATTCATTGTCGATAGAAGTGCACTTTGGTAGTTTGGTGGTGTTTTTGCAGTTAATTATTTTTCTAAAAGGATGTTGAATAAGATTGCTTGGTTACGTTAACGAATTAATACACGATTATACTTATACCGAAGTAAGAAACAAACTAATCTGGGCATAGTAACCATGCACAAGTGACTTCGAACCTTTTTTTGAGGTAAACGCAGATCGAAATTGACCCATTGATGATGGTGAGTCCACATGCTTATCTTGCATTAATATGTCATCAGAATGCCCTACTTATATATTTTTTGGATTTTAAAAGATCATTAGTTATTAAGGTAGTCTGATATAAAACTTGGCTTTCTATACGAAAAGGCCCCGATTTTAAGATTCTCTTTAGGCCTCAAAAAAGGTTGAGCCGGCCCTAGTTATTGGGATGAACATTTGGTACTGGGTACCGGTATCGAACCGTACCGGGTATATTCGGTACCGGTACCGGTTCCCATTTTCCCCATTTTTCGGTACCGGTATTTACGGGTAAAACATCGGTAAGTACCAGTACCGGTACCGAACCGGTGTATTCGGTACCGGTACCACTTTTTCCCGTTTTTCGGTACCGGTATCGGTTCGGTACCAAACCAGTACCGTGATCATCCCTACCTAGTTATGATAAAAATATCTCTTCCTAAGTCCAAACCTCAAAAGTAGATGTGGTAATAGTATTGATTTTGTAGCCATAGGTAACACATTAATTATCTATCATATATTCTTTTTTTTTAATTAATGGATGAAAAATGTGTTAAGGGTCAAGCCAACCCAATGTTTTTCATTTCAATTCAAACCGTTATATGCCCCGTCTTTACCTTTACCCCTGATCCGTCCATCGTGCCACATATACTCAAAAGTCTAAAGACTTTTGGTGCATTAGTATTGTCTTTAACATTATACTAATACCACTACTCCTGTATTTTGAACTTGCTATCGAGTTAATTTTCTTGTTTTTTATGTCTATGTCACCTCATTAGTATTGAAGTTATGGATTTTGTTTGAATAGCTTTGACTTTTTGAAAGGATTGGTGAGGAGAAAACTTACGTGAGAGACTTGATTGATATCTTCGTCCGAGTAGTTGCAAATGCTTCTTCAATGTGAAAATTGGGACTTGTATTCAGTTTCGATGAACATTCTATGTTGGCCAATAGTAGATCATACTATTTTATTGGACCATATTGTGCTTTAATGGACCATGATGAACAATTGTAGATCAAACATGTCTTATCGGATGATATTGACCCTTAATGGATCACAATGAACAACAATCGATCATACATGCTTTAATGGACCTTATTGGGCCTTAATGGATCGCATTGAGCAATGGTAGAGCATACATATATATATAACAGGCCATATTAGGCCTTAATGGATTACAAAGGACAAATATTAGATCATACATGTCTTGATGGACCATATTGGGCTTTACTGGATCATGATGGACAATAATAGACCATAGATGTTTTAATGGACCATATTGTGCTTTAGTGGATCATGATGAACAATTGTAGATTATACATGTCTTATTGGACGATATTGGCCTTAATGGATCACAACCAACAATAGTAGACCATACATGTTTTAATGGATCACAGTGGACAATCGTAGATCAACATGTCTTAATAGACCATATTGAGCCTTAATGGATCACGATGGACAATACTAGATCATACATGTCTTAATAAATCATAATGGGCTTAATGGATCACAATGAGCAATAGTAAATCATACATGTCTTAATAGACCATATTGGGCATTAATGGATCACAATGGATAATAGTAGACCGTACATGTCTTAATGGACCATATTGGGCCTTAATGGGTCTAAATGAACAATAATAGACCATACATGTCTTAATGGACTATACTAGGACTTAGTGGATCGCAATGGATAATAGTAGATAATACATGTCCTAATGGACCATATTGGGCCTTGATGGATCTAAATGGATAATAGTAGATCATACATGTCTTCATGGACCATGTTGGGCCTTGATGGATCACAATGGAATATGGTAGATCATATATGTATTAATGGATCACAACGAACAACAGTAGATCATATTAATAAACCATAATGGGACTTGATGGATCACAATGGACAATAGTACATCATACATGTCTTTATGGACTATTGGGCCTTAATGTATACCATATACTACCTTGATGCAAATTGTAATGTACCTTTGCATTCTTCTACGCATTTAATCATACCCGTTTTCTCACAATTATGCCCGGTTTTTGGTTAAAACCATAAACCAAACAGTACTATACGGTTTCAAAATTTCTGAACCGACCGTCCGGAACTTTTTAAAAAACCGTCTACTTAACCAATCCGTTAATCAGTTTAGAAGATTTTACGGCTTCAAACCAAAATATAAAGAACCATAAGACCATGTGTAGTGGTTTGAGCAATAATGCCCCCACTCTTGGGCGTTTTGCAACACGTGGCAGTCCAGTCAGCATGGGGGCATTATTGGGGGTTATTGCAAAAGTGGCGTAGTAGGAATAATGCCCAATAACGCCTCTTCCAATCATTAAACAATTATTTTTCTTTTAATTAAAAACTTAAAATACTTCATTAAATTAAAAAAAATACAATACTAGAAATAAAAAAACCAGAAAAAAGTAAAAAAAAAATTACATTGCCAAAATCTAATTAAAACTAATTAAAACTTTAGGGACTGAAATGCAAAATCTTTTTTTAAGGACTTTTGAAGTTTAAATCCATTTTTTAAACTTTAGGAACTTAAATGCAAAATCCATTTTTTTAAACCTTCTTTTTCTTTTTTAACCTGCAACTTCTTCTTCTTCCTTTAAACATCAAGAACCTCCTGCAACTTTTTCTTCTTCCTTTTTTTTAAATCCATCTTTTGTTTTTTTTATTAAAAGTAAGTATACACACATGGCAACATCTTATTGGGCAAAGAAATCAAGTTTCTCTTCTCTTCGGCGTGTTTCAAACATCACGGATCCATTTTTTTTCGAAAAAAACACCCCTATGTAATGGGATTTGGGCGTTTTTCGGCGTTATTTTTGATTTTTTTTTTAAAAAGAACGCCCCACTACGGGGGTCTAATAGCGCCCAATTCTCTTAAGATTTATTTTTTTTAATTTAGGGCTGTTTGTTTTTGCTTATAACATCTGCAAAGAGCTTATGTCTGTAGGCGGACAGACATAAGCCATTGAAGACCGTTTGTTTTTTTTTTTAAAGAAGATCTGAAAATTGCTTTAATTAGCTTAAAAAAAAAGCCAATACCTATCATCTTCTCAAACATACAGATCTTCAAAAAAAAAACACAGAACCCACCACCTCCACTACCATCATCTCAGCCACCACCTCCACCACCACATCTCAGCCACCACCTCCACCACCACCATCGAAACCCCCAAATCGGAACACAAAACCCAGATCGTAGAGAGAGAGAGAGAGAGATCGGTGAGAGAGAGAGAGACCGGATTAAACCCAAATCGAAACCCCCAAATCGGAACACAAAACCCAGATAGGATTAAACCCAAAACAAAAAGGATTAAACCCAGAAAAATGGCATAATCAAGAACACCACCCGTCAATCTTCAGCTTCTTTCTCTCCGACGTCTCCCTCTCTCTGTTTCTCTCTCCTGCGTCTCTCTCTATCTCTCTCTGTGGTGACGGTGGTGGCGGTGGTGTGGCGGTGACGGTGGTGGCGGTGGTGTGGCGGTGACGGTGGTGGCGGTGGTGTAGTGGTGATGGTGGTGGCGGTGGTGGTGTAGTGGTGGTGGTGGTAGATGAAGCAGAGAGAGAGATGGGTGATGGGTGTTGTGTGTGTGTTGTGGGTATGAGAAGGGTTTTGTAGAACTAAAAAAAACAAACCCTCTTTTCTTTGCAGACTACAGACCTTTGGTCCACATCTTCTCTTGCAGATGCCTGCAGATGTGGTCCGCAGACTGCAGACCTTTTACATCTGAAAAAACAAACACCACATCTATTACTAAATTTATTACTTATCCAATTTCAATAAACTTTCAATTTTATTTAAAAACTATTCGTGTTTCCCACCTCACCAAAATCATCCCCGCCCAAATTTTCCCAATTTTCTCAAAAACCCAAATTCCCCCTAATCCTTAAAACCTAAATTGAGCATTTTCCCTCCAACATCCCTCTCTTTGTCTCGCTATCAATCAAACAACAATAAGCATCCATCATTCGAGGTCTGTGTGACCTGCAGCTTCTAGCGGTGGTGCTGCTCAAGCGGTAAGAACCGTCTCTTGAATTCTATTTGTTATTCTTGTTCTTAGATTGAAATCTGTGTATACTTTTGTAATCTACACTAGTATTAGGGTTTCAATTTGCAAAAATCGACTCCATCTGCTGTACAATATCTTTATTTTTCTAAAGCAATAGATCTCGGATATAAACAAAAAAATACAGATTTATTGTGTTTGCATAAACTTGTGATCATTTAAGTGGCAGAGAGTCTGATTGTGATATGGATTGGGGTAATGATGGTGCAATGGGGAACTTTATAAACATTGGTTCAATAGGAACTGCTTTTGTAAAATTAGTTAGTTGTGAATTTTAAAAGGTTTATTCCGTGTGCCTAAAAAGTTAAAATGTTGATGTGGCTTTATATGCAATGGTGCATATATACACATGGTTTTGTATATATCTAGGTGTTATTTTCATTTGCAGGTAAAAAGGGGCTGACTTGGGGAAGTGGCACATTTGGTCAACTTGTTCATGGAGATCAGTACAAGTTCTATAGGATCTCTTGATGTATGTTACAACTGAAATTCACCCCGGATGTTTCTTCTGTGTTTAATCACATTTTCTTGATTAACGATCATCTATTTTTGCATGTGGTTTATTGTTTTCTTGATTATAGTAAGCCATATTATATCATAATCAAAATTTACTTGAAAAGGTAAGTGGTATTATATTATAATCAAAATGGCCAACAAGTATGCATAACAGCATGATGGCATGACACTGGTAAATAATTGAGGTCTCGCAAACCGATTTGATTCGTCGTTAAGGGGTGCTAAACGGGTCGTGTTTTCGGGTTGGTGGGTTCAACACGAACCCGAAAATTTTACACGGACCCGAACCCGACCCTAACCCGAAAATCGTATCATACAGTTAGCTTTTTATAATTTATTATTAATTATTAATTATATAAACTTTCAGTTTATATTTGAAATTATATATATACACACATGCACATATAGAAGTTAATATATGTTATTTTAACTTCGTAAACTATAATTTTTTTATTAGGTTGTTATCGAAAACGTGTCACAGTTATATTACGATTTCTGTGTGAAAAAGGCTGGGTCATAACATGACAGTTTAGATTATTCCCTTCGCAACCCCCCCCCCCCCCCCCCCACCCCCACACACACAGTCCATGGATAAGGTGAACATGCTTGTCCCAAAGGACTCGGATGGAGCTGTGTCGCGAGCTAGAGAATTCCCTTGCGTAGGAATAGTGTCAGAACCAGCAAGCAAGCACATGTATGTAATCAAATCTCTCTTTTGTTGTTGGATGGTTATGTATGGGATGAAATTTGGAGGCTGTAGATTAATATATGTTAGCTCGTAATGTTTAGTTAAGTATTAGTATGGCTTCGAATCATTATACTTTCTCTGATAGGTTCCGGTTTCAGAACTTGTTTTCCACCATCGCACACCAGCCTCGTTGCTAGAGTCGTTGTCCCCTGAACCAACGTCTGATGTCGTTTTTACAGCCGTCTCTGTGATTAAGGTAGTTGTTTAAAAATGTATAGATCGTTGGTCGTATCCTTTGTTACTTACTTGATTTTAAACAAAAGTACAGATTTATCAAAATACGAAGTTGATTTGGGATTCAAAAGGTGAAGAGCTGCAGAAAGGAGTTGAAGAATTTCTGGAACTGAGACAACAAAAGCAAAACAAAGAAGAAAAACGGCCGGTGGTGCTAGTTGACTTCGTTCGTCTATTTGGAACCCTAAAAGTTGGGCCTCGCGTTAGTCTTCTTCAAAAAGTAGTGATTTTGATTCAGGTTTTGTGTGGTTTTTAATAAATTAGGGCTTATTAGATGTAAATGTATGTTTGTTGGTAATAATTTGTGGTTTAATTGTTGTGTTTTTTTTTTATTTTGGGATTTTAGATGTGTTTATAACGGAATTTGAAAAATTAAAACAGAGAAATTGAATTTTGAAAAGAAAAAGTGTGATATTGTGGGTGTTGGATTAGTGTTGAAAGAACTGAAGTGTTTGGGGTATAGAAAAGTTAAGGTGTGTTGGTTGGCTGGATGGTGGGGGTTGGCTTTTGTGTTTACTTGTTTATTAATTTGACTGGGAGACTTTTTACTTTGTTCAGGTTTGTAGAAGTGGGTATAGAAAACGATCATGTACGTGACGAAAATGTTTCGGATGCTGATGCCGAGTTGAATCAGGCAAGTTTGTAGTTTCTTGGAATATATGTATCAGTAAATGCATTGTTTATTAACTCTCTCATCTAAGTTTATCTCCATCCATTCCATTCCAAATCACCTTCATTTATTGGAGACAAAAGAATTATTCTATCTGGGAATGAAGCAGTTAAAACTGTAGCTCCAGCAAACACAGTCGGGTATGTTTATTAAACTCTCTTATCTGAGCATAACATCTCTTGGTCTTGTTTTCACTTTGGGCCACCAAAAAATTGAGCCAGCCTTGGGATAATGTGATTAGTGTTCTTTTAACCCAAGTACATAATTTATCCGTAAAATGAAACAAAAATCTGGGATAATGCATACTAGAATTCATTTTAGTTTTAGGGCATTTTGGACTCAAGCATATGTACATGCCTTGGTTAGTTATTTCTGTTAAGTATGTATCAGGATAGATGTGTACTTTTTTCTTTTTTATTTTGAATGCACTATTTGTAAACTTGTTTAAAATTTAGGGATGAGCTCGGTACCGAAAATCTCAAAAAATGGGTACAAGTACATGGTATGGGGATGGTCCTCCGTTGGAGGATGATCAGCCACCTAGGCGCCACATCACCATACCGTCTAGCCTACCATTACCCGGTACGGACCGGTATTTGAAGGTAAAAAACGGTATTTACCGGTACCGAATATGCAAAATGTTAGTACCTAATTGGTACTCTAAATCGAACCGATTTGGGAAATTTGGTACCGGTTCCAAACCGGTGCATGGTACCCTTTGCTCATCCCTATTCAAATTCCCATTATAATGCATATTAGGAGTAGTTATTCCATTAGTCTTTATATTTATTCATTGTAATTATCAAGAAATTATCAATGTAGGTGTTTTTTTATTCATAGCTTTTTTATGCTCATATTCATATTTATGTTGGAACAAACTGCTGCTAAAGTTCGATGTTGTAGTCTTGTTTGAATTGCAGGCGACTAATTGTAGTCTTGATGAATACGCGTTACATTGTAGTAAAACTAAATCAATCTATAGATAATGTAAGTGAAGGCCTCAAGCTTCAGTTTAGCTGCCGGTGGAAATAACATACTTGGTATGTCTTTCTTTTGCGATAAGTTATTTTGTATTTTATGGTGATTTGAACGTATCAACAAACTTATGTTATTGGATTCGTGATTCAAGAGTATATGGTTCTATGCATGATATTCGGTTCTTTATCTCCATAAGCTTACTCAAACCCCAAAGGTGCCAGCTGCAGATGCTACTTATAACTATTATGCTTCATCTTTCTTAACAAACTCTAGTACAAATGATGAAAACAAAGGAGATGCAGCAGGCCCATCTTCTTGTAAGGTTGGTTAATTTTTCATATTAATCTTTATCTTCTTTTTTTTTAGTAAGAAAGAGAAAATAAAAACTTGAATTAGTTGTGAATTTGATCAGGTACTTGATTCACATCTTAACTTTAAATGAACCTATCATTAGATCAATAACTAAAACAAATCAGTTTTTGCAGGACGCCTAAAGGCGAACAAGTTGCCGGTAGGACTACGTGTAGTGAGAAATCTAGAGTTTCCAAGATGTACTTACGATGAAATTTACCAATCACAAAGAACCCTAATGCAGCAACTGGAAGTTAATAAAAAAGTGCCGAAGACGTGCCATATTCTATTATCTGATCATAGTTTTTGTAGCGTTTTCAAGTTGAAAAGCAGTGAGTATATAGAGACGAAGAAAACAACCTATAAATAGTTTTTAGTTTATATGTATTGTCATTTCTCTTTGTTATTAGTACTCAAGTTGACAACTTATGATTGGAGTTTGGTTTATTAATGTTAATATCATTTGGTTTTAGTTTTTTCTCAGGTTTACAATTGTTTTTATTTTACGAAAAAAATGGCTAATTACACGAAAATGGCTACATAGAACCACAATAAATGCGTGTGACCAAAGCTTAATCAATAGTCACACTTAAAATTACTATATTTCGTGTAGCTATATATAACCATTAGTCACACTATAGTCACTTTGTTTTTTATTTGTGTGATGGAATGATACTAAATGTCACGGGAAAATAATATTATGTGTGGCTAAAGGTTAGACAATAGCCACACTTAAAATTACAACATTTCACATGGCTTTACATAATCATTAGTCACACCATCATCATTTTGTTCATTTTCGTGTGACAATATTAGCAAACATCATGGGTAAAAAGTACTATGTGTGACCAAAGGTCACACAATAGACACACTTAAAAATAAAAAATTCATGTTGCTTTACATATCTTTTAGCCACGCCATCCTTATTTTGTTTTTTTATGTGACGAAAGGTTAGCATACTTAATGGGCAAAATGAATATGTGTGACCAAATGTTAGATGATGGCCACACTTAAATTATAAAGTTTCATGTGGCTTTACATAATCATTAGCCACATTATTTTTACTTTGTTTTTTTATGTGACGGAATGATAGCAAACGTCATGAGAAAATTAAATAATATGTGACCAAAGGTTAGCCATTAGCCACACTTAAAAACACAAAACTTCGTGTGGCTTTACACAAACATTAGCCACACTATCGTCACTTTGTTTTTTTTGTGTGACAGATTGATAGCAAATGTCACGTGAAAAAATAGAACGTGTGACCAAAGGTTAAACAATAGCCATACTTAAAATTACAAAACTTTATGTGTGACTAAAGGTTAGACAATAGTCACATTTAAAATTAAAAAGTTGTTTTGTGTGTCTAGAAATAGTTTTTAGCCACACTTATAGTAAACTCAAGTGACTAAATAATAAAACGGCCACACTTATAGGAAGTTCATGTAGCCGCTGCTACTATTTAGTCACACTTAATGGATGAAATGCTTGATTACAACTCCTTTTGTCACATTTTTTTTAAATTGATGTGGCTAAAACAAACGTTTAAGTGACTATATAATAGAAACGATCACACTTACAATAAATGCATGTGGCTGTTACTACCCTTTAGCCACACTTATTGTACAGAATGTCTGATTCCAGCAAGAAATAGTGGTACCCTTTAGCCACTCTTTTAAGATGCTATGGCCACTAAACATGAATGTGACTGTATGATACCTACGATGACTCGACCTTTGGTCACACTTGAGTTGAAAAAAAAAGTGTGGCGAAAGGTGTATGGTCACACTTTTTTCGTGTGGCCGTAAGCCTTTTTTGACGTAGTGATATAAACACCTTTTTTCTGTAACCCTAGAGTTAACACAATACAATTTTCAATACAATTCAAACCTAAATCAGAGATTGCTCTCTATACCGAACAACATGTTTGTCCTCAATCTCTATCGTAATTTCTCCTCTTGCCAAACAAACCTGGTAATATCTTAATAATAAAGTAGAGATTGGGGAGGATTAGATGAGTAGAAGCATTTCCTTTATCAAAGAGATAACGAGGTTGCTATCAATGAGGCACAAGACTCAACAATCCTATTTCTTTTCGTTTCAATCTTAGCTTTCAAATCTTGAATGATGGCCTCATTTATTGTGACATTCCTATTTTTATATAAGAATTATAGGTTTGGTTAAATTTATTAGTCATTAGTAACTAGTAACTAGTTTATTTTTAATATAAATATTCAACCCAAATAGTTTTAAACACTATTTTATATATAGTTGGTTGAAATATTATACTAATTAATTGACCTGTATATGGGTGACCTTTCTAATAAAATAAAAGTCTATAAAAACTTATATTATTAGACAGATATATTACGGGTAAGTCGACTGTTAAAAATATAAAGTACCTACACGGGCCTAGGAACCATATAATAATTAAAATATAAAAATACATTGTATTTTGAACATACTCCGTTTTTAATGAAACTTGGTTCAAAATGTAGACAAAAAAAATATTCTCGTTTTAGTAATATATTTATTATTTTATAAAACGTTATATTTTAGAAGTTATACACGCCAAATAAGTGAAGCAGTTGAATTAATTATAATATATATAATAATAAAATAATAAAATTAACATTTGATTTAAATATGTATACATATGATCGATATATTAGGAAAAAAAACAAATAAAAATAAAATAATAATAAAATTCATTATTTATTATCATACGTGTTAAACAAATAAGTGAAGCATGCAAATTATGAAGAGTTTAACTTTAGTGTAATGTGTTGTCAGTGTAGGTGTATGTTGAAGTATACGTGTAAGATCACCAAACATTTTGGTATCCTATAAATAGATCACCCAATCAATCATTCAACATCCTTTTTTCCTTTATTATCAGTCTCGCCACCACTTTCTCAATTCTATAGTTATATTTTATTATTTAACCCATAATAATAATAATAAAGTAATGCCTCGTTTTAAGTGTTTAACTCCAGATCACCGCTACCCTTTCCGATTGATCTGAGCCTCATAACGTATGTCAGGGCTCTGCCCGACTAAGTTGTTGGATTCGGTCTCGGGACATCGGGACAAGGTTGAATTATGGGTACTATACTTAACACGAGTGCATTATATATTTTTAAATAGTTCAGAAGTTATACCCAATATTTTCTAGTTGAACTCTAAAGTTACAAAGTGGGTCCATTCTCTTTTCTCACCATTTTATTCCTTTTTATTCCAAACCATAACAATTCTCACCAAAACTTATTTGTTTATGTCGAATGTAGGTAAGTCCTCAATTTAGGCGACTTGCCAATTTGGAGCGAGCATATGCACACATTATGATCATCAAGCGCTTCCGCTATTTTGTATAAATGTTTTGGGTCAAAAAGCTTGTTGTATAGCCTTGTTAGTCATTGCACTTTTTAACTATTGATGTTATGTTTTCAGTCGTGTCTAGTCGAACGGGTTGTAGACTTACTTGTTTGGTTGATGGTTAAAACAGGGATATGCTCATCTTATGGACGGGTCATGCCCAAATTTTGTTAAATTAGTGCACAAATGTTATTGACTTCATCATTTTAAATTATGAAAAGCTTGGACTCTTTTAAAAAGTTTATGTTTATAGTGTCCTTTGGTCGTCATTTTATTAGATGCAACGGAGGGGTCTAACAAGTTGGTATCAGAGCCAAGGTTTGAGGGATTCGAGCATATGATGTGATGCTTGAACTCAAACCGATGGCTCGTTCAAAAGTGTGCTCGCTCCAAGATCGCCAATGAGGTAACAATTTAAGTTTTTAGTGAACGCAAGTATGTGTAATGTGCTTGTAAAGTTAAGTTAAGTTAAGTTAAGTATGTGAAGGGGTAAGTATGGAGGGCAAAATGATGAGTTCTAGGGACCGTACGGTTGGAAACGGGCCCGAAAAAGAATTAAAATACCTAAATTAAAATTTGCAGCGAACTAGCAAACGGCAGGCCGTCGCCGACGATCGGATACCCGTCGCCGACGCCACCCCTTTCAGGGCCGACGCCCTATCTGTCTGCCGACGGAAACAAGTGGCCGACGCCACATTATGAGGCTCGTCGCCGACGGACCATTAGCCGTCACCGACGGGTTGTGCAAAGCTGGTCCGCCAGATTTTTGATGTTTTTCATGTTTCAGCCAAAAGTACTTTCCGAAAGCCATTTCAACGTTTATTTAGGGTCCATGTAAGGCCTAACATGATACATGTAACCACAATTAGTGGTTACAATAGAAAGAAAAATTATAAAGGTCGAAAGTAGTGTGTCGAGGGACACAAAGGAATGATGAAAGTTTAAAAGAAAGTAAAACTTAATATGTAAGAATGCGAATGAAGTAAATACGGGCTAATGAACTATGATATAATGAAAAGTTTATGATTCGTAAGAATTTGTGTGTTCGGCCCCCCAAAGTTGGACAAATGAAATGGGAGCTAAACATTAGGTTATATCAGATCTGGCGCCGCACACAGTTGTGTCGTTAAGTGACACAGCTGTGTGGACCATTGATGCTTGTTGCTGAGATCAGGGTGTGTGGCAAGGCTGACACAACTGTGTGACATTGTACTCAGATAACCAACACAGCTGTGTCTGGGCAAAATTTCCACAAACTTCATATTTTTCTTGAGTTTTCCGCAACGAATCACCAAAAAGCTTTCCAAAACTACAATATTCAAATAAAACACAATTAAATGTCGATTCAATCGAATTTGTAACCAGAAATATATAAAATGGGGAATGATATGTATTAATAATATGTATATTTACCGACATATCAATAATGAAATGTAAAATTGATTGTAGTATGATAAAATGAGTTAACTATGATGAAGGAGAGTATGAAAGTAAATCTAATAAATGAAATGAATGTTTTATGTAAAAGGCGGACAATGTCAACGTGAATGATAATGTAGCGGTAAGAAATGATGACGAATGTAAGAGGTTGAGTTTAACACGTATGATAATAAATAATGAATGGAGTAAATATAGATTAAAGTACTTCGATGCGTAAAAAGAGTACGATTTGCTTAGTTTTGAGTAAGAGGCGAATATGTGCTAAATGTGAATCATACGAGCTTATTAGCAAAGGATATGTTGTAATTATGTTATATAGTTAACTTGAATGATATTTGCTATTTGTAGAATCATGAAGCATTAGCATGTGAAAGTACGTGAAAGTGAATGTATATGTGTATTGTTAGAGGATTACGTAAATCGTATATATCATACAATACGAGTATGAAATGTGTAGAATATTAATATTATGGCCTAACGTATTTAGAGGATTACATGTTCAAAAGTTTAAAGTGTGTAAGCAAGACAGTTGACTTTATACAAGTCAACAGTATAGGGATATCAAGGAATGGCTATTAGACACAAATGTTAAAGTAAAGAGTTAATGTGTTATGTATTAGGTGATTTACGTGTTATGCTTGATGATAGTGTAGTTGTATGGAATTGAAATGAGATAACTATTAATGAATGTCTCATTTATATGAAATTCTACTAACGAAAGTCGATTAACGTATGAATAGAAAGAAAGTGAACAGTAGTATGTACGCTCACATAAGCTAATAATGTTACGAATGTAATAATATGTAAGGGTGGAAATCTTGTCGGTTGATTCAAGTATGGATGGCGAAAGGGGTAAGAGGAAGCAATGAGGCAAGCATGAACATGAACACTAAAGGTAAGTGGTTTCGCAATCACTTCGAATTTATCTACATGAAGGCGTATACGTGTTGAATATTCAAAATCAAAGTGAAATATATAAATAAATGAGAAATGTTATGGTATGTTTTGTTGAAATTGTTGGCATAATGTTAAACCGATAAGACCTCCTTATAAGGGTAAATCGGTCATAAATTTTAGTTGAGAAGTTCTAAGGCGGAAATGAGAACTTGCTAATGTTGATGAAAGGTATGGAAAGAATATTAGTTGAGATGTTAGCTAAAGACATTATGTGATATGTTGGAATTGAAAGTAAGTACAACGCGTACAACAATACTTATATACAATAAGTACTAAGTGTAATTAACTTTAAAAGGTCAAATCGTAGAAGTCAGTAAATAATAATTATTTACAAATTTTGGAAACATTACGTAAGAAATGCAACGTGTAATGTAGGATACTCATTAGTAAGAGATATGTTAGAGAACGTAGGTGAATTAACACCAAATACGGTAAACGATACGACAGAAGAATGAAAGGTATGGATGAAAATGTTCGAATCTGAGAAATGGATTCAACCATCTAAGGAATGAAAGGTTGGATCCGTAAGCAAGCACGGATCAAACCAGTAAGAATGAAAGGTAATAAATTAAAAGTTCGAATCCGTAAGTGAAGACGGATTAAACAAGTAAGAATAAAAACTAAGTACCAAACTCAAATAAGTCATACGGGTCAAATGGCGATCGCCTGACAAGTTTATTACTTATAGGTGAGCATAATGTATGGGCATGCATTGTCACAGTTTGGAAAGCATTAACCGTCGCAAAGTATGAATAACGAGTCAAGGGTTTTGACCCGCGCCAGGTACGTATAAAAAGATTATATTTTTAATAGGAGCTTAGGGCTTGACTAGAGAATGATGTGTCAGAATAGGATAACTGATACCCATATGTAAGAATGTATTTACAATTAGACTTTCGAAAAGTCAAACAAAATAAATGAAGTCCTTGCAATTATGCAAGTATAAGGTACGAACGTGTACCTCGATGCAACCACAATAGGTAAGGGGGTGTTAGTCTGACCTTGAAAGGTCAAACTGCGAAAGTTGGCGAAATAACCAATAAAAAGAAAGGATTGTATGTAAGAAATGGAAGGTATGATATGTTTTAGCATGTACGTAAGAAAATTGTGAAAGAGGCAATGGGCGAACAAACACCCCGTAGGACGCAGTTATGAAGGGTTATGTGCTAACTGTTTATTTATAGACAAATATGATGGAATTCTTAGTGAGATGATAGAAATGAAGCTAGTGGAAGGATGCCCACGAGTGGGAGCATATTTCATGAATGAATGAGACCAATTCTGGTACGGAAGGTACATATAAAGAAGCGGATCGATCCGGCACACGGATAACCGACTTATGCATTGAGGGCGAGGTTAGTAAAATGTTTAATTCTTAATTACTGATTAAGAATCCGTAGATTTATTTGTAAGTGTGAACAAAACGAATGGAAGAATAATTATGGTATGGTATACAATGATCGACCTGTAATGGTCAGCGTGAGAAGGTATGAATGTCATTAAGAGGGAGATTTAAAGGCCTTAAATGAAAGTTTGAGCTGAATTGGTTAAACGCTAGTATGGTGCTCGTACATAACATACCCAGTTGTTATCATAAGTAGTTCATGCAAGGAGCTAATAATAAAGTGTGCGAAGGATTAAATTTAAGGCTAAACTCAAACTAGTAATTAGTTCAAGTGACGGTAGTAACCGTAGAATGATACCTTATACTCATATTAAGTATGAAAAAGCAATTAGGAAGTGGGTAGCTTTGTATACGTATAATGTTATGTTAAGCCCTCATATGAACAAGAAAGTAATTGGAAGAACGTTAGTAATGGGATAATGGGGTTTGCTCATGATTACAATAATGAATTATATCGTGCATGATTCGTGTGCGGAATAAAATAAATTGATTTATTTATATTAGTAAATGTATGAATATGTTACGCTTATTTAGAAAGATAGAAACAAGTCGTAAGCATAAGCTTGTACGACCAATAGTATACATTTGGAATAAATTTCAAATGAACGAACCGCTAGTGATGATGTATGCTAGGAACTAGCATTATAAAGTGAAAACCAACACCAATAAGAGCTCTGGATCAGATTCTGACTTATATGTGATTATGAAAGTAATTTACGTGATTTAAGAACGGAGGGACAATGCGTACAAATACGTTTATGCACGAATGAAACTCTTGCCAAGATCTCGAATGCATCTATGTTGTGTTAAGCATCGTGAATGAATAGATGAAAAAGTAAGAGTAGAAGTGGTCAAGTTGGAATGAGAAAGGTTTCGGGGACGAAACCTCCTTTAAGGGGGTAGACTTGTAACACCCCAAAAATGACCGTTAGACATAAAGCTAAATTTATTAAAGGTTTAACCAAGTAAATGTAAATGTTACAACTATTAGTAGGATAATGAAAGAAAGCCAAAATTTAAATAACAAACAAACTAGAAGGGGCACATGTAGAAAATAGCAAAAGGAAGGGATTAAAAGAAATAAAAACCCCAAACACACTTCTGGTGTGTGCTCTGGGATCGAATAACACAGGGGATCAAGGGGGGAACCTTTGTTCTTCCTAAATTCAACAAATTGACAAGGGATTTCAAGGATGATCGATTGCATGGTTCAAAATTTAGAATATCTAACCCTAATTAGTGAAGTGGTAAGTTCAATTTTCTGAAATTATGATTTGTAGAATGAGGGGTTCGACCCAATCTCGATTTCTTGTATCAAATATGAGAAATCTGAATTAGCATTGCCTTCTAGAACAAGAATCATGTTTGATTTTAGGTTGTATGAAGAATTCTAGTAAAAACCCACTTTATGAAATTGAGATGTGAATTAGGGTGATTATGTAGTGTCATGCATGTGAATCATTGATGAATAATTCCGTTAATGATGTATAAACACTAGATGTATTGATATGGAATGAGGTTTGCTTGATTATTGTGGAATAATTAAAAGAACTAGATTAATTACATGTTTTAGTTAGTTGAGTAATGTCCCGAAAATGCGAAACCCGCCAAGTGTTTGATGAAATGCGTAAAAGAATAATAAGTGAATGAACGTGTTGTTATAGGTGTGAAAGAAGAAGGTTCCAACGCTAGGAAGTCGGAAAACTCACAAGATCAAGGTACGTTAGTGTACATCATATTCTAAAATGTTGTCGTATGCATAATAGTCTCAATTGTATTGTGTTGTTATGTTAAATTTGTGAGAACTGAAATCTATGGTTCTTCGAAAGTAAAAGTAAGATCCGTCATAAACGGATTGTGAGGATTGAATAAGTTACGAAAGACAATGCATCATATCCGGTTCTTGTAGTTGAACCGGGTATGGAAAGTTAAGTATGTAATGAATGAAAGTCTACTCGATCCGTCTTTCTCGAATCGGGGTATGAGGTAAGAATGTAAAGAATATGATTGTTCGTTATGAACGAATCGAATGAAAGTTATGTAATGATGCTAGTATCCGTTCTTAGCGGGTATGTTAAGAAAAGTATGTTTAGCCTCTACTTTGAAGCAAGCATGTAACGAACCGTTTAACGGTTAGTAAAGTAATTGAATGATGTTAATCCGTGAAAGAAACGAACCGGTTTATTATTTAGTTGTGTTAGTGTCGAAATACTAACTTATTTGTTTATGTCGAATGTAGGTAAGTCCTCAATTTAGGCGACTTGGCAATTTGGAGCGAGCATATGCACACATTATGATCATCAAGCGCTTCCGCTATTTTGTATAAATGTTTTGGGTCAAAAAGCTTGTTGTATAGCCTTGTTAGTCATTGCACTTTTTAACTATTGATGTTATGTTTTCAGTCGTGTCTAGTCGAACGGGTTGTAGACTTACTTGTTTGGTTGATGGTTAAAACAGGGATATGCTCGTCTTATGGACGGGTCATGCCCAAATTTTGTTAAATTAGTGCACAAATGTTATTGACTTCATCATTTTAAATTATGAAAAGCTTGGACTCTTTTAAAAAGTTTATGTTTATAGTGTCCTTTGGTCGTCATTTTATTAGATGCAACGGAGGGGTCTAACAGTATCTTACAGCTGCCCAATACCATCATCTTTACCCTTCTTCTTACCCTCCATTGTATCCCACTGGATACCCAGCGCAGGATTCGCAATACCCGCCATATCAACAACCTCTTCCGTATCAGCAGCAACAAACTCAAGAGATTCTAGAGAGGTTGGACAGGGTTGAGCATGTGGCTCATGAAAACAAGAAGAAACACAATGGTTTTGTCAAGGGCCTTATGAGCTTTCTCAAGGGCAAGAAGAAATAGGATGATGTTGGGTTGTTTTGTTTGTCATGTAATAAAGTCCCTGCGAGGACGTTTATTTTGTTTTCATGTACCAAGTCCCTGTGTGGACTTATTTCAGTTTCAGTATGCCCCTGCGTGGGTAGTGTTTTTCAGTAACCCCTGCGTGGGTAGTTTGTGATGTTTTTCCTAAGTCCTTTTATGGACAACGTTGTAATCGTTTCGTAGTTTTAATGAAGTTATTTTGTTTTAAATGTGTATTTTACTGTATCATGCTACTTCATTTCAAATTTTATAAAATCCAACTAAGAAACTCTTAGAGGTATAACCTAGCCAAAATATTAAATGGCTATGATGGTATAACCTTTTTAAGATAATAACTCTCTGTTAACCTCTGAAAATATGTTAACAATCCTGAATTGTACGGTACGAAGAATCACACAATCTTCCTAATGTACTTGGATTTTTCCAAGCCACTATTTTTAGCCTATATGATCAATACGAATCATGGCTAGTAAACATCAATATGATGTATACACCACAACATCCATTAGTGATGTATGCTTATAAGCAAGGGTGTGATAAAGACAATGAAAGTTCTATTTATAAACTTCTTGTCAAAAAGGTGATGAACTTTGTTCGACCCTCAAATGACCACTGATCCAAAGGATCGTGGGTTATATTTTAATCGTCCATGTGACAAGCTTCTGAGCTATTTAAGTGTCCTTCGAGACGAACTTAGTATAATATGATTATCTCTTTGAATATTATTTTGACGGTCCATATGGTTTAATAATACCATGACCATCCACTCATCAATACGATGATCAAATATGTGAATTAAATATATCCTTTATGTTTGATATAGTATTCAGAAATGGCTGGATCAGATGAAGCAAACAGTCATCCTACAGAAGGCAACAACACCAGAATTAATATCACTGGTGCCGAGCTGCAGGAAATGATATCCGCAGCAGTTGCTCAAGCTATAGATGCTAAATTTAAAGAGCCTAGTATTGTTAGGTCTCAAACTCATTCGAGATCCCATTCTCAACCCCATTCTCATAAGAAAAGTGAGTCCCAATACTCATCTAATCAGGATAGTGAGCCAAAGAGGTAGGTTGTTCTTGAACCGACTCCGCGGTACAACAAGGGTTGTACCTACAAGTACTTTGTTTCCTGTAAACCGAGAGATTTTACAGGAGAAAAAGATGCAATCGATTGCATGAAATGGTTAGATGAGATGGAGACCGTAATAGACATCAGCGGATGTGCTAAGGAAGATATAGTGAAGTTTGTATCACAATCCTTCAAGGGCGATGCCCTTACTTGGTGGAAAGCCTTAGTCCAAGCCACGGGGAAGGTTCCTTTGTACAATATGTCATGGAACAAGTTTGTTAATTTGGTTAAGGAAATTTATTGCCCCCAACATGAAGTCGAGCGGATAGAGACTGATTTCCTCACCCTAGTAATGAAGGATCTAGATTGCAAATCCTATGTGACTAACTTTAACTCGATGTCTAGGCTGGTACTATACCTAGTCACTCCTGAACCCAAACGCATTGCGCGTTTCATTGGTGGTTTGGCTCCCGAAGTAAAAGGGAATGTTAAGGCTTCAAAGCCAGCCACTTATAGGTCTGCTGTGGACCTATCTCTGTCCCTCACTCTTGATGTCGTGAGGAGTCGGGCAAAGAAAACCACTGATGAAGGGAAGAGGAAAAGGGAGGAGGATAAGTCTCCTCAGTCAAACAAAAAGGGTAAAGGGAACTCTGGTTCCAAGAAGGGGCAGTCGAATGACAAGCCCAGGTGTAAAACTTGCAATAAAAGGCATTTTGGGAAATGCAATCAAGACCCACAGGCTAAACCATGTGGGATCTGTAAAAAGAAAGGGCACAAGTCAGTTGAGTGCCGAAATATTAAGGATGCAACTTGCTACGGTTGCAATGAAAATGGGCACATTAAAACCAATTGCCCCAAGAATGCTAAGAAGCCTGAAGAGGCAAAGAAGAACAACGCAAGAGTTTTCCAGATGCAAGCGAGGGAAGCGGTGAATGACGAGAACGTCATAACAGGTACCTTCCTCATCAATAATAATTATGCTAGAGTCTTATTTGATTCCGGTGCTGATAAATCCTTCGTAGACCATAAGTTCTGTAAGTTGTTGAATTTGCCTATTAAGACTCTAGACATAAAATATGAGGTAGAGCTTACCGACGGTACCTTAGAAACAGCTTCAACTCTTCTTGATGGATGCTCTATATCCATCAAGAATCATTCGATCCCGCTTTCCCTCTTGCCAATGAAATTGGCTGGGTTTGATATAGTTTTAGGCATGGATTGGTTGTCGTATAACCAAGCCCAAATTGTCTGTGATAAAAAGCTAATTATTATCAAAACCCCTTTTGGCGAATCCGTCACTATTCAAGGAGATACACATTATGGATTGCCTAGCAATGTGTCTATTCTCAAGTTAGCACAGTGTATGAAAAATGGATGTGTCATTTACATGGCACAAGTGACTGTGAATGATCCTAAGCCTAAAATTGAAGATATTCCGATTATCTCTGAGTATCCTGATGTTTTTCCTGACGAGTTACATGGATTACCTCCTGAGAGGCAAGTAGAGTTCAGGATAGACATTCTCCCAGGATCAGCACCTATAGCACGAGCTCCTTATCGTCTAGCGCCTACAGAAATGAAAGAGCTCAGAACTCAATTGGATGAACTATTGGAGAAAGGTTTTATACGACCTAGTTCTTCACCTTGGGGAGCTCCAATATTGTTTGTGAAAAAGAAGGACGGATCAATGCGCTTATGCATTGATTATCGAGAATTGAATAAAGTAACGATCAAGAATCGTTATCCCTTGCCCAGGATTGACGACTTGTTCGATCAACTCCAAGGGGCAAGCTATTTCTCGAAAATTGACTTAAGATCTGGGTATCATCAACTTAAGGTTAGAACCGAAGATGTATCAAAGACAGCCTTCAGAACAAGATATGGACATTTTGAGTTCTTAGTACTAATGCTCCAACAGCATTCATGGACCTCATGAATAGAGTCTGCAAGCCATATTTAGATAAATTTGTCATTGTTTTTATCGATGACATACTTATCTACTCTCGTAATCAAGTTGATCACGAGAAGCATCTTCGATGCATTCTAGGATTACTTAGACAGGAGAAATTATATGCAAAATTCTCCAAGTGCGAGTTTTGGCTTCGCAAAGTCCAATTCCTTGGACATGTTGTTAGCGAGCGTGGAATCCAAGTTGATCCCGCTAAGGTAGAAGCCGTAATGAATTGGGAAGCACCAAAGACTCCAACTGAGATTAGAAGTTTTCTAGGTTTAGCAGGATATTATAGAAGATTCATCGAAAACTTCTCAAGGATAGCCGCACCATTAACTTCTTTGACCCGTAAGAAGGTTAAGTTTGATTGGGGTCCAAAGCAACAGGAATCCTTCGAAATTCTTAAGCAAAGGTTGAGCAATGCTCCGGTATTAACCTTACCTGATGGAATTGAAGAGTTTGTCGTATACTGTGATGCTTCACATACCGGAATGGGTTGTGTACTCATGCAAAAAGGCAAAGTGATTGCCTATGCATCACGACAACTAAAGGTGCATGAAAAGAATTACACCACCCACGATTTAGAATTGGGTGCCGTTGTATTCGCACTAAAGTTATGGAGACATTACTTGTATGGAACTAAATGTGTGATCTATTCAGATCACAAAAGTCTCCAACATTTGTTCAATCAAAAAGAGCTCAATATGAGACAGCGCCGTTGGATGGAAACCTTAAATGATTATGATTGCGAGATTCGCTACCATCCTGGTAAAGCGAATGTGGTCGCAGATGCTCTAAGCCGAAAGGAAAGGATTAAACCAATTAGGATCAATGCCAAGAGCATTGAGTTGAGGAATAGTCTGAATGAAAGAATATTAACTGCACAGAAGGATGCTGTTTTGGAAGATAACCTTCCAAATGAAAGGTTAGGAATAACTGCTGAGCAGTTAGCACCTGGGAGGGATGGAATTCTCAGGATGAACGGAAGAATTTGGGTTCCTGTTCATGGAGGACTTCGAGAGGTAATCCTCCAGGAAGCCCACAACTCCAAATACTCAGTTCACCCGGGAGGTGACAAAATGTATCATGATTTGAAAGTTAACTATTGGTGGATAGGTCTGAAGAAATATATTGCCACTTATGTAGCTAAGTGCCTGACATGTGCTCAGATTAAAGCTGAACATCAAAAGCCATCAGGTCTACTTCAACAACCAGAACTCCCCACATGGAAGTGGGAGATGGTAACTATGGACTTCATAACCAAGTTACCTAAGACAAGGCACGGAAATGATACTATATGGGTTATTGTTGATAGACTAACTAAGTCAGCACACTTATTACCCATCAAAGAGACTCATAGCTCGGATAAATTAGCCCATTTATATGTAGATAAGATTGTAGCTCTACATGGAGTACCAGTAGCTATTATCTCGGATAGAGATACTAGATACACCTCACATTTTTGGAAAAGTTTCCAACAATCTTTAGGCACGCGTTTGAATTTTAGTACTGCTTACCATCCACAGACGGATGGACAAAGTGAGCGTACAATTCAAACATTGGAAGACATGCTGCGAGCATGTGTTATTGATTTAGGAGGTAGTTGGGATGACCATCTACCCTTAATCGAGTTCTCCTATAATAATAGCTACCATACAAGCATTCAGGCTGCGCCTTTTGAGGCATTATATGGTAGGAAATGCAGAACGCCTGTCTGTTGGGCAGAGGTAGGAGAAGCTCAGATGTCAGGACCTGATATAGTCCTTGAAACAACGGACAAAATTGTCCAGATTCGTGATCGCTTAAAAGCTGCCAGGGATAGGCAGAAAAGCTATGCTAATGGGAAGCGAAGGTCTCTAAAGTTTGAAATAGGCGATAAAGTTCTACTGAAAGTATCACCCTGGAAAGGTGTGATGCGTTTTGGTAAGGAAGGTAAGTTGAGCCCTAGGTATATTGGACCATTCGAAATTATCGAATGCGTCGGTAATGTAGCTTATAAACTGAACTTGCCTGTGGAGCTAAGTGGGATTCATAATGTGTTTCGCATTTGTAATCTCAAGAAATGCCTAGCTGATGAATCTCTAGCAATATCTCATAAGGACATAAAGATTGATGAAAGCTTGAGATTTGTTGAAAGACCTATATCGATTGAGGATCGGCAGGTTAAAAAGCTCCGAAGAAAGCAAGTACCTATAGTAAAGGTCAAATGGGAAGCCCGTAGAGGTCCCGAGTATACGTGGGAGGTCGAGTCCACTATGAAACATAAATACCCTCACTTATTTCAGTAAATCTCGGGGTCGAGATTTCTTTTAAGGGGGTGAGGATGTAACACCACGTAAAAACGTGTCCAATTATATATAGACACGTGTCCTAAACTCTAAACATGTGAAAGATTGAGTTTGAAGGACCAAAGTTATCGAACAGTGAAACTATGTAACCACAAGGACTAAAAGTGTCAACATGCCAAATTTGTGCCTCTGAATGACCTTACACGATGAATATATTCTTAAACGAGTGATTGATTGGATATAAGAAGCCGTTTATGAAAATAATCGGAAGATTATTAAATTACAAGGGTTAAACGTGTCAACATGTCATTTCCGACCTCTGAGTGACCTTTTAACGAAACCGAGGCTTCGAAACATTCAAATATACTCTTAAGAATAAGTGGTATAAATTTCACGAGGTTTCGATATCGTTAAGCATGTTTTCAAGACTTTGGGCCAAAAGCGTCAACTTGACGAAACTTGCTTTCATAGTAATATTTAACGAACCCGAGCCTAATGAAGTTTGTTTGCACATCCTTGGGCTCCAAGAAATCAACTACAAGGGTCTTGGTTGTCAAAAATGGAGTTAAAAAGGATTATAAACGAGCAGGGATTGAAATTGCCAGCTTTTAAAACTTGTTGGGCTGGTAACATGGGTGGTCGCGTAGCGCGACCATTGGACCCTTAGCCGTCGCGCTACGCGACGGTCTTCAGTTGACAGAATGTGAATGCCAGGTGCGGGTCAGCTCTCCAAACCGCCTTAGTCTAGTTTGTATCGACCTAGGGACCTGTAAGTCGGTTTAATTCAGTTGCCTAGACACCTGGGTCGATCTTAGAGCCTCCAATTACACCTGGAAGTGATCTAGCTTCAAGGAATTTGCTATATAAGAGAGCTAGTTCATGTGTTCTTGACACACATTTGCAACATTTGCTACACAACAACACCTGGAGCTTGCTAAGGACAAGGAGAAGAATTTGAAGTGTAGAAAAGTTTGCTAAGACCTTAAGTAAGCCTCTAATTACTTGTTTAGTTGTTTAATTTAGCTTAATTACTCTAAAGTCAAACTTATCGTAAAATTAGTTTGACTTTCGTTTTAATTACATGTGGCTTAACCACTGATCAAATTGAAAGTGGTTATAGAACCACATTAGTGTAGGTGATTAACCCTTAAGAGGGCACCTCCTAATTATCTCGTTTGACTGGTCAATTGTCGGGTCAAAGTAGTTTGACAAAAAGTCAAACTGGACAGAAATTACAAGAATGATTCTAATTAATAAACCAGAGGTTCTAAATTATATTTTAACTATCCAATGACTTGGTAATCAATATTAAAACATGTTTTATCAGTCCTAACCCGACAATTAATAGTCTAAGGTCAGTTTATAACCGAAAGTCGCAAAAGCTTGACTTTTGCTTTGATTTTCAGTTCTGACCCGTTTAAGCTTAATTCTCCCATGTTTTAAGCTTCCATTAGAACCACATTACTTAGTAGTATAACCCCCTGAAGTTATATTGCATGGTGACTAGTGGTTTGAATTATATGCACTTAATCGTAATTATGCTTAATAATGCCATAAACGCCCTTTTGACATACAACTGAGATTTTTAGCAAAATGAATGAACTAATATCTTTGCTACTGATATTTAGACATGTCCTAAAAGTTTAACATCAATTGGGGGTCTAGAATGGGAGTTATGCTCAATAGCGTAATTAAGGAACTTTTTAGTAATTAAATAACTTGATTAGCATGAAGCCTATCTAAACCCGATTTTTGACACCAAACTTCTTACCTACTGATGTAAAATAATATTTTGGGATTTTTAAAGATTTTTAATTATTTTTAGGCTGAGCATAACATAGGATTATAGCTTGATTTCGGTAAATATCGGTTTTACCCTTTTCATGCATAAAATGAGTTTTACATAACTTTTTAGTGTCAAACCTTTTGCTACTGATCTCATATGATAAATAAAGTATTTTGAACTTTGTAAACTGATCAAAAACTCAGATTTCCTATTTTAACCCAAATAACCCTTTAAACCGACTTTTAAGCGTTTTAAGCACCTAGTATGGGTTAAAACTATATTTGACATATAAAACTTATTACCCACTGATGTTTTAAGTTAAATTATATAACTAAACAGTAAGCCAAAGCTTTTCAACTCAGAAGTCTATTTTGACCTTTAAAGCCTATGTGAAATTACCAAAATGCCCCTACGGGACATAGTTTGGCTATATAAGATAATTTTCACATATATAAAGTATCCTACTGTTATAACTTATAAAAATACATATTTTTACTGATTTAATCAGACCTGAAACTCAGTTGCACAATTAAACTCTTTTGTGGGCATTAAAATTACCAAAATGCCCTTATGGGACTTATTTTGGTTTAAACTATTTTTGGGCATATATGTTAAACATCTTACTGATGTATTAACATATTTTGGGCATAATAATTATTAAAGACCTGTATATAATTTACTTGGTTACCCGTTATGCGTTTACGCGTTCGGATCGGCTTATGTGACTGGTTTACATAAAATAGTCGAAACGGGTCAAACCTTATCATTAAATCCTCATTTTCCAGAATGTGTTTAGTTTACCCATATTATATAAGTATCCAAACTTGTCGGGTTTAAACCACATTCTATTCCGGTCTCCGCTTAATCGAGCGCTTAGAGCCGTAAGGTTTCATTCTAGCTAGCGGTGTGCACGGTTCGGTTCGGTTCGGTTTTTAGGTAAAATCGAAACCGTAACCAAAATGTCGGTTTTCGGGTTTTAAAAACCGTTCGGTTTCGGTTTTTTTCGGTTTTGGTTTTTCGGTTTTTACGTCGGTTCGGTTCGGTTTTTCGGTTTTTGGAACAAAATTATGTAAGATTCAAAAAATAAAAAGTATAATTTATATTATAACAATCTTTTTATATGTTTACATTTAAGTTATTATAGTTAACCTCTTTAGTTAATGTTGTTTACATACTCCTAACCTTCTAATCTATTTTTATGTTTCTTCAAAGTTTTTATTATATTTAATTTTTATATTAAATTTTGTTATATCTTATAGGTAATAATAAATCATTTCAGTTATAATGTTTTTATTATAAACACTTAAGATTCAAGAATAAAATTAACATTTTCTACTAGCATTAGGTTAAACACTTATACAATTTAAACTTAAACATAAAAATATATGGATTGTAACTTATCGGTTCGGTTCGGTTTTTTTCGGTTATTAAAAAAGTTTATCCGAAAACCGAACCGAAATTTTCGGTTATTAAAAATCCGAAAACCGAACCGTCGGTTTTTGTTTCGGTTCGGTTTTTTCGGTTCGGTTATTTCGGTTATTCGGTTAAGGTTCGGTTATTTTGGTTTTCTTGCTCACCCCTAATTCTAGCTAGCCGGTCTAAGTCCTTGACTTAATTATAGAACCGTTAGCATCCTAATAGGTTAATAAACCTTCTATACAGATTAAATAGCTTCCTGTAGAAGGTGCCTTCCAAAAAGCTTTAAGATTTTATTGCTAGCATCAGGTAAATACTTTTAACTTATTTTCCCTTATACGGGCTTGGGATATGGTATTATAATAATACCACTTGGTCGGGTATGAAATCATTTAATCGGATTGTGATTAATAAATTTGCATAACCCGTTTTAATATGTCTTGTTTGATAACATAAACATTGGGGGCTAATCTGACCGTGTCCTGGATATCCTCGGCTCATTTAATGTAAAATGGCCACGACCTATGCACGGGGTGTAGGCATACACCTGACAGATGCAAATGCTAAAATAATATATATAAACCCACATGTTGGGGATAACTCCTTTGTGGGTTCTATAAGTGGTGAGTCGGTTAATCATGACCGGCTTCCAACCGGCCTCAATTGTATGACAAACATGTAAATCTATATACAAGATTATATTTAAATAATTGTCCCAAGTTATAAAAGATTTATGCCATGTGCACCTAAATCAATTTTCTTAAATATTTTCAAAAGAGTCAGTTAATTGTATTTACCAGTGTAAACTGACGTATTTTCTTAAAGACTGATTGACAGGTACCTCTCGAAATAGGCTGGAGCTATAGGGTGTCTTTAGAGGATCTTGCAAATCCATAAGATGCCTGCAGCCTGTTATTTTGTTTCTTTGTATTTGTTTATGATCCGCCTGTGGATCTTATTACATTCCAGTCTGTATATTCATAAACTCGAACACTCAGACGATATGGTTTGTAATAGTTTATTCACCAAGACTTCCGCTGTGCTATTATATTGTGTGTATTGACTATGATGATATCAACTACGTCACGATACTCCCCGCCGGGCCCACCGGTCATATATGGAAATATTGGGGTGTGACACTTGAGCAGAAGTGGAATCTGAAGTGTTACATAAAATAGTTGAAACTTGAAAAGGCACTCTTTATTGGCAAGTTGCGTAGCTTCAAAACACATGTGTCTAACTGTCTACTTATAAATGAAAAAATTACCTTACACATTCTAAGATTGTTGCACGATGTCTCTGCACAGCTTGATCATCTATTGAAACTGCTTTCATCAGCATGTTCAGTGCAACATATCTGCCACGTGGGATTCAAAGCTTACTATAAACACCAAAATATAGCAGTAAAACGTGGGCATTAATTTTCAAGAACACATAGGCCGCTCACCTGATATTGTTGTCACGGTTAGACAAGAAGCGCCCCAAAATATTGATTGTAAGAACACGCAGGCCACTAACATCTTCAATGCTCATTATGGTTTCTACACATTCATACAATATTGCATTCCCTGCATTCTTGTTCGACTCAGTTTTTGTTGCCACCTAAAAAGGGAACTCAACAAAAACAGTGTAAGGAGAATTCAATGCAAGATCATCAATAGACATTATCAATCGACAATTTTCCATTATATGTGCCAAAATATAGAATCCATTCAGTTCTAACAAAAATGAATTAGAATTATGATAAGCTATATATAAAAGATATAAACTGACCTGAGCAAGAATGTCATTCATAGAATCGCTTGCAACAGCATCTCCGTGACCCAATAAAAGCAAAAGGCGAAACAATCTTATATGAACAAAAGGATCCGCAATACCTGAAATGTCATATTCAGGAGCATAGGAACTGTTCACAACATCCTTCAGAACTTTCACCAATCCCTTCCGTGCATTTCTAGACCAAAAATAAGTCTTTAATACAAATGTATAATAAGAAAACTAAAAATAAAGGGTAAAAAGATTAAAAAGAAGACACAAGCAAGTGAAATCAATATACCTTCCTAAAATACTCTAGAGCTTCCTCACTAAGATTACAGAGTTCTGTAAAGAGTTGTATCCCAGTTGGCCAGTTAAAAGGACTGCATCATTTAAGTAATGAAACAACAGGGTTCACAAAATTTTCTGCAAGATCAGGCACTTTCTTTACGATCCTTATTGAGCATAATGCTGCCTATACAATGTAATAGCTTATGTTAGTATGAAGCTAATGAAGACTAATATGTGAGAATTTTGTGATATACGATGGCAAAAATACCCGAGCCCGACGGATATACCCGAAACCCGAAGCATTTGGGATACCCGACGAGTATGGGTATGGAAAAAAATATTCCGCGGGTATGGGACAGACATGGGATTAGATGACGCCCGACCCGATTACCCTTTCACCCCATCCGATTTTGCATCCTGTCATGAAAATAATTTAACTTATTTACCAAACGAATCTTAAAATGTGTATATTGGTTGAATTCTATTAATGATCTATTAAGTCACATTTTACCTGAACTATTCGAAGATAACCCTCCACATCATTGATTTTTAACAGATTGATCTTTTCCCGTTGAATTCTGCTAATTTTCTCGCGAGGAAGTCTTTCCTTCCTTTCATGAAACTCTCTTGCATACCTGTTAAAGCCCTTCAACCTTTCTCTCTTATACTTAAATAAATCTTCTAGTCGTTCCCAGAAACAGTATTTGAAAGTTAAAATATTTCACACAAATATCAACGCATGCTTTAGCAAGTCAAAATTAATTACACACCTGTGCTGTTCCATTTCCCCAAAGAAATCCTTTTGTCTTTCTCGAATTCTCTTTTGACGTTCTTCCTTCATCTTGTGTTCATGTCTCTCAACTTGCTTTGATCTTTGGCCTATCCTATGTTTCTTAATTGATTTTAAGCGATCCATCTCATTCGATATAGGTTGAAAAAAATTAGTTCGGATCTCACTGCAACAAAATTAAAAATATGAATTGAATGGATAGTTAAGATGAAACACTGGATCTAGGTGTTCAAGCTCTTTCAAAAATACTAGGTTCAAAAAATAATATGATGAATAAAGCGTGCGTGCGCACACACACACACACACACACACATATATATATATATATATATCAAATAGAAAAATTACTTCCGGAGGCGACGCTGGAGATTTAGGAGTTCAAGCTTTTTTTAATTCAATGACACTTTTGGGTTTTGCAGAAATGTCTTTAGAAGAGCTAACTGTTTCCTGCATAGCCATTGTTGAAAATAAATTAGGAACATAGATGATAGATCACCTTCTTATATATTAAGAATTTGTATAATTCACAAAAAAAAGATCCACACAAGGTCATCTGTCATCAATCATTATGGCCTTGACAAACAAAGATATCCTTATAGTGTTTAGAACAAAGATATTAAGCTTATTCTTCGTTGTTAGATTAATAAAATCAGATATGAAAGGTGTTATGGGTGATTTTCTACTCATATATCCTGACTGATATTCTGACTTTGTTTGTTTTGTTGTGACCAGGATGCTGGATCAGGATATTGGTAACATCCTGATGCGATATCCTGGTAGTTACTAATTGACTCACGTGCAGATTGTTGTAACCAGTCTCTAACGGTCAGGTGGACTTCTTCTCCTCAAGACTCGGGCAAATCAGTTATATTACAGACGTTGAGCCGGAAGACGTGGACTGCAACGTTCACCTGAGGAATATTCATTGAATCCCTGAATAATAGGCTAGTTAGTTAGTTTATTTTACTATAAATGGGTTGATCGGATCAGATAGAAACACACACAATCTTTCGCACACTCTTCTTCTCTACTTGTAAACACTCACAACGCACTAACACTTGTATTCAGATTACATTGTAACACCTAGTTGATCCGCATCATATCCTGCACTGTATCCTGGTTATTCAAGCAATAAGAAGAACAAGGCAGCTGCGATTGTCAGCTCCCGAGGTTTTATGCCGACGATCTAGATTGATCAAGGGCTTTCCTCGTATATCTCGTGTCACCCTTTACATTTTTGCTCACTGTTTGATCATAGATATAGCTCGATATCCTGAGCTATATCCTGAAACTGTTTTTGCAAACTAACAAGCCAACATATTTTTCAACACATATTATCAGCACACTACCTCACTTAACTAATTTGATCACTTAATTGCTTCGGTAATTTTTGACCAAAACAATTTGGCGCCCACCGTAGGGCAAGTGGTGCTATTTCTACTAAAAGCTTTTGCAAAATCGTTACTTGGTTTTCTATTTTCAAAACTTTTTGCTACACTATTTTCAATGGCCTCGAGATCAAACATGAGCTCTTCCACTGTGTCCGCTACAACCACTGCAACAATTGGTTCGGTGCTTCCACCACCTCCTCCGAGAACGCAAACCTCTTCACAAGGAAATGAAATTCATGTGGCTCGGGATGTTATCCCCGCTCGCAATATCCAGGGATCTGGTCCCGTTTTGGCCTCTAATGAAGAAATTCTATATTTGTTTGGTAGTGTACAGGAACAGATGAGGCAGCAGCAGGAGACCAATCAGATACTGATAAGAGAGATACAACTCTTGAAATCCAGCTCAAGCAGGCCCGCTGAGGATACTGTCACTGCCTTGCAACCTAGGGCTTTAAACTTCAGCTCTGCAGTTTATACTGAGGATAACCGGGGGGATATTGTGCCTAGCCATTCCCAGAATCATACCCTTGAGATACCCTCTTCAGTCAGAGTGTCGACTGTGAGGAGCTCAGGATATGCTTCAGGATATGGCAAGAATCCCCAGACTGGTAATGTATCTAATAATAATAATACTCTTGCTACTAATGGTGTTGGATCTTTGCAGGATGCAGGTATAACATCAGCATTTTCCAGGGAGCTTCAAAAACTGAAAGACATGATATCCAGTGTACCTGGTGTGGTCCAACCATTTCCAGAAGTATCCCAAGACAGCCACAGGATATCACGGTTCGCGTATCCCATCTATGATGCTGAAATCCCAAAAAGATTTCACACCCCCAACATGAAACTCTATGACGGAAGTACGGATCCTGAGGAGCATATTGCCCAGTATAGGGAAAGGATGGAAATCAACCCTATCCATCCGGATCTCAAAGAAGCATGCCTATGCAAGGGTTTTGGTTCTACCTTAACAGGATCAGCCTTAAAATGGCTCTTAAATGTTCCTCCTCACTCAATTACTTCATTTGCTCATTTAGTTAATTTATTTAATAGTCAATTTTCTTGCAGCCGGAGTTTTGAGAAACTAACCAGTGATCTTTACAGGATAACTCAAGAACCCCAGGAATCCTTGAGGGATTATGTGAACAAATTTAGCCGGGAATCCTTAGATATCCCGCATCTTGATGTTGCAACAGTTGTGCAAGCTTTCAAGATGGGGTTGCAAAAGGATTCTCAATTCTATCAGGATCTTGTAATGAATCCCTGCAGGAATCTGGACGAAGCTCCTAACAGGGCTTTAAGATACATTCGGCTGGAGGACGACAAAATGGTGCAAGAGAGGATGAATTCATCCACAACCTATGAGTCAACCAACAGGAAATCAGAATCCTTGTATAAACCATATCGCTCTAAGCCATATGGCAGAAATGACGGCAAAAAAGTGAATGTTGTTGAAGACGAGGATCCTGAGGAGTATCCTGAGTTGTCTGAATATTTTTTTTCTATTAACATACCTGAATTGATGTATGCTATGCAGGGTTCAGGAGATAAAGTAAGATGGCCCCGGAAAAATCAACAAAAAGCTGATTGGAAGGATAAGTCCAAATGGTGTGCCTTCCACGAGGATTTCGGACATGTTACCGAGGATTGTATTGCTCTAAGGAAAGAAATAAGCTATCTTTTGAGCAAGGGATATCTGAAGTGTGACAACCCGTGTTTACAAGGTTAGCATTTCAACCCACGACGTGTGTTCTAGTCTAATTATCTTCCTTATTTAGTATGTTTCAAACCATCTATTTGACCCGCGACTCCGTTAAACATACTAGTGTATTGGGTAGTGTATTCGGTGTGTGTGAAAGTGTTGTTTGAACTCGACTCAGACGTAGCATATAACGTCAATTAACAAACTGTTGGACTGGGCCTGAATATTGACTTGGGTTGTGTGTGGAATGGACCTAAGACTTGGCTTTGTTTAGAGAATCCAATTGGCCCAAACCCCTACTGTTTAGCCACGGCCCAACTTATTAGTGAGATTAGAAAGAGTGACCAGCCCACATCCCTTAGGCATATAATATCTTGTACGTAAAGTGTAATCTCAAAGTAACACACCCCCCATTGCAATTAATAGCTAAGACCAGCATTATTTGTTGTTTGTGGGCCTGGCCCAGACTGGTTAATTATCCACCGCCCCAAACTAACATCCTTTATGTATGCGTATTATTATCACAATCTTATTGTCATTAAACTTCAAACAAACTTTATATCCTCCAAGACCCCATACGTACGGCTGTAGCAGACATTCCTCTCCTTCGAATACATCAATTTGTCGAGCAATTTCTGTGGGTTAGTATGTTTATTCGATACATGTGATTATGTTTGTTGTTTGTTAAATCTAGAACGTGAGAGTGGTTAAGATATGATCTTACATGATTAATATGTTAGGGTTTATGGCATATGTGTTGATACATGCTGATAATTGTTACTGATGAACATAATTTGTAGATGAAAATATTGTGAATAGATAAGTTGTGGTCGATGGGTAGGTTGTTCCTGATCATGTTCGATGTATATGATAAATTAACATAACCATTAGTGACATGCTTAATTGTTAATATAATTGTTTCAGTTTGAGTTATGGGGATTATAAATGTTATGATAATTGATTTTGGTGATTGATTTGGATTATGTGATAGTAGGGTTATTGATTAATTGTTTTGGGTTATTGTCGCTGTTGATGCACAAGAAGACATGGGCTTGCATATTCACCAAATTCACACATTAGTTAGTTGATGATGGGCCACATTATCCCTAGACTGGATCATATACGGGTGGATTATACAAGCGGTTAGGGGTTTGTGGGTTAGGAAAATCTCATTGTTGAATTGGGCTTGACCTGCTGGGCCGTACATAATAATCAACCACACACTTATGTTTTATTAATTATACTAAAAGTAGTTTGCAGTGTTAAAAATTGAAGCATGAATTAGTAAATTATGCTTATATGTGTTTGGTCAACATGCTGAGTGTGTAGGGTGTAATATGGATTTGTGATGATAGTGTTTAGTGAACCAACTGTGTGTATATAAATGAGAATTGAGTTGTTGATGTGTGACATTATGACATATGGCTTGTGTTGTAAAAATGTATCTATATAACTCGAATAGTCGCTGTAATTCATGTGAAAGTATATACCAATCTTGTTCATACTTGCTTAATAGAGATACGTGATCTGAGTGTATTAGTAACTGACCGATACTGAAACCATATTAGGATTGGATTGATCAAACTGTGAACACCTACATAAATCTCACCGAGCAATTCAAGGTGAGTTCACTGCACTTTTCCAAGCATGCGTCCCGGTGGTTTGGGACATCTGGTAAACGTTTCTAAAGGGAATACTGGGTAAACTGTTTATTTGGGATGTTGGTTATTGAACACAGTATAAATCATGTAAGACCCCATACATCTACCGTGTTGCTGAAGAAGCAACGAGGTATTTAGTTGATAGCGCTATTAGGTTTGGCACCCTCACACCGGGCCGAAAGGACGGGCGTGAACTAATTACCTGGACTTCATGACCAATGCCTAGTTAGAGGCATTGGGGTTGGGCATTCACATCGTGTACATATAAGACCCCTTACATCTATTCAAGGTTGTTTGATACCTTGACATCATGACCAATGCCTAAATGGAGGCATTGGGGTTGGGCATTCACATCTAGTCGCCACATACGGTAATCGAGTAATAACAACATCAAAACATCGAAACAACAAACATCGTAACAGCAAACAACATATCGTTTTGGCAAACTGTTTTATTCACACGACTAGTAATACAACTTGGTAAACAAACACAAACTTTGAACTCACCAGCGTAGTCTGACACACTTGTTTACATGCTTGTAGGTAATCATTGAAGGAACATGGGGACTTGCTGTCTGATGCTGCTAGAGTGGTCATGGTCATGATACACAGATACTTGTCTTGGGTTTGATACTTGGTACAACTATACATATTACGCTTCCGCTCAGTACTCATGTTTTGGTTTAACTTGCAAACAATGTATTTCCTTTACTTAAGTATTTCAATACACTATTACTTATGTTCGACATGATTGGTGGCTCTTAAATTGGATCGTTGCACCTCAAATAGGGACATGCCCTAGGTGGTAATTTGGGGGTGTGACAGTTTGGTATCAGAGCCACTGGTTATAGAGAACTCGGTTTTAAAATGTTTTCATAAAACCAGACTATAACCGAATTGATCCAAACGATGACCATGACACTCAGCTTCAGATTGCAAGGTTCGTTCCTCGTTAGTTTATGCGTTATATGTCTAATAACCGTACCTATATTTATAGCATGCACGACACGACATGGTAGATATCATGACACATCGATAGTGTAACACAACTCTTGCATCTTGTGAATCTTAATTTCTTGACAGTGCCTATTCTTGTGTTGCTTGGAGTGGGAGAAACTTCGAACATAAGTTAAGAAGCATTGAGAGGAGCATGCAAACCGCCTTATTATCATGGGTGCACACATAATAATAACGCGTGGTGCATGCAAATCCCAATGAGGCTTAACGAGTGTAAGAGGGGTTCTTCCCTGTTTGTGTATGAACATGGTAGTTAATCGTTCCTAACGCGATAAACCTGAACACTTTTCTCGTCCTCGACTCCTAAATTCGTTCCCTTCTTCTATTATAGAATCATGAGTGGACGCGTTAACCTAACTCAAGCCCAGTTGGCGGCTTCGATCCCTGAACAAGTTACTGCAGCACTCGCAACTGCCCAGGCAGGAAGTGTAACCTGCCATCACCACTTACTCTAGGATCTTTAGATCCTACTCTCGTAAACCAACACTCGTGCTCAAGTATGATTACCCTTACGCACACGACAGGTCAACACGCTCAACCACTTGTATGCACATTCACGACGTTCATGGACTGCCGATCTACTACTTTCAGCGGCACTGAAGGAGCTGTTGGACTCCTCCCCTGGTCCGAGAAGCACGAATCGATCTTTGAAATGTGTGAATGCCCCGAGGCTCGTAGGGAGCAATATGCCACTGGTACTCTCGAAGGCACTGCACTAGCTTAGTGAAACGCGCAAGTTCGGATGCTGGGGCTGGCGGCTGATAATGCCACCCCATGAAGTGATACCAAGTAGCTGATCAAACGTGAATACTATAGTCGTGATGACATCCACAAGCTGGAGGTGGAGTTCTTTAACCTGAAGATGGCGGGGTCAGAATTAGAAGCATACACGAAACGATTCGACGAACTGGCAGGGTTATGTCCCACTATGGTGGATCCTCCCATCAAACGCATTGAGCTGTATCTCAAAGACTTAGTACCAGAGATTTAAAGTCATGTGACTTCTGCCAACCTTGCTACCATCCAGGATGATTACTCGTCTTGCTCATCGTCTCACAGAACAGGCAGTGGAACAGAACAAGCTGCCTAAACATATTTGTGCTACTACTACATCTGCTACTCCCAGTGACAACCAACGAAAGCGGGAGGAAACCTTCAGCCAGGGGTTCGACTCCAGCTCAGTCCCAGGCACAGCAGCGAAAGATCGATGACAATCAAAGTCTTGGTCAGCAACCTTTTAGTAATCAAGGGCAGGGTGGATACAGGGGAAACCACCCTAAGAGCAAATGATGTAACTTGCACCACAGCGGGCAGTGCAACCGAAATCATTGTCAATGATGCAATGGAGCCAAAGATGGTAGAAACTCACGTCCTGCAAACCAGAACCAACAATAGCAACCACAAGCTCCACAGAATCAACAGGAACAACAGGGTAGCAAGGGATGTCATCAGTGTGGTGCTGAAGGTTAATCCAAGAGACACGGCCCACAGTTGAACCAGAACCAGAATCAGAACCACAATCAAAGAAACAGGAACAATAATGGAGGCAACAATGGGGGTAATAACGACGGCAATGGTGACAGGGGTCGAGTGTTCGTGATTGGTCAGGGTGATACTAGGAATGACCCCAACGTTGTGATGGTTTCGACATCGATATTGGTATGGATTGGCTACCTCAACATCGAGCAGAGACTCTTTGCAAAGAAAAGATCATCCGCTTTCCTCGTGCTGGTTACGAACCTTTGGTAACTCATAGTAACAAGCTCCTAGAGCAGCACCTATAACTCGAGCACCTTATCGCTTAGCTCTAACTGAACTGGAAGAACTGTCTAAACAGTTGCAAGAACTCTTGGAAAAGGGTTTCATACGTCCTAGCTCTTCGCCCAGGGGAGCTCCAGTATTATCGTGAACTGAACAAGGTAACAGTGAGGAATCGCTATCCTCTACCACGCATCGACGACTTGTTCGACCAGTTGAAAGGGTCGAGCTACTACTCCAAGATAGACTTGAGGTCAAGTTACCATCAGCTGAGAGTCCGGGATGAGGACGTCTCCAAAACAGCATTTAGAACACGCTACGGCCATTACGAGTTTCTGGTTATGCCATTTGGGCTAACGAACGCGCCTGCGGTTTTCATGGATCTTATGAACAGGGTATGCAAACCCTATCTTGACAAGTTTGTTATCGTTTTCATCGACGACCTCCTGATCTATTCGAAGAGTCAGGAGGAACACGAGCAGCATATACGACTTATTTTGGAACTCCTTCGAATAGAACAGTTGTACGCCAAGTTTTCCAAATGTGACTTCTGGCTTCGTGAAGTCCACTTCCTAGGCCACGTGGTAAACAAGGATGGGATTCGTGTTGATCCATCCAAGGTAGATTCGATCAAGAACTGGCCTGCACCTCGCACGCCAACCGAAATACGCCAATTCTTGGATTTGGCGGGTTACTACAGACGATTCATCAAAGACTTCTCAAAGATTTCATAGCCGCTTACACTACTGACACCGAAAGGTGTTGTTTATCGTTGGGGGAAATATACAGGAAACAACGTTTCAGCACTTAAAGGATAGATTTTGTAGCGCACCTATCCTCTCATTGCCTGAAGGCACGGACGATTTTGTAGTCTACTGTGATGCATCTATCCAAGGTTTTGGATGTGTGTTGATGCAACGGGATAAAGTTATAGCTTATGCTTCGCGCCAACTTAAGATTCACGAACGGAACTACACTACACACGATTTAGAGCTGGGAGCTGTTGGTTTTGCGCTCAAGATATGGCGACATTACTTGTATGGCACTAAGTGCACTATATACACTGATCACAGGAGTCTCGAACATATTTTCAAGCAGAAAGAGTTGAACATGCGACAACGAAGATGGGTCGAATTACTGAACGATTACGAATGTGCTATAAAATACCATCCGGGTAAAGCCAATGTGGTGGCTTACGCCCCCAGTCGAAAGGATACTACACCTAGGCGTGTACGAGCATTGCAACTTACTATCCAGTCTAGTCTTCTTTCTCAGATACGAGATGCTCAGGTAGAAGCATTGAAACCAGAAAACGTCAGGGCTGAAGCCCTGCGCGGCTCAAAGCAACGCTTAGAACAGAAGGAAGATGGTGCTTACTACGTCACAGGACGCATTTGGGTTCCACTTTACGGCAACCTACGCGAGCTTGTAATGGATGAAGCTCATAAGTCTCGCTACTCGGTACATCCTGATTCGGATAAAATGTACCACGATATCAAAACTACATATTGGTGGCCTAGCATGAAGGCCCACATAGCAACATACGTTAGCAAATGCTTGACTTGTGCGAGAGTCAACGCGGAATATCAAAACCATCAGGCCCACTTCAACAACCAGAGATACTGCAATGGAAATGGGAACAGATTTCCATAGATTTTGTTACTGGCCTGCCTAGATCACAAGGTGGTAACGATACTATTTGGGTGATCGTGGATCGACTCACAAAGACTGCTCACTTCTCGGCTATCAAGGAAATGGATAAGTTCTCCACACTAGCAGACATATATCTTAAGGAAGTTGTCTCGAGGCACGGAGTGCCCACCCCTATTATCTCGGATCGAGATGCACGTTTTACATCAGAACTGTGGCGAGCGATGCACAAATCTTTTGGCTCTCGATTAGACATGAGCACAGCTTATCATCCTCAGACGGATAGGCAGTCTGAGCGCACTATACAAACTCTAGAAGACATGCTTCGTGCGTGTGTAATTGATTTTTGGCAACGGCTGGGAAAAGCATCTGCCACTTGTGGAATTCTCGTACAATAACAGCTACCACACCAGCATTAAAGCTGCTCCATTTGAGGCATTGTACGGACGTAAATGCCGGTCACCTCTTTGTTGGGCAGAGGTGGGTGATAGTCAAATCACAGGTCCAGAAATGGTAGTTGATACTACCGAAAAGATTGCTCAGATACGACAACGCATGGCGGCAGCTCATGACCGTCAGAAAGCATACGCTGATAAAGACAGGAAACCACTCGAGTTCCAGGTTGGAGATCGAGTGCTACTCAAGGTTTCACCCTGGAAGGGTGTGGTTCGTTTTGGCAAACGAGGCAAGCTCAATCCGCGATATGTCGGACCATTCGAAGTTATTGAGAAGATAGGCAGGGTGGCCTACAGACTGAACTTACCAGCCGAACTCAGTGTAATTCACAACGTCCTTCACGTGTCGAATCTGAAGAAGTGTCTGTCAGATGAGACCCTCATAGTTCCTTTGAAGGAGCTCACTATCGATGAACAGTTGCGATTCGTCGAGGAACCAATTGAAATCACGGACCGGGATGTTAAGGTCCTCAAGCACACTAGAATACCTCTTGTTCGAGTTTGTTGGAACTCCCGTCGTGGCCCAGAGTTTACCTGGGAACGAGAAGATCAAATGAAACTCAAGTATCCCCAGTTATTCGAAAACGATGCAACCACTACTGAGGCTGAAGCTATTACAGAATTTCGGGACGAAATTCCAAATCAACGGGGGGATGATGTGACACCCCAGGAAAACCAGGAAACAATGTAACGCAACTAGCTTCCTCAGTAACCACGTACTAAATTTCGGGACGAAATTTCTTTCAAGTTAGGGATGATGTGACAACCCGTGTTTACAAGGTTAGCATTTCAACCCACGACGTGTGTTCTAGTCTAATTATCTTCCTTATTTAGTATGTTTCAAACCATCTATTTGACCCGCGACTCCGTTAAACATACTAGTGTATTGGGTAGTGTATTCGGTGTGTGTGAAAGTGTTGTTTGAACTCGACTCAGACGTAGCATATAACGTCAATTAACAAACTGTTGGACTGGGCCTGAATATTGACTTGGGTTGTGTGTGGAATGGACCTAAGACTTGGCTTTGTTTAGAGAATCCAATTGGCCCAAACCCCTACTGTTTAGCCACGGCCCAACTTATTAGTGAGATTAGAAAGAGTGACCAGCCCACATCCCTTAGGCATATAATATCTTGTACGTAAAGTGTAATCTCAAAGTAACACACCCCCCATTGCAATTAATAGCTAAGACCAGCATTATTTGTTGTTTGTGGGCCTGGCCCAGACTGGTTAATTATCCACCGCCCCAAACTAACATCCTTTATGTATGCGTATTATTATCACAATCTTATTGTCATTAAACTTCAAACAAACTTTATATCCTCCAAGACCCCATACGTACGGCTGTAGCAGACATTCCTCTCCTTCGAATACATCAATTTGTCGAGCAATTTCTGTGGGTTAGTATGTTTATTCGATACATGTGATTATGTTTGTTGTTTGTTAAATCTAGAACGTGAGAGTGGTTAAGATATGATCTTACATGATTAATATGTTAGGGTTTATGGCATATGTGTTGATACATGCTGATAATTGTTACTGATGAACATAATTTGTAGATGAAAATATTGTGAATAGATAAGTTGTGGTCGATGGGTAGGTTGTTCCTGATCATGTTCGATGTATATGATAAATTAACATAACCATTAGTGACATGCTTAATTGTTAATATAATTGTTTCAGTTTGAGTTATGGGGATTATAAATGTTATGATAATTGATTTTGGTGATTGATTTGGATTATGTGATATTAGGGTTATTGATTAATTGTTTTGGGTTATTGTCGCTGTTGATGCACAAGAAGACATGGGCTTGCATATTCACCAAATTCACACATTAGTTAGTTGATAATGGGCCACATTATCCCTAGACTGGATCATATACGGGTGGATTATACAAGCGGTTAGGGGTTTGTGGGTTAGGAAAATCTCATTGTTGAATTGGGCTTGACCTGCTGGGCCGTACATAATAATCAACCACACACTTATGTTTTATTAATTATACTAAAAGTAGTTTGCAGTGTTAAAAATTGAAGCATGAATTAGTAAATTATGCTTATATGTGTTTGGTCAACATGCTGAGTGTGTAGGGTGTAATATGGATTTGTGATGATAGTGTTTAGTGAACCAACTGTGTGTATATAAATGAGAATTGAGTTGTTGATGTGTGACATTATGACATATGGCTTGTGTTGTAAAAATGTATCTATATAACTCGAATAGTCGCTGTAATTCATGTGAAAGTATATACCAATCTTGTTCATACTTGCTTAATAGAGATACGTGATCTGAGTGTATTAGTAACTGACCGATACTGAAACCATATTAGGATTGGATTGATCAAACTGTGAACACCTACATAAATCTCACCGAGCAATTCAAGGTGAGTTCACTGCACTTTTCCAAGCATGCGTCCCGGTGGTTTGGGACATCTGGTAAACGTTTCTAAAGGGAATACTGGGTAAACTGTTTATTTGGGATGTTGGTTATTGAACACAGTATAAATCATGTAAGACCCCATACATCTACCGTGTTGCTGAAGAAGCAACGAGGTATTTAGTTGATAGCGCTATTAGGTTTGGCACCCTCACACCGGGCCGAAAGGACGGGCGTGAACTAATTACCTGGACTTCATGACCAATGCCTAGTTAGAGGCATTGGGGTTGGGCATTCACATCGTGTACATATAAGACCCCTTACATCTATTCAAGGTTGTTTGATACCTTGACATCATGACCAATGCCTAAATGGAGGCATTGGGGTTGGGCATTCACATCTAGTCGCCACATACGGTAATCGAGTAATAACAACATCAAAACATCGAAACAACAAACATCGTAACAGCAAACAACATATCGTTTTGGCAAACTGTTTTATTCACACGACTAGTAATACAACTTGGTAAACAAACACAAACTTTGAACTCACCAGCGTAGTCTGACACACTTGTTTACATGCTTGTAGGTAATCATTGAAGGAACATGGGGACTTGCTGTCTGATGCTGCTAGAGTGGTCATGGTCATGATACACAGATACTTGTCTTGGGTTTGATACTTGGTACAACTATACATATTACGCTTCCGCTCAGTACTCATGTTTTGGTTTAACTTGCAAACAATGTATTTCCTTTACTTAAGTATTTCAATACACTATTACTTATGTTCGACATGATTGATGGCTCTTAAATTGGATCGTTGCACCTCAAATAGGGACATGCCCTAGGTGGTAATTTGGGGGTGTGACATGAAGGATCTCCTGGGAAGAAAGAAGAATAAAGCTCAGGATCCTGAACGAGCGGCATCACCTCCTGCGGATGCTAAAATAATTAACTTTATTTCAGGAGGATCCGACATCTGCGGCATGTCATATTTTGCGGCAAAAAGGCACGCGAAGGAAGCCAAAGCAGAGAGGGGGGATAAGCCAACCAGGATGTCAACTCTCACAACTGACAAAGTGATCACGTTCGATAACAATGACAGGGATACTGTCCAGGATCCTCATCATGATGCTTTAGTAATAACGTTATATGTTGCTAACCATTTTGTGCGCAGGATATTAGTGGATAACGGCAGCTCCGTCATCATAATTCAGCTGGAAACGTTGAAGAGGATGAATGTATCCTCAATTGATATTACTTCGAAGTCCACCGTGCTCGTTGGTTTCAGTGGAGAAGCTAGGAATACCGTAGGAGAGATAAAACTGCCCGTATATGTCGAAGGAGTAAACTCGATGCAACGGTTTTGTGTCATGGATTCATTATCCTGCTATAATATTATATTGGGCAGGCCATGGATTCACGATATGAAAGCTGTACCTTCCACCTATCATCAGTATGTCAAGATCCCTACTCCTTGGGGGGTAGTCAAAGTTGAAAGTGACCAACAAGAGGCGAAGGAGTGCTACTCCTCTTCAATGAAGGCCTCAAGAAAATCCCGGACATGATAGCAATTAAGGATACAAGCCCAGGATATCGTGGAAGCTTCGGAGCAGGATGTTAAGAAAGTTATCCTGGATCAGGATAATCCAGATATCTCGGTGCTTGTAGGGGCCAATATCCCTCAGGATATTGAGGATCAGCTTACTAACTTTTTGAAATGCAGGATATCCACGTTTGCATGGAAACACGAAGACATGACAGGTATATCGAAAGATGTTATAACTCATAAACTTGGGATTGACAGGTCTTTTAAGCCCGTTCAACAAAAGAGAAGGAAGTTTGCTCCAGAACAAAACATAATTATTCAAGAAGAGGTTGAAAGACTGTTGAAGTCCAAGATGATTAGGGAAGTGAAGTTTCCTAAATGGCTGGCAAACGTGGTTGTGGTGCAAAAGAAAAACAGGAAATGGAGAGTCTGTGTAGATTACACGGACTTGAACAAAGCTTGTCCCAAAGATCCGTTTCCTCTACCTCATATCGATTCAATGGTGGATGCTACTGCTGGTCATGAGATGCTAACCTTCATGGATGCCTCCTCAGGATTCCAACAAATCCAAATGGAACCCTCGGATCAGGAGGATACTGCTTTCATGACACCAACAGGTATTTATTGTTATACTGCTATGCCTTTTGGTTTGAAGAATGCAGGTGCAACATACCAGAGATTGGTAAACATGATGTTTAAAGACAAACTGGGGGACACCATGGAGGTGTACATCGATGATATGGTAGTAAAATCCAAGAAGGCTGAGGATCACCTCCAGGATATTAAAGGAGCATTTGATATCCTGGACCAGTACAACATGAAATTAAATCCTGCTAAATGCCATTTTGGAGTGGGGGCAGGAAAGTTTCTAGGATATATGGTGACGAAAAGGGGGATAGAGGCAAGCCTAGAGCAGATTAAAGCTATCCTAAATATCAAGTCACCTTCAAATATGAAAGATGTTCAACGATTAACAGGGCGAGTAGCAGCATTAAACATATTTATCTCAAGATCCTCGGAAAAATGCAAGGAATTTTATGATATCCTGAAGAAAAATAAGAAATTTGAATGGGGAGAGAAGCATGAAGCGGCCCTGCAGGATTTGAAGCAGTATCTTTCAACCACACCTCTATTGATGAAGCCTGAGGATGGTAAACCATTATCCCTGTATCTTGCAGTATCAGGAAATGCAGTAAGTGTTGTCCTTGTAAAGTACCATGAAGGTCAGCAGTATCCTGTTTATTATGTTAGTAAAAGTTTATTGGATGCTAAAACTAGGTATTCACACTTAGAGAAATTGATATTAGCCCTAGTTATGGCGTCAACAAAACTTAGACATTATTTTGAAACACATAGGATTCATGTTAAAACCAACTATCCTGTTAAAAATGTGCTTAGGAAACCCGAGATGTCAGGTAGGATGGCTAAGTGGTCAGTGAAATTAAGTGCATATGATCTAGTATATGAACCTAGAAATGCCATAAAGTCTCAGGCTTTAGCTGACTTTGTGGCTGATTTCAGTAGTGATATTCAAAGTGAAGTAGACCTAGAAGTACAACAGCTAGGAGAAAACTTAGAATCCTGGACATTATATATTGATGGCGCATCTAATGTAAGAGGTGTAGGTTTGGGTATACTACTAAAATCGCCACAGGGGGACATATTACCCCAGGCTATTAGATGTGAGTTTCCTGCCACTAATAATGAAGCAGAATATGAAGCTTTAATTGCAGGATTAGAATTGGCTAAGAGCATGAATATCAAGAGTTTACAAGTATTTGTTGATTCCTTGTTAATCACTAATCATTTTAATGGGACCTATGCAGTTAAAGGTGAGAAGTTAATCGAGAATCTCGAAATTCTCAAAAAATTAGCAGGATATTTCGATATTTTTACACTTGAATAGGTACCAAGAGAGGATAATGCTGAAGCTGATGCCTTGGCAAATCAAGGATCATCAGTCAGGATATCGGAAGGGACCCGAATACCAATATTACATATCCTGTATCATGCGACGAATCCTCAGGATAAGGAAGTAGTAAGTGTTCAGGATTCTGATGATAAGTATCCTGAGGAGGATCCTAAGTCCTGGACGGCTCCAATCATAAGATATCTCAAGGAAGGACACATCCCAAATGATGAAAATCCTAAGGCCTTTAGAATGAAGGTATCACGATTCACTATTATAAATAATGTTTTGTATAAGAAATCTCTTGCAGGACCATATCTGAGGTGCTTGGAGGATCCCGAAACTAAAGAAGTGCTTCAGGATATACACAAAGGGGATTGTGGTAATCATACTGGGGGCAGGTCATTATTTTCAAAGGTATTAAGAACAGGATACTACTGGCCGACAATGAGAAAAGATGCTGCAGAATATGCTCGAAGATGTGATGCGTGTCAAAGACACAGTAATATATTACATCAACCTGCTGAGCCACTTTATCCTATCGCTTCCCCTTGGCCATTCATGAAGTGGGGAATGGATATAGTAGGAAAATTGCCAAAGGCTCCCGGAGGAAAGGTCTTCATGCTGGCAATGATCGATTATTTCTCTAAGTGGGTTGAAGCTGAAGTATTTGTTCAAGTCAGAGATCAAGAAGTAGTATCCTTCATAAAAAGGAATATCCTGACTAGGTTTGGAGTACCAGCTGAGATAATTTGTGACAATGGATCTCAGTTTATAAGTAAGAGGACTACTGAATTTTGCAAGAGTTGGGGAATCAAAATGATCACGTCCACACCGGTACATCCTCAAGCAAATGGACAAGCAGAATCCTCAAACAAGATAATTGTCAACAATTTGAAGAAAAGGCTTGGAGCTAAGAAGGGAAAATGGGCAGAAGAATTATCCTTTGTTTTATGGGCTGATAGAACGACGGTGAAAAGTGCAACTGGCCAAACCCCATTTTCCTTGGTGTTTGGAGCAGAAGCGGTGATCCCGACAGAAATGGTGATACCTACAGCAAGATCCAACCTCCGGGATCCTGAGCAGAATCCTGAAGCCCTATGCCAGGAATTGGATACTGTTGATGAGACAAGAGATGCAGCAAAATTAAGGATGGCAGCATATCAACAGAGGATATCCAGAGCATATAACAAGAATATAAGGACTAGAAGGTTCGAAGTTGGAGATTGGGTGTTAAGAAAAGCTTTTCAGAATACTACCAATCCTGCTGATGGAAAATTGGCTCCAAAGTGGGAAGCACCCTATGAAATTGAATCAGAATCAGGAAAAGGAGCATACCGACTCAAGAATATGGAGGGGGATATGCTACCAAGATCCTGGAATGCTATACATCTAAAGCTCTATTTCAAGTGAGTTTGGAATTTAAATTCTAACTCAGGATGGTATGGATTCTATCTCTTTTAATATATTTTGATATTGTTTATTCTTTTGAACCCTTTAATGACTTAAGCATCGGAGGGGTGTTAGTCAGGCTAACACCCACCTTAGTTTACAGTTGTTTTGCAGTATATGCCTCAGGATATAGCTCCAGGATACACATTCAGGATACTTCGAAAGATTAGAGGATTGGCCCCCTCTCTCACGTTTAAGGGATCCTGATCCCTTCACAGGTTTAAAGGTATTCACCTTTCTCTCGAATTGGGTCTAAACACCCCGCCTGGAGCGCAAGTTATCCAGGGATAGTTCAAGATAGCGGGATCAGTCCATGTAAAAGTGGCTGACAATTTCGTTATTGTTGGCTATATCCTGGATCCTAAAGGTATATGAGGATTGATCACCCTCTCTCACGTAAGGGTATTTTCATACTCTCAAAGGTTTAAAGGTTATCACCTTTCTAAGACTTGGGGTTTATACACTCCCGCCTGTAGCGCATGAAAATTTGGGATTTTCCCCAGGGTACTTATGGGTTTATCCCCAGGATACTAAGGATTTATCTCTAGTACATTTTAGGGTTTACCCCCTGTAACACAAGAACTGTTCAAACAATTGGGACTGATGTTTAGAAAATTTCTAAGTGTTCAAAGACTTTATGCACAGGGGACATTCCTTCTGAGGCGATTGTGTAGAGTTCAAAGGATCAAATTTGGACCTAGTGTACTAAGTATCTCAGACTGGGGACATCTTAGCGGAAAAAATTGCAAAAGGATTGAAGCTCAAAAATAGGGTTACACTCTATTCCTGGTATGATCTTTTCTTTGTAAACCTTATATAAGTCAGTTGAACTTTTGAAACTATGTTTGGAAAAGGCTTAAATATCCTGATCAGGATATATTTTCAAAATGTGTTTTCGGAGTATGTTTCAGGATATTTGGTTGGAATGTTTGGGATGTAATACTTGGGTTAAAAACTAAAACTCTAGTCAAACAAGTATTATCAAAACGAACTTTTTAAAGTAAACTGTCCTTTTTTCTTTAAAAACTTTATCTAAATTGTTTGAATTTTGAAAAACCCTATTAGACGAAAGTCTTTGAAGGATATCGCCGAATATACTGATCAGGATATTTTCAAAAAATAATGGCACTAATTTTGAAGAGCTGAAATTTAAACAAAGCAATGCATAACAAAAAATTGAAAGGCAACAGCAAATAAGTCAAAAGGAGGTTATATCATTAACATGTCAAAAGCTGTGCTTTTGGTTTCACCTCAAACTGAGGCCTATCCACCAAAAGCACTATTTCTTACCATATTTACACAACGGTTGAAGGTTTCATCTTAAACCGAGACCCATCCGCCTCCAACCGTTGTATTGTTCAAAACAGATTATACTAATTGATGACCAAGGGCCTCGTCCTGAAACCCAGGACCCATCCACCGTTGGTCATCATATTGTCTAAGTGCCGGAAAGTAAATTGTTTTAAAGACAAGAAAGGTAAATTGTTCAGACAACCACAACCATCAAATCTAAAAAAGTGGGCTCCGGCCTTGGCAAATACATCCATCATCGCCCACTTCATTGCTTCTAAGGTGCAACTCCTTCTTCCGTCATGACCTCGTCAGTAGCATCCTTCTCAGCATTCCCTCCAGCATTCTTCCCGGCATCACCACCAGCATCCCTCGGAGCATCAGCGTCATCCACCTTCTCAGCCACCTTAGCGGGCTCCTCCCCCGTGGGCTTTGTAGGGGGCTCAACAGGATTACCACCGAGATCTTTCAGCTTCATCTCCCAAGCCTTGATATTCCATGAAGGACATTCAAAGCCCATAGCCATAGCTTCATAAGCCATTTTCAGTCTGGCCTGCAGGAGGGAGATGAGAACGAAATTCTTGAGGCTTTCCCGGTATGAAGCCATGTCCTGCTCATGTTGAACTTGGGCAACATCGAACTTAGCTTGGGCTTCCTGGGTGATCTTCTGGATGGCAGACTGATGCTCTTGGACCGTTGCCTTGTATTTAGCTTTGTAATGCTCCGATTTAGCGGTGGCAACCGCTGCTTGGTCTGCAATGGTGGTTTCAGCCTTTTTCAGCTTGCTCTCTAGCATGGTGTTCAAGCCGCATGCATCTTCGTAAAGGAATACCAGGCGTTCGAGACCCTGCAAAATAAGGAAACAGGTATTAACCTTTATTAACATTTATGACCAGCATATGGTGCAGGATATAGGTCAAGGATACGAACCTAGTTGAGGAAGCCGGTCATGAACTTGCTGGATTCTGTGAACCCATAGTTCTCAAACGGGAATACATGAGGTGCAGCAGGGTAGTCTGCTTCTTTCCTCTTCCGGGAGCTGGAGGCTCGGGTTCTGGATGCTGGGGGAGCCTTGGGTGCGGTAGCGGTTTTTGAACTGGTAGGCTTGGGAGTAACGGCTGGCTTCGGATTGGTCTCTTGCTTAGCAGGTGCAAGGCTAGAATAATTGTCCAACTCGTCGAGCTGGAAGCCTTCAAGGTTGATGACCGGCACTGTACACAGGGAGAAATGTTTAATTCCCAACACTTATACTCTATAATCAATCTAGTCATATACTTCCCAGACATTTCCGAACTTGATTTTTGACTTGAGTTTGTGAGAGACAGGGAGAAGGTTCTTTCACTGGCAGGAAGTCGATAGATCTCTTTGATCCTGGGCTCCGATTCTGCGCTTGGGGTGCTAGGTCTCTGAAATTCACTACACAAAATATTAGGATATCAGTCAAGGATACAGTTTAAGGATATATTTGGGGATATTCCTAAAACCCTAAATCCTACCCTTGGTTAACCATCTAACTGGCAGGTCAAAACCCTTGTCAATAGACTCCCTTTTAACGAAAAAGAACTTTCGTTGCCACTGATCTTCGTTCTTAGTGGCCTTGAGAATTAGGGGGTTCTTGGATGTGGAGAATAAAAGAAAGCGGCTGTTGCCATGGGATCTCAGTCGATATGCTATGGGAAGGTCTTCGATGCATAGGTCAGGGCAATGACGAGATTTAATCTGGTTTAACACCATTAAAACTCGCCACACCATTGGCATAGTTTGAGCATAACTGAGGCCGGTAAGTTCGAAGAAACGGGAGATGAAGGGTGGAAATGGATACCGGAGTCCCAAGGAAAATGGATAGGCGAAATAGCAGACCCAATCGTTTGATGCCGCGTCTGATCGGACTTCCCGATCGAAGGGGCGAATGACCACTCCGGCAGGAAAGGCGCCAGAATCCTTCAAAGCGGCGATGTCAGCATTATTGAAAGAACAGATCTCTTTTTCTGGTTCTCGGATAAGGTTTTGACTCGTGAGGGTTGGGACCGGCTCGTTTGAACGTGATCTTGTTCGAGATGCCATGAAGGGTATCGATCAAGAAACAAGAAATTCAAGAAAAGAAAAACAGAGAAGAGAGAGAGGAAATACCTGGAAAATGGCTTGGAAAGTGATGATCATGATGCTGAATAAATCAGCTAAATAAGGGGCTGAGTATAGGGGGGAAAAGAGTAAATATCGCATTGGAAGTTGCACCAAGTCACATCAAGCGTCGTTTCGGTTTAATAACCTCGATTTGAGGGATAAGATTAAAAATATATCCGTTGGGATTGGTATACCAACAGATATATTTTTGGGGACAATTGTTATGGGTGATTTTCTGCTCATATATCCTGACTGATATTCTGACTTTGTTTGTTTTGTTCTGACCAGGATGCTGGATCAGGATATTATCCTGATGCGATATCCTGGTAGTTACTAATTGACTCACGTGCAGATTGTTGTAACCAGTCTCTAACGGTCAGGTGGACTTCTTCTCCTCAAGACTCGGGCAAATCAGTTATATTATAGACGTTGAGCCGGAAGACGCGGACTGCAACGTTCACCTGAGGAATATTCGTTGAATCCCTGAATAATAGGCTAGTTAGTTAGTTTATTTTACTATAAATGGGTTGATCGGATCAGATAGAAACACACACAATCTTTCGCACACTCTTCTTCTCTACTTGTAAACACTCACAACGCACTAACACTTGTATTCAGATTACATTGTAACACCTAGTGGATCCGCATCATATCCTGCACTGTATCCTGGTTATTCAAGCAATAAGAAGAACAAGGTAGCTGCGATTGTCAGCTCCCGAGGTTTTATGCCGGCGATCTAGATTGATCAAGGGCTTTCCTCGTATATCTCGTGTCACCCTTTACATTTTTGCTCACTGTTTGATCATAGATATAGCTCGATATCCTGAGCTATATCCTAAAACTGTTTTTGCAAACTAACAAGCCAGCATATTTTTCAACACATATTATCAGCACACTACCTCACTTAACTAATTTGATCACTTAATTGCTTCGGTAATTTTTGACCAAAACAAAAGTGATTAAAAACAATTAAACTAGTCCTATCCCAAGGCAGCCAGCAAAACAGTTATTTCTGTTTTGTTTAAGGAAGATCTAAAACAACAAACCTTTAATTTCTCAACACAAGCTGAGATCCTTTGCTCTGTTTTCTTCTTTTTAACAGCCCAGTTCTGTTCATCAGCAACTTTCTCTTTTGGCAATCTGCAATCCACTTTTCAGATGTAGTATACTTTGGTGATGGTGGTGATGTACTCAGTTTAGATGTATTTTCCCAGTCAAGATTGTTTCCTGCTACAAAAAGAATAAAATATTTAAAAATATATTGATCAAACTGAAACAAGGAGCAATAAAAAGAGCAAAGAACCACTTACGGATTAACAAGAGTAGAGCATACACGTCCTCACTTACACAACCACGCCCATACAAAGAATGCACACTTTGATTTGTAACGGCATACCTTAACACCATGAACCTTAAAAACATCGATTAATTTAACACCAAAGACACCTAAACTTTGTATATTTTAACTCTTTTCTAAAAAGAAAATAAACATAAACTTACTTGCTAGTGGTAAGCAATTCATCGAGCACTTGGTGGGCATGTTGTTTGTAACCAAGACATTTATGTATATCATCTTCAAATTCAAACTCCTGTAAGTTAGATTATATGGATCAAACTAAAATAAGGAGCAATAAAAAGAGCAAAGAACCACTTACGGAGTAGCAAGAGTAGAGGATGCACGTCCTCACTGCTCTAAAATCTCCTTCATCGTTGATGCCCAGTGCCTAAAACCGCCGCCATTCATTGGGGAACGATGGAGAGAAAAACGCAGATGATCGAATGAAGATTTTTTTTCAAAACGGTGGAGAGAAAAACACAGATGATCGAATGAAGAATTTTTTTCAAAATGGTGGAGAGAAGTAAGCTGATTAGGTCAGGGAGAGGGAAGTTAACCTAACCTCTAGTGTGGGAAATCCGAATATTGGGAGGGAGCGGGTGAGCCGGAATAATACACTAATAAAATGCACCCTCCAAGAAATAAAATACTCACACTGGCACACTGCCCAAAAGAATATACAAGAATAACTGACCTGTATTCCAGCCTTGAGCCCCTGATACAAGTTCTACACCAAAATCTATTCACAGACCAGGTTGTCCAACCTAAACACACACCAATTTTTTTTTTAATTTAAAGATGGGGGAAGGGATGATAGATGGGATGTGAATGCTCTTAGACGTTCAAAAGATGGAAATAATATTTTAAAAAGAACAATTTACTTACAAAAATATAAAAGAAAAAGTTGAAAAAACAAAGATCATGTTCCATACAATTGACTAACACAAATAAATTAAAAACAACTTGTTCATAACCACATGTGTGCGTGTGTTTTTGTCGCAACCCCCGATCCCTGATCCCAGGGAATGGGCGGCCGCGAGCCAGTTTTGGTGGTATTTCGTATTGTCTAATTTGGCAGCGGAATTTTTTTTTCATCAGGACCGTAGTTAGGAAATATTTATCAGAGTAAAATACCACATTTTCATACATTGAACAAATGGGTTAAAACCCAAGTTTTTATTACAAACTAATTTATAGGGATAAATCCCATTTTATTTGAATTAAAACGCCTTCTTTATTTAGGTAACTTTTATAGCCACTTTTCCAAGCCTTCAGTGCTGTCCAGCTGGCTTCTAATTGGCTTTCACATTGTGTTACCTAAACGCGTTTTAAAAACATTTGTCAGTGGGAAATACTGGTGAGTGAATCCCAATTTAATCAAGAAACATTAATTTAATTTAAACAGAATTGAGAGCGATTACAATGTTTATATCTACACAATTACTCATTTAGTACTGTCAATCCTGACTTGTGGGTCATATTACACATTGGCTAACTCATTGTCCAATGGTAACGTATTGTCGTCCCGACTTACTACTCACAGTGTAGTAAATTTTGTATACAAAACCCCAACATACCGGCAGTAATTGAAGAATTACAAAGACTCAATCACTGCTAAATTGCATTGTAAAATAGTTAAGGTTTTGTAAAAACTGTTAACAAAAAGGAGATTACTCACATTGCTGTGTTAGATTTTTCGTAAGGGTTTCCTGGTGACAATCTATAATTTACACAAAAGCACACGTGTTAGTATAATAACCCATTTTAACATTAGCAATACCCTCCCCGAGACGGCATTCCAACGACTACGTCGGGCAGAACCACGACAGCCGTTACGGAACCCTAGATCAATCGGGCAGCGTATCTAATACGTATCCAGGGGTTATAATACTTACAACGGAGCAGAACTTCGCTAATTAGGGGGTATAATACCCGCGTATTATGCCTAATATTCAGAAATTGAGATTGAGAAATGATTTTTGAACGATTTCGACTGAGATCCGATGGCTCCTTTATATAGTTGCTGAGTCTGGTTCCCTCGCGGCCCGCGTAACATAAGGGTAGGGCCTACACGGCCTGCGTCAACCCTGGTCAACAGGGTAGCTTGTCCGGATCACTGCCTAGCCTCGCCACGATGATGACACGTGTCATCACCAGGCTGCGCCACTATCTTGATCTCACGCGGCCCGCGTAAGTGTTAAGGGTAGCTTACGCGGCCCGCCTAAACTTAAAATTCAAAGAAATCAGGTTTTAACCTTTATACCGCCCGCGTAAGGGTTGGGGTGGGGTCTACGCGGCCCGCCTCAACTTAAATTTTCAGTTTTTAATTATTTTTAATACTATTTAATATATTTGAGGCCCGTTTTCGCGTATGGGGTGCATTTTGGGACATAATGGGATATTTTAAAATATATTAGGGTATCAGAGAAATATTACGAGGGTGTTAATTTATTGAGGATTGTTACATCCTCCCCACCTTGTTTTAGAGCTCGTCCTCGAGATCTACTGGAACAAGTGCGGATATTTCTTTTGCATTTCAGATTCAAGCTCCCATGTGTACTCAGGTTCTCTTTTGGAGTCCCACTTCACTTTGACCAGAACTAATCTCTTATGTTTGAGATTATTGACTTTCCTGTCTCCAATCTGTAGAGGCTTTTCTACAAACTTGAGTTGTTCATTTACCTCTATATCCTTAAGAGGTACTATTAATGATTCATCAGCTAAGCATTTCTTGAGATTAGATACATGAAACACATCATGTATTCCTGCCATTTCCTCTAGCAGTTGTAGCTGATAGGCTACAGGTCCTATTCTTCTAATAATCTCAAAAGATCCAACATACCTGGGACTTAGCTTTCCCCGTTTGATGAATCTTACTACTCCTTTCCAAGGAGAAACTTTCAACAATACTTTATCTCCTACTTGAAATTCTAATGGTTTTCGCCTGTTATCAACATAACTCTTCTGTCGATTGCGTGCTGCTTTCAGTCGTTCCTTGACTTGAATAATCTTGTCGGTTGTTTCTTGTACTTTCTCAGGTCCAGATAGTTGCTTTTCCCCAATTTCTGCCCAACAGACTGGGGTTCGGCACTTTCGTCCATAAAGTGCTTCGAATGGTGCAGCATTGACACTTGTGTGATAACTATTATTATAAGAAAATTCTATTAAAGGTAAGTGATCGTCCCAATTACCTCCGAAATCAATTACACAAGCTCTAAGCATGTCTTCCATCGTCTGAATTGTTCTTTCGCTTTGTCCTTCCGTTTGAGGATGATAAGCTGTGCTTAGATTCAACTTGGTTCCCATTGCCTTTTGGAAACTTGACCAAAAATGAGAGGTAAATTGGCTATCTCTATCAGAAACAATTGGTAAAGGTATTCCATGTAATGAAACAATTTCATTTACATACAACTTAGCTAACTGTTCCATACTGAAAGTTTCTTTCATTGGTAGGAAATGAGCTGACTTGGTTAGCCTATCTACAATCACCCAGATTGTATCATTTCCTTTCTTTGTTTTGGGTAATTTAGTAACAAAATCCATTGTTATCAATTCCCATTTCCATACTGGCATTTCTAACTGTTGTAACAAACCTGAGGGTTTCTGGTGTTCAGCTTTAACTTGTGAACAAGTTAAACATGTAGAAACATAGGTTGCTATGTCCTTTTTCATTCCTATCCACCATAAATTTTTCCTTAAATCTTGGTACATTTTATCACTTCCTGGGTGCATCGTATATCTAGACTTATGGGCTTCTTTTAATATACGATAGCGTAGGTTTCCTAACTTAGGTATCCACATTCTCTTTTCATGGAATCTCCAAATTCCATCTGTTCCTTGTTCTAATTCCTTAATCATACCTTTTAGTTTTTCAGCATCATCCTTGATTACTGATTCTTGTGCTTTTCTGATTTTATCATTTAAATCTACTTGTAGATTTAATTTAAGAGAACGTACCCTTTTTGGCTTTTCATGATACTTTCGGCTTAAAGCATCTGCCACTACATTTGCTTTACCTTCATGATACTGGATATCATAATCATAATCACTGAGCATCTCCATCCAACGTCTTTGTCTCATATTCAACTCCTTTTGCGCGAAAACATATCTTAAACTCTTATGATTAGTGAATATGGTAAACTTACTACCATAAAGATAATGTCTCCAAATCTTAAGAGCAAAAATTATAGCTCCTAGTTCTAGATCATGGGTGATGGAGAGGGTGAAACCCGAGCTTTAGAGTGGGTAATTATCATGTTTTATATGTATTTGATGTGTCTATTTGCTTGGAATGAAGTAACTATGAGATTTTAGTGATTTGTAGGTAAAACACGTAAATCGATGCATTTACGATGGTTAAAGATGAAGTTGTGAGATTTGGATGGGATATTGCAGCTCAAGGATGAATATTGAAGTTGTTCGGGTGATGTGAAGGCTCACGAGTGAAAGGAGTATGCACGCACAAAGTTCAGGGACCATTCGGTACTTAATTGAAAGTTGCTTTGTGCCTTAATATGCACAGAAACACTATACCATAGGCCACAGTGTACACCATGACCCACAGTCAGGACATCTGTACATCAGCAATACTGCACTGTGACCCCCACTTCAGATTGTGACCCCCAATTCAAGGTCCCTGTGGTGCACAGCAACATTAAGGTGTTGTTTGTTTTTGCAGACATAAACTGTCTGCAAGCTGATTTCATCTGTTTCCATGTCTGCAACTGAAGATGTGGTCTGAAGCTCTGCAAGCTGAAAATATCAGACTTTTTGTTTTTAGTGTCTGCATAAACTGAAAATCATCAACAAACATACAAGATCTTCAAACTCCAATCCACACCCAACTTTACTTTAATTCCACGATTCACCTCACCAGTTGACAATCACACACCTACACCTCTACCGGACTACCCCCCTCTCTCGGTTTCTCAGTGACCCACACCCGAGCCGGCAGTCGGCGACTCAACGTCACGACTCAATTACAGAATCAAAACCACATGGACCACAAAGATACGAATGTTGTAACCATTCCAACAAACTTTTATCATCTAACTCAACGTGTAAATGATGTTAAGCATGCTTACCTTGCCGGAACTTCCGTTCCGTACCGGCACCGTCGCCGGAGCAACTACCGTGTGCTTCTTCCTCACCTCAATCACTCCTCTCTCCATCAACAACTTCCCGAGCTTCACACATTTCTTCGCAGCAAATTCTTTCAAAACATCTAAAAAATTTGTAAATTAATCAACATTATGAGGCGGTAAACTTGGCCAATAAGCAACGTATGATCTGGCTGAAGAAGCTTCAGTTGCTTCACCGGCAATCCGGTATCGGTTTTCACCACCGGTGACGTAAGCACTTGTGCGACGTAGTGGCCGGGATTCGAGTTCATGACGTTACGAGCAGTTACGGACCAGTAAATCCTCTCGACTTTGTAGCCTGGATGCACTATCCTTCTCCATTTGAGGGAGAAGACGACCAGACGGTGGTGGTGATCGGAGTTGGCTGGTACGTCGCCGGAGTCCAGCGACTCGATCTGAGGGAGAAGAGGGGAATCGAGAGGTGGATGAGATGTGTATAAGGTCTGCTCTTCATTTATGTTAGGGTTTTTTTGTTTTGGTTTTTTGTGAAGATGATTTAAGCAAGGAATCATAGCTTAATTTTTAAGATGAAAAAAGGTGATTTCAGATCTGTTTAAAGAAAAAAACAAACAGTCTTCAAGACCTTATGTCTGCCCCGCCTGCAGACATAGGCCCTTTGCAGATCTTTTAAGCAAAAACAAACAACCCCTAAATCGTGACCCACGGTTGGGAACCGTGGCCCCAGTTCAGAACCTCTGTTAGCGCAGCAAAGACAAAGAAAATCATAAATACACACGCATACATGGAAGTGGGCCGACTTCTTTGCATTGGGCCGCCACACAAAGGAAGTTGGACTTTTAGTTTTGATGATCCACCACATCGTTAGTGGAGGGTTCTTGAGAAGCACAACAAAAAGTCAATAACAATCCAATATCACATCTATTTTTTGGACGGTTGTTGTTCACGTGGAGTCACACGAAGATCAATCATCATCTAATATAATATCATCATAAGTGACGGCAGTTAGGAGGAGGCTTTGACGGCTATTGTTGTGGACTTCATGTAACAGCATTAAAACATCATCATCTTCGAAGACAAGGGGGGCACGGAAGTCAACAACATTAAGGAACATCATCATCAACACACGCATAGGAGCCATCTTGGGGGAATAGAAAACAACATTAAAATCCATCATCATACATCATCATAAAGTCACGCAGACAAGGGACGAATTGTTTGGCAAAAGTTGTTTTCATTATTTTTATTATATTATTATAATAAAGATGATGGTTTCAATTATAATTCAAACCCTTGAAGATTATTCAACCACGATGAGCGGCTAGTCTCCTAGTGGTTTCCTCCGGATGGAGGGTTTTTGTAAGTTGGATAATTTTATGTGTTTGTGACAATCGTATAACTCGGTGATCTAAGCATTCGATGCTTTTCACCTTTGATTTGATTAATCAATTGTAACTGGTTGCATTTTATTTAACTTTAATCTTTGATCATTCAGTTCCCGAGAGTTCTAGTAATTGGGATATATTTGCTATGGGATTAGGGTTGGTAATTGTAACTGATAATTATTTGATAACCTCCCGTTATGTATTGACCGGAGTACTTAGTCGTTGATTATCACAATTGATGAATTAAGTTAAACACTTATGTCTATGTGAGTGTTTCGATTAAACACATAATTGAATCTAGCTACAAACCTGAAATCCGGAGGAACCATTGTTCTCTCCTATTGTTTACAGCTTAGTATTTTTGTAATTCGCTAGTTAATCAACTCTCAAACAAACTGATTTTCCAATTCTATAGTAGTTAATTAAAGCTTTTCATTACGACACTTTCCACAATCCTCCTCTGGTTCGATATCCGACTTACTCTAGCTACTAGTTTATTTCGGTTTTTGCATGTCCTTAACGACAGACATCAAAATGGCGCCGTTGCCGGGGAGGCGTGCGCAAAGTGCCTAGTGTTAAGTTCTAGTTTTAGTTAAATATACAAAAAAAAAAAAAAAATAGTGTCTTTTTATTTTGTTCTATTTTGTTCGGATTTACGCGAGGTTTTCTTGTTTTTGTTTGTGCAGGTGATATAGGAAGTGTATGCATCATACTCGGAATTCCGGGAAATCATCACCATTAGTGTTCGACCCGGAGATCGAGAGGACAGTAAAGCATACGAAGAGAGTACTACATCGTGAGAACAAGATTCTTCAATCACCAACATCAACACTCAAAACAATGGAGAACTTAGCAACACCGGAGAAACAACCCGCAACTTCACAACCACAACAATTTTCACCAACATCTACCCACCCTTCACCAAATACTACCATACCAGTTCCACCACCACCACCACCACAGTCTACACAACCTACTTCTACATCTTCAGTACCATCATTCTCAACCTTTTTCCCAAACTTTGACAACACTCAACCAACTTCCACCCAAGCAACATCCCTTCAATACCCAAGTGCAACCCAGACGGTCAATTTACAACATTCGTCTCCTTATGTCAGAATCATTCCCGATGATGCTGCAGCACCAAGTCAGACTCAAGCACCGAATGCAACATCAATTCCAACAGCCGCCCGACCAGTTATTTCACAGCAAAGTCAGCCAATGCCAAATCTTTATAGATCAACCATCTATGATCAAGGAAATAACTCAGGAGATTTTGATGATGGCTATGAGGAATATGATAACTACATGGGTCAAAACGAGAGACAAGTGGTTAACACGGGTAACTATGAGAGGCAAACAGTCGGATTGGGTGCAGCCGAGAGAGTCAATCAAGGGAACGTAGGGTATCAACAATATGTGCAACCAACGCCTATACAACAGATGCCACAACAATATCATCAACCTGACCCACTCAATCAGCAGCCTGCTCCGAGAAGGCCGGTAGTGGACATTCCATTACCACCGCCGGCACCTCAGATGCAGGGTCAGGCAAGACCGCTGCCACGAAACTTACACCGACCAGTGATTTTACCGGAAGGAATTCCACGTCGAAATAATCAAGGTCCAGTTCGAGGTATAGAGAGCCACTTCAGGCCTGCTATAGTTAACAACCCATCGCCGGTTGTGATCCCGCAATTACAAGGAGGGCGGTCATTCGAAGTACGAACGCAATCAATATCCAGTCTGCCTAAGTTTCATGGTCACGCACATGAAGAACCATATTTACACATTGCTGCATATGATGCACGTTGCAACACAATCAGCAGCCAAGGGTTCTCAGTTGATGATGTGAAATTGGTACTTTTCCAATTCACACTTGAAGACAAAGCGCAGCAATGGTTTCATTCGCTACCGTCAGCTTCGATATTCACCTGGGGTGAAATGCAGCAGCAATTTTTAGATGAGTTCTATACTCATTTGCGTACTAATAATGCAAGGAAAAATATTCGAGCGTTTCGACAACAGCCCGGTGAGTTATTTCACGAAGCGTTCAATCGTTTCAAAATGATGCTCAAGAACTGTCCACATCATGAGATATATTTGTGGGAGCTTATTAATACATTCCACGAAGGCTTAACAGATGAAGATGCCAGGGATGTAAATTCAATATCCAATGGTACTTTTGGAATGAATTACGAAGAAGATGATTGGGAATATTTGGAAAGAACCGCAAGGGCGTCAAAACGCAAAGCTCAATCATCTAGAAGTGCACGACATTCAACAGTGAGAGCAATAGAGAATCCACCGGAGGTAAATGGTCAGTTTCCATTTTGTGGTCATTGTGGGGATATAGGGCACATTGCTGATCAGTGCCCTAACATTATCAGTAATCTGGACGAGGTGAATATGATGCAGGGAAGTGGGAACAGGTATTCGGGTTTCCAAGGAAACAACCAATATTACCAGCCCCGGAACCAAAATAATTATCAAGGGGGTAATAATTCGGGTTTCCAACGAAATTACCAGCATAGTAATGGTCAAGTAAATAATGATATGATGGAGATGTTGAAAGCAATTCAGCTTGACTTACAAAATCAAAGGCTTGAATTGAAAAATCTTGCTCAAAAGGAGGAGATGCGAGATAAAGCCGTTCAATCATTAACCACACAAATGGCCCAACTTGCAACCGATGTGAAGGAGTTGAAACAGCAAAACGGGAAGCTTCCCAGTGACACTCAAACGAACCCCAAGCACGGGAAGAATATACCAGTCAGCGGGGTAAGTTTCGTTCCTAAAAACAATTTGAATGATAAATGTTTAACTTCTTCTGTTTCCCATGTGATTGCAGGATTAAGTGGCGCAAATGAGGATGGAGATGGGTGTGACTCAGGAGAGCCGGTCGTCCCAATTCGAGTGGGAAAGTTCAAAATCCACAAGGCATTGTTGGATTATGGAGCTGGGATGAGTGTTCTTCCCGGTAGCCTTTATGACCAGTATGACTTTGGTCCGTTACACCCAATTGATCAAATGGCCATGTTTGCGGATGCGAGTTTAAAGCAACCTCGAGGGGTTGTAAAGGATGTGGTAATTCAGCTCGGCGAGTTCTACTACTCGGTCGATTTTATGGTGGTTGATTATGCACCCGCACCGACCTACGCACAACCGAAGGTAATTTTGGGTCGCCCGTTTCTGTATACAGCAAATGCACAAATCGACTGCAGGAATGGGATGGTAATATTAAGTTACAAGAATCGTAAGCTGTATTTTAATGTATTTTTAAAATCTATTGCTTATGATCTTCTGAATGATGTGAGTCCCACAGGTGCTACTAATGAGATTGGTTCGAGTGGAGGTAATTTTTGCAGGTCTGAGTTAATGAATGATGGAAGGCAGGTGAACAAGACAGCTGTGAGAGGAAGAGCAATTGCAGGAAAACCACCCGATGGTGGGAGTGAGTGGGGCAACAAGGCTGAGGTTGAACTCAACTGGCGTGGAGCTGCGAGCCTTCCACAAGATTGGACAATGATGTATGGAGAGAAATGGGGAGGAAAAAGTGCAGCTGAACCACCCTGAATGTCAGGTACGGTCTGGCTGAAGACCTAAAACTTAGCGCTCTCGGGAGGCAGCCCGAGGATGTAGAGTATTGTACTTTGGTTTGGTTTGTTTGGTATGTTGTGTTTTGACAGGTTTCTTCGATTTAATCATCACTGATGCAATAATTCAAGTGTGGGGATGTTTTGCAACATCCCAAGTGAGATATCAAAGAATCTATGGAATACGTTTATTCCGGTTAAAGCACAACAGCCGCATCACTACAGACACATGATCAGGTGCATGTGTTTATCTATCTTACTTTGTTTTTGGTGCGTTTTGTTGTTTTTGGTGGTGTGAACCTTTGTTTTGTTTAATGGGATGTGTTCGTTTGTTTTGTTTTGTGATGAGTTAGCCGCTCATTTAGGATAGTTGAGTTGTTTTCCCGGGCTTATGTTTTAAAAGCACCATACATTGGGGACAATGTATCCCAAGTGTGGGGATGGGGGAGCCCGGGAAGGGATTTGTGGATAAAGCTTTGAAGCGATTGAAAGTGGTTGAAATCGATGAAAATGAAAAAAAATTGGAAATTTTGAGAATTTTAAAAATTTTTCATCGCCTTAAACAAGCTAATTGGATACGAAAACCTAAAGTTTCAATCACTAATAGGCTTCTTACCGGTAGTAGACTAGATTAGTCCCTTGTCATGGTTGTCCCTTTAAGTTTCATGAGAGTAGGTTTGGCAAGTGTTTTTATAGAAAATGAATAAAAAGAGATGTCTATCTAGGGGTAACATGTTTTAATTGCATATGCTACATGTCGTCAACCTTTTTACCTTTTCTTGGTGAGATTTTGAGCCTGTAGACGGATAGGATACATTATATAATGAATTCGGTTGTTGAGTGCAGGCTACGTGTTTTTCTGTGTTAGAACTTGTATGATTCGATGCATGCTGAGACTATGGATTTGACATGTGCACATATATGATGAAGGCATTAGGATTTCCCGTTACACCCTTTTTGTGTTTGTGTTTCTTTCGTGTTATTCACCAATTTCCCTTAGTAGCCCTGTTGAGCTTAACTACCTTTCTTTTGTTCGCCCGTTATCTACTGTGAAAAACCGACCGTGATGATATTGTTATGAAAGAAAAAAAAAAGAAAAAAAAGATGAAAAAAAGAGAAAAAAAAATAGAAAAATATGTGAAGGAAAATGAAAAAGAAAAGAAAAAAAAATATATAAGTATTGTGAGTATCGTATATGTTCTTGGGTAGAAACCAACCCAATAGTATAAGATGTGTTTGAATAAAGTATCACGGTTTGGTTATTGTTTGTAAGCCAACTAGAAAAGAAAAAGAATCTAAAAATATTTTCCTACCTTTACCCTAAGCCCAAAACCCGAAAGTCCTTTTGATATGTGCCAAGTTAGATGATACAGTGGAGGTGTGATTGTCATACAAGCTTATGATTGCAGGATTTCATGTTTGCTTTTTGGAGTGTTTATATACTAGCACATTACACGCTAGTCCAGATATTAACCCGAGAGGAGAGTACATTGTGAGGGGTGTGTAGCATGTGTCTAATTGTAAACATGTTAGTTTTAGATAGGCAAGTCTTAAGTTTTTGAAATTGCATCATTTACTTGTCAGACTGTCAATCTCGATTGTGTCAGTCTATGGGATGGGTATGACTTGGGACTGAACAGGTTAAACCGGTTAAGAGGTTTAGAGGTGTTGTTGCCATGGTGACTAGTTCTAGTTGGTTTGCTTGGGGACAAGCAAAGGTAAGTGTGGGAATGTGATGGAGAGGGTGAAACCCGAGCTTTAGAGTGGGTAATTATCATGTTTTATATGTATTTGATGTGTCTATTTGCTTGGAATGAAGTAACTATGAGATTTTAGTGATTTGTAGGTAAAACACGTAAATCGATGCATTTACGATGGTTAAAGATGAAGTTGTGAGATTTGGATGGGATATTGCAGCTCAAGGATGAATATTGAAGTTGTTCGGGTGATGTGAAGGCTCACGAGTGAAAGGAGTATGCACGCACAAAGTTCAGGGACCATTCGGTACTTAATTGAAAGTTGCTTTGTGCCTTAATATGCACAGAAACACTATACCATAGGCCACAGTGTACACCATGACCCACAGTCAGGACATCTGTACATCAGCAATACTGCACTGTGACCCCCACTTCAGATTGTGACCCCCAATTCAAGGTCCCTGTGGTGCACAGCAACATTAAATCGTGACCCACGGTTGGGAACCGTGGCCCCAGTTCAGAACCTCTGTTAGCGCAGCAAAGACAAAGAAAATCATAAATACACACGCATACATGGAAGTGGGCCGACTTCTTTGCATTGGGCCGCCACACAAAGGAAGTTGGACTTTTAGTTTTGATGATCCACCACATCGTTAGTGGAGGGTTCTTGAGAAGCACAACAAAAAGTCAATAACAATCCAATATCACATCTATTTTTTGGACGGTTGTTGTTCACGTGGAGTCACACGAAGATCAATCATCATCTAATATAATATCATCATAAGTGACGGCAGTTAGGAGGAGGCTTTGACGGCTATTGTTGTGGACTTCATGTAACAGCATTAAAACATCATCATCTTCGAAGACAAGGGGGGCACGGAAGTCAACAACATTAAGGAACATCATCATCAACACACGCATAGGAGCCATCTTGGGGGAATAGAAAACAACATTAAAATCCATCATCATACATCATCATAAAGTCACGCAGACAAGGGACGAATTGTTTGGCAAAAGTTGTTTTCATTATTTTTATTATATTATTATAATAAAGATGATGGTTTCAATTATAATTCAAACCCTTGAAGATTATTCAACCACGATGAGCGGCTAGTCTCCTAGTGGTTTCCTCCGGATGGAGGGTTTTTGTAAGTTGGATAATTTTATGTGTTTGTGACAATCGTATAACTCGGTGATCTAAGCATTCGATGCTTTTCACCTTTGATTTGATTAATCAATTGTAACTGGTTGCATTTTATTTAACTTTAATCTTTGATCATTCAGTTCCCGAGAGTTCTAGTAATTGGGATATATTTGCTATGGGATTAGGGTTGGTAATTGTAACTGATAATTATTTGATAACCTCCCGTTATGTATTGACCGGAGTACTTAGTCGTTGATTATCACAATTGATGAATTAAGTTAAACACTTATGTCTATGTGAGTGTTTCGATTAAACACATAATTGAATCTAGCTACAAACCTGAAATCCGGAGGAACCATTGTTCTCTCCTATTGTTTACAGCTTAGTATTTTTGTAATTCGCTAGTTAATCAACTCTCAAACAAACTGATTTTCCAATTCTATAGTAGTTAATTAAAGCTTTTCATTACGACACTTTCCACAATCCTCCTCTGGTTCGATATCCGACTTACTCTAGCTACTAGTTTATTTCGGTTTTTGCATGTCCTTAACGACAGACATCAATGGGTTGAATAATTCTCTTCATGATTCTTAAGTTGTCTAAATGCATAAGCTATAACCTTTTGGCGTTGCATTAATACACATCCATAACCTAATTTAGAAGCGTTACAATAGACTATAAAGTCTTCCGTTCCTTCTGGTAACGCTAATATGGGTGTATTAGTTAATCTTTGCTTCATAATTCTAAATGCTTCTTCTTGTTTTGGTCCCTATTCAAACTTAATGGATTTACAGGTTAACTTAGTTAAAGGAATGGCTATTCTAGAAAAATCTAGAATAAATCTCCTATAATAATCGGCCAATCCTAAGAAACTTCTAACCTCAGTTGGTGATTCAGGGGTTTTCCATTTAGTAATTGCCTCGATCTTTGTTGGATCCACATGAATTCCTTCATGGTTCACTAAGTGTCCAAGAAATTGTACCTGTTCTAACCAAAATTCGCACTTTGAAAATTTAGCGTAAAGCTTTTCCATTCTTAATAAACTTAAAAGTGCGTGCAAATGCTTTGCATGATCTTCTTTATTCTTAGAATAAATTAGAATATCATCTATAAAAACAATTATGAATTTATCCAAATATGGCTTACATATTCGGTTCATCATGTCGATAAATGCGGCTGGGGCATTGGTTAAACCAAATGGCATGACAGTAAATTCATAATGGCCATACCTTGTTCTAAATGCGGTTTTAGGAATATCCTCTTCCTGTACCTTTAATTGATGATATCCTGACCTTAAATCGATTTTAGAGAAAAATCAAGCTCCTTGCAATTGATCAAACAGATCATCGATTCTCGGTAATGGGTATCGATTCTTAATCGTGACTTTGTTCAATTCACGGTAATCAATGCACATACGCATTGATCCGTCCTTCTTTTTAACGAATAAAATCGGTGCTCCCCATGGTGACGAACTTGGTTGTATAAATCCTTTTTCCAACAATTCATCTAATTGTTTCTTCAATTCCTGCATTTCGGCGGGTGCCAAACGGTAGGGTGCTTTGGCAATTGGGGACGTTCCTGGTAGCAGATGGATTCTGAATTCCACCTCTCTGTCCAGCGGTAGTCCTGGTAATTCTTCTGGAAATATATCTGAAAACTGAGACACTACTGGAATGTTCTTTAGTTCTTTTCCTTTAGTGTTAGTGATTATGGAAATCAAATACACTATAGATCCTTTTCTTATATAACTTGCAGTTTTCATCACAGAGATGAATTTAGTGGACCTTGAGGTTTTATCTCCTTTAATTGTGATCTTTTTACCTTTTTGTGAATTTACTTGGATTGACTTTTGATCACATAAAATACCAGCTTTATTGGCTATTAACCAATCCATTCCTAAAACAATATCAAATCCTGCCAGATTCATAGGATAAAGGTTTGCCCTAAACTTCTGATTTAAAATTTCTATTCTTGCTCCCTGCAAGATTTCAGAAATCCTAACAGTTCCTCCATTAGCTGTCTCTACGAGACATTCTTGTGGTAGTTTAGTTAATGACTAATTTAGAAGTTTGCAAAACGAAGTATTAATAAAACTTTGGTTTGCACCAGAGTCAAATAATACCTTAGCAAAAACATCATTAACTAAAAACGTACCAGCTATCACGTCTGGAATAATCTTGGCTTCATCTGCAGTCAGAACAAATGCTTTAGCATTTTTAGTGTTCTTGTTGTTTGCAGCTGGGGCTAGTTTTGGACAGTTTGGCCTGATATGACCTTTTTCTCCACAGTTGTAGCATAATCCATTACTGGATTTCTTCCTGCAATCTTCTTCCTTGTGTCCTGGCATCTTGCAATAATTGCAGAGAGTGGAGCATTTTCCCGAATGCTTTTTCTTGCAGAAAGGTGCAGAGGTAGAACCCATATTCCTACGGTTGTAATTCCCAGAACGGAATTCTTGAGTAAGCCTTTGGGTTAGGTTTCTCCTCTGTTCTTCTTCTCTAGTACGGATTAATTCATCTGTCAAGGTATTTGCTAGTTCTACAGCTTCTTCTATAGTTTGAGGTCTATCTGCCTTGACTACAGGTCTAGTCTCTCCGATTAATCCCCAGATGTAACAGGAGATTAATACTGGTTCAGGTGATGCAAGGGTTGGTACTATTCTAGCATATTCAAAGAATGTAGTAGTATACCCCTTACTATCTACCCCTGTCATCCTAAGGTTCAGAAACTTATTAGCTATCTGTTCCTTTTCATTGGGAGGGCAGAATTTCCTTTCTACCATATTCTTAAATTCTTCCCATTCCATGTTGTAAACCCTATCACTTCCTCTTGATTGGAGGATAGTGTTCCACCATTCTAAGGCTGAGTTCTTAAACAGAGTAGAAGCAAACATTATTTTGTCTTCTTCAGCACACTTGCTTATTTTTAAAACAGCCTCAGTCTTCTCTATCCAGCGTAGAGCTGCAATGGGTCCTTCATTGCCCGAGAATTCTATTGGTTTACAGGACCAGAATTCCTTGTAAGAACAACCGTAAGACACGGTTCTTCTTCTTTTAGGAATGGGCACTTGAAGTACGGGTCCATTGTTCACACTGTGTTCTGGTTCAATTGGTCGCTTACTGCTATGCTTACTTTTATTATTCGCTTCTTGAACCGTTTGAATAATAAATGGCATTGCATCTATAATTCCTTGTGCCACTATGTGTTGAACGGCACTACTATCCATTTGGTTTCCATTGTTATTGATGATCGGATTCTCATTAACCACGTTAATGTTACTCTGGTTATCGTTATTCAGATTTCCTTGATTTCCTTCGTCGGTCATCTGAATTTTAAACATTTACCCCGTATTAATATCACAAAATAATATTAATATAGTTAATCACATGACACGCATTTTTGCCAAAAGCGTCGATCATTGCGACTTTACTCTATTCATCTACTATATATCTATTACACACTAGTACTGAAATAAAATTACAATACCAACTGAAATAAATAATAGTAGGCATCCGTACACACATATTTTATTATTTTATTAATATTATTACTATTACCGTCTCTACCATCATATTCACGGATATGGATTCATCCAAAAATCCATATTGCGCTAGTCGTACTTCCAGACGAGTCACTCTCCCACCTGTCTCATTCTCTCACTGCTCTCTAAAATTTCCTCACCAAATGTCCTAAGTTCTTGTACGTTTTCTGCACTCATTGGGGGTGCAGGTTCTAGGACTGGGTTCGGAATCTGGGTTGCGGGTTCCTGGTGTGGGGGTGTAGGTACCTGGAATCGGTAAGGATCTTCTAAAATCTCCCTAATGTATTCATCGTGGAAATAGGGATCTAAAGGATCCAAACCTATGTAGGCTCCTACGTTCTGCATGGGTGTGTCTTCATGTATCATGTAACGTTGCACATAGTCCCTAACGTCATCCCACCAGGGATCGTAATTTGGGTCTAGGGGGTTTGGTGCTGGTACCCTAGGTATTTCTTTCGGATTGAAGTCATGCATTTCTACTTGGTTTTCAGGGTTTTCTATCTCCATGGGTTGGTCAGGGATTAGCAGTTGTGGTTGGGGTGCTATTATTTGCTCCAGATTAGGGTCAGCTGCAGTGGTTGCTAGGATGTGGATGTTGGCTATACCCCTATTTATTATATCCTGGGCATAGGCATCTGTCTCTCTCTTGGCTGCTGCTAGTACCCTCTGATCTTGCAACTTTTTCATACGTTTTCTACGCTCGTGTGCCCCTCTACTGAACCATCCCCTCTTTTACTGAGGAAATGGCTCTTCTGACTGAGCCTTAAACATAAAGATTCCTTCTTCCGTATCAGCAGAGTACCCTGAGAGGGCAGGCTGAGAAGAGGAGGTGCCTTCACTTCTAGGTGAACCAGACAATAGACGGTACGCGTCAGATAGTCCTTGGTCGCTCATACTGTAAACTAACAGATAGTCAAATAACACATAATAATAAATACAATTATGCACGTATTTCCGTAATTTATTTCCTAACACTCTACATTTTGATGTCAGCAGAACACCTCTGTGGCTGAATCAGTGGCTTAGCTCTAATACCACCTTCTGTCGCAACCCCCGATCCCTGATCCCCGGGAACGGGCGGCCGCGAGCCAGTTTTGGTGGTATTTCGTATTGTCTAATTTGGCAGCGGAATTTTTTTTTTCATCAGGACCGTAGTTAGGAAATATTTATCAGAGTAAAATACCACATTTTCATACATTGAACAAATGGGTTAAAACCCAAGTTTTTATTACAAACAAATTTATAGGGATAAATCCCATTTTATTTGAATTAAAACGCCTTCTTTATTTAGGTAACTTTTATAGCCACTTTTCCAAGCCTTCAGTGCTGTCCAGCTGGCTTCTAATTGGCTTTCACATTGTGTTACCTGAAACGCGTTTTAAAAACATTTGTCAGTCGGAAATACTGGTGAGTGAATCCCAATTTAATCAAGAAACATTAATTTAATTTAAACAGTATTGAGAGCGATTACAATGTTTATATCTACACAATTACTCATTTAGTACTGTCAATCCTGACTTGTGGGTCATATTACACATTGGCTAACTCATTGTCCAATGGTAACGTATTGTCGTCCTGACTTACTACTCACAGTGTAGTAAATTTTCTATACAAAACCCCAACATACCAGCAGTAATTGAAGAATTACAAAGACTCAATCACTGCTAAATTGTATTGTAAAATAGTTAACGTTTTGTAAAAACTGTTAACAAAAAGGAGATTACTCACATTGTTGTCTTAGATTTTTCGTAAGGGTATCCTGGTGACAATCTATAATTTACACAAAAGCACACGTGTTAGTATAATAACCCATTTTAACATTAGCAATACCCTCCCCGAGACGGCATTCCAACGACTACGTCGGGCAGAACCACGACAGCCGTTACGGAACCCTAGATCAATCGGGCAGCGTATCAAATACGTATCCAGGGGTTATAATACTTACAACGGAGCAGAACTTCGCTAATTAGGGGGTATAATACCCGCGTATTATGCCTAATATTCAGAAATTGAGATTGAGAAATGATTTTTGAACGATTTCGACTGAGATCCGATGGCTCCTTTATATAGTTGCTGAGTCTAGTTCCCTCGCGGTCCGCGTAACATAAGGGTAGGGCCTACGCGGCCCACGTCAACCCTGGTCAACAGGGTAGCTTATCCGGATCACTGCCTAGCCTCACGACGATGATGACACGTGTCATCAACAGGCTGCGCCACTATCTTGATCTCGCGCGGCCCGCGTAAGTGTTAAGGGTTGCTTACGCGGCCCGCCTAAACTTAAAATTCAAAGAAATCGGGTTTTAACCTTTATACCGCCCGCGTAAGGGTTGGGGTGGGGTCTATGCGGCCCGCCTCAACTTAAATTTTCAGTTTTTAATTATTTTTAATACTATTTAATATATTTGAGGCCCGTTTTCGCGTATGGGGTGCATTTTGGGACATAATGGGATATTTTAAAATATATTAGGGTATCGGAGAAATATTATGAGGGTGTTAATTTATTGAGGATTGTTACAGTTTTACTTTAAAGTTAGAGGGGTTAAAGAGAATGACTTACAAAACAATAAGTGCTTTGATTTTGATGATGAGCATCTACACAAAGATATTTGCTGTTGGGAACAAATCAGCACACCAGTGCTGCCAAAACATAGTGCTTTAACAAGGTGGCTATTTGCAAATAGAAAAGAAACCCACAACCTTCACAACCCTAAAAGAACAAAAATCAGTGCCTAGAGTTGTAGATAGACAAATAGAAAGCATTGAAAACGAACCTTAACACAGTTACAATTAGGAATAAACGAAACTATCTGATAAAGAAAACACACAAATTTTGAGTAGCAATTTGCAAATCAGAATAAAAATTCATAGACCATCAGTGGTTTAGGGTTAGAAACAAACAAATCACGTCCCTAGTGGTGAGCAAATCATCGAACACTTGGTGGGCATGTTGTTAGTAACCAAGATATTTCTGTACATCATCTACAAAGTCCTCTAAGTTAGATTATATTGATCAAAATGAAAACAAGTAACAATTTATACAATAATAACCACTTACGAAGTAGCAAAAGTGAAGCATAGATGTCTTTTCTGCTCTAGAATCCCCTTCATCGATGCTGCCAAGAACCGCCGCCAGTCATCGGGTGACGTCGTTCAATTAGGTCAGGGAGAAGGACTGAAGGAGAGGGAAGTTAATCTCTGGTGTGGGAACTGGGAAATCCAAATATTGGGAGGGAGGGAGCAAGTGAGCGGGAATTATATATATATATGGATCCCATTAAGTCTAACCAACTCTTAAATCAACCTTGACCATTGGATTTTGTCACGGCCCCCGACCCCACCCTGGACGGAATCGGGAGTCGCGAAAAGCCAAGTGGTACCGGTGGTTAATTAGAAAAGTATTGCAGCGGAGATGTTCATCAGGACCGTGAGTTAAATAAATGGGATAAAACCATGTTTTGAAAGGTAGCTTTAATATGGGATAAACCCGAATACATAGAACAACTTTTCTTAATTTAATTTAATTGATAAATTAAGCCACTTCTGTAAGCCTTTTGGTGCCATATCCAACTCTTATTCCGATCTACTGTAATTACCTGAAACGTGTTTTAAAAACATTTGGTCAGCAGGAAATACTGGTGAGTTCATTCAGGTTTTATAAAATGACACCTTAGTTATGAATTACAGCATAAGAGCGATTACAATGGCTTTTATCTTATTTTTATCTGGCGCCGTGTCACCTCCTGGTGACGATGGTCATACCACTATTGGGTCCTTTCACCCAAGTAGTGATGATTATCACTGTTAGGATTTATTAGCCTAACCGTGAGAAATTAGTAATGTGCACAATACCCCACTAGCCAGTGATTCAAGATAACCATGACTTAATCCCTGTAATTATAACCTTTGAAAATAATTGGAGTATTGTAAAATTCTTTTGATAAAAGAGAATGACTCACATTGCAGATTTAAACGGGCAGCGCTTAGCCTAATGATTAGCCTTGTAACCTAATTTAAGTAACAATGCACACGAAAACTAGGTTAGTAACTTTAATCCAACTTTTACGACAACTCACAAGATCAAAACCTTCACAATGAATGACAAAGTGTGATACTTAAACATCCATCGAATTTACGACGAATGACAAAGCATAACCCGAGTTTGGGCAGCACTTAAACATCCATCGGATTGGTTTCTATCGATCGGACATTAAATCGTAGCAGTGATCGAGTTATTACCCTGTTTAAGCGGCAGAATTTCGTGATTGTGTGTGTTTTTGGAGTAAACAGACGATATCTCGGTGTAGAAAACGAATTTTAACTTCGAACCAACGCCAAACTTCAAGTGCCAAACCCCTAAATTTATACTGGAAAAACGGTGCGCCCGCGTGTCACGAGAGGCTCTCGCATGGCGCGAGAGGTCACTTTTAGCATAGGGTAGCCACGTGTCTCAGTAGCTTGGGTGAGTCGACCGTTCGTTAAAATTCGATTCCTATCAAAAACTGTTTGAATAATACTGACTAGGAAATACCCCCCCTGAGTTTTAGGGGCCCTGATCCTGATTCCGATTGTTCTGAAAATTTTAGGGTTTGTGCAGGATTACTTGGGGGTCTCAATTAGGGTTTCCTATTGGGCAAATTAAAATAAGAAATAGTATTTTTAATGAGGGTTGTTACATTCTCCCCACCTTGTTTTAAATCTCGTCCTCGAGATTTGGGCTACGATATCTCTTTTTAGAGTTATGTCATATCTTAGTCAATAAGAACAGTTCTAAGATGAATACGTGTTTTACAATAATTAGGGCTTAATGGTTCAACTGAATTAGTTCAAGAAGTTGATGTCAAATGAATGAGATGAAATGATATAGTTTCTAAATTGATTAGGTTTAAGTCAAAAAGATATATGATCAATAGATGTGAATGTTTACAAGTTGTGAATGATTTTTAGAAACAATAGAATTCACTGTCAACAAAAAACTTACTTTGATTGTCAACTGAGGAAGTCTCATAATCAACAAGCTCGAATTAAATAGAAGTACGAAAATGGTTTGTCAACTATTGAATTATGGTATGAGAAAAATCAATGGGTTGATATTTATCGAATTACAAGGATATACCGATATACAACAGAGTTTAGTGTATCATTGTCTTAACACATAGTTGTATTAAGACCACATTTCAAGGATGAGTTAAGTGAAAGATATATATAGATTAGCTCAAGCTACAAGTCTATACCGACGCCACAAGGTGTCGTAGTGATCGAAATAATAATAGCGGTGACTGAATGAGTTCAAATGAAAGTTCAACGAAGTAAATCCGAATGTTTGTTTCAAACAATCTAGTAGGATTTTTGATTGAAAATGAAACAATTGATTGTGTTAAGATTGCTTGAATATGATAAACCAATAAAGCGGATTCAATATAAATAAATAAATAATTAAATCCGTATATGATGTGTGCAACGAGATTAGCGCAAGCTTCAAATTTGTAAAAACGTCACCACAAGGTGATCGTGATTAAAGAAACGATTCAATGAAGTCGAAGACCAAACAAGCATGTTATGGTTCAAGAGAATTGAAGTGCTTGTTGGGATTATTTCGAAGATGATGGCTTCAATTCATCATACGGAACCTTGAATTGAATACGTATTGCGAGCAAGTTCAAACAATTGAACTTGGTTAAAACAAAACGAGTTCATGTATTAATAAGAAAGTTCTGACATGGTCACAACAGAAACCATGTATACCATTCAAAAAGAAAATCGAGTTTTTCAAGAAATTCATCGATTCGATATCAAAGAGTCTTTGTTTTTCAATAATGTGGTTTACAATGCAAAGATCAAGTATAGCGGAACGATATTTGAGTTTTAATAAAACAACAAATTAGAATGAAGCCCTCCTATGGTCTTCATAATTCAAACTAACCACATGCGCAACAAACAGTGCCTGTTGTGGATTTACCAAGAAATGAAACAACCAAATAAATATTCGTGATTATGAAAGAAATCCTCATGATGACCATTAGGAAAGTAGAAATGCAAAAGTCTATTTACTATGTGCAGAGGTCTGAATTTTAACAAAAGAAATTTAAGAATTTTATCTGGAATTTTGTGTGATAACCGTTGTTAAGTGACATTACCAGGGAATGTCGAATAAAATGAAATAGGGGGATTGTAAAGGTATGTGACTTCTTTTGCAGCGTCAAGAATTGGATTAGACTATGCACCGATTGTTGTGAAATCGTGTTCTATCGTACCTCAGTGAGATTCATGTCGTTTGTAGGATCATGTGGCAAAGTGCTGCTTTTTGATCAGTAGTTCTCCCCACTGCCGGGATTTGCATTGTTATTGTCGTGCTTAATCATGTTTTCAAAAGGCCTTGCCTTGAAAGTCGGGTGATATACTTCGACGTCTACTTGCGTATAGTTTAAGTTTCATGTGTATTTTTGTGCACTAGCACAATTTTACTTATGTTGAAAATTCTTATAATTTTGATGGCGTACCAACTTAAAGGGTTCCCGTCGTTTATTTTGTCGCATGAGTTACAAGACATATGATCAAACGAAATAATGTTTGATATCGGAATTATAGATATATGCGAGAGATTCTTGATAAAGAAATCTAGATTTATTATTGACACATATGCTTGTGCTTTATTCCAAATTGTCAATCCTTATGGTTTTTGGATTTCCTTATAGATATACATATCTATATAATCATATATATTTCACATGCTGTAATATACATACCCTTCATAAGGTCAATGTATTTAACAGATTCATATTTCCAAAAACAAGTCAGATATCAGGTCATGATACTATTTAGGGAAATCTTGTTACTTGTTTGACATATTATATACCCCGTCTTATCCGGTTCTCGCCGGAGAGGTAACCCCATTATATCCGGACAAGCTGGAGAGTCTGCTACACCATACCCAGTCTTGCCGGAGAAGAAATTTATATTTCCCATAAATAGATCTTTAAATAATGATTTGGAAAGTGCATTATGACTTTCAACAAAGACTAAGCAAATTAGTATTCACATGATGGATCATATTCTAGAACAAAGTAGTATCAATAAATAAGAAATAACAGTGGTCAAGTGTTATTGCTTATTTATTATACTTGCAACGTTCTAGTTATCATCCTCACGGCATATCACACTTTATTTACACAAGTATTTAGCTTATCTCGAAGCTTATACTAAGGCATCTTTTCTTAAGTTCAAGTCTAAATGCTATCATGTGTGCTACCAGTTAATAGCAATTTCCTAACTCTTTTATTTAGGCTTAGGTATTATTATCACAACACCTATTGGCTTAAATCAGTGGCTCTGATACCACCTTCTGTCACGGCCCCCGACCCCACTCTGGACGGAATCGGGAGTCGCGAACAGCCAAGTGGTACCGGTGGTTAATTTGAAAAGTATTGCAGCGGAGATGTTCATCAGGACCGTGAGTTAGGAAAAATATCAGAGTTTAGAAAACACCGAATTTTATTTATTAAATAAATGGGATAAAACCATGTTTTGAAAGGTAGCTTTAATATGGGATAAACCCGAATACATAGAACAACTTTTCTTAATTTAATTTAATTGATAAATTAAGCCACTTCTGTAAGCCTTTTGGTGCCGTATCCAACTCTTATTCCGATATACTGTAATTACCTAAAACGCGTTTTAAAAACATTTGGTCAGCAGGAAATACTGGTGAGTTCATTCAGGTTTTATAAAATGACACCTTAGTTATGAATTACAGCATAAGAGCGATTACAATGGCTTTATCTTATTTTTATCTGGCACTGTGTCACCTCCTGGTGACGATGGTCATACCACTATTGGGTCCTTTCACCCAAGTAGTGATGATTATCACTGTTAGGATTTATTAGCCTAACCGTGAGAAATTAGTAATGTGCACAATACCCCACTAGCCAGTGATTCAAGATAACCATGACTTAATCCCTGTAATTATAATCTTTGAAAATAATTGGAGTATTGTAAAATACTTTTGATAAAAGAGAATGACTCACATTGCATATTTAAACGGGCAGCGCTTAGCCTAATGATTAGTCTTGTAACCTAATTTAAGTAACAATGCACACGAAAACTAGGTTAGTAACTTTAATCCAACTTTTACGACAACTCACGAGATCAAAACCTTCACAATGAATGACAAAGTGCGATACTTAAACATCCATCGAATTTACGACGAATGACAAAGCATAACCCGAGTTTGGGCAGCACTTAAACATCCATCGGATTGGTTTCTATCGATCGGACATTAAATCCTAGCAGTGATCGAGTTATTACCCTGTTATCGCGGCATAATTTCGTGATTGTGTGTGTTTTTGGAGTAAACAGACGATATATCGGTGTAGAAAACGAATTTTAACGTCGAACCAACGCCAAACTTCAAGTGCCAAACCCCTGAATTTATACTGGAAAAACGGCGCGCCCGCGTGTCGCGAGAGGCTCTCGCGTGGCGCGAGAGGTCACTTTTAGCATAGGGTAGCCACGTGTCTCAGTAGCTTGGGTAAGTCGACCGTTCCTTAAAATTCGATTCCTATCAAAAACTGTTTGGATAATACTGACTAGGAAATACCCCCCCCCCCCCTGAGTTTTAGGGGCCCTGATCCTGATTCCGATTGTTCTGAAAATTTTAGGGTTTGTGCAGGATTACTTGGGGGTCTCAATTAGGGTTTCCTATTGGGCAAATTAAAATAAGAAATAGTATTTTTAATGAGGGTTGTTACAGATTTGGCTGAGATTAAATCTCAGCCACTTAGGTGCTGTTTGTTTTTGCTTATATTGGCTGAAAAGAGCTTATGTCTGCGGGCGGGCAGACATAAGCTCTTGAAGACGGTTTGTTTAAAAAAAAAAAAAAGATCTTAAAATAGCTTTTGTTTGCTTAAAAAAAAAGCTATGAATCATTGCTTCAAGATCTTCACACACATCTTCACACACCACAAACCCTTCTTCTTCTTCTTCCTGCCACCACCACCTCCGGCACCACCACCTCCGGCACCACCACCTCCGGCACCACCACCTCCGCCACCACCTCCACCACCACCATCGTCAAAACCCACCACCAATTTAGGGCTGTGAGAGATTGGGCGAGAGAGAGAGAGAGAGATCTGTGAGAGAGAGAGAGATCGTAGAGAGAGAGAGAGATCTGTGAGAGAGAGAGCTGAGAGAGAGAGAGAGCTGAGAGAGAGCTGTGAGAGAGAGAGAGAGAGAGAGAGAGAGAGAGATCGTAGAGAGAGAGAGATCTGTGAGAGAGAGAGAGCTGAGAGAGAGAGAGAGCTGTGAGGGAGAGAAGAATCCTCGGCGATGGCGGTGGTGGTTCCGTGACGGCGGTTCCGGCGGTGGTGATGAAGAATCGCGGCGATGGCGGTGGTGATGAAGAATCGCGGTGGTGGTTCCAGAACAGGTGGTTCCGTGACGGTGGTGCACCGTTTTCAGTCAATAAGAGGGCGGCGGTGATGGCGGAGGTGGTGTGGTGGTGGTGGCAGAGGTGGTGCGGTGGTGGTGGTGGTTGTAGAGAGAGTTTCTAGAGAGAGAGAGCAGAGAGAGAGAGAGCTTGTGTGTGGTGTATGTGTGTGAAGTTGTTTTTGAATGAAAAAAACAAACCCTCTTCTCCTTGCAGACTGCAGACATTTGGGCCACATCTTCTCTTGCAGATGCCTGCAGATGTGGTTCGCAGACTACAGACATTTTACATCTGAAAAAACAAACAGCACCTTAAAGTCACAAAAATAAGTGCTCTTGTAGCAGTTCATGGCAGTTTCTTAACTGGTGGTTTTGCTCCTCATTATTCTCAACGGTGGTTATATCCTATATCTTTAGGATTCAGTTCGCGTCGGTTTCCAGCCATGATGCCCTCCCCACTTTCTCCACCTCCCACAATTTCAGCACCAATAACCAAAGTTTACCCCTCAATTCTAGGAGCTTTCCGCTTTTAAAGTGAGTAGGTTCGAATGGCGGATAGAGTAAGTTCGATGTGATACATTTCTCCAGCGGCGATAAAGGATATGTAGAGTCTCAGGTGGTGCCGTGGTCGTCAGTTACAGTGTCGCTGATACAGAACCGGTAATTTTTTAAATACTTGAAAACCATCGGAGTATTTTATAAAATTCGTTTGAGTAATAAGGAATTTTCTTTAATATGTTGGTTTCAGAGCTACAACCATCGGAGATTTCTGACCCGCTGAGGCACACTTCCCTTAACCATTGTTTCGGTTGTTCAAGTTTTTCTTCTCCAACCGTCTACTCGACAATCCAGGTATCAATTTCGACCCTGAGTTATCACTCTGTATAACTTTCCATTAAAGATTGCCCTAAATTTGATGTTGATTCTGGCCGATATTGATGAATGGTTATGAGAGACTACACACTTTCCTCAAATAATAGGGATGGCGACTTCTCTTCTCTGGCGCCAAAGATAATGTTATGACAATGAACAATGGCGGACGATTGGGCACATACCCGTGGCCACAACTGTGCTGTTTGGTGCTACCATGCTTCAAGTATGTTGTTTCCTTTTCTCCTTCTTTGATGGTTGTTAATTTCGTTGAGTAAAAAATGACAGTCATCTGATGAATTGTGTCAATTGTAACAAAAAATACAATTTGGTCACAACAGTTATGTTTCAATGTTGCAGATCAGTAGTTGTTAAATTCGTTGTTCGGGCTCAGTTTTTTAATGGTATTCATCAGTCCTTTCACATCATAACTTTGCATATGTTGTTTCAGTTTATATGTCAGTAGATCACAGAGCAGCAGTGTTTTTATCAGTTTCTTTTTATCATCAATTGTATATCAGTGTATCACACCAGGAATTGTTACGTTTGTGAAATACAAGTATGTGATACTCTGTTTTAATACAAGTATGAATATGATGGTCTCAATCGGAGAGTTGATTTTGCTCTATCATGCAGGTACTTCATCTTCATATATTTGTTTAAATTCATATGTTGATTCATCCTATATAGTTGAATATTTTAATAGAAAATTATTCTCTGTTATGACCTAACTTGTATATATTTAATACAGGTGTTTGGTATTTCATCCTATATGGTTATAATGGCCATTGCAAGGCTTAGTTAATGAGGCTGCAAAACGATTCATTTGGTGGTCAGCTCTTTAAAATATTGGCAATTATTCTATTTTGCATCTATAACTTTTTATTCAAGGCTTCAAGCAGCTTATGGTTGAAATGATAACGTTTATACATTTGTAGGTACTGCAAGAATGACATTAATTATGGTTGTTATCCATCTCCACGATATTGTACAGAAACTAGAAATTGTAGATACCGACCAAGGGTGAGCTCTATAGCTTTTGAAAGCTCACAATTAAAAAAGAGACAAACACTTTTCTAAGTTTTTATGGTCAATAACTTTTGTGGTGAACTTATAAATCTAAAGTATTAATAAATTATTAAATTTAGATAAATTAAAATAAGAATCGTTTTAAATAGGTAGTCTTCGTGTCAACCCATGAAAACTCATGTTGTGTTTGTCTTCATGTGTCTGGCATAGTTCCGGGTTTGGGTCAAGTTTCGGGTCCGCTTCAGATTCAACCCGTAATAAGAAAAATAATCATGTGCGGGTTTTCTTAACCCCAACACATCTCAGTTCTGAACATAGTGATGGAATATGCAACACGTGGTGAACTCTTTGTCCAGATTTTCAATGCTGGCAGATTTAGTGAAAATGAGGTTCACACACACCATTGCTTTCTCTATTGTACAAATGAAACCATGAAAAACTAAAACTTTGAAGTGATATCTAACAGGCTAGATTTTTCTTCCAACAGCTTGTATTTCGGGTCAGCTACTGTCATTCAAAGGTAAAGATTGTTTCTTTAGTAATTTTAAGCATTGTGTATCAAAATATTTGTTTCGTACTCATTGACATTGTTTCTTCTGAACTTATAGAAATTTGTCACAGAGATCTGAAGCTTGAGAATACTCTATAGATGGATGTCGAACCCCTAAACTACCTTTGTTAGGACAGTTTTATCTTTTTATTTGAAGGCTTTATTATCATGCACTTTGTGGTCATATATTCAATCTGCTTTATTGCACTCTCAACCAAAATCGAAAGCGGGAACACCAGCATATATTGCCCTCGAGGTTATATCTTGTAAAGAATATGATGACAAGGTACTTCGTTGCATCTTTTGGTTAGTTTGTTTTGTAGAAAAATACTAGAGGTGGAAAAATGGTGGGTCTCATGAGTTGGGTTATGGGTCAAAATGGTTGTTTTTATGTACGGGTTAGATTGATCCATTCATAAATTATTATTGTGTCATATGATCACAAAAGTTACATACTTCAGTAATAATATATCATTTGAATAAAAGAATATATTTTTTATCATCTATGCATTAAAATACACTTTGGGCAACTGTTTGATCCGTTTTCTTAGTAAGCTAAGGTGTTTGATCCTAATATAGAATAAGCATAACCCTAAAAGACCATTTTATAAATAAATGGGTCGAATCGCCACATATACAAACATACCATAGTTTTATTTAATCGTTTATTTTGTGCTAGATTGCAATTTTTTGGTCATGTGGGTGACACTTTATGTTATGCTTGAAGGAGCTTACCCTTTTGAGGATCCCATAGACCCTCAAAATTTCCGTAAGACAATTGAGATAGGATATATTAAAAGGTTGTTTAAGTGATTTTATGGTCGAAAGTCAAAACTTGCAATTTGCAGATATAGAGTTAATGTTGATTTTATGGTCGAAAGTCAAAACTTGCAATTTGCAGATATATAGTTGATATAAATTTTGACAACATTATAACCACGGCTTTACATAATAAGTATTATTTGGCTCCAATTGCATTATATACATCAGAAATATCACCTAAACTTGAAGTTTAAAAGACTGAAAGTTGGAACTTACTTTCTTTGGCTTAAAAAAGTGTCATGACCTGATTATAACATCGAGTTGTTCTTACTATACACGGAGAATCTTGAGCGTTTAGTACTTGATACCTGATTATGTACGTGATTTCAGGGGTGCATGTCAGTTGTGGCAGTTGATGTGTTGACAGATTAGCGGGTTGGCAGGTTGAAATGTGCAACCCGAACCCTGCCCATACTATTTTTCTTGTTAAAAGTTTCAACCCTAACCAGCACACGCATAAATTCGGGTCAACCCGAACACGACCATTTAACCCGTTCTTTCAAACGAGTCATACATGTTGACGAGTTATAAGCTGGTTGTTGGGTTGTGAGTGGGTTATCGGTAACATGTTTAATGGTGAGTATAAGTGGGACAAGTAGATAACATAGTGTGATCAAAGTATCAAACTAACATTATTATGGCTAACCAATTTACAATGGAAAACGGAAAAACCAAAAATATAAAAGTTTCTTTCTTAAAATACTTAAACGGGTTAACGGGTCAACCCGTTTTATTGAATGGGTTGAATGGGTCGGTTCGGGTGGCCTTATCTAATCTCAAATCGGCCAACTAAGGTTTATAATTCATTGCATACAACCTTGTACGTAAGGAGGGCCCTCACACATGATTGCATACCCACTTTCAATGTTGCATGGATGGCTAATTAAAGATACGTTCAAGGTATTCTTTGTGACTTATAATACATGATTTCTAAACCCTGAAAGTGTTTCTGTTTACAATGGCACTTTAATTTCATTTTGTTGCTTTTTATTATAGGTGGATGAAACTTTATGAATGCTTGTATACCCTGGTCACTTCAAAACCGAACTTATACCATGGTGAGTATTTTAATTGCCAAGCTTACCACCCATCAACCATGGAGATGCTTAAGTGCTATCTTATCCTCTGAGTTAATCGACTACGTAATTTTCCTTTTGAATACTAGTCACTCTCTTGAATACGACGGGTCAATGAGTTGTAACATCTTAAATGAAATGGATTAAAGGAGGATTAAGCAACTTCTTGATCATTGATCATGTATACAAAAACTTAAATTACTTTGCAATAGTGCTAGTGGTTTGTTTGCTTATATAAATTTCTTACTTCATTACATTCTATATCATGCAGTCATTTCACCTTTAGAAGTTTACGCCCTCGATATGAGTCCTCAACGTTACTTGCTCATAGAACACCACTTGCGGTATGACTCCCTTTAATTTTTTTTAAATATTTTCTCTAACAATGTATTTTAGGCTTTTCGGTAACTGAGGCAAATTTCACAAGTTGGGGGTGAAGATCACTTGCTCTTTGTGCACTAGGCTAAAGAATGAGTAGCCTTTTTATCTTCTTTTTAGATACAACCTCCTAAATGGCTAATCAAGGAAGGCTTTTGTGGAGAATTTTAAATACAAAGTGTTTTTTCAGTTAATTAACTTTATTTTACTATAGATTTTTATTATTGTAGTCGATTTTGGTCAAACGAGCTAAAAGTCCCCCAAACGATTGTTCGTCCGACGGTATGTTTGCTCTAAAAAGATTATGCATATGTTTTGCCTACCTTTACTTTCGCATTAAAATGACACCATTCCATGTTTTATTACTCTTATCAATTTCGTCATAGGTTTCGTTTTGTGATTGTAAACTGTTAAGGTTCGTTTTCCTCTTATATTGGTGTTTTTGTTTGTAAAGTTGTTTAAATTTGTGTACACTTAATATAGGTTAGCTTTGTTTGTTATGCTGTTCAATGTAACCCGTCCACCGAACGGGTATTAAACTAGTTAATTTGGGAGAGGGGGATGTGAATTATTTTCAAATTAATTATATAGACTAATTAATAATTATTTTACAAATTAGTAAATTGGAAATTAAAATACATTTTTAAGTACAATGAATTTAAATTATGTTTTACATACTAAATTTAAGTGTGGATGTAAATTCATAAAAGGTAAAGTGTTATGCGTTCAAAAACGAAAAATAATAGTATAACTTATTTCTGTATTTTAGGCATATTAGGTGGTATTGAATTATGATTGACCGTATATATAGTCATGGTAACTCATGAATGACAATGGATTCATTAGTTAGGCTACTCGCTATGGTTGATGGAGGATGGGCCTTCACGTTAGCGCTACGTAGGATGGGGTAAAGAGGATGGACCTAAAGATATGGGGGATGGGCCTAAAATATATATGTATATGTTGTATGTATATGTTGTATGTATATGTGTGTTTGAGAAGAGGATGCAACAATTTTTGTCCTTTACCTCTCGTCCTCATCGTCCCAACCCTGACGTTCAAGACGCTAATGAGCCACCCAGAATGGTGTCGGGCCTGGACGACCCCCACACCAAGTGGTCTTATGGTGACTCTTAATAAACAATGATCACAATTTTTTTTGTTGGTATACCAGATCATAATTTGGAACTATAAATCAAATATGGGTTACAACTTACAATAGGGAAATTAGGCTCGAAATTATCAATGTCAAATGTCATATGTAAAGTGTAATTAAAAACAAAAATTAGTGGTATAAGCAAAGGGCCACTAAAAATCTAAATTATCATCATTTAAACAGGAAACGTATATTTAATTTAAAACTGATATTAGCGTCATTTAAATTCAGTGAGGCTCATTGATGGTCCTTTAGGCACATCGCTGGTCGATTACGAACAATGATGTTTGATTAGGTCACTGATTGTGAGCTACGATTAATGATAATATAGAGCCATAGAAATTCAGTAAGCTCAAATCACTATAAAATCCCGACCCCGCAACGCGGGGAAAATCAATTCTAGTTTTATTAAAGTGTTTCAAGTTGGAAAATATAAGATTCTAGAATTTTTAAGCACTTAGAAAATAGTGGCATATGTAAAGTACCACTAAAAGTTATCATAAATTTAGTGGCATATGGAAAGTGCCACGAAAACTCTAAATTAGTGGCATAAGAACTAAATGCTACTAAAAATGTGTGTTAAGCAAATGTGGCATACGTAAAGTGCCACTAAAACCTAAATTAGTGGCACAAAAGCTAAATGCCATTAGAAGTGTGTGCCACTAAATGGACTTTATTTGTAGTGTTTGAAAGCAAGAAAAAATCTAACACAACTATATCAAAGAGAGTGATTTACTTGTATCATAGTTCCGGCCTACTATTATGAAATCGAAATGTTTTATGTGTTTTATTAATTGAGTGATTATGCTATATCATTTGGCTGTATTGGCGGTGATGGTTGAATTGAGAGATGCTTTTCCCAAGAAAATAAAACGAATTGGGTGGCAATTAATCTGTCAATTTGTGTTTGCAAGCTTTTAACTTTTTTGGTTTTTACCATTTGTTTTTCTTTTTATATTACTAAAAATAAAAATTGTTTATTTTTCTTTCTTGTCTATGTTTCTTCTTTATATTGTAATGTAATTGTTTTTTTTTTAAATTTGTTCTTTCTTTGTCTATGTTTCTTCTTTATATTGTAACTAGTAGAAGTACCCGCCACAACGTAAGCAATTGATGGTTAGATTGATTTAGTATAAAGTTTTGATGGTTAATCTAATGATTATTCGTATTATAACCCTTTAATAGATGCTTATATCAATTGCCCATTGTTTCGTAGTCGAAAACCTCAAGTAGTCATTCTGTATTTCGTTCTCATATCTCATATCTCAATTTATCTTAGGGGCCGTTTGTTTACCTCTTAATGAGGCTCTTAATGGTTCAGACCTCTTACTGGTTCAACACTTAATGGTTCAGACTGTTTATTTCACGAGCAGATATCTGAATGGTTCAGACATTTGTCTCTAAATGGTTAAGATTTATACAGAGTCTGAATGGTTAAGACCTCTAATCTGAATTGGTCAGACATTTGCCTCTGAACGGTTAAGCATTATACAGGCTCTTAATGGTTCAGACCTCTTACTGGTTCAGCACTTAATAGTTCAGACCTCTTACTGGTTCAGCACTTAACCATTCAGATATTGCCAAACAGGCCCTTAGCCAAAAGTGACACTTATGATATGAATATTTTATTATAAAGTTTTAAGGGAGGGTATTCAGTTGTAGTTTTACAAAGCTTTAGAAAACGTTACTGTAGTGAACCCCTACCATCTTTTCTTTAATATATGTCGTCTGTATGATTTACTTCATGCCTAACTTAATTATTTGTTCCAAATTTGTAGTTACCGAAGAATTTCGTACCCATTTCGAAGAATTTTCGACGGGTATCGGGTATACCCATTAGTTTGTTAAAAGATATACATCTGGATTTCCAAATACATTTTTTTACTATTATAATTATTATATAATTTTAGTTATGCAACAACTATTATAAATTAAAATAAACATTACATACATATAAGTTTTATCATAAATTAATAATAACTTTATAATATTTATACACTTATATGTATATACTTCACAACATACAAAATATAAATACTATCATCAAATACATATGCTAAAAGAAAATTTATTTTTTCACATTATGAACATACTAAAATAAATCACTAATAGATAAGAGTTAATGGAAAATAAAAATATAAACTAAAAACTTCGGGTTTATGATCGGGTATATAGTTCGGGTAAACGGGTATGTGGTTTCGGGTAATCGGGTCGGGTATCACTTAATCCCATACCCGACCCATACCCGCGAAAATTTTTAAAACTAATCCCATACCCGGCCCAATACCCATCGGGTATCGGGTATACCCGTCCCATTTGTGTTGGGTTTTGGGTATACCCGTCGGGCTCGGGTATTTTTGCCATCCCTACTTTAGCCATACAACACGAGACAGAACCCCAACGAACTTAGTTAGGCAGAGCCTCGACATGCGTTGGTGGGTCCTAAATCAATCGGGTAGGGTAACAAATTAGTGATCGAGGGTTAAAATACTTACAACGGGCTGAGCTTCGTGTTTTGAGGGTATAATATCGAGCTGTTTTCGCACTATAGGGACATAAAAAGAAAAGAAATTTGAACGATGTTGAAAGGCAGTGAACTGCTCAATTTATAGGTGAATCCAGGCTCTCTCGCGCCTCGCGACCCCCCTCCCCTGGTCCTCTCGCGCCCCGCGAGGGCACCCTAGCTACGGCTAGGGTTGCCGGATCATGACCTTAGACTCGACAAGTGTTGGACACGTGGCCCTAAGATGGTTCCGGCACACAATGGGCTGTCGCGCCCCGCGAAACACCTGGGTCTCCCTGTCGCGGCCCGCGAGTGAAAGAAAATAATGATTTTCTTTGTTTTTAAAAATTAAAATTATGTGGGTCTGGTTTCTTGTTTAAGGAGCGGTTTAGGGTGTTTTCGAGGGTTGTTATACTTAGCCACTAAGTTTTCTGTTTAGTAGCCCCTGGTTATGAGTATAATTTCTAGGTACAATGGAACTCGTATTAGCATATAACTTTAACGATAATCACGAGATCAAAACTCACAACGAATGACAAAGTATAGCCGTATACAGGCAACACTTAACCATCCGTTGGATCGGTTTCAATCGATCGGACGAAGTATCGTACCAGTGATCATGGTTTGATCATGGTTTCATACACTTTTACGTAGCAGGGATTAGGGTTTTAGGGACTCGGGAATTGAAACAGCAGAACGAAGGATCAGAGGATCAATTCAGAAGATCGAAAGTGAGCGAATATTTCTTTCCCAGACGTGGCCCTTATATAGGCCAGGTTGGATCTCCCGGGAGTCGCGGGAGAAGACATGATATCCTCCACGTGTCGCGGGGAGTGTTGACCTAGCCTAGTCCTTCCACGTGTCCTAGGTAGGTTTGACACGAGGCGGCTTGACGTGACACGTGTCCTCGGCCGCCTTTTTCGCCCAGTCGCGTGTTTTTCTCGATTTTCGAGCCGATTCTTATCGCGTATACTCGGGTCTTGATCCCAATTGGTTTGATTTTTACTTGTGAATCTAATAAGGTTACTTTTGTGCGGTTTGGTTCATTAACCGTCATGTTGGGTATACAGTTACGTCGTGCGCACTTCTGGTTTTGATTGCGGGTTGCCGTCGGGAATATTTTTGAGGGTTGTTACAGTAACAACATGGTTAGTTGTGGTTTGTGAAAGTTGAGTACTAAAAGTTTATAGTAACAATTTATGGTATTTAATTCACTTAATGAAATAGGTCGGTTAGGGGTAGGTAATGTTACACTCACTTAATAAAAAAATCACCTATATCCACTCTAAGGGGGTGTTCGTTTTTACAGAAAAACCTCTTCTGACATCTTATGTCTGCGTCGCGCAAACCACACGCAGACGTTTAACTCTGCAGAACATTTGTTTTTTAGAAGACATTTCATTAAAAAATGTCTTTAAACCTCTGCGCTGTAACACCTCGTAAAAATCATGTCCAATGATGTGGTGACACGTGTAATGAACCCTAATAAAGTCAAACGTTGACTATGAGGGACTAATTTCGTCAAAAATCAAAAACCTTGATTATAGAAGGACTGAAAGTGTCAACATGCCTAAACTAGGCCTCTGAGTGACCTTATACGGTGTCCGTATTCTCAAATGAGCCACTTGTTGGACGAGAGGAGCCGTTAGCGTAATTATGTGAAAGTTGCGCGTTGAAGGGTTAAAAGTGTCAACATGTTAATTCTTACCTCTGAATGACCTTTTGACGAACCCGAAGCATTACGATGTGCTACCGTACTCTCAAGAATGCTTAACATGAACTACATAAGGCTTTGATGCTATTCAATGACGATATGCGCAAGTTTACGCATTTAAGGGACCAAAAGCGTCAACATTGGATAATACACCTTTGAGTGACCTTTTAAGCAAACTGGAGCGTCGTAATAATTAAGTTTACATTCTGGAATGCCTCGTATGGGCCATGGAAGGCTTTAATATCGATAAATGGCGTTTCGAGCTACTTTACGCGTTAAAAGGACTAAACGCGACAATGTGTGAAACTATGCCTTTAAGAGGTCTTTTGTATGAACCGAGAGCTTCGCAATGCTCAGTTAAACTCCCGGGTGTGCCGAAGGTTAGCCACGAACATCTTGTAAACCTTACAATGAAGAAACATGCGAGATTGGAAGTTACATGCTTAAAGTGTCATTTCTAGAAGTTCATAAGTAACTAAAGTTGTTCAGGGACTGATGTTGTCAATATTTGAAACATGCTTGGACTGATATGGTTCAAGTCTCAAGCCATAAGCCAAATGGGCTGCATTTTCGTGGGCCAAATTGTAACACCTGTGCCTCCACGGCCATCAAACAAATGCCAAACCAATGAAATATTGTATTTCATACTTGGGATTTGTAAAAATATGTGTATCATTTACACATATCAACTCTTGTTCGATTTCAAACTCTAAATCGCTTTCTGGAAGGTTATACGCGCACCGATGCGTAAATATAACCAGTTTAATGCAACAAACACTCTAGAATAGTGACATAGGCTTAACATACCTTAAATAACCTTTACATAACTTAGAAATAAGTTTTGAAGGCTTTGGTATGGCAAAAACAAGCTAATTCGCTTACAGGGACTAAACTTGACAAACTGCGAAAGTATGCCAATTAGAACTGTAACAGACATTCCGGAACATGACCATAAGTTAAACATACCATAAATATCCTTTCCATAGCTTAGAAATAGGCTTTGAGGTGTTCGGTGTGCTAAAATAAACTTTTGGGTCATTCAGGGACTAAAAGTGTCAAAAAGTGCACAAGTTTGCACTTTTGCGCATAACTCAAGTTCTGAATACATCCGGACATCCAAAAATTTATGAAAAGCATGACTATATTATGCTTTAGTGTTTGGCTTGCCAAAAATCCATTCGTCGCGTCATTTGGATCGTTTTTCGCGCTTATGCGCATTCCGTCGTAATTAAGCGAACATCGCGTTCGTACGGCCAAACGAACCAACATCCGGCATATTTTTGAGCATGTTTCATGTCCACAATGTTTAGGCAACATTTTAGGGCCTTAAAGTTGGCTTTACGGGCCTTAGAAGTGTAGGAAATGGCCTTAAACACGTGCAGGGACTGAAACTGTCATTTCTGAAACTTTGTTCTGATCTGTGACTGCTAGGCGGCCCGCCTCAGTTTCTTAACATCCTTAGGCGGCCCGCGTCAGTCCTTATGACCAGGTTAAATGTTTCTAACAGCAGATTGCAGCTGTTTGATCCACCACCACATGTTCTAAATTGTCTAGTCAGCTGATAAGGATCAAATTTTAGTCACCATAAGGTCCCGACACTTGTACGGGTGGGATTAAGGCACGTTTTCCATGAAACGATCTTAACGGTGGACCTTTTACTATAAATACCCCACCCCCCATGCTTCCAAATTACAAGAACTTTGATTTGAGAAACTCTAAGTTGAAACTATTGTTTCATACCTGAGATTTTTGAATCGAGGTTAGCATTCGGGGACCCTTCGTAAGTATTCTTTCGTTCTTTTCCTTATTTTATTGCTTTTCGAGTTAGAAAGTCAAACTTTGTTTGACTTTCAGCGTTGACCAGCTTATGGTCAATGCGAAGTTCGTTTGAACTTCGCAACGTGATTGTAATCACGATGGTTATAGTCCTTGGGACTATGCCTACTGATTACCACGTTGTCTAGGGTCGTAGGGTAAGCGATCTGATAAATCGCTTATACCTTCGAACCCGACCCAGTTTGGTCGATCATTAGGATCCGACCAAATACATTAGGTGACCATAGTGTATAGGGAATAACCTTCCGAGGTTATACCTTATGGTCACATCGTTTAAGTAGTTGTATGATAGGTAGTTTATATGCCTTAGGTAAATTACCAGAATACCCTTTTCATGTATAATTGGTAATTAAGCATATGTAACCTAAACTTTTGTCACATAACTGATTATGTATCATGTTTAGGCATATAACACTTGTCATAGGGCTAGTTAGGCGGTCCGAACGCGTTTCACGCGAACGACGCGTTAAAGTAGCATAAGCTACCTAAACGGGTCGTAATGGGTCGTAAACACTTAGGTTAGGTTTCATTTAGTATGTAGGATTTGTTAAACCATATGACACGAGTCTCTATACTCGTTTGGTTTACGAACCCTCATTCTATCAGATCTTCCGATTTAGGTCCGGTTTATTAACATAGTTACCTATATTAGGTGCCGTTTGATATCCGCGATCTCTAGCATTGTTTGGTTGTTACTCAAGGACTACTAAGCAATCTCAAGTGAGTACATAGACCCCTCTTTTACTGTTTTCCAAACTGTTTTGGGGTGGAACACATGTGCCTACTTGTTACTTTCATGCTTTCCTGTTTTCACATCATATACATGCTATGTTCAATAGTACATTTATAGTACATGTTTTACATTACATTTTATGCTATGTATGTCCATTGCGTGCATACTTAGTACATCGTTTTACATTTACATTTTATGCTATGTATGTCCATTGCGTGCATACTTAGTACATCGTTTTCATCACATGCTTACATTTTGTTATGACATTTGGGTTGTTTACAATGGAACAATACATTCATTAACATTAGCTACGCCGTTCGTTAGTAGGTAGTGGTACCATAGGAATTGACAACTCCCGTTCCGGACATCCCAGGGAAAGGGGATGAAAGGAATGACCGAATTCGATATACATAAGCACAGATAGACCTTTAAGTTGGATAAGGGTTTATCGCCACAGTCTCAAGGCTTAGATGTATGCGTTATAACAATACCGCATAGATGTTCGTATCAGTATAGCATGCATTTACACAAAACATAGCTTTGATTTAAACCAAGTTTTACTTCAATACTATGTTCTTGTGCATATGGTTTAGTGATATTTATCACTAGCCATACAGATCAGTTTGGTTACACATTACATGATTTACATTGATCATGCATTTACACATTACATGATTTACATTGATCATGCATTTACACAAAACATAACTTTGATTTAAACCAAGTTTTACTTCAATACTTTGTTTTTGTGCACTTCACCTATGGTTTAGTTGATGCGTTTTCACTAGCCATACATATCATTTTGGTTACCCATTACATGATTTACATTGATCATGCATTTTACATAAGTTTACATTTGACACATAAACATTTTGACATATTATTCAATACATTTGACAAATTCATTTATACATGGACAATTTACATTGGTAGTTTGTTTGGGTAAGTGATTTAAGTAACGAGGCGTGTGTAATATGATACAAGCATGGTGGATACGCCGCTGGTACTTCCTATATATAAGTGTTTGTATGATATTACATATTGTAGCGTTATTTGAATCATTTCAATTTGAGGCATAGAACATTTTATACAAATAACATATTTTTCACAAGACATTGATTTACAAACAACTTAACTTATACAAACTCATTTTTACATGGTTATTCATTTAACCATGCATTATTCTCTTATTTATACGTATCATCTGAACTTATTGTTTTTCAAATGATTTACAAAGACAAAGCAAATTACAAGGTTCATGACTAAACATTTTCTTAAACAGAGGTCATGAATCTTATTTTCACAAAACCTATGTACTCGCCGGCATTTTTATGCTGACGTACCTATTTTCACATGTGTTTCAGGATATGAAGCATAGGATTGATCAAGATACACATAGGCGGACATGGGCCTTAGTGACAATAAAAGATGCAAGACTAGTTGATTATGTTGTATTTTCTTGTTTGTTAAGACATTGTAACACTTTTAATCAATAAAACGAAACTTCAATTACCATGGATTTGAAACAATTAATTCTGTTACAACACTCCCCGACATTTCCGCCACGTTTTGTATGTTCTACGTGGTCGGGGTGTGACAGAAAAGATGGTATCAGAGCCAATGGTTATAGGGAATTAGGTTATTAGTAATGCTTTGACCTAGTCTATAACCTTCTTAGGACCCTAACGCGAGTTTACTTGCGTTTAGTCATAAAACAATACCGTCACCTATCCTTAGGCGACGATCACAACAAGAACATAAATTTCCGAACCGCTTTGAAAACTAATCATCTGTTCTAGGATGATTGATTACTAGGTTTTGGAACCCTCTATTGTAAGGTTTTGAACTCTCTATTATATGGTTTTGAACCCCTTTGAGTTTTTAAAATCTCGTCAAGGTTTTGGGTTTTAAATAATGTGAACACGTGCAAACTGGAAGGGTGAATGCCTGTATTCTGGGTTTTCTGTCTAGGCAAGCACTTCGTATACATCTCATCAGACGCGAGACCAGTTGTGCTTACCTGGGAATTCTTGGGATGAGTGTTCACTTATTGGCGAGCATGTCTTCGCGATACATTATTTTTGACCTATTTACTTTGATTTGTCACCATCTCATTTGTTTGCCTTATGTAACAAACAAATGATCACAATTTTCATTCGTTACCATTCTGTATTGATTATCCGATAAACTTTCACTCGTTTCTTCCTATGTCTTTCATTTTCTTCTAGAATGTCTATTCCTCTCAGCACTGGTCAAATGTCCGAGCAAACAGCCAAATTTGCCCAGCAAATAGGCGAGGTGATACTGAAGTCTGTAGATTTAGGCATTGCCATGGCTCGTCTCAAAAATGAAGCCTCTCGTCTCGACAATGAAGCCACTCAAGAGCCATCAAAGGAAGCAGAAGTCAAGCCAGCACCAAAATCAAGGAAGCGTAAGGCTTCAAGGAAACCCGCAGCGGTTACACCTAATCAAGCGGGACCTAGCCATGTGGCAAGGCCACCAGCTAGGAAGCCATACAATGGAACTTCACCCTTGTGCAACAAATGTAACCTTTATCATCATGCTATGGTGAAGTGCCGTGAATGCCAAATTTGTGGACGTAAAGGTCATACAGCAAAAGTTTGTGTTGCAGCAGTACCAAATCAAACTAGACCCATCCGGGTGGCAACACCACCTGCTAAGAAGCAATACAAGGGAACGGCGCCATTTTGCGACAAATGTAATGGGCATCACCAAGCTCACTTACAGTGTCATCTATGTGCATCGTGCGGGCGACTCGGTCACCTGGCAAATGTTTGTCGTTGTAACCCGAACCAAGGTGGTCCAAATCAACCCCAAGTCAACCCAACTCAAGCTCGTTTTCCGCGTGGCACTTGCTACAACTGTGGCGATACGAGCCATTTCAGGAACAAATGCCCAAAGCTTGCTAATGCAAATCCAACCCACGGATGAGCAGTTGGCTGATTAGAAGATGTTGCTGTCTTATGCTTTTGTTTCTTTCGTTTTCTTGTAATGTGAAACAATCTGTTTTGTTTATAAATAAATTGTTGTTCACAACTCTGATATACAAGTGTAGTTACATGTGTGTATGACTTTTCCTATGATACCTACATCAAGAAACTATGTACCTTACAAACTACTCTTGTGATTTCTCTCTTTCAAATGATCGCTCACGATTCCCTCAAAAATTTTAAGTACTCGTTTCACTCTAGGAAACAAAGTACAGAAAATAAGGGGACATTATGAGTAATCATGCTTCTGCACATCTGTGCCTTTAAATCCTTGGTTAGATAACTAAGGGTATTATCAAATCTCATACCCATTACGTTTTGATTTTTCAACATACACAGTACAAGTATTTCAAAACAATCTTCATGATTTCAAAATATTTCATATAGTCCGAAGGCAATATTAACACAATACCTTTTCTGATCAAGTGCATGATTTCGAAAAGCATCATTCATGTTTTCCAAAAACCTTATACATAATTTCGAAATTCATCTTGCATGATTTTAAAAAATTTTGTAAATATATCTACCTAATACACCTACTTTATGATTTCAAATGTATTATATATAAGGTTTCAAAAACGTTAAACACAATTTTCTTAAAAGAACCCCATGCATAGTTTTCAAAAATATTTTCCTCATACTTTGACTTAACCTTCAAATTCTGCTTCATATGTCGCCTTGACATATCTAGCATCTCAACTTCATAAGCATTTTACTACATGTTTTGACCTAAGCACATCAAGTGCAAGGTTTCAAAACATCTTCAACTTCTAAAATCCATAAGGGATCTTTTTGTCTTCACATTTAAATCCTTGTGGATGATTATCATTCAAATCAGAATCCTTAATTGGATTCCTTTTGTACCTAAATTCGAACATTTCGGTTCCTAATAATCGAAATCGAATTTTCTTTTTGAATCTTTCTATCTTTATAGTTAGATTCTTGATAATGTTTAAAGTACCAAATGAAATCCACGAGATGGATTCCTAGTGTGCTTTAAATACATGTGCTCTGTTAGCAGAACAAACTTCTAGTTAAACAATTTCGTGGTTATGTGACTATGTGTTTATTCATTTTATGTTTTCTTTTATGCATTTTGTGTTTTTGTATACTCTGGATATTCGTTATCCAAATCCTCGTAGAATCCTTCATATCTTCATATAAGGGATTCGTAGTAGGATATTCAAAAAGGTATTACCTTAAATCCTTAATGGGCTTCAATGTAATAGTTAAGACCCTTGGATTATATAGTACCACTCCATGATTCATAAGAGACCTTTAGTGGTCTAGTCAAAAAGATTGATTCACAATTTGGTTAAAGAATGACATCTAGTGATGTAGCTGAACAGACTTCTTGATAGTCTATTTAGATCATTTATTGATTTAATTAAAAAGGATTCTATGGCGGTCTAGTCACACTCATCACATGATTGTTCATTTGGTTTTCCCCTACACATTATAAAATAGACCGTGTGAACTATGCAAGGAATTGTCTAATTATGGACGCGTACATAATTATGAAATTTAGTGCACAGAAACCCAGTAAGATTTATTATGTGTAAGAACCGATAGCGACAACAATAACAAAATGACAACAATGTAATGGAGGTACGGTGGACGCACCAATGACGCTTCATATACTTGTATATAAGTATCCCTCTTACATTGCAAACATAATGTTATTAAGGTTACTAGAAGTTCAGAACCCTAACCAATATTGTTCGATCTTTTCAACTTCATGTTTTCAAGCTCTCACAAGTTTCCTCTAAATAAATTTCAGGACGAAATTTCCTAAAGTAGGGGAGACTGTAACACCTGTGCCTACACGGCCATCAAACAAATGCCAAACCAATGAAATATTGTATTTCATACTTGGGATTTGTAAAAATATGTGTATCATTTACACATATCAACTCTTGTTCGATTTCAAACTCTAAATCGCTTTCTGGAAGGTTATACGCGCACCGATGCGTAAATATAACCAGTTTAATGCAAAAAACACTCCGGAATAGTGACATAGGCTTAACATACCTTAAATAACCTTTACATAACTTAGAAATAAGTTTTGAAGGCTTTGGTATGGCAAAAACAAGCTAATTCGCTTACAGGGACTAAACTTGACAAACTGCGAAAGTATGCCAATTAGAACTGTAACAGACATTCCAGAACATGACCATAAGTTAAACATACCATAAATATCCTTTCCATAGCTTAGAAATAGGCTTTGAGGTGTTCGGTGTGCTAAAATAAACTTTTGGGTCATTCAGGGACTAAAAGTGTCAAAAAGTGCACAAGTTTGCACTTTTGCGCATAACTCACGTTCTGAATACATCCGGACATCCAAAACTTTATGAAAAGCATGACTATATTATGCTTTAGTGTTTGGCTTGCCAAAAATCCATTCGTCGCGTCATTTGGATCGTTTTTCGCGCTTATGCGCATTCCGTCGTAATTAAGCGAACATCGCGTTCGTACGGCCAAACGAACCAACATCCGGCATATTTTTGAGCATGTTTCATGTCCACAATGTTTAGGCAACATTTTAGGGCCTTAAAGTTGGCTTTACGGGCCTTAGAAGTGTAGGAAATGGCCTTAAACACGTGCAGGGACTGAAACTGTCATTTCTGAAACTTTGTTCTGATCTGTGACTGCTAGGCGGCCTGCCTCAGTTTCTTAACATCCTTAGGCGGCCCGCGTCAGTCCTTCTGACCAGGTTAAATGTTTCTAACAGCAGATTGCAGCTGTTTGATCCACCACCACATGTTCTAAATTGTCTAGTCAGCTGATAAGGATCAAATTTTAGTCACCATAAGGTCCCGACACTTGTACGGGTGGGATTAAGGCACGTTTTCCATGAAACGATCTTAACGGTGGACCTTTTACTATAAATACCCCACCCCCCATGCTTCCAAATTACAAGAACTTTGATTTGAGAAACTCTAAGTTGAAACTATTGTTTCATACCTGAGATTTTTGAATCGAGGTTAGCATTCGGGGACCCTTCGTAAGTATTCTTTCGTTCTTTTCCTTATTTTATTGCTTTTCGAGTCAGAAAGTCAAACTTTGTTTGACTTTCAGCGTTGACCAGCTTATGGTCAATGCGAAGTTCGTTTGAACTTCGCAACGTGATTGTAATCACGATGGTTATAGTCCTTGGGACTATGCCTACTGATTACCACGTTGTCTAGGGTCGTAGGGTAAGCGATCTGATAAATCGCTTATACCTTCGAACCCGACCCAGTTTGGTCGATCATTAGGATCCGACCAAATACATTAGGTGACCATAGTGTATAGGGAATAACCTTCCGAGGTTATACCTTATGGTCACATCGTTTAAGTAGTTGTATGATAGGTAGTTTATATGCCTTAGGTAAATTACCATAATACCCTTTTCATGTATAATTGGTAATTAAGCATATGTAACCTAAACTTTTGTCACATAACTGATTATGTAACATGTTTAGGCATATAACACTTGTCATAGGGCTAGTTAGGCGGTCCGAACGCGTTTCACGCGAACGACGCGTTAAAGTAGCATAAGCTACCTAAACGGGTCGTAATGGGTCGTAAACACTTAGGTTAGGTTTCATTTAGTATGTAGGATTTGTTAAACCATATGACACGAGTCTCTATACTCGTTTGGTTTAAGAACCCTCATTCTATCAGATCTTCCGATTTAGGTCCGGTTTATTAACATAGTTACCTATATTAGGTGCCGTTTGATATCCGCGATCTCTAGCATTGTTTGGTTGTTACTCAAGGACTACTAAGCAATCTCAAGTGAGTGCATAGACCCCTCTTTTACTGTTTTCCAAACTGTTTTGGGGTGGAACACATGTGCCTACTTGTTACTTTCATGCTTTCCTGTTTTCACATCATATACATGCTATGTTCAATAGTACATTTATAGTACATGTTTTACATTACATTTTATGCTATGTATGTCCATTGCGTGCATACTTAGTACATCGTTTTACATTTACATTTTATGCTATGTATGTCCATTGCGTGCATACTTAGTACATCGTTTTCATCACATGCTTACATTTTGTTATGACATTTGGGTTGTTTACAATGGAACAATACATTCATTAACATTAGCTACGCCGTTCGTTAGTAGGTAGTGGTACCATAGGAATTGACAACTCCCGTTCCGGACATCCCAGGGAAAGGGGATGAAAGGAATGACCGAATTCGATATACATAAGCACAGATAGACCTTTAAGTTGGATAAGGGTTTATCGCCACAGTCTCAAGGCTTGGATGTATGCGTTATAACAATACCGCATAGATGTTCGTATCAGTATAGCATGCATTTACACAAAACATAGCTTTAATTTAAACCAAGTTTTACTTCAATACTATGTTCTTGTGCATATGGTTTAGTGATATTTATCACTAGCCATACAGATCAGTTTGGTTACACATTACATGATTTACATTGATCATGCATTTACACATTACATGATTTACATTGATCATGCATTTACACAAAACATAACTTTGATTTAAACCAAGTTTTACTTCAATACTTTGTTTTTGTGCACTTCACCTATGGTTTAGTTGATGCGTTTTCACTAGCCATACATATCATTTTGGTTACCCATTACATGATTTACATTGATCATGCATTTTACATAAGTTTACATTTGACACATAAACATTTTGACATATTATTCAATACATTTGACAAATTCATTTATACATGGACAATTTACATTGGTAGTTTGTTTGGGTAAGTGATTTAAGTAACGAGGCGTGTGTAATATGATACAAGCATGGTGGATACGCCGCTGGTACTTCCTATATATAAGTGTTTGTATGATATTACATATTGTAGCGTTATTTGAATCATTTCAATTTGAGGCATAGAACATTTTATACAAATAACATATTTTTCACAAGACATTGATTTACAAACAACTTAACTTATACAAACTCATTTTTACATGGTTATTCATTTAACCATGCATTATTCTCTTATTTATACGTATCATCTGAACTTATTGTTTTTCAAATGATTTACAAAGACAAAGCAAATTACAAGGTTCATGACTAAACATTTTCTTAAACAGAGGTCATGAATCTTATTTTCACAAAACCTATGTACTCGCCGGCATTTTTATGTTGACGTACCTATTTTCACATGTGTTTCAGGATATGAAGCATAGGATTGATCAAGATACACATAGGCGGACATGGGCCTTAGTGACAATAAAAGATGCAAGACTAGTTGATTATGTTGTATTTTCTTGTTTGTTAAGACATTATAACACTTTTAATCAATAAAACGAAACTTCAATTGCCATGGATTTGAAACAATTAATTCTGTTACAACACTCCCCGACATTTCCGCCACGTTTTGTATGTTCTACGTGGTCGGGGTGTGACACAAATAACACAAACAGCAACATATAAGGCTGTTTTGAAGAATAGAAAAGCGCAGGGACCGAAATGGCATTTCTGCCAAACTTATTCGCTGGGCCAGACCCCCAGGCGGGCCGCGAGGCCCCCTATCTGCAGATTTGATTTTTTTTCTATTTATTTCTTGCTTGTAGCCCACTCAAATCCTATTCTAACCAATTAAAAATGTGACCTTGGGCTGCAAGGACATTGTTACAGCTGTGTTGCCACCTGCTATCATCCTAGGAACCTTCACAACACATGTCTTAATCCAATCAACACCCAATAACTATATATAGAGCTTAAACCATTCATTCCTACTTGCACTCCTTTCCTTTTTCTCTTATATCTCTCAATCTGGAGCTTTAAAATCTGAATGGAACTTGTATTCTTGTAGAAAAGATAGCATGGACCCTTTGTAAGTACCTTAGCCCACCTTATAGTTCAGTTTCATAATTTTATAAACCGAAAAGTCAAGCATCGTAAATAAACTTTGACTTTCGGATTAAACTCTCATGGTCCAGCCACTAACCAAAGTAAAAGTGGGTATAAGACCATAGTTAGGTAGGTGATTAACCCCTGAAAGGGCACCTCCTAATTTCTTCGTTTGCTTAGTTAATTGTCTGGTCAAACCGTTTAGGTAAAAAGTCAAACTTGGCAGATTTATGAATAATAAATAAAACTAATAAATCAGAGGTTCTAAATTATATTTTAACATTCTAATGACTTGGTAATTAGTATTAGAACATGTTTGACCAAGTCTAACCCGACGATTATCGGTCTAAGGTCAGTTTATAACCGAAAGTCGCAAAAGCTTGACTTTTGCTTTGACTTTCAGTTTTGACCCGTTCAAGCTTAATTCTCCCATGTTTTAAGCTTCCATTAGGACCATATTATATAGTAGTATAACCCCCTGAAGTTATATTGCTTGGTCCTTACTAGTTTGAATTATACGCTAGTTTCCATTATTATGCTTATAAACGCCCATTTCGCCCTTTTGACATATAAATGAGAATTTTGAAAATGTGAGACGACAAAAACCTTTGTTACTGATATATAAGTTTGTCCCGAAAATTTGTTATCAGTTCTTGGTCCCAAATAGGAGTTATGCTCGATATCGTAATTAAAAGCTTTTAATTAATTAAATTGCGATATCTTGCGTAAGGCATGTTTAAACTTGGATTTTGACCCAAAACTCATTACCTACTGTTAAGATATTATTTTTAGGGATTGTTGGAACTATTGATCAGATTATAAACTGATCATATCATAGAGTTCTTGTATTATTCGGTAAATGACGATAATACCCTTTTCATGCATAAAATGAGATTTACAAATGATTTGAATGCCAAACCTTTTCCTACTGATTTCATATATTAAATAAATTATTTTGAGCATTCGAAACTGATCAAAATCTCAGATTTCCGTAAAACTCCTTAATTATCGTCAATTAGCGATTTTTACACTATTTAGGTGCATAGTATGGTTTTAAACCATAATTAACACCTAAGACTTGTTACCTACTGAATTTTTAAACAAATTTTAATATTATTACAGTAGGTATAAGTAGTGAACTCAGACTTCCAAAAATGTCCGTAAAAGCATATGTGAAATGACCAAAATACCCATTTTGGGGCATAGTTTGGCCATAAATGGTAAACCTCACATATGTATGATATCTTACTGATGTAATGTGATAAAATAAATTTTTTTACTGATTACCAAAGACCAGAACCTCTGTTTACTTTAAAACCTCTTTTATAAAGGGTAAAATGACCAAAATGCCCCTACGGGACTTAATTTGGTTTTAATTACTTTTTGGGCATATATGTTAACATCCTACTGATGTATTAACATATTCTAAGCATAATAACATATGGGACTTGTATATGGTTCATTTGGTTGCCCGTTACGCATTTACGCGTTCGGATCGGTTTATGTAACTAGTTTACGTAAGTTTGCCGAAACGGGTTTAACCTTATCATTTTTATCTCAAAATCCGGAATGTGTTTAGTTTACCCATAATATACAAGTCTTCGTACTTGTTGGGTCTAAATAACATTCTATTCCGGTCATCGCTTAATCTAGCGTGTCGTACCGCTTTAGATACTTTAAGCTAGTCGGTCTAGGTCTATGACTTAAATAAGACCGTTAGCATTCTGAATTTGGTTATATATTACCATCACTCCAGACTAGAGCCACCCGATAAAAGCTACCTGCATTTAGATAGATTGGATACGACTGAGTTATTATGCTGTGAATCAAGTATTAGCTCAGGTAAATACTTTTAACTTATTTTCCCTATACGGGCTTGGGATACTGTATTATAATAATACCACTTGGTCGGGTATGAAATCATTTAATCGGATTGTGATTAATAAATTTACATAACCCGTTTTAATCTGTCTTGTTTGATAACATAAGCATTGGGGGTTAACGACCGTGTCCTGGATATCCTCGGCTCATTAAAGTTAAAAATGGCCACGACCTATGCACGAGGTGTAGGCATACACCCGACATATGCAAATGCTAAAATATAAATAACCCACATGTTGGGGATAACTCCTTCGTGGGTTTTGTAAGTGGTGAGTCGGTTAATCATGACCGGCTTCCAAACCGGCCCCATATGTATGACAAACATGTGAAACAGCATACAAGATTATATTAAAGATTGTCCCAAGTTATAAATGGTTTGTGCCTGGTGCACTTAAATCAATTTTCATAAACTCTTTTCAAATGAGTCGGTTAATTGTATTTACCAGTGAAAACTGACGTATTTTCAAAAGACTAAGTGGCAGGTACTACTCGTAATAGGCTGGGAGTTGCTCGGTGTCGAAAAAGAGGATCTTGCAAATCCTTAAAGATGCCATAAAGTCTGCTGAGTTTCACTTTATACTTTCTGTAATGATCCTCCTGTGGATTTGATATTACAGACTCGTCTATAATAAATACTTTGATATTTTCAGACATTGAGTTTGTAATAATATTTTATATTCCAAGACTTCCGTTGTGCTATTCTGTGTATGTTTAACCATGATGATATCAACTACGTCACGATACTCCCCACCGGGCCCACCAGTGATATGTGGCAATATCGGGGTGTGACAGGTTGGTATCAGAGCCAACGTTTGAGTGAATTAAACACTAATTCTTAGTGTTTAATCTCAAATGACACAGTAGCATATTCCTTAGACCTTTTGAGTCTAGACTTAACATAGGAATGCTCTCATCCCTATTAAGTAAATATTGTTTTCGATTTTATGTATTTTAAATAAGTCGCCAAGCAAGAAAGCCGTTGATAGAGATTCTCCTCATCCGAAGCCAAGGAATGCCAAGCTTCATAATACGGCTAGAATAAGCGTGCGACCGATTTGGAGGAAGGACCTTTAAGAACTCATTCCTAAAACCAAATCTATTGAATTGCAATCAGACTTCAGAGTCCATACCGGAGGTCCCTGAGGCTCAAGTTTTAAAGTCTGTGCCAGTGGAGTCCATACCAGGTGGTCCCTGAGGCTCCCGTTTTGAAAATAATGATAGTAAATGATGATGATCTTTATTTCTTACCCCTAAATTTTGGAATCCCAGATTTGGATTATATCAATCAAAACCCAATCCGTGATCCATATCATTCCTTAACCATTGAATCCTTGAATTCTATTTTTATAACGGATCCTGATTGGAATACTTACCTTATTTACTGAGGTCTTCAGTATCCCTACCGTATATGGTAAACAAAGAAGAGAAACAATCGAAATGGAGCAAGGAAGGCGTTAGAGAATCCTTCTTTCATAATATTCTTTGTCTTTTAAGTCCTTATAAGGACCTGTCTCTTCTAATTAGTCCCTGTATAGACTTACCTTCCGACTTAAGACCCTATATGGGCATTTGCTATATAGTCCTCCCATGGACATTATATTTCATCATAGTCCTTTCATGGGCATAGTATTTCATTAAAAGTCTTTTCGTAGACATATTTTTATCAAAGTCCCCTGGCGGACTTAATAATTCATTACCATCCTTTCAAGGACATATTATTTCATCGAAGTCCCTTTGTGGACATGCTGAATTATGAAGTCCCTTATTGGACATGATATTTCATAATAAGTCCCTTTAAGGACATATTCTTTCTTCAATAAGTCCCAATGATGACGTGTCTTTTGACATAAAGTCCCTGTGAGGACATCTGTACAGCAAAGCCCTTTTTGTGTGCACGTTGTACCAATATAGTCCTTTTATGGACATGTTATTTCATTAAAATCCCTTTGGGGATACGCTATTTTGAAATAGTCCCTTTGAGGACATGATATTTCATTGTAACCCCTATACGAATTTATAATATTTATAGTCCTTATACGGACTTATATTTTTCCTTTTAGTCCTCTGTGGACAAATATATTACTAAAAGTCCTGATTAAGGCACTATTGTAAATTCCTAATAATCTAGGAAAGTTTTGAAAATTTATGTAGGTATTCATTTCGTCCTTTATTCCGCGATAGTTCCAAATTTTACTCGAACTTTATCGAGCAGCTGAAAATTTCAAAAGATCCTCTAAATGGTATAACCTAGCCTATATGTCTATGAACATGGCTGTGATGGTAAAACCCTCTTAAGATAATTAATCCTTGTTAACATCTAAGAACATGTTAACATTCCTGGCTGTGTGACTTGAGAGACCACACTAGCTTCCGAAAGTACTTAGACTTTTTCCAAGCCACTTTCATAGCCTATATGATCAATACGAATCACGGCTATCAAACAACGGTATGAAGTATACATCAATACATCCAATTAAGATGTATGCCTATGGGCGAAGGTGTATTCATGACAATGATAGTTTTATTTTATAAACTTCTTATCAAAAGGCGATGAACTATGTTCGACCCTTAAAGATCACTGATCCAAGATATCATTGATTATGTTTAAATTGTCCTTGTGACAAGGCCTTTTGTGCCATCTAACTATCCTTTGAAGCAAGCCTTGTTCTATATAAGGACATCTCTATATTGACATTGTGATCATTATGATCCCCTGTCCAAGGTAATGAGCTGTGCTCAAGCCTAATAGTCTACATGATCAATGAGATCATGACTAAAATCATCAGTACGATGATTAAATCTGACATCCTTAATGATGTTTGGCCTAAGGGCTATACTATATTGTCCATCTGAGACCAGGAAAATGTAATATTTTGTGATTCTTTGCCCAAGGGGGTGAGCCATGCTCAAATCCCATAGTCTGCATGATCATTGCGATCCTGACTAGTATCATCAATATGATAATCATAATATTAACATCCCTTGTGATGGAATGCCTACGGGCTACACTTTACTCTATTGTCAATAAGACAAAGATAGTGGTGATCCTCATAATCCCCTATCCAAAGGGTGGGTTATACCCAACCCTAACAGTCTATATGATCAGTATGATCATGACTAATATCATCAAATGCAATGATGATATATGAACATCCATTAGCGATGTCAATTGGGTTACCTTTGTGCCAAATAAGTCGTCTTTAGAGACAATGACAGTTGTAGTTTAAGACTCCCTGTCCAAAGGTGAAGAACTATGTTCAAACCTGGAAGCCTCTAATCCAATAAGATTGCGGCTTATAAACTAATGTCCTCGATGACAAAACAATGAGTTATGTTTTTAAGTCATTCATGACAAGCTAATGTGCTATAGTTTGTCATTCGTGACAAGTTAACATATTAAGTGTTAACATTCCTAGTCACAGGCCTTTTTGTGCCAGCATTGATAAATGTCCTTTGCGACCAGGCCTTCGTGCCATATAATCTTTTATATCCTTCATGACTAGGCTTTATGCCATATCTTTCTACGTCCCTCGCGACGGGCTTTTATGCCATATATGTACATATATAATAAAAGTCATGTAAGGCTAGCCTTCGAGCTATTCATAATCGTCCTTGTGACAAAGACAGTTGTGACATTATGATTCCCTGTCAGGCAGGTATTGGATTCGCTCCAAACCTTAAATACCATTGATGGTCCTTTCGAGACCTAGGCTAAATGTAATGGATATACATACAAATAACATTCATTAGGAATGTTTGGAAAATAATAGCCTATACGGTTTATGGATTCCGTGGCTGATCTATGTCAGGTCATCAGGATGATGACTAACAATTGCTTAACGTGGTGGTTAGTACCAAGTTTCGAGTATGGCAAACTCGAATGAAGTGGATAACAGTCGCGATACTATTAAGGCGACAAAAGCTAATAATGCTACAAACGTAAGCCTCAATATTAATGGAGTTAATCTCCAAACTGTGATTGACGCATCAGTTGAAAGGCCATGGAAAAGGTCATGAAACAATTCAAAGAGGTGAATGCTTCTCGCTCTAAATTTCATTCAAAACCTCAACCAATTGCTCATGAAAAGAGCTTTGTTCACACTTCGAATGTGAAGGATGAACCATGGGAGGAGGATAACTCCCAGAAATCGAAGAAAAAGAGCAAATTACGGGTTTAATAAGAACCATCATAAGTTCAATAAGAAGCCTGTATGTAAGAACTGCTATAAAAGACACTGGGGACAGTGTCGAATAGATAAAAGGTCAAAGCAGTGTGACATCTGCAAAGGAACTGGTCATTAGTCCCATGAATGTAGAGACATAAAGAATGCAGTCTGTTACGGCCATGGTGAGAAAGGCCACATCAGAACTAGATGCCATAAAGCTGCCAAAGAAGGTACAGCTAAGTCTGGAAATGATAAGAAAAGAAATGCCTGAACTCACCTGATGAATGCCAAGAAGCAGTGCATAATGTTGTCAAGTACATCCCTTGTCATTTGACAATGACAAAATTCTGCTAAGTGTCCTGTTTTTAAAACAGGCAATAATAAGTCCTTCATAGACCATAAGCTTGGCAAACTTATGATGATATTCATAAGAACTCCAGATTCTTAGTCAGGTAGAGCTTACCAATGAAACCTGTGTAGGTCCCGTAATCTGAGGATCGATAACGAACCAAATCACTTGTTTATAGCAAACACGGTTACGTGTGCGGAATCCACGTAACTATGCCAAATCAAACATGTAAAACAAAAACGACACGGTATAATCAATAATACACACTCGATTGATTAAACGGGATGAGAACCGATTACAAACTGATACAAACACAGTTTTACAGAATTTTGACAGAGTTTCTTTATGTGTAAGCTCTCATCTAGTTTCTAAGTGAAACCAGATGTGTTTATATAGTCTCTGGGCCCAACAGTCGACGAAACACAAAGTGTCTCGGCGAAACAGAATATGGGCCAAACATTGGGCTTGAAGCAGCCCAATACACGACGAATCAAGTGTGTTTCGTCATGAATGTCGGCGAAACAGACATAATGGACATTGGTCTGTTTCGTCATGATGTGTTCGACGAAACAGACCTGTTTTGTCGAGGTCTGCAACTGTTGTGGTTGTTTCTGCAAACAGACAGCAACAACAGCAACATATAAACAACTTATAATGACCATTCTACCCTTTGTATGCAACATGCATTGTTCGAATAGCATTACATATTAAACGGAGACAAACAAGTCAGACACAAGTGGATAGGAGGATATCCGACTTGGTCGACATCAAATACATACTTGATAAACATTAAAGACCGTACAAAATACATCATTAAGTACAAGACTAGTTACAGACACTAAAAATGCATCAACAAACTCCCCCTTGTCTGTTACTCGTCTTCGGTCTTCTAATCTTCCATCTCAGTGTTGTTCGGACCACGAACTGCCCGAATGTATTCCCCGGTAGTAGCAAAAACACGCTACTCGCTGAAACTTCATAGCTTGACGAGCATCCTGATCTTCATAAAAAATATCGTGACGATATAGTCTGTTAATGTCAGCCTCGGACATGTTGACGATCCACATTGGATCTAACATCCGGTAATTTGCACGATTATCTCTAAATACAATCACGGCTTCATGCGTGTCCGAGTCATAGCACCACAATGCCATATCTTCAAGAAAATCCTGCTGCATAGGCATCAATGGGATTTTATCTACGACCCTCGGAGGCTGGTACACAAGCTTGTATCTGCAAGTGTTGGTGTCGGGATCAAGAGTAAACTTGATCGGTTGATAGATGGGAAATTGTGGCTTGTATGATTTTGCAGTCAGAACAGATTATGATTAAAATGAACACATTTCCATTCTGTTTGAGTTTTCAAATGCAGGAACGTTTTTATGAAGAAGGTTTCAGGCTTCCGGTAGAAAACACCAAGCAACAACTTCGACTTAATCAAAAACGAACTTTACAAAAGACACTAAAAACGAATTTAAAGCGCGGTAAACTAAACGAAAAAGCAATAAACTGAGAAAAACAGTAAGCAACTGTACAAATGTAATCTTTTTGCGAATCTCAAGGATAAGGAATCATACCAGGTTACGGTCTTAGTCAACATGATTTTGATTTCTGTTTAAAGCTCTGGATAAGTATATTACCTCGATTATCGGTATTGTGGTCCACATAAGCTCAAACTGATCAGACGTAATCATAATTTAAGAGATACTATTAACGGTAAGGATTATACTTACTTGTCGATGTGAATCCACTCACGACACATTCCCGTATCAAGGTATGCACGAGAATTCATCTTACCAGTGAGTATACCGATTATCATCTGTTTGACCGTATAAAAATGTGAGAAACTCACTTATTTTGATTTGAAAACAAGCCCTATGTGATAGAATCACTTATTGATGAGGAACTTGATTTTCAGATGCATGAGGGCACAGGAGCAAGTCCGTGAACAGGTCAGTACTTCCGTACAGCAGAGAGACGAACTTGACTCCCGCAAAGAAACTGTGATATATTATCACTTATTTTGTTTGGACATGTGATTGTTGATCACTTATTGAGGTCGAATGCAGTATGTACACGTATGTATAGTATCATGGAAGATCTAGACTTCGTCTCCATTATTTTTACGGTTTGATACAACCATGATACCCAGATGATAAAACAGCATAAAGACCGAATATCTCAGAACCTCGGCAATCTCTCAAACGAAATTTCGGTACTAAGACCATATGCCAATGTGTGGTTCCCACCTGACTTGAAGTCTGTTAGGTTTGTATCATCCTGCACATTTTAGTCTGATTGTGAGCCTACCGATACATCGTTAGTAGAGATACTTATCATTTTTCTTTTTGTTTTTCATTTTGAGCACATTGACCGACCACACCAGTGAACATCATCATTTTCCTTTATCCAAGAAACTCATTTTTGGTTTTCTATTGTTTTTGAATTTTTTATTTTTCAAAAATAAAGACAGAAAGTAAACGACATATTTTTGGATTTTGAAATTTTGCAATGTTTTTGTATTTTCTTGACATTTCTCCCCCTAAAATGCTCAAAGTTTACGAAAACTAAAATCTTTTTGAATTTTCAGAGTTTATAAAGAAAATATTTACAAAAACGATTAGCCAAAGAAGTTTACTCGGGTATCACCTTAATGCCATTGACCAAAAGTAGATAATCAAAGCGTGATTTATCAAATGCTTTTGTAAACAGGTCGGCACGTTGGTGATCGGTGGGGACATGAACGACATCGATTAATTTCTTATCAAAACAATCACGTATGAAGTGATATTTAATGTCGATGTGTTTAGTCTTGGAATGCTGCACAGGATTTCTAGTGATTTGTAAGGCAGCATTATTATCAACAAAAATATGAGTAGATAGGAATTCAAAACCGTAGTCGCGCATTTGTTGTTGTATCCAAAGAACTTGGGAGCAACAACTCGAGGCAGCAATATATTCTGCTTCACATGTTGATGTAGCGACACACGTTTGCTTCTTGCACTGCCACGTGACCAGGCGATTTCCTAAGAACTGACATCCTGCTGTTGTCGATTTGCCATCGATTTTGCATCCACCAAAATCAGAATCACTGTATGCAATTAATTCAAAGCTATCATCCCTAGGGTACCAAAGACCAAGGTCTGGGCATCCCTTCAAATAGCGAAAAATCCTTTTTATAGCTGACAGATGAGAGGCCTTCGGGTTTGCTTGATATCTTGCAAGCAGGCATGTTGGATACATTATGTCAGGTCTCGAAGCAGTGAGATACATGAGAGATCCGATCATGGCACGATAGTATGAGGAGTTGATGCTTTCACCCTTCAAATCCGGAGTAATCCCGTGATTCTGCGGAAGAGGGGTACCAATGGGCGTTGCATCTGACATTTGGAATCGGCTCAAAATGTCACCAACATATTTAGTCTGATGGATGAATATCCCAGACTCTGTTTGTTGAACTTGTAGACCCAAGAAGAAAGTCATCTCCCCCATTGCGCTCATTTCGAATTTTTCTTGCATAACACGTTCGAATTGCCTGCACAAAGAATCATTAGTGGAACCAAATATTATATCATCAACATATACCTGCACCAGCAGAAGATCTCCATCTAGTTCCTTGATAAAGAGTGTGCAATCAATAAGACCTCGTCGAAATCCATTCTCCAGAAGATAGTTGGATAAGGTTGCGTACCAAGCCCTAGGTGCTTGATGTAAACCATAAAGAGCTTTGTTGAGCAACCAAACCCGATCGGGGTGAATAGGATCTTCAAAACCTGGAGGTTGTTCGACGTGCACCTCTTCTTGAACTATACCATGAAGAAAAGCACTTTTGACGTCCATCTGGTAAACTTTGAATCCTTTGAAAGAAGCATAAGCTAAGAAGATCCTAATAGCTTCCAGTCGTGCAACTGGTGCATAAACTTCATTGTAGTCAATGCCTTCTATCTGGCGAAAACCCTGAACAACCAGTCTCGCCTTGTTGCGAATAACAATTCCACGGTCGTCCTTCTTGCATTTGTAAACCCATCGTGTGCCAACACGGACCCCCCCCCCCCCCCAACGCCGCTGGTCACGCCGCTTTCACACCCCACTTTTTTTGGAGTGGTATGGTAGAGCCTACAATCGCCATATGTCGAACAATGCCCTCAACCCAAGCCCCTCAGAGCATTCACATTCTAACCATCAAATTATGTGAGGAGGGGTTTTTATATTATAAAGGGTATAAAAAGTGGTTGTGAGTAGAGGAGAGAGAAAATGTTACTGTTCATCTGTATATTTGGGGGGACACTGTTCACCCGTTATAATTTTTTAATATATTTTGAAAGTGGTTGTGAGTGTAAGTGAGAGAAAAATGTAATGATAATATTATTTAATTGAAAGGAGAGAGAAAAAATATTTGTTTTTAGTGGAAATATATTTATATAGGAGTTGTTTTTTAGTGGAATGTATGTATAATTTGATGGTTTGGATGTGAATGCTCCCCAGAGTCTAAGTGGTAATCAAAATTGACATTTAATCCAATAACACAAGTTGAAACAGCTGGTTTGACCAATTCCAAATAGATGACCGGACAAAACAACTGGTCTAAACTGCTGACCAAGTCAAATGTCTAATTAGAAACAACCAACTGTTCATAACTGCTAAGAGCTCAAAAACTAATGTGCAACCAACAACACAACAAAACTATTAGTTATTTAAAAAATATTTTTTTATATTCAACCGAGTTCTATATAAATCAAACTGATTACAGAAAAATAACACACAAAAATATGGGATTCAAAGGCTTATCATGGCTCTTACATAAAAGATTTTGCAACATTAGTTAGATATAGTTAAGAACCAGAAGTACTGGCGGAACTAGACTATTAAATCAGGGGTATCCAAAAAAAAAATTTCACCGTGCAATCATACAATATTAAAAAAATAACAATAAATAAATAAAGTAAAAAAAATCGTTCCATCAGATCGTTGTCTTTTACTTTATGAAAAAATCATATTCGACCACACAAACCATGGCATTGTTCAATAGTTTTTCTCTAAAAAGGCATATTCTCCTTCGTAAAACTGTTTACTACTGCTGCAATTTTTTTGGCCGGAAAACATAGATAATTTATACAAACTTTTTTTCTCTTCTTCTCTGATAACACATTACACATAGTCTTAGAGGTATCCTTTTTATTATTTTAGGGGTGTCCTTTGTATAAGAACGAAAATATATATATAAAAAATACACTACCAATACCGACTTGAGTCGTAGCCCGTGCTATGGTTAACAAAGCACTGGTTCTGCCCTTGACCAGAAGCAGGCCTTATGTTTATTTTTTTAGTTTTTACTCAATGTGATTGGGACTTTTTATTTGTTCCTACCATACAAACAAATTTACTGAAATAAAATGTATTTTTATAAAAATTACAACATAATAAAGTATTGCCAACATGTGATTATTTCTACTATACACACATCTTTCTCAATATTGATTATACAAACAAGTGGCCTTTGTTAAATTGACATCTTAATTTTAAAAACCTTAAGAATTTTAACAATTAGAGCACATGCAAGACAAAAACCTCATTACTATAATTAGTCCCATTTGATCCAAAGTCTTAACATCAAATATCATCAACATACTAAGATAAGTATGAAACAAACAACCTCAACTATCTTCCTTGTTCTCTTTTCTTTGCTTCTAATCTTGTTCGCATCGTGCATTGATGCTCAATCGTGCAACCCGAGTGGAAAGTTGAGAGGTAAAAAACCACCTCGCGGGCAATGTGTAAATGATCCAGATTGTTGCAAAGTAGGCAAGTTTTACGAAACATACACATGCTCCCCTCGTGTTAACAAAAATACAAAGGCAATAATGACCATAAACAACTTTGAGAACGGAGGAGATGGTGGCGGGCCATCTGAGTGTGACAACAAGTACCACTCAAACGGGACGCCAGTTGTGGCATTGTCCACTGGGTGGTACAATAAAGGGAAAAGGTGCCTCCAGCTTATTAATATACACTACAAGGGTAAGAGTGTCAAAGCTAAGGTGGTTGATGAGTGTGACACGACCCAGGGATGTGATGATGAGCATGGTTACCAGCCACCGTGTCGCAATAACATTGTGGACGGGTCTAAAGCTGTCTGGGAGGCCTTAGGGGTGCCTAAGAGTGATTGGGGTGAAGCGGAAATTACTTGGTCAGATGCATAATCATGCTTGAAATTCAAACCGGTTAAATAAATGAAATCTTACGATAAGCGAACTATATTGTGTGCTAGTTTTTCTTTTCATTGAAGGGAATTTCAAACTACTTGTGTGTTTATTTTTCTGTTTTTTTTTTTCAGATTAAGTTTAATCATATACTATACAATAAGATAGCTCCACAGGAACTAAAAATTAACTGGATTAACGAATTAACCGAATCAAAATAATTGAACTAAAGCAAAAGCATGTAGTTTGGATTTTAGTTCTAGGATTAATAATTTTGATTTCGATTTGTTTTTTTCTTACAAAAAAACAAACCAATCTAACATAATCCATGTATTATATTATTTTATTATAATTAATTATCTATCTATACTTTCTATAAAGGAGAAAACCAAGTGACATAAGAAAAGCTGAGTTGGCAGTCATAGAGGCTGTTCAACAAGGTTTTTCTTATGTCATTATCGCATCATAAACCTTAATATATAAAATCACTTTAATTTTCAAAGATCTGCTCACATCTATACATTCAAACGTCTGTCCGTAGGTTCTTATGCAGTGTTTAAACATCTGCCCACATACAAAAGGGCAATTGTTTATAAAAACATTTCAAACCTCTGCCCATAGCTTCTGCCCATATTCAAAATTTAAAATCCTGGCTCCAAATTCAAAATTCAAACTACATATAAATCTGGCTCCCTATAAATAGCATATATGAATTTGGCTCAACATTCAAATTTCAATTTATCTCTCTCACTCATATTTGCGATTATATCTCTCTCACTCAAATGCATAGCTCTCATGATTGAGCCAGTTAATCTTCGATTACAGTTCTTTGTTCGAACATTTGTTGACTCTGTTTACACATTATCATTTCAATATCATTGTTCCAACATTGTTGTTTCATTGAAGGTCTGTTTCACACATCAACGTTTCACCTCAGCTTTTCTTATGTCACTTGGTTTTCTCTTTTTATAGAAAGTATAGATAGATTGTTACAGAATGCAGAATTTCCAAATTCAGTCTGTTCATCTATGATTACAGCTTTTTGTACTTCACATAATTTTTCCAACATCGTTGAGGGTATGTTTTTTTCTGTAATTTTGAATCATAAATTTTGAACTCATCTATTCTAATTCTCGCTTTATATTTCAGCCTAATTAGGGTTGTTTGAAATTCAAACAATCAGTTGCGGGTTATTTTAGGTTTGTGGATTCTTTTAAACTGTTGATATATGTTGATAATATTTAGTTTAAGGTCTTGATATATTTCAGCTTTGTTTTTCCGAGTGAGCAGTGGGAAATTCTTCTGCATTGTTCTTGAATTCTGTAGTGCAGAAAGTGGAGTGCTTCATGAAGCCCCGATGCTGTTCCAGGTTTTCTTGTATTTATTATCACTGATAATTAACTTTTTTTATAACCTGTTTTTTTATTTATTATTGTTCTTTCGGTTTCTTGATAATTAATTTTTTAGTTTTCCCATGAAAACTTATTTTTCAAAGGTTTTGCATTAAATAGCTGCTGTTTTGAAATATATGAATTTATATGTTTATATTAAATGTACACGTTTTTGCCTCCTAGATTAGTTTAATGGTGCGGTGAACTTAAGTCTGACCTTTGGGCTATTAGCTATTTCACTATATAATATGATTGTCAGTTCAGTTGTTTTTCATCACGTTTTACTACCATAATATCCTTCTTTTCCATCAGACTTGAAGAAATATACAAGTTAAAAATGTCATCATACCCTTCTGCTTTCTGATGATTTAAAGTATCGCTTTATCAAGCAAGTTGAGGATCAAGTATTTGAGGATAGGGCTACTCTTCAAGAGCTGAAGAGGTGTTTTGATGGACTGCATCTTGGTCTGTTTACGAGAGACCAAGTGTCTAGAAACCTGATGGTGATGCCTTCAACTGTCGTACGTAACCTTTGTGTTGTCAGTAATATAGAGTGCGGAGATAGAGACTTGGAGTTCATGGCGAAGCTTAAAGATATACATAGAGAAGTTCAGTACTCAATGGAGTTGAAGCTAAAATTTCTTAGTTTTTGGTGTTAGATTATTAAATTTCGTTGACTACTGCTTGAAATCAGTGTTTTTAGATTATTAAATTTCGTTGTTCAGTACTCGATGTAATTGTTGATCTATTGTCATATGTGATAGGTAAATTTTAATTCTATTAATCTTTGTAGAGCATTTTATTTTTACTAATTTGAGGATCAACAGTTGTTAGAGTTGATAACTGCTATTGTAAAGGTCTGTTAAAATTAAGTTTTGCCAAAAGAGAAGAACTGTTTGGAATCATCGTCTGTTGATGATTAAAACATTGTAATGTCTTCAGAACATCAAAAGTCCATTCTTAAAAAAATGGTATTTTAAAAAAAATTGTCAAAAATCTTTAAAAGTCTGTTGAAAACAGCTGTTTTTAAAAATTTGTTTGGCTAAAGATTCATCCACTGCTTAAAGGTATTGTCTATTCTCATATCGACTGTTGAGTTGCAACTGTTGCCAACATCTGTTATTCCCAACAGCGGTTTCCAAACAATTGTTAACCATTAACACAACAGAAGTTCTGAACATCTGTTATTGCCCAACAGATCTTTGTAAAATGTCTTCAGAACATGAAAACTCCATTATTAAAAAATAGCTTTTTTTAAATATTGGAAAAAACTCTTAAAAGTTTGTGGAAAACAATTGTTGGGCAAACTTCTGGTTTGCTCAAAAAATCGCGGTGACATAAGAAAAGCTGATGTGGCAGGCAGAGAGGCTGTGCGACAATGCTTTTCTGAGGTTATTATCACATCATAATCATAAGTCTTAATATATAAAATCAATTTAAAACTAATTATCAGTGTTTTCATAGTATTTGTTAATGTTTTGAATGAACTTCTGTTTGGATAAAAATTCAAACACTGCTGAAAGGTATTGTCTGTTTTAATAAGTGATGTTTATCCTATGGACTGTTGATTTACTACTGTTTACAACATTTGTGTCTGATGAAGTGGTAGAAGCATCTGTTTGCCATGTAGAGTATTGTTGGTGTTTAAATGAAGAGGTTTTTTTTTATGGCAGAGGTTTGGAATTTGTTCTTTCGGTTTCTTGATATTTAATTTTATAGTTTTTCCATGAAAATTTATTTTTTAAATGTTTTGCATTAAATGGCTGCTGATATTTAATATTAATTTATTTGTTTATATTAAAAGTCTTTTGAAAACAACTGTTTTCCAAACCTGTTTTAATAAGTGTTGTTTATGCTAGCAGACTTATACTATTGTTGCCTAAGATCTGTTGTTGCCCAACAGTGGTTTCCAAACACTGCTGAAGGGTATTGTTTGTTCTCAGACGTTCTGTTTAATCTAAGGACTGTTGAGTTACTATTGTTGCCTAACATCTGTTGTTGGCCAACAGTGGTTTTCAAACAACTGTCATCCATTATCAGAGCAGAGGTTCTAACGTGGACACATGTTAGCCATCAGATCTTTGTAACTTCTGACACGTCAGCATTCACTTTTTCAGTTTATAAACCCCTGTTTCATCCCCAAACAGAGGTTTTACTTTGGTGTCGAATTTAAAATTCATCAAAGCGGTTTCCACCTTCTTCTTCAACACTTCTTCGTCAACTTCTCGCAACTTTCAATTCCGATCATGGCTCTCAAGATGAAAAATCCGCATAACTACCTGGCTACTTTTGAGAAAACCGAGAACAATACTCTCTATCATTCAATGATTGATGTTCTTACATCATCAAAATATAAGGCCATTCTTACCGCCGACGCACCCATTTACCAAGAGACGCTCCGCGATTTCTGGGCCAATGCGAATATTGAAGAACAAAACAATGTGGCGGTAAGTATAACTTCAAAAGTCGGAGGTGAATCGGTTGCTATTCCCCCACTACCATATCACCAACATTTGGGGTAAACGACTTGGGAGGTAAGACATCTTTCCCGAAAAATGAGATTCAAACAGACTTGATTGAGAGGGGATATGATGGACAATTGAATAAGGCAACTATGTTTAAAGGTAATTTTCCACCACCAATGAAATTCCTGTTCCATACTCTCTTAATCTGTCTCTCAAATAAACCAACTTCTTTTAGTGAAATACCTTTGAAAAATCAGTCATTGGGGTATGCAATTTTGACAAATACTGATTTTAACTACTCACATGCACTGTTTGCTGATTTGGTTGCAAATTTTAAAAACACTAAAAAGGGGAAAAGTGCTGCTATTAAAAAGGGGAAAACTGCTGATTTTCTTATGTTTCCTAGACTATTAAGCCACTACCTGCAAAAACATGTTTCTCAAAAAGCTTTTGAAAAAGGTAAAGCTATTAAAATGAATAGTCTAACATCTGAAACTTTTACTCGCCTTATAGCTAAAGAGTCAGATGTTTCCAAAACTGAAGCAGATGGGAATGAGGAAATTTTAGATGAGTCCACAACTGCTCCTCAAACCTCTGTTGCTGAGCCCACTACTCTTGGTGATCACAGCACTACAACCACTGTTGTGAAACCCCCACCAACAAAACCCAAAAAGACCAAAACAAAATCTAAAAAGCCCACCGAAACCACCAAAACGGGTCCTCTGGAAGATGAGATCCCAGAGGTTAACCCTGTGATGTAACCACCCTGGTTTTCACACTTGTATTTGTTTGACCTACATTGTAACAAATACCGTAATTGAAATGAAACTTATTTGAATATACTTGCTTTGTGCTCATACATGCTTATACAAATGCAAACACATGAAACTATTGCAAATTTGTTAAGTTTTATACTATTAAACGAGGCTACATAAACTATAAAGGCCTATTATGACCTGTTGTGAAACTACAAATTTGAAGGACCTAATTGTCACTCCTTGAAACCTGCCTGAAAACTTTGATTTTAAGTCCGAGGGTAAACCGTCATTATTTAAAAATATAAAATTCGGGGACTAAATTGTCATTTTTGAAATCTTATAAGTTTGGGTTAAAAGTGTAAATTTTTGAAAACTATAAGTTTAGGGTCCTTTATGACATTTTTGAAACTTGTTTTATAAATAAAATAAATGAATATATTTTTGAAATAAAAGTCAAGGGACCAATCGGTCATTTTATGAAACTTATACTCCAGGGACTAAAACAGACTTTTAGAAACTATTTTAACCAAAAAGTCTAACCGGGTTAAATATTATATAAGGGTTTCTTATTTAAAAACTAACCTAGTTAGCTTATTTAACTAACTGTTTCAGGGACTGATTGTGCATATTCTAGAACCTCAGGGACTGAACTGTAAATATTTTAAAAATAAAACACAAAAATGGTTGAACCGGTCACAGGGGAGAATCGAACTCGCGACCTCTCATACGACAAACGAACTCGTGACCGGTCGGGCTAAGCCCTCATCCGGTAATATTTTAGAACCGTAATATATATATATATATATATATATATATATATATATATACACACATTACATTTAAATATTATTATTTTCAAACCTGCAAAACCCGCCTGTGTTGCCGGAACTCGAACCAAACCACGAGATTAGTGGGTTTCACTGCCCAATGTCTTGCACGCGGAATCTCTGACCTCAAACCAACATACGCATGCTTGTAATCGTTCAAGTAAATGACTGACTTTATCGGAATCATTTCTTTTATTTTTAAACCGAATATAAGTTTAATTCCACTATTCTGTGTCGAATTCGGATAAATTAAAGTGTTATAAGAATCCCCTAAGCCTCTGCGAACACCACACACCCCTAAAAATCCACTAACACATCGATACATAGCATTTGTTCATCTCTGTTACCTCGCCGGAATTACAGTCGCCAGAATCTAGTCGACACACCGTTCAGACCAATATCGGTTCGTTACTATTCGTTCATTCCGTTTGTTTATGATTATTCAATGTTTCTGTAGAATGACTGGAGTAGACTATAAGGGTTACACTACCGTATTCTTTGAATATGATAGAATAGTGTCAACCCTAGCTTCACCAGAACCCGTGTTAATCTCCCGTTACATCTGGGGATTAATCAGTGAGATGAACATGTAGTCAAGGCAGCTAGACCACAAACCATAGAAGAAGCTGTAGAGCTAGCATATACCTTGACTGATGAACTAGTACGTACACAAGAAGAAAACTAGAGGAAGAACCTAGTCCATAAGCTTACCCAAGAATTTCGCTACGGTAATTCTAACCGTGGGAAGAACGTAGGTTCTACTTCTGCACCTTATTGTAAGGCTTGCAAAAAGAAGCATTCAGAAAGATGCTCCACATACTGCAACTTCTGCAAGATACCAGGACACAAGGAATAAGACTGTAGGAAGAAACCCAGTAATGGAGTATGCTTCAATTGTGGAGAAAAGGGGCATATTAAGCCGAACTGTCCGAAACTAGCTTTATCCATGAACAACAAGACTACTAAAAATGCTAGAGCATTTGTTCTGACAACCGAAGAAGCTAAAATGATTCCAGACGTGATTGCCGGTACGTTCTTAGTTAATGATGTTTTTGCTAAAGTATTATTCGACTCTAGTGCGAACCAAAGTTTCATTAATACTTCATTTTGCAAACTTCTCAATCAACCATTAACTAAACTTCAACAAGAATGTCTAGTAGAGACAGCAAATGGAGAATCCATTAAGATCACTGAAATCTTGCAGGGAGCAAGAATAGAAATTTTAAATCATAATTTTATTGCTAATATTTACCCAATGAATCTGGCTGGATTTGACATTGTATTAGGAATGGATTGGTTAGTAGCCAATAAAGCCAGTATTCTATGTGATCAAAAGTCAATACAAGTAAATTCACCAAAGGGTGAAAAGATCACAATTAAAGGAGATAAGCCATCTCGATCAACGAAATTCATCTCTGTGATGAAAACAGCCAGTTATGCAAGAAAAGGATCCCTAGTGTATATGATTTCCATAATCATTAACACTAAAGGAAAGGAAAGGAAAGGAATTGAAAGATATTCCTATCGTATCTCAATTTCCCGATGTTTTCCCAGAAGAATTACTGGGACTACCGCCAGACAGGGAAGTTAAATTCAGAATTCACCTACTGCCAGGAACAGCACCAATAGCCAGGGCACCGTACCGTTTGGCACCAGCAGCGATGCTAGAATTAAAGAAACAATTGGACGAACTTCTGGAGAAAGGATTCATACAACCTAGTTCATCACCATGGGGAGCACCAATTTTGTTTGTCAAGAAGAAAGACGGATCATTGCGTATGGTGATATATATATGCGGATTAGACACCAAATAAACACTAAAAAATGGCTACAATTTAAGGAATGTGTTTCGTGACGGCATCAAATTCCTAATTGATGGAGAAAGGTCTGGTGGCAAGAAAAGCTACTTACAGGATGTTGTCAAGTGTTTTCGCTCGACGATTCTATTCTTGGGTGGTTGGTTTGGCCCTTGTTACAGTAACTCGAATCCTAGCCCGGTATATCCCATTTTAGTTTTACACCATTGGGAACCTTACGCCTTTTTTACTCTCTGATCGAGGTTCTCGGCATTGAAAAATCTTTGTAAACTAAATCACACGTGTATATGTTGACATTTAAGAGATATACAGTCAAGAAAATCAAGAGCAATGACGATATATATGCGAATTAGACGCCAAAATATAAACACTCAAAAATGGCTACAATTTAAGGAATGTGTTTAATGACGGCATCACATTCCTAATTGATGGAGAAAGGTTTGGTGGCAAGAAAAGCTGCTTCAAGGAGGTTGTCAAGTGTATTCGCTCGACGATTCCATTCTTGAGTGGTTGGTTTGGCCCTTGTTCCAGTAACTCGAATCCTAGACCGGTAAATCCCATTTTAGTTTTACACCATTGTGAACCATACGCCTTTTTAACACACTAATCGAGGTTCTCGGCATTGAAAAATCATCATAAACTAAATCACACATGTATATGTTGACATTTAAGATATATACAGTCAAGAAAATCAAGAGCAATGGTGATATATATGCGGATTAGACACCAAAAAATAAACACTCACAAAATTGCTACAATTTAAGGAATGTGTTTAGTGACGGCATCAGATTCCTAATTGATGGAGAAAGGTCTGGTGGCAAGAAAAGCTGCTTCCAGAAGGTCGTCAAGTGTTTTCGCTCGACGATTCCATTATTGGGTGGTTTGTTTGGCCCTTGTTCCTGTAACTTAAATCTTAGCCCGTTATATCCCATTTTAGTTTTACACCATTGTGAACCATACGCCTTTTTTACTCTCTAATCGAGGTTCTCGGCATTGAAAAATCTTCGTAAACTAAATCATACGTGTATATGTTGACATTTAAGAGATATACAGTCAAGAAAATCAAGAGCAATGGTGATATATATGCGGATTAGACACCAAAAAATAAACACTCAAAAAATGGCTACAATTTAAGGAATGTGTTTAGTGACGGCATCAGATTCCTAATTGATGGAGAAAGGTCTTGTGGCAAGAAAAGCTGCTTCCAGGAGGTTGTCAAGTGTTTTCGCTCGACGATTCCATTCTTGGGTGGTTGGTTTACCCCTTTTTCCTGTAACTCGAATCCTAGCCCGGTATATCCCATTTTAGTGTTACAACATTGTGAAACTTATGCCTTTTTTACTCTCTGGTCGAGGTTCTCGGCATTGAAAAATCTTCGTAAACTAAATCACACGTGTATATGTTGACATTTAAGAGATATACAATCAATAAAATCAAAAGCAATGGTGATATATATGCGGATTAGACACCAAAAAATAAACACTCAAAAAATGGCTACAATTTAATGTACGTGTTTAGTGATGGCATCAGATTCAAATTGATGGAGAAAGGTCTGGTGGTAAGAAAAGCTGCTTCCAGGAGGTCGTCAAGTGTTTTCGCTCGACGATTCTATTCTTGGGTTATTGGTTTTGCCTTTGTTCCTGTAACTCAAATCCTAGCCCGGTATATCCCATTTTAGTTTTACACCATTGTGAACCTTACGTCATTTTTACTCTCTGATTGAGGTTGTCGGCATTGAAAAATCTTTGTAAACTAAATCACACGTGTATATGTTGACGTTTAAGAGATATAAAGTCAAGAAAATCAAGAGCAACAGTGATATATATGCGGATTAGACAACAAAAAATAGACACTCAAAAAATGGCTACAATTTAAGAAATGTGTTTAGTGACGGCATCAGATTCCTAATTGATGGAGAAAGGTCTGGTGGCATGAAAAGCTGCTTCCAGGAGGTTGTCAAGTGTTTTCGCTCGACGATTCCATTTTTGTGTGGTTGGTTTTGCCCTTGTTCCTGTAACTCGAATCCTAGCCCGGTATATCCCATTTTAGTTTTACACCATTGTGAACCTTACGCCTTTTTTAATTTTTGATCGAGGTTCTCGGCATTTAAAAATCTTTATAAAGTAAATCACACGTGTATATGTTGACATTTAAGAGATATACAGTCAAGAAAATCAAGGGCAATGATGATATATATGCGGATTAGACACCAAAAAATAAACACTCAAAAAATGGCTACAATTTAAGGAATATGTTGAGTGACGGCATCAGATTCCTAATTGGTGGAGAAAGGTCCGGTGGCAAGAAAAGCTGCTTCCAGAAGGTTGTCAAGTGTTTTCGCTCGACGACTCCATTCTTGGGTGGTTGGTTTGTCTCTTGTTCCTGTAAATTTAATCCTAACCCGTTATATCCCATTTTAGTTTTACACCATTGTGAACCATATATATGCGGATTAGACACCAAAAAATAAACACTCAAAAAATGGCTACAATTTAAGAAATGTGTTTAGTGACTGCATCAGATTCCTAATTGATGGAGAAAGGTCTGGTGGCAAGAAAAGCTGCTTCCAAGAGGTTGTCAAGTGTTTTCGCTCGACGTTTCCATTCTTGGGTGGTTGGTTTTGCCCTTGTTACTGTAACTCGAATCCTAGCCCGGTATATCCCATTTTAGTTTTACACCATTGTGAACCTTACGCCTTTTTTACTCTCTGATCGAGGTTCTGGGCATTGAAAAATCTTTGTAAACTAAATCACACGTGTATATGTTGACATTTAAGAGATAAACAGTCAAGAAAATCAAGGGCAATGGTGATATATATGCGGATTGGACACCAAAAAATAAACACTTAAAAAATGGCTACAATATAAGGAATGTGTTTAGTGACTGCATCAGATTCCTAATTGTTGGAGAAAGGTCTGGTGGCAAGAAAACCTGCTTCCAGGAGGTTGTCAAGTGTCTTCGATCGACGATTCCATTCTTGGGTGGTTGGTTTGGCCCTTGTTCCAGTAACTCTAATCCTAGCCGGTATATCCCATTTTAATTTTACACCATTGTAAACCATACGACTTTTTTACTCTCTGATCGAGGTTCTCGGCATTGAAAAATCTTCGTAAACTAAATCACACGTGTATATGTTCACGTTTAAGAGATATACAGTCAATAAAATCAAGAGTAATGGTGATATATACAAGGATTAGACACCAAAAAATAAACACTCAAAAAATGGCTACAATTTAAGGAATGTGTTTAGTGGCGGCATCAGATTCCTAATTGATGGAGAAAGGTCTGGTGGCAAGAAAAGCTGCTTCCAAGAGTTTGTCAAGTGTTTTCGATCGACGATTCCATTCTTGGGTGGTTGGTTTGGCCCACGTTCCAGTAACTCGAATCCTAATATATCTCATTTTTGTTTTACACCATTGTGAACCTTACGCCTTTGTTACTCCATGATCAAGGTTCTCCGCATTGAAAAATCTTTGTAAACTAAATGACACGTGTATATGTTGACATTTAAGAGATATACAGTCATTAAAATCAAGAGCAATGGTGATATATATGCGGATTAGACACCAAAAAATAAACACTTAAAAAATGGCTACAATTTAAGGAATGTGTTTAGTGACGGCATCAGATTTCTAATTGATAGAGAAAGGTCTGGTGGCAAGAAAAGCTGCTTTAAGGAGGTTGTCAAGTGTTTTCGCTCGACGATTCCATTCTTGGGTGGTTGGTTTGGCCCTTGTTTTAGTAACTCGAATCATAGACCGGTATATCTCATTTTAATTTTACACCATTGTGAACCTTATGCCTTTTTTACTTTCTGATCCAGGTTCTCGGCATTGAAAAATCTTCGTAAACTAAATCACACGTGTATATATTGACATTTAAGAGATATACAGTGAAGAAAATCAAGAGCAATGGTGATTTATAGGCGGATTAGACGCCAAAAAATGGCTACAATTTTAGAAATGTGTTTATTGACAACATCAAATTCCTAATTGATGGGGAAAGGTCTAGTGGCAAGAAAAGTTGCTTCCAGGAGGTTGTCAAGTGTTTTCGCTCGACGATTCCATTCTTGGGTGGTTGGTTTGGCACTTGTTCCTATAACTCGAATCCTAGCCTGGTATATCCCATTTTAGTTTTACACCATTGTGAACCTTACGCCTTTTTTACTCTCTTATCGAGGTTCTCGGCATTGAAAAATCTTCGTAAACTAAATCACACGTGTATATGTTGACATTTAAGAGATATACTGTCAAGAAAATCAAGAGCAATGGTGATATATATGCGGATTAGACACCAAAAAATAAACACTAAAAAATGGCTACAATTTAAGAAATGTGTTTAGTGACGGCATCAGATTCCTAATTGATGGAGAAAGGTCTGGTGGCAAAAAAAGCTGCTTCCAGGAGTTTGTCAAGTGTTTTCGCTCGACGATTTCATTCTTGGGTGGTTGGTTTGGCTCACATTCCAGTAACTCGAATCCTAGCCCGGTATATCCCATTTTAGTTTTACACCATTGTGAACCTTACGCCTTTGTTACTCCATGATCGAGGTTCTCGGCATTGAACAATCTTCGTAAACTAAATCACACGTGTATATGTTGACATTTAAAAGATATACAGTCAAGAAAATCAAGAGCAATGGTGATATATATGCGGATTAAACACCAAAAAATAAACACTCAAAAAATGGCTACAATTTAAGGAATGTGTTTAGTGACGGCATCAGATTCCTAATTGATGGAGAACGGTCTGGTGGCAAGAAAATCTGCTTCAAGGAGGTTGTCAAGTGTTTTCGCTCGACGATTCCATTCTTGGGTGGTTGGTTTGGCCCTTGTTTCAGTAACTCGAATCCTAGCACGTTATATCCCATTTTAGTTTTACACCATTGTGAACCATACGCCTTTTTTACTAACTGATCGAGATTCTCGGCATTGAAAAATCTTAGTAAACTAAATCACACGTGTATATGTTGACATTTAAGAGATATACAGTTAAGAAAATCAAGAGCAATGGTGATATATATGCGGATTAGACACCAAAAACTAAACACTAAAAAAATGGCTACATTTTAAGGAATGTGTTTATTGACGGCATCAGATTTCTAATTGATGGAGAAAGGTCTGGTGGCTAGAAAAGCTGCTTCCAGGAGGTCGTCAAGTGTTTTCGCTCGACTATTCCATTCTTGGGTGGTTTGTTTGGCCCTTTTTCCTATAACTCGAATCCTAGACCGGTATATCCCATTTTTGTTTTACACCATTGTGAACCATACGCCTTTTTTACTAACTGATCGAGGTTCTCGGCATTGAAAAATCTTCGTAAACTAAATCACACGTGTATATATCGACATTTAAGAGATATACAGTCAAGAAAATCAAGAGCAATGGTGATATAAATGCGGATTAGATGCCAATAAATAAACAGTCAAAAAATGGCTACAATTTAAGGAATGTGTTTAGTGACGGCATCAGATTCCTAATTGATGGAGAAAGGTATGTGGCAAGAACTGCTTCAAGAAGGTTGTCAAGTGTTTTTGCTTGACGATTCCATTCTTGGGTGGTTAGTTTGGCCCCTGTTCCTGTAACTCAAATCCTCGCCTGGTATATCCCATTTTAGTTTTACACCATTGTGAACCTTACGCCTTTTTTACTCCAAGATCGAGGTTCTCGGCTTTGAAAAAACTTCGTAAACTAAATCACACATGTATATATTGACGTTTAAGAGATATACAGTCAAGAAAATCAAGAGCATTGGTGATATATATGCGGATTAGACACCAAAAAATAAACACTCAAAAAATGGCTACAATTTAAGGAATGTGTTTAGTGACGGTATCAGATTCCTAATTGATGGAGAAAGGTCTCTTGGCAAGAAAAGCTGCTTTCAGGAGGTCGTCAAGTATTTTCGCTCGACGATTCCATTATTGAGTGGTTGGTTTAGCCCTTGTTCCTGTAACTCGAATCCTAGCCCGGTATATCCCATTTTAGTTTTACACCATTGTGAACTTTATGCCTTTTTTACTCTCTGATCGAGGTTCTCGGCATTGAAAAATCTTCATAAACTAAATCACACGTGTATATGTTGACTTTTAAGAGATATACAGTCAAGAAAATCAAGAGCAATCGTGATATACATACGGATTAGACACCAAAAAATAAACAGTCAAAAAATGGCTACAATTTAAGGAATGTGTTTATTGACGGCATCAGATTCCTAATTGATGGAGAAATGTCTGATGGCTAGAAAAGCTACTTCCAGGAGGTTGTCAAGTGTTTTCGCTTGACGATTCCATTCTTGGGTGGTTGGTTTGGCCCTTGTTCCTGTAACTCGAATCCTAGCCCGGTATATCCCATTTTAGTTTTACACCATTGTGATCCTTACACCTTTTTTACTCCATGATCGAGGTTCTCGGCATTGAAAAATCTTCGTAAACTAAATCACACGTGTATATGTTGACATTTAAAAGATATACAGTCAAGAAAATCAAGAGCAATGGTGATATATATGCGGATTAGACACCAAAAAATAAACAGTCAAAAAATGGCTACAATTTAAGGAATGTGTTTAGTGACGGCATCAGATTCCTAATTGATGGAGAAAGGTCTGGTGGCAAGAAAAGCTGCTTCCAGGAGTTTGTCAAGTGTTTTCGCTCGACGATTTCATTCTTGGGTGGTTGGTTTGGCTCACATTCCAGTAACTCGAATCCTAGCCCGGTATATCCCATTTTAGATTTACACCATTGTGAACCTTACGCCTTTGTTACTCCATGATCATGGTTCGTGGCATTGAAAAATCTTTGTAAACTAAATCACACGTGTATATCTTGACATTTAAGAGATATACAGTCAAGAAAATCAAGAGCAATGGTGATATATATGCGGATTAGACACCAAACAAAAAACACTCAAAAAATGGCTACAATTTAAGGAATGTGTTTAGTGACGGCATCAGATTCCTAATTGATGGAGAAAGGTCTGGTGGCAAGAAAAGCTGCTTCAAGGAGGTTGTCAAGTGTTTTCGCTCGACGATTCCATTCTTGGGTGGTTTTTTTGGCCCTTGTTTCAGTAACTCGAATCCTAGCCCGTTATATCCCATTTTAGTTTTACACCATTGTGAACCATACGCCTTTTTTACTAACTGATCGAGATTCTCGGCATTGAAAAATCTTAGTAAACTAAATCACACGTGTATATGTTGACATTTAAGAGATATACAGTTAAGAAAATCAAGAGCAATGGTGATATATATGCGGATTAGACACCAAAAACTAAACACTAAAAAAATGGCTACATTTTAAGGAATGTGTTTATTGACGGCATCAGATTTCTAATTGATGGAGAAAGGTCTGGTGGCTAGAAAAGCTGCTTCCAGGAGGTCGTCAAGTGTTTTCGCTCGACTATTCCATTCTTGGGTGGTTTGTTTGGCCCTTTTTCCTATAACTCGAATCCTAGACCGGTATATCCCATTTTTGTTTTACACCATTGTGAACCTTATGCCTTTTTTACTCTTTGATCGAGGTTCTCGGCATTGAAAAATCTTCGTAAACTAAATCACACGTGTATATATCGACATTTAAGAGATATACAGTCAAGAAAATCAAGAGCAATGGTGATATAAATGCGGATTAGACGCCAAAAAATAAACAGTCAAAAAATGGCTACAATTTAAGGAATGTGTTTAGTGACGGCATCAGATTCCTAATTGATGGAGAAAGGTATGTGGCAAGAACTGCTTCAAGAAGGTTGTCAAGTGTTTTTGCTTGACGATTCCATTCTTGGGTGGTTAGTTTGGCCCCTGTTCCTGTAACTCAAATCCTCGCCTGGTATATCCCATTTTAGTTTTACACCATTGTGAACCTTACGCCTTTTTTACTCCAAGATCGAGGTTCTCGGCTTTGAAAAAACTTCGTAAACTAAATCACACATGTATATATTGACGTTTAAGAGATATACAGTCAAGAAAATCAAGAGCATTGGTGATATATATATGCGGATTAGACACCAAAAAATAAACACTCAAAAATGGCTACAATTTAAGGAATGTGTTTAGTAACGGTATCAGATTCCTAATTGATGGAGAAAGATCTCTTGGCAAGAAAAGCTGCTTTCAGGAGGTCGTCAAGTATTTTCGCTCGACGATTCCATTCTTGAGTGGTTGGTTTAGCCCTTGTTCCTGTAACTCGAATCCTAGCCCGGTATATCCCATTTTAGTTTTACACCATTGTGAACTTTATGCCTTTTTTACTCTCTGATCGAGGTTCTCGGCATTGAAAAATCTTCATAAACTAAATCACACGTGTATATGTTGACTTTTAAGAGATATACAGTCAAGAAAATCAAGAGCAATCGTGATATATATACGGATTAGACACCAAAAAATAAACAGTCAAAAAATGGCTACAATTTAAGGAATGTGTTTATTGACGGCATCAGATTCCTAATTGATGGAGAAATGTCTGATGGCTAGAAAAGCTACTTCCAGGTGGTTGTCAAGTGTTTTCGCTTGACGATTCCATTCTTGGGTGGTTGGTTTGGCCTTTTTTCCTGTAACTCGAATCCTAGCCCGGTATATCTTATTTTAGTTTTACACCATTGTGATCCTTACACCTTTTTTACTCTATGATCGAGGTTCTCGGCTTTGAAAAAACTTCGTAAACTAAATCACACATGTATATATTGACGTTTAAGAGATATACAGTCAAGAAAATCAAGAGCAATGGTGATATATATGCGGATTAGACACCAAAAAATAAACACTCAAAAAATGGCTACAATTTAAGGAATGTGTTTAGTGACGGCATCAGATTCCTAATTGATGGAGAAAGGTCTGGTGGCAAGAAAGCTGCTTTTAGGAGGTCGTCAAGTGTTTTCGCTCGACGATTCCATTCTTGGCTGGTTGGTTTGGCCCTTGTTCTTGTAACTCGAATCCTAGCCCGGTATATCTCATTTTAGTTTTACACCATTGTGAACCTTATGCCTTTTTTTACTCTCTGATCGAGGTTCTATACATTGAAAAATCTTCGTAAACTAAATCACACGTGTATATGTTGACATTTAAGAGATGTGGAGAATTCAAATGAGAAGAATTAAAAATTAGGAATAAAAAGAATAAAGGATACAAAGGTAATTTGAACAAATCATTTAATGAGTCTATTATTTATTTTTGCTATTCAAATTAATGAACTCTAATCATTTAATGAGACTATCTTATAAAATAGTTGTGCACCTTACACAATAAAAACAATCCTGCACATGATCTTACATTTTCAACGTTTCCTACACCATTAAAACAATATTTTGGTGTACGATACAGAATGTGCAGGACTCAAATAATTTTAAATAATTTTGCGACTCATAATAAAATATGTGTAGGACACAAAATTTTTAAATAATTTTGCCACTTCTAATAAAATTTGTGTAGGAGCCAATACATTAATGATGGTGAAGCAGAAATTTATGGTTGCATTAATAAGACTTGAGTAACTTCTTAAAATATTTAGTAATTTTCTACAACAAAATGTCTATACTATCCTTAGTAATTAAAGCATTAATTAAAATTGGACAAAAATGATATCTTTATTCACAACCATTGATCAAAAAAATATAGGGTCTAGATTAATTCATTTTTTCTTCTTTTAAGAAGATTCTTCTCAAATGAACCTCCCCCTTTAAGAGATATACAGTCAAGAAAATCAAGAGCAATGGTGATATATATGCGGATTAGACACCAAAAAATAAACAGTCAAAAAATGGCTACAATTTAAGGAATGTGTTTAGTGACGGCATTAGATTCCTAATTGATGAAGAAATGTCTGGTAGTAAGAAAAGCTGCTTCCAGGAGATTGTCAAGTGTTTTCGCTCGACGATTCCATTCTTGGGTGGTTGGTTTGGCCCTTGTTCCTGTAACTCAAATACTAGTCCTGTATATCCCATTTTAGTTTTACACCATTGTGAACCTTACGCCTTTTTTACTCTCTGGTCGAGGTTCTCGACATTGAAAAATCTTCGTAAACTAAATCACACGTGTATATGTTGACATTTAAGAGATATACAGTTAAGAAAATCAAGAGGAATGGTGATATATATGCGGATTAGACACCAAAATATAAACACTCAAAAAATGGTTACAATTTAAGGAATTTGTTTAAAGACAACATCAGATTGGGGAGAAAGGTCTGGTGGCAAGAAAAGCTGCTTCCAGGAGGTTGTCAAGTGTTTTCGCTCGACGATTACATTCTTGGGTGGTTGGTTTGGCCCTTGTTTCAGTAACTCGAATCCTACCCTGGCAGAGGCGAAGTATTGTGGGTGCCCGAGGGTGAAACCGCCCACCCCAATATTTTGGTTAGAAGTGTACAAGTTCCGCTTTTTCGACCGAAAATTTTAAAATTATATAGGATCGCCCCCCGATTATTTTTCCTAAATTGTATATCCTAAATATTTATAAACTTTGCATATAAATGATGGGTAGTTTGTTAAATATACACTTTGTTTTATTTGGAACTATTATTATTTAAACCGATATGAATCGAATAGCCAACCCAACCCAACCCGACCCGACTCAAAACATAACGATAGGAAAAAAAAAATTGAGTCTCATCACTTTACGCCCTCTCGAAACTTTTGGTAAGCGTCGCCACTGCATTTGGTAGCCGTTTGCGGTACCCAAGAGGGGTGAAACCTAGGTAACTTGGTCGATTGCATGATCATTTTGGAAGCTACTTTAATGATAAGAAGAATAATTGAAGTGTTTTTTTTGTGCTTTGTGTAATAACATGCTAAATAATAACCTACAACAATAATAAATTAAAACCTCCAGGTTTCCAACTCGCGAGTGTTAATACTCTAATAAATAATCTTATAAGTTCTTTGTTATAAAAATCTTATTATTTTGCTAGAAGTGTTTGTACTTTTCTTTACTCTTTTCCATAGTGATGTGAATTCACCAAACAAAAAAAAGCCAAGAAAATCAAGCTAAAGATTATCTGTTGTATGTTCGAGGTAGTAAAAGTCTAAAATTATAGAGGTGTATTTTGAGTACATTAATCTTGAATTAGGAAGATAAATATCAATACGGGTTATAGATTGATGAATTATTTATTTAGACTTTTATATTCAAATGAGTAAACTGCCATTTTGGTCCCTGAGGTTTGGTTACTTTTGCCACTTTAGTCCAAAACTCAAACCTTTTGCATCTGGGTCCCTGTGGTTTCAGTTTTATTGCCATTTTGGTCCAAAAATAAAATCAGGTCATATTTGTCTTATAAAATCCTGCACTTTTGTCCTTTTCCTCAGGGGCGAATCAGGTCATATTTGTCTTATAAAATCTGGTATTTATTTATAAAAAAGAAATGACCATTTTGCCCCTGAGGAAAAGGACAAAATAGCAGGATTTTATAAGAAAAATATGATCTGATTTCATTTTTGGACCAAAATGGCAATAAAACTGAAACCACAGGAACCCAGATGCAAAAGGTTTAAGTTTTGGACTAAAGTGGCAAAAGTAATCAAACCACAGGGACTAAAATGGCAGTTTACTCTATTCAAATTATGGATAATTGTTAGTTTGAATTAATAGGGTATATCTAGTTCAGTGTCTATAATTTAAGCATAGTTTGAATTGTTTTAGGATTAGATTGAGTATAGTATGGTTAGGTATGTAATTGGTGTGATTTTATTGATTAATAATAAAATCGAAATAGTTGATCATTCATCCTATGTTTATGTGTTCGATCAAGGGCATGATTTTCCAACAATTGGTATCGGAGGTATTAAGAGTCGTTTTTTTCGAGAAAGGGCAGCCCCTTGCAGGGCTGCAATGGTGGTAAGATGGCAGTGAGTTTTGTGTGCTTTCATTGATAAATAGTAAAAGAGTCGCACGAGTTCGTTCAAACTGTGTTTGTTTGTTTGATCAAGGGTCTGATTTTCTAACAATTTGTGAAACCAAAGGTGGTTCATGGTTACAATTTTCTCCCTGCTATCTCTGAAATTTTGTTCTAGATCTGCCATTGTATATGAGCTTGTTCGCATAATGGAAAAAATATTGAGTACATATTTTTTTTTCATGCAACGTTGGTTAAAACACAAGCAGAAGTTACTGTGGTTAAATGATGTATTATAATACATATATTGTGGGTCAAGTTATTCTACAAAGGCTTCTAATTGTAAGAAGTGTAAGAAGGATTTATAGAGTGACAAGTGTCCAATAACCTAAAACCTAAACCCACTACATCACCACCAAAAACCTAAACACCCACCCCCACCCCACCACCACCCAAAAACCTAACCCCCCCCCCCCCCCCCCCCCCCTCTAATTGTAATTGGTGGTGGTGGATGTTTAAGGTTTTTTTTTTTTTTTTTTTTTTGTAGTGAGGTTTTTTTGTGTAGTGGGTTTTTTTAGGTTATTGGACACTTGTCATTCTATAAATCCTTCTTACACTTCTTACAATTAGTATCCTTTGTATTTGATCCTAATCCCAAATATTGTATCTAACTACAATGCATTAAAACATTGTGTATAAGTTACACATTTGATGATTACTATTTTATGATGATTTGATATACTTACCTTTTTCGTGAGCATAATTACAAGCCACACACCAAATGACCCATTAAATAACAAGAAAGACAAACCATATGTTTGTTGCATCTGACAAGAGATTTGGTTAAAATCTACTGGAGACAAGAACAAGAAGAATTCAAGACTAAGTGACAAAGACTAAAACTATATCAAATAAAGGATATATAATTCAGTGAGATGCTATAGATGGACTTAAGTTCATTTATAATGACCCAACATCATGTTGTCTTACTAATAATGTTTAATATATGTTTTATCGTATACTAGAAAGTGAGAATCTTTAGCCGTTTATCCATATAAATACAAATATATATTACCAAGCATTGGCAATTTAGGAATTGAGGATTGTTTTTCAAGTCCCGATTGATAATCACACACGTATTTAGGAATTAGCTCTTCGCTAATTCAGAAATTGGCTCAAAACTGAATAACACACAAATATTTATCACTAATGAATTAAAGAGGAATTGTACTAACTCCGCATGAGAGTAACAAGATCCAGGATGGATTGGTTATATAGCGGTAGAAATATAACCAATCCATCCTTAGTGGTTGATGTTTTTGCATGTGTTCGTGTGCAAAGGAAGCGGAAATCAAGAAAGAAACGAGCACGCAGGAAGAGATAAAACAAAAAAATGAGAAAAAAGGTTTTGAGGTGGCCAGCGTGTTTCAAAGCCCAATGTTTCACCTCTCACGACACGTGAGTACAAGAAAATCTGGATTTTAGGCCCCAACTATTTTAGATTACACGCCATGCGAAGAAACCCCTAAAAAGCCCTTGCGACACGCGAGGGCCGTCAATTATGTGAAAAAACTCTAATTCAATGGTATAACTTGTTTTTGCCCAATCCATTCGGTTTGGTCAAACTTATACGGTTTATGTTTGTGATTTTCGTTTGCTTTTCCAGTTTCTTGGACATGATGTTTATGGTTTTTGAGATGTTTATGTTTCCAAACATGGTTGTTGGCTAGATCTTGTTACTCTCATGCGGAGTTAGTACAATTCCTCTTTAATTCATTAGTGATAAATATTTGTGTGTTATCCTATTTTATGGATCAATTAGGGTTAGGTTAACGTACAAATGCCCTTATCGTACATTACGTACGCTACAATCTCAGCCGTCCGATCATCTTCCAGCATTGAATTCGCATGTTGTTTTTTTGTAACAATTTCGCATGTTGGTTTTTTTAACATGCGATTTCATCAAAATTAACACATGCGAAATTGTTAAAAAAAACAACATGCTATTTAATCAAAATTATCACATGCGAAATTGTTACAAAAAAACAACATGCGAATTCATCAAAAATTATCACATGCGAAATTGTTATAAAAAAACAACATGCTATTTCATCAAAATTATCACATGCGAAATTGGTACAAAAAAAACATGCGAATTCATCAAAAATTATCACATGCGAAATTGTTATAAAAACAACATGCGATTTTAAAAGGCGGGAAGATGATCTGACGGCTGAGATTGAAGCGTACGTAATGTACGATAAGCAATATTGTACAATACTCTTTACCGGATCAGTTATATTACTTCTAGGTCAAAAATTAGTACAATTCATCTTACCCTAAGAAATATAACCACTCAAGCACAAGACAAAAAAAACTACTATTATTGTATATCCAGGACCCTTCAACCCGGTTTCTATTCAATAAAGACCGTCAACAACTTATTATTATATATATCAATTCATAACATATGTTTGCTACAGTGTTACAGGGTGTTTTCGTAATTTCAAATTAATATATCAATTCATAACATATGTTTGCTACAGTGTTACAGGGTGTTTTCGTAATTTCAAATTAAGTACAATAACTTCAACCACGCTTTTGTTATTCTGCTCATTCCTCCTCTCCCTACATTCCTCCTTTCCCTACATACGCGCGGCACCGCCTCTCTACTGACCGTCTTTCCGCTTCGTCTCTGCCGTACTGACCATCATTGCTTGAATCGGCCGATTCCGAACCAGGTTACTTTTTTTTGCACGAACCACGTTAGGGTAAAGAACATCCACATTTCGTCTGCCATCACTGTGTTTACGGATCGACCATGGGACGGCGCCGGAACTGTGGTTCTGCCATGAACTCTTGCCTGCCGCGATGAGAAACCTGCCAACAGCTAAAACGGGAATTGCTTTAGGATTTCGACCAAAAACGCTCTAGGGTTTCGACAAAAAATGAATGCTTCCGCCGATCATCTTCACTTTCGGGTTTAGGTATAGCTATTTTGTTTTCCTTTTGGAAATTTCTAAGATGTGTATATGATTCGTTCTAAATAAGATATATGTGCCAAAATTCTAATCTATTAAGTGTGGTTGGTGCGGGAAATTCATATTCAAAATGTTGACAAACTGCAATTTTAGGGCTTTGGAATTCAAATTGGGTGGGAGACCTTTGAAGCACACGTATAATTTTAGCTGTAAATTCTTCCCCAATTTAATCGTTTTTCTGCACACTTTGTACTTACTTTTATTTGATTATTGACATGGGAGTTACCATTGTGAGGACGTGAGATGCAATAACCTGGTGTCTTTGAATTGAATTATTATATAATTATGAAGCATGTTGCATACAATAATGCCATTGTTGCAAGTATAGTGTAGGTAAAATTTTGAAAGACTGGTTGTATGGTAATGTAGTGGATACAAAGGTTTTTGTTATGCATATCATCATATGGCATTTGGAGAAGAATATCATACTTTGGATAAAGGAAGTCTATGTGGGGTATGTTCTAGGGGTGATCAATAATACTGAATTAACATGTTGTAAGTAGTGAAAATGGATGCAGTTATTTGGAAAATGACCACTGATTTGGTCTTAGATATGAGAAACTGGATGCATACATTTCTGCTGCAAAACTTTATATATGTTGGTCCTTCCATAAGTTCTCTATGTGTGTATACATGTGTATCTATTTAATATAACTCTACTTGATATTAACTTCAAGTGGCGGTTCGTATCACATCAGTTATCGCCACACGTTAGAAATATGAGGCGCCAGATATCCGGTATCCCCCTTACCTCCCCCTCGGTGTTACTTTTGTACCCGATAACTCTATTTTTTCCTTCACCATTCTCCCTGTCACTCCGAAACTCCCCGTTGTTCTTCAAACGGTCTCTAATAGCATCTATTTACCGCTGCTTTTTTTTGCCTAGGTAAGCTTGCGAACGGGACGTTTTAATGATGTCTCCGTTTATGTTCGTCTTAACTTTAACTTACTTTTGTTTTCATCAACAGTTGTCCACTTCCGTTCTTGCTGTAGCCATTTTGGTTCTGTGACTTGTAGTGTTGCTGGCATCGGTTCTAGCTGTTTTGGATCATGTTCGAAATGGAGTAGTAAAAAAGGTATAACATGATCATGTGAAAAAATTTAAATTGTATTTTCACTTTTCTTTTCTTGGTGTTTTGTGTAATTTCAACTTTTTGGGTTGACGAAAAAGATGCTTAACTAAACTTTATAGTATTGCACACAGAAATACTAAGAAATTAATGTGTTGGACTATACTTTTTTATGCTTTTAGCCATATAGGACTATTTTTTGTATTCTCTTTTCGGTTGCTATAAGGAGTGCATCGAAATGCGATTCCCATCGAGTCTTCGTCGTAGCACCCGCCGCAACGCGCGAGTGAAAAAAACTAGTTGAAATTTAAAAGATAAACTGAACCGTTCCACGGTTATCTTCATCATTCCATTTTTTTGCTTGAGTAATTAAAAAGGGCAACTATGACCATCAATAGCTTTGAAAAGGTCAGGGGTGGAGGAGCGACATCTGAGTGTGATGGAACCATTCCGGTTTTTACGTCTATTTTTTTAAAGAGTTCATCACAACACGCGGGGTCCCAGGTCCACTTAGTTATTCTTTTCTATATTTTACGTTTCGATCTAATTTTTGCGCGTTAACTCGACGCAACAGACGTGAGTGGTTCAACGTTTTTATGTCTTTTTTCGTTCGGTTTATCTTTTATATACGTTTTTGGTGTAATTTTGTTTGAATAACTTGACTTTCGCATACGACAACACAATTTTTCCTTGACTTTCAAACATATTGTCTCGATGTGATTTTTTTGCCACGTTCATCATCGGCTTATTTTTATCTATTTTTTTGAATGAGCACGAGTGGTAACCCACTAATTATTTTTTTTAATCTTCACCCACTGCATTTATAGTCCAACTTGCAATTCGGAATACGAAGAATAAATGTGAATGAATATAATTATCCAGTCACTTAAATATCAGGTAATCATGTAATACATAAAAACAATCAATGTTAGTTCATCGTCTAGTGATTGTTATTTGTGGATGTAAAAAAAATAACATTTTTTTTTTCATGAAGCATAACTTGGTGATGCGCACAAAATAATCCAATAAATCATAGGAAAAATAGGAAAAAAAAAATGATTCTCTTAATATGTGTGAAAGAATTGATGTAAATAGAGTCATACAATTTATCACTAAAGTACATACTATTTTTAAAATTGTGATTTCGATTTACTTATGGTGGTTTTTATGTAATAATATACATTTTGAAGTGACATTTCATAATGGTAGAAACAATTTATTTTTGTTATTTATATATCGAAAAATGTAAACTTTAATAATTTTTTTTTACAATGTCTACGTCTTTTACACCAAATGAATATTCTCTAAATAGATCCTTGAGTTTAACTTTACTTTCGATTTGAGATTCAAGAAATCTCATCCAATGATACAAACAAATATATTTACATCACTTGCATTGTTGCATAGGCATAGTAATTTTAACCTCTTAATTTAACTTGATAGAGAAATGTAACCACTCAACACAAGACAAAAAACCAAACCCCTATAAATTCAACACCCTTCATCCCATTTTCTTAAACCCATCCAACATATCAAAATATAGAAGATAACATGAAGCAATCCACGGTTATCTTCGTCGTCCTCTTTTCTACGTTATTCATATCCTCGATCCATGCTCACTTGAACGGTTTGAAAGCAACTATGACCATCAACAGCTTCGAGAAGGGTGGGGATGGCGGAGGGCCGTCTGAGTGTGATGGCCAGTATCATTCAGACAACACACTAATTGTGGCATTGTCCACCCGTTGGTACAATCACGGACAAAGATGTCATAAGTTCATTAAAATAAATTACAAAGATAGAAGTGTAAAAGCTAAGGTTGTTGACGAGTGTGACTCGACTAGAGGATGTAAAAATGATATTGTGGACGCATCAAAAGCTGTTTGGAAAGCCCTTCGTGTGCCTAAAAGTGAATGGGGTTTAACCTCAGTCACTTGGTCAGATGCATGATCGTACTTTAATCCATATGATAAAAGTGTTTTGAGTTTCGCTATGAAGTCCTACGAATAAAGTCATCTGCATTAATAAAAGATTCAATAAGGGGCCTAGTTCTACTAAAATTTCCTTCTAAACGGTCGGAGCGTTTCGCTCGATTGCATCCAAACTAGCTCTTAGTATTTCGTTTACTTGAAAGTTGTTCTATGCCTGATTATAATATATAATATGTTTTATCATTTAGTTGATCTCATTTAAACTAGAGTAAGAATTGTGCTTTCACACACTATATATCACATGTTTTGAACGGATTCAGAATATGATGCATGTTGTTTATTGCATCTATGGCTGCAAACGAATCAAACGTTCAGCGAACAGTTCGTGAACCGTTCGACGGTAAGTTCGTTTGTGTTCGTTCGTTTATTTACACAAACAAGAAATTTCGTTCGTTTAGTTAAATGAACAAACATGAACAGATGTCGTGTTCGTTCGTTTATGTTCGTGAACGTTTGGTAATGTGTTCGTTTGTGTTCGATAGTTCAGTAGTGTTTTTGGTTTTTATATTTATTAAAATACTTCAAAATTCCAAAAAATTAAATATCTAATATGTGTGAGTGTATTATATATTCTGTTCATGAACGATTGTTTGTGTTCGTTTGTTTCCATTTGTGTTCATGCACATTATTATGCACTCATTTGTGTTCGTCAACTTTTGTTTTTATTCGTTGCCTAAAATTAGCAAACAAGGACAAATGAACACGAACAAGTTCATTTACTTAACAAACGAACACGAACACAAAATCTCGTTTGATAATTGTTCGTGAACGGTTCGCGAACACGTATATTTCTTAACAAACAAACACGAACAAGGTCTTGTTCGTGTTCGTTCGGTTCGTTTGCAACCCTAATTGCATCTAACAAAGATTTGGCATTGCATGTTTATTAAAAAAGAATTACAACGGAAGCGGTACGGGGTCTCGAGTAACACGTTCGAGTGGAATAATTTGGTCCCCAAGAAGGTGTTTATTGTGGCCTGGAGAGCGGCTCTAGAAAGGCTTTTGTTTACCGTTCAAAAAAACAAAGATTAGGTTTAACACCTTATATGCGACAAAGACTTGATTAATAATAAACACATAAGATAAATAATATATTAATCACTAATCAACTTAAGTTTATCACGACGCAACGTCATGATTTTTTTTATGAATAGCTAGCAGGTTCTGTGTCTAGGTGTGGCTAATATTAGATGGAGTAAATTGCCATTTTAGTCCCTGAATTTTGTTCAAATTTGCCACTTTAGTCCAAATAGTTTTTTTTTTGCATCTGGGTCCCTGACTTTTACATTTTGTTGTCATTTTGATCACATACACTAACTCAATCCAAAAACTCCATCTTTAACCAGGGGTATTTTGGAGATTTTCATTTTAAATGTTTTCAATTGCCATTTTGATCCAATTCCAAAAATTCAAAAAAAATTCAAAAAATCAAAAAAATTCAAAAATTTCTAAAAAATAATAAAAATTCAAAAAAATCATAAAAATTCTAAAAAATCCAAAAAATTCTAAAAAATCCAAAAAATTCTAAAAAATCCAAAAAATCCGTTTCGGCGCGAACCGTTTCGAACCCGAACCGTTTCGAGCTGAACCGTTTCGACGCGAACCGTTTCGACCCGTACCGTTTCGACCCGAACCGTTTCGACCTGTACCGTTTCGAGCCGAACCGTTTCGACCCGTACCGTTTCGAACCAAACCGTGTCGTATCGAACCGAACCGTGCCGTATCGAACCGAACCGTTTCGAGCTGAACCGTTTCGAACCGAACCGTTTCGATCTGAACCGTTTGGACGCGAACCGTTTCGACCCGTACCGTTTCGAAGCCGAACCGTTTCGACCCGAACCGTTTCGACCCGTACCGTTCCGTTCCGAACCGTACCGTTTCGAACCGTGCCGTATCGAACCAAACCGTTTCGAGCGGAACCGTTTCGAACCGAACCGTTTCGAGCCGAACCGTTTCGAGCCGAACCGTTTCGACGCGAACCGTTTCGACCCGTACCGTTTCGACCCGAACCGTTTCGAGCCGAACCGTTTCGACCCGAACCGTTTCGAGCCGAACCGTTTCGAGCTGAACCGTTTCGACGCGAACCGTTTCGACCCATACCGTTTCGACCCGAACCGTTTCGAGCTGAACCGTTTCAATGGTACGGTTCGATACGGTACGGGTTCGAAACGGTTCGCGTCGAAACGGTTCGGTTCGATACGGTACGGGTCGAAACGCTTCGCGTCAAAACGGTTCGGTTCGGTTCGATACGGTACGGTTCGAAACGGTTCGGCTCGAAACGGTTCTGGTTCGAAACGGTACGGGTTGAAACGGTTCGCGTCGAAACGGTTCGGTTCGAAACGGTTCGCGTCGAAACGGTACGGTTCGATACGGTACGGGTTCGAAACGGTTCGTGTCGAAACGGTTCGGTTTGATACGGTACGGGTCGAAACGGTTCGGTTCGAAACGGTACGGTTCGTGCCGAAACATTTAATGATTTTTGGATTTTTTAGAATTTTTTTGATTTTTTAGAATTTTTATGATTTTTTAGAATTTTCTTGATTTTTAGATTTTTTTGAATTTTTTAGAATTTTTATGATTTTTTAGAATTTTTTTGATTTTTTGGAATTTTTGTAATTGGATCAAAATGGCAACTGAAAACATTTTTTAAGGAAATCCCCAAAATACCCCCTGTTACAAACTGGGTTTTTGGATGGAGTTAGACAAAATGATCAAAATGGCAACAAAGTGTAAAAGTCAGGGACCCGGATGCAAAAAAAAAACTATTTGAACTAAAGTGGCAAATTTGGACAAAACTCAGGAACTAAAATGGCAATTTACTCTATTAGATGCGAATACTAATGAGAATCATTAATTTGTCGTTAATCCATAATAAAGATAGTTGTTTTTATAAGCATACATAATCTAAACTTTCATAATTTTTTCTCGGCTATCTTACTACTTACTAGTTCCAACTATATATTTTTAACCGAGAACTTCTGCTTATAAATCAAAAGATCACACACTAAGAAAAAAACTTTACAAGAGCATGAAGAATCGAAATAATCCTGACCGAACATCAATATACTTTTACACATATCCCAACCTTTATTTTCTAAGGTTTTCTTTATCGATTGCTATATCGAGTACCGGCAGGCATTCGTAATGAACCGAATCGATGACGACCAGATTTCTGCAGCAACATGCGGGGAGTTCCACCAGTGTGTGTGTATAGGGATGGGTTAGAATGATAACTCTCTCGAGTTATGAGAACCGTGGGAATTACATGAAAAAAAAATTGAACTTTTTTATTGGCTAAAATATTTTAAAGTTATGTAAGTTTTTCAGAAATAAATAAATTAAATATATCGTAAACGAAAATTTACATCAGTGTAAAAACAATTTACATAAGTGTAACCTGTTGGCGAATTACTGTTTTACCCCTGATTCACAAGTCGGTGATCAGGGGAGGTTTCCTACACGAGTTAGGTGTTGGAAAACTAAATTAATTAATCAATTAAGTGTTTGAATTAGTTTGGAATTGTTTAGTGTGTAGATTAGATGATTTATGATAGCTAATTCTAGTAGGATTAGGATGCTTGAGAGAGAAGTAATTGAGTCCTATAAATACTTGATTGTAATCAGTTTTTATGTACAATGATTTTCTGATTAATACAACTTGGGAGTTAAGCCAAAGCTATGTACTTTCTACTCTGTTTACCAATTTAAACTTTGAATTGGTATCAGAGCAAAACGAGGGACCTGCAAGAGTTTTGAATCTGCTCACCATCTTGAAGATCCGCAAACCAGAGACCGAATTGCCGATCAAGGAGGGTTGAGGTTTCAGGTCTGAAACTGTGACCTGCAGATTGAAGAACTGACCTGCAGCTAGAAGAAAGCGGTTGACTTGTGTCTAAAGGAGTCTGCCGATCTAGGGTTTTGAAGAATTTTCTGCGAACCTGTGCTGTGGTGCTGCTGATCAGAACTTGCGAATCAGAAGCGTTGTCGTGTTTTCTTTCTCTTGATTGTTCTATACAGGAACAAATCGAAGTCAAGCATGGTTGATACGACAGAACCTCCGGTAACACCGAAGGAGACGAACCCGTCGTCCTTTCAGTGTCCAATGCTTTCGTCCATTAATTACTCTGTTTGGGCTCTTCGTATGCGAGTCATCTTTAACGTTCATGGAGTTTGGGACGTTATCGAACCGGGTAACGAAGACGCCAAGAAAAACAACATTGCAACCGCGTTGTTATTTCAATCGATTCCTGAAGATCAGATTTTGCAAATCGGTAATCTGAAAACAGCTAAAGAGATGTGGGAAGCGTTGAAAACCCGACACCTGGGAGCCGAACGGGTAAGGGAAGCAAGACTTCAAACATTGATGAACGAGTTTGAAGGATTAAAGATGAAGGACACGGGAACTATTGATGATTTTGCATTCAATTTATCAGGGACTGCATCAAAGTCAAGAACATTGGGGCAAGCAATTGAGGAAACAAAGTTGGTCAAGAAATTCTTGACAAGTTTGCCATGAAAATTCATTCAAATCGTTGCTTCGATTGAACAAATGCTGGATTTGAAGACTCTCGGTTTTGAAGATGTAGTTGGACGTCTGAAAGCTTATGAAGAACGAATAAAGGAAGAAGAAACTGCTGAAAATTCACGTAATTTAATGTTTGCTAAATCTGAATCATCTTCTAACTATCAAAAACGGGAGTCGTCGGGTGGGCGTGGAAAAGGATCTAACTCAAACCGGGGCCATGGTCGTGGTCGTGGTCGTGGTCGTGGTCGTGGCCGTAATAACAACCAAGATCGTGGTAACCGGGAATCTGCGAGTAAGACTGATGATCAAAAGCAGAAGGGAAAAGGTCGAGATTATTCCAAAATACGGTGTTACAGATGTGACAAGTTCGGTCACTTTGTATCGCACTGCCCTGAACGTCACAAGAAAATTCAAGAACTGAACCAAGCTGAAGCTGAGGGAAATCAGGCGAACGGTGTTGATGCGTCATTCTTTATGATGCAACAAGAATCAGTTTATTTAAACGAAGAACGAGTGATCCCGGCAAAGTATGAAGCCGATTCGAAAGACAAGGATGTATGGTATTTAGATAATGGTGCGAGCAACCACATGACAGGTAACCGTTCTTATTTTGCTGAATTAAATGAGCGAATATCTGGACGGGTAAAATTTGGGGATGGTTCATGTGTCGAAATCAAAGGGAAGGGATCGATTATCTTTGAAGGGAAATCCGGAGAACAAAAAGTGATGACTGAAATTTATTACATTCCGGATCTCCGAAGTAATGTGATTAGTCTAGGACAAGCAACTGAATCTGGTTGTGATGTCCGGATGAAAGAAAATTACTTAACTATGCATGACAGTGGTGGAAAATTACTAATGAAAGTTACAAGAAATTCAAATCGGCTCTATAAAATCCAACTTAAAGTTGGAACCCCCATATGTTTGCAAGTAAAAATTGATGAAGAACCGTGGTTGTGGCATGCGAGACTTGGCCACATCAATTTTGCTTCCTTGAACGGTATGTACAAGATGGCCGAGGGAGTACCGGTGATTCGTGAAAAAAACCAACTTTGCGAGTCATGTATGGTTGGAAAGCAAACAAGACACTCGTTTCCAAAGAAGGCAAAGTTTAGAGCGTCGGAAGTGTTAGAGCTCGTACATGGTGATCTTTGTGGACCGATATCCCCACCAACCTTGACAGGTAACAAAAATATCCTTGTTCTTATTGATGATATCTCACGGTATATGTGGTCTTATCTTTTGAAGCAGAAAAGCGACGCGTTTGTTACAATCAAAAAGTTCAAAGTTATGATTGAAAAACAAACTAGGAAGCCGCTTAAAACATTGCGTACCGATAGAGGAGGAGAATTCACCTCACGCGAGTTCAATGAATATTGTGAACAAGAAGGGGTGATGAGACATTTGACGGCTCCATATACACCTCAACAGAACGGTGTTGTGGAACGTCGAAACCGTACGCTAATGGAGATGACGCGATGCATAATGAAGGCAAGGGGTGTTCCTAATTATTTATGGGGAGAAGCCGTCCGTCATGCAAGTTATTTGATAAACCGAACTCCTACACGAGCTTTGGTGGGAGAAACGCCATACGAAAAGTTTAAACGGGAAAAGCCAAATCTCGAACACCTTAAAATATTTGGTTGTTTGGCGTATGAACGGGTTGTGTCAAAACAGTTACAGAAACTTGATGATAGGTCAAACCCGCTAGTACACCTAGGTTCCGAACCGGGTTTTGGAGCGTATCGCCTATATGATCCAAAAACCCAAAGAATTATTGTGAGTGTACATGTGGATTTTGATGAAAAAAGGGGCTGGAATTGGAAGGAAGATAATAATGTTGAATGTAAAACTCAAAGAAAACCCGGATTATTTACTGTAATGTGGGGAGATTATGAAGACAATGGACCTGGACCGCATCTGGTCAGCCTAGAATCATCAGACCAGTCCGTGACAAGTAGCAGTTCAGGAGAGCCCAGGGGCTCGTCGCTTGAAAATGATGCGACAACTCATACTTATGGGTCAAGTGACACCGAGACCAGCTCTAGTGTTCAAACCAGCTCAGCTACACCCATCGACCAGTCAACTTCCGAGGCCCAATCCAGTTTTGAATGTCGAACCAGATCTGACCCAGAAAATCAATTGTTCACAGAAGGTTCAACACAAGCAAGCCAAGAAAATGCTGAAAGTATTGTGCAAAAATCGACTCGAATTTCTGTATTGCCAACAAAACTAAAGGATTACGAGTTGAATATGGCGTATGAGGAACTGTTGCTTTCAATAAACGAAGAACCAAAGAGTTTTGTTGAAGCAAAAGTCTCACCAGACTGGATGAAGGCAATGAAGGCAGAAATTGATTCGATTGAGAAAAATAAAACGTGGGTTTTAACCAATTTACCGAAAGGGGCGAAACCTATTGGTTTAAAATGGGTTTTTAAAGTCAAAAGAAACGCAGACGGTTCAGTAAATAAATACAAAGCAAGGTTAGTTGCAAAGGGTTACGTGCAACAACCCGGAATTGATTACGATGAAGTTTTCGCACCGGTGACTCGCCTCGAGACGATTAGGCTACTGATTGCACTTGCAGCTGCGAATGGGTGGAAAATTCATCATCTCGATGTGAAAACGGCTTTTCTACACGGTGATTTGAAAGAAGAAGTTTACGTGTGTCAGCCTGAAGGGTTCGAGAAATCAAAACAAAAGAATAAAGTCTATAAATTATTTAAAGCTTTGTATGGGTTAAAACAAGCACCACGAGCGTGGAATACGAAGCTCGATGGTGTTCTGAAGAAGATGGGGTTTCATCGTTGCTTACAAGAAAAGGCGGTGTATCGAAAGGCGGTTGGGAATCAATTTCTAATTGTTGCTGTTTATGTTGATGATCTTTTTGTGACAGGAACTAACACGGCGTTTATCACCGAGTTCAAAAATATGATGGCGCAACAATTTGAGATGACGGACCTTGGAAAGTTAACGTATTATCTAGGGATCGAAGTTTCTCAAACCGAAGATGGCATAAAAATTAAACAAGAAAGCTATGCCTTGAAGATTCTGAAGGAAGCCGGTATGCAATCATGTAACCCGACTTTATGTCCAATAGAACCTGGGCTGAAGTTGTCAAAGAAAGAAGACGAACCGGAAGTAAATGCTACAGAATTTCGGAAGATAGTCGGATGCCTTCGATACCTCTTACACACCCGACCCGATTTGGCGTATTCGGTTGGGGTGGTAAACCGTTATATGCAGAACCCAAAAGAAACTCATGCACATGCAATCAAACACATATTACGGTACTTACGTGGCACTATTTCTCTTGGGATAAAGTACAAGAGAGGTGAAAACTTGAAGTTGGTGGGTTGTAGTGACAGCAGCCATAACGTTGATAAAGATGATGGCAAAAGCACTACTGGTCACATATTTTATCTTGGTTCTTCACCTATAACATGGTGTTCTCAAAAGCAAGTTACCGTGGCACTTTCTTCATGCGAAGCAGAATTTATGGCGGCTACTGCAGCTGCGTGTCAAGCAATCTGGCTTCGAGAGTTACTTGCAGAACTGACGGGGTGGGAGAAACAGAAAGTTGTAATTCGTGTAGACAACAAATCAGCAATTGCATTGTCTAAAAATCCCGTGTTCCATGGTAGAAGCAAGCATATACATACAAGGTATCACTTTATTCGTGAATGTGTTGAAAACGAACAAGTGATTGTCGAGTATGTACCTAGTGAAGAACAAAGAGCAGACCCGTTGACTAAAGCGCTAGCGAGGATCAGGTTTCGTGAGATGAGGACGTTACTTGGTATGGAAGACCTACCGTATGCGAAACAGAAATTCGGGGGGTGATTGTTGGCGAATTACTGTTTTACCCCTGATTCACAAGTCGGTGATCAGGGGAGGTTTCCTACACGAGTTAGGTGTTGGAAAACTAAATTAATTAATCAATTAAGTGTTTGAATTAGTTTGGAATTGTTTAGTGTCTAGATTAGATGATTTATGATAGCTAATTCTAGTAGGATTAGGATGCTTGAGAGAGAAGTAATTGAGTCCTATAAATACTTGATTGTAATCAGTTTTTATGTACAATGATTTTCTGATTAATACAACTTGGGAGTTAAGCCAAAGCTGTGTACTTTCTACTCTGTTTACCAATTTAAACTTTGACCATGCAAAATATTTTTTTCTATGCTTTTTAAAATTTTATTTACACCAGTGTAATAAAAAAAACTAGTGTAAATGAACGCTCAACAATTTGTTATGGATTTTTTGGTTAAATATTCATCAATGTTTGTGAAAAAATAGTTAAAAATTACATGGAAAGTAGGATTTCCATCAGAGTTCTCAAGTTCTCGCAACTCAGAAGAGTTCTTATCTGAACCTGATCATATATCTATATATAGAGAGAGATCATATATGTGTGTTGTTACAAAATGGTAGCATGATTTTGACATCAAATAACTATGCAAATATAAAAACATGTATGTTTTGTAAATTTCAAAACAAAGAAAAAAATCATACTATTTTCATCAAAATAATTATAGTTTCATCTCACCATTTCAAATAATGTAGATCCACCGAAAGAGTGACCCATCAAATGAAAACAAGAAAGAAAAAATAAAACGAGAAAATTGAATTAAAAAGTTGATACCCTAAAGGCATATCTGCAGGTGAACAAGAACAACAAATATAATGATATGTTGTGAGAAAGATGTGATTTTATACTCTAAATTCATATTAAGACAATAGTCATTTATTTACTTTACGTCCTTGTACATCATAATTCTTTTAACATATTCATCTGTTTTGTTCTATAAATGAATTATCGAAAAGATTAAAATCAATGACCCATATTCATAAATGTAATGAGTAGGTTGGTTATCAACCATCTCAAGGTCCAAGGACACCGCATGAGACCTCAATAAATATAACACCTAAATGATTTTATATAAATTTTAGCATAAAATATATGGTGAAGTTTTATGCAGAACACTAAATATTATAAATAAACCATTTGTACAATTTTAAAACCTATAAAGTAAATGAAAATGTTACAAATTTAAGATTTATTGTTTCTCAGACTAGAATTCAAAACAAAATATGGAAAAATTTTAGTTTTTATATAACCTAACATATACAGGTTTTGTATAGGTTAAATTACCTATATGTATGTAGGCTATGTGTAAGTCAAAATATATGGTTATTTATGTATATATAATACATATATGAATGTAAGAAACATAAAATCTAAAAGATATGAATCCTAATATTTTGATGATTTAGAGTTTGTTATTTTTGTTCTTAATTATTGTTATGTAATGATTCTCATCCCTAAATGTAAAAACTAACGTTCATATATTCACGAACTTAACTTTCATCTTTTTAACATATATTACTGTTTGATTAAAATAACATTCCAAAAATGGTATGGTAGCATTGTAATTTCAACCGGACTTATATACACAACCTAAGCAATTATTTTACCATTTAACCAAGAGACAAAATGAAACACCAATAAAATTCAATCTTCCATGTACTAATTTCACCACAACAAAAACCATCAACAACATAGATAAAGATGAAGCAGTTCACAATTTTCTTTCTCATTTTCATTTCCCTACTTGTTATTGTTTCCATATCGTCTACAAATGCTCAATCTAGTAACACGGATGCAACGATGACACTTAACAGCTTCGAGAAAGGCGGGAGCGGTGGCGGGCCATCCGAGTGTGATGGCCACTACCACTCTGATGATACGCTAATTGTAGCATTGTCCACGAGGTGGTACAACGGTGGACAAAGATGCTTTAAGAATATTAATATAAACTATAGTGGTAGAACTGTACAAGCTATGGTGGTAGATGAGTGTGATTCTACTAGGGGATGCAAAGATAACATTGTTGATGCGTCTAAAGCCGTTTGGAAGGCCCTTGCGGTCCCTAAGAGTGAATGGGGTGAAACCTCCGTAACTTGGTCAGATGCATGATCTATAAGAATGTACATTGATCAAAAGAATAAAGTGTTTTACACATTAAATAAAAAAGGGTATAACCTGCATGAATAATAAATATAAGGTTTCCTTGTTCGATCACTCGTTATTCGTATCTGCAAGTTTTAGTACTACAATGTCATTAGTTTGTATTGCTCAAAGTCTTACAAATAGCTGGAAGTATATGTCCTTGCACCAATTTATAATAAATTTATCACCTGGCAAAATAATTGGGGGATCCTTTATAATTTTTAAATTTTTGGAGGAAAAATCGGAAATTCTACACTTCGAACCGAAACATTGAGAGGGGGGGGTGCATCCCCGGGTATCAACTAAGCTACGCACATGCCAGAGACTGTGGACCTACTTAGGCGAGTTCAATGGATAATGCATAGTAATGTTATGATCCCGAGATCTATGAACGTAGTTTTTAAAAAACTTAGTTTTGTTATTTAAAAAGAGCTAGCGCTCCAGATTGTTGTCTGTTTACCTTCTATCTCGATGTAAATTCATATATTTTGAAGATTTTTATGAGGTTCATCTAAAAAAAGACCTATTATCCATCCTTAATTAACCAAAAATGCTTTACGAGTGCTTTTTACTATTCAATTATTTTTACATATTTTAACCCCTAAACTTTCATTTTTATACACGTCAGCAAGTTTAGTTTTTATTTTTCAACTTCTTTAATTTTTATCTTTTAGTTTTCATTTTTCCTTATTAACCCCAATACTTTTCCATTTTGAACTTTGGTCTCCTATACTTTTTATCTTTTACAAATTTGTTGTTTTACGTTTTGGTCTGAATCTTGCGAGTAAATGTGTTGCAACGTGTATGTGTGGTTCAACGTTTTTACCTCTATCTTTTGATGGTTTAACGGTTCCGTCACAACTCGCGAGTCCTAAGCCGGCTTAGTTATTCTTTTTTATGTTTTATATTTCAGTCTAAGTTTTGCGAGTTAATATGCGGCAACGCATGTGCGTGGTTTAACGTACTTTTGTACACTTTTTTGTTCGATTTAACGGTCCCATCGCAAAACGCAGGTCGTAAATACTAGTTATAAATTTATAACACAACAAAAATCTCCAAAAGAAAAACAAACAAACTAACACGTTGAATAAAAAGTTGGGTAACCTATAACAATAATAAACTCGATTCATGCACTCGTTATATTCCAACTTGCAAGTTTTAGTACTGCATCAAGTAGTTATAGTTCTTTGTGATACAAAAGAAAAGTTAGTTATTTCGCTAGAAGTGTGTGCGTTTTTCATCTTTTCAATTTAGTTACTACTACTTGATAATGCTTTGGGATTTTACTACTAAAAATAGCATATCATCTTTAATAATACTAGAGGGAACCACGTAATACGATGGAGTGGTCAATTTCACCATAATAATAAAATCTACATGAGGTTAAAAAAATGAAATTAAAGTGTCGACTAATTATTAGGAAGTTAACTAGCCGCTACATTGAAGAGATCGAATGAGGTGATAATCAGTTTTTAGATTAGAATGATATCATATCATCTTAATATATCGTGTCTTATTATCTCGCGTATTGAATTTCAAGCTTTACCTTTATATCCCAATATATCGTGTTGGGGAATTTCAGTTTACCGGACGATCAGAGAGGCGTGTAATCACTCTCAGATCAAATTATTTCGGTGGTTCACCCGAATAATTCAATCGGATACAACTCTGATTTCGAGAAATTGAACAAGTGTATGTTAGTGTGTGTGAAATTTTTGAACCAGGAAAAAAACATATGATCAAAACTGTCTACGAATTAGGTTTTGGGGTTGTAACTGCCATTAGGCAGTTACCTCTATTTTTCAGACAAAACAGCCAAAAAACTGCTGTTTTTTATCATTTCGAAAATGATAAAAATTCCAGAAAATAAAATTTTCTAATACAGCCCCCGGACCCCCGCCAAGGGGGCGCTGCCCCCTTGGAACCCCGTAGAGTACGGGCTCCGCCCGTACACTTCGAATAATAATAACTCAAACAAGTGTGCACTCCCGCACCTCCTAACTTGCTTGATGTGTATTATTATTCGCTTTGATCACCAAGTCAATCACCGATTACACTAAAATATCTAACATATCGTATCATCTTAATATGCATCTAACAAAGATTTGGTTTTAGATCATGTTCGGGACAAGAATAAGAACAACTCAAGACTATGTGCCAAATACTAGAACACATTAAAATAAGAATATATTATTCATAGAGTTAGATTCTACTAAAGAACTTGGTTTATAACGACTCAATGTTATGTTGTGTACAAGAATGGTAACATGATGAGAATCTTTTAGCCAATTTTTTTTTTTTTTTGAACGGCAAATTTGGATCACTGACGGACCACTAGAGTATCATCGTGCCACCAGCAGAACCACCCGATCATATCCATCTCCACTAGGCAATAATGCCTATACACCAATTCAGGAGGAAACCCAATAAATCTGGGAAAAACCCCATTTGTGGGAATCGAACCCATGACCTAATGGTCATAAGCCTTATCCCACCACCAAGATACCACTAGGCTATAATGCCATGGGTAATCTTTTAGCCAATTAACCATATAAATACAAATGTATATAACAAAGCATTCATAGTTTGGTGTATGTTTCTTCCCGGCTATCTCACTAGTTTTATATAAGTTGTGATAAGAGCGGCTACTTATAAACCAACAAAAATGAGCTCTAACTCTGACCCCTAGTCTCTACCTATCCATTTCATGGGTAGCGCGACATTGCAAAAAGTTGAAGTATGTGTAGCCTTTTTTCCTGACAAAGTGACATGTGTCTCATTTTTGTTGGTTGTCATTATGTAGCCTCTATAAATATTTATTTTCGTAAATCAAGTGGGTCAATGTCTGGGTTGATGATTTTCCCAATATATTATTCCTTTAGAGTCTTAGACTGCTGGGTGTGGGGCTCGTCTCCGGGTCGTCTAGGTGCAGTGACGGGCCGGAACACCGCCCCTCCCCCCGGGTCGTCCCCGTCGCAAACGTCAAGCCCAAGCCGAGCAAGACTGGCCATTCAACGGCTTTATGAATAAAAAAATTTACTTATTTTCTTTATAAATAATAACCATTTATCCCTCTTTTCAAACCAAATCAACCCAATCTCTCACTTTTTTATACATTTATTCAAATTTTATAAGTTTTAGCCATGGATATATACAATCAAAACAACCTGAACCCGAACCCAAACCCGAACCTAAATCCAAACCCGAACCTGAACCCGAACCCAAACATTTTCTCGTTACCCGGCTACTCTCCAACAATCGATCCGAGTTGGTCGGCATCGCAAAAGGACAGTGGCTGCAAAAAAAAAAAAAAAAAAAAAAAAAAAAAAAAAAAAAAAAAAACTAGCCTCCTCAGGGGGCAGTTCGAAAATGGACGAGTTGATGGCCCATTTCAAAGTATACACCGAGGTCACAGCCGAAAAGGTAAAAGTGAAGCAACGTGAAGTAGACGAACGGGTAAGGTTGAAGCAAGAGGCAGCAGAAATAGAGGAATGGAAGATAATGACAACTGATATCAACACGTATCCGGAAGAAAACCGCACATTTTACGTAAAATAAAAGAAACTCCAAAAAGTAGAATTCTTAGATTTTTTTAGTTTTTAGCAATCTTGTCACTTTCACGAACGAATTTAAATGGTGTGTTCTTACATATATTTAACTATTAATGCTTTAAAATATTGTATCAAATACAATGCATAAAAACAGAATGTATAATTACTAGAACTTGTGCCACATGACCAATTAAGTAACAACAAGAAAGACAAATCATTCTGATCTCATAATTGTTGCATCTAACAAAGATTTGGTTTTAGATCATGTTCGGGACAAGAACAAGAACAACTCAAGACTATGTGACAAAGACTAGAACACATTAAAATAAGAATATATTATTCATGGAGTTAGATTCTACTAATGAACTTGGTTTATAACGACTCAATGTTTTTTTATGTTGTGTACAAAAATGTTAACATGATCGAGGAGAATATTTTTGCCGATTAACCATATAAATACAAATGTATATTACAAAGCATCCATAGTTTGGTGTATGTTTCTTCCTGGCTATCTCACTAGTTTTACATAAGTTGCGATAAGAGTGGCTACTTATAAACCAACAAGGTGATATGATAAAGGAACAAACTTTATAAAAGAATAGAAATATGCATACATTAATACAAGTAATAGTTAAAGTAACAAACTTTATAAAGATTAGAAATATGCATACATTAATTCAAGTAATAAATTGTTCTAAATACACATGTGGAAACGGCTAAAGTGTAGTCTTTTCAAAAGAAGTGGGTCCGACAATGACAACTAACAAAAATGAGACACGTGTCACAAAACCTCTAATTACAGTGACCCCTAGACTCTACCTCTTGCTCCCTAACCGTTTCAGGGGTAGTGGCTAGGGTTAGACGTTTCAAAAAGTGGAAGTATGTGTAGCCTCTTTTCCTGACAAATTAACGTGTGTCTCATTTTTGTTGGTTGTCATTGTGTAGCCTATATAAATGTTTATTTTCGCAAATCAAGTGTGTCAATGTCTAGATTGATGATTTTCCCAATATGTTATTCCTTCAGAGTCTTATATAAATTCTTGCATTTGTTAATAAACACTATTACTCATATATTCATATTCACGAGCTTAACTTTCCTCTTTTTAACATATATTAATATTTGATTAAAATAATAACACAAGCTAATATTCCAAAAATGATGTAGTTGCATTGAAATTTCAACCTAATTTCCATACATAACCTAAGCAACTATTTTACCTTTTAACCACAAGACAAAAAGAAACACCAATATAAATTCAATCTCCCATGCACCAATTTCACCATACCAAATACCATAAATAACATAGGTAAGATGAGGCAATTCACAGTTGTCTTTCTCGTTTTCACTTTCCTACTTACCTTAATCATATCGTGCACAAATTCTCAATCGACTAACACAGATGCAACAATGACACTTAACAGCTTTGAAAAGGGTGGGAGCGGTGGCGGGCCATCTGAGTGTGATGGCCAATACCACTCAGATGATACGCTAATTGTAGCATTGTCCACGAGGTGGTACAACGGTGGACAAAGATGCTTTAAGAATATTAATATAAACTATAGTGGTAGAACTGTGCAAGCTATGGTGGTAGATGAGTGTGATTCTACTAGGGGATGCAAAGATAACATTGTTGATGCGTCTAAAGCCGTTTGGAAGGCCCTTGCGGTCCCTAAGAGTGAATGGGGTGAAACCTCAGTAACTTGGTCAGATGCATGATCTATAAGCATTTTCAAGGATAAAAAGAATAAAGTGTTTTACTTTAGTAATAAATATTATTAGCTCCTTTTGCTCAAATCTATTAAATTTGATGGAAGTATTTGCCCTTGTACCAACTTATAATTAAATTTATTACTTCCTGTTGTTAGTGCTTTTACACAAAAGTAAAATGCTAAATATCAAAATGCTGCCAAAAGTTAAAAATCAATTAATAAACTCGATTTATAAAGAATGGTTACTAGTTACAAGTATTTGTTGCATGCTTGTTTTAGCCATTTAATCATTTTTTCCAAGTTTTTCACATATTCGGTTGTTCAATAACATAACTTCGAGAATCAATATCTCATTTATCTTAACTTTGTTTTGGACGTACTTAGGTTCATTGCTAAGCTCTCAAATGGTAGAACAAAAACGCAAAAAAAAAATATCTATATAACTCATATGTAAATACCATTATTTATGTCCAAATTTAGAGAAAAAAAATCATTTTCACTAATATTTTTCTAACAATTTGTTGTATGTTAGGGTAGGTTTAATACAATAAGATAAAACTCGCACAAGAACATGTACACGAACCAAAGGATGTAAGATCACAATTCAAATACGTGCGGATATACCCGCCAACCTTAGAAGTAATGAGCAATGGGACGGGTATGGAACTAAATATGGTTCAGTGTTGTTTGCTAGTCAGGTTTAAGAGATCAATATTTGTCTTATTATGTGACAACCCGTAACTTTGAGGTAAAAACCCATATGTTTCGCTTTTATAAATCAAATCTTATACTTATTTTATTTGATGGATTAATTATATACTTATCTAAATTATAGTGTGCAAATGAATATTTGAAACCAAGTCCATATCGTGTTGTACCGACCCGAACCGTTTGAATCGAAGCACATGTCTCGCTTGTCAATCAAACCCACTCGCGCAACTCGAAACTTATGAGGCCGAACCACAACTTGATTATTATACATTATATTAGTTGATTAATTATGTTTTTATTATTAGTTGATTATAAGTGTTATAAAAAAATTAAATAAACTCATATGTAAATACCATTATTTATGTCCAAATTTAGAGAAAAATCATTTTCACTAATATTTTTCTAACTCTTTGTTGTATGTTAGGATAGGTTTAATACAATAAGATAAAACTTGCACAAGAACATGTACAAGAACCAAAGGATGTAAGATCACAATTCAAATACGTGCGGGTATATCCGCCAACCTTAGAAGTAATGAGCAATGGGACGGGTATGGAACCAAATATCGTTGTTGTTTGGTATAGAGAAAGAACTGATTTGGGGTTTGAATTTTATTGAATTGTATTGAACCAGCACTAGGGTTACATAATAAGGTGTTTATATAGAACACCATTTTATACATTTAGCCCCTACACTATGACATACTGTTTACTTTCCGACACTCCCCCTCAAGTTGAGTAGTGGGATCACCAATACTTAACTTGCTCAAACAGCTACCAAAGGCGTTTCCGTTGACGGCTTTTGTGAGTATATCTGCGAGTTGATCTTTTGACGAAACATACGGGAGTTCTATGATTCTTTCTTCCAACTTTTCTTTGATGAAATGTCGATCTACTTCCACGTGTTTTGTTCGATCATGTTGAACTGGGTTTTCTGAGATTTGTATCGCAGCTGTATTGTCACACATAACTTTACTGGGTGCCTTTTGGGAAAAACCAATGTCTTCTAGCAGCTTCCTGATCCAAAGAACTTCGCTTAACCCTCGAGCTATACCTCTAAATTCCGCTTCTGCACTCGACAGAGCGGCTACCTTCTGTTTCTTACTCCTCCAGGTAACGAGGTTTCCACCAACCAAAGAAAAATATCCTGATGTTGACCTTCGGTTTCCCTTATCTCCTCCCCAGTCTGCGTCAGTGTAGAGCTCAACATTTAAATGTCCATTTGTTTTGAACAACACTCCATGTCCTGCAGTTCCCTTGAGATATCTTAAAATTCTCTGAGCAGCTTCCATGTGGGCAACTTGAGGTTGATGCATGAACTGACTCACCACTCCAACAGCATAAGCTATATCAGGGCGAGTGTGGGAGAGATAAATTAACTTGCCCACGAGTCGTTGATACCTTTCTTTGTCTGCAAGTTCTCCATTGAGTTCCATGTGAAGATTGTGGTTCACCACCATTGGAGTATCTGTCGGTTTACAATCAATCAACCCAGTTTCTGCTAGGAGATCAAGGACATACTTCTTTTGGCAGATGAAAATCCCCCGTTTAGACCTGAGAACTTCTATCCCGAGGAAATACTTGAGATTCCCAAGGTCTTTCATTTCAAACTTTGAAAACAGATTCCTTTTCAGTCGTGCTATTTCTTCTATATCATCTCCGGTAATAATCATGTCGTCTACATATATGATCAAGCAAGTTACAAGGCCGTTTCTTCTCTTGAGGAACAGAGTATGATCAGCGTTACTTTGGTGATACCCATACTCTTTCATGGCCAAAGTGAACTTTCCGAACCATGCCCGAGGAGATTGCTTTAGCCCATAAAGGGACTTTTTCAACCGACAAACTTCCCCTTCTTTAAAACCCCCTGAAAATCCTGGAGGTGCTTCCATGTAGACTTCTTCTGTTAGGTCTCCATGGAGAAAGGCGTTTGTAACATCAAACTGGTGAAGAGGCCACTCCTTATTGGCTGCTACAGAGAAGAGAACTCTGATGGTATCCATTTTTGCAACCGGAGAAAATGTCTCAGAGTAATCGATCCCATACGTCTGAGTGTAACCCTTGGCTACAAGCCGAGCTTTGTATCGCCCAATGGAACCATCTGGTTTATATTTGATTGAATACACCCATCGGCATCCAACTGTTTTCTTTCCTTTAGGAAGAATGCACTTCTCCCATGTGTTGTTTTTCATAAGAGCACGCATCTCCACTTCCATTGCTTCTTCCCAGTTCTTCTTACCTTGAGCTTCCTTTACGGAATTAGGTATTTGTTCAGAGTATAGTGAAGTAACAAATGCTTTCGCACTGTTAGATAAGTTCTCGTTGACCATATTAGCTACAGGATACCTTGAATTTCTAGTTTCCCTCTCTGGGGAGTACCGTTTTGGAGGAACCCCTCTATTGGCTCTAGGAGGAAAAGAGTATCTTCCGGTTGTCTCTGCTACAACTGGTGGTTCAACATGTTCAACCACTGGTTCAATTTCAACATGTTCAACATTTGGTTCAACCTGTTCTGTAGGTTCTGTTGTTGTCGGTTCTATGTGTTCCCCTGTTGTCTCATAGTTACAAGACGGCGCATGACATTCAAGGTTCTCAGTATTTCTTACCTCTGGTATCACGTTGGATGGACTTTCTTCAGTGGTACTGTGCTCCGCAGATTGTGTGTTTGAAGGTGACTGACTCGAAGTACTGTGATGGTCTTCCATTATTACTTCTTCAGATGATGGAAGTTGAGTTAGCCAACTCAGAGTGTCTATACATTCATTCTCCCCCTGACCACTGAGTTGGGTGTTATAATAGTATTTTGTTTCAAGAAAGTCAACATTCATTGTGGTGAACATTTGATGAGTTTTTGGATTATAACACCGGTAACCTAATTGATCGATCCCATAGCCAACAAATACACATTTCTCAGCACATGGGCCAAGCTTGTTTCGGTTGGTTTTGGGTATGTGAACAAATGCTGTACACCCGAAGATTCGAGGTTCAAGTGTAAGAGGATGGGGAATACTGGCAGACTTAGATAAGCAATCTAAGGGAGTTGTAAATTTAAGAGCTTTTGTGGGGAGCCGATTTAGGAGATACACAGAGGTTGCAACCGCCTCCGGCCAGAAAGATTTAGGAACCTGAGATTCAATTAAAAGAGCTCGAGTCATTTCAAGAATAATACGGTTTTTCCGTTCGGAAACACCGTTTTGTTCAGGGGTATGAGCACAAGAGGTTTGATGAATTAATCCTTTGGTTTTAAAGAATTGTTTCATGAATGTATTGACAAATTCCCCCCCATTGTCGGATCTAAGGATTTGAATTTGAGTTTGGAATTGAGTTTGAATCATAGCATAAAACGTGATAAATTTCTCGTAAACTTCGGCTTTGTTTTTTAAAAAATATACCCATGTCATGCGAGTGCAATCATCCACGAATAGTATAAAGTACCGAAGACCCTGCCCCCCCATCACAGGAGCAGGACCCCACACATCAGAGTGGATTAGTGAAAAGGGTGAAGCAACTTTCGTATTGCTAGGTTTGAATGGTTGTCGATGGCTTTTAGCACGAAAGCAGGTTTCACAGTCTATTTTTCCATTTGAAGGGAAGAGTTTTGGAAACAAAAGGTGCGAATAGCCAACGGATGGGTGTCCCAAACGTCTATGCCATAACCAGGCTTCCCGGTTTTCGGTTTCATGTGCCAACATCACAGTACCCTGTTGAGCCACTTCATCCACATAGTATAATCCTTGGCGCTCAGTACCACGTCCAATAATCACACCCGTCCTGATATCCTGTAGAAGGCAAAACGTAGGGTGCATTAATACCGTGCAATTCAGCTCTTTGGTAATATGGCTAATGGAGAGCAATTTGTGTGATAATGATGGAACATAGAGACAATTTGATAATTTCATAGTTGGTGAAATTTCAATAGTCCCTCCTCCTTTTACTTGCATCATTCCATTGTTTGCGGTATGGATTTGAGTTTTTTGAGGATTAGACATTGACTGTATGTCCAACCGTTCAAATGTCATGGTGTCAGTGGCACCAGAATCGAATATCCACGAACTATTTTTCCCATGGTTGATTTCCATTTTTTTTTTTTGTAAATAAGCAGTCACTACGGATAAGACAACAAACCAGCGAATTTAATAAATATGCTGGACACTTGAACTCGCGTTCAAGATTTATCAATTACGCTGGGAACAAATATGCTGGACCACTCAAATCCGTCAGAATAACGACGCCCGAGAAAGGCGTTATCTTACCGGCGTATTTACCAAATACGCCGGGCAACTTGAACTCGCGTTCAAGATTTAAGTCCGCCCAGATCTGTGCCACAGAATTATGCAGCGTAATTATTTTCCAGACTCACTGTAGTTATTGGAAAGTAGGGTTTTGATTTTTTGGTGTGCGGTGGAAAGACGGCTGAAAAATGGTTGAAAAGGGTTCTTATTTTCAATTTTTTCAAAGTCAAAAAATGATGACAGCAATGAAATGATTCTGATGGGTTGGCCACGTGCTAGTAAGGGGTGTGGTGGATTTGGTTTTGGTTGAAAAAGGGTTTAGGCAATGATGAACACTGACACATATGTTGACAACACATATGTTGACAATTGAAGCACTCCCTTTTTTACGACAATATCAATTTCCAAACACTTTTATGGAAGCAACTTTTTGACTATTTCAAAAGAGAAGAAAAAAAATCAACCGGAAGAAAAATAATCAACCGGAAGCGAACACAAACGACGGAAGAGATTCGGAGTGGAGTTTAACGGAAGAGAAGGTAGGGTTTAAAGCGGCGGCGGCAGTGGAGTTTCAGAGTTGATCAGATTGTTGGGGTTTGATTTTTGGTTTATGGTTTTTTTTTTTTTTGTTTGATCTTGGTTGAGATAAATTGTAGATGAAGAGCAAAGTGTCCACGAGTCAAAAACACTGCTCTGATACCATGTTGTTTGGTATAGAGAAAGAACTGATTTGGGGTTTGAATTTTATTGAATTGTATTGAACCAGCACTAGGGTTACATAATAAGGTGTTTATATAGAACACCATTTTATACATTTAGCCCCTACACTATGACATACTGTTTACTTTCCGACAATCGTACAGTGTTGTTTTCTAGTCGGGTTTAAGAGATCAATATTTGTCTTGTTACCAGCACATTATCATCCTAGAAGTCTTGTATATACACACTCTCTCTTGGTAAGTAAGTCGAGACAAAAATCTCTTTCTAGAAAAGTTTCTGTTACTCAGATCTACTAGTGTTTTATCTTTGTCATGTAGGAACCGTTCGCGTAATAAAATAAAATAAACAAATTTTATTAAACTATTACAATTCAGAAATAAAAGAAAGCAAAATTACAATACGATTACAACTGAAATAAAACCAAAATACAAGAATGGGGTAGAAGAAGAATGGCTGAGGCACGTGTCCACACGCTTCCCTTAAAACAAATTCCGAGTCTCCCAAGAGTACTCGTTTTGTTTCCCAGGGTACAACAGCCTAAGCAGCGTACTGCCGGAGTTAGCCTACAACCCGAAGGTTACCTTGGAAGCTGCAAGAAAAGAAGATCACAAGTAGTAGAGAGAGAGTTGTTTGCTGTTGTTGTTGCTGGTGTCCCTCTGCAGTGGGTGTGGAGCTGTATTTATACAGCTCCTAAGTCGAAACAGTCAAAACGAATTAAAGAGAGGTTTAAATTGCATTAAACGTCTTCAATGCAATTTAATACGTCATTTAATTCTCAGTCAAAGCCAGTTAACTCGTCAGTTACGAAACTGGACTGAAACTGCTCTGTTATTCAATGCTGGAAGCTTTCTGCGCGCGCGCGCCCATGCGCGGTGCAGCCTCTTGGCTCACAGCACCATGCGTGCACCATGCGTGCACCCGCGCGCGCATGCGCATGACTGCCACGTCATGCGCCGCATCACCTACCACTTGGTCCTTGCAACCCTTGTGCTCCACCACGCGCACGTGGTCAAAAATACAAAGGCGGCTCTCAAGCGGCTCGCGGCGATGTGAGCGTGCGAAGTGCAAAGTGCGCCATCAAAGCGCCACATTGCGCCTCATCGCCCACGCCACGCGCGCGCGAGTGTGAGTGCGAGTTAGGGTGCTCCGCACCCTTCGCGAGGACACTAGTGTGTGCTTCCATGAAACAATAAGGATGGAGAGTTCCCACTTAAATACCCCTTTAAGTTCCATCTCTCATCCGATGTGGGACAAGGTGCTACTTTCCCTTTTGTTTCAGCATTGAATGTTCCAAACACCCAACTTTGAGCATCGATATCTCATTCATCTTAGCTCGGTTTTGGACGTGGTTTAGTTCGTTGCGAAGGTCTTCCAACATAGAACACAAACCCACAAATAAATATATAAAACCCGCTCATTTTATTATATTTATTTCTAGTCCAAAATAGGAAAAAATCATTTTCCTATATTTGTGAAAAATGCTATTTTCACCTATTTTTCCAACAATCCCCCACATGAAAAATGCTATTTTCATCAAATTTCCAACAATCCCCCACATGTATGGAAATGGATCTTTTCCTTACACTTTTCAACGATAAACTTCGACAGTTGAGTATTGCAAGATAGGTAGGTTTTACCCTTTGAACCTTCTTTTGTGAAGCGCACTTAGCTTACTAGCGGTGTGTAGACGCGATGTCCTTGAACATACCCCCATTTGTGTAAACGACAATACACTTCACACAATACTCTCCCTGGTTTGGCCAACTCCTCATTGTCGTGTCCTATTATGGTCCTGGAACACTAGCCTTGTTCTGCGAGAGCTCTAGGATTTGCGCACCCCACAAATCCATTTGAAGCGACCCCACTTCTCTCTAACATAGGTGATTCTTCTGAATCATTAAAAGCATCATGGTTATTTGATTTCCCGAAATCGTTAACCTTAATATGCTTAGCCTTACTTCAATGTCACTGATTGGAATGGACTAGGAAGTATATAACTCCCTTTTTATTTAGTTTGGGGTACTCCCCCACAGTGACTCCGTTTGGTAATATGATTAAGTTGTCCTATTGAACTTAGATCTTGGGATCTCCAGTCAACTAAGTTAGGTTTCCCTCATATTCCCATTTACCATGGGCTTTAGTCCCATTCCTCTTGACAACGTTTCTACTAACTCTCTGCTTAAGCCTTTTGTAAACGGGTCCGCAATGTTATCCGCTGATCTCACATAATCAATTGTAATAACACCTGTTGAGAGTAGTTGTCGTATCGTGTTATGTCTACGTCGCGTATGCCTTGATCTGCCATTGTACATCAAGCTTTGAGCTCTACCAATCGCTGATTGGCTATCACAATGTACACATATGGCTGGCAAAGGCTTTGGCCATCTTGGAATATCTTCCACGAATTGACGTAGCCATTCCGCCTCCTCGCCTGACTTATCCAAGGCGATAAATTCAGATTCCATTGTGGATCTTGCTATGACCGTTTGCTTAGAAGACTTCCAAGCAATAGCAGCTCCTCCAAGTGTAAACACGTAACCACTTGTTGATTTGGAATCTTTATTATCCGATATCCAGTTTGCATCAGTGTATCCTTCGATCACTGCTGGTTGTCGGGTATAATGCAATCCATAATCTCTTGTGTATCTTATGTATTTAAGCACCCTCGTGATAGCTTTCCAATGATCCGCGCACGGATTGCTGGTGTATCTACTTAGCCTACTCACCGCGTAAGCCAAGTCGGGTCTAGTACATGTCATTAGATACATTAGACTGCCAATAATTCTTGAATACTCTAACTGAGAAACTCCCTCTCCTTTATTCTTCTTAAGATGTTGGGAGGTATCAACTGGAGTTCGAGCTACACTCGTATCTCCCGAGTTGAATTTTTCAAGAATTTTATCCACATAGTGAGATTGACTTAACACAAGACCATCTTGGGTTCTTATGATCTTTACTCCAAGAATCACATTAGCTAAACCCATGTCTTTCATGTCAAATCTCGCTTTCAACATGCTTTTAGTAGCTTTGATAATTTTATCATTACTCCCAATGATAAGCATATCGTCTACATAAAGGCATAAAATCACATAACCTTCATTTGTGTCTTTGAAATAAACATATTTGTCGCACTCATTTATTTTGAATCCATTGTCAATCATGACATGATCAAACTTTTGGTGCCATTGTTTTGGTGCTTGCTTCAAGCCATACAAAGACTTGACGAGTTTACATACTTTACCCTCTTGACCTGGGGCGGAAAAACCTTCAGGTTGCTCCATGTAAATCTCTTCTTCTAAATCGCCATTTAGAAATGCGGTTTTAACGTCCATTTGGTGAACTTCCAAATTTCTTAAAGCCGCTATAGCAAGAACCAATCTAATCGAGGTTATGCGCGTCACAGGCGAGTAGGTATCAAAGTAATCTAGACCTTCCTTTTGTCTAAATCCTTTAATCACCAACCTAGCCTTGTACTTATCAATACTTCCATCAGTTTTCATCTTCCTCTTGAATATCCAACGATATCCAAGTGGTTTGCAACCAGGTGGAAGATCTACTAACTCCCAAGTATGATTTTGCAATATAGAATCAATCTCGTTCTTTATTGCTTCTTTCCATTGAGGTCCTTCCGAAGAAGAAACTGCTTCGCGATATGTATTGGGCTCGCCCTCAACCATATAGCTAACGAAGTCAGGACCGAAGGATTTTTCAACCCTTGGCCTTTTGCTTCGCCTACGATCACCCTCGTCAACCTCAGGTTGATCGTGTGTTTCATCTATCCGCGTAGATGAACTTGGACCCGCTTCATCTAACCATGTAGATGAACTTGGACCCGGTTCATCAAGTGCTGTTGATGAAGTTGTATGTGTTTGTCTTCTCAAAGGAAACACATTTTCAAAATACGAAACAACGTTAGGATTCACCTCCATGATAGTGTCTTTGTGTACATCAGGGTTCTTGGACTCATGTACAAGAAAGCGATGTGCACTACTTTGATGCGCATACCCAATGAATATGCAATCAACAGTTTTGGGTCCTATCCTAAGAGCCTTAGGAGGTGGCACAGTCACCTTTGCTAGGCACCCCCACACTTTCAAGTATTTGTAGGAAGGTTTTTTCCTTTTCCATAACTCATATGGAGTTTCGTCTCTCTATTTTAGTGGTATCTTATTCAAAAGATAGTTAGCCGAGAGAATGGCTTCCCCCCACATGTCATGGCTCACTCCAGAACTTATCAACATGGCGTTCATCATTTCTTTCAATGTGCGGTTCTTTCGTTCCGCCACGCCATTTGATTGTGGAGAATAAGGAGGTGTACACTCATGTACTATGCCACTTTTTGCGCATAACTCGGCAAAAGGTGCAACATATTCGCCTCCTCGATCGCTTCGCAAAGCTTTTATCTTCTTTTGAAGTTGATTCTCAACTTCATTTTTATACAAGATAAATTTAGTTATTGCTTCATCTTTACTTTTTAGTAAATACACATAGCAATATTTAGTACTATCGTCAATAAACGTGATAAAGTACTTATTTCCACCTCTTGTGGGTACCGCTTTTAAATCACAAATATCGGTGTGAATTAAATCAAGGGGTTCGGTTATTCGTTCAACCGATTTGGATGATGTTCTTGTAAGTTTGGATTCTACACAAGTTTCACATTTATAGTGTGAATCAATATGGAATGTTGGTATACAATTTAAATTGATTAAACGGCGTATAGAATTAAAATTAACGTGACCTAATCTACCATGCCATTTATTTGAATCAGAAAACTCAAGCATATAAGTAGAAGTAGTAGCAATTTTATTCATTTTTTTTACAGCCATTACATTCAATTTAAACATGCCGTTTTGGGCGTAGCCCTTACCAACATACATTCCTCGTTTAGTAAGTACAAATTGATCGCTCTCAAATACTAAACGAAATCCAAACTTGTTAAGCAACCATCCCGAGACTAGATTCTTTCGCAAGTCCGGGACATACAACACGTTGCTTAGAGTGAGCTCCTTTCCTGAGGTCCACTTCAAGATCACCGTTCCTTCACCCATGATGTCGGCGGTGGCTGCATTGCCCATATACAGCTTCTCATCTCCTTCAAGCGCCTTGAAGGTGGTAAAGAGGGTTTTGTCTGCACAAACATGACGGGTCGCTCCCGTATCAACCCACCAACCTTTTGGAGTATTGGTCACCGTATTGACCTCATCCATCATTGCACTTTTGTCGGAAATCATTGCCACCAAAGGCATTCCGTCTTCATCCACCATGTGCGCACGCTCACGCTTTGGTTTCTTGCATTGGTTAGCCCGATGCCCCGGCTCGTCACAGTTGTAACAAGTCCCTTGGAACGTTGGAGGTTTCTTTTTCACAACCCCTTTCTTCGGTCCAAGTTTGCTAGCCTTTGCTTTCCCTTTGTCCTTTTTCCCCTTGCCCTTGTTACCTTTAGAGGATTGCCCATGCTCAACCACGTTTGCACTAGCACTAGGCTGCACAAGGCTGCTTTTTAGGGCGATCCTATTCTCCTCTTCTATACGAAGACGAAGAACAAGGTCCTCCACCGACATTTCCTTCCGCTTGTGTTTAAGATAATTCTTAAAATCCAACCAAGCAGGAGGTAATTTCTCAATCATGGCTGCCACTTGAAATGTCTCGCTAAGTACCATTCCCTCGGCATGGATGTCATTTAGTATAATTTGCAACTCTTGGACTTGGTTCATAACAGACTTGTTATCAACCATTTTGAAGTCCAAGAAACGGGCGACAACAAATTTCTTTGTTCCCGCATCCTCCGTTTTGTACTTTTTCTCCAAGGACTCCCACAACTGTTTGGAAGTCTTGATATTATAGTACACATTATACAGGGCATCCGAGAGACCGTTGAGTACATAGCCTCGACATATGAAATCCGAATGCTTCCACGCATCTACCGCGCTCAGAGCCTGAGCGTCGGTCTCCCCTTCCGCAGGTTGGGGAGCGGTTTCCGTCAAGAACCTCGCAAGGTTCATGGTGGTCAAGTAGAAGAACATCTTCTGTTGCCACCGCTTGAAGTGTAGACCCGAGAACTTCTCAGGTCTTTCAGCATGATTTGCCACTGTGGACGCTCCCACAGTGTTGGCAGGGGTTCCAACGACAACATTCGTATTGTTGTTGTTTGAGGTCGACATTCTGAAAAAATTAAAATTAAAAATTTTTAGTCAAAAAATTCTGATTTACGCACAAACCAGAAGGAAACTACTAAATTTTAATTTTACCACAATTTACTGTTTCGGCTTCTAAGTCCAACTTTGAAGACCAAAAACAGAAAATTTATAATTTTTAGAACTTACTAATTGGCTTCTAAGTCCAACTTTGAAGACCAAATCAGAAAGTTTAGCAATTTTTAGGACAAAAAACTGAAAGTAACCAGAATGGTTTTCAACCAAAGTCGCTCCTTTGAAGGTGAAAACCAAAAAAAATCTGTTTTTAAAAACACAAACTGAGTGAAAACAAAACTGGTTTGAATCACAAACAGAATGGTTTTGATTTTACGAACGGTTTTAAAAATTTGTTTTAAGATTGTAGGAACCGTTCGCGTAATAAAATAAAATAAACAAATTTTATTAAACTATTACAATTCAGAAATAAAAGAAAGGAAAATTACAATACGATTACAACTGAAATAAAACCAAAATACAAGAATGGGGTAGAAGAAGAATGGCTGAGGCACGTGTCCACACGCTTCCCTTAAAACAAATTCCGAGTCTCCCAAGAGTACTCGTTTTGTTTCCCAGGGTACAACAGCCTAAGCAGCGTACTGCCGGAGTTAGCCTACAACCCGAAGGTTACCTTGGAAGCTGCAAGAAAAGAAGATCACAAGTAGTAGAGAGAGTTGTTTGCTGTTGTTGTTGTTGCTGGTGTCCCTCTGCAGTGGGTGTGGAGCTGTATTTATACAGCTCCTAAGTCGAAACAGTCAAAACGAATTAAAGAGAGGTTTAAATTGCATTAAACGTCTTCAATGCAATTTAATACGTCATTTAATTCTCAGTCAAAGCCAGTTAACTCGTCAGTTACGAAGCTGGACTGAAACTGCTCTGTTATTCAATGCTGGAAGCTTTCTGCGCGCGCGCGCCCATGCGCGGTGCGGCCTCTTGGCTCACAGCCATGCGCGCATGCGCCACGTCACCTGTGAGCCTATACGAGCGCGCCACACAGTCGCGCCGTATTGGCTCACTCTGGTGCGCCGCGCACGACACCGCAGGACCCATGCACCATGCGTGCACCCGCGCGCGCATGACTGCCACGTCATGCGCCGCATCACCTACCACTTGGTCCTTGCAACCCTTGTGCTCCACCACGCGCACGTGGTCAAAAATACAAAGGCGGCTCTCAAGCGGCTCGTGGCGATGCGAGCGTGCGAAGTGCAAAGTGCGCCATCAAAGCGCCACATTGCGCCTCATCGCCCACGCCACGCGCGCGAGCGTGTGCGAGTTAGGGTGCTCCGCACCCTTCGCGAGGACACTAGTGTGTGCTTCCATGAAACAATAAGAATGGAGAGTTCCCACTTAAATACCCCTTTAAGTTCCATCTCTCATCCGATGTGGGACAAGGTGCTACTTTCCCTTTTGTTTCAGCATTGAATGTTCCAAACACCCAACTTTGAGCATCGATATCTCATTCATCTTAGCTCGGTTTTGGACGTGGTTTAGTTCGTTGCGAAGGTCTTCCAACATAGAACACAAACCCACAAATAAATATATAAAACCCGCTCATTTTATTATATTTCTTTCTAGTCCAAAATAGGAAAAAATCATTTTCCTATATTTGTGAAAAATGCTATTTTCACCTATTTTTCCAACATGTCACTAACTAATATTTTCAAAAGGATATGTGTATCTTTTTTTCCAACCCGTAGGACGTAACGGACACTACTAGAAAACTGAGTTTTTGCGACTGCATTTGCGGTCGCAAAACGATCATAATTGCTTTGTTGCAACCGTTTTACAACTGAAAATGTGGTCGGAAAAAGACATGTCGCAATTGCCCTATTGCAACCGAATTGCGACCACTGCTATATTTTTGCCTCCGGATTTTGCAACTACAGAAACAGTCACCAATGATTATGATGTTCTTGTGCCCATTTTCGTCCGGACTGGTTTTAGTGTTGTTGCAACCGTTTTGCGACCAGACTGGTTTTGATCTTGCTGCGACTGTTTTGCGACCCAAATGTTTTTTTCTCCTTGTTTAAGCTATTTTCTTTATAGACCTGCCATAATGTTCACTAAATTTACATATCCACAAATATATCCAAATCAAAATATACTTTTTTTTTACAATATAAATTCTCATAATTGTACAATCTAACTAGCCAAAATCATTAACGATGATGATAGACTTTTGTTGATGGCTTGTATTTCCTTTAACCGATCCCGGTTGATCTGCTTTTGAAAAGACGTTCACTACCCACAAGATCGATAAGGTTGAGTACACCTTGCACAACATACAAATAAATCAAGTAGTCAAATAATAAACAAGAAAAACATTCAAAAAACTCAATGTTGATAAAATCAATGAAAATAGTATAATATAACTATACCAATAGAGCATCGAAGCATTTTGTATTTGCAAGATCCATTTCATCAAAGCGTCACATTGCGCCCACGCTGCTTGCGCGCGAGTTAGGGTGCTCCACACCCTTCGTGAGTACACTAGTGTGCGCTTCCATGTAACAATAAGGAACGAGTGTTCCTACTTAAATACCCCTTTAAGTTTCATCTTTCCTCCTATGTGGGACAAGGTGTCACTTTCCCAATTTTTCAGCATTCAAAGTTTCAAGCACCAATCTTTGGGCATCGATATCTCATTCATCTTAGCTCCGTTTTGGACGTGGTTTAGTTCGTTGCGAATCTCTTACAACATAGAACACAAACCCACAAATAAATATATAAGACCCCCTCGGTTTCTTTTATTTATTTCTAGTCCAAAAATAGGAAAAATGCATTTCCTATATTTGTGAAAATTGCTATTTTCACAAATTTCCAACAGTGTGTGCGCTTTTCATCTTTTCAATTTAGTTACTACTACTTGATAATGCTTGGGGTTTTACTAAAAAATTGCATATCATCTTAATAATACTAGAGGGAACCCACGTAATGCAATGGAATGGTAAATTTCACTACAATAATAAAATCTACCTAAGGTTGAAAAATTGAAAGAAATTAAATTAAAGTGTGGATTAATTTTAGGAGGTGAACCAGCCGCTACATTGAAGAGAATGGGGTGATAATCGGTTTTTAGATTAGAATGATATCGCATCATCTTAATATATTGTATCGTCTTAATATATCGGGTCTTGTTATCTTGCGTATTTATTTTCAAGTTTTCGCTTTATAACCCAATACATTATATCATCTTAGTATCTCACATCTTAATATCGTCTTCGTATTGTGTGGAATTAATCTTTTTCACCCAAAGATAGATGTATTTTAATATAGTATAAATATGTTGGAATTCACCATAAAGAAAATTGTCATCTATATTTTACTCTACGATTACCTAGTGAATATATTTTATACTATAGTTTATCGTTTTCTAGACTCTTAGGTTTTTTAATATTTTCTTAACTATGTATTCCGTTTTATATCTCATATAACAATACAGATGATGTAAGAATTTTAAAACATTTAACAAATGTGATTTTTCACACTTGGCAAATAAGACATACCCTAATTATGAGTCGGACCTAAACGAAATGTTTTTAATCTATGCAAATAAAATTAGTTAGTGTCATGAAAGAATTTAAATGGTGTATTCTAACATATATATTTAACTATTAGGGGGTAGGGGTGGTCATCACTCATCACTCACTCACAACATCTAATCAAGTTCCGCCACGCCATCGAGCTTTATTACATCACTAGTGATAGATTTTAGTGGAAATGTCCATCACTCACCACACCCAACAATTTCCCTCACAACCCAACAATTTCCCTCAAACAAGTCAAACAATCACGCGTGATGGTGGCCACGCGTGCTCAAATCCACGAGTGATGAGAAGGAGTGCGGTGGTGTATCACTTGCTATAACTCGTGATGGTGGTGGTATAACGGACCACCCCTACCCCCTTAATGTTTTCAAATATTGTATTAAATACAATCCATAAAAACAGAATGTATATACTAAAACTTGTGCCACAAGCCCAGACAGCGACCAAGTAACAACAAGATTTGGTTATAGATCATGTTCAGGACAAGAGCAAGAACTACTCAAGACCAAGTGACAAAGACTAGAACACATTAAATAAGAATATATTATTCATTGAGTTAGATTCTACTGATGAACTTAGTTTATAACGACTCTTTATGTTGTGTACAAAAATGTTGACATGGTGAGAATAGTTTAGCCGATTAACTATATAAATATAAATGTATATTACAAAGCATCATTGTTTGGTGTATGTTTCTTCCTGGCTATCTCACTAGTTTTATATAACTTGCGATAAGAGAGGCTACTTATAAACCAACAAGGTGATATGTTAAAGGAATAAACTTTATAAAAGATTAGAAATATGCATACATTAATACAAGTAATAGTTAAAGTAACAAACTTTAAAATGATTAGAAATATGCATACATATGTGGAAACGGCTAAAGTGTAGTCTTTTCGAAAGAAGTGGGTCCGATGATGACAGCCAACAAAAATTAGACACGTGTCACAAAACCTCTAATTACTGTGACCCCTAGACTCTACCTCTTGCTCCCTAGCCGTTTCAGGGGTAGTGGCTAGGGTTAGACGTTTCAAAAAGTTGAAGTATGTGTAGCCTCTTTTCCTTTTTCCTGACAAATTGACGCATGTCTCATTTTTGTTGGTTGTCATTGGGTAGCCTATATAAATGTTTATTTTCACAAATCAAGTGTGTCAATGTCTAGGTTGATGATTTTCCCAATATGTTATTCCTTCGGAGTCTTATATAAATTCTTGCATTTGTTAACAAACGCTATTACTCATAGATTCACATTCACAAGCTTAACTTTCATGTTTTTAACATATATTAATGTTTGATTAAATAACACAAGCTAATATTCCAAATTAAATGATGAAGTTGCATTGAAATTTCAACCTAATTTCCATACATAACCTAAGCAACTATTTTACCTTTTAACCACAAGACAAAAAGAAACACCAATATAAATTCAATCTCCCATGCACCAATTTCACCACACCAAATACCATAAACAACATAGGTAAGATGAGGGTCATGAGGCAATTCACAGTTGTCTTTCTCGTTTTCACTTTTCTGCTTACCTTAATCATATCGTGCACAAATTCTCAATCGACTAACACAGATGCAACAATGACACTTAACAGCTTTGAAAAGGGTGGGAGCGGTGGCGGGCCATCTGAGTGTGATGGCCAATACCACTCAGATGATACGCTCATTGTAGCATTGTCCACGAGGTGGTACAACGGTGGACAAAGATGCTTTAAGAATATTAATATAAACTATAGTGGTAGAACTGTACAAGCTATGGTGGTAGATGAGTGTGATTCTACTAGGGGATGCAAAGATAACATTGTTGATGCGTCTAAAGCCGTTTGGAAGGCCCTTGCGGTCCCTAAGAGTGAATGGGGTGAAACCTCTGTAACTTGGTCAGATGCATGATCTATAAGCGTATTCGAGGATAAAAAGAATAAAGTGTTTTACTTTGCCTAGAACATTAAATAAAAAAATATGTAACCAGCAACAATAACAAATAAAGTATAAACCAAGTGGTATTTTCCAGAGAAGTTCCTATGTTCGAGCACTCGTTATGTTCCCATCTGCATGTTTTAGTAATAAATATTATTAGTTTCTTTTGCCCAAATCTTATTAAATTTGATGGAAGTATTTGCCCTTGTACCAACTTATATAATTAAATTTATAACTTCCTGTTACAACTATTTGTTGCATGCTTGTTGTTTTAGCTATTTAATCATTTTTTCCAAGTTTTTCACATATTCGGTTGTTCAATAACATAACTTCGAGAATCAATATCTCATTTATCTTAACTTTGTTTTGGACGTAGTTAGGTTCATTGCTAAGCTCTCAAATGGTAGAACAAAAACGCAAAAAAAAATATCTATATAACTCATATGTAAATACCATTATTTATGTCCAAATTTAGAGAAAAATCTTACTAATATTTTTCTAACTATTTGTTGGATGTTAGGGTAGGTTTAATACAATAAAATAAAACTCGCACAAGAACATGTACAAGAACCAAAGGATGTAAGATCACAATTCAAATACGTGCGGGTATATCCGCCAACCTTAGAAGGAATGAGCAATGGGACATGTATGGAACCAAATATGGTACTGATGAAACACAGGTTAACACTAGGGTTAATCTGCGGGGTTATTTCTTCTGTGAGTTCAATCTCTCTTCCTACTCGTGAAATGACTTGGGTCCTGCAAAACAGCAACACCGTTAGTCTCGTTAAGAGGGGAATATGGGGGTTTCCCTCTTAACCAGGCTCCGGCATGAGAATAAGTATTGTTCCGAGGGAGAATAAACAGTGTGTGTTAAGTGTGAGAATATAGAGAGCAAGATCCTCCAACCTGGATGATGAAGGGTCCTATTTATAGCCGGAGGGTGAGAGAGGGAAGAGCAGCGATGCCAGCTGTGATTGCGCGCCAGCTGTCCGACCAAGGGGAATATCCTCTTGGTCTCCTCTGCTGTGGTCAGTGTAGTGGTACACGTGGCGCGCTTACATTTGGCCATCTTGGAGACGTCGTACTGGTGTTGTCGGGCTGCTCTTTGATTCGTTGCAGGCTTACTTGGCGCCTGATGTCAGGTGACACGTGTTGTCCTTTATGTCGGATGGAGCATCTTTGGTGTCACCTTGGTATTTTCCAGAAGCTTCTGGAAGCTTCTGGATGGTATCGTTGATGTCAGCGCCACATAAGATGGAAAAGTGGTGTGGTCCTTGCCCTGTGGGCAAGGAATTGGGACCATACCTCTTCAGGTACAGTACTGCTTTCTAGTCGGGTTTAAGAGATCAATATTTGTCTTATTACCCGCACATTATCATCCTAGAAGTCTTGTATATACACACTCTCTTAGTAAGTAAGCCAAGACAAAATATCTTTCTAGAAAAAGTTTCACTTACTCAGATCTACTAGTGTTTTATCTTTGTCACTAACTAATATTTTCAAAAGGATACGTCATATGTATATCTTTTTTTTTTTCCAACCTGTAGGACGTAACGGACACTACTAGAAAACTTAGTTTTTGCGACTGCATTTGCGGTCGCAAAACGATCATAATTGCTTTGTTGCAACCGTTTTACAAATGAAAATGTGATCGGAAAAACACATGTCGCAATTGCCCTAACCGAGTTGCGACCACTGCTATATTTTTGTCACCGGATTTTGCAACTACAGAAACGGTCGCCAATGATTATGATGTTCTTACGAGCGTTTTCGTCCGGACTGGTTTTAGTGTTGTTGCGACCGTTTTGCGACCAGACTGGTTTTGATCTTGTTGCGACTGTTTTGCGACCCAAATTTTTTTTCTCCTTGTTTAAGCTATTTTCTTTATAGACCTGCCATAATGTTCACTAAATTTACATATCCACAAATATATCCAAATCAAAATATACTAAACCCAAAATTTTTGACAATATAAATTCCCATAATTGTACAATCTTACAAGATGACAGACTTTTGTTGATGGCTTGTGTTTCCTTTAACCGATCCTGGTTGATCTGTTTTTGGAAAGACGTTCACTACCCACAAGATCAATAAGGTTGAGTACACCTTGCACAACATACAAATAAATCAAGTAGTCAAAACATTCAAAAAAAGTCAATGTTCATAAAATCAATGAAAATAGTATAATATAACAAAAGAGTTTTGATGATTTTTAGATGTTTTGTAATTGATTAAGGATAAGTAGAGGGTCTTGCATTCCAAGTAAATTATTAGTATAAAGAGTTTAGGTTATTGAATAATGAATTTGATAGCTTCAATTCTCAGTTTAATAAAGATCAAAAGAGTCGTGGAGTTCCTACAACCGATTATATGTTCGCGTTTTTGTCTTTGATTACCGATTGTTTTCCGACAGAGAGATGGTGGGTTTTATTTGTATTTATAATTTTTTTCATTTAAATTAAAAAATATTAACATTTTTCCTTACTTTCTGCATTAAGAGATCATATCATCATGTATTAATAAGTTGTACATAAAGTGAAAAGACTAAAGCTTAATCTAATTGACTAAATTCATGTTCTTTTTCGATTAACTTTATAGGGTATTTTTGGCAACAAAATTAAACGCCACACTGTATTTAGCAACTTTTTCAAAGAATCGTCAAAACTACAATGTGAATCAAAACACATTTGCGACCGCTTTAGACGGTCGCAACCTTTGTTTTTTTACATATTTCTTGTATTTGCGACCGCTTTAAATGGTCGCGGCTTTTGCTTTCTTTTTATATTTATTTCTTGTATTTCTCGTTTTTGCAATTTTTACATATTTCTTGTTTTTGCGGCCGCTTTAGGTGGCGCAACTTTTGTTTTTTTATATATTTCTTGTATTTGCGACCACTTTAAGCGGCCGCAATTTTGCCTTTTTACATATTTCTCATATTTGCAACCGCTTTTGGCGTTCGCAACTTTTGTTTTTTTTTTTTTCTCTTTTTGTGATTGTTTTCCAACCACGATTTAAACTTATTTGCGACCAAAAAAAGCAGTCACAAATTGCGACCATTTTGCAACAAAATCTGGGTTGGTCTTTAATTTTGCGATTGTTTTGATTTTCGTCGCAAACTAGTCGCTACTTTTGTGACCACTTTTTGCCGGTCGCATATTTTGGTCGCAATTGCCTACTTTTACGGCAGTGAGATTTTGTCATCATCCAACCTTGAGATCCTACCAACAACTCTGCTATAAGTGGAATTTTACTAGTTATGTTTTGTCTGATTGATTGTTAGGCCATTACAGATTCAGATTCTAAAACTTTCTCATGTGGTTTGCTTAAAGAATTAAAATAGTGTGTTCTTATTTACGTTGAGTTAGAAACGTGACTTTTCTTACCTATTATCAACTATTAATGCTTTCAAATAGTGACGCATATAACAAAATGTCCACCAACCCCATTTTGACCCATACCACATCTCGCCCTTGGGCAACTGTTGACCCAACCCCTTTGAACCAAAGATGCCTGAAACATTGAAAGTTCGCCAGTCATTCCACGAGATATTGTTGTATCCGGCCCTGTTTTGCATTCAAAGCGATTGCATAAACTGCTTTCCTCCTAGGCTTCGACGATGAGGAGAGTACAAACACTACATGTTTTACTTCTCAATTCGGTTGGGGAACATATATGTGAAAGTAGGTTGTATGATCTTAACCCGATTATTATTTCAAGAAGAGATTTTATATAAATAAGTTGCACTACAAGTTTGATCAAGTACAGACTTTAAAGGAGAATAATCCATAAAGCTAGGATATCCAATGTCACAATACAAACTACAATAATAATTGTTGGCATAAGATAACACAAGAATTATAGAAAAGAAGACAAACATGATGAAACAAAAACAAAAACATAAAAGGAACACAAACCAAAGTCTAGACCTGAGCTGTGCCTTCAGTGAACTTCGGGTCTTCACACCTATACCTTCCGTCAGGCCCGATTCCGAAGCCTCTCGGATCAGCAAACACATTCTCCAACAGCTGGCTTCTAGAAGGAGCCGGGCTTTCGTCTGCAAACTCCACGGCCTCCTCAACCACCTCGTCTATCTTCTTCTCGATCGCCTTCAACTCTGCTTCACTCGCCAGTTTGTTTTCAATCAGGTATTTCTTAAACTGGGTTATCGGGTCTCGGGCTGCATAACGGGCCTTCTCATCTGTCATCAGCATTAAACAAAATCATGTTAATTTGATCAACAAACCAGATACTACAGTTAGAACCCTTTTATAACTTTAGGGTGCAAACGAGTCGAGCAGCTCGAGAAAAAGCTTGAAACGAGCCGAGCCTTATCGAGCCTGGGCCGAGCTTGAGCCAAAAATAAAGCTCGTTTATTTATCAAGCCCGAGCTCGAGCCTGGCATGTGAAGCTCGTCAGGCTTGTCGAGCCTTAGTGTAATATGAGTTTTTTGTAAATATTTCATAGCATTTTACCCCTTATTTAAAGTTGTCTGGTAAACGAGCTAAACTTATTTAAACTTGTTTACGAGCCGAGCCCGAACCTAAAAATAAGCTTGTTTGTTAAACGAGCCTAAGCTTCACTTATCGAGCTCGCGAGCCTAAACGAGTCTATTATTTAAATTATTTTTATTTAATATAATAATTAATAGATAATAAACAAGCCGAGCTTGAGCTTTGAAAAAACAGCTCGAACCGAGCCGAGCTCGAGCTGTCACAAGTTAATCGAGCTCAAGCTCGAGTCTGGTCGAGCTTGGGCTCGTTTGCACCCCTATAAAATAACTTAATTACCTGGGTCACGAAGCTCGTCAGGGTCAGCCAAAGAGTGCCCTCTAAACCTGTAAGTCTCGCATTCAACCAATGTCGGGCCTTCACCTCTTCTCGCACGCCCGATAGCCTCCTTTGCTACTTCCCGCACCTTCAACACATCCATCCCGTCCACATGGACTCCCGGCATCCCAAAAGCCGGGCCTTTCTTCCAGATTTCGGGATCGGAAGTCGCGCGAAGATGGGACATACCAATCGCCCATAGATTATTCTCTACGACAAATATTATCGGCAACTTCCATAACGCAGCCATGTTCAAGCACTCAAAGAACTGCCCGTTGTTTGCAGTACCGTCTCCGAAGAACGCTAACGTGACATGATCGCAATCCGCTTCTTTCAAAACTTCCCGTTTGTACTTGCTAGTGAAGGCTGCACCTGTGGCAACAGGTATCCCTTCTCCGATAAACGCAAAACCACCGAGAACATTGTGTTCAGCGGAGAACATGTGCATGGACCCACCCTGCCCACGGCAACATCCAGTTGTTTTCCCGAAGAGCTCGCTCATGACGGCGCGTGCGGGTACACCTTTGCTTAGGGCGTGAACGTGATCACGGTATGTGCTCACAACAGTGTCTTCCTTCTTTAGGAGTTTGATGAACCCTGAGGAAACGGCTTCTTGACCGTTGTATAAATGGACAAAACCAAACATTTTGCCCCTATAATACATTTGTGCACACATGTCCTCGAAAACTCTGCCCAAGATCATGTCTTCATATACTTCTAAACCTTCTTCTTTGGTAACCAACTGCACACACAGATCAAACATCCAAGTGAGGTTTCGGTGTACATGGTCTGGTCCAGTTTTTATGAAGATTCTGGGCCGAACCGCGGACTGCAGTTGCAGAAAGTGGAAAACTGGAACAGTTGAGTTGGGTCAATCAGCCGAACCGGCCAAAACGGTTTGGTTAGGCTGTTTTGAACCCTTATTATTATCGTTAATACATATTAAAATTCAAAAAAGTAATAAAGACGGTTAGTGAATACATTACATATCAATAACCACATATTCCTAAAAACAAAACACATAAAAAAGGTAATCTTTTCTAATTTTAAAAATCTTCTCTAGGTGTATTTCTCTTCTCTTTGATTAAGTTATGAAACATTAGTATCTGTTCAACAAAGACTATATCTTTGATTGAGTTAATTGCCGGGTTGGTTGTAGGTAAAGCAGCTGAGGTATTAGTGTTAAAACAAGAACAAATACTAGGAAAGGTGTTACATCTAAACGAAACCATCGGTGAAACACAGATCCTTACTTAATAAAGGATTATAATTTCATAGTGTTTGGGTAAACGTGGATTATAATTAATAAAGGTCATAATAAACTGTTATTGAGATAACTGTAAAAATTATCAGGTAATTGTGCAAAATAACTTTTTTTCTGTTCAATATTAAGAATTATCAAATGATTTGCGTTAACGACCTTCATAAAAAATCAAAATTGTGAAATATTAGATATGAAATATGATCAGTAATTTGAACATGAAAAAGCTGCATCAAGTATGAATGCAAATACAGACAGATATAGATACGATTTACTTAAACTACAGAGCAGAAACGATGACGAATTTTGAATTTCTGCCAACGTTGGCAACGTCAGAACCAGATTGAACCAAACAGTGATTAATAAGGCAATGCGATGTGTGTAGAGCATATTGTTAATGGCGAATAGCGACAAATAACGATAAGGTACCTATATGCTACATAGCGAAAAACAGCGGGCGCTATTTTATAAATAGCAATAAACTAAAAAATTAATTTTTTTTTATATGTATATTGTATCGAAATACCCTGGTATATACGCTATTTTACATGTATCTGATGTAGAATAACTGGATAAGATATAAACCCTAGAAAACTCTGAACGAAGACGTTATTAGGGTAATTACCCATTTATTTTTTCATTAGTTTTTTATTTGCCCATTTCAACCCCCTTAAGTATAGTTGTTAACCAACAGAATAGCTGATTTGTTAGTTGTTACAGTTGGAATTGGTTAACAGTTTATGATCACCTCTGGTTACAGATGTGGTGAGTTTCCACTTATCATTACTAGTTGCAATAATCAACTTGTATTTATAAATAATTTAATAATCCCAACTATTGTCAGTTGGCCGGCAAGGTCCCAACTTTAAAAATTCTCACTGGTGGTCCCTTCTTTTCACATATTAGCCTTCAATGGACCCTAACTAACAGAGCCTTAACACCGTTAGTCTCCTGTCGCCGGAAAAACGTTTTTGGGACCGCAATTGGGAATTTTTAAAGTTAGAACCGTTGCCGGCGAACGAGCAATAGTTGGGATTATTAAAATCCATTATTCCTTAACATTAAGACTATAAGTTAGTGACATACTATTAGTAACACTAAATTTCAGATTATCATCATCAAATCTATACTTGAGAAACCTAAATTGAACGTATAAAAATTTAATTGAGGCACATGAACTATATTAGGGTTTAACTGATACATAATTGAAGGAATTTCATAAAGCAATTCGCCAAACACAACATAGCCTCGTAATTAACGATTCAAACCAGATGCATTTGCAATTCAACAATTATTTAGATAAACTGAAGCATCTTAATTTTAACAACTGAAGTACAAATTAGGGTTTAAAAAAGAACATCGTAATTAACGAAATGCAATTGAGGAATTAGTGAACTTACGAGATTGGTGGTGGATTTGAGCTTGACATCGGAGACTTTAGCGGCAACAGCAGAAGCAGCAGATCGACGATGAGGGGAAGAAATGGATCGGGTTTGGGTGGGGCGGAGGGTGCGGGTGGATCCGAGAAAGAGGGAGGAAGAAGAAGGAGGGGGTAAGGGTTTAGTAGGACGTGAATCGGCGAGTAAGGGGAGAGGATGAGGGTTGATAACTCTGGAAAACCCCATTGTTGTTAGTGTTGTGAGAATGTGTAGTGTTGCAGGTGGAAAATAATAATAATATATAGGGGATGAAGAAGAAGAAATGGGGGGCGGAGAGAACAAGGTTGAATCTAGAAATAAACGTCTGGGTGTGTTGGATGGTGAGGTGAGGGTGGGGCTGTCCACCCAACTCTTCCTTACTCAGCACACACAAGGTGAAGAATAATGACTTCATCTATTTTAACTACAACTTTCTAACATGAAGAACGCAAATAGTTTAACCAAAAGCCATAACACTTTTGTCCTCATCTGAGTCGTATCTAACGACCTGTAAAGCATGCAATAGTGTGTCAACATAAAGTTAGCGAGTTTACAGTTTTAGTTAAACGAAAAGTGTAAGCGTAAGTTCACAAATAACTTGTTTCATGTATGACTTGGGTAGTTAACTCTCATCAAGTGACTAAACTGTGTACCGGATGCTGACGTTATCGTTTTGTGCCATCATTAATGTCTATCCACATTAATGTAAATGTAAAGGTCAATAATTCACGTCCGTCTCCCAGTACGGTGTGAGGTTTATCAAACCTAATAGCGTTATCAACTAATACCCCGCGTGCCAACCTGGTATGCTAATCGGTAAAAATGTAGGGACTTCCAGATAATAATAACCGCAATTAGTTTGTTTCTTAGTTTTTATTTTAGATAAATTAAATATAACAAAATAATAATAATAATAATAATAATAACTAGTGGATTACCACCCGCTAGGGCCGTTCAAACCGCTTGACGCTCGTTCGGAAATTGCTCGGAAAATGCTCGTTCGATTTGACGCTCGGTTGTAAACGAGTCGCTCTGCTCAGTTCGGTTTGTAAACGAGCCAAGCATGAGCAAAGGTCCGCTCGGCTCGAATTATTATTTTTAAGTAGTATATATATACATACATATATACACACACACATACATATATACTTAAATATAAATTAATTTTATAGTTTTATATATACCACTTTATTAGATTTGGTCCACTGTATACAATTTACAACTATATCTATACGTACTAGCCCAATCACGTCAATAAAAAATCAATATCAAATCTAAAAGCTAATCCCTAAATCGATAAACGACAATCTACTCATCGCCTCAAAGTTTCATGTTGTTACCCTAAGTCGATCGTCTCCTGCTCTCAACGTCATTGTTCGTGCAATATGATCATCGCCTCGTCGGCCACAACATTCTTATTCATAAGAAAAATATTATGCCATGAAATGTGTTTTTTAAGCATAAAAACTTGAGACCCAACATTGTCACTATCTCTCTCAGCAAATTTAAATCTGGCGACAAGGTTGTCCAAATCACTCGAACTTCACTCAACACTCGCTCGGAAAATGCTCGCTTGATTTGAGGCTCAGTTTTAAATGAGTCGCTTCGCTCGGTTCGGTTTGTAAACGAGCCAAGCACAAGCAAAATGTCCGCTTGGTTCGGCTCGGCTCATGAACAACCCTACCACCCGCGCTTCGCAACGGGTTCAAAACGTTGATAAAAAAAAGCAAATCGCGAGAGTTAAAGTTGTTTGATGTTTTAGTCAAAGGGATAAACAAATCATTATTAAAGTTGAGGTGCTTATGTTGTTTATTATTAAAGTCAAGGGGCTAGAGTTGTTTGATGTAATTAAGGGGCTAAACATGTCATTATTAAAGTTAAGGGGCTAAACTTGTTTGATGTAGTTAAGGGGCTAAACATGTCATTATTAAAGTTGAGAGGCTAAAGTTGTTTATTATTGAAGTTGAGGGGCTAAAGTTGTTTATAATTAAATTTGAGGGGCTATAGTTGTTTGATGTTGACAAAATAGCATAAGAATAAGGAGGAGGAGGAGGAGGAGGAGGAGGAGAAGAAGAAGATGTCAACATGTGTTCGATCCAACGTGTTGTTATAAGTTGGCTAAAACCGAACCACAACAACGTAAGATGATAACCTACTCATTTTAATTCCTTTGATATTGTATAAACTTTCCTTTCATGATGTTATTTATATTTTGTTTTTTCGTTTTAAGGTGAGCAATGGAGTATTGATTATCACCACAAGTCCTCATTTTAAGTTGTAATGTTGTTTTGCTTAGGAAACATGTTTGTATGTTTGTGTAATTCAAGTGAAGTTAACTACAAATTTTTAAGTTTTTTTTATTGTTATAGGTTTTACATAGTTAATGTTTGATGTCATTTAACTTTTACTGCCGTAACGTGTGAGACTTCCATCTAGCGTTTATTGTAAGCTCCGGGCCGCAACACGGCGGGGTTCCATCTAGTTTATAATATAACGTAATTTTGGAAAGTGGGTGTTAATAAATTTCTAATATCTAATGTTGAGTAGTGATTCTATGAAAGAATTGGTTTTCCTATAATCAAATTTTCTAAGTCCAGGGTAGTATACCACCCATGGCCAACTTGGACACTTTAGCGCCCTCTGGCGCCCCACCCCTACCCCGAGCCCGCCATGATAGGGGCGCTCAGCGCTGTGATTCACTCGCCAGCCCAGTAATGACCAATTTAACGCGTGAAACGAGGTGGTGGTCAAACTTGACCGTTGGTGAACGGTCATATTATAAAAAAAATTAAAATCTAATATATATATATATATATATATATATATGTATATATATAGGGGAAGGTTCTATGCAGAACACTAAATATTGCGAGAACACGCAGAACAAAATGAATTACTTATTTTTTCAATCCTAAAAACACCAAAAGTAAATGAAAATATTACAAATGTAAGGTTTATTGTTTCTCACACTATAATTCAAAATAAAAAATGAAAAATTTTCAGTTTTTTTATAACCTACACATAGGTAGGTTATGTGTAGGTTAAATTACCTACATGTATGTAGGCTATATGTAGGTAAAAATATATGGTTTTTTTATGTATATGTGAAGAAACACATAACTAATCCTATGGTTAATTAGTTTGGTTTATGTCTCTATCATAATGGTTAATCTTCTTATGGCTTTCTGAGCTCCGTAATGATCCGTTAATCATGCAAAACAAAACACCGTTACTCGTTAAGAGGGGAATATGGGGTTTCCCTCTTAACCGGGCTCCGGCGTGAGAATAAGCGACTGTTTGAGGAGATAAGTGTGTATTAAGAGTGAGAGTAGAGGGGATAGAATGTTTAACCTGTGAACTGAGGTCTCTATTTTTAGCCGGAGAGGTGTAAGAGGATGTGGGCTGATGGGCCTTGGGCCGGAAGGCGACAACATAGAGGATATGCTCCTTGTCTCACTGGTGTCGACCGTTAGTGGCTTCTAGAAGTTTTCCGGTGCTGGCTCACCGTGATTGGAGCCACGTGTCACAGTTGTCGGCCTGGCCGTCCTTCTGCCATCAGCAGGTAAGTGGAGATCGTGGGACAGGTGTCTCTGCCCTGTGATTGGTGCCACGTAGGCGTCCTTAAGTACTTTCTGTCTCCTGCACGTCAGACGATCGTGGAGCACGATTGAGCAGAACCTGGAGGACGCGAATTGGCCATTTTTCTTCTGCCACTTGTACCTTGTGTGCCTTCTGAAGTAGCCCTGCGCGACTCTTGTTGAACACGTAAGTATCCCGCGCAGGGTATGGGTGGTTGAAGGCTCTTATTCAGAATGCTAAGTGTTGAATGTGGTGTTTTCTCTTGTTGAGACCTCACGCTAGATCAATACATGATGATGTAACGCGCGCGAGGTTGGCAGTAAACAACTTGATGAATAAGGAGTATGGTCCTGCGCGCGACCTGAATGAGGTCTGCGCGGCCTTTTTGGGACTATACCCCTTCAAGTCCCCCCAGTCCAGTGTTGCACCATGCGCGAGGCAAGTGGTTGGAGCTCTGGACTAGAAAAGAGAAGTGCTAAAAATGCTTGCTTTGTGTTGGGTAGGCGCGCGTGTAAATGTTTGACAGTTTCTACGGCGCGGCTACTATGCCTGGCTGTTGGTGATTCTTTGTTTCCCATTGTAAGCGCGCAGGTTCGTTTGGTAACCATGAATACTGCGCGGCCTGGGTGACTTCTGCATGAAGCTTTTGATAATTTTGGGCGGCAAAATCCTCGAATTTTGAATTCTGACAGGTTGGTAGGAAATGTCGTCGATGGCGACGTTTGAGTTGACCGCTGACACGGCCGTCATCAAGTTGTCCCTGACGGTTTGGCTTTCCGTCAGGAAAGTGAGGTCCACGCGCGCGTGGTAACCGTCACTCCGGGATTTGCGATCGACGTGGCAGTCGCTGATTGGGTACGCGCGCGGTGAATCCGGCACGTCTACTCATCGCATTAAATGCGATGAGTATAAATATTCGTGGAGATGAGAGGAGAGATCATTCTCTCTTCCACTGTTGCTATCTTCTCTTTCTCTTCTTCAAAACTTCAAACTCAGTAGAAGATCTTCAAGAACTTCATCGAATCTTCAAGTTTTCTGCATATTCGAAACTTCATCTTTGATTATCCATGGCTGAAGAACATCATCAGGAAGAAAACCCAGGTGAAGAAGGTCCTATTCCGGTCCTTAAATGGGATTTAGGGTTGTTCGAGCAGATTACACGAAGTTTCCAGTTTCCACCGGAATGAGATGCACGATACCCCGGTCAAAATCAAACGGTCGCCGATGCACCGCCGGGGTATATCACGTTGTTTGAGGATTTCTTTTTACAAGGCAACTTCCGGTTGCCGACGACGGAGTTCTTGGCCCATATCCTACACTTTTATGGGTTTCACATTTCTCAGATGAGCCCACCCGGTATGGTAAGGGTGCGGCACTTCGAGTTCTTATGCCGATCCCATGACGTAGAGCCCACAGTTGAAAGATTCCGGGTATTTTACCAGTTAATTCGAAATATGGGTTTTTACTCCTTTGCTAGCCGGGGGTCTGCTAAAAAGATCTTGTTGAATCCACCCAAGAGTTTCCATGATTGGAAACAGAAGTTCTTCTTCATTAGCGAGGAGGTGACACCTATTGCCATGACCTTCCGTCCCTGGACCGAAGTGATCGAGAAGGAGGAGCTGGCGATTCCCAAGAAGGAAGATTGGTATGTGAAGCTTACCGCCACTCCTAACCGAATGTTTGATGAAAATGTTCTGGTTGCGGCGCAGATGAGTGACCAGTGGCCGCAGGATAGTGAAGAGGTGCCAGTATTGAAGTTTGAAGATAGAGGTTAGTTGCTTCCTTTATTTTCTGTTTAATTTCGCTTCACTTAACTGTTGAATTTTGACTGTAGAGGCACGCCTTTACCAAGCTGCCTTTCCCACTTTCAGTGGATCTATGGGCGTGCGCCCGCTGAAGTCAGGGGAGCAGTATTGGTACGAAACGATCAAGCCGCGCTTCATGTACCCTGTTGCTGGAGCCTTCGCCAATCCTCCTACCGCAACTGAAGGTGCGCATCTTCCCAATCCCCGACCCTTGCGAGCTGTGACCTTCGCTGGGAAAGAAATTGTTTACCTTTTCAGCGAGGAGTCTGTAGGGTCTTCGAATGGGGAGCTAAGTTCGTGGTCTAACATATTTGCAGGTGTGTTGCGCGACTTGGGGATTGACCCAGAAGAAAAGAAGAATAAACCTAACAAGCGGAAGAAGGTGATTACCTTAGACGCTGAGGTGACCAGCAAGAAGGGCAGGAGTAGCCGTGCAACTGCTGGTGCTGCTGACAAAGGTACTATCCGCATTCGTCAGAGTAACTTGGAAGATTACGTTATTATCAGTGACTCATTTGAAGGTTTGTCGCGTATAGGCGATAAGAAGACAGGAACTGCTGGCTCAAAAAGCTCAGGGAGCACGGGTCCCGAAACCCAGATGCTGGAGCCACTCCGTCTTCTATCGCGCTCGATGAAGAGGAGGAAGAAGAAGAAGAGGAGGAGCCTGCTGCAAAGTTGATCAGCAGAAAAAGAAGTAGGGACTATGTCACGGCCCCCGACCCGGTTTGACCCGTTTCAGGAGCCGCGGGACAGAAAATCCTGCGGTATTTAATTAATTTAGTTTGACAGCGGAAGTTTTCATCAGGATCTTTTAAAATGTAAATATTTCCCGATTATTTTATTTCACAACGCGGGATAAAACCCGGTAATTTACAATCTTGAGATTTCACGAAGAAATCCTTTATTTTTACAAAACATGTTTCTTTATTTTTTTATACTGAGCCACTTTCTTGAGCTTGTAGTGCTATATGGCACTTTTCCTAGATCATATGTGATCACCTGAAACATGTTTGAAAAAGGTTTTGTCAGCGGGAAATACTGAGTGAATCATTCTATTTTGCATAATGATGCATAGTTATCAATTACAGCATAAGAGCGATTACAATGGCTTCTATCTTATTTTTATCTGGCATCCTGTCACAATGGTGACATGTCACAATGGTGACGATGGTCATACCACTATTTAGATCAATGAACCTAAATAGTGATGATTATCCCTGTAGGTTAATGAACCTAACAGTGATTATTATCCAGAGTAGGTCAATGAACCTAACTGGGAGAAAGTTAGTAATGTGCACAATACCCCACTAACCAGTAATTTAAGATATCCACGACTTAGTCCCTGTAATTATAACCTTGAAAATAATTTGGAGTATTGTAAAACAGTTTATAAAAAGAGAATGACTCACAAACTGTGAGAAAAGGAGAATGACTCACATTGCAGATTTATACGGGCAGAGTTTGGCCTACTGATTTAGCCTTTTATCCTAAATTTAATAACAGGCACACAATTCGAGATTAGTAATCAATCCAGCATTTACGATAACTCACGAGATCAAATTCTCACAACGAACGACAAAGTGCGATACTTTATCCATCGAATTAACGATGATCCGTCAAATTAATGACGAACGATAAAGTATAACCCTAATGTGGGCAGCACTTAAACATCCATTGAGTACATTGATCGATCGGACAATGAATCGTAATAGCGATTGTGCTAATACCCTGATTGCGGCGTCGATTTAGTGCCTGTGTGTGTTAATTGGAGTATTTCTACGATATCTCAGCGTAGAATTGGAATTTTAACGTCGTTTCAACTCCCAGAATCAAGTCCCAAGCTCCTGTATTTATAGGTGAATTTTGTCCCTTAGGCGGCCCGCGTGAGTTTTAAGCTAACTTGAGGCGGCCCGCGTAAGAACTATTTTTTAGCATAGGGTTGCCACGTGTGGGACTAGCTCAGCTGAGTCGACGGTTTCTGAAAATTCCTTTCTGCCTACGTTTTATATGGATAATCGTGAATAGGGTTTAACCCCCCCTGAGTTTTAGGGGCCCTAATCCTGATTCTGAAAATTATGAAAATTTTAGGGTTTGTTCAGAATCACTTGGGTGTCTCAATTAGGGTTTCCTAGTGGTCAAATTAATTTAATAATTATGACTTTTGATGAGAGTCGTTACAGACTAGACCACGGCTGGTGTGTCTGTCGGGCCGAAGGCTAGAGAGGTTCCCTTGATCGGGAAGCAGAGCAACTTGCGCTCTCTGTATAAATTTTCTCCTGGTTAGTTTCTTGATTACCTTGCTTTCTTTGCTTTTTTATTTCTATTTAACACTCCGTTTTTGTAGAGGCCAAAAAGAAGACCCCTGAAAAGAAGGGTGTTGTTATCAAAGACCCTCAGGAGCCGGCGCAGAAGAGGCCCAAGGTTACCACCAAACCCTTCAAGACTGCTGGGGTAGAGTCTGAGAAGGAGAAGAAGGTTGTTGAGAAGGAGAAGAATGTGACAACCCTCACTAAACCAGGTATCCGTACGACTTAATTAATAATTAATTACTGCTTAATTACTGTGCTTGTTTGAAATTACTGATGAACTGCTACTTGATTTCTGATACATGCATATACCTGCATCATACTTTACTTACCGTCACTACATTATTTACATGCTGAACCTTGGTGACAAACATGATGCACAAAAAGCACAGTAGCACTATAAACGGATAACCTATTGAACATGCTGATAAAGCCAGCATCAGGCAGACACTGCCTCTAAGGCCTGTATGAGCCAGAAATATTTTACTACACTAGTGGTGAGTGTAGGGATACAAGGGTTGTAGAACTGCGTCTCTAGGAATAAGTTACAATGACTGGATCTGCCTAAAACGTGCTCTAAGCACAAAAACTCAGCACTTTAATAAACAATCCAGCTTTTAGCTAACTAATAAAGTGCCAAAACATGAGGAAAATATTCCCGACACTTTGGAGGAATAAGTTGTGTCACTAAAAAGGGTATTAACGACACTTTAAAGCTTGTTTAACGCTTTAACGGATTACTATCCAACCGAACAACCGGACTTTACCCGACACATAAAAATATTGTCATTGACATAGTTGTTCTTTTTCTGAGCCAGTTAGGGTCCCCGAATACCCTAACACCCGCTATAACGCATAACACATTAATAACCGAGTTAACCTCCACACTTAACTAACTAATACTTAGTGTTTAGTTGAAATGGAACCGGATTACCCCCCCCCCCCCCCAACCGAGTTCGGTCACAATGTGACCCCCATTGTACTTCTCTTGATTATTTAAATCAAACATGCCTAATATCTTGAAGACATGAGGACCTTTGGTTATTAATCTTGGATTTTGCCTTTAAGTACTAAGCTTAAACCAACATGATCATCACAACACTCAAACTTACAACAAAACTCTCTCCCTCTCCTCACAAAGCTCTCGGCCGAACTCCCCTATCCATCCATCAATTTTTCGAGTTTAGTTCAAGCTATTCCAAGATCACACAAGTGTTAAGGATCACCTACAAGGAAGCTTGGTGCAATCGGAAGGCGAAGGACCTCACTCTATTGCTTTTATCCTCTCATTTTGTGTCTAGATTCTCCCCTAGCCTCGAGCTAGTAGTAAGTTGCTATAATCACCCTCTCGAACTATTTTGAAGTGGTTAAAATGATTTGTAACGGTTAAAACTCGTAAACATGCAAGTTGAAACATGAAAGTCTACTAAAAACACTAAAAGTGATGGTTAAAAGCTTGTTTGTTGTGTAAAACTTGTAGTATTTGATTTGTGTAGTTTTTTGGACCCGATCTATGTTGTGGTAGCTCGGATCATCGTTTAACCCGGATTGGTCATGATCTTGGATCATGACATAAGGTTGTTTTGGAAGTAACAAGGGTCAAAGGATGAAACTCTACCACACACGAATCATGAACTTGTGTAAAAGCGATTTAGCTTGTGAAATAGTGTTTAAAACTAGTAGATCTACGGATCTACAAGCGGTATTTTCAAAGAACCAAGTATCAAAGAAATTATGTTTTCTAAAGACGGATCTTACACTAACAAAAAATGATTTTTAGAACACACAAGTGTGTAAACACTTGTGTAGCACAAAGTTTCGACAAAATAACTATTTTTGTAAAAGATGACGAGAAGTTGTAAAAACGGAATTTCTCTAAAAACGAGGTTTTTACAAAATCGGATGGATTTATATAGAGATCCGCTAAAAGTAATGGGATTTACTTCATAATATTAGAAAACCACAAGTTCATGTGATTTTTGCGACTTATATATATTTGTTGACTAGTTTGTTGTCTTGAACATTGTTTTGGTTAAATAAGGAAATTGTTGGGTTGATTTATAAAAGAAAATGATACGCTTGAGAGCATGGCCACCTCCAGTTACAGAGGAAACTCTGGCGAATTTTTTCTAAAAACCTAACACTTAGAATTATTTTCACTATAAGTGTTAGAAATACTTCTCGACATGTTTTCAAAATATAAGTTTCGCCACGACTTTATTTACAAAATATCGGAGGTGGTATTTTCACAAAAATTAAACGTGATAAATATATTTAGTAAATATATTTTTATTCACAACGTTACTTGTCATTATTTGCGAAGATACATAAATATTATTTTTAGGGTAAAAATAATATTATCGAATATTAACGAATCCAAAATAATACGAGCGCTTTCACGATAAATATATAAGTTACACCGGTAATTATTATTACCACTCGGTCGTTAAAACGTAACTTACACATTTTAAGGAAATATTCATGAACGCGTATTTTTGTTAAAGTATTATTTTGGGGAAAATTATGTGTAATAGAAAATATAATATTTTTGAGAAGAATATTTATATTTGGGATTAGAAATAAAATATATTTTAAGTGAGACTTAATAATATATTTCAAAATTATACGAACACACATGTATTAAATCCCCCATCCTTGGGAAGGAAAATGATTACCAAGTATACAGAATGTAAACACGAAATAGTTGTCTAACTATTTCCCGAAAACTTAAACCTTAAAGCTAAGGCACGGCCGTCCGTCTAATAGAGTTAGTACGTGTAGGTCGTCACACAGCTGCTTGATTTGGAAGTATACTTGGTAGAGACGCACCACTGTGAGTTCATGTCCCCCTTTTCTCTTAATTGTTTTCAATTTTCTAAACTACGGGGGTGAAATACATGTTACTTTGATTACAAGTACTTTATACATGGTATGGTTAGCGTAAGGAGGTTTACTACTTAGATCATGTGAGTGGGTAGGAGCAACATGAGGCCATTAGTCCTCATGGTAGGACCGAGGGACAGGAGCGGTAGATCTATCTGGGTGTAGCGAGCCCAGCCCCAGGCCAAACTAGAAACGGACCTCGGGGTGACTTTGTGCCCGACGCATAAATCTGCTAGGTTTGAGTCTCCCTACTTGCACTTCACACATATCAGTGGCCTTGCAAACCATTGGTGATCTCAATTCCCTTATGTGCTACATACCAGGATTTTTATACTTACAAAGGTTTATTTACTCACTTACACATGAACTCGCTCAACATTATTGTTGATTTTTCAACTTACATGTATTTCAGGGAATTAAAGGATCTGGCGCGGTATGACACATTTTCCCGCTGCACTAGTTACGAGGTCATCCGGGTTTAGGGAATGTGACTCTTTCCTGGACAAGTCACAGTCCTTAAACTATGCTTATGTTATGTTGTGTTTGTTGAACAATGTTTATGTCGTTAGGATGTGTTTCCGTTAAGACAATGTTATTGTATTTGGTTTTTAAAACTTAATCGAATGGATGATCTTGCATGGTTTTATTTCATATAGCTTTGTTATGGTTAAGCTATGGTATTAAGAAGTCACACCAAATTAACCACGCTTCCGCAAAGCCAGGGTGTGACAAAGAAGGCTGCTGAGAAGCCTGTTCACAAGGCTGCATAATAGGAGAAGGAGAAGGAAAAGGAGAAGAGAGCTGCTGAAAAGCCTGTCGGAGGTGATCCGAAGGATACCGGTGTCACACCCTGGCTTTGCGGAAGCGTGGTTAATTTGGTGTGACTTCTTAATACCATAGCTTAACCATAACAAAGCTATATGAAATAAAATCATGCAAGATCATCCATTTAATTAAGTTTTAAAATACCAAATACAATAACATTGTCTTAACGGAAACACAACTTAACGACATAAACATGGTTCAACAACACAACAAAACATAAGCATAGTTTAAGGACTGTGACTTGTCCAGGAAAGAGTCACATTCCCCAAACCAGGATGACCTCGTAACTAGTGCAGCGGGAAAACGCGTCATACCGCGCCAGATCCTTTAATTTCCTGAAATACATGTAAGTTGAAAAATCAACAATAATGTTGAGCGAGTTCATGTGTAAGTGAGTAAGTAAACCTTTGTGGGTATAAAAATAGTCCTGGTATGTAGCAAATAAGGGAATTGAGATCACCAATGGTTTGCAAGGCCACTGATATATGTGAAGTGCAAATAGGGAGACTCAAACCTAGCAGATTTCGCCACGGCATTAGTATGTGGACAAAGTCACCCCGAGGTCCGTTTCAAGTTTGGCCTGGGGCTGGGCTCGCTACACCCAGATAGATCTACCGCTCCTGTCCCTCGGTCCTGCCATGAGGACTAATGGCCTCATATTGCTCCTACCCACTCACATGATCTAAGTAGTAAACCTCCTTACGCTAACCATACCATGTGTAATGTACTTGAGATCAAAGTAACATGTATTTCACCCCCGCAGTTAAGAAAACTGAAAACAGTTAGAGAAAAGGGGGACATGAACTCACCGTGGTGCGTCTCTACCAAGTATGCCTCCAAATCAAACAGCTGTGTGACGACCTACACGTACTAATTCTATTAGACGGACGGCCGTGCCTTAGCTTTATGGTTTAAGTTTTTGGGAAATAGTTAGGCAACTATTTCGTGTTTACATTCTGTATATACTTGGTAGTCATTTTCCTTCCCAAGGATGGGGGATTTAATACATGTGCGTTCGTATAATTCGGATTACACTATTAAGTCTCACTTAATATATTTTATTCTTAACTCCAAAATATAAATATTCTTCCCAAAAATATTATATTTTAATTCATGTGATTTTCCCAAAATAATACTTAGTAATATTATTTTTACTCTAAAAATAATATTTACGTAGTTCACAAAATAATCATAAACACTTATACAAGTGACGTTGTGAAAAATATATACTAAATATATTTATGTATCACGTTTTATTTTGTGAAATCCCACCTCCGATAATTTGTAAATAAGTCGTGGCGAAATCTATAATTTGAAAACAAGTCAAAATGTATTTCTAACACTTATAGTGAAAATATTTCTAAGTGTTAGTGTTTTTGGAAAAATTTCGCCAGAGTTTCCTTTGTAACTGGAGGTGGCCACGCTTTCAAGCGTATCATTTTCTTTTATAAATCAAACCAACAATCTTCTTATTCAATCAAAACAATGTTCAAACCACAAACTAGTCAAAATATGTATACAAATCGCATAAATTTCATGAATTTGTGATTTATTCCAAACTATGAAGTAAATCCCATTACTTTTAGTGGATCTTTATATAAAACAATCTGATTTTGTAAAAACCTCGTTTTTAAAGAAATTCCATCTTTACAACTTCTCGTCATCTTTTTCAAAAATAGTTATTTTGTCGAAACTTTGTGTTACACAAGTGTTTACACACTTGTGTGTTCTAAAAACCGTTCGTGTTAGTGTAAGATCCGTCTTTTAAAATATGTTTTCTCTTGACACGAGGTCTTTTGAAAATACCGCTTGTAGATACGTAGATCTACTAGTTTTAAACACTATTTCACAAGAAAAATCGCTTTTACACAAGTTCATGATATGTGTGTGGGAGAGTTTCATCCTTTAACCCTTATTACTTTCAAAACAACCTTATGTCATGATCTATGATCATGACCAATCCGGGTTAAATGAAGATCCGAGCTACCACAACATAGATCGGGCCCAAATAACTACACAAATCAAATACTACAAGTTTTACACAACATATGTGCTTTTAACCACCATTTTTAGTGTTTTAAGTAGACTTTTGTGCTTCAACTTGCATGTTCATAAATTTTAACCGTCATATATCGTTTTAACCACTTTAGAATAGTTCAAGAAGGTGATTCAAGCAACTTACCACTAGCTCGAGGCTAGGGAAGAATCTAGACGTAAATCGGGTGGATAAAAGCAAGAGAATGAGGTCCTTCGCCTTCCGCTTGCACCAAGACTCCTTATCCGTGATCCTTAACACTTGTATGAACTTGAAATGGCAAGATCAAAGCTCGACAATGGTTGTGTGTTCAAGGGGGTGTTCGGCCGAAGCCTTGAGAGAGAGAGGAGAGAAAGTGTGAGTGTGTTGAGTTGTAGTGTAAGTTATGATGTGTTTAGAGGTGAACTTATAGACAATTAACACCACCATTAACCAATGGATTTTGTGCCTCCTAGATATTAAGCACAAGAGATTTAAACAAATCAACAAGGACAAGTGTGTCCCCCCTAGTTGGGGACGGTTAGAGAGGGGGGGTGCTAGTTCAAATCCAACCATAAGTTAGTTATACTAGTTAGGTTAAGTAAGTTAGTTAAGTGCTTAACCCGGTTAGTAGTGTGTAGTATGTTGTGACGGGTGTTAGGGTATTCAGGGACCCTAACTGGCTCAGAAAAAGATAAATAATGAAAATAACAATATTTTCATGTTCCGGGTATAGTCCGGTTGTTCGGTTGGATAGTAATCCGTTAAAGTTCTTAACAAAGCTTTAAAGTGTCGTTGATACCCTTTTTAGTGACACAACTTATTTCTGACACTTTGGAAAGTGTCTAGTAATATTTTCCTCATGTTTTGGCACTTTATTAGTTAGCTAAAAGCTGAATTATTATGTAAAGTGCTGAGTTTTGTACTTAGAGTACGTTTTAGGCACATCCAGTCATTGTGTCTTATTCCTAGAGACGCAGTTCTACAACTCTTGTATCCCTACACTCACCACTAGTGTAGCAAAATATTTCTGGCTCATACAGGCCTTAGAGGCAGTGTCTGCCTGATGCTGGCTTTATCAGCATGTTCAATAGGTTATCCGTTATAGTGCTACTTGTGCTTTTTGTGCATCATGTTTGTCACTAAGGTTCAGCATGTAAATAATGTAGTGACGGTAAGTAAAGTATGATGCAAGTAAGTACATGTATCAGTATTCAAGTAGCAGTTTATTCACAAGTTCAAGCAAGCACAGTAATTAAGCAGTAATTAATTATTAATTAAGTCGTACGGATACCTGATTTAGTGAGGGTTGTCACATTCTCCCCCCGTTAGAAAAATTTCGTCCCGAAATTTTAAGTTCTGCTTGTAGATGCAGGGTTCTTAGGAAATAGGTGGGGGTATTTCTCTTTCATCCGGTCCTCACGCTCCCAGGTGTATTCAGGACCATGTCTGGCGTTCCAACGAACTTTGACGAGCTTGACACTGCTCCGGCGGGTCTTGTTTACTTTCCAATCCGTAACCTCAACCGGTTCTTCAACGAAATGGAGCGTGTCGTCAACATGGATCTCGTCGATGGGAATGACAATGTTATCTTGGGTTGGACTTTTCTTCAGGTTGGATACATGAAATGTATCGTGAACACCATTCAGTTCAGCAGGTAAATCCAACTTGTATGCTACTAGTCCTATTCTTTCCAGAATTCTGAAAGGACCAATGCAGCGCGGATTTAACTTCCCACACTTTCCGAAGCGTGCCACACCCTTCCAGGGTGAAACTTTCAATAACACCATTTCTCCCACTTGAAATTCCACGTGTTTTCGGTTTGGATCCGCATAGGCCTTCTGTCTGTGGCGAGCTGCTTCGATGCGTTTTAGAATCTGCGCAATCTTGTCTGTCGTCTCTTGGACGATTTCGGGACCAGCAAGCTGCCTGTCGCCTGCGTCAGCCCAGCATAGGGGTGATCGGCACTTGTGTCCGTAAAGGGCTTCGAATGGCGCGACACCAATACTGGTGTGGTAGCTGTTGTTGTATGAAAATTCGACCAAAGCCAAATGCTTGTCCCAGCTACCGCCCAAATCCATAACACACGCTCTCAGCATGTCCTCCAAAGTCTGTATCGTTCGCTCGCTTTAACCGTCAGTTTGCGGATGAAACGCAGTGCTCAGATTTAATTGTGAGCCAAAAGCCTCTTGGAAGGATTGCCATATCCTTGACACAAACCTTCCGTCTCTATCAGAGATGATCGAGAGAGGCACTCCATGACGTGCGACGATCTCTCTCATGTATATTTCGGCCAATTTGCTCGTATTATCCTTCTCTCTGATAGGTAAGAAGTGTGCTGACTTCGTTAGGCGGTCAACTATCACCCAGATAGTGTCATGACCTCTTGGCGTTCTTGGCAACTTTGTAACAAAATCCATTGAGATTTGTTCCCATTTCCATTTGGGAATCTCTGGTTGTTGCAGAAGTCATGAAGGCTTCTGGTATTCGGCTTTAACCTTAGCGCATGTTAAACATTTGCTCACATAAACAGCAACGTCGCCTTTCATCCTAGGCCACCAATAGTAATCTTTGAGATCCTGGTACATCTTATCCGCTCCAGGGTGGATAGAGTACCACGACTTGTGAGCTTCATCGAAAATAACCTTCCTTAAACCTCCAAACAAAGGAACCCAAATCCTTTTCTCAAGACATAACGTTCCTTCCTCGTTTGGCACCAGTAGCTTCTCCATCCCACGGAGATATTCTTCTTCGAGGTTTCCTTCCTTGAGAGCTTCTTTCTGCGTGGCACGAATGCGCAAGGAAAGATCGGTTCGGATAATCATTTCTAAAGCCCTAACCCTTATGGGCTTGATCCTCTCCTTTCGACTTAGGGCATCGGCGACTACATTCGCCTTCCCTGGATGATACTTTATCTCGCTGTCGTAATCGTTCAGCAACTCAACCCATCGTCTCTGCCTCATATTCAGCTCCTTCTGATTGAATATGTGTTGAAGGCTCTTGTGATCTGTAAAGATTGTACACTTTGTACCATAAAGGTAGTGTCTCCAGATCTTTAATGCAAAAACCACTGCGCCAAGTTCCAAATCATGTGTGGTATAGTTCTTTTCGTGCACTTTCAGTTGACGTGATGCGTAAGCAATAACCTTTTGGCGTTGCATCAACACGCAACCCAATCCTTGACGTGAGGCGTCACAATATACCACAAAATCATCTGTACCTTCCGGTAGTGCTAAGATTGGCGCATTGCAGAGCTTATCCTTCAGTATCTGGAATGCTTCTTCCTGTTTGATTCCCCAATCAAACTTCTTATCTTTCTGTGTGAGGAGCGTCAATGGTTGAGCGATCTTCGAAAAATCCTCAATGAACCTTCGATAGTAGCCAGCCAAACCCAAGAATTGTCGAATCTCGGTTGGCGTCTTTGGCGTTTCCCAATTCTTAATCACCTCGATCTTGGTGGGATCCACGTGGATTCCATTTCCATTCACCACGTGCCCAAGGAATTGGACTTCACGTAGCCAAAATTCACACTTGGAGAATTTGGCATACAACTGTTCCTTCTTCAGCAACTCCAAAATAGCTCTTAAATGTTGTTCGTGCTCGGCCTATGTTCTTGAATAAATCAAGATGTCGTCGATGAACACAATCACGAACTTGTCCAAGTACGGCTTGCAAACTCTATTCATCAAGTCCATAAAGACTGCAGGTGCGTTTGTCAACCCAAACGGCATAACAAGGAACTCGTAGTGTCCATAACGAGTTCTGAAGGCTGTCTTCGGGATACTCTCCTCTTGTATCCTTAACTGATGGTATCCAGATCGAAGGTCGATCTTTGAATAAAAGCTTGAACCTTGCAGTTGGTCAAACAGATCATCAATTCTTGGCAGAGGATATCTATTCTTGATCGTCAGCTTGTTCAGCTCCCGGTAGTCGATGCACATACGAAAGCTACCGTCCTTCTTCTTGACAAACAGGACCGGAGCTCCCCAAGGCGAGAAGCTTGGTCGGATAAAACCCTTGTCTAACAACTCTTGAAGTTGTGTCGACAGTTCCTGCATCTCAGACGGAGCAAGTCTGTAAGGTGCCTTAGCCACAGGTGCGGCGCCTGGAACTAAGTCAATGCGGAACTCTACTTGTCTCTGAGGTGGCAGTCCAGGTAAGTCCTCTGGGAAGACTTCCGGATACTCCCTCACGACAGGGATGTCTTCTATTCTCGGCTCAGCAGCCTTCTTATCCACAATGTGTGCCAGGAAGGCAACACATCCCTTCTGCAAACACTTTCGCGCTTTCAGGCAGCTGATAATTCTTAATGGCGTATCACGCTTCTCCCCGTGAACCACAATTGTTTCGCCATCTTCGGTTGGGATACGAACGACCTTTTCATGGCAAACTATCTCCGCCTTGTTGCCTGATAACCAATCCATTCCTACCACCACGTCGAAGCTTCCCAACTGGACTGGTAGTAGATCCAGAGCAAACTCGCGTTCTCCCAATTCGATCACACAGCCTCTGATAACTTCATTTGCTTCTACTAACTTCCCATTGGCCAATTCGATTGAGTACGGAACATCTAGCTTATTAGCGGCTAGACCAAGCATATTCTTAAACTCTAACGACACGAAGCTATAATCGGCGCCAGTATCAAATAAAACGGATGCATAGCGTTGATTTACAGGGAACATACCAGTAACGACATTGGGGTCCTGGCGCGCTTCCCTTGCTTCGATTTGGAACACTCTTCCACGGGCTTGGTTTAACTCTGGGCAGTTCCTCTTAAAATGCCCGATATCACCGCAGTTAAAGCATCCAAGTCTTTGCCCGTTTCCACCTCCATTTCCAGCTTGGTTGTTGTTTTGGTTTGCATTTCCCGCTTGATTCGCAATGTTGCCTCGATTCCCGTTTCCTCCATTGTTCCCCTGCGGGCGATTTCCAATACCACCACGATTATTATTTCTATTCCCAAATCCCCCTTGGCCTCCCCGGCCAGCACTAGCCCAACAAGAATCCTTCAAGTGGCCCGGCTTTCCACATGCTTCGCATATTTTCACACTACAATGGCCAGTATGGTGGCGTTGGCAGGTATTACACTTGGGCTGGGTGCCCTGATATCCTTTTCCTTTCTTTCCACTGCCAGCTGTAACCTGAGCTGGCGTGCCTGATCCTCCTTTCTTAACCGCCACACTGGCGCCCTGCTTGAAGTTTGAGAACTTCCATTTGTTACCTCCTGACGACTCGACGTGAGTCTCTTTCTTCTTATGCTCAGCATCATCAAACTTGTTCAGGCGAATAGCCTCCTCTGTCAGAGCCACGCTCAAATCGATCGCCTCAGTAATGGTCGCAGGATTTGATGAGGTCACCATGCTTATGATTTGAGGAGCTAATCCCCAAATGAAACGTTCAATCCGCTTGAACTCCGGAGTGACCATGTAGGGTACCACATGTGATAAGTCATGGAACCTTTGAACGTATTCAGCGATCTTCGGACCGTCCATTTTCAAATGCCAGAACTCGGTTTCCAATCTTTGGATTTCCGCGCGGGAGCAGTACTTCTTGCGCATAAGTTCCTTCAGTTCGGTCCAGGTTAGCGCGTAGGCAGCAGCTTCACCAAGTGTCTGTACTTGCAGATTCCACCAAGAGAGGGCAACATCCAAGAATAGCCCTGAGATATAGGTGACTTGCTGATCTAGCGCGCATTTGCTCATGCGAAGAACAGATTCAGTCTTTTCGGCCCAACGAACAAAGGCGACAACACCTCCTGTGCCATCAAAGTTGACTGGTTTGCAGTCTAGAAACTGCTTGTAGGTGCATCCTGCACATACGTTATAACATACGATCGGCATTAGCATCATTGCTAAAGATATCCATTTAGGTCATGGTAGGTCTAAATGACTTAGTATTACCATGAGGTGGATTATTGTTGTTGCCAGAGTTGCTTCCACTAGTCCCTCCTTGAGAGGCGGCGTATTGTGCAATGGCAGCTGTCACAACCCCCGATCCCTGTTCCCCGGGAACGGGCGGACGTGAACTCAGAGTGTGGTGGTATCAGTTTTAATTAGTCTCGCAGCGGAATTTACATCAGGACCGTAGTTAGGAAATGATTATCAGAGTAAAACCACCATGCTTGATATTAATAAATACATGGGCAAAACCCAAGTTTCTTATTACAATACATTTATAGGGTCAAACCCTATTTTATTTAATTTAAAACATTGTTTCTTAGATAACTTTTATAGCCACTTATTTTCCAAGCCGTCAGTGCTCTCGAGCTGGCTTTATCCCAGTAGGCTTTCACATTGTGTTACCTGAAACATGTTTTAAAAATATTTTGTCAGCGGGAAATACTGGTGAGTGAATCCCAGTTTAATCAAGAAACATTTTATCAATTAAAACAGTATTGAGAGCGATCACATTGTTTATTTCTACACAATTACTCATTCAGTATTTGCCACTCGACCGGATCTATGGCTATGGTCAAATTACCCATTGGCTAACTCGTTGTCCAATGATAATGAATTGTCGTTCCCGACTTACTACTCGCAAGTAGTAATAAATTTTGTATACAAAACCCATAATACCGGCAGTAATTGAAGAACTACAAAGACTCAATCACCGCTTAATTTCATAGTAAAACATTTAAGGTTTGGTAAAACAGTACCAAAAACATTATCAAAAAGAGGATAAACTCACATTGCTGTCTTAGGCTTTTCGTAAGGGTTTCCTGGGTATAATCTATAATTTATACAAATGTACATTGATTAGTATCACAACCCTTTGAAATTATTAATAATACCCTCCCCGAGACGGTATTCCAATAACTACGTCGGGCAGAACCACGACAGTTATTACGGAACCCTAAATCAATCGGGCAGCGTAACTATTATGAAACCGGGGTTATAATACTTACAACGGAGCAGAACCTCGCTAAATTAGGGGTATAATACCCAAAATATTGCTTCTCTAATTCAGTTTTCGTGATTGAGAAAAGAAAGTGAGCGACGGAAACTGAAATCTGATGCTGGCTATTTATAGTTGTGAAATCTGATCCTCACGCGGCCCGCGTTCGATAACGCTAAACCTAAAGCGGGCCGCGTCAACATAAGTCAACGCGGTAGCTTAGCTGAGTCGTTTACTAGACTTGACACGATTACGACACGTGTCGACCTCTGGTGCATTCGCGTAACCAAGTCACTCGCGGCCCGCATTCACTTAACGTAAACCTAAAGCGGCCCGCTTTGACTAGAAAAGTCAGCGAAGTCAACACCTGGTCCTAATTCGGCCCGCGTTAGTCTGAGGTGAGGTCGTTCGCGGCCCGCCTCAGCTTATATTTTCAGAATTTTATTTATTTTATATAATTATAACATAACTAGGGCTCGGTTTTCACATACGGGGTGTAATATAAGATATATGGAGATATTTTATAGTATATTAGGGAGTCGAAAATATTATGAGGGTATTGATTTTACCGAGGGTTGTTACATTCTCCCCACCTTATTTAGAGCTCGTCCTCGAGATCTACTGAAATAAGTGCGGATATTTCTTTTTCATTTCTGACTCGAGCTCCCAAGTGTATTCAGGTCCTCTTTTGGAATCCCACTTCACTTTGACTAGAACTAGTCTTTTGTGTTTGAGATTCTTAATTTTCCTGTCTTCAATTTGTAGAGGTCTTTCTACAAACTTAAGTTGTTCATTTACCTCTATATCCTTAAGAGGCACTATCAGTGATTCATCAGCTAAACACTTTTTAAGATTAGATACATGAAATACGTCATGTATTCCTGCCATTTTCTCTGGTAGTTGTAGCTGATAGGCTACAGGTCCTATTCTTCTAATAATTTTGAAAGGTCCAACATACCTGGGACTTAACTTTCCTCGTTTGATGAATCTTACCACTCCTTTCCAAGGAGAGACTTTCAACAATACTCTATCTCCTACTTGAAATTCCAATGGCTTGCATCGGTTATCAGTATAACTCTTTTGTCTATCCCGTGCAGCTTTCAGTCGTTCCTTGACTTGAATAATTTTGTCAGTTGTTTCTTGCACTATCTCAGGTCCAGATAATTGTTGTTCCCCAATTTCTGCCCAACAGACTGGGGTTCGACACTTTCTTCCATAAAGTGCTTCAAATGGTGCGGCATTGATACTTGTGTGATAGCTATTATTATAAGAAAATTCTATTAAAGGTAAGTGTTCATCCCAATTACCTCCAAAATCAATTACACAAGCTCTAAGCATATCTTCCATTGTCTGGATTGTTCTTTCACTTTGTCCATCTGTTTGTGGATGATAAGCTGTACTTAGCTTTAACTTGGTTCCCATTGCCTTTTGGAAACTTGACCAAAAACGAGAGGTAAATCTACTATCTCTATCAGAAACAATTGATAAAGGAATTCCATGTAAAGAAACAATTTCATTTACATACAATTTAGATAATTGTTCCATACTAATTGTTTCCTTCATTGGTAGAAAATGAGCTGACTTAGTTAGTCTATCTACAATCACCCAGATTGTATCATTTCCTTTCCTAGTTTTGGGTAATTTAGTAACAAAATCCATTGTTATTAATTCCCATTTCCAAACTGGCATTTCTAATTGCTGTAACAAACCTGAGGGTTTCTGATGTTCAGCTTTAACTTGTGAACAAGTTAAACATTTAGAAACATAGGTTGCTATGTCCTTTTTCATTCCTATCCACCAGAATTTTTTCCTTAAATCCTGGTACATTTTATCACTTCCTGGATGCATTGTATACTTAGATTTATGGGCTTCTTCTAATATACAATTACGTAGATTTCCTAATTTAGGTATCCATATTCTCCTTTCATGGAATCTCCATATCCCATCTATTCCTTGTTTTAATTCTTTGAACATACCTTTTAATTTTTCAGAATCATCCTTGATTACTGATTCTTGTGCTTCTCTTATCTGATCATTTAAATCTACTTGCAGATTTAATTTAAGAGAACGTACCCTTTTTGGCTTTTCATGATACTTTCGGCTTAAAGCATCTGCCACTACATTTGCTCTTCCTTCATGATACTGGATATCACAATCATAGTCACTAAGAAATTCCATCCAACGTCTTTGTCTCATATTTAACTCTTTCTGTCCGAAAACATACCTTAAACTTTTATGATCAGTGAATATGGTAAACTTACTACCATAAAGGTAATGTCTCCAAATCTTAAGAGCAAAAATTATAGCTCCTAATTCTAAATCATGGGTTGAATAATTCTCTTCATGATTCTTAAGTTGTCTAGATGCATAAGCTATAACCTTTTTACGTTGCATCAATACACATCCATAACCTAATTTAGAAGCATCACAATAGACTACAAAGTCTTCAGTTCCTTCTGGCAATGCTAATATAGGTGTATGGGTTAATCTTTGCTTAAGAATTCTAAAGGCTTCTTCTTGTTTTATTCCCCATTCAAATTTAACAGATTTACAAGTTAACTTAGTTAAGGGAATGGCTATTCTAGAAAAATCTTTAATAAATCTTCTATAATAACCGGCCAATCCTAAGAAACTTCTAACCTCAGTTGGTGATTCAGGGGTTTTCCATTTCGTAATTGCTTCAATCTTTGTTGGATCTACATGAATTCCTTCATGATCAACTAGGTGTCCAAGAAATTGTACCTGTTCTAACCAAAATTCACATTTTGAAAACTTAGCATAAAGCTTTTCTTTTCTTAACAAACTTAGAAGTATGTGCAAATGTTTTGCATGATCTTCTTTATTCTTAGAATAAATTAGAATATCATCTATGAATACAATTATGAATTTATCCAAATATGGCTTACATATTCGGTTCATCATGTCCATAAATGCAGCTGGGGCATTGGTTAAACCAAATGGCATGACAGTAAATTCATAATGGCCATACCTTGTTCTAAATGCGGTTTTAGGAATGTCCTCTTCCTGTACCTTTAATTGATGATATCCTGACCTTAAATCGATCTTAGAGAAAAATCGAGCTCCTTGCAATTGATCAAACAAATCATCGATTCTTGGTAATGGGTACCGATTCTTAATCGTGACCTTGTTTAATTCACGGTAATCAATGCACATACGCATTGATCCGTCCTTCTTTTTAACAAACAATATCGGCGCTCCCCATGGTGATGAACTTGGCTGTATGAATCCTTTTTCTAATAATTCATCTAGTTGTTTCTTCAATTCTTGCATTTCTGCAGGTGCCAAACGATAAGGTGCTTTGGCAATTGGTGATGTTCCTGGTATCAAGTGAATTCTGAATTCAACTTCTCTATCTGGAGGTAGTCCTGGTAATTCTTCTGGAAAGACATCTGAAAACTGAAATACTACTGGAATATCTTTTAGTTCTTTCCCTTTAGTGTTAGTGATTATAGAAATCAAATACACTATAGAACCTTTTCTCATACAACTTGCAGTTTTCATTGCAGAAATGAATTTAGTAGATCTAAAGGGCTTATCTCCTTTAATTGTGATCATTTTACCTTTTGGTGATTTTACTTGAATTAACTTTTGATCACATAAAATACTAGCTTTATTGGCTATTAACCAATCCATTCCTAGAACAACATCAAATCCTACCAGATTCATGGGATAAAGATTTGCAATAAATTTCTGATTTAAAATTTCTATGCTTGCTCCCTGCAAGATTTCAGAAATTCTAATGGTTTCTCCATTAGCTGTCTCTACTACACATTCTTGTGGTAGTTTAGTTAATGACTGATTTAGAAATTTGCAAAACGATGTATTAATAAAACTTTGGTTTGCACCAGAGTCAAATAATACTTTAGCAAAGACATCATTAACTAAAAACGTACCAGCTATAACATCCGGAATTAACTTGGCTTCATCTGCAGTTAGAACAAATGCTCTAGCATTTTTAGAATTCTTGTTGTCGGTAGCTGGAGCTAATTTTGGGCAGTTTGGCTTGATGTGACCTTGTTCTCCGCAATTGTAACATACCCTGCTGTTAGCTTTCTTCCTGCAGTTTTCTTCCTTGTGTCCCGACATTTTGCAAAAGTTACAATATATAGAGCATCTTCCTGAATGCTTTCTTTTGCAATACTTACAATAGGGTGCAGAGGTAGATCCTACATTTCTCCCACGATTAGAATTTCCAGAACGAAATTCTTGAGTCAATTTCTGGGTTAGGTTCCTCTTTTGATCCTCTTCTCGGGTACGGACTAACTCATCAGTCAAGGTATTGGCTAATTCTACAGTTTCTTCTATGGTTTGTGGTCTAGCTGCCTTGACTACATGTCTTATCTCTCCAATTAATCCCCAAATATAACGGGAAATTAACACTGGTTCTGGTGAAGCAAGAGTTGGCACTATCCTAGCATATTCGAAAAATAGCTTGGTATACCCTTTGCTATCTACACCAGTCATCCTAAGGTTTAGGAATTTGTTTGCTATCTGTTCTTTCTCATTGGGTGGGCAGAATTTCCTTTCTACCTTGTTTCTAAATTCTTCCCATTCCATATTATAGGTTTGATTACTTCCTCTTGTCTGGAGGATAGTGTTCCACCATTCTAATGCTGCATTCTTAAACAGATTAGAAGCAAACAATATCTTATCTTCTTCAGCACACTTACTTATCCTTAAGACTGCCTCCGTCTTCTCTATCCAGCGTAAGGTTGCAATGGCCCCTTCGTTGCCCGAGAATTCCATTGGTTTACAAGACCAGAATTCTTTATAAGAACAACCGTTAGGCACGGTTCTTCTTCTTTTAGGAATAGGCATTTGAAGTACAGGTCCATTGTTCACCCTATTTTCTGGTTCAAATGGTCGTTTACTGCTATGCCTACTTTTATTATCAGCATCCTTAACCGTTTGAAGAATAAATGGCATTGCATCTATTATTCCTTGTGCTACTATATGTTGGATAGCACTATTATCCATCTGGTTTCCATTGTTATTGTTGTTCGAATTCCCATTATTCAGATTATCATCCACCACATTAATGTTACTTTGGTTATCGTTATTCAGATTTTCTTGAATTCCTTCATCGGCCATCTGAATTTTAAACATTTATCCAATATTAATCTCACAAATAATATCTTAATATAATTAATCACACGACACGCAATTTTGTCAAAAGCGTAGATCATTGCTACTTTACTCTTTTTCATATACTTATGCGTCTAATACACACTAGTACAGAAAATGAAATTACAATACCAACAGAAATAAAATAATAATATGCATCCGTACACACATATCTTATTTTATTTTATTATATTATTATTACTACTGCTTCCTCCATTCTAACATTCATGGATATGGATTTATCCAGAAATCCATATTGCGCTCATCATATTTCCATACGAGACGCTCTCCCACCTGGCGCATCCTCTCACTACTTTCTAAGATCTCCTCCCCGAAAGTCCTAAGTTCTTGCACGTTTTCTGCACTCATTGGGGGTGCAGGTTCTCGGACTGGGTTTGGAATCTGAGGTACGGGTTCCTGATATGGGGGTGACATTTCCTGAAATTGGTAAGGATCCTCTAATATTTCCCTAATATAGTCATTTTGATAATAGGGATCTAAAGGGTCCATACCTAGGTAAGTTTCTATGTTCCGTATGGGTGGATAATCCTGGATAGGGTAACGTTGCACAAAATCTCTATTGTCGTCCCACCAGGGGTCATAATTCGGGTCTATGGGGTTTGGTGCAGGTACTCTAGGAACTTCTTCTGGGTTAAAGTTGTACATCTCTTCTTGATTTTCTATTTCCATGGGCTGTTCTGGGTTTTGTGGTTGTGGGGCTACTAATTGTTCCAGTCCTGGGTCAGCAGCAGTCGTAGCTAAGATATGGAAATTAGCTAGGCTTCTATTAAGTATTTCTTGAGTTTGAGCATCTGTCTCTCTCTTAATAGCTGCTAAAGCCCTTTGCTGTTGCAATTTCCTCATTCTTTTCCTACGAGCAAAAGCATCTTTACTGAACCATCCTCGTTTCTTAGTAGGAAATGGTTCTTCAGATTGAGCTCTAAAAGCAAATATCCCGTCTTCCTGATCAGCAACATACCCCGAGAGGGCAGGCTGTGATGATGTACCTTCACTCCTAGGTGAATCAGCTAACTGACGATTCACATCTGATGGCCCTTGATCACTCATACTGAAAACTAACAGATAGTCAAATAACACATAACACATAATTACAGTTATGCATATATTTCCTTATTTTATTTCCTAACATTAATTCAAAATTTAAGTGTCAGCAGAACACTTCTTTGGCTCAGACCAGTGGCTAGGCTCTGATACCACCTTCTGTCACAACCCCCGATCCCTGTTCCCCAGGAACGGGCGGACGTGAACTCAGAGTGTGGTGGTATCAGTTTTAATTAGTCTCGCAGCGGAATTTACATCAGGACCGTAGTTAGGAAATGATTATCAGAGTAAAACCACCATGCTTGATATTAATAAATACATGGGCAAAACCCAAGTTTCTTATTACAATACATTTATAGGGTCAAACCCTATTTTATTTAATTTAAAACATTGTTTCTTAGATAACTTTTATAGCCACTTATTTTCCAAGCCGTCAGTGCTCTCGAGCTGGCTTTATCCCAGTAGGCTTTCACATTGTGTTACCTGAAACATGTTTTAAAAATATTTTGTCAGCGGGAAATACTGGTGAGTGAATCCCAGTTTAATCAAGAAACATTTTATCAATTAAAACAGTATTGAGAGCGATCACATTGTTTATTTCTACACAATTACTCATTCAGTATTTGCCACTCGACCGGATCTATGGCTATGGTCAAATTACCCATTGGCTAACTCGTTGTCCAATGATAATGAATTGTCGTTCCCGACTTACTACTCGCAAGTAGTAATAAATTTTGTATACAAAACCCATAATACCGGCAGTAATTGAAGAACTACAAAGACTCAATCACCGCTTAATTTCATAGTAAAACATTTAAGGTTTGGTAAAACAGTACCAAAAACATTATCAAAAAGAGGATAAACTCACATTGCTGTCTTAGGCTTTTCGTAAGGGTTTCCTGGGTATAATCTATAATTTATACAAATGTACATTGATTAGTATCACAACCCTTTGAAATTATTAATAATACCCTCCCCGAGACGGTATTCCAATAACTACGTCGGGCAGAACCACGACAGTTATTACGGAACCCTAAATCAATCGGGCAGCGTAACTATTATGAAACCGGGGTTATAATACTTACAACGGAGCAGAACCTCGCTAAATTAGGGGTATAATACCCAAAATATTGCTTCTCTAATTCAGTTTTCGTGATTGAGAAAAGAAAGTGAGCGACGGAAACTGAAATCTGATGCTGGCTATTTATAGTTGTGAAATCTGATCCTCACGCGGCCCGCGTTCGATAACGCTAAACCTAAAGCGGGCCGCGTCAACATAAGTCAACGCGGTAGCTTAGCTGAGTCGTTTACTAGACTTGACACGATTACGACACGTGTCGACCTCTGGTGCATTCGCGTAACCAAGTCACTCGCGGCCCGCATTCACTTAACGTAAACCTAAAGCGGCCCGCTTTGACTAGAAAAGTCAGCGAAGTCAACACCTGGTCCTAATTCGGCCCGCGTTAGTCTGAGGTGAGGTCGTTCGCGGCCCGCCTCAGCTTATATTTTCAGAATTTTATTTATTTTATATAATTATAACATAACTAGGGCTCGGTTTTCACATACGGGGTGTAATATAAGATATATGGAGATATTTTATAGTATATTAGGGAGTCGAAAATATTATGAGGGTATTGATTTTACCGAGGGTTGTTACATTCTCCCCACCTTATTTAGAGCTCGTCCTCGAGATCTACTGAAATAAGTGCGGATATTTCTTTTTCATTTCTGACTCGAGCTCCCAAGTGTATTCAGGTCCTCTTTTGGAATCCCACTTCACTTTGACTAGAACTAGTCTTTTGTGTTTGAGATTCTTAATTTTCCTGTCTTCAATTTGTAGAGGTCTTTCTACAAACTTAAGTTGTTCATTTACCTCTATATCCTTAAGAGGCACTATCAGTGATTCATCAGCTAAACACTTTTTAAGATTAGATACATGAAATACGTCATGTATTCCTGCCATTTTCTCTGGTAGTTGTAGCTGATAGGCTACAGGTCCTATTCTTCTAATAATTTTGAAAGGTCCAACATACCTGGGACTTAACTTTCCTCGTTTGATGAATCTTACCACTCCTTTCCAAGGAGAGACTTTCAACAATACTCTATCTCCTACTTGAAATTCCAATGGCTTGCATCGGTTATCAGTATAACTCTTTTGTCTATCCCGTGCAGCTTTCAGTCGTTCCTTGACTTGAATAATTTTGTCAGTTGTTTCTTGCACTATCTCAGGTCCAGATAATTGTTGTTCCCCAATTTCTGCCCAACAGACTGGGGTTCGACACTTTCTTCCATAAAGTGCTTCAAATGGTGCGGCATTGATACTTGTGTGATAGCTATTATTATAAGAAAATTCTATTAAAGGTAAGTGTTCATCCCAATTACCTCCAAAATCAATTACACAAGCTCTAAGCATATCTTCCATTGTCTGGATTGTTCTTTCACTTTGTCCATCTGTTTGTGGATGATAAGCTGTACTTAGCTTTAACTTGGTTCCCATTGCCTTTTGGAAACTTGACCAAAAACGAGAGGTAAATCTACTATCTCTATCAGAAACAATTGATAAAGGAATTCCATGTAAAGAAACAATTTCATTTACATACAATTTAGATAATTGTTCCATACTAATTGTTTCCTTCATTGGTAGAAAATGAGCTGACTTAGTTAGTCTATCTACAATCACCCAGATTGTATCATTTCCTTTCCTAGTTTTGGGTAATTTAGTAACAAAATCCATTGTTATTAATTCCCATTTCCAAACTGGCATTTCTAATTGCTGTAACAAACCTGAGGGTTTCTGATGTTCAGCTTTAACTTGTGAACAAGTTAAACATTTAGAAACATAGGTTGCTATGTCCTTTTTCATTCCTATCCACCAGAATTTTTTCCTTAAATCCTGGTACATTTTATCACTTCCTGGATGCATTGTATACTTAGATTTATGGGCTTCTTCTAATATACAATTACGTAGATTTCCTAATTTAGGTATCCATATTCTCCTTTCATGGAATCTCCATATCCCATCTATTCCTTGTTTTAATTCTTTGAACATACCTTTTAATTTTTCAGAATCATCCTTGATTACTGATTCTTGTGCTTCTCTTATCTGATCATTTAAATCTACTTGCAGATTTAATTTAAGAGAACGTACCCTTTTTGGCTTTTCATGATACTTTCGGCTTAAAGCATCTGCCACTACATTTGCTCTTCCTTCATGATACTGGATATCACAATCATAGTCACTAAGAAATTCCATCCAACGTCTTTGTCTCATATTTAACTCTTTCTGTCCGAAAACATACCTTAAACTTTTATGATCAGTGAATATGGTAAACTTACTACCATAAAGGTAATGTCTCCAAATCTTAAGAGCAAAAATTATAGCTCCTAATTCTAAATCATGGGTTGAATAATTCTCTTCATGATTCTTAAGTTGTCTAGATGCATAAGCTATAACCTTTTTACGTTGCATCAATACACATCCATAACCTAATTTAGAAGCATCACAATAGACTACAAAGTCTTCAGTTCCTTCTGGCAATGCTAATATAGGTGTATGGGTTAATCTTTGCTTAAGAATTCTAAAGGCTTCTTCTTGTTTTATTCCCCATTCAAATTTAACAGATTTACAAGTTAACTTAGTTAAGGGAATGGCTATTCTAGAAAAATCTTTAATAAATCTTCTATAATAACCGGCCAATCCTAAGAAACTTCTAACCTCAGTTGGTGATTCAGGGGTTTTCCATTTCGTAATTGCTTCAATCTTTGTTGGATCTACATGAATTCCTTCATGATCAACTAGGTGTCCAAGAAATTGTACCTGTTCTAACCAAAATTCACATTTTGAAAACTTAGCATAAAGCTTTTCTTTTCTTAACAAACTTAGAAGTATGTGCAAATGTTTTGCATGATCTTCTTTATTCTTAGAATAAATTAGAATATCATCTATGAATACAATTATGAATTTATCCAAATATGGCTTACATATTCGGTTCATCATGTCCATAAATGCAGCTGGGGCATTGGTTAAACCAAATGGCATGACAGTAAATTCATAATGGCCATACCTTGTTCTAAATGCGGTTTTAGGAATGTCCTCTTCCTGTACCTTTAATTGATGATATCCTGACCTTAAATCGATCTTAGAGAAAAATCGAGCTCCTTGCAATTGATCAAACAAATCATCGATTCTTGGTAATGGGTACCGATTCTTAATCGTGACCTTGTTTAATTCACGGTAATCAATGCACATACGCATTGATCCGTCCTTCTTTTTAACAAACAATATCGGCGCTCCCCATGGTGATGAACTTGGCTGTATGAATCCTTTTTCTAATAATTCATCTAGTTGTTTCTTCAATTCTTGCATTTCTGCAGGTGCCAAACGATAAGGTGCTTTGGCAATTGGTGATGTTCCTGGTATCAAGTGAATTCTGAATTCAACTTCTCTATCTGGAGGTAGTCCTGGTAATTCTTCTGGAAAGACATCTGAAAACTGAAATACTACTGGAATATCTTTTAGTTCTTTCCCTTTAGTGTTAGTGATTATAGAAATCAAATACACTATAGAACCTTTTCTCATACAACTTGCAGTTTTCATTGCAGAAATGAATTTAGTAGATCTAAAGGGCTTATCTCCTTTAATTGTGATCATTTTACCTTTTGGTGATTTTACTTGAATTAACTTTTGATCACATAAAATACTAGCTTTATTGGCTATTAACCAATCCATTCCTAGAACAACATCAAATCCTACCAGATTCATGGGATAAAGATTTGCAATAAATTTCTGATTTAAAATTTCTATGCTTGCTCCCTGCAAGATTTCAGAAATTCTAATGGTTTCTCCATTAGCTGTCTCTACTACACATTCTTGTGGTAGTTTAGTTAATGACTGATTTAGAAATTTGCAAAACGATGTATTAATAAAACTTTGGTTTGCACCAGAGTCAAATAATACTTTAGCAAAGACATCATTAACTAAAAACGTACCAGCTATAACATCCGGAATTAACTTGGCTTCATCTGCAGTTAGAACAAATGCTCTAGCATTTTTAGAATTCTTGTTGTCGGTAGCTGGAGCTAATTTTGGGCAGTTTGGCTTGATGTGACCTTGTTCTCCGCAATTGTAACATACCCTGCTGTTAGCTTTCTTCCTGCAGTTTTCTTCCTTGTGTCCCGACATTTTGCAAAAGTTACAATATATAGAGCATCTTCCTGAATGCTTTCTTTTGCAATACTTACAATAGGGTGCAGAGGTAGATCCTACATTTCTCCCACGATTAGAATTTCCAGAACGAAATTCTTGAGTCAATTTCTGGGTTAGGTTCCTCTTTTGATCCTCTTCTCGGGTACGGACTAACTCATCAGTCAAGGTATTGGCTAATTCTACAGTTTCTTCTATGGTTTGTGGTCTAGCTGCCTTGACTACATGTCTTATCTCTCCAATTAATCCCCAAATATAACGGGAAATTAACACTGGTTCTGGTGAAGCAAGAGTTGGCACTATCCTAGCATATTCGAAAAATAGCTTGGTATACCCTTTGCTATCTACACCAGTCATCCTAAGGTTTAGGAATTTGTTTGCTATCTGTTCTTTCTCATTGGGTGGGCAGAATTTCCTTTCTACCTTGTTTCTAAATTCTTCCCATTCCATATTATAGGTTTGATTACTTCCTCTTGTCTGGAGGATAGTGTTCCACCATTCTAATGCTGCATTCTTAAACAGATTAGAAGCAAACAATATCTTATCTTCTTCAGCACACTTACTTATCCTTAAGACTGCCTCCGTCTTCTCTATCCAGCGTAAGGTTGCAATGGCCCCTTCGTTGCCCGAGAATTCCATTGGTTTACAAGACCAGAATTCTTTATAAGAACAACCGTTAGGCACGGTTCTTCTTCTTTTAGGAATAGGCATTTGAAGTACAGGTCCATTGTTCACCCTATTTTCTGGTTCAAATGGTCGTTTACTGCTATGCCTACTTTTATTATCAGCATCCTTAACCGTTTGAAGAATAAATGGCATTGCATCTATTATTCCTTGTGCTACTATATGTTGGATAGCACTATTATCCATCTGGTTTCCATTGTTATTGTTGTTCGAATTCCCATTATTCAGATTATCATCCACCACATTAATGTTACTTTGGTTATCGTTATTCAGATTTTCTTGAATTCCTTCATCGGCCATCTGAATTTTAAACATTTATCCAATATTAATCTCACAAATAATATCTTAATATAATTAATCACACGACACGCAATTTTGTCAAAAGCGTAGATCATTGCTACTTTACTCTTTTTCATATACTTATGCGTCTAATACACACTAGTACAGAAAATGAAATTACAATACCAACAGAAATAAAATAATAATATGCATCCGTACACACATATCTTATTTTATTTTATTATATTATTATTACTACTGCTTCCTCCATTCTAACATTCATGGATATGGATTTATCCAGAAATCCATATTGCGCTCATCATATTTCCATACGAGACGCTCTCCCACCTGGCGCATCCTCTCACTACTTTCTAAGATCTCCTCCCCGAAAGTCCTAAGTTCTTGCACGTTTTCTGCACTCATTGGGGGTGCAGGTTCTCGGACTGGGTTTGGAATCTGAGGTACGGGTTCCTGATATGGGGGTGACATTTCCTGAAATTGGTAAGGATCCTCTAATATTTCCCTAATATAGTCATTTTGATAATAGGGATCTAAAGGGTCCATACCTAGGTAAGTTTCTATGTTCCGTATGGGTGGATAATCCTGGATAGGGTAACGTTGCACAGAAATCTCTATTATCGTCCCACCAGGGGTCATAATTCGGGTCTATGGGGTTTGGTGCAGGTACTCTAGGAACTTCTTCTGGGTTAAAGTTGTACATCTCTTCTTGATTTTCTATTTCCATGGGCTGTTCTGGGTTTTGTGGTTGTGGGGCTACTAATTGTTCCAGTCCTGGGTCAGCAGCAGTCGTAGCTAAGATATGGAAATTAGCTAGGCTTCTATTAAGTATTTCTTGAGTTTGAGCATCTGTCTCTCTCTTAATAGCTTGCTAAAGCCCTTTGCTGTTGCAATTTCCTCATTCTTTTCCTACGAGCAAAAGCATCTTTACTGAACCATCCTCGTTTCTTAGTAGGAAATGGTTCTTCAGATTGAGCTCTAAAAGCAAATATCCCGTCTTCCTGATCAGCAACATACCCCGAGAGGGCAGGCTGTGATGATGTACCTTCACTCCTAGGTGAATCAGCTAACTGACGATTCACATCTGATGGCCCTTGATCACTCATACTGAAAACTAACAGATAGTCAAATAACACATAACACATAATTACAGTTATGCATATATTTCCTTATTTTATTTCCTAACATTAATTCAAAATTTAAGTGTCAGCAGAACACTTCTTTGGCTCAGACCAGTGGCTAGGCTCTGATACCACCTTCTGTCACAACCCCCGATCCCTGTTCCCCGGGAACGGGCGGACGTGAACTCAGAGTGTGGTGGTATCAGTTTTAATTAGTCTCGCAGCGGAATTTACATCAGGACCGTAGTTAGGAAATGATTATCAGAGTAAAACCACCATGCTTGATATTAATAAATACATGGGCAAAACCCAAGTTTCTTATTACAATACATTTATAGGGTCAAACCCTATTTTATTTAATTTAAAACATTGTTTCTTAGATAACTTTTATAGCCACTTATTTTCCAAGCCGTCAGTGCTCTCGAGCTGGCTTTATCCCAGTAGGCTTTCACATTGTGTTACCTGAAACATGTTTTAAAAATATTTTGTCAGCGGGAAATACTGGTGAGTGAATCCCAGTTTAATCAAGAAACATTTTATCAATTAAAACAGTATTGAGAGCGATCACATTGTTTATTTGTTTATTTCTACACAATTACTCATTCAGTATTTGCCACTCGACCGGATCTATGGCTATGGTCAAATTTACCCATTGGCTAACTCGTTGTCCAATGATAATGAATTGTCGTTCCCGACTTACTTACTCGCAAGTAGTAATAAATTTTGTATACAAAACCCATAATACCGGCAGTAATTGAAGAACTACAAAGACTCAATCACCGCTTAATTTCATAGTAAAACATTTAAGGTTTGGTAAAACAGTACCAAAAACATTATCAAAAAGAGGATAAACTCACATTGCTGTCTTAAGGCTTTTCGTAAGGGTTTCCTGGTATAATCTATAATTATACAAATGTACATTGATTAGTATCACAACCCTTTGAAATTATTAATAATACCCTCCCCGAGACGGTATTCCAATAACTACGTCGGGCAGAACCACGACAGTTATTACGGAAACCCTAAATCAATCGGGCAGCGTAAACTATTATGAAAACCGGGGTT